>BTCW01000014.1:47020000-48270000 GCA_033239725.1 Echinochloa phyllopogon
GGAGGAGGGAGACGCGGATGGGATTCAGCCCGTTTCTGGGCTTAGAGGGCCTCTTCTGAGAATCCTGTATGGGCTGGCCTGTGTGCGCGCGATCGGCGGCCTGGAACCACGACGTGCAGCGCAGCCTGGCCTGGATCGCAGGTTCACCATTTCCGCGCATATCGCTGCAATCTTTACCTTTTTAATTAATAACAAAAGGAGAATTCGGAATTTCCAATCCCAAAACAATCGGTTCACGGCAACCGAGGGCTTGATTGAACGAAATCAGACATCGGGACAGAGGGGAGAGACTCTGTAATGCCAGCCAAGATCTCGCAAGGCAAGAGCCCAGTTGCCATATCGCCATGCGGAGATCCAAACAACCCTTCTCTCTAACAGATAAGCACGCCATGGTAAGACATGCGGCATTTACGGCAACAGATAGGAGCAAGCCAGTAATGGTCGGAAGAAAAGATTCTCCTGGTCGTCTTTCTCGCAGACTCGCCGCGCTGGGTTTGTTAGAAGTAGAGAACCACCCGGGCCGGGCGTGAGATCAGATCGGACGCTCCACCTTCTTCCGGGCCCTGCAGGACCGGCGTCCAAGATAAGCTCGCCCGATCGCCCCGGCAACAACCCGCTCCGACATCCGCTCCATAAAACCCTAAACAGCCAGCCGTCAAGGCCGCCCGCTCGCCCAGCAACAAGGCAGCCAGAGCAAGCGACCGCTGCTGCTCGGGCGAAAATGGAAGGGAAGGCGGCGAAGGGCCGCGACGGCGGCGAGGACAAGGACCCGCTCGCGCTGACCCTCGGCTCCATCTACACCGCCGCCGCCAACGACGACGACGCTGCTCCAGCCTCGCCGCCGCCGCCGCCGCCACTTCCTAATCCTCCGGCTGCGGGTACGCGCTCCGTCCGCCGCCGCCTCAACAGTGGCTCGGCCGCCACCCGCGCCGTCGTCCGCCGCCCCAGCGTCAAGCAGCCACGCGACGCCGACGCGCTCGCGGCGCCGTTCCCGTGGGCGACGGAGCGGCCCGCGCAGCACGACACGCTGGAGACCCTGCTGCGCCGGGGCGTCACGTCCGTCGAGGGCCAGGCGCGGTGCAAGCGCTGCGCCGCCAGGAAGACCATCGCGTACGACCTGGAGCCCAAGTTCCGGGCGCTGCGCGACTACGTCGTCGCCAACCGCCACACCATGGACGACCGCGCGCCCGACGCCTGGATGTTCCCGGCCCTGCCGGACTGCGACGCGTGCGGGCACAAGGGCGCCATGTGGCCGGAGATCGCGGCCGACAAGCGCGAGATCAACTGGCTCTTCCTCTTCCTGGGCCAGACGCTCGGCTGCTGCACGCTGGAGCAGCTCAAGTACTTCTGCCAGAACACCGGCAGACACCGCACCGGTGCCAAGAACAGGGTGCTGTACTACGCCTATATGGAGATGTGCAACCAGCTTGACCCGCTCGATTGAATGCTGCAACGTTTTACCAGTAAATCTAGATCAGTTTATCAGTGAACGCCCCCCATAGATTTCGAGGGTGTATGTTGTTTGGTTGATCCAAACACTTTATTAAACTGAAAAAGATATGATGATGCTATAGTAACGGAAGGCAGTGTTTGCTTTATCTTGGGACTGCATGATGATATATTGATTGTAACATTTACTATTATTCGTTGGTTTTAAGAATGGAATCTATATGTTCTCGTTGTCCTTGATTCCACATATTTGTTTTCATTAGAAATTCACATATATAGATCTCAAAGTTTTTCTAAACGCGAAATAATATAGTTGTAGCGTGGAGTCTTATCGAATTGTTGTATTCAGTCAGAGCACCATATATACATATATTGTACTTAAAGTTAAGAAGTTTAGGTTTATTTATTATGTCAAATTGCATGTCTGCTTAATTGATATTGTGGAAATAAATGATATAAAATATTGTGAAAAAATAAATTCTTTGATAGTTCATTAAGATTTTGGAACATTTTATCAAATTCACTGATATTTTTCAAATAAATGGTAAACAAATACTTTAATAAATACTCTTGAATATTTCACCACTATTTTGAAAGAATTTGAAAATTAGCATTTTTAAAATTATTTTGGGACCATCGATTGCATCAGACTGGATTTTGTATGCCATTTATATAAATTTAACATGTATAATTGGTCATATTCATTCCTTATAAACAACACCCTATTTTTAGTACTAATTCATGTGGCATTTATAAAATTCCTAGCCATTTTTATTGAAATCACAAAATCTTTTCCTTACAAGTCAAGAAGTTTTATATCTCGCAATGAGGGATTCAAGTGGATAACACTTGAAACTCATCCAATCAATAAAAAATATACTTACATATTACAAATCCACCTCTATTGATTTTCTAGAGACCACTGATTTATTCAAGATAAAATTTCTTCTGTGATGTAATAGTGATATTAGCAATTAGCTATTTTATATGCATACCTAAACATCGACTTTGCAGTAAAAAATATATTATATTTATATCAATTTTATTAAACTAATAATATTGTAAATATTTCCCTCAAAATTTTTGCTTCATGTCTGTTATCATGGGAGCTTTTTACTTGCTGTGACTACTCTATTATATGCATGTGGTAGTTTATGCCAGGTTGTTGTTATTGATTGCGTGTAGCATGATGAGAATATCAAATGCACCTTAAAGATAGTGCTATAATATTGATGTTATTATGTCAAAGTAGTACAACGAATCAAATGAATGAAATTAGATTATACATGGTCATATATTGTTGAGTTTAATTATATTGCTTTCGTTTTGAATGATGTTTATGATGTCTCGTTAAGGAATATCCTATTTTTACTAGTCTATTCTATATGAGATCTCAACAGATATTTAGATACCTGTCGTACAATGATGATTTCAGAAAGTACAGCACATGACATGTCTATTCAGCTTTTTTCTCAAAAGGGCCTTTTCCTTAATTTCAAAAATATTACATAAAGACTATACGATCGAGATTGAAATCCTCCCAATCTATGCCTACTAGCACACGGCCCCAAGGTAATACACTCATTGGCTGCCTACGCCAAGCACTAAGAGGCATGAACATCTAAGTCTTGCGTAGATAGATTCTAAAGGATAGCTCATGCATGAAGCTAATGTGTAATAGAGAAGATAAGTTGCAAAAAATAAGTTTGTTTCTTTTGAAATATTATTGCTTTTCTACATAACCACAGAGACAACATGTTGTTACTGCTCCAACAAAAATTGTGTGGTGTATATTGATACTAAACTACACCTACATTGGGATGTGCATCCAGCTTGAGCCGCTCGATTGAATGCTGCCAACACCAGTAAAGTTTACCAGCAAAACTAGATCAGTTTATCACTGAACGCCCCATAGATTTTGAGGGTGTATGTTGTTTTGTCGATCTGGTAGTTCAAAATGAAAAGGATGCCACGGTAATAGAATGACATGTTTCCTTTATTATGGCCAGTGGGATGCTATTGTAACAAAAGGCCGTGTTTGCTTTATTATGGGGTTGCATGATGATTATACTGATTGTAGCGTTTACGACATTAGTTGGTTTTAACTTTATTAAAAATGATGATGTGTATGCTCTTGTACTGAGCACAATTTTTATACCAGTAGTGTTACATTTCTATTGTTATCTATTTGTCATTGCATAGAATTTCATAGCCTTTTTTTCTATATATGCTTGCTAAATTCAAGAAAAGTTAGAAGAAATAGTGTGGTTACAATTTACAACATGGAGTATTATGAAATCGCTGCATTACAGTTAGAGTATTATGTATGATGGTTAAAAATAATAATTTTATCCATTTATTGTGAAAAATGCCTTTCTATACTTCATTATAATTTTGAATGAATTTATCTAGTTTATTGATATTTGTAAATAAATAATAAAGAAATAGTTTAATAATTTTTAAATATTTCACTTAAAGTTTCTAGCATCATCTTAGATTTGTAAGCCATTTATAGAAATTTTACAAGGATGTCAAGAGGTATTCTATTGTTATTAATAACATCCTAATACTTCTTTTCTATAGGAATATCAAAATTCTAGTGATTGTTCTTCGTGAGTATTATTACTCAAACTCATCCACTCAACAAAGATTGTAATTTTACTTAAACAACAATTGTATCTTCTATACAAGATTAATTATAAGCGAAATGAACAAAGTTGGGTTAATTGTATTGAATATCTAAATCACAAATCCATCTCTATATTTTTTTTGAAGTTAACTAATTGCACAATGCACCATTGGTATTTTGTGCATGAAACTGTGTATGTTGACTGATGATAAATCTATTATTTTTATAATAGATTGACGACAAGAGCAATAAGAAAATGCCTTTACTATTATGGTCTTTTTTCTATGGATATTTTAAAAGACAATTTTGTATGTGTGTGGTGGATCACATGTCACAAGAATTTTATCATGTGTTATATATTGTTATTGATTACCTGTGAAATTGATTCAAAATTACCTTTCAGACACTACTGAAATGTATTGATGATATTATGCAAAAAGTATTCCAATAGTCAAATGTATCCAATTAGGTTATACATGGCTATAAATTGTTGAGTATTTGTTATGTTACTATTATGATGAGTGATGGTTATCATTTATTAGTATGGAGTATGTTTCTTAGTGCAAGTAGCCTATTGAATAACTAGGATCTCAACACAAATTTAGACATCAATTGGTATATTGTTGAGCTAGCAAAAGTATCGCAAGTAAAAAGTATATCCATCTACATTACAAATTTAGACATCAATTGGTATGTTGATGAGCTTGCAAAAATACCGCAAGTAAGAAGTATATCCATCTACATTACATATAGTAGCAAGAGATATCTTTTTCTCTAGGAACTTGCGACATCTCTTTCATGTAATAATTACTATACTTGTTCATAGATGTATTATTTGTCATAAAGTACAATAGCTCATAGAGTATAATTAACATGAATATATGTATGATGTTGGTATTTTGCTAATTGGATTTCTATACGATATGCAGACAATAGCTATGAATGAATGTACAAAAATATGATGTAGCGGCTGTTTGTGGTTTCTATATTGAAATTCATGAAATATATGGTTCATATAATGAAAGATAGAAAGATTTGAATATGCATGAAAAACTAGAGCAAAGTCAGTAGCCAAAATGTGGTTATGCAGTTTAGAGGAAGAAACAAGTATGGATGACTTGAGAGCAAGTAGTCCTACCATATGTTGCTTTGATACATGTCAAACGATTTATGAAGGTGGTTATGATGAAAATTTTTATGTTGTGTACGTGAATAGTACATAATCTTTACCAACCTATTATATTAGCATTGTGGTTTGTCTCTTTGGTTCCTTTTCTATGCTTAATTTTTTCCATCAATCCACATCTGTTGCACAAAGCGCTCCTAATTGACCTTGTCGTCATCCTCTCCTTTTCACTCTCCCGGCTTGGTGCCCTAGCTTTGTCCAATGCCACCAGCACCACTACTCATGATGATTTAGGGTATGTGTCAGTTGTTGACTTCACCCAAAACTGTTGACTTCAGCATGTGTGGAAGTGGAACATTTGATTTCCACACCGGGATTGCATGTGAACTGGGATCTAGGCCTTGTTTAGATCCCAAATTTCACCTCCAAAGTTCACTGTGCAAAAAGAAGATTCCCATCACATCAAAATGTCATAACATGCATGGAGTATTAAATATAGATGAAATCAAAAATTAATTACACAGTTTTGTTGTACTCTACGAGACGAACATTTTGAGCCCAATTAATCAATTTTGGACAATTTTTCACACGTACAAACGAAATGCTACAGTGTGCCTCGGTTTCCTAACTCCCAAATTTAGGTGCCAAATTTGGCATCTAAACAAGGCCCTAGTGCGTTGAAGTGGAACATTTGATTTCCACATTTGGAATTGCATTCTAGTTGGAAAAATTTACATGTGAATTAAACATTGGTAGTGCGGCATATAGGAGGGGGACGATAGGAGCTAGTCTATCTTAGTAGGACATGACAGTCTATACATTGGCTTTGGTGGGACATATATATCCAATATGATAATATGCAACAATGAACGGTGATGATTAGTTGGTATACATGCTTGATCCCCACTAAATACACGCCCATTACGGCTCTTATGTCTACTTGTTCCATGGTTTGTATGGTGCCATCATTGTTTCACTTGGACTTTTGTGGTCTTGATGTTCCATCTTCTCGAGCTCGAGCCATAGTAGCAAACTATCTACTACTAGGGCAAAGGAAGCTATTAGATTTCACTTTGGTGAGAGAAACAATATTTATTGTCTGAGGGCGTGTGTGTGGAAGTGTCGTTCGCCAAATAGGCCACAATGGAGTAGCATGGAGCGCAATCACTCAACTAGGTCACAACAGGAATATCATGATTCTAAATTAAATTTATGGTTGCTAGAACAATCGTTGCCCGTGTAGTGGGAGCAGCATCTGAATAAATGTATGGTTGCTAGAACAATCATTGCCCGTGTAGTCGAAGCAACATGAGCAGTCTAATGACCCAAGATTATGTGTTTTTTTAGCTTTTTAATGACTAAACACTTAAATATATTTGTACACTTTAAAAAAAATTACATGCTTTTGCTGGAGAATAATTTATTTCATCAAGTTTTGCAATGTTTGAATGAACATAACAATAGCAAGCTTCACGTACTATACACAATAGCAAAAGACAAAGAAAGGTTTATTTAAAAAATATAGATTAATCTAAAGCATACCGGAAACTAATTGTTCACTATAAGTACAACACAAAATATATCACTGAGCAATACATTTTCACTGCTAGAACAACAAAAAGTATATCAAAGAACAATATTTTCACTATTCAAGCAATACAAAAGATACATAGAACAATACCTTTTTACTGAATGAACAAGTCCAAATGTACCATAGAACAATAACTTTTGATTGCCAATCCAAAATAAACCACAAAACAATAGATTTTCTCACACATAACAATCAGATATACTTTGAATATTGAATTTTGTGGTTGGAACAACCCAAATATAACACTAGATAATGACCTTTCGCTTTTAGAACAAATAAACATGCATGCTGGATTTTCACTACCAACACAAAATGAAGTATATGTTTATGCATATCCAATTATAACCAAATATGAATGGTACGGATGTTACACTACTGAGAAAAAAAATATCTACAAGATCATCCATGGGTAAAAAATGAAAAAAGGAAACATAAAACAGAAGTAAAAAATATAGAGAAAAATGAAGAAAAAAACATCACGTAGGTTGCTTCCCATCCCTGCGAACGCGTAGGCCGAAAGCTTATTGGCTAAACTCGCGTCACCGGACCACAGAAAATTCCCTTGAGCCAACAAATGGGGACATGATGAACTGATGAGTGCCAGCATCTCTTTATTCTTTGTTGCGTTCCATCAAGCCCTGATTCCAGTGATCACATTCACGGCAATGCTTGGAGTGATCACATTCACGGCAATGCTTGGAAACAGCAAAGTGTCGAGCGCCTTGTTCCTTTTGTGTGTGCATCGCATCGTTTGGCTATGAGCCTTTGATCCCAATAGATCGTTCATCTCTTTAAGCTGTTGTCCTTCATTGCTACCAGCAACTTGCAGCTATTGTTATTTAAGCATAAGCTCCCATGAAGGCGCCCATCAGACAATGATTTTCTTTTGTTACCATTGCTATCTCCTTTGTCGTTTACATGCAACAACAACATATATTATGTCTTCTAAAAAAGCAGCATATCAACATCTTTCTGGTGGCTTGGTGCAAAAAGGAAAATACCTGAAGGACTGCACTTGAATCAGTAGGTATGATTTAAAGAATACAAAAATCATACTTATAAAAGAGCGCAATGTTTGCGACTTGGCTGCAGCTGCTCTGGTCAGAAGGCCTTGGGTGGCAACTGCAAGTCCATAGTGTTGCTCTCCAACATCTCAAGTACCTTGCTCATAGAAGGTCGATCCGCAGGTATGAACTGTATGCACCACAAGCCAATTATAATCATCTTCCTCACGAGCTCCGTGGTGTCACTGCTGATCTCGCAGGCGATGGCACCGCAGAGATGATCCAAGTTGTCGTACAACCACTGGGGGAAATACTTGCTGCTGCTATCTGTGTTAACATCGATCTGTTTCCTTGCCCCGACCATCTCAAGAACCAGCATCCCGTAACTGTACACATCAGCCTTGCTACTCACTGCTCCATAGTTTCTTGAGAATACTTCAGGGGCTATGTAGCCTATTGTACCTCTCGCTCCGACAATCGAGATTTTGCTCTCCTTTTGTCGGCACAACTTGGCTAACCCAAAATCTGATATCTTTGGACAGAAGTCCTGATCTAATAGAATGTTTTGTGGTTTGATATCGAAATGCACGATGCGGGTGTTGCACCCTGTGTGAAGATACTCCAATCCTCGTGCGATTCCTATGACAATATCAAACAGTTTATCCCAGCTCAGAGTGTCTTCTCCTTCAGTAGAATTGTTGCCAAAAGTGTATCTCTCAAGGGAACCGTTGGGCATGTACTCGTACAGGAGAAATCTCTTGGAACCTTGAAGGCAAAATCCTACAAGGGTAACAATATTGACATGAGATGTTCTGCTGATGCTGGCTACCTCATTCATGAATTCTTCACCGTCGCCCTCAGTGTCCTTGAGCATCTTTACAGCTATTTCACGACCATCAGGCAGGCTGCCTCTGAAGACAGTGCCATAGCCACCTTGGCCAAGCTTGTGAGAAAATGATTTGGTCATTCTTCTCACTTCTGAATAAGTGTATCTTTTGGGATGTGAAGTTCCTTGCTTTTGCATAAAGGATTCAAGCCTTGGTGCATTCCTTGACCCTCTTTGCCACGGAATCATGCCACAACATCTCTTATACCACAGGAAGACTGCAAGAAGGATTACACACACCCATAATAGGCCTGAGGTGCCCGCTACAATATCTGGAAATAGACATTAACAAAATAAAAATATCCACATGAGATTGTGCTGTAAATAAAATGGCCCATAAAAGTATTATTTTTTTAAGAAAATGGTAGGAGGCCTTCCCCCTCCATTAAAATGAAGGATAAAGCCTACACGGGCCTGCACAAAAATGGGACACCTTACAAAGCTAAAGCCGATCACAGGTCAAAACTCCAGCAGACAGAACTCCAATACCTTGGAACATACTAACACGCTCAATGTTTTTTGCACCTGCTACAACCCATGCTCCTGTTTCTTTGGTTGTTAAAAAATTCTCACGTTGGCAGCCAACGACAGTCAATTACAAAAGGTCCAAGGGATCGGAGTATATCAATGGTGTTTTTATTCGAGAAACTAGTAGTATAAAGTATCTTGTTGTTCTTAGTATATCACCTGACAATGCTTTTGGCTTATCTGTGTTGTTCTCGCAAAGAACTTGCACAGCAAGCGTCGTGATACTCTCCCCATGCTGCTGGCTCACATTATCGCGCGTGATGCTGCTACCACATTTGAGCGAACCAGTCGTATAGAAGGATCTAGCCATTATTCGTTAGGATTATATTTATAGGGCACCATAAAAACTGTGATGATGAATATAAGCGCAACGAAACTCTCGCATCTATTCAGCAACACTGCTCAGAGTTTTTTTAGCATACTCGGATAGATCAATTTTATAGACTCTACTCGTCGATCTATTAGGAGTAGGAACAAACAAGGTCTGAATCAGAGTTGCCATTGGGTTGTGCATTTCAGAATTGCATGGATTTGGTGTCAGAACGTATAGTCATAGTACATGTTTAGTGGAAAATATTATAAATTAACGAGCAGGTCAAATAAAAATTTCCTAAGAATTTTTCTTCTCATTAAAAAAACTTAAAAGCACATAATTAGGTCAGGACTCTTACATATTACTGTCCTTTTCTTTCGCGATGGGCCTGTATTCGGTGAAACTGGTGAAATGTTTGGTGGTGCATTGCCAGAGCCACCTGGAATTGGCGAACCGTTTGGTGGATCCGCTACAATTTAACAAACAAAACGACCAAATTAGTGAATATAATTACTATGAGATCTTAGTGGAAAATGCGGAGAACTTAGGAACAAAACTGTCTTGACTGCAAATATGTAAATTAGTTAAGTCATCAGTGATTGGACAGATCATACGCACAAACTCATCACTAATATACTAGTATAATATACTGTAGTAGCTAGATATGGTACTCACCGTTGCCCAGAAGCTTCGCACTATAGCCAGATTTCATGTCATAGTAGCGGCTCCACAGCATGATGCCACCGTAATTGGGGGAGCCTTTCACCACCGGCAGCACTTGCGACGCAAAGGCTTGCGGGTCTATGTATCCGCTAGCCACGGTATCAAGCGACGCCGGCAGCCCAAGAAACACGGACGCCGACGGCAAGTGCCGCGCCCACGTCTTCCACGAACTCGCCAGGTTGCTCACGTCTCCGGACGCGTACTGACACGGCGGGTTGTTGTAGAACTGTACCCACACTTTGTCGAACAGCCCCGTGCCGAGCGCGGCGCCGAGAGAGGCGTCCGGGAACGGGCACTGCGGCGCCGCGGTGAGCAGGTACGTCCTTCCTCGCTTGTCGCCCTTGTACAGCGATGTCAGGTTCTTGGCGAGATCGTCGTAGTGACTGGGATCGCCATTCTCGATGTCGAAGTCGATGCCGTCGAGCACGGCGTCGCCGAGCGGCCGCGACCCGGAGACCACGGTGCCGCCAAGATAGCTGTTCCAGAGGTAGTTGGCCACGCTCTGCGCGTCGGAGGCGGAGGCCAGGCCGTAGTTTCCCCCGCCGCCGCCGATGCTGAGGAGCACCTTGACGCCTCTCGACTGGCAGGATGCGATGTCCGGGCCCAGATCTACGCATCCGCCCGCCGCGGGGTCGCAGTGGCCGGCCAAGTTGAGGACCGGCGTCTGGCCGTTGCCGAACGTGGAAAGGAAGGCAATGATCACGAAGGCGTAGCGACCGGTGCGGCATGCCTCCACCAGGCTGCCCTCGCCGCCGTTCTGGCCCCAGTAGACGGAGATGTTGCCGATGGCCCCGGAACCGGAGGCTAGAGCGGCGTGCGCCAAGATCAAACAGGTGCACAGAACCTTGCAGTGGCAGGCCATTGTCGGAGGCTGCAGAGCGCTACCGGCCGCTGTGGCCTGTGGCCATTCTGTTGAGTTGGCTCCGTGAGATTAACTTGTGGCACCGTTTCTCGTGTAACTTGGGCAAAACTTAGTCAATTGCGTGTTCGGCCGTTGCTTCGTCTGCATTCTGCAACCAGTACCAGTATCATGGACTTTGTCCGACAAGGCAACTGGAGGACCCTGCATGGACGCTTGGGTCTCCGTCCGGGTCAACAGTCAACGCTACTGCCACCAGTTTATTTCTGTTTAGGATTCCTTACATGGATATCTTCTCATCAGAAAGCATAATAAGGGAGTAATTACAATTTACAAGTCGCTACACGCCATGGTATCTGACATGTAGTGAAAGAAAAAGAAAAGAGATAAACCTTTCTTGAACTCCGATCCTGGTAATGTTTGGTAGCATGAATGAGCCTTCAGAAAGGCTCATGGGCTGTACATAACATGTTTAGGCCTAGTTTATATCCCAAATTCTATCCTTAAAGTTTACTGTGCAAAAATGTCGACGCATGCATGGAGTACAAAATGTAGATGAAATCAAAAATTAATTGCACAGTTTTGTTGTACTCTGCGAGACGAACATTTTGAGCCTAATTAATCAATTTTTGGATAATTTTTTACATATACAAATGAAATGCTACAGTGACGTACGGACCCCCAAAAGCCAAAGTTTGGCTCTCAAATTTGGATACTAAACAAGGGCTTAGTAACGTTTGGTAGCATGAACGAGCCTTCGCCAGGTCATCCGCGTTGCCATTCTGGTTCCCGTTGACGAAGAGATTGACGATGGCACTGGAGATAGAGATGGTAGGTGCAAAGAATCTTGCACGCCATCGTTATGCTTGGCTTTGCTCTGTTTCGCGGGGATTTGTGAGAGCGAGAGCGTAGTTGTCCATTGCGCGTTCAGCCAATGCTTTGGTATTGCAATGATCAAGGACTTATTGGGCACGGTAAGGCGAAGACCTTACATATGGTGACCAGGTCAGCAATCGACGCTACTGCCACACGTTTCTTTGTGGCTAACATGGTCCATGGAAGGTGACGGGAGTGATTACCGATATTGTCTATGGCAAATGTCGGTCTAGGGGCGGCTTGTACTCTCCGTTGGTTGATATTTTTCCTTAACTTTAAATAAAAGAAAAAACATGGGTTCGTACCGCAAATAAAAATGAAAATAGAGGCAACTGAAATTTTATATAGTTACACTCTTTTTTAACCATTATTATGTACAACACATTCTGTTCTTTTTTTTGAAATGCTTGAAACAAACTGATTTCTGGATCACCATCCCAGACCCGGGTACCAATATCCAACTACTTATGGTAAAAGTGGCCAGACTTTTTTTTTGCGGGTAAAAGTGACCAGACTTGGATACAAAGCAACTAGAAATGCGATTGGAAATAAGCTGGTTTCAAACATTTTAAAAATAGATACCCTTTTGTTTATCAGATAACAACGACGTAAACAATTGTTTCATATTATAACTGATACTATTCTTGTTAATCTATGCTGGAAAAAATTCTGGATAATAGATGTGCATTGAATATTATTGAAAGAATAGAAGGAAGATGTACATCTGAAACAATGTCGTTGTCTTAAGCAGTAACTGGATTGGATCAGATGCAGAATCATAAAAAAGAGCAGAATGTTTACGACTTGGCTGCTGCCGCTGTATTAACCAGGTTAGAAGGCCTTGGGTGGCAACTGCAAGTCCGTAGTGTTGCTCTCCAACATCTCAAGGACCTTGCTCATGGAAGGTCGATCCGCAGGTGTGAGCTGTATGCACCACAGACCAACGATAACCATCTTCTTCACAAGGTCCGTTGTGTCGTTGCTAATCTCGCAGGCGATGGCACCGCAGAGATGATCCAAGTTGTCGTACAACCACTGGGGGAAATACTTGCTGCTGCTATCTGTGTTAACATCGATCTGTTTCCTTGCCCCAACCATCTCGAGAACCACCATTCCGTAACTGTAGACATCAGCCTTGCTACTCACTGCTCCATAGTTTCTTGAGAATACTTCAGGGGCTATGTAGCCTATTGTACCTCTCGCTCCGACAATCGAGATTTTGCTCTCCTTTTGTCGGCACAACTTGGCTAACCCAAAATCTGATATCTTTGGACAAAAATCTTGGTCCAAAAGAATGTTTTGAGGCTTAATATCAAAATGCACAATAGGGGTATTGCACCCATGGTAGAGATACTCCAGTCCCCGCCCGATTCCGACGATAATATCAAACAATTTATCCCAGCTTAGATTCTGGTCTCCTTCAGCAGAATTGTTGCCAAAAGCATATCTCTCCAGTGAACCATTGGGCATATACTCATAGAGAAGAGCTCTCTTTGAACCTTGAAGGCAAAATCCTAAGAGAGTAACAATGTTGACATGCGATGTTCTGCTGATGCTAGCAACCTCATTCATAAATTCCTCGCCATCTCCCTCGGTGTCCTTCAGCATCTTGACTGCTATCTCACGCCCATCAGGCAGGTTGCCTCTGTAGACAGCTCCATATCCACCTTGGCCAAGCTTGTGAGCAAAAGATTTGGTCATTCTCCTTACTTCTGAGTAACTGTACCTTTTTGGGTGTGAGGTTCCTTGCTTTTGCAGGAAAGATTCAATCCTTGGTGCATTCCTTGACCCGCTTTGCCAGGGTAGCATACCATAATATTTCTTATACCACAGGAATAATGAAATAAGTATCACGCTAGCCCCTAATACTACACTCGAGGCGATAGCTACAGCATACAAAAGGAAACAAAGGAACAGAAATGGAATTAGATTGTAGTGCAAAAACAAAATACCATAGTACTATGGTATTTCAATGTTACAATGATGAGATTTTCAAACGTGAAACGTGAATACACTTTAAGCTGTTATTTAAGAATCAGGTATCATCTAATTAGTTAGGACTTTATTCATCAAGAATCAAAGAAGAACATAGCTCTTTTCCATGGACCCTAATCCGGAACAAGATACTACACTTACAACAAGAGGCAGTATCAATCCTGGTTCCTTAAAAATAATGGCCGGAAACTAGTGACTTTTTTTAATAAAAAAAGTATGCGATAAACAGTCACTCCAGTATTCGTCATATATACCTCTTATGCGGATCTTCAGGAGAGGCCATTATCTACTTATCTAGAAGCAGAACAAGTTGTGGAATCAGGATGTTCTTGTATGATGTACTTAGCAGCGTGCTACGTTCGAGAGTGGCATGGTACAGTGGTCACAGCTTACCATGCACAGGTAAATACAATCGAGAAGTGGAGCCGGGAGGGGGGAGGAAGTTTCACACAGTACTAGGTTATGGAACAGAGAGGGAGAGCGATCTATTACCTATCGTGGTCATCTTTTTTCTCCATGGACGACCCCCGCTCGGTTTACTGGTTGGTGGTGGTGCAATGGCGGAAAACCCTGGATGTCGAGAATTTGGTAAGTTGAGCATGTGTGTACTGCAAATCAAGAATAGTGACTACTGACTAATGAAATTAAAGTGCTGCTTCCTTGCAAACAGGGGATACAATACAAGGATATCTAACGGGTAGCTCTGGTTACTTCTTCCAAGTCGTTTAATTTTGTTAACTCTATAACTTTGATCGAGTTCATAGAGAAAATACAGCAACAATCTATAACATCATATAGACATATCATCATTCATCAAGACATATATATTTCATGGTAAATAATTGCCGTAGTTTTCTCCCGCAAAAGAATTGAGCCTATATCCAATGAATTAGTGTTGCAGAATATATAGCGGCGGCAGCAAGAATCCTCACCAGGTCTGAGAGGGATATAGACGATCCTGCTGTCATTTCTTGGGTTATACATCCTGAACAGGTCTATATCCGACTGCAACAAGAACCCGTTGTTCAACGCGACGGAGTCCAACGTCTCCCCATCACCAAGCGGGTAGGTGAGGAACAGCTTGTAGTCCGGTGACACCGCCGGGTCCCCGCAGGAGCAGTTGACTGTGACGTTCACCGTGGCGCCGTCCGCGATGTTGTCAGAGGGGTTGCCGTTGGTGGCCTGTAGCCAAGCGGCGGATGTGAGGTTATTGAAGATGGTGGCGGCGATGCTGCTGTAGGTGTCTCCTCGTAAGACCTTGTAAGGCAAGGAGCCAGCGAGGTATGTGGAGAACGGCGCGGTAGGGAGCGCTAGGCAGCGGCAGGGGAAGTAGACGTTGACGCGCGTGCCGAAGATGATGAAATCAAGATTTTTGATCTGTGGATTGTACGGCTTGAGCTTGTGGTAGTCGTCGATGCCGAAGAGGCTCGCGACGTAGGTGAGGTTCTGGTTCCGCGCGATGTTGTAGGAGCCCAGCGCTAGGTTGCAGCCGGTGCTGCAGCCGTCCCCTGCCGCCGTGGCCGCGGATACGGCCACGGCGAGGAGGAGGAGCCGCATGAGAAGAGGCTGCGGCATCATGATGGGGATAGAAAGAAGAAACCGTAGGCGAGGAAGAGGAGAGAGATCCTGGGATGCATGGGAGAGAACACAGAAAGCCAGAAGAGCAACCAAGAAGAAGGGTACTACAAAATCATATCATTTTGTCACTTCCTCATGCATGCTAGACTCATTCGTCAATGCAATATTGGGGGAACAACGGCACGCGACAAAGAAGAACACAAGAAGAAGCCCCTTTCTTCTTTAGAATAGTAAGAGAGATCAGTCCGCTCTTCTCATTTGAAAACTTCAGGATTGCATTATTGAGTGAAAAGGGCACACCACGAATAGAGGTTGGAATAGGGCTGTTTGAGAAGACTAATTTATTCTAAAACAGCTTCACTAGTGAAGTCAAAAGGAAAAAATTCACCAGTAGAATTTTACACTCTTACAGTCATACAGGGCGCTTGAATTATACCATTAAAATAGACTAGTTCATCATCCGCTGGAATATTAATGAATATTCCCCTTTCTAAAAAAAAGACTAGTCCATCACCCATACTCTTGCATTGGCTTAATTTTGAGAGACACATGTATTATCGAAAAGCCATAAAATTTTTTGCTCATAGCTAATTATTAAAATTGTGTAACCTCTCTCTCCCATTTGTTTTGATACCAGTAAAGTGCACATGCGGCATGCACAACTTTGAAAAAAATAAAATAGAAATTGTTTTTTAAAATAATTAGATGTATATGTTATTTTATTCTTTAATATATATCCTCGTCTGTATTTCATATTCTCTTTAGAATTTCATCTAATTTAATATTTTATTCATCTAATTTGACTTTAGTCACACAAGTAATTTCAATGTAAATACCTGTAACACTATCAGACGTTTCATTCGTTGAGCGTTTAGTTGGTTGATCTAAAGAAAAATAAAAAAAATCAAACGTTAACACTTACATCAGCGTAACTTAGGCAACCTTTCAGTCGAAGCATTCGAGTTGCCCGTTATATATCCCCACATCATTCCTGCAAACATTTCGATACCACAACAGCATCCGTAGCATCTGGACAGATTACACTGTTAGACCTAAACATAGGATCTCTAGCAGTAGATCTATTCCGGGTTAATAACTTTGATAATAAAAGGTTCTTGAACATAGATCTATGACTACAACAAGCATAAACACGATCTCTATCCTACTAACAGAGAGGTTTGGGAGGTCAGACCATCGGAGGTGGTGGGAGCGGTCGGTGCCGGTACAGCCATGTCGATGGCGAAAGTCGCAGGGCGGCCGGAGCTTGTCGACGTAGATCGGGTCGGTGGCATCGGCGACGGGCGATGTAGCAGGACGGCGGCTGTGGAGAAGCTTCCCGCCGCTCCAGTGCTCCCTCGGGTCGGATAGGGTTTGTAGGTGGGGTTTGTGGCGGCTCGATGAACCTCGTACTAAGCGCCACCCTCTCTTTATAGCACTGTGCGACGGGGGGCCACCAACCATGATTAGGGTTGGGCGCCCCCGACTAGGGCGTAGAGAAGGGCAAGGCCGTAACGGGAAGAGATGGAACTAACAATCTCCCTCTCGATCTCTTCTTAAAAACTTGCATCTCAGCCTCTCGTTGTGTATCCACTCCATCACAGACAACCATACCGAGCATGGGTTATCTTAATCGTAATAACAACCAGATTAACCAGCCACAATACACTCATCCATTCTGAAGGATCTGACTAGGCCCTATCCAGGAATCACAGGCTTTCCCTTAAACCCATACCGGTAATGTGTTCTCTAAACACGCTGGGTGATAAGCCTTTAGTGAGCGGATCCGCAAGCATTTCTTTGGTACCTATATGCTCCAGACTTATAGTTTGATCTTGGACTTTGTTTTTTACCATATAGAACTTTATCTCTATGGGTTTGGTAGCATTGCTCGACCTATTGTTGTGAGCATAGTATACTGCTGGTGCATTGTCGCAGTACAACTTTAATGGTATGTCTATACAGTCCACTATTTTTAATTCAGGTATGAATTTCTTTAGCCACATCACCTGTCCTGTTGCCTCATAGAATGCAACAAACTCTGCATACATTGTAGATGTTGCAACTAACTCTTGCTTAGAGCTTCTCCATGAGATAGCTCCTCCTGCGAGAGTGAACACGTATCCAGATGTAGACTTTCTATCATCTCTGTCTCCCGCATAATCTGCATCTGAATATCCTCTTATCTCTAGGACATCAGATCTTCTGTATGTTAGCATGAGGTCCTTTGTGCCTTGCACATGGCATAATGCTTTCTTTATCATCTTCCAGTGTTCTTCACCTGGGTTAGACTGATATCTTTCGAGTACTCCTGTAACGAACGCTAAATCAGGGCGAGTGCACAATTGTGCATACTGCAAGCTACCGACTGCTGAAGCATATGGAACCGATTTCATTTGATCGATCTCATACTGGTTCCTAGGACACTGAAATAGTCCAAACTTATTGCCCTTCTGAATAGGAGCATGTGTGGCTTTACACGTATGCATACTATATTTCTTTAGGATCTTCTCCATATATGCCTTTTGAGATAAGCCTAAAACCCCGTTTCTTCTATCTCGATGAATCTGAATCCCCAAAACATATGAGGCTTCACCAAGATCTTTCATGTCAAAGTTCAAGGACAGAAAACTCTTTGTCTCCTGTAACAGTATAATATCATTGCAGGCGAGCAAGATATCATCCACGTATAGTATGAGGAAAATAAATTTTCCTTTCTTAAACTTCATGTATACGCAGTTATCTTCAACATTGGCCTTAAACCCAAATTTCTTAACTATCTCATCAAACTTGATGTTCCATTGTCTTGAAGCTTGCTTTAAGCCATAAATGAATTTCTTTAGGCGACATCCCATACGCTCTTTGCCTTCCACAACAAAACCTTTGGGTTGAGTCATGTAGACATTCTCATACAAATCTCCATTCAGGAATGTCGTCTTTACATCCATCTGGTGTAACTCCAAGTCAAAATGCGCCACTAGAGCCATTATAATTCTGAGAGAATCCTTGCAAGAGACTGGGGAAAATATCTCATTGTAATCTATCCCTTCTCTTTGAGTGAAGCCCTTGGCCACAAGTCGTCCCTTATATTTCTCAATATTCCCTTGAGAGTCATATTTGATTTTGTAGACCCACTTACAACCTACTAGTTTGGCTCCTTTAGGAATTTCTTCTAAGTCCCAAACTTCCTTGGTACTCATGGACCTCATCTCATCCTCCATGGCTTCTTGCCACTTGGACGCATCAGGGCGTCTCATATCTTCTTCATAAGAAGTAGGATCACCCTCTATGTGAACTTCTTCACTGTTATAGACTTCATAGTCATTTGGGATAGCAGATCTTCTGGCTCTTTGAGATCTTCTCGGTGCCTGAACGGTTGGCGCCTCCGGCTCTTGGGGCTGTTCAGGTTCTTCTTGCGCGACAACCAGATTCTCAGGCTCTTGAGGGACAGGTTCCTAATTATCCATTGCCTGCAGGTGTCGGAACAGCACACGGTAGGAAGACCGGCTCCTGAATCATTGGAGTGGGCACATATACCCGCTTCTCTTCAAGGTCAATCTCTCTACGCGCCATGCTCCCTCTGACCATCTCGCTCTCTAAGAAGATGGCATGTCTCGTTTCCATGAACTTCGTGTGTCTGTCAGGACAATAAAAACGATAACCTTTTGATTTCTCTGTGTAGCCAATAAAATGGCAACTGACTGTCTTGGGATCTAACTTCCCAATATTTGGGTTAAATACTTTAGCCTATGCTGGACTTCCCCAGACACGCATGTCTCTTAAAGAGGGTTCTCTACCCGTCCATAACTCATATGGTGTCTTAGGTACTGACTTAGAAGGAACTTTGTTTAAAATGTGAATAGCGGTCTTCAATGCCTCCATCCACAAGTTGACTGGCAAAGTAGAGTAACTCGGCATGCTTCTAACCATATCCATTAAGGTACGGTTTCTCCTTTCAGCTACTCCATTCTGCTGAGGCTCGCTCGGTGTACTATATTGGGCAACTATGCCATTCTCTTACAAATACTTTGCAAAAGATCCGGGCGCTTGACCAAATGGGGTGTGACGACCGTAGTACTCCCCTCCACGGTCGGACCTTACTAACTTAATCTTTAAGTTGTGCTGATTTTCTACTTCAACTTTGAATATCTTAAATTTATCCAACGCTTCTGACTTTTCTTTCATTGGATAAATGTAACCATAGCGCGAGTAATCATCTGTGAATGTGATGAAGTACTCAAAACCATCTACAGACATTACATTAAACGGACCACAAATGTCCGTGTGAATTATTTCTAACACGCTTGTGCTATGCTTCGCGCCTTTCTTTATTTGCTTAGCAAACTTGCCTTTAATGCAACTTATGCACTGATCTAAGTCTGAAAATTCTAAGGGCGGTAGAATTGATTCTTTTACTAAGTGTTCTATCCTTCCCCTCGAAATGTGGCCTAAACGACAGTGCCACAATTTCGAAGAGACGCTATCAATTCTCTTACGCTTTCTATTTGTAGATGTGGATGCAATCTGTGTCTCACACCCATTCGAGTCACAAGCATTTACAGAATCACGTGTTGACAACATATAGAGTTGGTCTTGTCGGATAGCAAGACCCACACAAACTTTATTGTACTCAAGAATACATTGTATCTCATCAAAATGACATTTAAAGCCACTGTCTGCTAAACGTGATACTGAAATCAAACTTCTATTTAATGAAGGCACAAATAGGACATCATGCAGCTGAAGAGTGAAGCCATCCTTTAACTTGATGGGGAGTTCTCCTATGGCCTCCACTTCAGCTTCGACGCCATTAGCAACTCTAATGCTTCTTGCGCCTCTTGCTAGGGTCTGACTCGAACGGAATCCTTGCAAAGAATTAGCAACATGAGTAGTTGCACCTGAGTCAATCCACCATGTGGACCTCGAAAAACTTAAATACAAGGATTCATCTACAAATGTGATTACATCCTCACCATTAGCCAGCATATACTTGAGCCACTTGGGACACTCTTTCTGCCAGTGGCCTTCCTCCTTGCACCACAGTCATTGATTCTTGCTGACTTTCTTGGACTGGTCGTTCTGAGCGGGACCTTTCCCATGAGGCTTAGTGTTAGCATTGGAAGGATCACTCTCATTTTGGTGCTTCGCTTTGTAGCCCTTGCTACCAAAGCCTCTTTTCCTGTTGTTGTTATGCTGCACAAAGGAGATTGTCACACCCGGATTTTCACAAAAACCCGAATGCGGCCATATGTGTGCCAGGAAGTCATAGTACACATATAGCGAACAAATATGATAAACATAGAACATATGCTGGAATAAATTCTTCATTAAATAAAGTGTTTACATCTGAGTGCTTCATAAATGATCTAAACAATAACAGCGGAAGACTAATAAAACTCTCAACTAATGGAGCCGCAATCCACAGGGACTCTGACTGGGAGATCACAACTCAGTAGTACGGTAAATCTTCTGGAAACTCGGCAGCAGACTCATGCCCAGCCCAATCTGTTTACCCATCCGGGATTTTATTGAATAAAATGACAAGTGTAAGTAAACAATTACTTAGCAAGTATAGCACGGGTATGAAGGCTCAAAATAGGCTAGACACGGCTCAACTGCATTAGCATTTTTACTTGGTTCATTTTAACATTAACCAAATTACTTTAAGTGAATGAAATCCGGTTGTAACCCAATTAATAAAGTATAAGTGACATTAAACATAAATAAACATCATCTTCTAATAAAAAAGGATACAAGCCGCTCGTGACCCTGAGCAAGGCTATCATGATAGATTATACACTCTGCAGAGGTTTCGCCCTTTACCCACCAGTCGCATAAAAGCTCAAACGAACTTTAAACCCAACCACGCGGAGGTGGATCAGACCTCACAAATCACACTATCGACGTGTGACCGCATAGGGATGCTACGAGGTTTTTCACAAGACACCCTAACAAGACGGTGACCGATTATGGTACAGCACAGGCAGCATGGCTCAGGCACCGAGATTGACGTACGCCTACGGAGTGTAACACCCAAAAATGGCCCATTTAAAATTTTTAGTACTTAATTGGTTTTTATTTTAATTGTTCATACTTAATATAGGTTAAATGAATTATTTATGAATATTAAAAGCAAATATAAGTGTAGAAACATTTTTGTTGCATTCATGCTGTTGCACTGTGTTTTGGTTGTTGGCAAATTAAGTTGGAATTTAAATTCTGTTTAAATTCGAATTTAATTTGCATTTGTTTGAGCCCTAGAAAAGTTAATTCAAGCCGAGTTCACTTTTGCTCCCTAAGCTTCTTCCCTGGTCCGCTCTTGCACCCCCAACTCCTTTTCCGACCGCAGCCCAACCCCCCCCCCACTCTTTTCCCCGGCCCAGCTCACTCCCCTCCCTTTCTTTCTTTTCCCGCGCGGCCCAATGCCCTTCCCCCGAGCCGGCCCGCTCGCGTTGGCCCAGCCCGCGCGCCCCATCCCCTCTCCTTCTCTCTCCCGTGCTCGTGATGCACCGACCCCACCTGTCAGCTTCACCTTCCTTCCCTCGCCCGCGCGCCCATCCCCTCCCGTCGCCAATCGCGCCGCCCCGGCCGACCTTCCTGCACACCAAGGACCCCGCCGAGCTTCGTGGAAGCTTCCCCCGCACCCCCCTTCCATCTCTGAGCGACACCCCACAAGGAAGGCCCCCTCCATCATGGAAGGCGATCCCCCCCTTGGAAAGCTCGGGCGCGGCTGCCGCCACCGATTGGGCGTGGCTCGCACGCCGAGAGTCCTCCCCCGGGCCTATAAAAGCCGCCCCGACGACCCCCAGCAACTCACCCACCTCCAATTCGAGCCCCAGCGCCCTCCAGCAACTCCTCCCGCTTCGCATCGTCGCTCCGAGCGCCGCCGAGCTTCGGCCGCCGTCAAACCACCCTTCCGGCCGCCGCTCCGTCCCCCTCGACCCCCCGGAGAAGCTTGGCGCAGTGGTAAGGAACCTCCTGAGCCATTCCACTCTTGCCCTCGTGCCCCGTAGCGTTCACTCCATCCTCGCCAACGAGCTCCGCCGTGGTCAAACGCCGTCCGGCCGCCCCGTCCGATTTCGGCCATCGAGAACCCTCTGGGTGAACTCGCCATGACCCCCTGAGCCCGTAGGGCGAAGCCTCGTGGCCAATGGGGCCCTGTAGCCCGAGAACCGCCCAGCTCCGGCGAGTCTCCGCCGCCCCCGAGCTGCGCCGCTGCATCCCTGCTCGCTGCCGGCGGTTCTTTTTCCCCCAACCAACCAGAGTCGTCGGATCCTCAACCAACTGCCCAGATTAGATTCCCCGATACCCCTTCGCGTTTTAAATCTGTGCCGTCCAGATCCGATCCAAGGGCCGCGTACCGGTCAACTCCGGTCCGCGATGGCTCTTTTGTTAAAGAGTCCCTCCACTATTTACAAATTAACCCGTAGTCCACTCCAGCGCGAAAATAATTCCAGTTAGGTCCTGTTTTTTTGGAAAACCCCCAGAACTTTCGAAGAATCGAACCCGCCGTCCTAGGGAGTCATTTTTACGCGTTAGCCCTCGGGTTTTTATACAAAATTATATTTAGGTCCCTGTTTTCTTTCAATTAAGCCCCTGGAAACTATTAAAAATTGCCAGCAGGTCCCTAGAACTTATAAAACTCATATCTTTTTCGTTTTAGCTCCGATTAGTGTGATTTTCGCGCTCATGTGTTTGTAGTGAAATGTAGAATATTTCTAAAACCTATTTATGTTCTGTTTCTACTGTTTGGTGTACTGTTTTAATAGAATATTATTTGTTTGCTTGTATTGGTATGCGTGTATGCTTGTGTGGTGCTTCGTGTCCAGTCGGTGAGCCGTTAGCCTTGGAGTTCGAGCTCGTGAGGACTTTCCGGAGCAGGACTCGTAGCAACAGCAACACTTCGAGGAAGGTAAGTTATAGCACGGACAATCCTTGCTACCTAAACACACCTTTTATATTCATTTACTTTCATATGCATGTGTCTAAATTGATGTCCTATTAAGGTTGTACCTAGTTTGTATACTCCTATCCTTGTCACCTTGGAATTATTGCATATGGGTAGAATCTTTGCTATACGCAGCTACTTTCATCATTATTATTTTCTTAATCATGACTTAATGGTTCACTTTAACTTAATGATAAAACTTGCTTTTTAGCAACATGGTTTAGGGAACTGGGCATGTGCTGTGAGCTTTGCCCCAGTGTCTCTCCGTAAGGTCCGGTTCTTAAAGAGGCAACCTAGGAGCCTGTCGCCACCACTAGAACTATTATGGCTCTGGTCTTGGTCAAGTAACTTGTACGGCTCTAGCTTGACAATAGTTACCGACGGGGCCGACGACGCTATGGGAAGCACTCGTGAGAGTATGGTTTGATCCACCGAGGACGGGGGTACCGTCGGCTATGTCTTGTCGGGCATAGTCCCGTGTCGGGAGTCCCTATGGTATGGGAACTCCGCACGTCGCGCTCTTGTACTTGTTGGCATGTGTGCCCGCGCTCTGGACGTCATTGACCCTCTTATCGCTGCGCCCTGAGAGTCAGTCAATCTCGGTGCCTTGGATCATGCTGTCTGTGTTGTACCATAGTAGCTACTATTTTGTTAGGGTGTCTTGTGAAAAACCTCGTAGCGTCCCTATGCAGTCATACCTCGGAAGTGTTGATGTGCGTGGTTGGGTGCAAAGTTCCTTTGAACTTTTACGCGACTGGTGGGTAAAGGGCGAAACCTCTGCAGAGTGTATAATCTATCATGATAGCCTTGCTCAGGGTCACGAGCGGCCTGGATCCTTTTTGATTAGAAGATGATGTTTCTTTTATGATTATTGTCACTTATACTTATTTAATTGGGTTACAATCGGGTTTCATTCATTTGTAGTAATTTGTCAAATGTTAAAATGAACTAACTAAAAATGCTAATGCAGTTAAGCCGTGTCTAGCCTATTTTGAGCCTTCATACCCGTGCTATACTTGCTAAGTATTTGTTTACTTACACTTGTCAATATTCAACAAAATCCCGGATGGGTAAACAGATTGGGCTGATCAGGAGACTGTTGCTGAGTTCCCTGAGGACCTGCCGTACTTCTGAGTTGCGCTCTCCCAGTCAGAGTCCCTATGGACTGTGGCTCCGCTTTAGTTGAGAGTTATAGACTTCCGCTGTAATAAATATTTATGTTATACTCTGATGTAAACTATTTTATTTCGAGCATTTATACTCTGTTTATCATATTTGTTCGCTGTATGTGTTCTGTGGACTTCCTGGGCACACATATGGCCGCATTCGGGTTTTGTGAAAATCCGGGTGTGACATAGAGTCACACCATAGGGGGGTCAATGGTGTCCAAAGCGCGGGCATCTCACCCAACAATGCGCAACGTGTGGAGTTCCCCGTCGCAGGGACTCCCAGCACGGGACTGTGCCTCACGAGGGTATAGCCGACGGATCACCCGTCCTCGGTGGATCAAGACATACTCTCACACATGTTTCCCATAACGCCGATGGTCACTCCGGTAACCAGAGGCAAGCTAGAGACATACAAGTTACTTGACCAAGACCAGAGCCATAATAGATCTAGCGGTGGCGACAGGCTCCTGGGTTGCCGCTTTAAGAACCGGACCTTACGGAGAGACACTAGAACAAAGCACGTAGCACATGCTCTAGCTCCCTAAACCAAGTTGCTAAAAAGCATGTTTTATCATAAATGTTAAAGTGAACCATTAAGTTAAAATTAACAATTAAATAATAATGACAGTAGCTACGCATAGCAAAGATTATACCCATATGCAATGACCCAAGGTAATCAAAGGATATGAGTAAACAAACTAGGTACAACCTTAATAGGACAATAATTTAGACACATGCATATGAAAGTAAATGTATATAAAGAGTGTGTTTAGGTAGCAAGGATTGTCCGTGCTATAACTTGCCTTCCTCAAAGGGCGGCTGCTGCTACTGCTATGGATCCTGCTCCGAAAAGTTCCCCACGTACTCGAAGTCCAACGCGAAAGGCTCACCGACTGGACACAAATCACCATACAAGCAAGCACGCAAACCAATACATGCAAACAAATAATAATCTATTAGAACAGTACACCAAACAATAGAACTAATACAAATAAAGCTTTTAGAAAAATTCTACGCTTCACTACGAACAGATCAGCGTGAAAATCACACTAATCGGAGCTAAAACGAAAAAGATATGGGTTTTCTAAGTTCTAGGGACCTGCTGGCAAGTTTTAAAAGTTTCCAGTGGCTTATTTGAAGAAAACCGAGGACCTAAACATAATTATACCCATAACTACAGGGGCCTAACCGAGAAAAAGGCTAACCAGGACGGCGGGCACTAATATTTGAAATTCCAGGGGGTTATTCATAAAAACTAGGACCTACTGGTAAATATATATACACAGGGGTGGATCGCGGGTTGTTTTCAAGGAAACACAGGGGCTCTATTGAAAATTCACCCCCGTTGACCGGTATGCGCCTGGTTGACCGAGCGCTCAGGCGTCACGGGGCCGTTGGATCGTATCTGGACGATCCAGGTGCGTCAGGGGAAATGGGTGGCCGCCGCCGGCGGTCAGGGGGGCGGTGCCGCCCCTTGGCATGGCTTGGGCTCGCCGGAGCAGAGGCGCCCCGGGCTAGGGACCACCAATGGCGATGGGACTTGGTCCTACGTGACTAGTGGGAAGTAGCGAGCATTCTGGTGGGGTTCACGACGAGGGTCAGGCGGCGGCGGTGGCGCTCGATGATGGCCGGCGGGCGGCCATCTCCGGCGAGGGTGGAGGGAATGCTCCGGTGCTCGGTTTAGGGCGGGAATTGGCGCTATAGCTTCGGGAGAAGATGGGGAGTGCGAAGGCGAGGTTCCCGACGGCCGAGAGCTAACGACGGCGTGCGACGATGGTGAGGGGCGGCCGGCGAAGGGTGGAGCGGCGGGGAGTGGCTCGAGGGCGCGGAAATGTGCAACAAGCACCGCGGGGAGGGTCCTTACTGACGCGTGAGGCTTCTGCGGGACCAATTGAAGAATCGACGGCGAGCTGAGAGCTTCGGGCGGCGGCGGCGCGGTGCGAGGTGGAGGCGTTGCTGGGAGGTGGGGGAGCTCCGGTGGAGGGTTTGGTGAGGGCTAGGGGCTACGGGGGCTCCTTAAATAGGGCTCGGGGGGCGCATAGCCATGCTGGTCACGCCAATCGTGGCGGCGGCGCGGTGACTCCCTTCCATGTGGGGAGCACCTTCCAAAGGGGAAACGACGCGCAAAAGGAAGGGGGCAGCACTCGGGAAGGCGCTGAGAAGCTTCGCGGAGGGCCCATCGGGCGCGGGGAGGGAAGCTCGGGCTCGGGCCACGGCGCAGCGCGCGGGGAGGAGCTTCGGCTCGAAGCTGGCGGGAGGAAGGAGATGACAGGCGGGGCGCCCCTATCAGTGGCCGAGGCAGGGAGGGGAAGTTGGGCCGAGGACGCGCTTGGGCCGCTGGGGGGCGGGGGGGTTGCTGCGCTGGGCCGTAGGATTTGTTGTCGGCCCAAGTGGGGGAGCGAGGCGGGTTGGGCCGAGCGGGGCCGGAGGGGAAAAAGGAGGGGGGCTGGGCTGGCTCGGGAAGAAAGTTGAGGGAGGGGAAGTGAGCCGAGGAAGGGAGTTGGAGGTGCAAAACCAGACTCGGGTGAAAAGAACTTTTCTAGGGATTCAAACAAAATGATTCAAATTCGAATTTAAATAAATTTAAATTCTCGTTTGAATCACAAGCAATACAAAAATTAAATGCAGCAGCATGAATGCAACAAAAATATTTCTACAACTTATATTTGATTTTAATTCTCATAAATAATTTATTTTACCTATATTAATTATGAATAAATTAAATAAATGCCAATTAATTACTAAAAATTTTAAATAGGCAATTTTTAGGTGTTACAGAGATGGAGCCTCCATTCTGCGCCTTCAGTTTGTCCTCTTCTTGCTGACACATGGACATAAGCTTGTGCAGGTACCAATTCTCATTCTGAGTGTTGTAGTTGCACGCCAACACACCAAAATCAGGTGGCATCGACCTGAACACCAAGTGCACTAGGAACTGCTCTGGCAATCCCATCTCCATGGCGGTAAGCTTACCGTTCATGTTGCTCATCTTTAGAATGTGGTCTTTCACACCACCTCCAGTATACTTGGTGGTGATGAGCCTCTCGATCAGGGTGCTAGCATAAGCCTTCGAATAAGTATGGTGCTGTCGCTCCACTATCTCCAGATATTGAGCAGCAGTGTGTACATTACCATTCGCATCCTTCTCTGGAATGGATGTTCTGATCGCCTCAGACATCTTTGTCTTTATTATCTTTAGGAACTTCTTGTTCATCAGCTGCCACTTGGCCCTCTCTAGGTCCCGTGCAGAGATGGCGTCAGCATTGGCGCGCTGTCGCGCCTGGAAGACTGCAGCCTCTTCATTCTCGGCTCTCACGACTGGCTCGATGATAGGGGGACACGGTGTAGTCAACAATGAGTCGATCTCCAGCAGCAGCAGAGCACACTCTAGCAAATTGCGCCATGCCATGTAGTTCATTCCAACTAGTTCAGGGATGGAGCCAATGTAGCCGGGTCCTGAAATTAATAGTCAAAAAAATTATGGTGAAAACATAAAACACTATAATTGTTGCATGTATTAATTTAATTTTGGTCAAAATCAATACAGACAACTCTCTACATCAATTCTATATCACCTTTGGGCAGAAAAATAGAATTAATGCATGAAAAACTTTAAAATAATCTGTTTATAATATTGCAATAATCAGCTTTGGTCAGAAATTAACAATATCATAAAACACTTAAATTTATTCTCTTTCTGTAAATAAATATCCCTTAAATAGAGACATAACTTTGCAGCGGAAAACTTTATAAAATGCACATAATCAGTAGCAAAACTCTCTAATTTACCCTCTGAAAAATTATCACTTTGGTTCAAATTCAGTAGCAAAACTCTCTAATTTACCCTCTGAAAAATTATCACTTTGGTTCAAATTCATACAGGGGCAAATTTGACTCAAAAATTTACTCAAAATTGATTGAAAAAATCATTCAAACAATTAACTAATTGCTACTGTGCGCAAACTTCGTATTGGGCCCGTGAACGAAATTGGCCCGCGGCCTCTTTTCCTTTTCTTCGCGCGCGCGGCCAAGCTCGCTCGGCGCTTCGGCCCAGAACGCGCACGCGCCTTGCCGCGGCCCAGCTCGGCCTTCTCGCGCGGGCCGCGGCTCGCTGGGCTCGGAGCCCAGCAGCCAATGGCTGGGCCGCCAATCTGGCCCACCTCGCGGTACCCCCCCCCTGCCCCACCTCGATCCTGACCGTCGGATCGATCCGACGGCCGGGTTCTTGTTTCAGGCGGGATAAAAGGCGCTCGCGGCCGGCTCCCAAAACCCTAGCCCTCATTTCTTCCTTGCTCGCGCAGCTGCACGCCTCGGTGCACGCGCTCCTCTCGTGAGCGCCGCCCGAGCGCCGGCGCCTGCCATGGCCGGCGGCCTAGCGCCGCCGCGCCTCTGTTCAGCTGGTCGGCGGCCTTACGCCACCACGCCGCTCCTCTCCTCCCCTTTCTCTGTCGCGCGCGAGCGCCTCCGCGCCGCTCCACCGCATCGCCATGGCCGGCCGTCGTGCGTTCGTGCGAGCACCGCCGCGCCATGGCCGGAGGGCCATGAGCGCACGCGGCCGACCCCCTTCCCCCTTCTCTACCTTCCTCTCCTCACTGCCTCTTCGGCTAGATCCAGAAGGTAGAGCGCCGCTGCGGGCCCCCTCGCCGGCGAGCGCGTGCACCCGAGAGTGCGCGCGCCGCCGTCGATGGGTCCCTCGGTGGTGCTGCTCGCGTGGCGACGGCCATGAGGTAAGGGTTAGGGTTAGGGTTAGGGTTAGGGTTTCGATTTGAATCTTAACTTGACATGCCTGTGATTCTCTTGAATCTTTTGTCGATGTGTATGTGATTCACTTGAATCTTGACTCGATTTTGTCGATTTGCTTTAAAACCAACACGATTTGCGGTGTTCTTCCCCTAATCCTCTTGATTTTGGGTCTGTTCTCTTGAACTAACACCGTACTGACCCGAAAAATAAAATAAATCTACTGACTAGTAAGCGTCTGATACCATTGTTAGACTTAAACATAGGATCTCTAGCAGTAGATCTATTCCAGGTTAATAACTTTGATAATCAAAGGTTCTTGAACATAGATCTATGACTACAACAAGCATAAACACGATCTCTATCCTACTAACAGAGAGGTTTGGGAGGTCAGACCATCGGAGGTGGTGGGAGCGGTCGGTGCCAGTGCAGCCATGTCGATGGCGAAAGTCGCAGGGGCGGCCGGAGCTTGTCGACGTAGATCGGGTTGGTGGCACCGGCGACGGGCGATGTAGCAGGACGGCGGCGGTGGAGAAGCTTCCCGCCGCTCCAGTGCTCCCTCGGGTCGGATAGGGTTTGTAGGTGGGGTTTGTGGCGGCTCGGTGAACCTCGTACTAAGCGTCGTGGCCCCCACCCTCTCTTTATAGCACTGTGCGACGGGGGACCACCAACCATGATTAGGGTTGCGCGCCCCGACTAGGGCGCAGAGAAGGGCCCGTTACGGCCTTTGGGCCGTAACGGGAAGAGATAGAACTAACATACACTTGTCGAAGAAATTGCACAGCTGGTATCTCGCAAACCTTTATATGGAAGGTCCCGACCATGTGATAAAATTCCCTACCGAATTTGTCTGTCCCCTTTTAGAAATTTCATATATTCGGTAGGTTTGCGAACCCTAAACCCCAGACAAATTTCATATATTGCACAGCTGGGACATCCCAAATATATATTTCCGGGGGCTCGCCGCGTGACCAGGCTCCTGCGCATGTCGGACACCGGGAAGGGCCATGCCACACGAGCGTCGTGGAGTCCCTCGTCGTGCGCGGCGGCACGAACATTGCCGAGGGCCTCCGGACGGCAGCCAAGGTGCTCGGCGAGCCCCGGCACAGGAACGCCGTCTCCAGCGTCATGCTCCTCTCCGACGGCCAGTACAACTACACCATGCCGCGACGGGCAGCCAACTATGAGGCGCTCGTGCCACCGGCGTTCATGGCCGCTGGCACCAGAAATTGGTCGGCGCCGATCCACACGTTTGGCTTCGGCAACGACCACGACGCAGCGGAGTCCACCGGCGGCACGTTCTCGTACGTGGAGAACGAGGCCGTCATCCAGGACGCGTTCGCGCATTGCATAGGCGGCTTGCTCACCGTTGTGGTCCAGGAGGCGGGCGTTGCCATCGCTTGCGGTCATCCCGGAGTTCGCATCGTTTCGATCAAGTCTCCACCGCCTCGATGAAACCTGGGCCCATTATAAAATATAGGCTTATTTTGCTTCTGGACATCCAACTTTCTTTGAATTGGCCAAAACACACCGCAAACGACGAAATTAGCCCAGTACCATTATAAAATCGTGATCATTTGCTGCAACACACTGCGACGAATATAATAGAGGTAGGAAAAGACCATTTTACCCTTGAGTGAATTGGGGCCCAAGTACTGGCGTCGTCGATGCAGTCGGTGAGGACCTGGAGGCCGGAGAGCTCGGTGGCGCGGGCGGAGGTGAGAGCGGCGGTGTCGTGGAGGCCGGGGACCAGCTCTGCGGGCGCCGGCGGCGGAGTTGGCTCCAGGGCCGGCAGAGGCTTTTGGCTGTTCACCCGCGACGTCGGCTGCCTGCTGCTGTCGCTGGCAGCGTCGGCGGTGGTACTGCCTCCGCCGCCGGAGTTTCTGGAGGATGGCGCGGGCGGCCTACCAGTTGGCGCAGGCGAAGGAGGCGGCGGTTTGGGAGGGCAGGGGGGCGGCGGAGGGAGCAAGGGAGGGCAGGGGACGGGGCGGCGGTGGGGGAGGAGGGGGCGGCGGCGGAGGTGCAGGGGAGGGGCGGGAGAGCGGGTGGAGAGGGGCGGTTGTGGTGAAGGAAGAAAACGAGCTGACATGTGGGCCCCACTTCCTAGAGGGCAAAATGGACATTTCCCCAACTTCTCTCTCTCCAAATTAGATATATTCTTAATTTAATCGTCGTGGTGTGTTGCAGCAAATGATCACGACTTTGTAATGGTACTGGGCCAATTTCGTCGGTTGCGGTGTGTTTTGGCCAATTCGAAGAAAGTTGGATGTCTAGGAGCAAAATTTGCCCTAAGTATTTAGAGCTACATACTTAGAATATATCTAGCTATATCAATAGATCTTTATAGCTCTAAGTATACATGTATTTATAGCTCTAAGTAAACAATCTAAGAGCTATATCAATAGATCTTTATATCAATAGCTAAATATGAACCATCAGGGCTACAAGCTTTAAAATCTCTGTGAAAGTGTGAATTCTTTATAGCTCTTTGATTGTTCATATTGAGCTAGCTTAGTTTTATCCATATATCAATTTTTTCTTCTTAAAATAAAGGTTAACATAGCACTTCAACTACGTGGCTGTTCATTTAGCATTGACTTGACCCTCTTGATGTTAATCCTGGCTCCGCCAAATGTAAAATTCTATCGATCAAATTACTGTTTACTAATTCTGAGGGTAAAAGCTATTGCGCGTGTGGTCGCTGTGGCCCGCGCATTGACCATGTAGGTGGTGGACTAACTAGGTGTGTTGTGCACCTGTATTTCGCGGTCCACGTAATAAACGGTTAGTTAATTAGACGGGTTATGTTAATCAAAATGTGTTTCAGGAAACATAATAGATCCAATAACTATAATTAATAGAGTTTATAGTATTAATAATTAAATATTTATAATTTTAAATTTATCTATGTTTCTAACGTATCTTATAAATTGATGTTGCGCTAAAAATAGTTCCTCTGTCCCGTAAAGAGTGCTTTTTAGAGATTAAATTTTGTCCCATAAAAAAGTGCTCTTGTAGACCATTCAAAATGGTTCATTTATTAATTGTAGCCTAATTTACGAGTCAAAAGGCCTTCTATAGATTGGATGATGAGTTAATTACCAGCATGCATAATTAAACAGACACAAGAATCCATGCGTCCAACACAGCTACCAAAACCAACTAAACAGATTAATTAGGGCTATAGAAGACTTTTTCCATCCTCACTATTGCATCTGAGATTTTCTAAAAGAGCACTTATTCTGAAACAGAGGGAGTAACTACTATTAGAAGGATATGGTCTTAGGCATGTACAATGGTTACGTAAACAAAATGGATTGATGTGGCTATCATTAAATGATGAGAGAGGATGTTGATGTCTATTATCTCGTCTACTGTTTTGGCTTGTGCTCCCGTATAAAACAACACTAATCAGAGTATGCATTAATTATTATATACTCATTACAGAGCTCTCTATTTAGGTGTCTATATATGTCAAATATACATAAGCTGTCTAGACCATTGTACTCCCGTGGAATCCCGCGTCCCCCCGTTCGCACCCACGGCCATCAGCCAATTACAAACTGGTTCGGTGGATTATGGCCCATTGGGCAAAAGTAAACAAAGCCTAACGGGCCGCCAAATAGTCCAACCAATGATTTGGGTCTTGGCCCACTTCGACCAGTCAATCAGATGCGCATGGCCCGAGCTACCTCCTTCCCCAGGCAACCGCGAAATTCCCCGCCAGCAACGACCGGATTGGTCGTAGTTCAACCATCGGACCTTCCGCGCCGCCCGATGTTGGCCATCCCCAATCTTGAATCGCCGGCGGCGGCGGGCGGGACTTCCTCCGCCATCTGTCGCCGTGTCCGTTTTCCCCTTCAACGCCCGCGTTGAATTTCCCATTAGAAAAGCGAAAGCCCGGCATGCAAACAGCGGAGCCCCTGCGACCCTTTAGCCCCCACTTGCGTGGACGGTTTCCTTCCATTCCGTCGCATCGTATCGTATCAGAGGAGATTTAGCCGTCCGGGAAAGAAAAGGCGAGGGAAGGGGAGAGGGGGAGGACAGGAACGCTATACGCTGGTACGTTCTATATTCGTATGTATGCGTTATGGCTCTACGGTATGTGCTGGCTGTTGCTAGCAATTGCTTATGGTTGTGTTATCTGCAGCGGTGTCGCCGGCGGAGGGGAGGAGAGCGCAGCGGAGGCGAAGCAGCGGTTATTTTCAGGAATAGCTTAGTTGAAGGTTTGATCTTCATCTCTGGAATCTTCCGCATGTAGCCGTCGTCATTTCCCTCTCGGATTGCCCAGAACTCGGGGCGGCAGAATATCGAGCACCTTGCGTGCGTCTCGGTGCCACCGTGTAGGCAAGTAGATGGCTCATGTCTCTGGTTGCCTTTGGGAGAGGCTGCTGATAATTAGTTGCTTGCTGCTCATCCTTGCTTCTTGAAACGCCCGCTATGTGGCACTTAAGGCATTTCTTACGTCTAGTCCTCTCCCTCTGAATTGGTTATTATGACTGATGCTCCTGAACATGCATCAGGAGCATTTGAGGATATGTGACATTCAGCAAGTAAGAACCGAGTCAAACTGCAACTATTTTCCCATGAAATAAAATTGTGCTTGGACAGCTAATGAAGCCTTAGCTCCTGTCTACTAGTTTCTACGATAGAGTGACTATTAGATAAGTGTAAATGGTTTGAGAACATGCATTGAATTCCTCTAATATAGTGGATTTCGTAAGTTTATATATTCAGCCAATTCATGGTTTCAGGACTCAGGAGGAGATGCCAGCGCCAGCAGCACCTATTCGTCTGGGAGCTCCGACTCCCTATATAACAACTCATGGATCCAAAGTTGCACGGCTACACATGTATGACTGGATTGTGCTGGTTCTTCTAGCTGTATTAGATGGAGTTCTTAATATAATAGAACCATTCCATCGATTTGTCGGGTCAGAAATGATGACAGATCTCAGATACCCCATGAAGGACAACACAGTGCCATTTTGGGCTGTGCCGGTATATACTGTTCTCTTTTAGTGTTATCCTACCCTGTCAATTTCCATGAACCTCTTAAGTACCTTTTTTTTAAAAATCATGTGTATTCAGATAATTGGTATCATTGGACCTATGATTATCATCACTGCAATATACTTTAAGAGGAGGAATGTATATGATATGCATCATGCCATCCTAGGTACGTCCATTTTCTTGCCTCATTATGCCGTGCTAGTTTGTCCATTTATAACTTATCTTGAAATCTAGCTTGTCCTAGCAGGTCTCCTATTTTCAGTTCTTATCACTGCCGTTTTAACTGATGCGATCAAGGATGGTGTTGGGCGACCGCGTCCAGATTTCTTCTGGCGTTGCTTCCCTGATGGAAAACCTGTAAAATTCTTGACCTTTAGTCAAACCTTAATGATTACACGTGCAGCCCTTGTACAAGCACATTGCATCTAAATTTATGAGAAAGCTTACGAATTACTCGGACTTTCAGGTTTATAACAACTTTACTACAGGCGTCATATGCCATGGCAAGGCGAGTGTTATCAAAGAAGGCCATAAGAGCTTTCCAAGTGGTCATACTTCATGTAAGTGACATTATTCTTTACAAATGGAGGGATTAACTCATTAACCCCATGTTACAAGAAGTAAAGGTTTGTGACATGTCATCTATTTTATGGCACACTAACTCCCAGTTTAATGAATACAATTGATGCCTCCTTTTCCATTGTTCCAGTGTTTGTTTTAGCTACTATTTGATATTTCTTAATCAGCTAATAGCATGGGACAAGGCGTTTCATACATTCTTTCATACTATATATTTTTTATCATGTTATCAAGATACAAATGTAGTGATGATCTTTTCATTTCTATATGTTCGTGTGATCCTTTTAGCCCTATAAGCCAAATACTACTGCTTCTTTCACTCTTCCATTGAGGATACAAATCATAAGCTGCATTCATTTATGCTTGCCTCTGAAGCCTGCCACAAAAGGTTGCTACTGCAAATGATAGTGTGAAATATTTTGATAATGTAAATAGTATAATACTGATAATTTGTCGTGTAAGTATATTCTGCATATTTCAACAGATTGGCAGTTTGTTTGTTAATACTTGACTGTTTTACCTAATCATAATGCGCTTTACCACTTTCTCCAGCTTCTAGAAATATTATGAGATGTTACTATGTTAGTATTCATTGGTTGTAATAATGCTGCTCCATTTGGTTCCCTTGAGCCATATGCATTGGTCTGTTTCTCATTTAATAAATTTTACCTCCTAATTGTTACACAATATCATGGAGGTTCAGCTAGCATTTCAGAGCGCAAACTATTGTTCTATTTTGAGTCTAGAATATATGAGCTTTACATTCCAGCTGTTATTGTTGTTGGATTACTCACAGATTTATGCTTATCTTAGGGTCTTTTGCTGGCCTTGGCTTCCTTTCATGGTATCTAGCTGGTAAAATCAAAGTCTTCGATCATAGAGGGCATGTTGCAAAACTCTGCATTGTCCTTTCCCCTCTGCTTCTTGCAGCCTTAGTGGCAGTTTCTCGAGTTGATGACTATTGGCATCATTGGCAAGATGTATGTACTGGTGGATTGCTTGGTAGGTCTTAATTAACACCCCTCCCTTTTCCTCAACATTCATTGTAAAGAAATCGAAATGTTATGCAGATGCGATTCTTAAAGGTTGACTACTGTTAAAACCGTGCAGGTCTGACGATTGCTTCCATTTGCTACCTTCAGTTCTTTCCACTACCATCCGATGAAAACGGTATGTTTCTAACTCTGTCCTGATTAAACTGTGCTTCCAATTTTCCATTCATTTTTTCTGATCTCAGATTATAGTAAATACTTGGTTGCTGGTGTTTATTCTGATCTCACCTCAGAAAGAACTTGAATTTGTTTCTCAGTACTGATAAAAAAAAGTTGAATCAAGCCTGAACTTGACAGATGAAAATTTTAGGGTTTAGGTGTGATTTCCGAGGTACCATATATTTGGTGAGTGGTAACAGTTATGTTCTTTACTGAGCTCATCACCCAACATTTCTGAAAGGAAGTGTCATTTTTCTCAAAATGATATAATCCCCTTCAACATAAACTTACTTACCTGCAACTGGCCTAACATCCCTGAAGAATGTTTTTGACTAATAATTGGGGTTGCTGAGTGGTTTATATTTCAACATGGTTAAAAACTAATAACAGCTATGGAACTATGGAAGTTATTATGACTGCCTCAAAACGCTCTGTATCAGGAATGTTGCTATTTACAAACAAAACACTTCGCAGTTCTAACTTTCATATAATTAGTCTACCAGCGGAAAACTTGCACCTTATCTCTTCCAGCCATGGACTGGACAGTCGCGTATAGCATCTAGCACATTCCTGCTTTGGCATCATCATGAGTATAGGAGACTGACAATGGTGCTACGGCAGTACTGCTATAAATAAGAGGGCCGGGAAGAGGACCAGTACCAAGTACCAACATATAGATACATATAGTACCAACATATAAATAAGAGGGCCGTGAGTATATTGGCAAGGATCGTGCATGGAAATAGCAAAATAGGACATGGTGCAGTGCATGTGTGGCCATCATGTTTCACGCCTGCTTGGGAAATAGGACACCGTGTAGTTTGGTACGATGTGGCCCTGATGTAGCCGCCATCAGTCCTCACTCAATGATGGCTGCAGCCCTGGTCTTCGAGTCTTTGACAGTTGTTCTGGTATAAACCCTGCCATTGCTAGTCCTCTGCATGGCAGTACTGTGATGGTAACTTGGCAAGGAGGCAAGGAGATAAGAAAAGTTTAGGTAAAGGACCCCCCAAAAACTCTTGAAAATACCATATCAAGACTAGAATACCATGCACAGGGACACTCCAGTCATGAAGTGTGCAAAAGATCAACCATTCAAACAAACAGATAGCTCAAATCAAATTTTCATGCTCTCTAGTGCTCAATCTAATCTGTACTGTTTGCTGCCACGATCAACCAAGAGTACCCTTCCCAAAATCTGGGCAAACTTGTATTGCAACCATGAGAATTGAATCATTGATACAGTGTGGGTAAAATATAAATCTTTCCAGGGGGGCTAATCTCAGGATGCTAAAATATCATGTTTTTTTCCTGCATCAGAAAACTGCAGGGATCATCTTCATATCTCTGTCAGCATTGATTGTTAAATGTTAATAGTTTAACCTTGTTCGATGTGCAGGATTGTGGCCTCACGCATATTTCCGGCATATTCTTGAACCGGAAAGTGGGAACCAAGTGCAACCCACGTCCATGAGCCGCCGTAACTCCCTTCAAAATGGTTCCTTTCACGGTCCTGATGCAGTGGAAATGAGGAGCGCGAGCCAAGCATTGGATTCGATGGAAGCTGGCCGGAGAGAGCAAGGACGGAGTACTAATATCATCTAGAATGTATTATAATGCTTAGTATAACATGATTTTGTTCTCTATTAGTGATGTACAAACCACTGTATATAGATAATAGAGCACATGTCTCATGCGAGGATTGGGGACGGGCCGACGGCATATGCTTGTGTCATATAAATACAATCGAGTGACTCGTCTTTTGGAACATATATTTGCTTGGATGTCGATGTACCATAGGTCATAAAGAAGCATGAGCGTAACATATATTTGGATGAAATTGGTAGTGTTTGGTTGAGTGAGTGGTGGCGTAAATGTAATCAGATTACACCGGTATCAAATACAGCACGTGTGTTTGCGCTCTTGGTTGAACGCTGTAACGGTATAACAGCAACTTTGGCCAGTGTGATCGCACCTCGTCGTCTAAGTTGTATCTGATACGGTGATTTTAAGCGGTATCACGATTGGTTTACAGCTCATCTGTACCAAACATAGACTAACGTAATCAGTTAATGGATGTAATCAGATACCGTTACAAATGAGGAAATCAAACGCTATTAAAGCGAGGCCCCATTAACTCTAGCATAAGCATCAACCGTAAGTGGTTCTTGGATCCTGGTGGCTTCAGGGTTCCTGTATTGCTTTCGACCAGTGTTCTCTTGAGTGTAATGGATTACTCTGTCGTTGTGAACCGGCTGACATGTGATTCAGGTGATGAACACTAACAAGGAATTCATTCGATGCAACCATCGTCACAGCATCATGGTGGCCAGATTTGAATGGATCCATTGCGGGCACCTGCACAACATGACCAAGGCCTTGTTTAGATGGAGAATAGGAGGGTGGGGATTTGGGGGTTTGGGGTCACTTCGTAATCATTGCGCCACCGTAGCATTTCGTTTGTATGTGTGAAAAATTATCCAAAAATTGACTAATTAGGCTCAAAATGTTCGTCTCGCAGAGTACAACCAAACTGTACAATTAGTTTTTTATTTCATCTACATTTAGTACTCCATACATGTTATGTTATTTTGATGCGATGGAAATCTTCTTTTTACATAGTGAACTTTGGCGTTGCTTTTTGGAAACTAAACAAGGGCCAAATTGGTCCTATGCTACTAGACAAAGCCTGCGAGCTGACACACCGACATGTGAATTGCAAATTTCTTAGACCAAATGATGCCGAATTGATAGGGAGCCTGACACGCCGACATGTGACCCGACCTGTTATCGCTTTTCTTGTTCTTTTTTCATACAGTTATTATCGCCTTTCTTGTGATAAACTACACTGTTTAGAAACAAAGGTGGTCGACTGCATAGTACTAGACAGTAGTGTAAACGTTACGTTGACAGTCAAAATTGGCTCTGGCCCGGCCAAACCGGTCTGACCGGTTTGCCAAACCGGTCAGACCGGTTTGGTTCTGTAGTTCGAGTAGGATTAGGATTCCGAGTTTAATTCCATATTATAACCTATTCGGAAGGGGTAAGACTTTCCCGGCCTATAAATATAAAGGCTAAGGCCGATTGAGATGTATTCCAATCGAATCAAACACGTTTATCCTTTACTTTTTATCTCCCAAACCCTAATCTTTTCCAACCCCCATATTATGTTCTTTGCTCGTCTCTAAGGCGTTCAAGGGCGTTCTAGGTGGCCTGCCGACCCTAGAGCAACCCTAGCTTGCTTGAGCTCCGACGGGGTCCCTTCCGAGCTCGAGTTTCTAGGTCTTCACGAGTTCCTGCCTGAAAGCGGTCTGACCGGTTTCAGGAACCGGTCTGACCGGTTTGCCCGAGGAGCTCAGGAGTTGGCCGTTGTGACGACCGTGCTGCGCGTTCGATCGATCTCTCAAGTTTGTTGGCGCATTTTCGTGTCAACATACTTTTTGGCGACTCCGCTGGGAAAGATTAATCTGGTTCCAAGACCGATTCAATCTACTCCAATTATGTCTGGATCAACGTGCAACCTTGACAAAGACAACATCATCACCGCGACGATGGAAGAGCTCACGGACGAGGAGCGGAAGCGGTACCTGATTGCTGAGGAGCACTTTAGGATGCAATTCTTGAAAGGCTTTAAAAAAGATCGCGGTGGTCTTGTCAAGAGAGTGGAGGAATTCGTCATGCCAGCTTTCAAGCTGGCAAACGACCAAGTTGAAGAACTTCCAAAGGTAACTGGCGAATCCTCTGATTTGATGCAGCAAATTACTCGCATGATGGATGATAAATTGCTTGCTGCACAAACTGCTACTAGTGAGTTGATTGCTAGTATGTCGGGTAATTCTAGTAAAGGTAAAAGTAATGTAGAATCTAATGAATTACCTAACCCAATTCCTAGCTCATCAGGCGTGCCAGAACATGTTTTAGATCCTAATTTAGGCATGCCGATGAATTTTTATGCGGGACAATCACCTCACCCTGGTTCGGTCCACGAACCGGTCAGACCGGTTTTCACAACCGGTCAAACCGGTTTGGCCTCCTCTGGCGGTCAGACCGGTTCCATGGGTGCAGGGGCACCGGGTGCGATGGTTTTATCTAATATGGTTGCTCCTAGTCCTGTTTACACTACTCCACGCATTACGGTTGTGGGAAGTATACCCCACGGATCTGGCGCGTCTCACGGGCCAATTCCGAATACTTCTCAAAATGCGATGTATAATGTTACCCGTATTCCACAAGACAGAGGTGATGGGAACTATCAAGCCGAGTTAGCTAAGTTTAAAGAGGATATAGCTAATACACTTAGAACAAGACTCGGGCTTGAATTGGGTAAGTCACGCTTATATCAAAAACCGTATCCGCCTGAATTTGATTTAGTTGCTTATCCTAATGGTTGGCGTGTTCCTGATTTTATTAAATTCAGTGGTGAAGATAATAGAACTCCTTGGGAACATATTAGTCAATATATCTTGCAATTAGGAGAGGCATCATTTTATGAAGTGTTGCGTAGACGGTTGTTCTCATTATCTTTAACTAGAACTGCTTTTTCATGGTTTTCTTCGCTTGCTCCTAATTCTATTCAAAATTGGACTCAATTGGAGCGCAAATTTCATGATCATTTCTTTAGCGGAGAAAATGAAGCTAAGTTGTCTGATTTAACATCGGTTAAGCAAAGCCGAGAGGAATCGGTTCTTGATTACTTCAAAAGATTTAAAGATGTTAAGAACCGATGTTTTAACATAACTGTTTCTAAAAAGGATTTAGCGGATTTAGCTTTTGCGGGCTCACGGTCTCATTTCAAGGAAAAACTAGAGGGTTCTGATTTCCTTACTATTAATCACTTGCAAATGAAGGCTATGAGTCTAGAACTTAAGTTTAAAAATTCAAAAGAATCTGTTAAACCTCATCGTTCGAATGTGCATATTGTTGATAATGATTTTGATAGTTCAGACGATGATAAAGAAATTTATGCTGCTGAATTTGTTTGGTCATCGAAGAGTAAACCTGGTTCTTGTCCCTCGTTGAAGCCGATTCAGAAAAATCGGCAAGAAGAAATTAAGTTTACTTTTGATGTAGCCAAATGTGATCGTGTTTTTGATGAATTGCTTAAGAATGGCTTTATTAAACTTTCTCATGCAATTCCACCAGCCGATCAATTAAAAAATCGTGCATATTGTAAGTGGCATAATTCTTTTTCTCATGCGACCAACGATTGCAATGTTTTTCGACGACAGGTACAATCGGCCCTTAATGAAGGTCGATTAGTGCTAGCTAAAATGCAAGTTGATAAGGCTCCTTTCCCTGTTCATACCCTGGATTTGAATACTAAGGTGTTGATTCGGCCGGAACAGGCCGATGGAGCTAAGGGAAAGAACGTGGTGATTGGAGACCCAAGGCCGGAAAAAGTTAATGACAAAGTTCCGGTCAGAACAGTGATGATTGGGAGAACTCTTGATGGTGAAGAGTCTCTGAAGATTACAATTAACACATCAAGGCCCGGGGGGCCCTTGGAAGAGAATCGGTTCGCTAGTCAGGCGAAACCGGTCAGACCGGTTTCCCAAACCGGTCAAAGGACCTGATTGTCTCCAGACCGTCCAAGGACTTTCAAGCCCAAGCGCCCGGAAGTGGGTACTTGGAAGTTTAATGAGCCAAAGGTTCAAGGAAGGGTTCTGAAGCAAGGACCTACTTTCTCTCAGCTTATGAACAAGTACACAAAGGCCGTTCAAGTTGATCGGACAACAAAAAAGAGACAAAGGTCACCGCAGCATTGGATCAATTCTACAGCTTATAAGCGTCGTGGTGATGTTACTGGGACTTCGGTACATGACCGATTGGGCTCATACCAATCAGGTCCTTCGACTGCTCCTAAAAGCGGTCAGACCGGTTTTGTGAACCGGTCAGACCGGTTTCGGTTTGAGCAGAGGTTCCAAGCTCCTCCTAAGCAAGAATACCGTGTCAAGGAGAAAAGGGAGAACGTGCAAGCCAAAACCAGTGGGACTATAACAATTGGCAGTATTCCAGTGGCTATGCAAGATTTGGGTAGAAAGCCGATAGTCATTGGAGATTCGGCTCCTGTTCCAGTCAAAAAGCCGGTCATGGCTAATGATCATGAGGCTAGCAGTAGCAAGGGCGTAAAGAAGGTCTTTCAACCAAGGTGGTGTCCTTCTGGTTTGACTCATACGCAGAAGCGGAAGTTACAACGCCTGCGGAACAAAGAAAAAAGCGAACAGGAAGCTGAGAAGCTGAGGGATGAATACTTCAACAACTACAGACCTATGATTCCTCAGACCAAGATCTGGCAAGCTAAGCCCGTTGTGCAATCAGCAGCACAACCAGTCAGACCGGTTTCTGAATCCGGTCAGACCGGTTTGGATCAGCCCACCACTGCAGAAGCGGTCAGACCAGTTTCTGGAACCGGTCAGACCGGTTTGATGACAGAAGCGGGAGCTGAGATTACTTCAACCATTGATACTACTCCGTTAATTCCTCCAGTGGTTGAAGATGAAGAATTGGTTGATTTTGAGCCTTCTCCAGAACATGGCAACATGGAAATCAATGTTGTATATTTGTCTTCTGATTATTATGTGATACCGGAGGAGGAGATCTGTCATCTTCAACTTGGGCCTCAAGATGCCGTTTTTCAGAAGCCTAGTGAATCAGAGAAACATCTCAAAGCTTTATATATGAGAGGGCACATCAACGGGAAGCCAATTTCTCGTATGTTGGTTGATGGTGGAGCTATTGTAAATCTTATACCATACTCTCTCTACAAGAAGATTGGCGGAAAAGACGAAGAATTGATCAAGACGAACATGACGGTCAGTGGAGTTGGTGGAGGTGATCCCATTGGTGCCAAGGGGGTGGCTTCTATGGAGTTGACCGTCGGGAGCAAGACTATTGCTACGGCTTTCTTCGTCTCCGAGGTGCAAGGTAACTTCAGTTTAATCCTTGGTCGAGATTGGATTCATGCAAATAAATGTATTCCATCTACCTTGCATCAATATCTTATTCAGTGGATCGGCGATGAAGTTGAAGTTGTCCATGGTGACACTTCTTCCTTTGTTGCAATGGCCGATTCCGATTCTCTTAGTGCAAATGAGAAGGTCAAATGTTTGTCGGGCATGGATTTGACCGACTATGAGTTGATCAGTTGCACCAGGGATGGTTTTGTTGCTGCTACATTGAAGCCAATGGAGAATCGGTTGAATTACTTGCTGTAATTAATGGAGCTGTTGACGTAAAATCCGCACCTCACGCCAAGCACACAGCAAGCCGAATTAGCTGGCTTCACACGTGGCCCGGGCTTTTGAATCCGGAAGCGTGCCAGTCAATTTTCCTGAAACTGACAAAGGGAGAAAAGATGTTTAGATAACACCTGGAACGAACCGGGCAATACCAGTCAGTTCCATATTTGTGGCTACGGAGCCAGCTTCGAACGACACATAGCTACAGAGAAGCTATCTGTCGGCAGTTAAAACTTTATTCGGCAATCGGCAAAGCACGCAGAGAGCGCACTGCCGAATGCGTGACGTAAGCATAACGAAAGATCGGCTTTCAGCCGAATGAACATTGTAACGCATACTCATAGCCGATTAACGAGAAACAAAGCATGATAGATAAATAAAAGGGCGAAAGCATGACCATAAATCCGCAGTAAACAAGAATGCATAGGCCGAAAGCAGCACCCGTCAAGCATGATAACGAACAAGTTAATCCACCGCATGATACGACTTGTTCAAGACCACACCACCAATCAGATTAGATCAATCCACCGCATGATACAATCTAATCGTGAAAGGCTAAAAGCATTCATTGTCCACTGCAAACCCACGAACACGTTCACTCGTGAGAGCACTGCCGAATGCGGCTGTTTAGCCGAATCGGGGTCCGCGGCGAAGGAACAAACTTAATCGATAAAGATAAATCTATCAGATCGAATCGAATTCTAATCCACCGGATGATTAGCTCTAATACGACCCAAAAACCTGCATCTACCGCATGATACCCGGTTCTGTCAAAATCTACACGATACCAACAAGTTCGAACCCGCGACACGTAGCAACCTAGATCGGTTTCGGACTCGGCTATGAGGAAAAAGTCGTCACATCGTGAAGTAGAGCCGATTCTAGCCGACCTAGATTGGGCAAAGGAGTGTTGCATGAATTAAGCACAAAGTGAAAACGAAGCAACACGGGGTAACTTAATGAATCTGTTAGATCTTGCCGAAATCTAACAGAGCCGATAACTTGGTCCATACTAGATCTTAGCCCACCGCATGGCTCATGACCTAACAGAGGAACCTTCTTGAGACCACAACTTAAATCCACCGGATGATGCTAAGCATGGTAACAAGACTACTTGCATCAAAGCTTAAATCCACCGCATGATACTAAGCATGATACAAGGTTGCCGGTACTTACGGAGGTCGACGGATCGATGACTCCTCTCGAAGAACCCGACGACTCGACTAAAGGACTCGATGTTGGCACGGGGCCGGTTTGTTGTATGATTGATTGGATGATGTCTTTTACAATGACCATGGGTTTATATTTATACCCTGGTTTCGACACGACTCCTAATCGATTACGATTACATTTATTTATTTCCTAAAAAGATAAACGTCGGTGCACCGTATCCGTCTTGCATTCCAAGTTAAACCGGCCGTTTCCTTATGCTTGATCCACGTCATCACGCGTTCCCGAATGCCTTCCGCGAAACAGTTCTCTTGCCGAATGACGATGCTTTCCCGACCGCAGAACGTCCTTGCCAAATGACGATGCGTTCCCGACCGCAGAACGTCCTTGCCGAATGCTCTTGGGAAAAAACTCCTTTGCCGAATGATACCTTCCATCAAATCCGGCCCACACGTCAGCCTCTTCCTGGTGCTAAATTTTGGTGTTAACACATGCCCCTTCAATTTCGGGATAAAAGATGCTTTTATCTCGGAATTGACCAGGAATCCCCAACATTTCCAGGCTGAATCCGCTTTGATATCCGTTTTCCGCTCCCAAATCTTCAGAGTGCGTTTCCAAACTCAAAACCCTAGTTCGTCGAATCTCTCAAGCTCCAATCTTCAAATGGCGAACCAGGATCAAATTCTTCAAGTAAGTTTTGTTTCCCTCAATCACATTCGGCATTACTCTTTTCGAGCTGCATTTTGAATCTCCGATTTGCTTTTCTTCTGCCCTTGATAGGCTCTGGCCACCGAAATCTTGACCCCCACTGAAGAACAACCCGCATCTTTCTTCCTCGGCCCCTCAGGGAATCCAGATCCCTCCGAAATTATTGCGGCCGAGTCTTAGAGGATTCCTTTCAAAACTTCTCTGATGAGACCTCACGAATGGCAAGATGCATTCAAGAACTGGCCTCTGCCCCCAATCGCTGGCTGGAGAAACTGGTACAAAAGGATTCTTGAAGATAAAAGTCCTCAGACACAGAATTGGGACAGTCTTCGTATTTCTCACTGCTTGGAGCTATCCCTAGCCGAAACACCCAAGAATGAAAATCTCCTGATTGCAGCTTGTCACTTCTGGTCCAATGGCATGAATGCTTTTCTCTTAGGTCACGGACCAATGACTCCAACCCTGGCCGATGTCTATATGATAACCGGCATGCATGATGGTCCTCTAACTGATGTTGAATACAGGGCCTTTCTGAATATGTGGCTGTGCAGATTTGTTTTCTGTGGTAAAGCCAATGAGCCAACTCTGAATTACATAGTAATGGCCGAAGACCTGGCTGCAGGCACACTTATCCCTCTCGGGAAATATCTCCTGGGAAGTGTCTATCACATGCTCCATCAGACCATTTATTAGATGCACACCAACAAGAAAATTTCCTGCGTTAATGGTCCCTGGTGGTTTGTCCAGATGTGGCTGCAATTGTACATGCACCAAATTGTCTCCATTGACCTCAACAGCCGACATTTCCCCTCGGTCAATTACCAGGAAGCAGAAGCCCAGAGCACCAAAGGCTGTCAAACCTATGGGGAAGCAGCTTCCACTATTGCTATCAACAAGAGCATTGGAGAACTGTTTGAACTTTTCTTCAAAGGCTTTGCCAATCCCCTCTGGTTCCCATACATGGACAATGACAATCTCACTTTTCCTTGTGAATTCAGCTTCGAGACTGGATGCATAGATGCAGAGTCCACAGCAATTTTTAACACTTTCATTCGGCCTTGCATTTTACCAACCGAATTTTGCGGAGGAAGGCTGGTTCAAAGTTCATATGAATATTATCAGCCGAATATAGTTGCCAGGCAATTAGGGTGTGGCCAAGTGCCCCCAAGATTATTTCTCCATGAATTTCTCAAGCCTAGGCAGATCATCAAAGACTCCACAGAAACAAGAAGGGTCTTTGATTATAAGTGTTGTGTAGCCATCTACCAGATCGAACCTTTTGTGCCAACAGCACTTGCTCATCCTTCTTTTATTTTTTGGTGGCAAGAACTCCATGATCATATCTTCAATGTGCCAGTTCACCCTCTCTGCCTTGATTTGATGCCTGATTATCAGCCGAATTCAGAGGTAAATATGCTTATAATCCATCTGTTTTTCCAATAATATCCTCTTTCATCGACTTTTAACTCTGTTATCCTGCAGGACATAGTCCCTGCCCCTCTGGCCAGAGCAATTGCATATAACACTGCAGGCCCAATATCTATTCTGGGGCATCACTCTCCTTCTTTGGCTCAAATAATGTCCAGGCCTGCCAGTCTGGATCCAATTCTTGCTGCACCACCTGCTGCCAAGAGGAAAACATCTTCTCTAACTGCCCCTTCGGCTATAAAAAAGAAAAGAACAAGCAGCAAAAGAATTGCTCAGGTCAGATATCTCCTTCCTCGAGTAAAATGCTAATTTCATTCTGCTCACTTCTACTCCTTTATGATTTCAGGCCAAATCACAACAATTGGCCATTAGCACAGAACCTGTCGATGCTTCAGGGATTGGTAAAATTTCTCACTATTTTGTCTTTAAAGTTCCTTTCCATCGGCACTGATTCTTTTTTAGTCTCAGAGCAAATCTCAATGGACCCAATCTTGGAGAACTCTTCTTTTCATCAAGAACCAGCTTCAGCTTCACCTGATGTTCCTCAGCCAGAAGCCTCTTCCCCACCAAAAGATCTTCCAAGCTCTCCTCAGCATATCACACAAGAATCTTTGCCTGAGCTTGAGCTGCCCTCTCTCTCCATCCAAGAGATCAGGAATGAGGTAGAGATAATTACCCAGTCTTCCCAGTTCTTTATTCAATGGATCATCAATAATTCGGCAGAATCTTCTTTCAGGAGAAAACCACTTCTTCATCCAGCTATTCATTTGCTATGGATGATCTAGTTGCCGAACAAGGAGAAGAAACTTCTTCTGGTCAAGCTTTATCAGAGGAGAACCAAGCAAAACTGAAGGAAATCCTCTCTTTTCTGCATAAGGACACTCGAGATCAAGTTACCAATGCTGATCTTTTAAGAGACTTGCTTGAATCATTTGATCAAGATCTTCCTGCCGATATCAAGACTTCTTTAGATCCAATGTCCAGATTGGATGATCATTTTATCGCAGTGAAGCAAGCTCTGAAGAATCAATCTGCTCAACCAGCCTTGGAGCAAAGGAGAACTTTGGCCAAGCAATCTGTAAAAGACCTGCATACTCAAGCTCAGAACAGCAAGGAATTACTGACCAAATTGGAATCTGAACTTGAAATGAAGAAGGTCAGAAAAGCTGCACTTGAAGCCGAATTGAGAGATCTATCGGCCGAAATTGAAGCTGATGAGAAGAAGATAGTTGAGCTTCCCACATTAACAGAGAAGATGCGAAAGGAAGCTTCAGCAGCTCTGAACGAAGAAAAACAACTCAAGGCAAAGCTTGCTGCTCTGGCTAAAACCCAAGAAGCTGACAAAAATCTTTTGGAGACCATTAATAGAATGATATCTGATGCTAAAGATGTAATCTCCAAGTACTTGGGTGTGTAGTTGTATCGAACATTTAATTAGTCGAATGTCTTACCAACTTTGTAGTTTCACCAATCTTTGCTTTCTTCCCCGCTTTATTGTGAACTACACATTCGGCAAAGCTTAGTCGTAACATCGTCAGACCCGAAAAACGACCTAACACAACACAGCCGAATCCAATTCAGTAGAACCGAACCCGATTCGGCATGAATCCCAAACGACACGGCAACTGCTCGGTTCGTGGGGCTTTCCACCTTCCGAAATTTTGGGATGCGCGACACGATCTCCTCTGCGGGTTCTATAAACAAACACCCAGGTAGCCCACAGTTTTTACCAAGTTCTTCGTCTTCCAAGTTTTTGCCGGCCCAAGTCATTCTTTTCCCCATCCACAGTAACTCCGAGGAACTTCCAATGGCCAACAACAACAGGAGGCGCCCGGCCGCCGATGAGGCCGAAGGAAGCCGCGCCGGCGCTCGCCGCAGGTGATTGGCTGCTTACTTCTCCCTGTTCTTCTCGAGATTTCCTTTCTCTTTCTTGACGAATCTCTTTGTTCTTTCAGGGTAATCCAATGGATTGCCGGCGCTGGTGCGCCAGTTGCGGCTCCAGCCGCTGCTCCTGCGGCGTCCAGCTCTTCGAGCTCGTCCAATCGGACTCTCTCATCGGACGACTCCCGCTACTCAGACGGCGATGCTCGCCGATTCAAGGCGGAGCGCGACGACTCTCGTCGCGAACTGGAGGTCATTTCTAAGCAAGCCGGGATTGCGGACCTCGAATGGCAGGCCGAGCGCAAGCAACTGCTCGAAGTCATCGATGGTAATTTCCATAACTTGTTCAATCCTAATCCCAATCTTTAGTCATTACTGATCTACCTTTATTTTGTAATCTTGCAGAACGCGATGACGAGCTCAATCGGCTGAAGGCGCTGGTGGATGAGCTGGCGAACAAAGTGAACGCCCAAGGAGACATACCCGAGGCTCGCCTTGGCGCGGTGGCAGGCCGCGTCGACGAGGTGGCTCTCCATGGCGTTCGCCTAGGCGTCGCTGTGGGTCTCGTTGCCATGTCGACACACACCGGCACTGACTATTCCAGGATGCCGGTTGGTTTCGCCAACACAACCCGGAAGACATCGATGACATTGACGCCTCCATTGATCGTCTTGACGGCCATGGTGCTGCCATTGCCGATTCCATTCATCCCCAGTCTGTTTTGAACAGGCTCTTCCAGTAGTTTGTACTAGGGATTCGGCAATAAAACTTATCTTTTGTGATCTTATATGAACTCCTGATGCAATATATTTTGTACTAAGGGCAATACATTCAGTACTGGCCATTTTTCTTTTCCTCCAATGTCTCTGTCAATTTCCTTCTAAAGACGATTTCTTCCCGAATATCGGCTGTTCGGCAATTTAATATGTCAATCACCGATCGATTTCAATACTGGGATAATATTTCTTCAAGTATCTCCCATTGATGGCAGCAGTAAACTCCTCCCCTAGCAAAGTTTTCAGGATATATGCATTTCCAGGCACGCATCTGATCACTCTGAAAGGATCTTCCCAGTTTGGAGACCACTTGCCGAATGCACTGTATTTAGTCCCAATCGGCAATATTGCTTTCCAAACAAAATCTCCTTCTGCAAATTGCTTGACTTTCACCTTCTTGTTGTAATATTTAGCAACTCGCATTTTATTTTTCTCAACATTCTCCAAGGCCCTGAGACGAATCATATGCAAATCTTCTAATTCGTCCATCATTAAATCATTATATTCTTTAGAACTTAAATCCTTTTGCAACTTTATTCTCCTTGAGTCTAATTGCATCTCCCATGGCAAGATAGCATGATGTCCATACACCAACTCATAAGGAGATGTCTGTGTAGCCCCATGTGGAGCCATTCGGTAAGCCCATAAAGCCTCATTGAGTACCGAATGCCACTTTCTCGGCTTCTGATCAATCTTCTTCTGTATAATTCTAATCATAATCTTGTTAGAAGCCTCTGCTTGACCATTAGCCTGGGCATAGTAAGGAGAAGAATTCAACAACTTGATGCCCATACTTTCAGCAAAATTTCTGAACTCCGAGGATGTAAATTGAGTCCCTTGATCTGTGATGATTGTTTGAGGAATTCCAAATCTGTAAATGATATGTTCTTTAACAAATTCAACCATATTCTCCGATGTCACCTTCTTTAATGGAATTGCCTCAACCCATTTGGTAAAATAATCGGTTGCCAAAAGCACAAACTTATGTCCCTTGCTAGATGGAGGATTTATTTGGCCAATCAAATCTATTCCCCATCCTCTGAATGGCCATGGCTTGATAATAGGATTCAGGACCGACGCTGGAACTCTTTGAATGTTTCCAAACTTCTGGCAATCTTGACACCCTTTGTAATATTCAAAGCAGTCTTCTAGTATTGTTGGCCAATAGTACCCAGTCCTCCTAATAACCCATTTCATTCGGTAAGCCGATTGATGTGCTCCACACAGCCCATCATGCACTTCACTCATCAGCCTTTTTGCTTCTTTTTGATTTAAGCAATGTAACAGCACTTCCCAGGAGGTATTTCCCAAGTGGGATGACTTTTCCAGCAGCCAGCTCTTCGGCCATCACGATATGATTCAAGGTTGGCTCATTGGCTTTGCCACAAAAGACTGATCTGCATAGCCACATGTTCAGGAAAGCTCTGTATTCGACATCAGTCAGAGGACCATCAGACATATGATTCTGGATATATCTCTTGTATCCAACTCCTGTTCTTACTCCTGTCTGCTTGGAGGAACCTTTATGGTCATATGGGTACACAATTCCTGTAACATTCAGGCCGGTCATCATGTAGACATCGGCTAAGGTAGGGGACATTGGGCCATGGCCGAAAAGAAAAGCATTTGCACCATTGGACCAGAAGTGGCAAGCTGCGATCAGAAGGTTCTCATTCTTTGGTGTTTCAGCTAGAGATAGCTCCAAGCAATGAGAAATACGAAGACTGTCCCAATTCTGCGTCTGGGGACTTTTATCGTCAGAAATCCTTTTGTACCAATTTCTCCATCCGGCGATTGGGGGCAAAGGCCAGTTCTTGAAGGCGTCTTGCCACTCATGAGGTTTTGTCAGTGAAATCTTAAAAGGAATCCGCTGAGATTCGGCCGCAATGATTTCAGAAGGATCTGAATCTCCTACGGGACCGAGGAAGTAGGATGGAGATTTTTCCTCAACAGGGATGAGGATTTCGGTAGCTAGGGCCTATCAAGAATGAAAGGGGATAAGAAGAAATTTAAAATGCAAATCGAAAGAAGAATGCCGAACATGCTTGAGGGGATTGAAGTTTACCTGGAGAGCAAGATCTTGGTCCGCCATTTGAAGGTTGGATCTTGGAAGACGATGACTTAGGGTTCGGATCCGGATGAGAGCTCTGAAGATTCAAAAGGAGAAGCGGGTGCCGAGCAGAACTAACTTGGAAATGTTAAGTGCTTCTGGTCAATTCCGAGATAAAAGTTACCTCTTATCCCGAAATTGAAGGGGCATGTGTTGACACCAAAAATTGGCACCAGGAAGAGGCTGACATGTGGGCCGGAGTCGTCGAAGAGATGTCATTCGGCAAAGGAGTTTTTCCCCAGAGGCATTCGGCAAAGACGTTCTGCGGTCGGGAATGCGTCGTCATTCGGCAGAGGCATGGTTCCGCAGGTAAAAGCGGTAGCATTCGGGAAGGCGCGATGACGTGGAAAAACATAAGGAAAAGGCCGGTTCGAACAAGGAATGCAATATGGGCACGAAGATCCGTCATTTATTTTTAGAAACAAGTGTTGTAGTCGTGTCCGACTAGGAGTTGTATCAAGACCTGGGTATAAATATAAACCCATGGCATCTGTAAAGAAGAAGACAATCAATCATACAACAAACCGGCCCCGTGCCAACATCGAGTCCTTTAGTCGAGTCGTCGAGTTCTTCGAGAGGAGTCATCGATCCGTCGACCTCCGTAAGTACCGGCAACCTTGTATCATGCTTAGTATCATGCGGTGGATTTAAGCTTTGATGCAAGTAGTCTTGTTACCATGCTTAGTATCATCCGGTGGATTTAAGTTGTGGTCTCAAGAAGGTTCCTCTGTTAGGTCATGAGCCATGCGGTGGGCTAAGATCTAGTATGGACCAAGTTATCGGCTCTGTTAGATTTCGGCAAGATCTAACAGATTCATTAAGTTACCCCGTGTTGCTTCGTTTTTACTATGTGCTTAATTCATGCAACACACCTTTGCCCAATCTAGATCGGCTAGAATCGGCTCTACTTCACGATGTGACGACTTATCCCCTCACAGCCGAGTCCGAAACCGATCTAGGTTGCCACGTGTCGCGGGTTCGAGCTTGTCGGCATCGTGTAGATCTTGACAGAACCGGGTATCATGCGGTAGATGCAGGTTTTTGGATCGTCTTAGAGCTAATCATCCGGTGGATTAGATTTCGATTCGATCTGATAGATTTATCTTTACCGATTAGGCTTGTTCCTTCGCCATGGACCCCGATTCGGCTAAAATAGCCGCATTCGGTAGTGCTCTCACGAGTGAACGTGTGTTCGTGGGTTTGCATTGGACAATGAATGCTTTTAGCCTTTCACGATTAGATTGTATCATGCGGTGGATTGATCTAATCTGATTGGTGGTGTGGCCTCAAACGAGTTGTATCATGCGGTGGATTAACTCGTTCGTTGCCATGCTTGACGGGTGCTGCTTTCGGCCTATGCATTCTTGTTTTCAATGTAAATTCGTGACTGTGTTGTGGGTTCATAATTAAACATTGAATGCTTTTAGCTTTTCATGGTTAGACTGTATCATGCGGTGGATTGGTCTAATCTGATTAGTGGTATGGTCTCAAACAAGTCGTATCATGCGGTGGATTAACTTGTTTTGTTATCATGCTTGACGGGTGCTGCTTTCGGCCTATGCATTCCTTGTTTACTGCGAATTTATGATCATGTTTCACCCTTTTATTTATCTATCATGCTCTGTTTCTCGTTAATCGGCTATGAGTATGTGTTACAATGTTCATTCGGTTGAAAGCCGATCTTTCGTCATGCTTACGTCACGCATTCGGCAGTGCGCTCCCTATGTGCCTTGCCGATTGCCGAATAAGGCTTTAACTGCCGACAGATAGCTTGTCCGTAGCTATATGTCTCTCGAGATTGGCTTCAACGCCGCAAATATGGAACTGTCTGGTCTCACCCGGCACGTTCCAGGTTTTGATCTAAACTTTTTTTGTCCCTTTGTTAGTTTTCAGGCAAACTGACTGGCACGCTTCCGGATTCAAAAGCCCGGGCCACGTGTGAAGCCAGCTAATTCGGCTTGCTGTGTGCTTGGCGTGAGGTGCGGATTTTACGTCAACACACTTTTTGGCACGCCCGGTGGGACACACACAAGTTTTCAAGATGCCTGAGTTGAGCGACATCATGGATGTCACTTTGGAAGAGTTGTCTGAAGAGCATCAACAGATGGTAAAGGCTGCTGCTGGTCAATTCATTAACAAATGTTTACTGTCTTTCGCCAAGAACAGGAGTGGTGCACCGTTTCTCAAATCCGACTTGCCAAGAGTTCTCCTTCCTGGGCAGTCTGATTTTACTAAAGAAGAAGAGAGGGAGAGATTCTCGGGCTTGTTATACAAAGCTTTGGGAGAAGCAATGACCAATCACAATGCTGCGTTCTTGAACAGTTTTCGGCATATAATGGTAAGCATTTTTGGTCAACATGTGGATAAACCCTTCGAGCAAATACATGGGCAATTGGGTGGTCCGACGTACTTCAATGTTCAAGCACCAGTTCAGAAACTACATGGTAAAGGAAATGCTGATGAAACTGGAGGTTCTGGTGCTAAAGATACAAATGGACAACCGATTCAGCAAGATCCTCAGCCTGCATTGCCGAAAACTCGCACATACGGTGATATGGCATTCGACACTCACAGGGAATCCGCCTGCTTCTGCTTACAAGATATCTCCCTTGAACAACAGACTGCAGAGGGATTTATATGGAAACGGATATTCAGAGTTTATGGATTACAATGCTATCGATGCTCTCCCGAATCCTGGATATGTTGGTACTGCAGGCATGCTTGCTGGAAGACCAGGGAATCAAGATACCAGTATTGACCTCATGGTGCAAAAAATGACCGATGTATTGCAAAATCAATTCGGTCTGAAGCCTAAAAATCAGGGGTACATGTACTCGTCTCCTTTCCCGGAATGGTACCAAAGGGTATCATTGCCGAATAGAGTCAAGGTGCCTACAGAGTTTACTAAATTCTCAGGACAAGATGATACTAGCACTGTGGAACATATAGCTCGATATCTGATGCAGCTTGGAGAGGCTTCGACAGATGAAGCTTTCAGAATCAGATACTTTCCTTTGTCACTGACGGGTCTAGCTTTTACATGGTTTGCTTCTTTGCCTGCTCAGTCGATTTGTACTTGGAAAGACCTGGAACAGAAATTCCATGCTCATTACTACATTGGCAGTACCGAGAAAAAGTTGGTTGATTTGACCAGCTTAAGGCAGAGGAATAATGAAACACCTACGGAGTTCCTCAGGAGATTTAGGGAAACAAAGAGTATGTGCTTTTCTCTGAACATACCTGATGATCAACTGGCTGGTATGGCTGTAGCTGGAATGCTGCCTGTCATTCGGGAGAAGCTATTCGGGATGGAGTTTGATGATCTGGGCCAGTTGTCGCACAGATTGGCCTTGATGAGTAACCAGGCATATGGTTTCAAGAAAGATGCCAGATTTGCTAAAAATAATGATGTAGCTGACATCTATAACCAATTCCTTGAAAGAGCAGATCAAGAAGATGGGTATGAAGATAGCGAGGAGATAGCCGCAGCAGAGATAGTGTGGAGCAAAGAACCAGTTACAATGACTCAAAGATGGATCAAACAGGTGAAGGGAACGTATGATTTTGATGTGACTAAGGCGGACAAATTGTTTGAGTTCCTGGTGAAAGAAGGCCGAATCAAATTGCCGGAGGGGCATTCTATGCTTCGGCCTGATGGAGTGAAAGATAAGAGGTACTGTGGGTTTCATGATAGAAATTCTCATTCCATTAATGAATGCAGAGTCTTTAGGATGAAGATTCAGAAAGCTATCCAGGAAGGACATCTGAAATTCGACAACAAGATGAAACTGGACAGTAACCCTTTCCCTCAGAATATGATCGGGTTCTCGGTTAATATGGTGAATGCTGTTCCATCTGGAGAAAAGGGAAGATTGAAAGTTTTAACCTCAAAAAAGGCAAGACAGGATGGTTCAGTTGATCCCACTCGGCAGATCACAATTGAACAGATTCGCCAGAAAGATCTTCGGTTCCCGAATAGCCGATTTGAAGTGGGAGAATCCTTTAAACCTAGAGTTACTACACGTATTCTCCTCAACAAATGGCAGCGTCAGCAAGAAAAGGAGCGTTTTCAAAGGCGTGAATACGAGGAGGAGAAAAGAAGGCGCGAAGAAGAAAGGCTTGAGGAAGAACAAGAAGAATATGCTCGAGAGCAGGAACGTGCGCATTGGGGGTGTGCATTCTTCAGACACTGTTGGAACGAAGGTTTGAAGCTTCCCACATGGAATAGTTGTCCTGAATGCAATAATAGGTATGATGAATATAGGCAGGGAACTGTCAATCGCCGATCTGTCCATGAAAGAATTGGCAGGGTGCATCCTAGTGATGATCGGCGTTTTGATGATCGACCAAGAAAGAGACATGCTGATTACAAATGGGTTAATCATGAAGAAGAAGAAGATCATGCTTATGTTTGGCAAAAAGGACAATGGTGCCCACCTGGTTTGAGGAAGAGCCAGAAGAGAAGAGTACAGCGCCTGAGGAATCGGGAATTGAAGCAAGCAAAGGTCAAGGTGAAATCAATATGGCTCCCAAAAGACAGGCCTGACGAACATGGTCATTCGGCTCCTACATGTATGGTATGTTTTCTGCCGAATGAATTCATGGCTCCAGCTAACCAAATTGTACAGGAAGAGATATTGCCCGATATAGATGATGCCGAACGATTTGGGTTAATGGCACAATTGATGTTGAACAAACAAGCTATTTTTGAGAAGCCAGCCCAGAATCGGCACATGAAGCCACTGTACTTGAAGGGATATGTTAATGGCAAACCATTGACCAAGATGTTTGTCGATGGAGGAGCTGCTGTCAATGTAATGCCATATACCACATTCAGGAAGCTTGGTATGGGCCCTAGAGATTTGACGCCAACGAGCATAATTCTGAATGATTTTGCTGGAAATCCTTCGGACACCAAGGGATGCGTGCACGTTGATCTGATGATTGGGTCCAAGACTCTGCTTACGACTTTCTTTGTCATTGAGGGCAAAGGGGCATATAGCTTGCTGCTTGGGAGAGATTGGATTCATGCAAATTGTTGTATTCCATCTACTATGCATCAACAGCTTATTCAGTGGATAGATGATGAGGTGGAGATTGTCCAAGCAGATGATTCAATAAGCGTGGCAAATATGGAACCAGCTTTCTGGGAATATCAAGGCATAGATTGTTTCTCAGGCAAAGACTGGGGAGAAGGTCCTGTGGCACCAGCCAGCAGTGATCAGCAGCCGATCGAAGCAGTCGGCTCTCATAGTAATTTTTGATGGAAAATCCAATTGATGGAACTGATGGAAAATTAGGACGTGGATTTGTGTCGGCCGATAAATTAGAAAAAGTGGACATTGGAGATGGTGACAAGCCAAGGCCAACATTTATCAGTGCTAACTTGGATTCGGTTTTCAAAGAAAAGTTGGTGACATTGTTAAAAGAATACAAGGACTGCTTTGCTTGGGATTATTCGGAGATGCCCGGTCTAGACCGTTCTATTGTTGAGCATCGGTTGCCAATCAAACCTGGATACAGGCCTTACAAGCAACCACCCCGAAAAATCTACAGGGAAGAAGTGTTGGCCGATGTGAAAAAGGAGATTGAAAGATTACTAGATGCAAATTTCATTCGGCCATGTAAATACGCGGATTGGATCTCTAGTATTGTTCCTGTCTATAAGAAAAATGAAAAGATGAGGGTTTGCATAGATTTTAGAGACCTAAACAAGGCTACACCCATGGATGGATATCCAATGCCTATTGCTGATTCATTGGTTGATGCTGCTGCTGGATACAAAGTGCTCAGTTTCATGGATGGTAACGCAGGATACAATCAGATTTATATGGCTTTGGAAGATATAGTAAAGACAGCTTTCAGGTGTCCTGGACACATAGGGTTGTTTGAGTGGGTTGTCATGACCTTTGGATTGAAAAATGCCGGTGCAACTTATCAAAGGGCTATGAATTATATTTTTCATGAGTTGATCGGCAAGATTGTGGAAATATATATTGATGATGTGGTGATCAAGTCATTGGATCATGAATCTCATTTGACCGACATAAGGAAAACTCTAGAATGCACCAGGAAACATGGGCTTAAGATGAACCCGAACAAGTGTGCTTTTGGAGTTTCGGCTGGAGAGTTTCTGGGATTTTTGATACATGAAGGAGGAATAGGAGTTGGTAAGAAAAGCATGAAGGCAATTGATGAAATTGTTCCTCCAACTAATCTTAAAGAGTTACAATCGCTGCTTGGCAAGATAAATTTTGTGAGAAGGTTCATATCAAACTTGTCACAAAAGGTGTTGCCCTTTTCCTCACTGTTGAAAATAAAAAAGGATCAAAAGTTTGTATGGGGTGACGAACAACAGAAGGCTTTTGATGAAATAAAGGAGTACATGAAGAAGCCACCAGTATTGGTGCCTCCACAATTGAACAAGCCTTTCAAGTTGTACGTGGCGGCCGATGCCCAAACTATTGGATCGGCCCTCATTCAAGAATTTGAAGGGAAGGAAAGAGTAGTTGCATACCTTAGCCGAAAGTTACTAGATCCAGAGACAAGGTATTCGGCTATAGAGAAGCTTTGCTTATGTGTTTACTACTCCTGTACAAAATTTCGGCACTACTTACTACATGCCGAATGTATTGTGTATTCAAAATTTGATGTGATAAAACACATGTTGTCTATGCCAATTTTGAACGGAAGGATTGGCAAATGGATTTTAGCTTTGTCTGAATTTGAGTTAAGGTTTGAATCGGCAAAGGCTGTTAAGGGACAGATTATTGCCGACTTCATTACTGAACATCATGATACATCGATAAATTTGCTTAACATTGTTCCTTGGGTGTTATTCTTTGATGGATCTTCATGCAACAAAGGTGGTGGAGCAGGTATCTTATTAATTTCACCCAAAGGAGAAACATTTGAGTTTGCTGTTCCCATTCAATCTGCTGTTACTAACAATCAGGCTGAGTATGAGGCATTGCTCAAAGGACTCCAATATTTGAAAGAAGCAAAGGCCATTGCGGTTGAAATTTTTGGAGATTCAGAATTGGTCATAAAACAATTGAATGGTGAATATGAGTGCAAAAGTGATACCTTGAGGAATTACTATGAAGAATGCAAAGAAATATTGAAGAGCTTTCGGTCAGTAATTCTACAACACATTCCTAGAGGGGATAATGGAGAGGCAAATAGATTGGCCCAAAGTGCATCAGGTTATAAAGAGCTTCGAGAAGTTTTTGCTAATGATGTACATGCTTTCGGGAATAATCTGGCAGAAGATGATTGGAGAAAAGAGATTGCCGATTATCTGGAGAATCCATCCCGAAAGGTTTCTAGAAAGCTCAGGTATAAAGCTTTAAAGTTTGTTCTTCTTGATGATAATTTGTATTATAAATCCTTGGATGGGGTGCTGTTACATTGCTTAAATCATGAAGAAGCAAAAAGGCTGATGAGTGAAGTACATGATGGGTTGTGTGGAGCACATCAATCGGCCTACCGAATGAAGTGGGTTATTAGAAGAACTGGATATTACTGGCCGACAATGTTGGAAGATTGTTTTGAATATTATAAGGGATGTCAAGACTGTCAGAGATTTGGAAACATTCAGAGAGTTCCGGCATCGGCTTTGAATCCCATTATCAAGCCATGGCCATTCAGAGGATGGGGAATAGATTTGATTGGCCAAATAAATCCTCCATCTAGCAAGGGGCATAAGTTTGTGCTTTTGGCAACCGATTATTTTACCAAGTGGGTTGAGGCAATTCCATTAAAGAAGGTGACGTCGGAGAATATGGTTGAATTTGTTAAAGAACATATCATTTACAGATTTGGGATTCCTCAAACAATCACCACAGATCAAGGGGCTCAATTTACATCTTCAGAGTTCAAAGATTTTGCTGAAAGTATGGGCATCAAATTGTTAAATTCTTCTCCTTATTATGCCCAAGCTAATGGTCAGGCAGAGGCTTCTAACAAGATTATGATTAAAATTATACAGAAGAAGATTGATCAGAAGCCGAGAAAGTGGCATTCGGTACTCAATGAGGCTTTATGGGCTTACCGAATGGCTCCACATGGGGCTACACAGACGTCTCCTTATGAGTTGGTGTATGGGCATCATGCTATCTTGCCATGGGAAATACAATTAGACTCAAGGAGAATAAAGTTGCAAAAGGATTTAAGTTCTAAAGATTATAATGATTTAATGATGGACGAATTAGAAGATTTGCATATGATTCGTCTCAGGGCCTTGGAAAATATCGAGAAAAATAAAATGCGAGTTGCTAAATATTACAACAAGAAGGTGCAAGTTAAGCAATTTACAGAAGGTGATCTAGTTTGGAAAGCGATATTGCCGATTGGAACCAAATATGCAGCATTCGGCAAATGGTCTCCAAATTGGGAAGGCCCTTTCAGAGTAGTTAGATGCGTGCCTGGAAATGCATATATTTTGAAGACATTATTGGGAGAGGAGTTTGCTTCTGCTATAAATGGAAGATATTTGAAGAGGTATTATCCCAGTGTTGAAATCGATCGGTGATTGATATATTAAATTGCCGAACAGCCGATATTTGGGAAGAAATCGTCTTTAGAAGGAAATTGACAGAGACATTGGAGAAAAAGAAAAATGGCCAATACTGAATGTATTGCCCTTAGCACAAAATATGTTACATCAAGAGTTCATGCAAAAGATAAGTTTTATTGCCGAAATTCCATAAATCCCTAGTACAAACTACTGAAAGAGCCTGTTCAAAACAGACTGGGGATGAATGGAATCGGCAATGGCAGTGCCATGGCCATCAAGACGATCAATGGAAGCGTCAATGTCGTCGATGTCTTCTGGGTTGTTGTTGGCAAAACCAACCGGCATTCTGGAATAGTCGGTGCCGGTGTGCGTCGACATAGCGACGAGACCCGCAGCGACGCCCAGGCGAACGCCATGGGAGGCCACTTCGTCGACACGACCTGCCACCGCACCAAGGCGTACCTCGGGTGTGTCCCCTTGGGCGTTCACCTTGTCCGCCAGCTCCTCCACCAGCGCCTTCAGTCGATCAAGTTCAGCATCACGCGCTGCAAAGTCACAAGGGGATAACAGATTAATATCATTTGGAGGACGAGAATTGAGATTGAGCAGATTGCAGGACTCACCATCAATGACTTCAAGCAGCTGCTTACGCTCGGCCTGCCATTCGAGGTCCGCAATCCCAGCTTGCTTGGAGATGATCTCCAGTTCGCGACGAGAGTCGTCGCGCTCCGCCTTGAATCGGCGAGCATCGCCGTCTGAGTAGCGGGAGTCATCCGATGAACGAGTCCGATTGGACGAACTCGAGGAGTTGGGCGCCGCAGGAGCAGCGGCTGGAGCCGCAACTGGCGCACCAGCGCCGGCAATCCATTGGATTACCCTGAAAGAACAAAGAAGATTCGTCAAGAAAGAGAAAGGAAATCTCGAGAAGAACAGAGAGAAGCAAGCAGCCAATCACCTGCGGCGAGCGCCAGCGCGACTTCCTTCGGCCTCATCGACGGCCGCGCGCCTCCTGTTGTTGTCGGCCATTGGAAGTTCCTCGGAGTTACTGTGGATGGGGAAAAGAATGACTTGAGCCGGCAAGGACTTGGAAGACGAAGAACTTGGTGAAAAACTGTGGGCTGCCTGGGTGTTTATTTATAGAACCCGCAGAGGAAATCGTGGCCAAAGATCGTGGCGCGTATTCCGAAGAGTTCGGAAGGTGGAAAGGATTTTCCAGCTGATCGGTTCTCATGTCGTTTGGGATTCTTATCGAGTCGTATTCGGCTTTGACTGGATGAGATTCGGCTATGTCATAGTTGAAGTGTTTTCGGGTCTGACGCTATTAAAACCAGCTTTGCCGAATGAGTTATCCACAATGGAGAGAAAGCAAAGATTGGTGAGATTACGGGGTTGATAAAACATTCGGCTATCAAACTATTTGACACAATTTACACACCCAAGAACTTTGAGATTACATTTTTGGCATTTGATATCATATTGCTAATGTTCTCTAATAAGTTTTTGTCAGCTTCTTGGGTTCTAGCCAGGGCAGCAAGCTTCGCCTTGAGTTGTTTGTCTTCGTTTAGAGCTGCTAAGGCTTCCTTTCGCCTCCTCTCTGTTAACTTGGGAAGCTCGACTATCTTCTTCTTGTCAGCTTCAATTTCAGCCGATAGATCTCTCAATTCGGCTTCAAGTGCAGCTTTTCTGATCTCCTTCATTTCAAGTTCAGATTCCAATTTGGTCAATGATTCCTTGTCATTCTTGACTTGAGTATGCAGGTCTTTTACAGATTGCTTGACCAAAGTTCTCCTTTGCTCCAAGGCTGGTTGAGCAGATTGATTCTTCAGAGCTTGCTTCACTGCGATAAAATGATCATCCAATCTGGAGATTGGATCTAAAGAAGTCTTGATATCGGCAGGAAGATCTTGGTCGAATGATTCAAGCAAGTCTCTTAAAAGATCAGCATTGGTAACTTGTTCTCGAGTATCCTTATGCAGAAAAGAGAGGATTTCCTTCAGTTTTGCTTGGTTCTCCTCTGATAAAGCTTGACCAGAAGAAGTTTCTTCTCCTTGTTCGGCAACTAGATCATCCACAGCAAATGAATAGCTGGGTGAAGAAGTGGTTTTCTCCTGAAAGAAGATTCTGCCGAATTATTGATGATCCATTGAATAAAGAACTGGGAAAACTGGGTAATTATCTCTACCTCATTCCTGATTTCTTGAATGGAGAGAGAAGGCAGCTCAAGCTCAGGCAAAGGTTCTTGTGTGATATGCTGAGGAGGGCTTGGAAGATCTTTTGGTGGAGAAGAGACTTCTGGCTGAGGAACATCAAGTGAAGCTGAAGCTGGTTCTTGATGAGAAGAAGAACTCTCCAAGATTGGGTCTATTGAGATTTGCTCTGAAACTGAAAAAAGAATCAATGCCGATGGAGAGGAACTTTAAAGACGAAATAGTGAGAAATTTTACCAATCATTGAAGCATCGGCAGGACCTGTACTGATTGCTGGCTGCTGTTCTCTGGCCTGAAATCAAAAAGAAATAAAGCTGAGCAAAACACCAAAAGCATTATAGTCAAAGAAAAAAGACTCCGACCTTGATTTTGCTACTTGTTCTTTTCTTCTTTACAACTGAGGGAGCAGCTATAAGGAGGGTTTTCCTCTTGACAGATGATGGTCTAGTGAGTATTGGATCTGAAGAAGCTTGTCTAGCCATCAGCCGAGCCAAGGTAGGAGATTGATGCCCCAAAGCAGATATTGGGCCTGCGGTTTTGTATAAGATTACTCTGGCAAGGGGGGCAGGTGTTATGTCCTGCAAAATAATAGAGTCAGAATCGATTGGAGTTAATGTTATGAAGACAGATAAAGGAATAAGCATATTACCTCTGCAGTTGGCTGATAATCAGACATTAACTCAAGGCAGAAGGGATAGATTGGCATATTGAAGATATGATCATGGAATTCTTGCCACCAGAGAGTGAAGGAAGGATGGGCAGATATTGTTGGCACAAAAGGATCAGGTGCATAAATAGTTCCACAACATTTATAGGTGAAAATCCTTCTTGTTTCTGTGGAATCCTTGACTATTTCCCTAGGCCTGAGGAATTCATGGAGAAATAGCCTAGGGGGCACTTGGCCACATCCCAACTGTCTAGCCATCATGTTTGGCTGATAATATTCATAAGTGCTTTGGACTAGCCTCCCTCCACAGAATTCGGCTGGCAGGATGCAGGGCTGGATTAAGGCATTAAAAATTGCTACAGATTGTACATCAGTGCATCCAGTCTCAAAGCTGAATTTGCAAGGGAGAGTAAGATTGTCATTGTCCGAATATGGGAACCAAAGAGGATTGGCAAAACCTCTGAAGAAGAGCTCAAACAGTTCACCAATGTTCTTGTTGATAGGTACAGTGGAGGCAGCTTCTCCATAGGTTTGACAACCTTTTGTTCTCCGGGTTTCTCCTTCTTTATAATTGATTGAAGGGAAGTCTCGGCTGTTGAGATCAATAGCAACGATTTGGTGCATGTATAATTGCAGCCACATTTGGACAAACCACCAGGGACCATTGACACAGGGGATCTTCTTGCTAGTGTGCATCAGGTGGGTGGTTTGGTTGAGCATATGGTAAACACTTCCCAGGAGGTATTTCCCAAGTGGGATGACTTTTCCAGCAGCCAGCTCTTCGGCCATCACGATATGATTCAAGGTTGGCTCATTGGCTTTGCCACAAAAGACTGATCTGCATAGCCACATGTTCAGGAAAGCTCTGTATTCGACATCAGTCAGAGGACCATCAGACATATGATTCTGGATATATCTCTTGTATCCAACTCCTGTTCTTACTCCTGTCTGCTTGGAGGAACCTTTATGGTCATATGGGTACACAGTTCCTGTAACATTCAGGCCGGTCATCATGTAGACATCGGCTAAGGTAGGGGACATTGGGCCATGGCCGAAAAGAAAAGCATTTGCACCATTGGACCAGAAGTGGCAAGCTGCGATCAGAAGGTTCTCATTCTTTGGTGTTTCAGCTAGAGATAGCTCCAAGCAATGAGAAATACGAAGACTGTCCCAATTCTGCGTCTGGGGACTTTTATCGTCAGAAATCCTTTTGTACCAATTTCTCCATCCGGCGATTGGGGGCAAAGGCCAGTTCTTGAAGGCGTCTTGCCACTCATGAGGTTTTGTCAGTGAAATCTTAAAAGGAATCCGCTGAGATTCGGCCGCAATGATTTCAGAAGGATCTGAATCTCCTACGGGACCGAGGAAGTAGGATGGAGATTTTTCCTCAACAGGGATGAGGATTTCGGTAGCTAGGGCCTATCAAGAATGAAAGGGGATAAGAAGAAATTTAAAATGCAAATCGAAAGAAGAATGCCGAACATGCTTGAGGGGATTGAAGTTTACCTGGAGAGCAAGATCTTGGTCCGCCATTTGAAGGTTGGATCTTGGAAGACGATGACTTAGGGTTCGGATCCGGATGAGAGCTCTGAAGATTCAAAAGGAGAAGCGGGTGCCGAGCAGAACTAACTTGGAAATGTTAAGTGCTTCTGGTCAATTCCGAGATAAAAGTTACCTCTTATCCCGAAATTGAAGGGGCATGTGTTGACACCAAAAATTGGCACCAGGAAGAGGCTGACATGTGGGCCGGAGTCGTCGAAGAGATGTCATTCGGCAAAGGAGTTTTTCCCCAGAGGCATTCGGCAAAGACGTTCTGCGGTCGGGAATGCGTCGTCATTCGGCAGAGGCATGGTTCCGCAGGTAAAAGCGGTAGCATTCGGGAAGGCGCGATGACGTGGAAAAACATAAGGAAAAGGCCGGTTCGAACAAGGAATGCAATATGGGCACGAAGATCCGTCATTTATTTTTAGAAACAAGTGTTGTAGTCGTGTCCGACTAGGAGTTGTATCAAGACCTGGGTATAAATATAAACCCATGGCATCTGTAAAGAAGAAGACAATCAATCATACAACAAACCGGCCCCGTGCCAACATCGAGTCCTTTAGTCGAGTCGTCGAGTTCTTCGAGAGGAGTCATCGATCCGTCGACCTCCGTAAGTACCGGCAACCTTGTATCATGCTTAGTATCATGCGGTGGATTTAAGCTTTGATGCAAGTAGTCTTGTTACCATGCTTAGTATCATCCGGTGGATTTAAGTTGTGGTCTCAAGAAGGTTCCTCTGTTAGGTCATGAGCCATGCGGTGGGCTAAGATCTAGTATGGACCAAGTTATCGGCTCTGTTAGATTTCGGCAAGATCTAACAGATTCATTAAGTTACCCCGTGTTGCTTCGTTTTTACTATGTGCTTAATTCATGCAACACACCTTTGCCCAATCTAGATCGGCTAGAATCGGCTCTACTTCACGATGTGACGACTTATCCCCTCACAGCCGAGTCCGAAACCGATCTAGGTTGCCACGTGTCGCGGGTTCGAGCTTGTCGGCATCGTGTAGATCTTGACAGAACCGGGTATCATGCGGTAGATGCAGGTTTTTGGATCGTCTTAGAGCTAATCATCCGGTGGATTAGATTTCGATTCGATCTGATAGATTTATCTTTACCGATTAGGCTTGTTCCTTCGCCATGGACCCCGATTCGGCTAAAATAGCCGCATTCGGTAGTGCTCTCACGAGTGAACGTGTGTTCGTGGGTTTGCATTGGACAATGAATGCTTTTAGCCTTTCACGATTAGATTGTATCATGCGGTGGATTGATCTAATCTGATTGGTGGTGTGGCCTCAAACGAGTTGTATCATGCGGTGGATTAACTCGTTCGTTGCCATGCTTGACGGGTGCTGCTTTCGGCCTATGCATTCTTGTTTTCAATGTAAATTCGTGACTGTGTTGTGGGTTCGTAATTAAACATTGAATGCTTTTAGCTTTTCATGGTTAGACTGTATCATGCGGTGGATTGGTCTAATCTGATTAGTGGTATGGTCTCAAACAAGTCGTATCATGCGGTGGATTAACTTGTTTTGTTATCATGCTTGACGGGTGCTGCTTTCGGCCTATGCATTCCTTGTTTACTGCGAATTTATGATCATGTTTCACCCTTTTATTTATCTATCATGCTCTGTTTCTCGTTAATCGGCTATGAGTATGTGTTACAATGTTCATTCGGTTGAAAGCCGATCTTTCGTCATGCTTACGTCACGCATTCGGCAGTGCGCTCCCTGTGTGCCTTGCCGATTGCCGAATAAGGCTTTAACTGCCGACAGATAGCTTGTCCGTAGCTATATGTCTCTCGAGATTGGCTTCAACGCCGCAAATATGGAACTGTCTGGTCTCACCCGGCACGTTCCAGGTTTTGATCTAAACTTTTTTTGTCCCTTTGTTAGTTTTCAGGCAAACTGACTGGCACGCTTCCGGATTCAAAAGCCCGGGCCACGTGTGAAGCCAGCTAATTCGGCTTGCTGTGTGCTTGGCGTGAGGTGCGGATTTTACGTCAACACCGATTCAAACTTTAACTCAAATTCAGACAAAGCTAAAATCCATTTGCCAATCCTTCCGTTCAAAATTGGCATAGACAACATGTGCTTTATCACATCAAATTTCGAATATACAATGCATTCGGCATGCAATAAGTAGTGCCGAAATTTTGTACAGGAGTAGTAAACACATAAACAAAGTTTCTCAGTAGCCGAATACCTTGTTTCGGGATCAAGCAGTTTTCGGCTAAGGTATGCAACTACCCTTTCCTTTCCCTCAAATTCTTGTATGAGGGCCGATCCAATAGTTTGGGCATCGGCCGCCACGTACAACTTAAAAGGCTTGTTCAACTGTGGAGGTACCAATACTGGTGGTTCTTTCATGTATTCCTTGATTTCATCAAAAGCCTTTTGTTGTTCGTCACCCCATACAAATTTCTGACCCTTCTTGGCTTTTAGCAGTGAAGAGAAAGGTAACACTTTTTGTGATAAATTCGATATGAATCTTCTTACGAAATTGATCTTACCAAGTAATGACTGCAATTCCTTAAGATTAGTTGGAGGAACAATTTCATCAATGGCTTTCATACTTTTCTTGCCGACTCCTATCCCTCCTTCGTGCACCAAAAATCCCAGAAACTCTCCTGCTGAAACCCCAAAAGCACATTTACTCGGGTTCATCTTGAGCCCATGTCTCCTAGTGCACTCTAGAGTTTTCCTTATGTCGGCCAAATGCGCTTCACGATCCAATGACTTAATCACAACATCATCGATATATATCTCCACGATCTTGCCGATCAACTCATGAAAAATATAATTCATGGCTCTCTGATAAGTTGCACCAGCATTCTTCAAACCAAATGTCATGACAACCCATTCAAACAACCCTATATGTCCTGGACATCTGAAAGTTGTCTTCGCTATATCTTCCAATGCCATAAAAATTTGATTGTACCCTGCATTACCATCCATGAAACTAATCACTTTATAACCAGCAGCAGCATCAACCAACGAGTCAGCAATAGGCATCGGATATCCATCCATGGGTGTAGCTCTGTTCAGATCTCTAAAGTCTATGCAAACTCTCATCTTCCCATTTTTCTTGTACACAGGAACAATATTAGAGATCCATTCTGCATATCTGCATGGCCGAATAAAGTTTGCTGCTATTAATCTTTCCACTTCCTTCTTTACATCGGCCAACACTTCATCTTTGTAGATTTTCCGGGGTGGTTGCTTGTAAGGTTTATAACCAGGCTTGATCGGCAATCGATGCTCAACAATGGAACGATCTAAACCAGGCATCTCCGAATAATCCCAAGCAAAGCAATCTCTGTATTCTTTTAACAACTCAATCAACTTTTCTCTGAAAACCGAATCTAAGCTAGCACTGATGAATATCGGCCTCGGTTTGTCACCGTCTCCAATGTCTACTTCTTCTAATTTATCAGCCGACACAAATCCACGTCCTAGCTTCCCATCAGTCCCATCAATTGGATTATCCATTAAAAATTACTAAAAGAGCCGACAGCTTTGATCGGCTGTTGATCACTGCTGACTGGCTCAACAGGACCTTCTCCCCAGTCCTTACCTGAGAAGCAATCTATGCCTTGATATTCCCAGAAGGCCGGTTCCACATTAGCCACGCTAATTGAATCATCTGCTGGGACAATTTCCACTTCATCATCTATCCACTGAATAAGCTGCTGATGCATAGTAGATGGAATACAGCAATTCGCGTGGATCCAATCCCTTCCAAGTAGCAAGCTGTATGCCCCTTTGCCTTCAATAACAAAGAAGGTTGTAAGCAGAATCTTGGACCCAATCATCAGATCTACATGTACACATCCTTTGGTGTCCGAAGGATTTCCAGCAAAATCATTCAACACTATGCTTGTTGGCGTTAAATCTCCAGGGCTCATGCCAAGTTTCCTGAATGTATTGTATGGCATCACATTAACAGCAGCTCCACCATCAACAAACATCTTCGTTAGTGGCTTCCCGTTGACATATCCTCTTAAGTACAGTGGCTTCATGTGCCGATTCTGGACTGGCTTCTCGAAAATAGCTTGTTTACTCAATACCAATTGTGCCATTAACCCATATTGTTCGGCTTCATCCACTTCTGACAATATCTCTTCCTGTACAATTTGATTAGCTGGAGCCATGAATTCATTCGGCAAGAAACATACCATGCATGTAGGAGCCGAATGACCCGATTCGTCAGGCCTGTCTTTTGGACGCCATATCGATTTCATCCTGGTTCCTGCTTGCTTCAATTCTTGATTCCTCAGGCGTTGGACTCTTCTCTTCTGGCTCCTTCTTAAACCAGGTGGACACCACTGTCCTTTTTGCCATACATACTCACGATCCTCTTCTTCAGCATGCCTCTTCCTTAGCTGATCATCGTTCTCATATATCTTTAAACGCCGATCATCACTAGGATGTATCCCTCCAATCCTTTCATGGACGGATCGGCGATTGGCATTATTTTGCCTATTTTCGACATGCTCATTATTGCATTCAGGACAGTTATTCCACGTAGGTAGCTTTAAACCTTCGTTCCAACAGTGTCTGAAGAATACACAATTCCAATGTGCACGTTCTCGTTCTCGGACATATTCTTCTTGTTTTTCCTCATACCTTTCTTCTTCATACCTCCTCTTCTCCTCCTCGTACTCACGTCTCTGGTAGCGCTCTTTTTCTTGCTGACGCTGCCACTTATTGAGGAGAATACGCGATGTGACTCTGGGTTTAGAAGAATTCCCAATTGCAAATCGGCTATTCGGGAAGCGAGGCTTTTCCTCGCGAATCTGTTCGATCGTGATTTGCCGATTAGGACCGACTGAGCCATTCTGCTTCGCTTTCTTTGACGTCAGGACTCTCATTTTTTCCTTTTCTCCAGATTCGGCAGTACTCACCATATTGATTGAGAACCCAACCATGTTCTGAGGAAACGGGCTACTGTCCAACTTCATCTTATTGTCGAATTTCAAATGCCCTTCTTGGATAGCTTTCTGAATCCTCACTCTAAAAACCCTGCATTCATTGATGGAATGAGAATTTCTATCATGGAATCCACAGTACCTCCTATCTTTCACTCCATCAGGCCGAAGCATAGAATGCCCCTCTGGTAGCTTGATTCGGCCTTCCTTTACAAGATAATCAAATAATTTATCTGCCTTAGTTACATCAAAATCATAGGTGCCCTTATTCTGTTTAATCCATCTCTGATTCACCATGACTGGTTCTTTACTCCACACTATCTCTGCTGCGGCTATCTCTTCGCTATCTTCATACTCATCTTCTTGATCTGCTCTTTCAAGGAATTGGTTATAGATGTCAGCCACATCATTATTTTTAGCAAATCTGGCATCTTTCTTGAAACCATATGCCTGGTTACTCATTAAGGCCAATCTGTGTGACAACTGGCCCAGATCATCAAACTCCATCCCGAATAGCTTCTCCCGAATGGCAGGCAGCATGCCAGCTACAGCCATACCAGCTAACTGGTCGTCAGGTATGTTCAGAGAAAAGCACATACTCTTTGTCTCCCTAAATCTCCTGAGGAACTCCGTAGGTGTCTCATTATTCCTCTGCCTCAAGCTGGTTAAATCAACCAACTTTTTCTCGGTACTGCCAATGTAGTAATGAGCATGGAATTTCTGCTCCAGGTCCTTCCAAGTACAAATCGATTGAGCAGGCAAAGAAGCAAACCATGTAAAAGTTGGACCCGTTAGTGACAACGGAAAGTATCTGACTCTGAAAGCCTCATCTGCCGAAGCTTCTCCAAGCTGCATCAGATATCGAGCTATATGCTCCACAGTGCTAGTATCATCTTGTCCTGAGAATTTAGTAAACTCTGTAGGCACCTTGACTCTATTCGGCAATGATACCCTCTGGTACCATTCTGGGAAAGGAGACGAGTACATGTACCCCTGGTTTTTAGGCTTCAAACCGAATTGATTTTGCAATACATCGGTCATTTTTTGCACCATGAGATCAATATTGGTATTTTGATTCCCTGGTCTTCCAGCAGGTACTCCTGTGGTACCACCATACCCGGGATTCGGGAGAGCGTCGACAGCATTGTAATCCATAAACTCTGAATATCCGTTTCCATACATGTCCCTTTGCAGCCTGTTGTTCAGAGGGGATATCTTATAAGCAGAAGCAGGCGGATTCCCTGTGGTGCCGAATGCCATATCACCGTATGTGCGAGTTTTCGACAGTGCAGGCTGAGGATCTTGCCGAATCGGTTGACCATTTGTATCTTTAGTACCAGAACCTCCAGTTTCATCAGCATTCCCTTTACCATGTGGCCTCTGAGCTTGTGCTTGAACATTGAAGTATGTCGGGCCGCCCAATTGCCCATGTATCTGCTCGAAGGGTTTATCCACATGCTGACCAAAAATGCTTACCATTATATGCCGAAAACTGTTCAAGAACGCAGCATTGTGATTGGTCATTGCTTCCCCCAAAGCTTTGTATAACAAGCCCGAGAATCTCTCTCTTTCTTCTTCTTTAGTAAAATCAGACTGCCCAGGAAGGAGAACTCTTGGCAAATCGGACTTGAGAAACGGTGCACCACTCCTGTTCTTGGCAAAAGACAGTAAACATTTGTTAATGAATTGGTCAGCAGCAGCCTTTACCATCTGTTGATGCTCTTCAGACAATTCTTCCAAAGTAACGTCCATGATGTCGCTCAATTCAGGCATCTTGAAAACTTGTGTGTGTCCCACCGGGCGTGCCAAAAAGTGTGTTGACGTAAAATCCGCACCTCACGCCAAGCACACAGCAAGCCGAATTAGCTGGCTTCACACGTGGCCCGGGCTTTTGAATCCGGAAGCGTGCCAGTCAATTTTCCTGAAACTGACAAAGGGAGAAAAGATGTTTAGATAACACCTGGAACGAACCGGGCAATACCAGTCAGTTCCATATTTGCGGCTACGGAGCCAGCTTCGAACGACACATAGCTACAGAGAAGCTATCTGTCGGCAGTTAAAACTTCATTCGGCAATCGGCAAAGCACGCAGAGAGCGCACTGCCGAATGCGTGACGTAAGCATAACGAAAGATCGGCTTTCAGCCGAATGAACATTGTAACGCATACTCATAGCCGATTAACGAGAAACAAAGCATGATAGATAAATAAAAGGGCGAAAGCATGACCATAAATCCGCAGTAAACAAGAATGCATAGGCCGAAAGCAGCACCCGTCAAGCATGATAACGAACAAGTTAATCCACCGCATGATACGACTTGTTCAAGACCACACCACCAATCAGATTAGATCAATCCACCGCATGATACAATCTAATCGTGAAAGGCTAAAAGCATTCATTGTCCACTGCAAACCCACGAACACGTTCACTCGTGAGAGCACTGCCGAATGCGGCTGTTTAGCCGAATCGGGGTCCGCGGCGAAGGAACAAACTTAATCGATAAAGATAAATCTATCAGATCGAATCGAATTCTAATCCACCGGATGATTAGCTCTAATACGACCCAAAAACCTGCATCTACCGCATGATACCCGGTTCTGTCAAAATCTACACGATACCAACAAGTTCGAACCCGCGACACGTAGCAACCTAGATCGGTTTCGGACTCGGCTATGAGGAAAAAGTCGTCACATCGTGAAGTAGAGCCGATTCTAGCCGACCTAGATTGGGCAAAGGAGTGTTGCATGAATTAAGCACAAAGTGAAAACGAAGCAACACGGGGTAACTTAATGAATCTGTTAGATCTTGCCGAAATCTAACAGAGCCGATAACTTGGTCCATACTAGATCTTAGCCCACCGCATGGCTCATGACCTAACAGAGGAACCTTCTTGAGACCACAACTTAAATCCACCGGATGATGCTAAGCATGGTAACAAGACTACTTGCATCAAAGCTTAAATCCACCGCATGATACTAAGCATGATACAAGGTTGCCGGTACTTACGGAGGTCGACGGATCGATGACTCCTCTCGAAGAACCCGACGACTCGACTAAAGGACTCGATGTTGGCACGGGGCCGGTTTGTTGTATGATTGATTGGATGATGTCTTTTACAATGACCATGGGTTTATATTTATACCCTGGTTTCGACACGACTCCTAATCGATTACGATTACATTTATTTATTTCCTAAAAAGATAAACGTCGGTGCACCGTATCCGTATTGCATTCCAAGTTAAACCGGCCGTTTCCTTATGCTTGATCCACGTCATCACGCGTTCCCGAATGCCTTCCGCGAAACAGTTCTCTTGCCGAATGACGATGCTTTCCCGACCGCAGAACGTCCTTGCCGAATGACGATGCGTTCCCGACCGCAGAACGTCCTTGCCGAATGCTCTTGGGAAAAAACTCCTTTGCCGAATGATACCTTCCATCAAATCCGGCCCACACGTCAGCCTCTTCCTGGTGCTAAATTTTGGTGTTAACAGGAGCAAACAAATCAACAGAGACAAACCGATCAGACCGCTTCTGGAAACCGGTCAGACCGGTTTAGACCTGAACAGCGCCGATCAAGCCAAACCGGTCAGACCGCTTCTGGGAACCGGTCAGACCGGTTTACGTCTGGACAGTGGCTTCAAGACCGAATTGATCATCATCGAGATCATTCGGCCGGTATGTTTGAAGCCATTGAAGATCTCGGTGGTATAGATAAGTTGGGTCAGGGTTTCACGTCAGCCGACCCTTTAGAACAAATAGATATGGGTGATGGTACTATTCCTAGGCCAACTTTTGTAAACAAAAATTTATCGGCTGAGTTTAAAGCCGAGTTAATAAATTTGTTGAAAGAGTATGTTGATTGTTTTGCTTGGGAGTACCGTGAGATGCCGGGTTTGAGTCGTGATTTAGTTGAGCATCGTTTACCGATAAAAGCCGGTTTTAGACCTTTTAAACAATCGGCTAGACGTTTTAATCCCGCTATTTATGACCGAATAAAAGAAGAAGTTAATCGTTTGCTAGATGCTGGTTTTATTCGGACTTGTCGTTATGCGGAGTGGATTTCTAATATTGTTCCCGTTGAAAAGAAAGATTCGGGAAAACTTAGAGTTTGCATTGATTTTAGAGATCTTAATAAAGCCACTCCGAAAGATTCATATCCTATGCCTATAGCCGATGTCTTAATCAATGAAGCTTCTGGGCATCGTGTTGTTAGTTTTCTTGATGGTAATGCTGGATATAATCAAATCTTCATGGCCGAAGAGGATATGCACAAAACGGCCTTTCAATGTCCGGGATTTATTGGTTTATTTGAGTGGGTGGTTATGAATTTTGGATTAAAGAATGCCGGTGCAACTTATCAAAGGGCTATGAATTTAATCTTTCATGATTTACTTGGTGTTATTGTGGAAGTGTATATTGATGATATCGTAGTTAAATCGGATGGCTTGGATTCTCATTTAGCCGATTTAAAACTTGCTCTTGAGATGATGCGACGGTATGGCTTGAAGATGAATCCACTCAAATGTGCTTTTGGTGTTTCGGCTGAAAAGTTTCTTGGGTTTGTTATTCATGATAATGGCATAGAAGTTGATCCCAAGAGAATTGAAGCTATGAAGAAAGTCGAAGCTCCTACTTGCAAGAAAGATTTGCAAAAGTTTCTAGGCAAGGTAAATTTCTTGAGAAGGTTTATAATTAACTTGTCTGGAAAGATTGATGCTTTTACTCCTTTACTTCGGTTGAAAGATGAAGCCGATTTTACCCGGGGGGCAAAACAGCAAGAAGCTTTTGAGAAGATCAAAGAGTACTTGTCTTCACCACCGGTGCTTAGGGCGCCTAAGAGAGGGGTTCCATTCAGACTTTATGTGGCGGGTGAAGATAGAACTATTGGGGCTGTTTTGACTCAAGAAATCGGCAACAAGGAGTATGTGATTGCTTATGTAAGCCGACGACTCATCGATGCAGAAACAAGGTATACTTTCATTGAGAAGTTGTGTTTATCCTTGTACCATGCTTGTACTCAATTGAGGCATTATTTATTATCTAGTACTTGCATCGTGTTGTGTCAAACCGATGTAATTAAACATATGTTGCAAAAGCCGATTTCTAGTGGAAGAGTCGGTAAATGGGCTTATGCTTTAGTTGAGTATGATTTGGCTTGTGAACCTTTAAAATCAATGAAAGGCCAAATTGTATCTGATTTTATTGTTGAACATCGGATAAATGATACAAACAACTTTGACGTCGGATATATTACTTGTACCCCATGGAAGTTATATTTTGATGGATCAGTTTGCAATGATGGGCAAGGAATTGGTGCTGTTTTGATATCTCCAAGTGGTGCCGTCTTTGAGTTTTCAAACCGATTGGAAGAAAAGCGAACCAATAATCAAGTTGAATATGAAGCTCTTCTATTTGGCTTGGAATTTTTGCAAGACATGGGAATAAAGCATGTTGAGGCTTTTGGTGATTCGCTCTTGGTGGTACAACAAGTGTCAAAGGTATGCCAATGTTATAATGGTTCATTAAATGCATATCTTGATAGATGTCTTGATATCATTACTTCTTTTGATGAATTTACTATTAAACATATTCCAAGAGAAGAAAATGACAAGGCAAATACTCTGGCTCAGAAAGCATCTGGTTATATGGTTGCAAAGAAGTATTTCTATCTCCAAAAACCGATGCAAACGAAAGCCGAGGTTCTGGTTCTGGACGAACCGGTCACACCGGTTTCAGAAACCGGTCAGACCAGTCTGACTGCCGGAACCGGTCTGACCGGTTCTGAAACCGGTCTGACCGCTTCGTCCCCTGACAGAAGCAAAAATCCTTTGGATGATGCTAATCAATCCAAAGTCGAAGATCAGGATTGGAGGGTGCCTATTATTACTTATTTGAAAGATCCTGGTCGTAGTGCAGAAAGAAATATTCGGCAAATATCGTTTAAATACGTTCTGCTTGACGATGAACTCTATCGTCGAAACGCCGAAAATTTGCTGTTGAAATGTCTTAATTCGGATCAGGCCAAAGTTGCCATGGGTGAGGTCCATGAAGGTATTTGTGGTACACATCAATCGGCTCCAAAGATGAAGTGGTTACTTAGACGAGCCGGTTTCTATTGGCCTACTATGATGGCAGATTGTTTCAAATATTACAAAGGATGTGAGGAATGTCAGAAGTTTGAAAATTAACAACTTGTTCCTGCTGCATTGATGCATCCTATTATTAAGCCATGGCCGTTCCGAGGCTGGGGATTGGATTTTATTGGACAAATTAATCCTCCATCATCAAAAGGACATCGTTTTGTGTTGGTTGCTACGGATTATTTTACTAAGTAGACCGAAGCGATTCCATTGAAGAATATGACACATAGAGAGGTAATTGAGTTTGTTACGCAAAATATTATTCATAAATTCGGTATTCCTCAAACTTTGACAACGGATCAAGGTACTTCGTTTGTGTCTAAAGAGGTACGTGAATTCGCCGAATCCTATAGAATTAAGTTGCTCAATTCATCTCCATATTACGCTCAGGCTAATGGACAAGCCGAGTCAAGTAATAAAATTTTGATCAAATTAATCAAGAAAAAGATAGAAGAAAGTCCTAAGAGATGGCATGAAGTTTTATCCGAAGCATTATGGGCTCATCGTATATCTAGACATGGTGCTACTAAAGTTACTCCTTTTGAGCTTGTGTATGGTCAAGAGGCCGTTTCGCCTGTTGAGGTAAATCTGGACGCTTATAGATTGGCTAAACAAAATGACCTTGATGCTATTGATTACCACAATTTGATGTTGGACAATATTGATGAGGTAACCGACAAACGATTGAAAGCTTTGAAGGAGATTGAGAAAGACAAGCTTCGGGTTGCTAAAGCTTACAACAAGAAGGTACGAGGAAAATATTTTCGGATTAGTGAGCTTGTTTGGAAGACGATCTTGCCTATTGGGACGAAAAGCAACAGGTTTGGTAAATGGTCACTAAGTTGGGAAGGACCCTATGGAGTTGTCAAAGTCATTTTTGGGAATTCTTACATGCTAGAGACGCTGAAGGGAGATCATTTGCCTAAAGCTATCAACGGAAGATACTTGAAGAAATTATATCCAAGTGTTTGGCAAGACGCATGAAGATCAATGGCCGATATATTGTTGATATCGCCCTTAGCATAAATTTTAGCTCCTGAATTGTAATTACTTGCTTTTTAGTTCTCAAGTTCACTAAAAACGCAGGGGGGCATGTGTTGACAGTCAAAATTGGCTCTGGCCCGGCCAAACCAGTCTGACCGGTTTGCCAAACCGGTCAGACCGATTTGGTTCTGTGATTCGAGTAGGATTAGGATTCTGAGTTTAATCCCATATTGTAACATATTCGGAAGGGGTAAGACTTCCCCGGCCTATAAATATAAAGGCTAAGGCCGATTGAGATGTATTCCAATCGAATCAAACACGTTTATCCTTTACTTTTTATCTCCCAAACCCTAATCTTTTCCAACCCCCATATTCTGTTCTTTGCTCGTCTCTAAGGCGTTCAAGGGCGTTCTAGGTGGCCTGCCGACCCTAGAGCAACCCTAGCTTGCTTGAGCTCCGACGGGGTCCCTCCCGAGCTCGAGTTTCTAGGTCTTCACGAGTTCCTGCCTGAAAGCGGTCTGACCGGTTTCAGGAACCGGTCTGACCGGTTTGCCCGAGGAGCTCAGGAGTTGGCCGTTGTGACGACCGTGCTGCGCGTTCGATCGATCTCTCGAGTTTGTCGGCGCGTTTTCGTGTCAACACGTTACTTTCTGGTTGCATCATATCTGTCTTGACTACTGATAAAGCCATGCTGCTGCAGTTGCAGCTGCAGCTGCCCAAACTTTTCAGCGAAGGGCGAAGGGACCTATTATATCATGAAGACAGAGCAGAAGATGGTCCAGTGCTGGGCTTTTCAACCCAATCAGATTAAATGATGGGCGACTTTAGGCGCTGATAATTTTCAGCACATTTGAATAGTTTGTGGCCACGGACCGCACAAAACATTTGAATAGTTTTTCTGTCACAAACGCCGTCAGAAATTTCAGTGATAGTGTCCTCGTGAGGTCTGACCAGATCAGAAAAAAAAGGCCTGAAAGATTAATGCCTTGTTTATATCCTAAATTCAACCCCAAATTCCACTATGCAAAAAGAAGATTGTCGTCACATCAAAATGTCGGCACATGCATGGAGTACTAAATATAGATGAAATCAAAAACTAATTACATAGTTTTGTTGTACTTTGCGAGACGAACATTTTAAGCCTAATTAATCAATGTTTGGATGATTTTTACAAATACAAACGAAATGCTACAGTTCCCCAATGATTAGAAACTCCTAAATTGAGAGCTCCCAAATTGAGATCTAAACAAGGCCTAACGGTCTCAACAACCCAATGTACTGTATATCCAAGTGGTGCTGACGAATAATTCAGGATGGTACCGTTGCACTGTCAATTCTAAGATTTCTTTCAGGGTCTTCTCCTTTTTTCTGAATCTGAAAACCTGGAAGGACGACAGGATATATTCTGATTAGCTGGTGCACTGTCCTTTCCTTCCCTCTTTCCTCGACAGGTGTATGAACATGTGTTTAGCCTTTTGGGCAACAAGATCCATCATATGCTTAATGTTTGCATAGGATTCCTGGGTTTATGGTCGCTTCTGTACAACAACTGGTGCTGCCAACTTAAAAGAAATCAAGAGCCGGCAGCAGGATCATCAGGGACAGGGGAGGGAAATCAGAAAAGAATCTGCGTACGAGTTGGTCATAATCTATGTTGCTGATTTGGACTACGGCTTTGCGACAGCTGTTGAGATGCGTGTTTGTCAAAGCGCGCAGCCCAAAGAGCGCAAAGGTGTAGGCGATCAGCAACGTGCACATGCGTGGAGCTGAGAAGATTTGTTTGGCCTTGGAATATTTGAAGGATGCATGGCTAGAATGGCGCCGAATAGTTTTGACTCTGATCACTTGTTATTATACAGAGCTGTATACGACTGACCGAATCATGGCAGAAAGACCTCGAAAGTGGGTGGTATTATATTTGCATATATACTTCGAATTGGAGTGATTAATCTATCCATGATCTCTATCTTTGTGTGACTCTGAAGGGACGGTACTCAAGAACTTGGTGGTTTACTTAGCCCTTGTTTGTTTTAGATTTCAAATTCTCGCCCAAAGTTTACTATACAAAAAGAAGATTCACATCAAATCAAAATGTCATAGCATGCATGGAGTAGTAAATGTAGATAAAATCAAAAACTAATTGCATAGTTTTGTTGTACTCTATGAGACGAACATTTTGAATCTAATTAATCAATTTTTGGACAATTTTTCACACATACAAGCAAAATGCTACAGTAGCGCACGTACTCCAAAAAACCTAAATTTGGCTCCAATTTCAGGAGGCCTTAGATCGGCTACATTGGTGGTCCAATAGGTAACCCAATATCAATGTCCTTCCTTGTTAGGAGACGTGAACATTTTAATTGCGTGCTTTCGCTAATCGTCATAATTTTTGTCGTCGTTATTATTATAGTTAGATATCGTGTTTTGAGAACTTTTTTCAACAAGCACACCGACAATGAGTTGTTTGGTTCAAGGAACCACATCTCCATCGTCAGTTCATCCCATGAATATTTTGTGCATTGACAACATTATTAGTGCCTATACTAATTATGTGCTTGTCAAGGAGAATATAGCGATGTACGGAGTATGAACCTGCTCGGTTCTTTAAATCAAACAAAAACACGAGAATTGAAGAGACGACGGATCACATGTTCCTCGAACCGAACACCTAAGGTTTCTCACTGTCACTTTGAGTAGCACAAATTGAACAGGCCGGAACATTGGCAGCATGTTGGATTACTTCGCTAATGTTCCTTCATCTGATTAATCTATCCAATATATAATCCAAGGTCGTTGGTCAAAGAAGTCGAACTCGCAGGGGTTTGTCAACTATGTACTGCACCCAATGCAAGATACATTGGCTAAAGTTGTCAAGAACCGGCGGAAAGTTTGTGGCGTACTGCTTCACATAGACATAGTTAATTACGTAGCTTTCCGTATTTCTCATACCAAACCACACATGCATCGTGAGTCCCGACTGCTTTTGATGCAGGTACATGCGCACGGCACGGCCGGCAGCCACATTTCGGCGATGGCTTGGTCGCAGCACGTACACGGCACGGCATAAGATACGGCCGGCAGAACGTAGAGTAGTGGGTTATACACAACTCATTCGAGCGGAGACGACACTAGCTAATAACATAGATCAAGTCTGATTTGGTGTTCATTTTTCTCGCTCCCCTACCCGCTTACTTCCTCCGATTTAGTTTTAAAAATCGTTTTGAACAAGATTTAAGTCAAACATTAGAAATATAAATCATGAATAATATTTAAGTCGTTGAGTTGGAAATGTGAAAATTGATCGATTTTAAAAATTAATTTCATAAAAATATACATATATAATTTTTTTAAAAAAATATTTTTAGATTAAAATTATGTTAAACAACTTTTGATACTGAACCGGACCGAGTTGGCGCGCGGACCGAGTTGGCGCGTGGCTAGTCAAAGGAATCACGCTCACGGACAGACATGGAGAGAGTGATCGGGCATCCAAACAAACGGTACTTGAGTGAGAGTGCAACCATCCATCCGTCGCGTAATAATTAATAAAACTAATCCCGCGCAAGTACGTACGTGACGGGGCCTCACCACTAGGCAGCTCGCTTTTGATGCGCTCGACCCTGAGCGGAGCACCACTTGCCCGACGATTACTACTAGTAGTTAGTTATATATATATAAATATACAAATATATAATCCGCGATTAGGCCCGGCCCGGCCACAGCTGCCTACGAGAGGCATGTGCCTGCAGTGGGGAGGGAGGCTTTGACCGGTGTCCCGCCCGCCAATGGCGTCGCGAGCAGGCGTATGGAAAAGGCGCCGCGTGCACACCACACCTCCCTCCGTCGCATCGCAGCTCGCATGTGGGGTGGAGCTCTGTCGGCCAGCTGCTGCTGCTGTTTGGTGACGCCTGCTTCTTCATCCGCGGCGTACTCCCCAAGGGCCACCGCCACGCAAGCACGGGGGTTAACAACTAATTAATTGGGGGTCAGGGGGGAGCTGGGCGCAGATGAATAATATCTTCTCCGAGTCGCGTCGCGTCGCGTTGGTTGCTTCTTGATCCGGAAAGCTACACAGACTAATTGCAACAGGGCCGCCCAACTTGTCGATTTCACAACAGTGATGGTAGCGGTAGCGGTGGTGGTAAGTTTTCGCTAAACCAACCATTGAGAGCCAGTGACCTTGCTGCGGTGACTCTGGCGATTCTTGCACTTTAGACCTCGGGATGTACATGTTTTCATTCCCCTCAACTATTCTTTTTTTTATAAATTATAGTATAGTAGAGAAGTAGATGTTCACATAGTACATTGACGTGTACTGATGTGGTCGACTAGTTGCCAGCACTGTCGTATGTGCTGGAAACTAGGCGCCATGGAAGCTTGAATGCTTTGGCGAGAAATTAAAATGGTGCACTCCCTTGTAAAAATGCAAAACGTTTACCCAGAAAATCACCGCCAGCAATAAGCAGAGAGATGACAAATCTGAAGCACGTTAATTACTGCATTTCTACACCATAGAAAAATCAGAGCGGATTGGTCCCGGACCGAACTTTCCGGTCAATTTCCGGTGCAATCGGTGGAGTACTGGCGATAAGATCCTCGCCATTTCATCCACTGGTACTACTAGTAGAGACCTGCTGACTTTGACTCTATGTTGTGGTCGATTAGCCCTGCCCCCAAGTAAATAATGCATCTGAGCTGTACGTCGCAAAATGAATCCACAGCTTCTAGACCATCAGTACACCACTTGCAAATACAGCTAATAATCACGAAACAACCAGCACACCAGTTGTTTATACTTGCGAAATGTATATCCAGGAGTCCTTGTTTCTTCCTTTACACCAGGCCATATGCCACAGGATTATTCGTCGTCTACTGTATTAGTCGCCCACGATGGGTATTTCAAATCTTTCTCAGAAAAAAACAAAGATTTGGATGGGGTAAAAAAACACTTTCAGGTTCAGCTAATACTGACGAATTTACCAAACGCCAGCTATCTATATAGCTATGACCTATGAATATACTGAGGGAATCCTTGTCTTTTTTTCCACACACCAGGCGGTGGGTGGCAGGTGGCTGGTGCTGGTTTATGTTGAGAGAAAAATACTGTTGGCTGGCTGGTGACTGATAGCTGGTACTGATTTGTGTAGAGAAAAAAATACTGCCGGTTGGCTGCTGCGAATAGGGCATAGGTCCTGCCTACAGCTGGATGCGTAAACTGTCTAGCTAGTCGCGCACCACCGCCATCTCTCTCAGCGAAACAAACATTTTTGACGAGGGTGTAGCGCGCAAAACGTCCATCCAACCTGGACCTGCTGCAACTGGGACTCTGGGAGGAGCGGGGAAGAAAGAAGACCCGTGGAAAACGACCTAACACTAGACGCCGAGATCCGAGCCTGGTTGGTCGTCAGGTCAGGGTTCGTTCGTCCCATAATAATAAGCATAAACACAAGCCGATAAACATATGCATAAAACGCAGCGTTGACTTGCTATAAAAGCCCCACCACACAAGACCGGCGAGCACCTACTACTCCACATGCAGGCATCATTAGTTTAACCCCAATCTGGTAGTCCTCCCACACAAGTACGCACCTGAATAATCAAAAACTCCCAGCACACGCAGATGACGCTAACCCAAACCCCTGCTGCGTGTTGCTGTTTCTTGCTTTCCCACCTCACTCCAAACCAAGCCAACCGACGCAGCCACGGCCCAGGCCATGCATGTGGGATGTGGCCACCCGGCGGCCACACCGCTGCCGCCGCCGTAGAGCAAAGAAATGAAAAACACGCGCCGCGCCGCGGCGTTGCAGCCTTGCAGGGCCTCGCCACACCACACCACTTGCCGGACGCGATCGTTCCCACATGACACGCAGCAGATCAGCAGGCTCCATCCACCCATCTCCGCGTCAGCCAGCGGCTGGCTCTGGCTCTGGCGCCGAGGACGAGGACGGAGGACCGATGGGTCTCCAAAGTCGCGCTGCCCCTCTGGCCGTTTTGTACGCGCCTGTCGTGTCCTCTTCCCAAGACCCCCAACCGGCTGGCCCAGGCTTCTGGTGCCGGTGCAGGGGCGGCCGTGTCTGTGTGCGCCACACTGCCACGGCAGCGAGCAGACCGCCGGGTCCTCCTCACTAGGGGTCGGGGTCGGGCACCTTTGCTCTTGTTGCCATGCATGCTTCGACGCAGTGAGAAACTTCCGGGAACGCGGCGGTGGGGTGGGGCGCTTGACGTTTGTGGAGAGAGAGAGAGAGAGAGAGAGCGCTGGGCACTGCCTGGCTGTTCGGACAGCGGGTAAAGCGAGCTCAGGTTCCCGTCAAAAGGCGGCATCGATTCAGGTTTTCCATGGCGCGGCATGCAACAAAAGCTGCCCAAGTTTTAGCTAGGCTAGACTTGCGCCATTCAGGCTAGACTGTCACGACTCATGACCCACCGAGGACCTCAGTCAGCTTCCCGTTTGTGCAGTGCACTCCATTCTTGCGCTACGTCGTACTCGCCTACCCCGGCCCGAAACCTGTATGCAGTACAATTGTACGTGCAAGTGGCCGCCGTCGGTTGTTTTCCTGTGCAACTTGTCCCCACGTTGCCGCGTGCAGACCCTCCGGCGAGGGCCCCCCCCCCCCCCCCCCCCCCCCCCCCGATCCCCTCAAGAGCCGTGCCGTGCCCCGCCGCGTCTCTATCCGTACCTACATACGTGTCGCCCGCTCCATCCGCTGGTGACGAACGAAGCGGCCAGGCCCCGGCCGGGAACCGGCCGGCCTGCGGCGCTGCACACTCCCATGCGTGCCGAATTCGAATTGCTCGTCTCATTCTTTTGGTCGCGTAGCGAGAGTGACCGATCGAGCGTGTGGTGGTAGTGGCAGTACGACGTTGTCCCTACCCGGGCTCATCAATTTGGACGTTATATCGAGCTGGCGTGTGAAAAGCAGCAGCATGTAATACGTACCACCGAATCCCGCTATGCTAATTAAGTGATAAGAGAGTGACAAACCACCGTCTCAGATGGTTTTTCCACAAAACAGTGAGCCGGGAGAAGGATGCATGGACCATCGCTTGTCGGCAATAGCATGCATGGCATATATATATCCCTAGCAATTACTCCTATCATTTCTGACGATTATCTATCCTGTTCAGAATCCGGCGAGACTCCGCCATCCATCCATATATCATCAGTCTTGTAGGAGCAACATTCCCTTGGACTCTGAAGCCTCTTCTCCTCGTCCTCGTGAGTGACACGGCGATGGCCGGGTAATTTCCATCGCGGGCGGGCGCCGACCAGAGATTCCGGCGGCCGCGATGAGCTGGAGTCGCGTCGTCTCGCCCCGCGAAGCAAGGCGTTTTTTGTTTGGTTCCGGCGCCAATGTGTTGCACATGCCAAAACTATTTGTGTCGTCCGGCGATTACATTAACAAATGCGTATCTGCGTATACCTATCCAAGTATTTAATACATGTATATATATCAGTAAGGGGGTGTTTGGATTCTTGGGACTAAAGTTTAGTCCCTCAAATATATGATAACTAGCAAGGTGGCCCGCACAAATTTACGCGGGTAGCTAGTTTTTTATACAAATATTTAGGTTTATTTAATTTAAATATAAATTTATTTAAATATTTGTTGTTTCACCGTCAATACGATTCGTCCAAGTGTACTCAAACTAACGTATCATTTTTTACCATCATGTATGTTGCACATGGTATGAGTTAATGATGCAAGCTTATTATATTTACTAATTGTATTTGACATTGATTCTTTGATCAAATTATAATTTTATTATTTATTTAATTTAGAATTTAACTATTTATTTACTCTAATCAATGGCCTTTAAGGGTTAATATAGATTCCCAACAATGTGTATTATTTTTATTTCAATTAATATGGTAATAATATTATATTATTAAAATTAACTCCACCAATACCTCTCAATCCAGACTCTCCAAATACTAAATGGAGGCTATCTTTATTTTTTAAGGGCCACAAAAATGTTACAACTCCAGCAATAGCCCTCATAAATATAGTGCTTTCTATAGACCCACGAGAATGGAGGGTGGATTTGGAAGCCTCCCAAATATGGGAGTGTCAAGTAGATGGCCTACTGGAGTGCAACCTTTTTCTGGACCCTCTAAACTTTGGATAGGAACTTGTTGGGTCTGCTACGGTGCAACTTTTTTTTGACCCTCTAAACTTGGGACAAGCACTTGTTGGGTTTATTGGAGTGTAACTTTTTTTAGATCCTCTTAACTTGGGATAGGGGCTTGTTGAGTTTGTTGAGTTGCTCTAAGATAATTGATTGTGTGACCTAATATTGAGGTAGTGATCATGGGTAAGTGAATAAAGTAATCCATATAACTTTACATACACAAAAATGTAAATTAGTGACATGAGAACTACCTCGACGAACTTGCAATAGTGTAACACTGGATGATTGGATTAAAGTAGAAACCTTCCACAAAACATAATGGTGTTTGGGTCGACTCCCTTCATGAATCCGCGGTATAATTGGTAGCCTAGCTTGCTGCACAAATCAATGATTAGAATAGCATAACATGAAGGAAAGCTTAAAGAGAGGAAATAAAATATAGAGGATAATCAATCACACCAGAAAAATATTATCCAAGAAAATATAATGAGAAAAGTGCTGCTATTTTGCTAATTATGCAAAGAGAACTTAGGTTACAGTAACCAATGGGTGCCTACCACAGTTGAACGCTCTACATCCGAGCACCTCTCATCAGGTACACGTGCAGATCGACGTGTTGTCCTCCACTCATTATTGAACGTTGTCTCCTGCCCTCTTATACAGAGGAACATGGTAGGGCATATGGTGCTTTAGGTTGTCCGTACTTGTCGTACTCTATTCTCATCCTCTAAAAAAATATTCCAGCCTAGTCAATGAGATTCTCCCCTCAATATAATTTTTTTCTGCACCCGTTATCCTGTATATCATATATTCTATACCAACTACCAACACATGAACCCACCCATCTCATTTTCTCCTTATCTTTCACCAACACCACCACTCCCCCTGCTCTATCTCTCTCCCTCTATCTCCCCCCTCTCTAGTTGTGGCGGCGGCGAGGGGTGCCGGTCTCCCCAGCTGGCAGCATTCAGCCCCATCGGCCTCTGGTGGCGCGCGGAGCGGCCGGACCCAAACTCCAAAGGTGCGCAGGCTGCTTCCGCGGCGGCGGATGGTCGCGCGGCGACTGCGAGGACTCCCGCGGCAGCCTGGACAGTCGGTCAACAGCGGTGGAGGGCTCCCGCAGCGACGGTGGAAGCCTCCTACAGCGGGCGCAGACAACTGTGCGATGGCGGCGGTGGAGGGCTCCCGCGACGGCGGTGGAGGGGTGGTTGTGGCGGTGACGGCGGCACTGAGGGGTGTCGGTCGCCCCGTCCGGCAGCCTCCAGCCACGTCGGCCTCCGAAGGTGCGCGGGTAGCTCCCGCGGCGGCGACGGCGGCGGACGGTCTCCTCGCGGTGGACGGTCGCGCGGCGACGGCGAGGACTCCCGCGGCAGCAACGGATGGCCGCGCGGCGGCGTTGGAGGGCTCCTGCGGCGGCCACGGACGGCTGTGCGGCAACGGTGGAGGCCTCCTACGGCGGCCACGGACGGCTGCTCGGCGGCGGCCACGGACGGCTGCTCGGCGGCGGCCACGGAGGGCTCCCGCGGCGGCCGCGGACGTCTGTGCGGCAACGGTGAAGACCTCCTACGGCGGCCACGGACGGCTGCGCGGTGGCAGCCACGGAGGGCTCCCGCGGCTACCGCGCACTGACCGCGGTGGGTGGCGGCAGACTGAATAATATAGACCGTTAGATCTTTATCAAATCCAACGATATTTTCTTCTTTTTTGGATTAATGGAATAACATAGACCGTTATATCTTCATAAAATCCGACGACATATATTCTTCTCTTTTTTAGATTAATGGAATAATATGGACCATGACATCTTCATAAAATCTGATGATATATATTTTTCTCTTTTTTGAATTAACGGAATAATATGGACCGTTGGATCTTCATAAAATCCGACGGTTCATGCTCTTCTCTTTTTAGATTAACGTGGGAATTTCTTGACCCTCTCGGCGAACGTGGCGGCTCCTTTTAACACTATTGTATTAATATAACTAGCAAGGTGGCCCGCGTAAATTTACGCGGGTAGCTAGTTTTTTACTAATATTTAGATTTTTTTTAACTTAAATATAATTTTATTTAAATATCCGTTGTTCTATTATCAATATTGTTTGTCCAAGTGTGCCCAAACTAATGTATTATTTTTTATCATCATGCATGTGGCACATGGTATGAATTAATGATGCAAGCTTATATTTACTAATTGTATTTGATATTGATTCTTTGATGAAATTATATTTTCCTTATTTATTCAATTTTGAATTTAACTATTTATTTACTCTAATCAATGTACTTTAAGGGTTAATATAGGTTGTTAGATCTAATCAAAATCCAACAGTGTGTATTATTTTTATTTCATTTAATATGGTAATAACATTACGTTATTAAGATTAACTCTATCAATACCTCTCAGACTCTCCAAATTTATAAAACTAATTACATAAGTCATATCTACTTCCCGAGACTAACCTAATAATCCTAATTAACCTATAATTAATGTATAATTATCGCATGACCTTTTGTATTACATTGTCTAATCATGGTCTAATTAGACTTAATAGATCCGTATCGTAAATTAGCCTCAACTTATGTAATGTGTTTTTTAATTAATCTATATTTAATACTTCTAATTAGTATATTTAGATTCGATGTGACGGGACCAAAGTTTTAGTTCAGAACCAAACAGGCATAAGTATATGTCAACGTGTATACTGCCTACAAAAAGTCTAGAAACCACCCGCTCTCACGTGCTCTCTTGTTGCTGCATCTGCGTAGTGTGGCGGAGAAAGAAGAGAGAAACATGCTGCCTGCGTGCAACAGAGAAACCATAAGCGATTATATTCTTTTCTGAAAAAGAAAGGGAGGGAACAGTGCGTAATGTTTGGTTTCCAGATCTGTTTTATTATCCTTTTTCGCCAACCCATTGGCGAGCATATCCCTGCCAAAGGCAGGAGGCACTGCTCCTCTTTCCCTGTTGCTGATAAGTTTATCTGTCAGCGAGCATGCCTGCGCCCATGGCGTCTGCCATCAGATTCACCGGTTGCCTGCCAGCTACTAGGGCTTTGTTTCCCAAATTTACAGGTATATTGTCACTTTATAATTATTATGTCACTGTAGTATTTTATTTGTATTTATGAAAATTATCTAAACATTGATTAATTAGGCTCAAAATGTTCGTCTCGCAAAGTACAACAAAACCGTGAAATTATTTTTTGATTTCATCTGCATTTAGTACTCCATACATGTTATGACATTTTAATGTGACGAGAATTTTCTTTTTGCATAGTGAATTTGAGGTGTAAATTTGGGATCAGTATCCCAAAGCCCGATACATGCAGGCATCTGCAATCTGAGCATCACGTCACGTCACATACATACTCAGTACCATCTCGTAAACTACAACTCTGACGAAGGGTAATTAGTACTAGATGTTAGGGACTAATGGGGTAATAATTGGAACCTGGAAATTTTGAAATCTCTGTTTTTCTTGAACCAATGCACAAGAAAGTACACGCACGGGTTAAGGTGCTGTTTGGAATGTTGATGCTTCTTCTGTGTCAGATCATCTCAAGCCAATTTTTTTTAAAGTTAAATTTAGCTATTGTTAAAGAAAAAAAGTTTCCAACACTCCGTAAATAACACTCCAAATTTAGTGGCTCTCAATCCCACCTCATTCGCTAGCTGGCTCTCCATCCCACCTCATTCGCTAGCTATTTTTAGCTAGCCTACCTCACTAGAATCGGTTGGATTACTCTGTTGTTATTTGTTAGTCAAATTTATTTTTAAAAGTAGCTAAATCATTAGATTTGACTCTTTCTTTTTTAGCTGATATCTACACTCCGGTTGATCATCTCTTAGCCATCTAGGGCTGTTCTTTTTCTTCCATTAGTAGTATACATTTGATGAGAAGATTTACATCAGAGCAAAGCAAAGAGGACGATGAAATGGAAAATTAACAAACGAACCAACTAAAGTGAGACGCCGAGAGGGGACTAATTCAGCTCGGTCTACCATCTAGGTTTGGCGATCGAGCAAAAAAGGACTAGCTAAGAGAGAGATCGATCGCCCGGTAGCATTGATCTACACTAGCGCCAGCTCTACGAGTTGCTTCTTGAACGCCGCCTGCGGGGGCGCCGCCATGTGCCTGGCCCTCTTGCACCCAGCCACGGCCTCCGCTGGCGCCGCCAGCAGGTCGACGCCGAAGAGCCTGACGGCCTTTGCCGCCGGCGCCGATGATGGCTCCACGGCCACTGGGTCGGGCCGCAGCTTGCAGTCGATGAAGAGCTTGCCGTCGGCGCCGGCGACGGGGGCGGAGCGGTAGAAGCCGACGACGTCGCCGGCCTGGAGGCCCTTCTCCTTGACGAAGCGGCTCCAGCCCTTGGTGAGCACGTAGCTCTGGCTGCTGTTCCAGTACGAGTAGCGGAACCGCCACACCTTGCCCTCGGCGTCCTCGAAGTTGAGGAGCACGCCCTTGGTCTCGCCGCCGGCGGACGGGAGCTGCAGCGGGAAGTGCTTCTCGGCGTGCTGCTTGGGGATCACCAGCCGGTTGAGCTTGCCCACGTCGCTGGGGGTCACCGCCTTGTCGAACAGGTGCTCCCGCGCGGCGGCGGCCGCCGCGGGCGAGGGGGACGCGGCGGAGGAAGGGTGGGCGCTGCCGGCGTGCGCCGCCGAGGTGGTGGGCGCGGAGGAGGCGGCGGCGAAGGCGCGCTTGTTCTGGGCGAGCTCGTCGGAGTAGGTGTGCTTGCGGAGCATGTCGACGACCTCGGCCTTGGAGCGGGACGCGAGGAAGCGGAGCTCAGCGGCGGCGCCCGGGTCGGCGTCGGCGAGCGGGCGGAAGTTGGTGACGGCGTCGCGGCCGCGGAAGCGCTGCGCGGCCACGTCGTAGGCGCGCGCGGCGTCGGCCTCCGCCGCGAAGGTGCCGAGCCACACGCGCTGGTGGCGCTCGTAGATCTGCGCGCCCCACCGCCCGTTGGGCTGCGGCACCACGCCCTTGTACCGGGACGACGGCAGCTTCCCGCCCGCGCCGGCGCACGCGCCCGCCGCGGAGCCGACGGCGGCGCCCGAGTCCGCCTCGGCGCCGGGCTCGGCCGCGTCCACGACCGCGCTGGCGCCGCTGCCCATGCGCTCGAGCGGGGCCCCCGCGGAGGCGGCTGCGGCGGCCGCCAGCGCCTTGAGCTTTTCCGTGGACGCGCCGCCGCCGCTGCTGGTGGCGGCGTCCTCGACGAGGCTGCTCGCGCTGTCCATTTCAGTGCACCGCGTCTGGCTGCTTGCTTCTGTTGCGGGAGATGTTGTAGTAGTGTGTTATGTGTAGGATAGGTGGGGGGGTTCGGGGAGGCAGCCGGGGGATATATAGCATCGGCGGCATCGGCATGGGTGGGTGGAGGCTCTCTCTCTCACCGGGAGACTGGAGACTAGCGCAGGGCGTCGTAGTTCCTGGGGACGCCGTGCCAGCCAGACCGTAGGCCGCAGCCCGTAGCCATACCATGTACCATGTCCGCGTGGAGTGGGGGGAGGAAAACAAAACAAAAAGGGGGCCAGGGCAACAAATGGTTTGGTTGGGTTTGCGCCTTTGCGGCCGTGTTCTCGGCTTGTTTCCTTGCGATATTTTCCGGCGCCTGGAGATGTTGCTGCGCTGGACGCTAAGTACAAAAGCATTATACTATCGTGGAGTGTAGAAGTACCAGGACGACGACGTCACCGGCATCCGCCGCCCGTGGGCTGCCTGCTAGTTTTTGGCGAGTGGTGTGGTGTGATGACTTGGGTGTGGGTCAGTGTCACCTTTGGATCCCTTTCTATCTTGGCTTTTGGCCTTTTGCACTCGAGGGTGCGCCATTTTTCTATGCTTCCGGGGTTTTGTGTGTGTTCAGATGTGAGCTGCTGACTTGTTGTTGGGTTGCCTCATGGACTGGTACGGTAAACCTTTCTCTAGAAGCTTGTAGAGACTATGGAGAGACAGGATGGGTACAGGGTTATAGCATCTCGACACGAAAAATTCTTTGATGGGAATGGCATGGAATATTGGAAGCTAGACTAGAAACAACTTAATTGGTAACTATCTATAAGTGACAGATGCGTGGAGACATGATCAACCTGGGAGAATAGTCCAAATCAGTGGCTTACTGCATAGGAGCATCACTGTTGCTTCTTGCTGTTGAATTGTATCCAAGACGGTGACACTTTGGGTTTATGCTTTCCTTAGTCATTGCTGAATCAAGGGCTATCGTGGGATCTAGCTCACATATTAACCAGATCTAAGAAAATGCCATGGACCGATGTTCCTCATCTGTGCACTTCCGAACAGTGGTTCCATAGTATGCCATAATACTTTTCAAATAGGGGCGAAGCCAGAAAATTATATTGCCGGGTCATCGGGGTCTACATGTTGCAATCTAACACATGTATAAGAGTGATTTGCTAATTTTATTAAGTAATCACTGTAGAATCAGTAAAATCCATCGGGGTCGGCTGACCCCAATGACTATAGGCAGCTCCGCCCCTGTTTTCAAAACAAGACTGAATGCCCATGCTAATGATGCTATAATCAACTAAGTTGAAATAAGCATCAGCTTGAATGTACTTGTGCAGGTAAAACATATCACCACCTCTAGTATCGTCAACACTGAGTCTACTTATACAGTCTAGAACTTTCCCCAGCCCCGAGATAATAATCCAGGCATTAGGGAAGAAACCTAAGGTAGAATATAGTAGCATCAGAATAGCCAGTTTCATCTACAAAGACCGCTACAAATCTAGGGAGTGAGTGTATTAAAAAAGGGTGAGTGTGCGTGCGTGTAAGTGAGTGTCTGCGTCTGTACGGGTCTTTCTAAAAAAAATCTAGGGAGGGGAAGAGGGCGAAGGGAATGCCTATACAGTGCAAAATATAGAATTTGATAACGTGTTTTTTAAATATAACTTCATCTCTCATATACTATTCTCTCTGTCTCATAACATAACCGCATTTAGATCTTCTAAATCAACCATTTTCATTTTTATCCAACAATATATCTATAAATATATTTATTTCAAATAGGAAAGGTTACATGTTATGATAGTTGATTTCATAATGAATATGTTAATAACATCATTTTTGTGTTGTAAAAATTTATAACTCCTTTTTTTTGCTATTGGTAGTAAATAGTTAAAATTTTGACTAAGAACAAACCTAAACGTAGCTATATTCTAAAATGGAGGAGGTCTAGTTTAGATTTCTACACTTCAAACGATAGTAGGACAAGGACTTGTAACTGGCCGATCGTTTTTCATTTCGTTGTACGCGTGCATGCATGCATAATTTTGTCGTTCATCTTTAATTCAGCTGTTACTATGCACAAATTTATCCACAAGTGATCTTATCCTCTCCCACAAGCGTCCAAATACAACAATCTTCCTTCTTTTGATGCTCCTCTAGCCCGAATGCATTCTCTTGCTCTCCTTCCCCTTCCCACTGGATGCAATTTTTTTCTCTCTTTTCTCTTGAAGATACAAGAGCTCTTGGAGATGCTCCAACACATAGCCGGTTGTGTGTTAATTGTGTCATTACAGTTGTTCCCTAATTTTCCATAAATTTTAATACATACTCCTTCCATTTCAAGATTGGCATTCTTGATTTTTTTTCAGAAAGATTAAAGGTGGATTAAAAAGACGCATGTGCCCATGGTTATTTGAGTTTCATATTAAAGATGGAGAAAATGATTTCTATTTAATCATGTATGCACAAGATTAGGGGACTAGATTATCTATACACATGATTTGAATACTAGAACATCATTTTTTTTTGTATGGAGGGACCAATAAAAATCTAACACCTTAGTTATCAACCTAACTGTTCAAAGGAGAATAAATCATAAAGAATAGTATGTCATTGCTATAATTAGGTAAGTTGATATAGGCAAATATGACAATATTTTAGGGTAGAAGTGCCACTGCCTTTGTCCATGTAAACACTGAGGAAGTCACCTTAATTTGCAGCAATAGCGAACATGTCGCAAAGAGCTAGGGTTTGGTGATGTACCGACCGCCTCTATCCAAAAAAAAATGATTCTAGAAACTTTCAAAACAGTTTTGGTTGAGAGAAAATTTGCATGTGCTGATGTGCCCTTGATCTCTAGGCTTCCCCGTGCGGTACACAAATTGGTATGTGATATAATTAATGTTGCATGGGGTTTCCAAAGGAAACAAACCAACGATGATATCAACAACCTTAAATGGCATATGCATGCATGTAATTTCAATGGAGGTTGCTTTCGTGGATTCTATGACATTAATGGATGTACTGCCTAGGATTTTTTTAGATGATTTGATACTATATTAAATAAGAGAGATTAGAAAAAAAACTAGGTCTCATATATACTGAGTAGAGTAAGTATTATAATAGGCTCCAAGCAGGCTGAATCCTACATGAAGGAGAGAGATGAGAGAGAGGAGAAGAGAGAGAACAAAGCGGGCTGTAAACTTACGGCCAGCTGAGACACAGGTTCCCACGTATCTTGTGAGAGAAGATTGTAGGTCAAGTATTAATAGTTTAACATGTTTCTTAGTCAACCTATTATATGGATGGACTTTTAGTTGGTTATAAATGACGTGGCAACAACATAAAACCCGCTATTAGTTGTATTATTAGCATTGTTCGTATGGACTTAGTTTTGTCTAGAAAACAAAGCCTTGTATTATTAAATGAGAGAAGGAAGAGATAATTGAGTGTATAATTAATTGCTTCAGCTATGACTAGATATGATGCATTAGCAATAATATAAAAGCAATTACAGCAATAGCCTACCCTCCAAATGCTTCTCTATACATTCCCTTGATGTTACCCATGCATAGAGAAACCCGGTGCAGGATACAGCTTGCAGCAATAAAACAAATTTAGGGACCTTGAGGGGAGAAATATATGTACGCGGCTTATTAGAAATGTAGAATTTGATTATGTATTTTTAAAAATAATCATTATAACTTTATCTCCTCATCCATTTTCTAATAAGGGTAACAAATTGTTCAATATCTAATTATATTTGGCCCCATTCTATAATAGTTTTTTTACTCATTGAGTTGGAATCCACCTTACATATTTGGAACGAACGAAGCAGCAAAACACACAAGGAAAAAACATGCCAGCTTTCAGAGCTTTTGGCTAGCTGTTGGCTGGGGCTGGCTGGCTCTACTCTATTCAAAAGGATATTGGAAAGGGCTAGACATTTCAGATACCTTTTTCATTTGCACCTCTGGTGGTTTCAGCCTAAACAAACATGTCTCAATGCAAGGCGGATAACATTTCCTTGAGCGGTGGTAGTATGTAGCAGTTGTTGATACCACTTGATAAGTCGGCGCGTGCATATGCAACTTGCGCTTAGAGTTTGCCATATGATGGGCGGGTGCGCGCTGGCGCTGGGCTCCGGCTGGACGACGTCGTCAGGGGCCCAGGGCGCCCACCCAGTACACGTACACGAGAGCGAAAACAACAGCGTGGCCAAGAAAAATCTGGTCAGATTTGTTGGTGCTTAACTTGCCGAGCCCGGCCGAACGTCAAGTGGCTGCCGCCACAAAACAGTAGAGTAATTGCAACGGCGACTCGCGCGCTGCAACTTGGGCGTTGTTTAGGGCATGTACAACAGAGTTTAGACAGCTACTGTCTATTTAACACATACAGACAGTTAAATAGTTAGCTTTACAATAGTTTAGACAGCTGCTGTCTATTTAGCTGTCTGTGTGATAATAAATACGCACTCTGGTTTCTGATGTTTTGCATGGGAGCACGAGTCAAAGCAGTAGACGAGATAGTAGACAGCAACACACTCTTTCCTCATTAAATGATAGTCACATCGGCTCATTTGATCTATGTGGCAACAAAAAGACAGCTGCTGTTTGTGGGTTGTACATGCCCTTAGATGCCAATTTGGCATCCTAATTTGGGAGTTTTGGTAATCACGCGTCACTGTAGCATTTCGTTTGTATGTGTGAAAAATTGTCTAAAAATTGATTAATTAGGCTCAAAATGTTCGTCTCGCAGAGTACAACAAAACTGTGTAATTAGTTTTTGATTTCATCTACATTCAGTACTTCAGGCATGTTATGACATTTTGATATGATGAGAATCTTCTTTTTGCATAGTAGAATTTGGGGTTGAATTTGAGATCTAAACAAGGCCTTGGCCGGGTAGCCACACGGCTCGTGGAATCGGACGAGATTTACAGCCGCGACAGGCGTGTATATATGTAGATTTGATTTGATTAATTTCTCTCAAGAACGCGAGGACCGTGGGTGCAATGGGGCGTGGCATTGCAGGGGAGACTTGGTTTGCCGGTCGGTCTAAACCGGTGACCTTTTTGTGCTAGTGTTTTTGCATGGTTGGGTGGGGAACAACTACTGATTGGAATTGTGGCGTGTGCTGCCAACCATATGGGCGAGACGAGAAAATGATGAGGGAGAAGCTTGCTAGGAGTGTGAGACTAGGAGTGGAAAATTAGGAGCAAGGAGACCGGTCTTTTATTTGTGATGCCAAAGGCTTTTCCAACCGGGATGCCATCATGCCAGCATGAGTTCAGTATGTCATTGTCTAGAAGAAATTAGCATGCATGGGGTAAGGTTGACTGTCTTTTTTTCTCATCTCTTGATGGTTATTAGTTATTCTATATTAGACTGGCCTTACTGTTGACACGTACGCGTGCAAGCGTATAGTGGAACATCGAAAATTTGAATGTCCAGGGTGGAAGCTGGTAAGCCCCCAAGTACAGTATGATCCTTTCCTCCAATATTTTGTTTTTGAACAATCAATAGTAAGCCAGATGCTGCGATACAGTGTCAACTTTGGCGGGCGCGCCATGAGGACCATTTGCACGTACTGTTATCACGGTTTATTCTTTGACGGTCGTAGATTCCGAGCCATTCACGATTCACCTGATCTTTCCATGACCTCTACTCCAAGTCATCTCTCAGTCATCGCCAATCCGGCCACAACACATGTTGCCAAGAATAGATTACTTCACAAGAGCCACTGGTGTGCTTCTATAAAAATGCCTCGAAACACATCACATAGAAACCATTTTTTACGAGTGGGATGCATGGGAAATAAAGTAGTACAGAGTACTACTGTTTTTTTTTCCTATAGAAAGTGAGAGTTCGGCGGCAGCTTGGCTTCCAATCCATGTTTCACACCTGACCTGGCTAGTCAGCACCATGGTGCAGGGAAGGATGGGGGAAAAGGCCATGCATGGCAGATTATTGGCCCCGGTATGGGGCTTGAGGTTGAGGGTGGGCCCGGATGAGGGAGCAGGTGGATGAGGGATGAGCGTGGCATTCACATGAAGTGTGGACCCATTGCCCAGGTGCAACCCCCCATGAAACAATTTGCAGCTGTTGGACGGGTGCTGACCGCTGACATTGCCATTGCTATTGGCTTGCCGCCTGCCCACCTCTCTCTCTCTCTCTCTCTCTCTCTCTCTCTCTCTCTCCCTCCCTCCCTCCTACTGTTTCTATCTCTTGTGTCTATCTATCCAACCATTTGTTTTTGTCTTTCCTCTGAATAATGCAGAGAGAGAGGACGCGATATTCTATCGCTGATTCAGCTCGCTGTTGGTTTGCGCCGATTGTGTTGCAGATAAGGTCGAGGAGACGAGAAGACAACTTATACATGTCCGTTCCACGGCCACTTGTTTATCTCGGATCGGCGAGAGGGCATTGCTGGCCTTTGCTTTAGCTCTCACAAGGACCCAAAACTGCTGTCTGCCTGCCTGTCCGTCCCAGCTGGGCTGGTGGTTACTTGTTTCTCGAGATCTCCTGCTCTATGCCTCCATCGCATCATTACAGCACAACTATTATCTACGGAGTAGATGTTGAACAATGAACAGAGCCCCCGGTTTTCTGCTTACTATTTCAGCAGGGCGCGAGCATGGAATTGGTATATATACAAGGAATTATCATCTGAGCAGAAGAGACAATGGGCGCATATACGTATCTCTTTCGTTCCTTATCTGAAAGTTCACGTGAAAATTACATCTGTGCTGCTGCGAATCTGTGCCAATCGTAATTGGCCACCGGTTATGGGGGCTAGAGAGAGAGAGAGAGGGGACGCGTGAGGTGGAAATGGAACGGTGCGGCGGAGGTGCATGAAACTTGAGGCGGAGGTGTATAGGGTCCAGTTGCAGGATTTGGACGGGAGCCCCTTCATCAGCTTCCTCCCCCCTGGCGCCCTGCTGCTGATGGATTCAGGATCCATTCCATTCAGAGAAAGCGACACGGCGCCGAGCCGCGACAAAATCAAGTGCTAATCTGCCTTCTTTGTGCCTATTTAAAGCACTGGCCTCCTGCTATTAAAAAAAACACACTGGCCTCCATTTTAGTAGTACTATTACTTTTTTTACTCTGCCGGTGAAAGTGAAACTTGCAGGTCCAAATGCTCTTCGTTCTGGATCACATCGGATGTTAATTAAAAATATTAAATATAGATTAATTAAAAATTCATTATATTTTTTTAGAAAAGGGAATATATTGATATTCTAGCCTCTGCATCGAAAAGATACATACAGCTATCATTATTACACAAAATAAAACGCTCCATTCCTAATAGCACACGGGCCTAAGAAAAAGGAGCAGAAAAAAAAGCGCTACCACCATCATTAGCTCCAAACTACCAACACCAAAAAGACCTGTCTAGACCATACGTCCCGACACATCTTCTACGACCAAAAACACATAGCCAATGGTGGTGTTTCATACACCTAACCCTGAATCCACTCAGAGTTGCCACTAACAAGGCCGTCGTCTTCATCCGGCTCCAATTAACTAGCTTTAAATATCGTTGGCACAATCAACCAGTGTAGAACTGGATCATAGATGAATAAGATCTAAGCCTGGTGTCTTGCTAAACGAACACCACCGTGTCCAATATGCTAATCGTTGTATAACCTTGACCAAGAATGGACCCAGTGGACTCACCATCCCTTTCATCGCCATAGTGCTTGCAGTCGCCGTAGCTTAATAGAGCATCAAATTCCACAACGACTCCTCCAAGGAGGGAAGCGACGCCGATTGCGCCGCCGTCGCCTGACCCGAAGACCAAGGCTTTACACCCAGGAAAGTATGCATAGAAGCCGCCGCTGCTATCGTCGCCCGTCAATCCGTGCGAGGTGAAGAAACACCCCTGCGCGACGAGCGCAACACTTTCGTTGCACGGAATCCGGTGAACGGAGGGGATCCCCCACTCACCACCGCCAGCCAAGAAACCCCCGAGGGTGGCTACACGGCGATGCCGTGGATCCGGGGACGGCCGGCAGATAGCCAGTGGCCCCAATGGCGCGGGAAAGTCGACGGTGGCGGTGGAGGGCCACGGGCGAAGAGGACCAAGGCAACCGGTGAGGAACGTCCGCACGACGTCAGCGCCGGCGATAAACGACCAGGGAAAAATCAGATCTAGGGTCGATGATTGTCGATGTTTAGAAATCGTGGTCCCGACACCAACCAGAAATGCGCTGTGTTCCCTTCCCTAATGGTTGATGCAAAAGATAGCACGAGACACGGGTTTATCCTGGTTCCGGTCGGAAGACCGTACTTCCAGCAAGGTGGTATGTGCGATGTATTATTCTGCACCGGACTGCAAGTAGTAGGGGATACAAGCAGGTTGGGATGAGAGGCTAGACCTCCGAGTCCCGGATGATTGAGGCGGAGTGCCAATATCGTGGTTTTTCTAAGTGTGTGCGGATTCTTGATCTTTTTCGTCGTCCCTGCTCTTTTGCTCGATAACCCCTCCTTTTATAGGCCAAGGAGGAGGGGTTACAGGAGCGCGTTGCTGCACAGGCATAGTTTTCGCACAGTAGTAGGAGTGGCGTTGGGCGTGCTTCTTTGTCCTTGTTTGCTGTAGTCGATTCTTGTACTGGTGATGATGCCGAGGAGTGGTTTTGAGGATCCGAGGCGTCCTTTGTGCGATAATGGCTCGCCCGTACACCATCTCGAGGGTCTCCTATGCCTGCGCACAGCCCATTCTGTGGAAAATCGCTGTGGGAGTCGGTAGCACAGGGAGTTAGAGTGACCCGGCCCTGATCGCACAGCGGCAACATGTGCGCACAACGCCGGGGTTGGTTGCATAGCGCTCGGAATGGCCCGCCATACCTCCGCCGTCCTGTTTTCTTCTCCTGCTGTGTGCTCGAGGGTCTCTCCCGTCCGACGGAGGTCTTCGAGTCGTCGGAGTTGGTAGCAAAGGAGCTCGGAGTGACGGGCCATGTTCGCACAGTGCCGGTCTGCCCGCACAGAGCCTCGGTTGGCAGCATAGTGACGGGAGTTGGCGGATACGACGGGAGGGGTCGTGGCTGTCAGGGCGGTATGGCGAGAGATCTGCCTTTTGACTTTGGACGCACGGTGGTAGTGGGCGCCTATTAATTGTCCGTCGGAGCGAGGGTCTCGACCGAGGCGGAGCTCTCCCCATTCCGTGGGTTGCTCGAGGCTCGATCCTCAGGCTTCGACCGAAGCGGAGTTCTCCGATTCGCTCGAGGGGTCGGTTCCCTCGAGCGAAGCGGAGATTATAGTTCGCGTTGAGGCATGCCACGGGGCGCCTTGACTGGGCCTTCGTTTGTTGCTGGGCCGTGTGCCTTAACTTCCGTTTCTCTTTTTCTAGTTAATCGCATGAGATTAATGTTTTACCGAGGGCGGTTATTCCATAGGTTTGGGTACCCCTAATGATCGCCCCCAACAATGATGGTGCTACAGATGGAGGAGCGAGCGAAGGGATGGAAGGGAGAGGGGAAGGAGGGGGCCGCCGCCGCCACGAGCCTACGGCGGCGGCCGGCGCAGATCGGAGAGACCCTCCAGCGGCGTATGATCAAGAGCTGGTTTATGAGACGAGTCTATTAAGACTAATTACATTATAATTAGACAATACAATGTTACAGTAAACATATGATAATTATATACTAATTATAAGTTAATTAATCTTGTTAGATTCGTCTCGCGAAGTAGCAATGACTTATACAATTAGTTTATGTTTAATATTTTTAATTATAAATTATTTAAGTGACTAAACTTTAGCGCATTGGATCCAAACACCCCTTTGCTGCTACTACCTCCGCTCTAACATGATTGACGTTTTCCTATCGGTGAAATGAATCAGCGACGGGCGCTAAAATAATGTTTGAACGTCATGTATTAGGGCATGGACAGCCCGTCGATTTAACCCCGTCTATGTGATTCATTTTTACAAAAACACCCTCAGTTCAGCCTACAGATGACCCTCCTGTCGTCTCGCGAGAAGACGCCTCCGTCCCGTTCTCCCAGCGGAGATTATAGTTCGCATCGAGGCATGCCACGGGGCGCCTTGACTGGGCCGTCGTTTTTGCTGGGCCGTGGGCCTTAACTTCCGTTTCTCTTTTTTTGGCTAATCGCATGAGATTAATGTTTTACCGAGGGCGGTTGTTCCATAGGTTTGGGTACCCCTAATGATCGCCCCCAACAATAGCCCCCGAGCCTTTGTTGGAGTTTGTTTTAATCCGACAAAGGCTTTTCGTCGTGGGTGCTTTTGATAAGGTTTCCTTGAAGAATTCCGCTGTGTGCGCGCTAGCGCACCCGCGAGTGTAGCCCCCGAGGCCTTGGAGGAGTGGATATACTCCTGCAAGGGCTTATCAGTGTTTCGCGCCTTCGTGAGCTACAACACGTTTTGTCTTCAAGGAATTCGACCTTGTGGTGCAAGGAGCCCCCGAGCCCTGGCCCTAGCAGGGTCGATCAGGGGCGGTCCTTGACTTTGAGTTACGACCCTCGTCGCCCCGTTCGTGGGGAGGAGGGATGACGCAATCCATGCTTCCCTCGAAAGGGCCGCGAGTCATGGATGCCTCTGTGAGCTGTTAGCAGGTAATTCAAGTGGACATCCGTGCCTCGTTCGATGGAGGTCGGCTCGTGGTCCGGAGACATGTCTCATAAGAGCACTTGTGAAGGTTTGCTAGGTAGGGCTCGACCCCGTTCGTTTGGAGTCGAGGGCTCGTTGCTCTCCCTCGGTGGGATCCCTCGACTAGCTGCCTTCATCTTGGCCTTGAATATAACATGAAGGGCACCCTTGAGTTTCGTGCTCGAGGATAGGCTCGATCGCGCGTGCCCTTGGTTATCCCTGACTCTGTTAGATCTGGGGTGCCTGTCGAACCCTGGAGGGGCCAGGACTTCGAACCCCTGATCAGTAGGGCCTCGAGGAGAGGTAACTTACCTCGGAAGCCTTTCGGCTGGCCTCGAGCATTTATTTTCATAGTCGTGGACGACGTGGCGTGGAGTATGCGAAGTGGGCGCGCCTTTTTAGGCGGAGCGGAAGAGACATGGGCAGTTACGATGCGACGTATCGTCTGTAACGCCTGTATTCTCACGCGTAGTGGTTATCCCAACCCGTGGGGCCTGGCCGTCAGTGGCTGTGGTGCCAATCGTATTGGATGCGTTTTTCACACGGCCGGGGTGCCGGTTGTGCTTCGCGTGACACTATAAATAAAGAGATAAGGGGAAAGGATTGGCTTACCCAGCCTTGCCTTCTGATTGCATCTGCTACTTCCAAGCGCCGCCGCTCTTTGCCTTTCATCTTTCCTCGCACAAGTCTTCGCTTTTTGCCGCCGCTGTTCGCCATGGTGACCATCGTTGACCCTGCTCCGTGGAGCCCCTCCATCACCACCGATGCCTATCTCGCCGGGCTGGTGGAGGCCGGGCTGCTGCCGGCGAACAGCAACTCGGACGAGCCGATGTGGATCGCACCGCCATCCAATCACCACGAGCCTTCTCCGCCGGAGGGCTTCGTGGTGAGCCTGGTGAGACTACACGAGCGGGGGTTCGGAATTCCCGCATCGTCGTTCTTCCGCGGGTTGTGCCTCCACTACGGCGTGGAGCTCCACAACTTCGCCCCCAATGCCATCTCGCAAGCGGCGGTCTTCGTCGCCGTTTGTGAGGGGTATTTAGGGATAGAGGCTCACTGGGACCTATGGGTTCACCTTTTCCGGGGTGAGCTCCATACGGCCGTAGGTGAGTCTCGGGGGTTCCGCCGGGCGGTCCGCGCCGGGGGCCTTACCCTGCAAGTTCGGGGGCAGCGGAGCGGGCTGTACATCCCGGCGAAGATGACCTCCAACAACGCCGACTGGGACAAGGGGTGGTTCTACCTCCGCAACGTCGACAACAAGCTACCGGAGTACACCGGCAAGGTGCTGCGCGAGCGGCCGGAGACGTGGAGCTACGATATTTCCCCCGCCGACCGTCAGGAGCGACTCCGGGTCTTCACCGACGCCTTCACCGCGCTGTCGAGGGCGGGATTGACCGCGGCGGGGGTGATTGCGAACTTCAATCAGCGGTATGTCCTACCGCTGATGGAGAGGATGCTGCGCCTCGACCAGCTCAGGGCGGATTCGCCCTGTCAGGGCTCGAAGATGAAGGAGGGGACCCTCATCCTCGAGTACTGCATCCATCGAGCACGGCGAACCATGGAGGTCTCCAAGCTCGATTGCAAGGAGGAGGCCTTATTTGCCGTCAAGATGCGCCCCGAGGCGGGGTTTTTACAATTTGTAAATTCCGCTTTAAGTTTGATTTAGATTCAATTTTGCTTCATACCCTCGAGATTATCTGATCGCCAATCTTGGATTCTTTCTTCAGGGTTTGTCTCAAAAAGGATATCGCTCCGCTCCTCCTCTTCGCGAGGTCCGTGCAGCCAATCGTGTTTCTGCCGAAAGGCAGAAGGCGCGGAAGGATGTGGCGAAGCAGAAAAAAGAGAGGAAGCGCTTGCAAAAGGCGGCGCACGAGAAGGAATGCCTCCGTCGGATCAGGGAGGGGCGCTCCCCGCTTACTACCCTCGAGAGTACCCCGGTGGAGTCTTCCTCGGAGGACCTCGTGGAGATTCCGCCACCTGCGCCGGTGGCGGCTGAAGAGAGTGCGCCCCCGAGGGGCAACGCTAGGAGACCCCGTCGTCCTCACAGGCGGAGTCGCTCCAAGTAGCCTATTCGAAGGCCCAGGAGGACCTCGAGGAGCTACGGGAAGTAGCCCTTGCCATCTGCAAGGAGGACGAGGGGCGAGACGCCCTCGAGTCCCAGTCGGGCAGCTCGATGGCCAGCCGTCTAAGGGCCTTGGGCGATTGCGTTACCGAGTGTCTGAAGGGGGCCCTTCTCCTCGGCATGCAGAAGACCCTCGGGGTGATCTCGACGCACTTTGTCGTGGACCGCGAGGCGGTCAGCGGTGGCTACGTGGTGGCGGATGACCTCGACGACGACGTTGCGCTGGCCATCGTGGAGAGTGCCGATGCCGCTGCTTCTACTCCTGCAGCCACCATCGCGCGAATCTTCGAGAGTGACCTCCTTCCCGAAGCTGAAGACGAAGAGGACGCCACCCCCGAAGACCCCAAAGACCCTGCTCCCTGAGTAGTTTAGGGATTTTTATGTAATAATCACTCTAGTGGTTTAAACAATTTTATGATTTGAAACGCACATTCGAGTTTTTATTTGAATTATGGTTTCTTTATCACGTTTATCTTACTGAATTTGCAAAGGGCTTGTCGAGGAGAGTATCGTTCATAGAGTAATTTTAGCGTTGGGTGGCGAGGGGGATGTCGTATCCTTTCGAAGGCGTAGGCGGACCCTCGACTCGTCCGGCCCTTGGCCTTAATCTTTCTATGCCTCGAGCTGCCTTTTGGTAATTACAGGAGATGGACATAATGAAAGAATTTATAAAAAACTTTAAAATTGGGACAATTTTAGGAGGGGGTTCCCCCCGAATTAGCCCCCGAGTGAGACTTGGCTTTTTTAGATGGTAAGCCTAGTCTTACTCATTTTAAGGTCCTTTATTTTTATTGAAATAAGTACAAATGTACATGAATGCTTGAAAGCTTAAGGGTAGAAACGACAGAGCTGTTGGATGTTTCAGGCGTTGGCGAATACTTCGTCTTTCTCGTTTCCGAGCTTGTATGTGCCTGGTTTGAGGATCTCAGCGACGATGTAGGGCCCTTCCCATGGCGGTGTGAGCTTGTGGCGCCCTCGATTGTCTTGTCGCAGCCTTAGCACTAGGTCCCCCTTGTTGAGGTCTCGTCGTCGAACCTTTTGGGCTTGATACTTTCGTAGCGACTGCTGGTACCGGGCCGAATGTAAGACCGCGACGTCTCGAGCTTCGTCCGCTTGGTCGAGTGAGTCTTCCCGAACTTGCTTGATCCTTTCCTCTTGGTAGGCTCTGAGCCTTGGGGACCCATATTCCAAGTCTGTGGGGAGGATAGCCTCGGCGCCATAGACGAGAAAAAATGGGGTAAAACCCGTGGCTCTGCTTGGGGTTGTTCTGAGGCTCCAAATTACCGAGGGTAGTTCTGACACCCATTTTCCGCCGAATCTATTCAGCTTGTTGAATATTCTTGGTTTGAGACCTTGTAAAATCATGCCGTTGGCACGTTCTACTTGGTCGTTTGTCTGTGGATGTGCTACGACCGACCAATCCACGCGGATATGGTGGTCGTCACAAAATTCTAAAAATTTCTTGCCTGTAAACTGGGTGCCATTGTTAGTAATTATCGAATTGGGGACCCCGAATCTGTGAATTATATCTGTGAAGAATTGCACAGCCTGCTCGGATCTGATGATGTGGAACGACTTGGCCTTTCTTGCGATGCGTCGAGCCTCGGTTTGATCCGAGGGTAGTTCCCCTCGGCTGATCCAGGCGATGTATTGGTTGCGCCAATGGCGAGTCGATGGGGCCTCGTCGATCTCCATAATTTCACCCTCATCCGCCGAGGATATCTCCTGACTTGAGGCTTCAGTAATCTCTTTCGAAGGATCCTCGTCCATGGGCTCGATAAATGGAGCCCCCGAGGGTTCGGACCTCGAGGGAGCATCAGGAGCTTTGGGAGTTGGCTTGAGGTCGATGCTTGGCTGTGTTAGGTCACGGGCGAATATGTTTGGGGGAACGGTGATCCGCCGTGACGCAATTTTTGCTAATTCATCGGCCTCCTCGTTGTATTTTCACGCGATGTGGTTGAGCTCGAGGCCATGGAATTTGTGCTCGAGTCGGCGTAGTGCATTGCAGTACGCTTGCATCTTGTCATCATGGCAGCTTGCCTCCTTCATAACCTGGTCAATGACCAATTGTGAATCGAGGCGTTTAACGCCCAATTCAATGGCTATGCGAAGGTTGGCTAGTAAGGCGTCATATTCGGCCATGTTGTTGGACGCCGGAAAGTGCAAGCATACCACGTGTCTTATATGTTCTCTGAGGGGTGAAACGAAGAGCAGGCCCGCGCCCGCACCGGTTTTCATCACCGACCCGTCGAAGTACATGATCCAACATTCGGCTTGAATCTGTGGTGGGGGCAGCTGTGTGTCGGTCCACTCTGCCACGAAATCGGCCAAGATTTACGATTTAATTACCTTGCGGGGGGCATAAGTGAGGGTTTCTCCCATCAATTCCACGGACCATTTGGCTATTCTACCCGAGACATCCTGGTTGCGGAGTATCTCCCCCAAGGGGAAAGATGAGACCACGGTGACAGGATGAGATTTGAAGTAGTGGCACAATTTGCGCCGAGCTAGCACTACTGCGTAGAGCAGCTTCTGGATTTGTGGATATCGCGCCTTGGTTCGGTCAGTACCTCGCTAATGTAGTATACCGGCCTTTGGATGGGCAGAGCGTACCCTTCCTCAGTTCTTTCTATGACGATGACTCCGCTGACTACTTGAGACGTTGCGACTGCGTAGAGGTAGAGGCGCTCGCCCTCCTTAGGTGGCGTTAAGACTGGCGCTCGTGCGAGGGACGCTTTTAGCCCGACGAGGGATTTTTGAGCCTCGGGGGTCCAAGAAAAATGCTCGCTCTTTTTTAGGAGTTGATACAGGGGTAAGCCTTTCTCGCTGAGACGCGAGATGAACCGGCTTAGGGCTGCTAAGCATCCCAATACCCTTTGTACCCCCCTTTAGGTCTCGGATCGGTCCCATCTGTTCGAGGGCCGAGACTTTTTCAGGGTTGGGCTCAATGCCTCGTTGAGAGACTATGAAACCCAAGAGCATACCTTGAGGTACCCCAAAAACGCATTTTTCCGGATTGAGTTTTACCCCGTTGGCCCGGAGACAATCAAACGCAATGCGCAAATCGTTTACCAGGTCGTCCGCCTTCCTGGATTTTACTACAATATCGTCAACGTATGCTTCTACGGTTCGCCCGATATGATCTCCGAAAACACGAAGCATACATCGCTGGTATGTAGCTACGACATTTCGAAGTCCAAACGACATCGTGACGTAACAGAAAATACCAAAAGGCGTGATAAAGGAGGTTACCAGTTGGTCGGAAATTTTTATCTTAATTTGGTGGAAACCAGAATAAGCATCAAGGAAACATAACAGCTCGCATCCTGCGGTTGAATCTATGATTTGATCGATCCGTGGTAGAGGAAAAGGGACTTTTGGACATATTTATTTAAACCGATATAATCTATGCACATCCTCCACTTCCCATTCTTTTTCTTAACTAAAATAGGATTGGCAAGCCAGTTAGTATGAAATACCTCCTTGATGAATCCGGCCTCGAGGAGCTTGCACAGCTCTACACCAATGGCCCTGTGCTTGTGCTCGTCGAAGCGTCGCAGGCGTTGAACCACCGGTTTGGAATAGGGCAGGATGTCAAGGGAGTGCTCGGCGACCTCCCTCGGTATGCCAGGCATATCAGAGGGGCTCCATGCGAAGATGTCATCGTTGGCGCGGAGGAAGTCGACGAGCACCACCTCCTATTTGCTGTCGAGGGTCGAGCTGATCCGCACCGTCTTGTCGCTGGAACACCTGGGTCGAAGGGCACAACCTTGGTGTGCTCTGCGGGCTCGAAACTGCCTGCATGCTTCGAAGTGGAGGGGATGGTTTCGTTCGCCATCTTCTCCAGGTCTGCGATGAGAGCCTCGTCCTCGGCAAGCGCCTCGGCGCTCTCGACGCATCCCACGTCGCATATGTAGGCATGTTCGAACGATGGGGCCACGGTGATGACGCCGTTTGGTCCCGACATCTTCAACTTGAGGTAGGTATAGTTTGGGATCGCCATAAACTTGGCGTAGCATGAGCGGCCAAGGATGGCGTGGTACGCACCTCGAAATCCCACCACTTCGAAGGTCAGGGTCTCCCTGCGGAAGTTGTCGGGGGTACCGAAGCAAACTGGCAGATCGATCTGCCCGAGGGGCTGAACTCGCTTTCCCGGCGCAACGCCATGGAACGGCGCCTTGCTGGGGCGCAGCGTGTCCCTCCCAATGCCCATGAGCTCCAAGGATGAAGAGTACATGATACTGAGGCTGCTGCCTCCATCCATGAGTACCTTGGAGAACCGGGTATTGCCGATGATTGGATCAATGACAAGCGGGTATTGCCCCGGGTTCGGGATGTAGTTGGGGTGGTCCTCTCGACTGAAGGAGATGGTCTCCTCTAACCAGTCGAGGTACGATGGCCCCGCCTTGTGTATGGAGAATACCTCTCGGCGCTCGCGCTTGCGCTGCCGAGGGGTCATGTTCGCGGTTGGCCCACCGAAAATGAAGAAGACGTTCTCCACCTCCGGGAAACCTTGGCCACTCCCGTCGCCCGTGTCTCTTTTTCCCCATTCGTCCTTCGAAGCGGCGCGGTTGACGTATTTCTTTAGCATTTCGCTCTGCTCGAGGGTGTGGGTTACAACGCCCTTGTGATAAGGGCATGGTTTCTTGAGCATGTCATCGAAGATGCCGCTTCCTCGAGGGGGGCCTCGAGGAGCTTTGGGTGCAGCGGGATCGACTGCGAGTATTTCGTCAGGGTCCTCGGTCCGCTCTTGTCGGCGCGAGGCTTTTTGGGGCTTCTTCCCCTTCTTGCCTTGCCTTTGTTTCTTGGCAGATCCTTTGGACTTGCTGCCCTCCGCGGGCGTTTCCTCTGTCCGCTTCCCCCTTCCATTATCAAAGATGGCTCCGACCGCCTCCTCACCGGAGGCAAAATAGTGGCGACGTCGAACAGTTCGTTTACGCTAGTAGGAGGACTGCGTCCTAGCTCGCGCACCAAGTCCCGACAGGTTGTGCCTTCGAGGAAAGTGTGGATGACTTCGGAGTCACCCACACTCGGGAGCTCGGTGCAACGCTTGGAGAAGCGGCGGATGAAATCACGAAGGGACTTGTTGGATGTTTGGCGACACCCTCGAAGGTCCCATGAGTTCCAGGGCGTAGGTAGGTGCCCTGAAAGTTACCCACGAACATCTTCATGAGGTCGTTCCAGTCGTGAATGTGCTTCGCGGGTAGGTGCTCTAGCCATGTCCGCGCAAAATCCGCCAAATGAAGCGGCAAGTTGCGGATGATCATGGCGTCGTCAGTTGCGCCGCCCAATAAACAGGCAAGGCGATAGTCGTTGAGCCACACCCTTGGGTCCGTTTCCCCCGAGTACTTGGTAATGGTCATCGGCTGCCTGAATCGTGCGGGAATCGGGGCCACACGAATCTCCCGGCCAAATACCCGGGTTCCCGGGGGATCTGGCGTTGGGCTCTTGTCTTCGTCGCTGTCGTAGCGGCCTCCACGGCGGGGGAGGAAACCGTGAGATGCGCCATCCCGCCTCTTTCTGTTGAGGGCGTTGCGAGCGTCGTCGTCGCTGGCGTCACCACGTGTGTCAAGGATTCGCTCCTTGAGAGGCTTCCTCCCGATGCGTTCGTGCACCGAAGGTGCCTTTCCCTTATTCGAGGGAGGGGGTGGCATTGGATTGTCCCTTCGCGGGGTTTGTGCCGATGCCTCGTGCTCCCGCGTTGCTCCACCGGTTTTTGGGCCGGCGGAACTGCGAATGCGAGAGGCTGAACTTTCGGCTTGCTGCACAGCTGCTTGCTCGATTAGGAGCTGCGCCTCTTGGCGCGGGTTTCGGCCTTCGGGCGTTGATGGCTCGGGCATGGCTCGGATCAGAGTTGCCGCGGCGATAAGCTTTTGGCTTGCCCTGGCTAACGTGAGTGGGTCGTCCACATCGTCATCAGCCTCGATGCGGGCTCGTGCTATGCGCCCGGCTTCCCTGGCACGCACGCCGCGCATAGGACGATTGTCCTCAAGCGTTGCCCGGAGCTCTCGGACCGGTCGGCGTTCTTCTTCAAGCTTGGCTTCAAGTTCGCGGACTTGGGCCAGTTGTGCTTGTGCAAGCGCAACGTTGTTGTGCGCCTGTTCGTGATCCCTGACGTGCGCTGGCTCTCCTGCCCCGTCATCTCCGCCATCCTTTCCCGGAAGGACGACGAAGCATTCCCTGGCGGGATCGTAATCCCCCTCGCTAGGGTCGTCAGAGTAGGTTAGGCAATAATCTGCCGCAGCCTGGAATGATAAGAAGGCCTCTCGATCGCGAAGCCCTGAGTAATCCCATTCGGGGATCCTCCGGCCGCTCTCGGATGCCTCGCTGCCAGAGTCAGGGTAGTCGTCGTTTGGTGACGTTGCTATGAGGTTGCGGATTGAGATCAAGTGGTGGCCCGACAAATCCTCATATGCCATCATGTCCGAACATATGATGAAGAGTTGGTCATGGTTGCGGTGCATGTCTCACCGGGGTTTCGCCACGGGTCGACCGTGCTATCCCCGGCTGGTTGTGCCGCGGTGGCAGTGTTTGTTGCCCTTATCGTGCCGGGCTCAACCCGTTCGGGGGAGCCGGCGCGGGCCGTTCCGCGTTGCTCCCCTCGCGTTCGCCGCGCGCGTTGACGCGAACGCCTTTTGCGTCGTGGTGATGGTGATGGGAGTGGTGGTGGCATGCTCATGCTGGCGTTCCTTGTCAGGAACTGCATGTTGTAGCCATCGTCAGTCGCCCTGAAGTCAAGACTCCCGAACCGGATTTTGAATGCGGCAGGGAGTTGATCCGACGCTGGCATCAAAAAAATGTTGTCGCGTATGACTCGGGTTGCCATCAAGGGAGATGGTGGATGAAACAATCGATCACAGCGCGAGGCCCCTACCCGGCACGCCACTGTCGGTGTTTAGAAATCGTGGTCCCGACACCAACCAGAAATGCGCTGTGTTCCCTCCCCTGATGGTTGATGCAGAAGATAGCACGAGACACGGGTTTATCCTGGTTCCGGTCGGAAGACCGTACTTCCAGCAAGGTGGTATGTGCGATGTATTTTTCTGCACCGAACTGCAAGTAGTAGGGGATACAAGCAGGTTGGGATGAGAGGCTAGACCTCTGAGTCCCGGATGATTGAGGCGGAGTGCCAATATCATGGTTTTTCTGAGTGTGTGCGGATTCTTGATCTTTTTCGTCGTCCCTGCTCTTTTGCTCTATCACCCCCTCCTTTTATTGGCCAAGGAGGAGGGGTTACAGGAGCGCGTTGCTGCACAAGCATAGTTTTCGCACGGTAGTAGGAGTGGCGTTGGGCGTGCTTCTTTATCCTTGTTTGATATAGTCGATTCTTGTACTGGTCATGACACCGAGGAGTGGTTTTCAGGATACGAGGCATCCTTTGTGCGATAATGGCTCGCCCGTACACCATCTCGAGGGTCTTCCATGCCTGCGCACAACCCATTCTGTGGAAAATTGCTGTGGGAGTCGGTAGCACAGGGAGTTAGTGTGACCCGGCCCTGTTCGCACAGCGGCGACATGTGCGCACAACGCCGAGGTTGGTTGCATAGCGCTCGGAATGGCCCGCCATACCTCCGCCGTCCTGTTTTCTTCTCCTGCTGTGTGCTCGAGGGTCTCTCCCGTCCGACGGAGGTCTTCGAGTCGTCGGAGTTGGCAGCTAAGGAGCTCGGAGTGACGGGCCATGTTCGCACAGTGCCGGTCTGCCCGCACAGAGCCTCGGTTGGCAGCATAGTGACGGGAGTTGGCGGATGCGACGGGAGGGGTCGTGGCTGTCAGGCCGGTATGGCGAGAGATCTGCCTTTTGACTTTGGACACACGGTGGTAGTGGGCGCCTATTAATTGTCCGTCGGAGCGAGGGTCTCGACCGAGGCGGAGCTCTCCCAATTCCGTGGGTTGCTCGAGGCTCGATCCACAGGCCTCGACCGAAGCGGAGTTCTCTGATTCGCTCGAGGGGTCGGTTCCCTCCTGGGCCGTGTGACTTAACTTCCGTTTCTCTTTTTCTGGTTAATCGCATGAGATTAATGTTTTACCGAGGGCGGTTATTCCATAGGTTTGGGTACCCCTAATGATCGCCCCCAACAATGATGGTGCTACAGATGGAGGAGCAAGCGAAGGGATGGAAGGGAGAGGGGAAGGAGGGGGCCGCCGCCGCCACGAGCCGACGGCGGCGGCCGGCGCAGATCGGAGAGACCCTCCAGCGGCGTATGATCAAGAGTTGGTTTATGAGACGAGTCTATTAAGCCTAATTACATTATAATTAGACAATACAATGCTACAATATACATATGATAATTATATACTAATTATAAGTTAATTAAGCTTGTTAGATTCGTCTCGCGAAGTAGCAATGACTTATACATTTAGTTTATGTTTAATATTTTTAATTATAAATTATTTAAGTGACTAAACTTTAGCGCCTTGGATCCAAACACCCATTTGCTGCTACTACCTTCGCTCTAACATGATTGACGTTTTCCTATCGGTGAAATGAATAAGTGACGGGCGCTAAAATAATGTTTGAACGTCATGTATTAGGGCATGTACAGCCCGTCGATTTAACCCCGTCTATGTGATTCATTTTTACAAAAACACCCTCAGTTCAGCCTACAGACGACCCTCCTGTCGTCTCGCGAGAAGACGTCTCCGTCCCGTTCTCCCAGACAAAGCAGACGGTAGCGGGCGGGCTGTACGCCGTCGTCTCCTGGAGGAGACGGTCCGCTCGGATCCCCCGCGCCCACGTTTGGAGTTTCTCCTGCCAAAACCACCTCCACCCGCCATATCTTGCAGCTCGCAGCAGCCCCTCCGGTTGATGCCCGGCAGCAGCTCCATGAGTGTGTGAGAGAGTGAGAGCCGTCGGAGATGCAGCGGCGGGGCTCCTACCGTCGTCTTGCGCCTGCTGTGGCCCCTGGGAGATGCGGAGGATTCTGGAGACAAAGGGGATGGGGGGCTCGCTGCCCAAACGTGCTACGGAGCTGAAGAGGAAAGTGTGAGAGAGAAACGAGAAAAGAAAGGAAATCACCGAGAGATCGAGATCCAGTCACGCTTTTCCACCGTACTCCACCGTAGAGATATTTTCCATGTTAACAATGTGACTCTTGCTTTTACACTGGTAGTTCTCAAAGAATATAGATATCACGAAAAATGTCTTTAGACATTCAACAAGATATGAAATCAAATTTTAAATTTTACTATAGTCTTTTTGTAGAATGGTATTTTTCAAAATGGTTTACTCCATGGTATATTCATGCTAGATAATATTGTATCAAATAGCCACACAATAGTATACACAAATACATTTGTAGTTGATCTTAAGCTCTATACAAAACATTAAACAACTTACCGATGACCTCTCTGTCTGTGGGTTGTATGAGCTGGCTGTACATCAGTCTATATGCTAAAATCGAGGTTCTGTAGACGCCTCACCGTCTATGGGCCGTACATGCCCTTAATGTCCCGAGGTAGGAATCAGGCGTGCGATCAGCTTTGGTGCCGGCTGTTCCGATCTGTGCAGGCGTGCAGCAGAACAAGTCCACAATCCTTCCTCCAAAAAAAAGAAAGAAAAGGTGGGAGGATTCGATCGACCAGATTTCTGCCGCGTCACGGATGACGCGGTTCGTACGGCGACAGGTTTGCTAACCGGCCTTGGTAGCATATCTTATACAGTATTCTTCATTTCTTCTCCGTGCGTCTCGGCGCCGTGGTGCGCCCGTACGTGCAGCCCGCTACGCGGGGCGCCGATTGGCTCGTGCCGTCGTCCAGTGCTCGGCCATAGTGCCCTGATCTCATCAACCAAGGCATGCAGGCCGTCAGGCACGGGGAGGCGCCGAAAAGCAGAAGAAAAGAGATCGAAAAAAACAACAGCAAAGCACTCGAGGGAACAGATATGATAACAACAGTAGCTACGGATAGATAGATATGGATCGAGGTGTTCAAAGGTGGGCAACAAAAGAATAACATGGCCTCGCCCGCCCGCCCGCCCGCCCGCGCCCCCGCTCCCGCTCCCCCCGGGACCAGCCTTCACGTGTTCCGACTTGCCGGCAGGCCGCCGCCGCAATGTGTTCGTTGTTCGCCCATGTCCTAAACATAAACATAGTCTCAAATTTAACTCGCAAATTCCACTACGTAAAAAGAAGATTTCTATCGCATTAAAATATCGACACATGTATAGAGTATTAATGTAGATGAAATCAAAACTATAGTTTTGTTGTATTTTACGAGACGGACATTTTAAGCCTAATTAATCAATGTTTGGACAATTTTTCATAAATACAAATGAAATGTTACAATAATATATTTATTATAAAATATAAACTTTAGGTCAAAGTTTAGCACCAAAATTTAGATCACCCATGTCTCACTCGGCCTGACACTCCAGACTCCACCCACACCAGTGGCCATTGGCCAGCTGCCCCTAGCCCCCTAGCGGCTGGAGCTCAGGTACCTACCGGCCATTAGAAAACCGGAGCCCGTAACCAACCCGGCGATCCTTATCCCCCGGCGCCCATGCTCCGTATCTCCTCCCACGCGATCCTTGTGCGGCACAAGCCAATCCGCGGATCGGCACTCCTGTTCTGCGTTCTCCGCCACCATTTCTCGTCTCATCCGATCCCATCCCCATCCCCGCGCGTGATTCCGCCAGCTCGATGGATGGGCCGAGCGCGCCGCGGAAATTATTCTATGTGGCCACGCACCTGACACTTTCCAACAAACAATGAAACAATGCGATGAATTGGATGGATAGCTACATACCGGCACAGATAGATGCAGAAGGAATCAAAAGGTCTTATTAGCTCATCTGCACCGCGTAGCGCGCCCATGTGTTCCATATCGATCACCCAGAAATGTGCGCGCAGTTTTATATTTTTTTATATACTCCGTATATGAAGGTTATATGTGTGCGTGATAGTAGTCTGTATCTTCCTACCCGACCGTCGGTGTCACAGCTTGCGTAAGCCGGTTAGTTACACATCACATGCACGCACCCAGGCTCAGTTGGTCTCTAACCACCCACCTCTCGTTTAATTAGTTCAGATTCCAGGTGTGACCCGTGGACGCCGCGGCTAAAAAATACCGGGGTTTATCCGACTGACCTGGCGGTGGTTAGCTATTAGCTTAGGCTTTCTAGCATAACTGATTACAAGCCGTAGGTACTACGTGGTGTATTTTCCGCCGCCGGCGATGTGAATGGCCGGCGAAGATCTCGCGAGGCCGACTTGGAAAAACAAAACAAAAGAAAAGAAAAAAAAGATCGTGATCGAGGCCACAAAAGCGCTAGGGCTCTTGCCGCGTCATTGTCGGCAGATGATGCTATCACTTAGTTAATTGGCGCGATTTGATTTTTTAAGACAACGCTGCTCTGACCAACGGGGTTGGCCGGAGGTGGCATCCGATCCTTGCGACATTTCCTTTTATTTTCTTTTAATTTATATATCCTACCCATGTGAAGATTGCTTTGCACGACCCTTCGCGGATTTGAACGTTCTTGTAGCAAGTACTAGCATATATACTGAGATGCGGATTTGGGTGTCTTATACATCTTGTTGGTATCATCAGCGGCCACTCAGCAAGCACGTATATTTAAGTTCCGGCTTCTCTGCATCGACCTGTTTTCTGAATGACTGCTATGTGCGCAACGTGTCGATAGGAAAATATTCCCATGCCGTGCTGAAATGGGTTGAAGCTAAGCGCTCATGCGTGCAACACGCATTGTAATCGCCGGATAGCTGCACGTCTCTAGTCATGCTATATGCCACCTGATCGACTATACGAGAAAGAAAACTAGGAGATCTCCGTACAAAAATACATGTATTTCTTGCCGCATCTGGTCTTAAAAATTGTGTTATCATATTTTCTCGCATACCATATAATTTTGTAGCAACAAAACCAATACACGCGAAAGCATTTTAGAAATAAAGCACTCCCCTTGTTTCTAAATACATGACAATTAGGATAACCTAATATATACGTACTAAGAGGGTGTTTGGATCTAGAGACTAAAGTTTAGTCCCTCAAATAAGTGATAATTAGAAGCATTAGATATAAATTAATTATAAAACTAATTGCATAAGTCATATCTACTCCGCAAGACGAACCTAACAAGCCTAATTAACATATAATCAGTATATAATTATCAAATTATCACTGTAGCATTTATTGTCTAATCATGGACTCATTAGACTTAATAGATTCGTCTCGTAAATTAGTCCTCGCTTATGTAATATAATTTTTAATTAATTTATATTTAATACTTCTAATTAGCATTCTTTCATTCGATGTGACGGGACTAAACTTTAATCCCTAGTGGACCAAACACCCCCTAATTAACTTATCCTAAATGCTATGCAGTAGTATATATTATTAAGAAGAGGAAATATTTTAGTTACATATTTATTTATTCACTAAGTAAACATCAATATGACTAAATATATATAGATAAAAATATTAAATTACAAAATTGATTCTGTAATAATAAAAAATAGATTACGTCTTGTGGTTTTTTTATTAACAGCGAGCTGAGTGAGTACGGGGTAACAGTGATCACAGTTGGCGGTCGTTGGCGGATGGCTCTCGTACACAGGTCCCACGCTGCACATCACCACATGCATGACACGCGTACTGTACGTGATGTACTACACCACGCGGGACACGCCCAATCGACGAGCAACAACAAGACGTGGTCTCACGCACGGATCGAGGTTCCCAACTGTGGCGGTGGCGCACAGTGTAAACGAGTGGAAACCAACCAAACCAACAGGCAACAGGCCGTCGGAGCACGCGAGACGATCGAGGTGTGCCCCAGGGCATGGCGTTTTCTCCAGTGGCCGGGCCTCATCACATGCCTGGTGGTACGAACTAGAGCACGAAGCAGATACGAATCAGTACTGAACCCTTTTTTTTTCTGGCAATCGTCAAGTGTGGCCTCCTGTAGTCCTGTTGCTGGCTGTTGGGCGATCTAGCTACACCGCGCCTTTATTTTTTCGGAAATTAAACCAATAGTTGTAGTTGCAGTAGGGTTTCCTAGCTACTCCCTCTCAGTCACTGATCAGTCACAGAGATACACACAGAACACTGTCCGCGCCTCTTGTAGCAGCAGCCATTTTGCTTTGTATACTACGGAGTAGTTCTATAAAACTGCTGGATGCAAATCACCTCTTCAAATCTGGTGGCTCCGATCCCTAAGTACCTTTCTTAATACAGAGTACTCCGTATGACTTGGATGCAAATCATGTAACTAGAACAATCTAGATACTAGAGACCTTGCTTGAATTTTGTTCGTTGTTTCCTAGGAATAGGGAAACGAAAATAATTTCAAGTGTTGGTAATAAGAGAAGCTAAAGCCGGGCGTCACATGTTTAGCAATCCCATAGAGTATTGAGTTACTCCAAACTAATTATCGATTTTATCGTGCTGAACCGCTCATTGCCGGTACTAATCTACGTCCCAGAAAGAATGCTAAATAATTCTAAGTTTGATTAAAATTATAAAAAAAACTACCAACATTTCTATATAAAATAAGTATGATTAGATTAATTATGAGATATATTTTTATACTAAATCTATTTAGAGACATAAATGTCAGTAATATTTTATAAATTTGATTAAAATTAAAGTCGAGAGTCGTATTTTTTTAGAGTACGGAGTATATCCACACTGTACGGTGAAAAACTACTGCCATGACCGAGCGGCGCGGCGCCGCGTGGTCCATCTGCCAGCCAGCCATAAGTACATTTATTATTGTCTTTGACATGCGATTCACGCCAGAATGAAAGATCTCGACATCCGTGGGGCCCTTTTTGTAGCCGCAAGTATACGTCATCATGTGGAGATGGATATCGCATGGCAGTACAATGCCTGGATTGGCAGTTGGCACAGGCAAGTTGAACTGTACTCTACCCGAGGCTTGTTTAGTTCTAAAAAGCAACTCACAAATACACTATGTAAAAAGAAGATTTTTCATCACATCAAAATATCATAACATGCATGGAGTACTAAATGTAGATAAAATCAAAAACTAATTACATAGTTTTGTTGTACTCTGCGAGACGAACATTTTGAGCCTAATTAATCAATTTTTTGGATAATTTTTCATAAATACAAACGAAATGCTACAGTAGCCCAATGATTACGAAGTGACATCTTACTCCCAAATTCAACCTTCCAATTCTAACATCTTAACGAGACCTGAGCAGCGATTGCTACTACTCCTTCCGGGAAGCTGCACCGGAGAGCTTCCGTGTTCCCACTTGCGGCGGCAATTCCCACTGCTTCTGCTGCCCTGATAGCCACACTGTTGGTGTTGGGCAAGGTGAGGCTCATGGAGCCGGCATATTTCCAACCGGGCCTGAAGCAACATACGGCATCCGATCCAGATCTGGCCTGCAATTTCTGCAGCATTCGTGGACCAGCGAAAATTGCAAATTGAAGGAGAGGACCTTGCTCTAGTACTGCTACTTTATAACAAGTAGTATAATATATGGCCAGCTAGTACGTACAAGCAGTATTGCTTTGCCAGAGCAGAGTGGAGTACACGACTGATCGATCGATGGTGTGCACGTACGACTGATCCCAAATTCAAATCAGATCCACCGGTGGGAAACGCACGCACCGACCTGCTACCTCTCGATCGGCTGCCGAAATCACCGGCGACCTCACCTGTAGCCCACGTGACGGAGCAAAGACCCCGAACGCACGCACTTTGACAAGGTCAGTCGTCGTTGCACTGCACGATCGAGTACATGTGTATAGTGGAAGCTATAGATATATACAGGAAACAAGCTCCCGGTCCCAGCGACAGTGAGGGAGCTGAGGCCAACGATAGGTGGAAACGGAGACGAATGAAGGAGCACAAGTGGCGCCAACAGCCAGCATATGCATGCAGGCCGATATGATGATGCGGCATTCACGTATCGCGTTGACTTGACCCGTGCGCGCCGGACCGGCACAGGACAGTCAGCACATCTATCTGTCTCTGCGACGGGGTTAACGCGACGCGACGCGAGGGCAAATTCGTTCGATCTTTCGAAGAAACTGTACCGTTTTCCTGTAGAAAACGATCCTCCAAGTTCCCGTTCCAACACAGGACATTACACAGCAGGAGAAGAAGGATTGATAGATGATCATAGGGCTAAAGTTTAATCTCTTAAATAAATAATAACTAGCAAGGTGGCCCGCGCAAATTTGCGCGGGTAGTTAGTTTTTTATATTAATATTTAGATTTCTTTAACTTAAATATAATTTTATTTAAATATCCGTTGTTTTATTGTCAATACAGTTTGTTCAAGTGTGTCCAAACTAATGTATCATTTTTTATCGTCATGCATATGGTATGTGGTATGAATTAATGATGCAAGCTTATATTTACTAATTGTATTTGATATTGATTCTTTGATCAACTTATATTTTAATTATTTATTTAATTTAGAATTTAACTATTTATTTACTCTAATAAATGGACTTTAAGGGTATATGGATTGTTAGATCTTACCAAAAACCACCGGTATGTATTATTTTATTTTAATTAATATGGTAATAACATTATATTATTAAGATTAACTCTACCAATATCTCTCAAACTCTCCAAATACTAAATGGAGGCTACCTCTATTTTTAAGGGCCACAAAAATGCTACGGCTCAAGCAATAACCCTCATAAATATAGGGATTTCTATAGACCCTCCAAGAATGGAGGGTGGATTTGAAAACTACCAAAATCGCGGGGGGGGGGGGGGGGGGGGGGGTAGATGGCCCGGTGGAGACCTTCTAAATCTAAACTTGCGACATGGACTTGTTGGGTTTGCTGGAGTGCATCTTTTTTTAGACCCTCTAAACTTGACATAGGGGTTTGTTGGGTCTGCTAATCTATTGTGTGATCTAATATTGAGGTAGTGATCATGTGTAAGTGAATAAAGTAATTCATATAACTTTACATATACAAAATACAATTTACTTACATGAGTTACTTCCTTCCTCAATGGACATGTGAACTACCTCGACGAACTTGCAATAGCGTAACATAGGATGATTGCATTAAAATAGAAACCTTCCACAAAATATAATGGTGTTTGGATCGACTCCCTTCACAAATCAGCGATATGATTGGTAGCCTAGCTTGCTACACAAATCAATGATCAGAATGGCATAGCATGAACAAAAGCTTAAGTAGGAAGGAAATCGTATATAGAGGGTAATCAATCACACCATGAAAATGTTATCCAAGAAAATATTATGAGAAAAATACTGCTATTTTTTTAGTTATGCAATCATAACTTAGGCTGCAGTAACCAATGGGTGCCTATTCACGGTTATGGATTAATCTTTTGCATTTTTCCTGCTCCGGTGAAAGATGGAGTAATATATAGACATGGTTGACGTCCGATCTAGTGAATGATCGACAATAGTTTACAATTGCATGATTATATCGGGCATTAAGAGAAGCATTTCTTTGCCCAACCTATTGTCACTTAACTTCCATGTCATGTCATCAAAGTTGTATGACACCTGAGTTTCTTCGCTTTGTTTTTCCTAAATCTGCTTCTGCTTCTTGCACTAACTCGTTAACAAAGACCATCAAACAGGATTAAGTGTGGGCAAACCATTTGATGATCTTCCATGAGTGCTGAGCATGGCCATGGTGATGATCAATCCCAGCAACGATTCACTCCCTTCGGATATGGAGAATTTTTCTCTCTCGTTGTTCTCACAACCTTGGTGAACGCTCTAAATCTGAGCACCTTTCATCAGTTACATGCGTAAATCAGCGTGGTGTACTTCGCTCATTGTTGAACGATGCACCACCTCAGTTTCTCCGCTTTGTTTTTCCTCTCTCTACTCCTTCTTGCACTAACTCATTAACAAAGACCATCAAAAGGGTTTGACCACGGGCAAACCATTGGATGATCTTTCATGAGTGTTAAGCGCGGCCATGGTGCTCAATCCTGACAGCGATTCGCTCCCTTCGGACATGGAGAATCGTTCTCTCCTGCTGTGGTCACAACCTTGTTGAATGCCCTAAATCCGAGCACCTCTCATTAGGTACACGTGCATATCGAAGTGGTGTCCTCCGCTCATTGTTGAACATTGCCTCCGCTCAACGTTGAAGGGCACATGGAGCTTCAGGCTGTCCGCACTCGTCGTACTCTATTCTCATCCTCTAAAAGGAATACTCCTCCCTAGTCATTGAGATTCTCTCCTCTATATCAATTTCTTCTGCATCCGTTATCCTCTATATCTCATATTCTATACCAACTACTAACACGTGAGCCCACCCATCTATTTTTCTCCTTTTCTTACATCGATGCCCCCACTCCCCCTACTCTATCTCTCTTCCTCTATCTCCCCAACTCTATCTGGTGGCGGCGGCGGCGGTGGCGAGGGGTTTCGGTCTCCCTAGCCTGGACTTCAGCCCCGCTGTCCTCTAGCGGCGCGCGGAGCGGCCGGACCCCAAACTCCGAAGGCACGGAGCCGGCTCCCGCGGCGGCGATGATAGTGGACGGTCTCCCGGTGGCGGACGGTCGCGCATCAACAACGAAGGACTCTCGTGGCGGCCACGGACAGCCGTGTGGCGGCAGTGGAGGGCTCCCGCGGTGGCCGGGGACGGCCTTGCGGCGACGGCGGCGGACGGTCGCGCGACGACGACGAAGGACTCCCATGGCGGCCACGGACAGCCGCGTGACAGCGGTGGAGGGCTCCCGCGGTGGCCGGGAACGGCCTTACGGCGACGGTGGAGGCCTCCTACGATGACCATGGACGACTGTGTGTCGGCGGCGATGGAAGGCTCCCGCCGCGACCGCTTAGGGGCGGTGGCGGACGGAATAATATAGACCGTTAGATATTCATCAAATCCAACGACATATATTTTCTCTATTTTAGATTAACAGAATAATATAGGCCGTTAAATCTTCATAAAATCCGACGGCGTATATTTTTCTCTTTTTTAGACTAACAGAACAATATAGACCGTTAGATCTTCATAAAATCCGACGGTCCATATCCTTCTCTTTTTTAGTATTCTAGTAAGGTGGCCCGCGCAAATTTACGCGGGTAGCTAGTTTTTTACTAATATTTAGATTTTTTATCTTAAATATAATTTTATTTAAATATCCGTTGTTCTATTATCAATATCGTTTGTCCAAGTGTGCCCAAACTAATGTATTATTTTTTTTATCATCATGCATGTGGCGCATGGTATGAATTAATGATGCAAGCTTATATTTACTAATTGTATTTGATATTGATTCTTTGATCAACTTATATTTTCCTTATTTATTCAATTTAGAATTTAAATATTTATTTACTCTAATCAAGGTACTTTAGGGGTTAATATAGATTGTTAGATCTTATCAAAAACCAACCGTGTGTATTATTTTTATTTCGTTTAATATGGTAATAGCATTATGTTATTAAGATTAACTATATCAATACCTCTCAGACTCTCGAAATACTAAATAGAGTCTACCTCTATTTTTAAGGGTCACAGAAATGCTACAACTCGAGTAGTAACCCTCATAAATATAGGGCTTTCTATAGACCCCCGAGAATGGAGGCCTACTGGAGTGCAATTTTTTTCTAGACCCTCTAAACTTGCGACAGGGGCTTGTTGGGTTTGCTGGAGTGCAACTTTTTTCTGGACCCTCCAAACTTAAGATAGGGATTTGTTGGGTCTGCTGGAGTTGCTCTAAGATAATATATTGTGTGACCTAATATTGAGGTAGTGATCATGGGTAAGTGAATAAAGTAATTCATATAACTTTACATATATAAAATGCAACTTACTGACATAACATGAGATACTCCCTTCCTCACGGACATGAGAACTACTTCTTCGAACTTGCAATAGCGTAACACATGACGATTGGATTAAAGTAGAAATCTTCTACAAAACATAACGGTGTTTGGGTCGTCTCACTTTACAAATTAGCGGTATGATCGGTAGTCTAGCTTGCTACAAAAATCAATGATCAGAATGACATACCATGAAGGAAAGCTTAAGGAGGGAGGAAATAAAATATAGAGGGTAATCAATCACACCAGGAAAATGCTATCCAAAAAAATTTATGAGAAAAATACTACTATTTTGCTAGTTATGTAATGAGAACTTAGGCTGCAGTAACCAATGGGTGGCTATCATGGTTATGGATCAATCTTTGGCCTTTTTCCTCCTCCGGTAAAAGATGGAGTAATATATAGACACGGTTGATGCCCGATCTAGTGAATGATCGACAGTAGTTTACAATTGCATGGTTATATCGTGCATTAAGAGAAGCATTTCTTTGCCCAGTCTGTTGTCACTCAACTTCCATATCAACACATGTGCACGTCAAGCACGCCTATCATCAAAGTTGTACGACACATGAGTTTCTTTGCTTTGTTTTTCCTAAATCTGCTCCTGCTTCTTGCACTGACTCGTTTACGAAGACCATCAAACGGGATTGAGTGTGGGCAAACCATTTGATGATCTTCCATGAGTGCTGAGCATGACCACGGTGATGATCAATTCCAGCAGCGATTCACTTCCTTCGGATATCAAGAATTTTTCTCTCACGTTGTTCTCACAACCTTGGCGAACGCCCTAAATCTAAGCAACTTTCATCAGTTACATGTTCAAATTAACATGGTGTCCTTCGCTCATGTTGAACGCTGCACCACCTTAGTTTCTCCGCTTTGTTTTTTCTCTCTATGCTCCTTCTTGCACTAAGTCATTAACAAAGACCATCAAAAGGGTTTGAGCGCGGATAAACCATTTGATGATCTTCCATGAGTGTTGAGTGCGGCCATGGTGCTCAATCCCGGCATCGATTTGCTCCCTTTGGACAGGGAGAATCGTTATATCCTGCTGTGCTCACAACCTTTTTGAACGCCCTAAATCCGAGCACCTCTCATTAGGTACACGTGCAAGATCGACATGGTGTCCTCCGCTCATTGTTAAACGTTGCCTCTTATATAGAGAAATGTGGAAGGGCACATGGCGCTTCAGGCTATCCGCACTCATCGTGCTCTGTTCTTATCCTCTAAAAGAAATATTTGTGCCTAGTCATTGAGATTCTCTCCTCTATATTAATTTCTTCTGCATCCGTCATCTTCTATATCTCATATTATATACCAACTACTAACACGTGAGCCCACCGTCTCTTTTTTGTCCTTTATCTCTCTCCCTCTATCTCTCTCCCTCTATCTCCCCACCTCTCTCTAGTGGCGGCGGCGGCGAGGGGTGTCGGTCTCCATGACCGGCAGCCTTCAGCCCCGCTGTCCTCCGGCGGCGCGCGGAGCGGCCGGACCCCAAACTCTGAAGGCACGCGGGCGGCTCCCACGGCGGCCACGACGATGGACGGCCTCCTGGCGGCGGACAGTCGCGCAACAATGACGAAGGACTCCCGCGGCGGTCACAGACAGCCGCGTAGCCGCGATGGAGGGCTCCCGCGGTGGCTGGGGACGGCCTTGCGGCGACGTCGGTGGACGGCCTCCCGGCGGCGGACGGTCGCGCGGCGACGACGAAGGACTCCCGCAGCGGCCACGGACAGTCGTGTGGCGGCGGTGGAGGGCTACCGCGGTGGCCAGGGACGGCCTTGCGGCGATGGTGGAGGCCTCCTACGACGACCATGGATGGCTACGCGGCGGTGGCGGCGGCGGCGGAGGGGCTCCCGCGGCGACCGCAGAGGGGTGACGGCGGACGGAATAATATAGACTGTTAGATCTCCATCAAATCCGACGACATATATTTTTCTCTTTTTTAGATTAATAGAATAATATAGACCGTTAGATCTTCAAAAAATCCGACGGCATATACTCTTCTCTTTAAACCGTTATATCTTCATCAAATCCGACGACATATATTTTTCTCTTTTTTAGATTAACGGAATAATATAGACCGTTAGATCTTCATAAAATCTGACGGTCCATATCCTTCTCTTTTTTAGATTAACGTGAGAATTTTTTGGCCCTCTCGGCGAACGTGGTGGCTCCTTTTAACACTATTGTATTAATATAATAGATGACACATATTAAACATAAATTAATTATAAAACTAATTATATAAATCGTGTCTGTGAAAATTCACGAGATGAATCTAATAAGTCTAATTAAGCTATAATTACTATATAATTATTATATATTTATTACTGTAGCATTACATTATCTAATTATGGATTGATTAAGCTTAATAGATTCATCTCGTAAATTAGCCCTCGTTTATACAATGAATTTTTTAATTAACCTTTATTTAATACTTCTAATTAGTATTTTTATATTAGATATGACGGAACTAAATTTTTGCCGCGAGGATCGAAACGTCCCCATATATATATATATATACATATATATATATACATATACATATATATATACATATATATATACATATATATATACATATATATATATATATATATATATATAGGACGAGGTATCTATATCTGCGTGTAGCTACACCCACCATCAGTATATCATTGTACGTATGTCCGCATACTAGTTTATCATTTTTAGTATGTTCATATACTAATTCTAAGATACTTCAAAACGAGTTACATGAAATTTTTTTAAAATCAACCCTATTTTTAAATATATTTTAATTATACATTTATAATACTATATAAAATTGTATGTTCATATACTCAATATATGCTTACATACTCAATGTATATATCATCACAGATAGTCTAGTATCGTCACATACTACATGTACATATTATTCGTCGGATCAAATTCATCATGTATCATGAGATATATAGGTAGGCGTAGCTACACACGCGTGTAGAATTGATTATATATATATATATATATATATATATATATATATATATATATATATATATATATCCTGATGCACTGTACTGTTGAGTTGCGTTGCTTAGTGGCAAAGCAAGAGGGGGTAGGCCAGGTACCTGCGCGAGCGAAAGCATGCATGCGGATAGAGAGGCATCAGTCACGTACGAATGAAACCTGAAAACGAAGTTGCGGCGATCCATGACTCTCTCCCTACTTCTTGATATATGTGGTTAACATTAATAGAGAAATGACTTGGATATTTTTCTTGGACTAATTTCCAGATGCCCCGGAGGACATTTTAATTTCGGGTGCAACTTTTTTTTAAAACTTTTTTGGAAAACGACCTTTTAGTCCGTTCGTTGCAATCAGAACTAAAATTTAAGGCTTCTAGGCTGTCTGCACTCACGTTCCTCTATCTCCCTCCCCTAAAAGGAATATCCCTGCTGGTCATCGAGATTCTTTCCTCAATTTCAATTCATCCGCACCCATCTCTCCTCTATTCTTTTCCCGTCCCAACTACCATATATTTTATTCCACCATCTCCAACTACCATCTCATTTTAACAAACACATTCCTTCATAACATAAATATTTAAAATGACGATTCTTAAATTATAAAATGTAAAATAATTAGTAATACAACTTTTAATTAAATAATAATTCTTAGTAATACTATTTAATTAAAGAACTCCACATTTATTTTCTTCTTTCTTTCTCCTTTTCTTTATCTTATTTTTTCCTTTTTCTCTTTTATTTTTTTCTTTTTCTCTCTTTTTCTCTCTTTTCCTCTCCCATCTCTGCTCTCCTCTCTCTCTGGCTCACTCCGCCCACCCCCCTCCTCTCTCTCTCGCTCCCTCCCCACGCGCCGCCCCATCCCCTCCCTCCGGCGGCGCCCCCGCCCCTCCCCTCCTCCCGCGCCGCCGCAACCGCACACATCCCCCTCCCCCCCCCCCACCCGCGTCGCCGCCCCCTCCCTCCCGTCTCCATCCGCGCCACCGCCTCCTCCCCTCCCCTCTCCATCCGCGTCGGCGCCGAGTGGATGCTGCTGGAGGCGGCGGAGCACGCACGGACGCGGGCGGAGCGGAGCTCCTCCATTCGGGTGGAGCGGGGCGGCGGAGCGGTTGAGCGTGTGGGCCCGCCGCCACGGTGGCGGCGTAGCGTTGCCTCGCTACCGCGCTAGATTTAGGGGAGCCGAGGGCCTCCGCTTGCATAGTGTGGCTCTTCCAGGGGCCCGGTGCAGTTGCTGGTTGTGGTAAACGCTCCTGGAGGTGCCTTAGGCTGTCCGCACTCGCGTTTCTCTATTTCTTTTCCTTAAAGGAATATTCTATCTTGGTCATCGAGATTCCTTTTCCTATCCCAATTTATTCCGCACTAATCTCTCCTCTATACTCTCGGGGACAAACCCAGGGGGTCCCCTAATCATCGGGGTAATCATCCTCAAAAAACGTTAACCACGAAAGACCGAACCGCCGGCAGCCCGGACGGGCCACCAGGGCAACGCGGCCCGCCACAACCTACGGCCCAGATGTAGCCGCCCGAGCTCGCCTGACAGGGGGACCCAGGTGGCGACCTCCGTCTCCGCCTCGCTCGAGGGCACCCCTCTACTCAACGCGGCGCGCGCCGGCGCCCCGCCCGACAACGCCATTTAATACCCGCCCCATCAGGCGGGCACCAAAGTCAAAAGGCGATCTCTCCCCACGTCGCGCCGCTGACACCACAGAAGCTCGCTGTTCCACCTGCTCCGGTCACTATACGTCCTCACCGCCACTGTGCGGGCGCAAGCGGCACTGCGCAAGGCCCCTGTGCGGACTTGCAGGCGTCATTCCGCACCACTATTCCACCCACTCCCGTCCTTTCCCCCCGGGGCACCCCTCGAATGGGCGTGAAGAACCCTCGAACGAATATATGAGCAGCGACCGAGTACAGACTCCGATCAGGCGTGGCCCGGTGATGACGAACGCTGGGTAAAATCCACCAACTCTCGGCCATTTCCTGGTAATCCGGGCACACCGCGCACTGTGGTCGACAGCAACCACCATGCCGACCCCTGTGCCGCCAACTCCCGTCCTTCTTCACCTGCCACGCCCTCGAATCAACCAGCGACGGGCAGCTGGACACGGATTACGGCAACGACACCCCTCGAAACCACTCCAGGACAAGCACAGGGACGGCCACGACACCCGCAGAAGCCGGGGCTCGCCATAAATCCTCTGCCAGGGTCAAGGACGATCGCACGCCCGGCGCCATGCTCTCTAGTGCGTACCCCTGTAGCACACACTACACTTGTACTTGTAAACTCCTCCCCCCTTCTCTCCTTGACCTATAAAAGGAGGAAGGGAGCGACGCGGGGAGGAGAGACGACGAACAATCACACACACCGCCTCACACGATATTGGCACTCGCCTCAATCACTTTCGCACTCATCTTCAGGGACTTGGAGACTCCTCCTCTCCCACCTCGCTTGTAGCCCCCCACTGCAAGCACTCCGGTGCAAGATAGTACAGCGCCCTGAGCGCACTCTGCTTGACGTATGACCTCACAGTCAGAACCAGGATAAACCCTTGTCTCACTGTGCTAGCTCTTACATCAACCGTCAGGGGACGGGACACAGCGCATTCTATGTGGCGCTGGGGATTGGCCGCCCGATCCCAGCACCGACAGTGGCGCGCCAGGTAGGAGGGACTTGGTTCTATTCTCGACCTAGTCTCGATAAAGCCAAGCCCCCCTCGGGGGCTGCGGGGGGGGGGGGGGTCTACCCCCCCTAATCGTCCCAATTTTCAAAAATTGTGCTAAAACTCAAGAACGCTTAGAAAGATGCGGGGCGCAAGCTAACTAAAGCTGGAGCCGACTGAGCCGTGAGACCGCCTATGCCCTCGAAGGGATACAGCATCTCCCTCTCTACTCCACGCCTTAATTACTCGCGGATCCGAAATACCCGGCCAAAATCTCTCCAAGCCAAGAACGGCACAATAGCGCAATAGAAACAAGTTCAAAGCGCACAATCGAAATTCAAACTTAGTTTATGTACAGAGCAAGTCTCCTAAAAACTAACATACATCTAAACCTCTAAGCCTGAGCCTTTCAGGCTTCACCTCCCAGCGGGGGCGCAGCGGCGGCCTCGGCGTCGACAGTCGAAGGAACCGACGCGAGGGCCCCAGGACCATCGTCGTCGCGGTGCACCGAGGCAATGGCCTCCTCAAGGGACGCCACGGCGTCAGCTTCAGGATCAGCCTCGGTGTCGGGGACGGCCACGACCTCGGGCCCGATGACGGCGCACGCGTCTCCATCCTCATCCTCGCCAAGAAAAAGCTCCCGACCGAACCTGGCGGCAAGCGCTGTGGCAGCGTCCTCGGCGCTGTCATCGGCCTCGTCAAGAGCAGCAAGGGCGGCAGCGTCATCCAGGTCTGCATCGATGAAGTAGCCGCGCGCCACCGCCGCAAGGTCGATGTCGTAATGGGTCGACACCACGCCGATTGCCTTCTTCACGCCAAGGTGAAGAGCGTTCTCGAGGCGCTCCGCCACGCAGCCTTTCAAGGACCTCAGGCGGCTGGGCAGTGACGACCCCTACTGCAACCCGACGGGATGTTGACGCATTGGATGTCCCGGCACACGTCGTCAGCGGCAGCCCTCAGAGCTTCGAGCTCCCCCTGAGCCTCGGAGTAGGCAGCTTGAACAGCCACCGCCTCGTCCGCCTTCTCGGCCTCGGCCTTCCGCAGCCCTTACCAAGATCGAGCACGTCAAGATGAGCTCCAGCACAAAAACAGCTAAGGAAGCATAAGACCATACCATCTACCAAGGCCGTCGCCTCGGCAAGCGAGCGGCCCAGCTGTTCAGCCTCCTGGGCCTTCTGCTCTGCCCGGGCCGCCGCCTCCGCGAGGTGAGACTGTGCGGCCTCGCGCGCCTTGCGCTCCTGCTCGAGCTGGGTCCGCTCCGCCGCGAGCGCCTCGCGTTCCCGCTGGAGCCGGCCTTGAGCATCCTCGCGCACCTTGCGCTCAAGCTCGAGCCGCTCCAACGCCGCGGCCAATTCTCGGGCCCCCCGCTCCGCCACGCCTCTCTCGGCGTCGCGTTCCTGCTCCGCGCGAGCCTTGGCGCCCTCGTGTGCGCGGGCGGCCGCCTCCGTCTCCCTCACCCGGGCGATGAGCCGGGTCACCTCCGTACCCAGGTCCAGGTTTGTCTAACGGTACCGACGAAGGTCGGCGTACAGGTCTGCAATGCACGCGGTCTTGTCTGCCGCCTCCTGCCGCAGAAGCTGCACGAAGAACCATCAGGAATAAGCCACGAACTAAAAAACGGCAATGAATTATCGAGCGATGTGGATGAGCACGGGGTTACCTCGAAAAGCTCCAGCGCCTGCCTAGAATGGAGATCGGCGGCGGCAGTGATGGCCCGCTCCAGGTCCATCCCAACCAGCTCCGCTCAAGCCCACAGCTCGTTCTCCTCTGCCCTGCCCCGCCAGACTCGAGCGGAGACGCCGGGCTCCTCCGGCCATGCGCTCGGGCCGCACCGACCCTGACGCAGCGCCGCCTCGGCCATATCCCACTCGGCCGCTCCCCCAGCCAATGGCGCCGGCGGCGGTTCCCGGGCCAAGGAACACGCCACCGGCACCTCGGACGCGGCCACCCCTGAGGGGGGAGCGCGCCCGCCATCATCACCTTAGGCCAGGGCGGTGGCACGGCCCCCCTGCTCGCCCACCACCAGGGCGTCCTGCCCCGGCTCCACATCCACCACCGGGGCGTCCTGCCCCGGCTCCACGTCCGCCGCCAGGGGCGCCCCTTCCCGCTCCATCTCCATCGGCCGGGGATCTCGCGCCCCCGGCGCGGGCTCCACCGGCATCGATGCGGACGTCGCTGCCGGACGCGGAGTCCCGCGCGAACGCGATCCCCCGGCGAGAGGGGAATCCAACGCTCCGACCTTCAACGCCTTCTTAGGCGCGAGGTTAGGGTTGGCCTTGGCAGCGCCTCGAGCGCTGAATCAGAAAGGAAAAACAGAAATTACGAAGTAGAAAACCAAACAAGGATGGAAAATCACGAGAAAGGCTCAAAGCGAGGCTTACCGGACGCAGTCCTGCAAGGCCTGCAATTTCCGCTTCGAGCCGCTCGTCGAAGGAGCCCTCCTCGAGCTCGAGGACCCCCTCAACCCGCTCGGGGGCTGCGAACCCCTCGAGCCCTCGGCATCCGATCTGCTGCGGCGCGAGGCGCCCGCAGCAGGGGTAGGAGTCACTTGCGCCCGCAGCGTCGCAGGTCGGGCAAGCGCGACCGCCGTCCGCGCCGCCACCGGCGCAACATCGCCAAGGCTCGCCGCGCCCGCGTCAGGCGGCGGCACGGTCATCTCCTCCTCCCCACCGGCGGGCGGAGCCCCGCCGGCGTCGATCTCCTCCTCCTCCTCGCAGGGAGGGTCCGAGGAGTCCTCTGGGGACGACGGCCGCGTCCCACCGTCCCTCCTCCACCGGCGGAGCGCCGCCAAGTGCGCGTCGCGCCGGGCCAGCGTCCTCTGGCTACTGGCCTTCTTCACCGCCTTCGCGTCGCTCTCGCGGTCGCGGCGGGCGCGGTTCGAAGCGCGCACCTCCGGAGTCGGCGCAAGGGAGCGGTAGAGGCCGCAGTTCACCTCCTGAAACCACAAACGAATCGAAAAGGGAAATCCTAAGTAATTAATCCGACAGCTCGGGAGGGAAGACGGCGACTTACCGACAAAACATGGCCCTCATCAGGACGCAGCCGGAACGACCAGAGGTCGCTCGGCATGGTGTCGGGATGCACCACCATTCGCACCCTCGTAACGACGTACTCCTCAAGGAGCGGCTCCGGCAACATACGCGAAGCTGCCACTGCCGCCGGGTCAGCGCCCTCTGTCATCCGGAACAGAGGGAGCTGCCTCTCCATGAGGGGAACCACCCGGCGACGGTGGCAGTGCGCAAGCACGTGCGCCACGGACAAACCCGACCCCGCCAGAGTACAAAGGGCGTCGAGGGCGGGGTAGAGCCTCTTCCGCTGACCGTCGCCGGAAACACCATAGCTCCAGGAGTCGGCCTTCTCCGTCAGGATCTTGCCGGTGTACTCCGGCAACCCCAGGCCATCGTTGCGAAGATAGAACCACCCCTTGGCCCAACCGCTGTTGTTGGTGGTCATCCTGCAGGCCGGGTACAGGTGCTTCCGGGACTCGACCGGCGCGAGCGTAAGACCGCCGGCGCACGAGGAACGGCGCACCCCCCTCCCCGCGCCGGACGTGCTGAGCTCGGCACGAAAGAGGTGGACCCACAGGTCCCAGTGCGTCTCGATCCCCAGCACACCCTCACAGACGCCGACGAAGGCCGCTGCCTGAGAGATGGCGTTGGGGGCGAAGTTGTGGAGCTCCACGCCGTAGTAGTGGCATAGGACCCGCATAAACTAGCTGGCGGGCGCATTGAAGCCCCGCTCGTGGAAACGGGTAAAGCTCACCACGTACCCCGCCGGCGGGTTCAGCACCCTGGCCACCAGCGGCGGGACAATCCATGCCGGCCGCGCCGGATCGCCCCGGGGCAAGAGCTGTCCGCCGGACGCCAGACCCTCCAGGAGGTGATCGGTGGCGGTGGACGGAGTCCACTTGGTGACGCCCTCAATGATCACCATGGCGGGCGGCGGAGCGGGAAGCGAAACGCAACGAAAGCGGGCGGAAGGAGCAGAGAGCTGCGAGCGGACTCAGAAGCGAGAGAGGCGGAGGCGCGAGCTGCTGCAGGGAATGGCGAAGGTAAGTAATCCCCTTCCCCCCAGGCTTTCCTTTTATAAGGGAGCGAGCGGGTTCATCCCCGCCGCAGCACACAAAACCGCTGACACATGGGCCGGGCGCGCGTGGCGCATCGATGAAAACTGGGGGCCCCTCCCCTTTTCCCCGGGGAGCGGCACGCGCAAGCGGCGGCATTTACTGCGGCGCGGTAAAACGAAACGACGCGGCAGCAGCGCCTGACCGCCCGTCGCCTCACTTCTCCCCGGCGCACGCCAACCCCGCTTAAAAAGGCATGCCCACTACGCCCATCTCGCCCACTCCGTGCCACGTCAGCCACGACCACGCCCGCCAGCGGTCGTGCGCGTGCCCGCAAACCGAAACGTCAAACCACCCAACCATTGGGTTCCTTCCGAGGTAAGACAACGGCCGCCCCTCTCCCCCGAGGCGCAGGGTGATACTAATCAGGGGCCCGAAGCCCAAGCCTCGAAAGGATACGATGGGCGCCCCAGATTAAGCGATGCGAAGGATGCCAGTCACGCTCGACCAACCCTCGAGCCCGCTGCTCGAGGGCGACCCGCACCTTTCGCGAGGCCCCACTGATCAGGAGTACGAAGCCTGGCCCGCGAAAGGGTTCGACAGGCGCTCCGGATCAACAGAGTCAAGGACAATTCGGGCGCGCTCAACGGACTTTACCCCAAACGCGGAGTTTGGGGACGCCCCTGTTGTGTTCAAGGCCGGACAAAGGCAGCTAGTGGGGGGATCCCAACGAGGGAGAGCTTTCGTGCCCTCGGACCCTGTCGAAAGGGACCGAGCCCCACCTAGCAAACCTTTGCAAGCGCTACATGGACGTGTCTCCGGACCACGAGCCGACTCCCAACAAATGGAGCACGGACGTCCACTTGAACTACCCGCTAACAGCTCACCGAGGCATCCGTGTACGCTGCCCAATTCGAGGGTTACACGAATGACCTCACCCCTCTCCCCCGCGAAGGGGAAGCGAGGGTCGCAAATCAAAAGACAAGAAGCCTAACCGACTGCCTCCACTCGGGCCAGGGGCTCAGGGGCTCCTTGCGGCATATCCTCCTCCTCTTATGCGCGAAACGCGTCGAAGCCGTGCAGGGTCCACCCCCCGAATTCCGAATAACTCGACGTCATCCCCGCAATCCGCCACGTCAAATGGGGAGCGACTAACACAACCTTCGGAAATCAAAGTCCTTGCACGAGTGAACTCACTCCTCCAAGGGCTCGGGGGCTACACCCGCGGGTGCGCTCGCGCGCCCCCACGGAAGAACGTGCATAATCAAAAAGGAGTAATCCCCGCAGAAGGCCCGAGAACGATCCCGCGAACCGTCAGCCTCTGCCCGACTGACCCTCAGTCCGGCAGAGGCTCGGGGGCTACTGTCGGGGACAAACCCAGGGGGTCCCCTAATCATCGGGGTAATCATCCTCAAAAAACGTTAACCACGAAAGGCCAAACCGCCGGCAGCCCGGAAGGGCCACCAGGGCAACGCGGCCCGCCAAAACCTACGGCCCAGATGTAGCCGCCCGAGCTCGCCTGACAGGGGGACCCAGGTGGCGACCTCCGTCTCCGCCTCGCTCGAGGGTTGCATACCCCCCCAAGCAGGCGAACCAACTCCGCCTCGCTCGAGGGCACCCCTCTACTCAACGCGGCGCGCGCTGGCGCCCCGCCCGACAACGGCATTTAATACCCGCCCCATCAGGCGGGCACCAAAGTCAAAAGACGATCTCTCCCCACGCCGCGCCGCTGACACCACAGAAGCTCGCTGTTCCACCTGCTCCGGTCACTATACGTCCTCACCGCCACTGTGCGGGCGCAAGCGGCACTGCGCAAGGCCCCTGTGCGGACTTGCAGGCGTCATTCCGCACCACTATTCCACCCGCTCCCGTCCTTTCCACCCGGGGCACCCCTCGAATGGGCGTGAAGAACCCTCAAACGAATATATGAGCAGCGACCGAGTACAGACTCCGATCAGGCGTGGCCCGGTGATGACGAACGCCGGGTCAAATCCACCAACTCTCGGCCATTCCCTGGTAAGCCGGGCACGCCGCGCACTGTGGTCGACAGCAACCACCATGCCGACCCCTGTGCCGCCAACTCCCGTCCTTCTTCACCTGCCACGCCCTCGAATCAACCAGCGACGGGCAGCTGGACACGGATTACGGCAACGACACCCCTCGAAACCACTCCAGGACAAGCACAGGGACGGCCACGACACCCGCAGAAGCCGGGGCTTGCCATAAATCCTCTGCCAGGGTCAAGGACGATCGCACGCCCGGCGCCATGCTCTCCGGTGCGTACCCCTGTAGCACACACTACACTTGTACTTGTAAACTCCTCCCCCCTTCTCTCCTTGACCTATAAAAGGAGGAAGGGAGCGACGCGGGGAGGAGAGACGACGAACAATCACAAACAGCGCCTCACACGATATTGGCACTCGCCTCAATCACTTTCGCACTCATCTTCAGGGACTTGGAGACTCCTTCTCTCCCACCTCGCTTGTAGCCCCCACTGCAAGCACTCCGGTGCAAGATAGTACAGCGCCCCGAGCGCACTCTGCTGGACGTACGACCTCACGGTCGGAACCAGGATAAACCCTTGTCTCACTGTGCTAGCTCTTGCATCAACCGTCAGGGGACGGGACACAGCGCATTCTGTGTGGCGCTGGGGATTGGCCGCCCGATCCCAGCACCGACATATACCAACTACCATCTCATGTGCCCCCATATTTCAGGTTTTTGCCTTTTTCTTCTCCCCCGCCTCTCTCTCTCCCACCCCTCATCGGCTTCTCCTCTCCCCGCCTTTCTCTCTCCCACCCCCTCCCTCTCTCCCTGCCGCCCGCCTCCCATCCGCCGAGGTCGCGCGGCTGCGCCTCCTCCCCTCTCCCCCACCGTCGCGCCCTCCCCACCCTACGCCTCCCCTCCTCCCCTCTCCCTCACCACCGCGGTAGCCAGCGGCGGGCCAACGCGCGGGATCTCCACATCCACTACTCCCCCCTCCGCGGCGGCGGCGAGCTCCACATCATTGCGGTCGATGGCGGCTGGCTCCCCCATGTGGTTTTACTCCGCGTATGTCCCCTCTCCGAGCGGCGGAGGCATGGGGCCGGGCGGAGGCGGAGGCGTTGCAGAGGCGTGGGGCTAGGCGGAGGCGGGGAGCGGCGACGACCTCCCTCCCTCCCTCCTCCCCCTCCCCTTCCTCCCTCCCGGAGCGAAAGCGGCGCGGGGCGGCAGAGGAGCAGGAGCGGCCAGCAGCGGGCATGGCGTGCGCAGCGCGGCGGCAGAATAGAGCGGCACGCGGAGGCAGAGGAGCTCGACGATGGCGGAGTAGAGGGGCCCACGGCGGCGGAGGTGAGCGCGGGGAGCAATGGCCGCGGTGCGGGCCCTAAGCCACGTCGGTGCGTGGCGTAGCTCCGTCATTCCGCCACAAATGGCGGAGAGCCTGCCCCGGCATTTTACCGGAGCTCGTCCAGAAGCCCGGTGCGGGGGTTCATTCCCGTAAACATTCCTGCAGGGACGTTTAGGGGGAGCCGGTGCGGGCAGCCTTAGTCTTGGACTTGTAGTCCAGGTTGCAAATTTGGAAATAAAATCTCTTCGGAGCTAGAACTGATGTCCTATTCTCTGCTTAATTGGCTGTTGCCGAATGATATATCAATCTCTGGTCAAAGAGTTTCTTCTAGGCCGCCGTCCCTGTCGCTTCGTCCAAGCTGAGATGTGGTGTGGCGTGGCGATAAAGGCGCAGGGCGCACCAAGTTCTGGTAGATATCTTATGGGATTTTTCTACTTCCAGTGCACGTATCCAGTCATCCAGATCGATGATGACAGATGCCACAGGGGACCTGCGGTCAGCAGTCCTGTTGCTTTCTCGGTTAATTCTTCTCGATAAGCTCTGAACTCGGGTCGATTCATGACGTGTCAGTAGATATCATCTAGCTACAGTACCTCAGAGATTGCTGTACACGCATGCATTCTGGTCTTTGGACTTTGGTCGATACGTAGAATCCACGAGCTAGGATGCCAGCGCGAATTCGAAGGTGCATGGCTCGCGTTCGATCGGTGTGCACAACATGCCAGCGTCAGTCACTACACGCTACACCTTGTCCCGTCCCGTAAGAATACAGAAATGCACGTTGCCGAACGCTGTGTGTGTGTGATGCTGCCTGTCATGATGGTGGAAGAGACACATACCTTTCTTTCAGGTGGGCCTTTGGGAATTAGAGAGGCCACGCTAGGAAATCCAAATCGATTCTGTAATGGCCCATTAGGGTTCTGGATTTCATTTCAATGAACAGAGTGTCATCTAGGCCTTGCTTGCATCGGTCTTGGGTGGCCTCTCTCTAGCAGGCCTAGAGAGGAGAGCATAAACGGAACCCCATTTTTGCTCTGCTCCTTTGACAATTTTTTTGCTTCTTGATTCCTAGTTTCCATAGACATTTCCTAAGGCTTCATTTGAAAGCATAATAATCCCCTTCACATACATATCGGGGAGAATTAAAGAGGATATTATTTTATTTCCCACTCCAGTACTGAGGTAGTATAATTGTATTCAAACAAACCCTAATTAACAAGAGGAGCATAGCCAATCAAAGAAAGCAATCTAATTAAGAACTTTTTTTGTTTCTTTAGCAATTCATGCCACAATGCCGGGACTTCTCAGGTTCTATTCCGTGATAAATTTACTGTGACAACTGACAAGAGTACTGAAGGTCTTTATACTAGATCACCTTTTTGGCATACTCGGGCTTGGTGTTCCTTGTAAGAAAAGTTCTCTCAGTGGGCTTTCCTTGTTACAAACTTCACGCACCTAAACAGGGCCCAAGTCCGCTCTTATATCACGCTCGTCAAGCGTCATCAGAATCATGGGGAGGGAACTCTTCCAAGCAACCAGCACAAGCAGATGAATTCTTCATTATAAACGATGTCAACCTATGGCACCAGACCATGCCTACTGCGGGTGAAGAGCCGAGCAGAGAGCACCATTGTCACTGGTGGCTTATCGCAATCCCAAACATCCAGTTCCAATTTATGTGTTCTATGTTGGAAAAAGGTATCCAAGAGCGAAAAAGAAAGCAAAATGTGCCCAAGTCCTAAGACACGCATACCAGTATTTCGCCCCCCAAAAAAAGCATAGCAGTATAGCACACTGGCAGGGATAATAAGACAATCTAGACATTTTATTCACATAGAACTATCAATAGTTGTCGAAGAAAGAATACAAACTTACCAAAAAAAAGAAAGAATACAAAGAATACATCAACATTTTCTGCTGCATGAGAATTGATACTGAATGAGTGTGAGGTATTCATGGTTTTATGTAACAATGAACTGATACTGCTGGTCTACTCTAGTACTCTATGTCATTTGATAGCTTTGATTTGTGTTACCTGCAACATATAAGTGACGTCAGAGATTATGCAACTGTTGTGTTTACAACTTTATGCTGCAACTGTGAAATAGAGTAATTTTGCACGGTGAAATCTCAGCATTTGGATTTGCTACAGCTTCAAGGTGTTACATAAGTGGATCCATCTGAACCACGAATCCAGTAAGAAGGCTAAACTAAACCATGCCTGAAGAAGGCAGGTTAACCATCAGAAAAGAAAGAAACCTTCAGGGTAACTGGTCCACTTCAGGGTAACTGGTCCATTGAAATTGCTTCAGGAAGAAGAGGCTTCAGCTTTCTCAACACCCTATATATCATAATCTCTCGAAGGTCCATTCTGTTAACTACAAACTGCTACTGGCTACGGGATAAATAAACAATCTACTCACGCGAAAGCCCATACCATTAACTACAAACTGTCTATGGAGTAAATAAACAATCTAACGCACAGTCCAATGCTACGGACTAAATGAAAAGGCTCCAGCAGATCACTACAGAATATAGCAGGCAATGGTTGTTAGGCACATTAGGATTTTTGGTATTTAGCTATGGTCTCGGAATAGCATGCAGAACTAATAGTCAGAACTATTTTGTTACCGAAGTATCTTTAATGTTATTGAGCACGATGAACTGGTGTGGTGGATTCAGTCAGACCTTAATTCTCTCGTGACTGCTGAAAGCAATGAAACAGATAATAATACTGTAGATTAGTTCAAATCTCTTGGCAATATGGATCGGCTAAGCACAGTGAAAACTACGCAGAAGAGAGCACCAAGCTACAAAACAGCACAATCCTGCATGGGTCATTCCAAACATTTATTCATTCAAACGCTTAGACCATAATTTATTATTCATATTACATGATACAGATAAAGTACAAGGAATAGCTCTATCCACTTCGACCTATAACCATAAGAGCCTCCAGACCTAGTACTACCAGATATGGATCTTTCCACCATATCATGTTCACCAACCATAGTTGAAAAAGATGCAGGAATAGAATTCCTGGCGATGATAAAAACAAAAAGGCCATTCTGAGGGTTAATTAAGCATATAAGCTTATATCTTACCATTGAGATTGTTCTGGAGAACATCCATCACAGAAGCAAAGTCAGCCTTCACATTGATCGGTGGATTAGAATACTGGCACAGCATGCCCTGGATCTTTTTGTCATGGTAGTCGATCTTTGACTGCGTGAACTTGAGCCCATGAGCTGTGCTAACAACCACCGTGCGGTCATTAGGCCCAATTATACGCTGATCCCGGAGCTTAAACAGAGCAGCAAGTGCAACCCCAGTATGTGGACAAGCAAACATCCCAGTGCGGTCAGCAAGTGCCGTTGCGTCCATTAGCTCCTCCTCTGTAGCTTCCTCCACAATACCATCAGTTGCCTTCAGAGCGACCACAGCACGGTCAACAGATACAGGATCGCCAATCTGTATCGCAGATGCAAATGTAGTTTCAGCAACTTGTGGCTGGAACTCAGCCCACCCTGACTTGTAGTAACGGTACAATGGATTTGCATTTGCAGCCTGTGCACAGACAAGCCGAGGCAGACGATCAACAAGCCCAAGAACGCGGCACATCTCGAATCCCTTGTAGAACGCATAGATATTCCCAAGATTGCCTCCTGGAACAATGACCCAATCCGGCACTTGCCAATTGAACTGCTGCAATATCTCGATGGCCGCTGTCTTCTGTCCCTCTAGCCGAAGAGAGTTCAGTGAATTGGCAAGGTAGATTGGCAGCTCCGCAGTCACCTCCCGGATGAGTCGCATACAGCCATCAAAATCGGTGTCTAGAGAAAGCACTGTGGCGCCGTTGGCGATCGGCTGGATGAGCTGCTGCAGCGAGATGCGGTCCGCGGGGAGGAACACGATGGCGGGGATTCCCGCGGCTGCGCAGTACGCGGAGAGCGCGGCGGAGGTGTCCCCCGTGGACGCACATCCGACACCGGCGATGGGGCGCGAGAGCGGAGCGCGGCGGAGGCGGTTCACCTGGCTGACGAGCACGGTCATGCCGAGGTCCTTGAATGAGCCCGTGTGGGAGATGCCGCAGTGCTTGACCCAGAGGTCGTTCATCCCGCCGAGGTGCTCGCGGCCGAGGCGCTCCGCCCAGAAGAGGTTGGAGTTGCCCTCGAAGAGGGAGACGATGTGGTCGGAGTCGATCTCCGGGAGCACGAACTCCTTCTTGGACCAGACCCCGGAGCCGTAGGGCCAGGCGGTGCGGCCGACGCGGGAGTCGAAGAGGTCCCGCCAGTAGGAGCCCGGGTAGCGGGCCAGCGCCTCCATGTCGTGGCGCACGTCGAGGAGGCCCCCCGAGCTGGAGCGGTAGACGACATCGTCCAGCGAGTAGCGCTCGTTGGGGTCGCCGCCGGGCGCCGGGGGGAAGGGCTCGTACCACGCCGAGAACCCCTGCGCGGGGCCCCGGAGCCGCGCGGCCTCCTCGCGGATGTTCTCCTCCGCGGGGCGGCGGTGCTTCGTGGCCGTGGTGGCGGGCCCGTCGGAGGAGGCGCAGCGCGCGCGGGTGGCGCGGGGAGGGAGGCGGAGGTGGTGGGGGCCGGGGGCGGGGCTCCTGCGGGCGGACGAGTGGCGGGAGTTAGGGTGGGAGAAGAGGAGGGAGAGGGAGGAGGAGGCGGCGGCGGCGGAGGTCGCCATGGCGCGGCGGGGGGCCCTTGGCGGCGCGGCGGCGAGATGGGACTGGGAGAGGGGAGAAGATTAGGGGAGGAGTCTGGTCTCTGGTGACGTGGAGGAGGGTTTAGGCTTTTTCGGAGAGGGGAAGCCGAATCGGTGGGCCGATCTGGACGTTAATTGGCGGCAAGTTGTTGATGGCCCTGACAAGTGGGTCCAGGTGGCCAGCGGCCCGTTGCAATTGCTTTCCTTTTTCACGTTTCACTTGTTCGTTGGCAGCTGGTACAGTGGTGTCACCCTTATCAATATGATAACCTCTATTGCAATTCAACCAGAAGCGTGCGAGCTGAACGCACGTCGTGTCACGATGAGCCCGTGGGCGGCTGGAGCTTACTCAACACTTCAATCGCTCAAAGGGCGTACAAATCCAAACCACACAGTCACACACAGATATGCTAGCAACCCAAACGCCGATTTGAGCGAGTAATCTACGTTGTTTTCGCCTGCTTTTCGAGGGGGCATAGCCAGATAGCCTATCTTTTCTGGAAAAAAAAACGAGCATCGCATGTTCAAAACGTGGAGAATCGAGAGCGAGAGGACGAGCGGTGGCCATGGATTTTGGATGGACCTAGTACGTGCTCGCTGAAGCATCGAGGGTCCCAGGCTCAGCACCACCACAGATGGTCACATCAGAGGATGCGATGAAGCATATTCTGGCCGGCTTCCTCTATATGTAGCATTTGGAAATAAACTCTATCTGTAGCATATCTGGATGGAAATATCCCGTGCTCAAAAGGGAAGGTTCAACTGCTCAAGGCTGCCACTGATTCTGATACTGATACGGAGCACGCATTCCTTCCGTCTGAATCAAGCGAGAGAGAAGTGGGATCGTGGAAGTAACAATCTCTCTGAGTGAAAAAAAAGGTGAAATATATGCAAGCAAAATTTCTGGATCAACACGAGTGCATAGACGCTGAATCAAAGTGGGTTCGGTGTTCTTCAAAGTCTCATGCTACAGAATCAACAATCCAGTATAGTACTATAGTACAGTACATATTATCGAATCATAAATTCGCAGTACTCAGATTGCTCATATCATACAGTATGACCCAACGAACACTTCAGCTGGGCAAATGATGCGTAAGGTGAAGCTGGCGGCAGTGTGCCATACTGCAATTCCTACCCCAATTAAATCTCTTTGGCATAGGAATAAAATTGAACACAGCAGTCTATGAGTCTATCATCTATTTAACATTTCAGATGACTGCGCAGTGTTCACATAAGTTGCGCTCTTGTTGAATCCTTCAAGTACCATTATTCGCACTGCCTCCAAGCCCCTGTGGAACGCGAAATCAAGCTGCATAAAGAGATCACTCCTGTTACCGTTTCCTTGTCTCCACATGGATGAATATACAACAGAAAATTACGTGTTGTTAAATTGGATGGACCAAAATATAAGGTACATGTTATAGTGAGAACCTCTTCTTGCTCTTTCTTGGTAAAAGGTCGGAGAACAAAATTTGCAGGATCCATCTTCCCAGGTGGTCGTCCAATGCCTGACAAATATTATCACAGGAATATTTCATAGTGTGCAGCTGAAGAGAGAAGGACTGACAAGTGGTATACCAATTCTTAGGCGTGGAAAATCACGACTTTGTTTCAAATGGTTCACGATGCTCCTCATCCTGCACATGGTGGGAAAATGGTAAGTACGAAAAGAAGATTTTCTCCAAAAGATAATGGTACAGGGAAGGTTCCCAAGCCGCTGCTGTCACTGTCCCTGTCAAGTTTCCACATGGATATAGGACTCTTTGCTTGAAGAAAAAGTGGGAGCAATAAAACTACAAATGAGGTTGTTACCAAATGTATCCTGCTGCATTTTTTAACAGCTAAGCACCTTATAATCAGTTTCTAAACATCATATATGCTCAAAATACCCTTCTCTTAGGTGAACACTGAAATACTGACTGAGTTATACATGAAACAGATAAAAGAAAGAATTTGTCTCTGAAGTAGTCTTAGTTTAGCATCAAAATTTTGAGTGGCGTGGAATCTTGGTTATGCACTGTTAAGTAATATCTAGACTGCGCTCTAAAAAATGCAGCACTTCTCCGGTCATTTCTTTTATGTATTTTGGTGATTATTGTCCTTGTTTGTTTCTGCAATCTCTCTATTCTCCTAGGTCAGCTAGAGTGATTGCTTGTAAGGGACAGGGTTTCTTTCTATCTCTCTTTAATACAAAGATACGCAGCTCTCTTGCAGGTTCGAGAAAAAAAATGCAGCACTTCTCTGGTCTGGGAAGCTGAGGAATACCAGAATATAGGGGTGTTTTGCTACAATCAAATGAGGTGTAAAACTTGAACAGTCTTGTTTTAAAATAATGAAACAGGTCTTATGCCTTTCCTAAAAAAATATCAGAAAAGTAGACGAGAAACGGAGTACCCATTATGCCCTCCATGACCACCCTTTGGCAGCAGGCGCAATTTTCCAAAGGGCAAATCTAGATCATCATACATCTGCAGAGAAGAAAAGAACAAGAATTAGATAATAGTGATTTTACGAAGTGCAAATGAGAATTAGATAATAGTAATTTTGCAAACTGAGAATGGCAATGTATTCCAAAATTAGATAATACATCATGTTCTGTGACAAACTGCAGCAACTGAAGAGTGCACATTTACCACAACAACTTGATTAAGTGGTATCTTGAAATATGAAACCAGCTGTCCCACCTATATAACTTGGCGTGTCAAATATATATACACACAAAATAGGAGAAATGTATTCAAAGTTTCTTCCGAATCATTATACTTACAGACTCACCGCTTGCATTCATAAAAGTTTGCGGCTTGGCAAGCATGATAGGTGCATCACCAATACGACCTGGATAATAACGAAGGAGTCTTTGTTTAGAATGCTTTCTGGAATGTAAATACTTTCAAAGAAGTTAGCGATGCATATATTTTAGGAATTCCTCTATTTTATGTTCAAATTCAGTTGTAGAGGACTCTTTCAAGTTGCAACAAATTTGGTTGCAAAAAGGAAGTGGGCAAAAACAATGGCAACAGTTCAGCTCTGGAAAGTATCCAATCAAGATTAGCACCACAGCGGCACAGCCTTCAACACATACTTCAGTGTCAAAGAAAAATACTTAGTGCGAGTGTCACCTTTTCCAACCATGGCCTTGAACTGCATACTGCTGAGGGATATACCCTCAGCTTCTGCTATAACATCAATCATCTCGAATCCAACCTACGAAAGTGAGAATAATCAGATATGATCTCAACTCCATAAAGATATTGTACACTGCAGTGCCGACGAACATAGCCATTTATAAATTATGGAAGACTCAATTTATGTATTCGGATTTTATTCCACGAAACCGAGTTTAAAAATCTACAAGAAAAATGACCTCTCTGATTACTGAATCCGACATTTTAGTGCTGCTATCTCATTCTGTATACAACAAGAAACCAAGTGGACAATTGAATTTGCATATCGGTACCTGTATCTTCGAAAGTTAAAGCCTGCAATTTGTGCCGTACAACTCAAACATTTCCCAATACGACAAAGGCAAACCCGAAATCCCACCGAGCAAAACGATAACTTTCACGGCGAACAGGGGCTGGCAGGCGGCTTACGTTGTGGCGAGTCCCCTGGTAAACCTTCCCGGGGTTCCCCAGCCCGACGAAGAGCCACGGCTTCCGCACGCTGCCATCGCCTGCTCCCGCGGCTGATGAGGAGGCGGCTCGGCAGGCAGAGGATGAGGCTGGCACGCATCTCGGCCTTGCCCGGGGAAGTGAGAGAAGCGGGGAGGGGAGGCGGGACGCCGAGGAACCGGGGAGCAGCCGCATCGCCGTCGCTGCCGCTGCCGCCGCCGCCGCCGCTGCTACCGGTACGAGATTACGAGCTGACAGCTGAGCAAGCTTTGGGACGGGCCGGGATTCTCATATTGGGCTTCATAGTTAAGCCCAGGTTGGGTCGACCAAGCCAGCTTTCTTTCCTTTTCTTCCAGGGAAAAAGTCCATTCTGTCTCTCTCACCTATGAGGAAAGTCTTATTTTGGTCCTTCAAATGTGAAACCAGTCGTCGAGCCTCCTCAAACTCGTAAAACCAGTTCAATTTTCCTCCTATCTTGGTTTTGAACCCAATTTTGTAGTTGTAGGTTTTGCTTCACGTCGGATGGATTTGTGTTCCTGGTCCGTCCGTCTTCCTTCTTCTCTTCGCTCATCTCTCTTCTCTTGTGTTATGATGAGGAAGTCTTCCCTCCTCCGGTCCTATTCACCGGCATGCACTATCCACTTATATTGGTTTCCCAATGGTCGACCTGTCCTAGCTCATCCTCGCACTGCAAATCCGAGGTCAAGGGCTCACCTTGGCCATGCGTCATCGTACAGATATCTCTACGCATGTGCCCCTCCACCTCCAAGTACATAAATAAAAACCCTCCACATCCTCATTTTCGTTTTACCTTGCCTCATCGAAGCTCTCCCCCTCCCACCCATCAGAGCGTCGCGGGTTATCCATCTAGATCCACCACATAGACCTAGGCGAGCAGCACCAACGCAAGTAGCCCCAGATCAGGCATGCGATCCCTGTCGCGGTGCCAAGTGCAGTGACCATGAATGCCACGAGTGAGTGCTGTGGTGGCCGTCGCCACTGTGGAACATGAGAATGGCTAGGAAGATGAGTGGGAGCATGAGGACCAAGAGTGCAACAACGACGAAGGCATCCGTGTCAGCTTGCTCGTGCTGCCAGTCTTGCCTGGACTCGTGGCTACTTGTTCGTCTGGTCACCCACCGTCTTCTCGCTGCTGACACTCCACAGTGCCGACAGCTCCCTCCTTGCCCTCAATCTCTAGTCGAGTGGCAGATCGATGGGAGTAGAGCAATAGGGTAGAGCGGTATATATGGAGATGGAAAATAGACAAGGCATAGGTGAAGTTTCATCTTTTCCTCTCGTAATTTATATTTCAAAACCTTTATTTTTTTGAAAGGAAAGTTTGTATAAATCAGCTTACAACCAGGAACCACGTGCAAAACCAGCTCCAAATTAGCTCAATACCAGTTTAGAAATTAAAATGGAGAAAAACTAACCCGGTTTTACAAGTTAGATAGGCTGCATAACTGGTCTCATAGTTGAGACTTGAGAGACTTGAACCTGAATTTAGTGATAGTCAACGGAGCCAAATTTTCCTTCTTTAAGAAGTCCTTTTCACCTCGTGACGATCGCAGGAGTCGAGTTTTCTCAGGGCCTATTAGGGGACTCACGCATAGAAGGTCCACTGTCAGCCCACCAGAATCACCTCCTCCACATTGCCCTCGTCATCTCTGGTGGTCCATCAACCAGCACCTGCCTACGCGCTAAAGCGCCCCTGCGATATTCATCGGCCTATTGATTGTCTCATTGTCGGCAGTGGTTGGTGGCTCCTGCCACACCGCCAACACCCCCGGTCACCGTCGATCCACCGCTGCTAGGAGCGGAGGCAGAAATAATTTGCATCCCGGGCTGGATCTATGAACATGTATTAAGCTAATTAAATTAGAGCCGAATTATGATAATTTAGACTAATAAACTATGTAAATTTACTTGAGATGTATTGAGCTCGACTCGTGCTGTAGCACGCCCAGCACGGATGCTGGCTCCACCCCTGATCGCTGCCCCCAACACGTCCAACAACTCAAAACAAAACCCTGGTGGCGGCAGCAGAGGAGGAAGACGACGACAAGCAGAGGAGGAAGACGACGACAATGGTTATGGGCCCACCTGTAGTGGCTCGGCGCGTGTCCTTCTGCGACATGATGGCCTTGAGTCATGCTCGTGACTCCTAGTATCAGTGAGTTTTTTTTTTCTGTAAGCACCAAACCAGTATTGGTCCTCCTGTAATATCTTAAAACTTGCTCGTGTTCGTGGGAGCTGTCATGGTGCAACGTCAGCCCATCCATTAGTCGCACTATGATAGATATCAATCAATTACTTATGAAAATACTCCATCCGTTCTATTTTATTATTCATTGTTGACTTTTTTTCTCACAATGCTTGATGACTCATCTTATTTAAAAATATATATAATTATTATTTATTTTGTTTATAAATTGCCTTATCCCAAAGGTATTTTAAGTTATCTTATTTTTTCTATATTTGGACTAATTTTTTTAATAAAATGAATGGTCAAAATATTACAAGAAAAAAGTCAACAACAAATAATAATTTGAAATGAAATAGTACTCACTAAAAACAGAACTAGAAACAATTAAAGTTGGAACAATGAAATATTATTTGACAATCATATCTCGGCTGCACAACGTGCAAAAATCCAGGGCTTGACCACTTGATAACCTTTTGATTTTTTAAGTTTGAAATAGATCATGGTTTTCATTCATAGTGAAAATTGAATGCGATTAAAAAGTGGCCATTGTTATCTATTCGGCATGTGGAGAATAAGTAGCAACTTCGAAACTATGATATGACCCTTAAATTACCAAGAAACACATACAGCACAGGGGAATGATGTTTGGTTGCACGGCATAATCCACCACGCCTACAAAAGGTTAGGCATTGCCAAGTTTGGTGAGCAATGCGGTACGGGATAGCAATACTTTTCTTCACTTGTTTCACGCCACAGCCCACAAGTGTGTCCTAAAAAATCTGCGCCTACATAGTGGTGCCGCCAAGCATCCTCACAAAGTCACAAAGTCAACAAAGTCAATAAAGTTTCTTATTTGCTTGGAAAAATTAATGTGATGGCTCGCATATTGATGCCATTCTTTTATTCCATCATATCCGACGTCTCTCTACCAATGCAATGCTAGCACCTACTACTTCGTCATACTTCTTTAACTTTTACATCATCGACCTGATAACAATAATATGTCTTGGTAGTTTATTTATTTTCTATGTAGCTGTTTATACTTTTTTTATAAATTCGGTTAAAATTAGTGAAGTTTAACTTACAAAAATGCTAAAATAATTATAACTTAAAACCGAGGGAGTAGTTTCTTTGCCGTAGCACCGATGCTTCGTACGTACATCACAGTACCCTCCGCTGGACGCCGCACAACACCCACCACTAGTCCACTGCTATTGTTTCGTGGAGTCTCGTCTGCATGACTGCATCGACCTGCCGCCCGCCACGCCTCAGCCAACAGAAAGCAGACAGAAGTTTCTGCGAGACTTGCAGGTCTTTCACGTCGAGGTTGCCAGCGGTTTGCAGATGGTCTCTCCGGTAGAAAGAACAGCGCAGTTGGTCAGTGAGTTCCCATACACGCTTTTCTCTGTACTCCATGTTCTAAGGCCTCGTCTCAAATTCCACATCCAAAATTAAGATTATCATCGCATCAAAATGTCGGCACATGCATGAAGTACTAAATATAGATAAAATCAAAGACTAATTACACAGTTTTATTGTACTCTACGAGACGAACATTTTGAGCCTAATTAATCAATTTTTGGATAATTTTTCACACGTATAAACGAAATGCTACAGTGACACACGCACCCAAAAGATCAAAGTTTGTCTCCAAATTCGGAAACTAAACAAGGCCTAAGTGATAAACATGAAGATGCAGGGTGCAGATTCATCATCGTCAGGGCATTGTTTAGATCTCAAATTCAACCCCAAATTCTACTATGCAAAAAGGAGATTTTCATCGCATCAAAATGTCATAAAAGTATTAAATGTAGATGAAATCAAAAACTAATTACACAGTTTTGTTGTACTCTGCGAGACGAACATTTTGAGTCTTATTAATCAATTTTTGGACAATTTTTCACACATACAAACGAAATGCTACAGTGACGCGCGATTCCCAAAACTCCCAATTCAGGATGCCAAATTGACATCTAAACCAGGCCCGGATCAAATCCAACCCGTCAAGTGGTTCTCCGTGTACCGATCCATATATCAGCATCCACCCACGCTTGACGAACTCTCCCGGTTTCAGACTCAGTCCTGTTGCTTTCAACCCGGCGCGGGTGTCTCGGTCCCGTTGCTTTCAAGTCCAGTAGTTTAGGCTTTCAAGCCGTGTGCTTGATTCCTGGCTCCAAGCCAGTCAAAGTCTTCTCGAGTCATGGCAGGCATAGAACATAGAACCTCTAATTTTGCTTTATCCTCTGATCTGATGACACGCTGCTATCTTCTAATTTCATGCCAGTCCTCCCATGGAATTCAGACTTCAGACTCCCCAGAAGACGACACTAGTTCGTACGAGGCTATAAGTGCGTGCCACGCAGCCTCCATGCAAATGCATTGTGCCATTGGCCCCCACCACTAGCTAGCTACCGTGTCCCATCTCCCCCATGGCTCTCCCCCACCTCGCCTTCCTAATGGCCTCATCACTGCTGCTACTAACAACCGAAACCACCTCGTCTGCCAATGCCACCGCCGTCGCCGGCGACCTCTCGGCCCTCCTCGCCTTCAAAGCCCGGGTGTCCGACCCTACCGGCGTCCTCCGCGGCAACTGGACGCCCGCCACGCCCTACTGCAGCTGGGCCGGCGTCTCCTGCGGCCACCGGCACAGGCTGCGCGTCACCGCCCTGGCGCTCCCCGGCGTCCCGCTTGCCGGAGCCCTGGCCCCCGAGCTCGGCAACATGTCCTTCCTCTCCGCCCTCGATCTCAGCGACACCGAGCTCACGGGGCCCGTTCCGGCCTCTCTCGGAAAGCTGCCGCGCCTCACGTTCCTCAACCTCTCCAACAACCATCTTTCAAGCAGTGTTCCAGCCTCTCTCGGCAACCTCACCGCGCTTGAGATTCTCGACCTCGACTCGAACAACCTCACCGGCGAAATCCCAAACGAGCTGGACAATATGCAGAGCGTCGTGTACCTTGATCTTAGTAGGAACGAGCTGAGCGGCCCGGTGCCGCAGGGCTTGTTCAACGGCACCTCGTCCCAGCTGAGCTACCTGAACTTTGCATACAACAGCCTGACGGGTAACATTCCTAGCGCCATTGGCATCTCGCCAAACCTTCAGGCCCTCGTGCTGTCCTATAACCAGCTTTCAGGGGAGATACCGCCCTCACTGTTCAACATGTCCAACCTCCAATGGCTGTACCTGTCCAAGAACAACCTCTCCGGGCCGGTGCCGAACAACGGGAGCTTCTTCAATCTTCCCATGCTGCAGAGAGTGTATCTCTGGAAAAACAGGCTCACCGGCGCGGTGCCCCCGGGCTTTGGGGCGTGCAAGAACCTGCAGCATCTCAATCTGGCCTACAACAGCTTCACCGGTGGAATACCGTTGTGGTTGGAGTCCATGCCGGAGCTGACAATCATCTCGCTAGGTGGTAACGACCTTTCCGGAGAGATCCCGGCCGGCTTGAGCAATCTCACCGGTCTCACCGTACTAGATTTCACCACGAGCAATCTGCGTGGGAAGATCCCGCCGGAGTTGGGGCGGTTGACGCAGCTGCAGTGGCTGAGCCTCGAAATGAACAACTTGACAGGTACCATTCCAGGCTCCATCAAGAACATGTCCATGATCTCCATCCTTGACATATCCTACAACTCACTTACTGGACCTGTGCCACGAAATCTTTCCGGGGATTCTCTTACTGAGCTCTACATTGCCGAGAACAAGATCAGTGGAGACGTCAGTTTCCTGGCTGACTTGTCAAGTTGCAAGAGCCTCAAATACATCGTCATGGAGAAAAATTACTTTACCGGTAGTATCCCCACCTCTATTAGCAATCTCTCCTCCCTCCGGATCTTTAGAGTTTTCGAGAACCAAATAACTGGCCCCATCCCAAATATGTCGGCAAATCAGAGCAGCATATGGTTCCTTGATCTTCGCAACAACCTATTCAGCGGGGAAATTCCGTTATCAATTACGGAGTTAAAGAATCTCAAAGGTCTTGACTTGTCTAGCAACCAGTTGTCCGGGACTGTCCCCGTAGAAATCAGCAAATTATCAAACCTGTTTGGTTTGTCCCTGGCCAACAACAAGCTCCATGGCCCTATACCAGATAGCATTGGAAATCTACGCAACCTACAAACATTAGAACTATCAAATAACCGGTTCACTTCAACAATTCCCATGGGGCTATGGAGCATTCGGAACATTGTGCAGCTTGATCTGTCTCAAAATGCCCTGACCGGCGCTTTGCCCGAAGATGTAGGAAATCTGAAGGCAATAACATATATGGACCTTTCTTCCAACCGGCTCCTTGGCAACATACCAACTTCACTGGGAGTGGTCCGTACACTGACCTACCTAAATTTATCAAAGAACAGTCTCCAAGATCAGATACTGGATGCAATTGGCAAGCTAAGTAGCATTCAAACATTGGATCTTTCACACAACGCTCTGTCTGGTACCATCCCAAAATCCTTCGCCAATCTCACCGATTGCACAAGCCTAAATCTCTCTTTCAATAGATTCTATGGACAGATCCCAGAGAGCGGCGTGTTCTCAAACATCACACTGCAGTCATTGGAAGGGAACACCGCACTATGCGGCCTTCTGCGCCTTGGGTTCCCACACTGCCCAGACGATGAGCTCAACCATCATCGCCACCGATTTGGTCTCCTAAAACTTGTGCTTCCAAGTGTTGTAGCAGCCATTGCAATAGGAATTTACTTGTTCATACTGATCAAAACTCGTGTTAACAAGAGGCCAAAGGAGCTGCCATCCACTAGCTTGGAGGAAAACAGCCACAAGCAGCCAATTTCCTACTTTGATCTGGCTCGTGCCACAAATAACTTCGACAGTGACAACCTACTAGGGGCAGGAAGCTTTGGCAAAGTATTCAGAGGCTTGTTGTCTGATGGGCAAATTGTCGCGATAAAAGTCCTTAACATGGAACTAGAAAGAGCCACCATTAGCTTCGATGTCGAGTGCCGTGCGCTTCGCATGGCTCGACATCGAAACTTGGTTAGGATAGTCACCACTTGCTCGAATTTGGACTTCAAGGCTCTAGTGCTCCAATACATGCCAAATGGGAGCCTAGATGAATGGTTGTTCTCTAACAACCGTTGTGGGCTAGGATTGGCCCAAAGGGTGAGCATCATGTCGGATGTGGCTCTGGCGATGGCTTACCTCCACCATGAGCACTTTGAGGTAGTCCTCCACTGTGACCTCAAGCCAAGCAACGTGTTACTTGACGAAGACATGACGGCTTGTGTAGCCGACTTCGGCATCGCAAGGTTACTGCTGGGGGAGGATACTTCCATAGTCTCAAGGAACATGCAGGGAACAATTGGTTATATGGCGCCAGGTATGCGGTTGCCTGCAACTTGGTATATAATTCATAGTTTCACACTAGCTCATCTCATTAGCATTGTGATCACTGATGTCTCTATTAATTTCCTCTGCTCCAAACACAACAGAGTACGCCTCGACCGGTAAAGCGTCAAGGAAGAGCGACGTGTTCAGCTACGGGATAATGCTTCTGGAAGTCATCACCGGGAAGAAGCCTACCGACGCCATGTTTAGCGAAGAACTAAGCCTCAGAGAATGGGTCAGCCAAGCTTTTCCTTCAAGACTTGCCCATGTCGTGGATTATGACATCCTTCTTCTAGACGAGGAGTCAGCTAGCAGTGGAGACATCCGACATGCCGATTGGTCATCTAGCGAAGAATCTCCCAACGTCTGGAGCTGCCTGGAGCAGGTGGTGGACTTGGGTTTACAGTGCTCGCGTGACTTGCCTGAGCAGAGGTTGACAATGAAGGATGTGGCTGCTAAGCTTGCACGGATCAAGGAGTGTTTGTCCTCCTGATGATGATCTGGAATACAACTGAGGCTTTGTTTCGATGTAGATATTGAACGGCTAGAATTGAATTGAATATCAATACCAAAGCAGACTTGTATTGGAAATGGTTACAATACCAAATTTGTTGTTTGGATGTAGATGAAATTGATAGTTGGAATCCAATAAGAGGGTAAATACGAATTCATGTTTGGGTGTGCTTAACGTGAAATTGGAATTCACTCTGTCCACCACGCCTGTGCCAAATCCCGCAGCAGACCTTGCCAGTGCGAAGCTCGGCCGGACCAGGCCACACCGCCCTCACCCGAGGCGACGCTCGGTTGACCAGGCCCCGCCGCCCTCACCCGAGGCGGAGCTCGGCCGGACCAGGCCGTGCGGCCCTCGCCTTGGCCGGAGCTGGGTCGGACCAGGCCGCACTGCCCTTATCCGGGGCGGAGCTCGGCCTGACCAGGCCGCGCCGCCCTCGCCCGGGGCGGAGCTCGTTTGGATAAGACCGCGCCGCCCTCACCCAGAGTCCGGCCGTCCTCGCCTAGGTCGGAGCTCGGCTGGAGCGCCACCCTCGCCGAAGGACGGAGTGCCGCCCTCGCCGAAGGAGCCTGCAGCACATGCGCAGGAGAGGGATGCAAGGCGTTGCGCTACGGAGGATGGCCACGGCCGGAGCAAAGGACCGGCGGGGCGCATAGGAAGACGAAGATGAGAGAGAGAGAGGGAGAGGGGATAGCACTTCAGTCGAATACGGAGGCAATCGGAAATGCGGGGAAGGATAGAGCGATAGCTTTAATACCGTCTGGTACCGGAGATAGTTTCCAAAACCAATTCCAAAACCATCCAAACAACTGATATTAGATACGCCTAATATCAATTCTCAATTCCAAGCTTCAATATCTACATCCAAACACTACCCGGAGGTTTCCCTTCCAAAAAAATGCAACTGAAGGAGTGAAAGACAATAATTGTATTTCTCAGTGCTACAAAAGGTTAACATTGATGATAACTTCAGACCAAATGCCAAACATGAAGGTTGGGGTTATGCTGATCAGAGATCAGTCAGGCTACGCAAAGAGGCTAGTGAATGCTTTGATTCTGAAGCTATTGCAGGTATGGATGTCTTTTTTTAGAAAAGGGAATATATTAATATTCCAGCCTCTGCATCATACAACTATCATTATTACACAAGGAAAAGAAGCTTCATTCCTAATAGCACACATGCCTAGGAAAAAGAAGCAGAAAAAATCATCTATCCCACGGGAAAGTGTCCATCTCCAAATGACTACCATCACAACAAAAAGGTTTAGCCTAAACCTTAGTTGTGTTAGAATTGGTTGCCACTAGCTTCAAACCACCAACACCAAAAAGTCCTATCCAAACCCAATGTCCTGACATATTTTCTACGATCAAAAGTACATGGTCAACGGTGGTGTTCCATGCACCTAACCCTGAATCCACTCAGAGCTGCCACCATCAAGCCCGTCGTCTTCATACGGCTCCAATTAACCAGCTTTAAATCCCGTTGTCACAAATCTCAAACCCACGATGTCATTAAGGATATCTGACAATAATAACCGGTGTAGAACTGGATCATAAAAGAATAAGATCTAGCCTGGTGTCTTGTAGAACGAACGCCGCCGTGTCCATTATGCTAATCGCAGTGTAACCTTGACCAAGAATGGACTCCAGTGGACTCGCCTTCCATTTCCTCGCCGCAATGCTTTTAGCCGTCATTGATTAACAGAGCATGAAATTCCATAGCGACGCCTCCAGGGAGGAAAGCGATGCTGTTTGCGCCGCCGTTGCCGGACCCGAAGACCAATGCTTTACCTAGGAAAGTATGCGGAGAAGCCGCCATTGCTATCGTCGTCCGTCAGTCCGTGCGAGGTGAAGAAACACCCCTGCGCAACAAGCGCAACACTTTCGTTGCACGGAATCCCGATGAACAAGATGTCCTCTCCATCGAAACTCCACACAAGCGGAGAATCAGCCGGAGACCGCCGCACACTGGACGGAACAAATCTCGCCGGCGACGGAGCAGGTAGCCGCCCGCCAACCTGCAACCACGAAGCACGGAGAGGATGTGGATAAACTGGAGGGGGGCCAAGGAACGCCATCCCTGCATTCGCCCCGTCCGCGCCGCGCCTACTGCCAACACCGGATCCAGACCATGCCGGACCGCTGTCACCACGGCAGGCGCCACCGCGCGCATGTTGACGCGGAACGTGTGCCTCCCAGGCCGCCGCCACGGCCGGCCCATCCGCCCTGCTCATGACGGTCCGCCGTAGGCCGACAAAGCCGCGCACCCCGACAGACCGCCGCTAATGCCATGCGCCGCCATCCGTGCACACGTGTCCGGTCGCCACCACGACCAGCTTGCCGACGACCGCCGCACGCCTGATCTTCCCCGCTTGCGCGCGCCAACCCGTGCGCCCGCATCCGCATTCCACCACGCCATGGAAGGGTGTCCTGTCGCAGCCCTCATTGCCTCCATCCGGGGCTTCCGGCGTGAAGCTGCCGGGATGAAGGGCTGCAAAGGACCAGACGCGGGGGCCTCGCGGAAAAAACGGATCGTCAGGTGGTGTACGGCTCGGTATGGATGTCCTGAACGTATGCAGCTGAGGCCTTGTTTAGATGCAGAATTTGGGTGCCCAGAATTCTGCATCTACTGTTCCGAACAAAATCTGTGCAAACTTTGGGTGTTGGGAATGGAGTGGATCTCTACACCTCTGTAGACTTTGGTGTTGGTGCTCTGTTTATATGCATGATTTCCAAGGATTTATGATTTCCGAGTTTATTTGCTTAATTTCAAATTTTCCTTGTGCAATTTCAGATTTCACCTCTTGTGTATATGGTGTCACCGTGTCAGCTTGGCGGCCTGTGGTTCCACCGTGTGGATGGACCCGGCCCATGTTTCTGCTGCACAGCTGCAGCCGAATTCGAGTCTGTCGATATGGCTGGGCTGGAGGGAGCCAATGCTTTGCTTGTTTTGCTTTCGTTGGGCCACGTCAACACGTCATCCTCATCCTCTCCGCTCCACCCGTCTGCCGCCATTTCTTCCTCCACCTCTTCCGGCCGTCCGGCGAACCAATTCGGACGCGACCGTACAGCCATTGCCAAAATGCCACCAGCTGCTCCAGGGAAGCTATGCTGCGCGCGCTACTCGCTCCAGCTCCTCCAACCCCACCCCTCTTTCCCCGGCGTCGCCACCTGCAGCTCCTGCGCATGCTCCTCGCTTTCTTCCGCCGCCTCCGGCAGCCTGCGCCAGAGGCTCCATCCGCCGCCCGCCCTCTCACCATCTACCTCCCGCTCCGCCTCGACACTCACCGACCCGCCTGATGCCGACGGCGACAAGGATGGCGCCTCCGACTCCGACGACGCCCTCCTGGCGCTCCTCCGTGCCCATGACACCGACGCCGCCTACCGCCTCTTCTCCTCCAATCCTTCGCTCCTCCCTTCCTCCCCCACCACAGCGTCCCGCCTCCTCGCGCAGCTCTCCTTCAGCTCCAAGAGCCCCGACGCCTTCTCCCGCGCCGCCCGCCTCCTCCAGAGCCTCCGCGCCCGCGGGGGCCTGGACCTCCTCGACGCCAACTCCCTCTCCCTCGCGGCCGCGGCCGCCGCTCGCTCCCGCGACGCCCGCCTCGCCCACTCCCTCATCCTCTACACGCTCCGCCAGGGCCTCCTCCCCGACCGGCGCGCCTACACCGCCGCCGTCGCCCGCCTCGCGCCGCCCACCAAGGCGCTCCGCCTCTTCGACGCCGTCCTCCGCCACCTCCGCCGCGCGCCGCCCGACTTGATATCCCCCTCCTGCATCCCGGACACGGCCGCCTTCAACGCCGCGCTCAGCGCCTGCGCCGACGCCGGAGACCCCCGCCGGTTCCGGCACCTGTTCGACGCCATGGGCGAGTGGGGCGCCGCCGCCGACGCGCTCACCTACAACGTCGTCATCAAGATGTGCGCGCGCGCCGGCCGGAAAGGCCTCGTCGCGCGCGTGCTCGAGCGCATGCTCTCCTCCGGCATCGCCCCCTGCGCCACCACGTTCCACTCCCTCGTCGCCGCGTTCGTCGGCTTCGGCGACATCCCCACGGCGGAGAGGATCGTGCAGGCGATGCGGGAGGAGCGCAAGGACATATGCCTGCTGCTCAGAGCTATCGCCATGGAATGCGACGACGTGGCCGACGCCGAGCAGGGCGCCGCCCTGCTCGACGACATCGTCGCCTGGGACGACCCAGAACATGGCACAGGCGAGGTGCCGCTGCTCCCCAAAGCTTATCCGCCCAACGCCAGGGTGTACACCACGCTCATGAAGGGGTACATGAACGCCGGCCGCGTCGACGATGTCGTGGCCGTGCTGCGCGCGATGCGGCGAGAAGCCGAGACGGTACCGGCAAGCCGGCCGGACCACGTGACCTACACGACGGTGATCTCAGCGCTCGTCGCCGTCGGCGACATGCCTCGCGCGCGCGCCGTACTGGACGAGATGGCCGCGGCCGGGGTTCCGGCCAACCGGGTCACCTACAACGTCCTGCTCAAGGGGTACTGCCAGCAGCTGCAGATCGGCAAGGCCAGGGAGCTCTTCGAGGAGATGGTGACGGGCGCCGGCATCCAGCCCGGCGTGGTGACGTACAACACCCTCATGGACGGGTGCGTGCTGACGGATGACAGCGCCGGCGCGCTGGCCTTCTTCAACGAGATGCGGTCGCGCGGCATCGCGCCGTCGACGGTGAGCTACACGACGCTGATGAAGGCGTTCGCCGTGTCGGGGCAGCCCAAGGTTGCGCACAAGGTGTTCGAGGAAATGGAGCGGGACCCGAGGGTGGCGGTGGACAGGGCGGCGTGGAACATGCTGGTGGAAGGGTACTGCCGGCTGGGGCATGTGGAGGCGGCGAAGCAGGTGGTGGAGAGGATGAAGGAGCGCGGCGTGCAGCCGGACGTGGCGACGTACGGCAGCCTGGCGAAGGGCGTCGCGGCGGCGCGCAAGCCGGGGGAGGCGCTGGTGCTGTGGAACGAGGTGCAGGAGCGGTGCCTGGAGGAGGCCGACGAGGAGCTGCTGGGGGCGCTGGCGGACGTGTGCGTGAGGGCGGCGTTCTTCAAGAAGGCGCTGGAGATCGTGGCGTGCATGGAGGAGAAGGGCATCGCGCCCAACAAGACGAGGTACAAGAAGATGTACATCGAGATGCACTCGAGGATGTTCACCAGCAAGCACGCGTCGCAGGCGAGGCAGGACCGGCGTCGGGAGCGAAAGCGCGCCGCCGAGGCCTTCAAGTTCTGGCTGGGCCTGCCCAACTCCTACTACGGCAGCGAGTGGCGGGTCGAGCCTCTGGTGGAAGGTGATGATGACCCAAGCTGAGGCACCAGTCCCGCTGCCAGGATTAGACATACCCTGCTGCATGAAAGGGATATAGGGTTTGTTGACCATGAAAGGGATACTGCCTTCACAGCCGTATTTTTTTGGTGAATTTTTTTTCCACCGCGTTGACCAAAATAAGGGTATTAAATAAAGTAAATTTACAAAACTAACTTCACAACTCCGGATTAATTCATAAGATAAATCTAATGAGGCCTTTAACCGCACGATTAGAGGATGGTTATTGTAGCATTACTGTAGTAAATTATGGACTAATTAGGCTCATTAGATTCGTTGCGCAAAGTTACACCCATCTCTAAAAAAATTTTACAAATAAACTTCATTTAATACTCCATGTATGTAAGATTCTCTTTAGAAATATATTTCCAAAGGGAAAGAAACGTGATCCATTTTCCCAAGATCTTTCTCGACGAAACTGTGTTTGCATCGGTGTTTTGATGAATTGGCTGTGTTTTTTTGGGTAAAATTTTTTTCCACCCCGTTTGATCAATAATTAAGGGTATTAAATAAAGTCAGTTTACAAAACTATCTTCACAACCCCGGGTTAATTCACGAGAGAAATCTAACGAGACCTTTGACCGCACGATTAGAGGATGGTTACTGTAGCAATACTGTAGTAAATCATGGACTAATTAGGCTCGTTAGATTCATCGCGCAAAGTTACACTCATCCCTGAAAAGATTTTGTAAATAGACTTCATTTAATACTCCATGCATGCAAAATTCCTTTTGGAAATTTTTTTCCGGAGAGCAAAGAAACACGAACTTAGTAGCGTGCACGTGTTTAAAAACAATTATATATAAAGAAACTAGTTAAATGCATCATTAATATACGGATTTGGTGAGTGGGTATGTTTAGATACATCATCTTTCTAATTGTCCATTTAGGAGCAACAACTTGGTATATGGTTGCAAATAGGTCACTAAAATGACACATGGGCAAAAAAACACCATGTTGATACCATATGTGTACATTTGGTCTTATTTTATTGTTTATTAGGATTTATTTTGACATATACCAATTTTGATAAACATCAATTTTTTATGATATTGATACATAATGAACAATATATCAGCACAACACAACAATTTGAGAATTTATATTACCACTCAAATTTTGTTGAGAGGCAATGACCGCAAACTAAGCTACGAATCAAAAAGTCAAATTTTTGCACTTATATGATGACTACGGTCGAGGCCAAATATATATCATGTTGTGTTATATTATTTCATTTCACATCGCCAAAAATAACTATTTTTTCGTAAAATATATAATTTTTAAACATTTTACAATACTCTTTGTCTAAAAGATGCTACAAACAAAATCTAAAAGAGATACTACTAAACTAACCTAAATTACATAATGAGTAAGGACTTTTACAAAAAAAGGGCTAATGCATCGTTGCGATGCTGCCTACATGGTCTTTTTTGTCCATGTGTCATTGTGGTGACCTATGTGCACCCACATGCCAAGTTGTTGCTTCTAAACAAGCAATTGGAGAGACGGTGTACCAAGTACACCCACTGACCAAGTTTGTGTACTTAGTGAGTGATGCATTTGACTCTAAAGAAACAAACTTTGTCCATGGTGTAGAATTGTCTTCAGTTGTTAGATTCTCTCTATGGTGTAGTGTAGAAATTTCTAAACTCTTTTGTCCGAGCGGCTACGTCAAATCTAATTGCATCACCAAACACCTGTGCGTATGTCATTTCTCACTCCTACAAAAAATCGACAACTCTGATTGTTGATGGCCAAGCAAACTTCTTTATTATTTCAATAAAAATATTTAGGGATATTTTGTAAAGAAAAATCCACCTTCTAATATGGACACCAGAGCTGTTAAATTTTGACAAACGTGATCATGGTGTGATTTGAAGCAGCAAAGCAACTCGAACACCACTTCAATTGTCATGAACTGATTGCTTAATAACTTTGACAAACAAGCAAGAAACTCTGTTAATAAGAAACTCCGATTGCATATAAGGTATGCTGCACTATCTAAAAGACAAGTAAAGAGACCAGAGGTTTCCTATATTCATAAGAAAACAAGAGAAAGATCACAAGAATAGGAATGCATTGCTTAAGAGTTGCAGGTAAACTTTGAATGACCCATATAAACTCCTCAAGCTCAAAGATCTAGTTTATCCGACCAGAGAGTTCAAGAAACTTCTTATGTAACTCAAGAATGTCTCCCAAGACTATGAAGTTCTGTCACCCGTAAGTTCTAGCAAGAAGCAAACAGAAAATGTAATAAGAAACGGCAATTAGAAATTTCTCCGGTAGCAGCCGCCAGTATATCTTTTAGAATGATAAATTTAAGCAAAAATGGAGCATTGATTATACACTGGCGAATTATCATTTCGATGTGCTGCTTGATTAAGGCTGTATTTGGATACTGGAGACTAAAGTTTAGTCCCTCAAATAAGTGACAATCAGTAGCATTAAACCTAAACTAATTATAAAACTAATTGCATAAGTCATATCTACTCCGCGAGACGAACCTAACAAGCCTAATTAACCTATAATTAGTACATAATTATCAAATTATTATTGTAGCATTTTATTGTCTAATCATGGCCTAATTAGGATTAATAGATTCGTATCGTAAATTAGTCCTTGCTTATGTAATGCATTTTGTAATTAATCTATATTTAATACTTCTAATTAGCATTCTTCCATTCGATGTGACGGGACTAAAATTTTAGTCCGGGGAACCAAACACCCCCTAAGAGAACACACAGTTTCAAGTGGTTGGCACACAACATAAAACTGATAATAAAATCATAATTCATTTCATTATTCTCCTTGAAAGAAACATGGTCTCTCAAATGTTCTTGGCTGAAACCTTAACCCTTGTTTTCCTACTTTGTCTTGGGCCCTTGCCTCCTTGCCCAATGCTGTTTACATCAGGAGGTTAGCAGTCATGTGCTTTATGGTCAATCACAGACATTTTTTTTTTCAAAAAGCAAATCAACAAAAAAACTATAGAGACCTAATGCTAGTGTTTTCCGTTGTTCCTCGCCTATACCACCATAGCTGGCAGCCTGACGCTACTTCTACCCCGCCCCCCCTACACCTATGCCAACAATTTAATACCACACTCAGGTTAGCTTCATGCCACTGTCTCTTCATGGATCAGGACATGTATGTACTGTTGCGTTTCAAGCCTTCCCCCAAGGCCCAAACAAGGAGCCAAGGAGGAATCCAGCAGAGGAAGGATGGTGGCATGAGGGAAGGAGGAGAGGATGAGGAAAATGCTGCTGTGCAAGGTGGGAACCTTTTTCAGAAGGGGCAGACAACTATCATCCCTATGAATTAGCATGGGCGGTATGTGTGGCACCATGGGCTGACAAGTCCATTATCCCAAGCTACAGGCCGAAGCAAGCCCAGGGGCAGCAACAATAAAGGGGGGCATCAACACATTGGTATCCATCGAACAGAAAACTGAGGTCTCATCTTCCTATCCCATTTATCCTTGGCAAATTTTGCTCCTGGACACCGTTATTTTTTCGAATTGGCTGCAACACACCGCCAGCAGCGAAATTGGCCGGGTACCATTATAAAAACGTGATCATTGGCTGCTTCACACCGCAAGTAATAAAATACTCATTTTCGCTGTCGGGGAGAGAGAGATGGGTGTGAATGGCCTATTTTGCCCTTCGCCTGGGTCATTTGGTTCAGCTGGACCCGTTACCGAGTCACTCCGACGCTCCTTTCTTCCTCCCTCCTCAGCCCCGCTCCTTTCTTCTTCCTCCTATCTCCACCCGCCGTTCCTTCCTCCCGATGAACCCTAGATCTGGAAGGCATGGCTAGGATCTTGCAATCCAGAGCAGGCTCGAGCTCAGCATCGTTGTTGGCAAGGAGGGATGCGGATGGGTTCTTGCCCCTGGTGCAGTGCACACGGTGTGGGACACAGCTGGTAGGCCGTGTTTCACAAAAGGAGACCAGCTTGGGGAAATGGTTCTACAAGTGCCCAAAGCTTGAGCATGTAAGCACTAGCAGTATCAGTTGTCATGTTGGTTCAAGTTGTTGGTTTGGTCAGATCTAGTTTTCAATTTTTGATTTGGGTCAATCTTGATAGGTTCCATCTTGATATTGCAGACACCTTTGGCTTGCAAATTCTACATGTTTGAAGAACAATATATATAATTCTTGGCGACATATGGTGTTGAACAAGCAATGATTGGAATGTATAGTGGAAATTCTATACGAAGCCATGTATGCAATGAGATGCTGAACCAATCTAATGACTTACTCACATCAGCCATCGATGTAATTGAACGATGCAATGTGGAGTTGCAGAGGGCTCGTGGTGCGCTGAAGGAGGCAGAGTGTGCTGTGAAGGATGCATGTGATAGCAAGATTGCAATGGGGGATAAGCTAGAAAGGATAGGAGAGCGTTTAGTGCTGGTTGGGCTAGCCAACATTTTGCTTGTTGTACTTGTTCTGATGGTGTTTCTTGTGAAGTAGATGGTGTATCTACACCTGATGTATTAGTTGAAGATGGATGCTTCTAATGGTGTTGGCTTTAAGTAATGCTACATGATGTATCTCGTGAACAAATGTTGGTAGTTATGTCAATTTCAACATGATGTATATGTTTCAGCGTGATGTATATTGGTCACCAGAGAATACCAGAGAAACACACAGAGAATAAGATAACATAATGTCCGGCATTACTTCATACAAAAGAGGCCACATAATGTCTGGCATTACTTCATACAAAAGAAACCACATAATGTCTGGCATTACAAAATATAAAAGAGGCCATTAATGTATGGCATTACAAGACATAAAGTTCACTTGTTCTGGCATTACACAACATCATTACATGTTCTTCAACAACTGCTTCTTCACCTTTTTGGCCTTCATCTTCTTTGCTACTGGTGGTGCTGGGGCTGGTAGGGAAGCACCTTCTCCAATCTCCAACTGTCTCTTACGTCTAACAAAAAGAATTTGACAAAAAGAATCAGAACATGTTTAACTAAACAAATTTGACAAAAGCAGTTAGAATATGATTAACAGAACAATACCGACCCTCTAGTATTAGCTGTTGGGCTGTTGGTGAGCAATGTTTTGCTAGTAGTGGAGCATCCAGTCTGGGATTGTTGGGTTGAGATGGTGCTTGTAGGCTTCTTGGTTGTCTTGGTTCTCTGTTTCTTTGACTTTGCATTAGCTGGAGGGGGTGCATTAGAGTCATACACTGTCTCATTGCAAGTTTTCATCATATGGCCAAATTGACCACACCTCTTGCACTGCATTTGCCTAGTCAAATTTCCTCCTTCTTCAACACCCCTGATCCTCTTTGACCTTGGACGACCAGCTGATCTTTTCAGCACAGGTGGCCACAACTTGAACCCCAAATCCACCTTGGGCCACTAGCTTCTGTCAGTCATTGGCATGACACATGTTTCATAAGCTTTCTTAAACATCTCCACAGAATAGTAGTCATCTACAAAATCTTCAATGTGCAAATAATGTCTAGAGGTGATGAGGCATAGTGCGTGTGTGCATGGAAGACCAGTAATTTGCCACCTTCTGCAGCTACATTCCTTTTTGTCCAGATTAACTGTATGTCTCCATGTTTTCAGCTTTTGTGTTGTTCCTTCAATCTCTACAGTGTTGCCAAGCCCCTTGTGAATGACATACTTAAGATTCCTGCTCCTGTCATTGAGTTCCTTTGTAATATGTGGCGGAATTCTATCAGACTGCATTTTTCTGACCAAATCCCTTCTAATCTCATGTTTCTCCATGATTTTCTGTCTAATTCTGTCCATGAATGGGATCACATGTTCTGATTTCTCATTTTGAATCCAACTGTTGAATGTCTCTGCAATGTTGTTAGTTACATAGTCACACTTGCTTAGTTCAGAGAACCTATGCCTATTCCATAAATGTTTGTGTGTGTCTCTTTTATCCATTTGATGGCATTTGGAGAGGCTTTCCTTGTGATGTTGTAGTGGTACTCATAGTGATTATGATTATAAGCTTTGTAAGCTGGCCACATATGCTTCTTGAAGACAACACCTCTATATCTCTTCTGAAAATTCTTCACTAGATGGCGCATACATTCCCTGTGTTCAACTCCATTTGAGAACACCGCTGTAACTGCACTGCCAATTCCCTTTCTTGCATCTGTTGATATAACCAGACCTGGAGGAGAACCTATTGCCAACTGAAGCTTCTCAAAAAACCACTTCCAACTGTTAGCAGACTCTGACTCAAACACACCATATGCCACTGGATAAAGCTAGTTGTGTCCATCCACTGCTGATGCAGATGCTAATTTCCCTCGCCACCTGCCTGTTAGCACTGTTGAATCCACTCCAAGAAAAGGTCTGCAACCATTTAGGAACCCATCCACACAAGAATTCAATGCTACAAACATCCTGGTGAATCTGACTTTCTTGCCCACTTTAGCATACTCAATCTCCACCAAACTTCTAGGATTAGTTCTCTCAACCTCAGCCTTGAATCTAAAAGCATCATCAAAACTGTCATCCCATTTCCCTTGGATTTGTTCCAATGCCATTTGTCTTCCATCCCAAACCACATAATATGACAATTGGATATTATACTTCTTCTCCAACTCCTTCAGAAATGCTGCTCCTGTTGTAGACTCTTCCCTTAGCACATCAATAACTTTGTCTCTCACCCATGCATTAGTAGCCATGGAATTGTGCTTCAGTTTGGATGTACTAGCACATGTATGCTTTGGGTGTAGCTTCATTATCTACAACAAATAACAAGTAACTTCATTAGAATACAATTTGCCTAAAACATGATTAGTAAACACAACAACAATGTATATTGAAATTAGGGCAGACCTGCCAAGTCATGCCATCCTGTAGTTGAGAAGCATGAATCCTCCACTTGCAGTTCTTTCCCTTCCTCAGTTGACCCTTGCAATGACCTCTGTACCTTGTCTTTTCACTGTAAGGAGCTGCAATTTCAAACTCATTCAATACTGCATATTGCCTAATTGCTCTCTTAAAAATATCCCCATCCTCAAATGTCACACCAATAGCAATAGATGGGTTTTCTAAGTTAGTCACATGCTCAATTGATTCACAATCATCTGTGTCATCAACTACCAGTTCATCATCCTCATAGTCAGAATCAGAATGATCATGCTCAGAAGCTATGTCTGCCTCATCTGTTGACATGTGTGGAGCCTCATTGGCAGTTGGTACCTCTTGCTCAACATCAGACATGTATGGAGCCTCATCATTTAAACCAACATACTCTTCTTCATCATCAATCCATGGTTCTGAATCATCCTCTAGTTCTTTACCTTTCTTTCCCTTTCTCTCCCTTTTTTTTTCCATTCTTTCCCTTTCTTGATGTAGTCACATTTGCACCATCAGAACCATGGTGACTAGTAGTGCCAATAGGACCATCAACAGGCACAGATAAATTAGGGTATGAAGCTAACTGTATATGGTCATCATTAGAATGGGTAGTATGTTGCTAGCCGTACACTACTGGAAGTATGTCATAAATGGTCACAGTCAATGGCAGCCTTCTAATGTCCCAATACATGTCAAGAGCATCCATCAATTGTGAGTCAGACTGCATAATTGAGTAAGATGAGATACCCTTGTTCCAGAAAGTTAGTGTGATGCCCTGATGGCTTCCATGCTTTACCTCTATTGCAATCTCATCTAAAATATCCTTCAAATTTGTTGTATCCCTATCCACTACTAGCTAGAAATCATTGGCTCTGTGAAAAACTTGCCTAACATCATCAGAAACCTCAACATAATCTGCAACGCGCACAGCAACTCTGCAAGCAGACATATGATCCATCCTAAAACAAGGACAAGAGCAACCCTAAATCCATCAAGCACTAAATATGTAGCAAATCGACGCTGAAACCCTAAATCCGAGAACAAATCAATGCCACAATCACTAAATCCGCAGCAAATCGACGCCCAAAACCCTAAATCCATGAACAAATCGACGCCACAATCACTAAATCCGTAGCAAATCGACACCCGAAACCCTAAATCCGTGAACAAATCGATGCCACAATCCATAAAGCCGCAGCAAATATACGCCCTAGACCCTAAATCTGCGAACAAATCGACGCCACAATCCATAAATCGGCAAAAAAAAAGAGAAACTAGTGCGAACACAAGGTTCAGAAGCTTACCCCTCTAGGATCCATGCCAGATTAACTGCCTTCAATGGGGAATCCAAGCTCGGGTGGAGCCGCTTCACTCCACTAGGGGACACCATCTCTCCTTGATCTATTACTCCATCCCTTACTCAATGGCGGCGGTCGCACCGGAGAAGTGGAAGAGAGAGTGCAGGTGAGCAGGCGCCTAGATGTGGTCAGCAGGTGAGGGGATAAGGTGCAGCGACGGGTGACTCGGTAACGGGTTCGGCTAGACCAAATGACCTAGGCGAAGGGCAAAATAGGCCATTCCAATTTCGCTGTTGGCGGTGTGTTGCAGCCAATTCGAAGAAATGATCACTTTTTTATAATGGTACCTGGCCAATTTCGCTGTTGGCGGTGTGTTGCAGCCAATTTGAAGAAATAACGGTGTACAAGAGCAAAATTTGCCTTTATCCTTTGATCAACTGGTCCTTATCCTTCCTAATCCCTAGTCTAAATTTCCCTCCAACCCTCTCAAATGATACTAATCCTGTACTACCACCACTCAGGGACATAATGAAAACCCATAGCACGCCAATTCGAACTATATGATGGCTTAGACAAAAAAGGTCACATAGAAGGCTTCTTTATGAGCTGATATATGCCTCTTCTATATTGAAGATTTTTACCCCTTTCAGTAAAATGTTATAAATATTCACACTGAACTCTTTGAACTGATTTAAATTTTCATATATGGGTTTCCAAGTGCAAAACATCACGATACAAGAAAAGAGGTAGTTTCAAATCAAAAGTCTGCATTCAACCAAATACACAACTTGCTACATTTTTATATAAAAAACATGTTGTCAAACTCATGCAACATTTTATAAACAATATGCAGCTGATACATGGCATTTTCAAAAAAAAACAGGAAAGATACAAACATTCTACAGTGCGCAATTAATACCTTTCCAACTTATTTGGAATGCATCAAGAAACTAATAGACTACAGAACATGCTAACAACTATATCCACTGTGATTGTAAATCACCTTGCCTGAGCTACAAGGTATGCATCCGGTGTGTTGTAGGGTGAGGCCAAGCAATTGTTGAGGAGGAACCCCAAATCCAGAACCAATGAGGACCGGTGAATGGTCGCTTCTCAGTGTGATGAGTGATTGACAACATTGTGTGGACTGATTCTTGGCCTAGTATTGTAGGTGTTCGATGCGACTCGGTTTGCATTGGTGCAGGTGAAGAACAAGCGCGAAAAGTCTTAGCCATGGTGGCCTCCGAGGAGTGGAGAGACAAGTAGGCTTGGTTCGAGGGACCCGGTGGCCAGACGGGATCGAGTGCGGTCGGCATGGTGCAAGAAGAGCAAGACGACGCCGTGGACTGAGCCGGTGCAAGGTGGAGGCTAACAACCGAAGCTTGTACGCAGGGTTTGATGGTTGGGCCACAAAACCATCGGAGGAGGGTTTCTTGGTTTGGGCCTCAAAACCGAGCCCGAAGGCCCAACGTGACGGAGATGGTGATCCGAGCGCGTTCGGGAAGCTTCGAAGCGGTGGACACGTGGCGGGATCCTGGAGCTTGCGTCGGAGGGAAGCAAAGCCGGATGGACGGCGTGCCCTGCCGGAGGAAATATCTCTGAGTTCCAAGATTGCCCTTGAGGGGTGTGTATCTTAGGTTTAGTGTGTAGGGGTAGTATGGTCTTTTCCCCCCACCAAATGACTCAATATAAGAGAAGGTGGAGGGGATGGCAAGGTATCAGTTCGAAACCCTAGTTCATTTGCTCCTTCTTTTGGTAGGCTAGCCATGTGCAGATCGAGTAATCTTAGCGGGTGGATGAAGGGTGGAGGTTAGCCACCATTGTATAGATCGTGACCTCTGGTTGTATGGAAGATTTGTTCTAGAGATGATTTGCTTGTCTTCCTTGCCAAGTTCATTTTCTGCTATTTTCGTGCTTGGCTTGATTCTTCGTTTCTAGGCCGTTTTCTCTCGGATTTCTTTGTGGGGATCATGGGTGAGTGCCCTGTGCCTCTTTGTGGATGATCTTGACCCTTCAAACGCTGAGATTTGGTCCGGATTTGAAGTTTTCGGGATGAACTCGTGGTGGGTGTGTTCTTCTGTGTGATGCATGATTCCTCGTGTTGTAGGGAGTTAGAGGCCGAGATTTTTGGGGCATAACATCTCCTTGGGTTGCTTCTCATCTCCTCAAAGTTTTGTCTTAAGAGCTCTAGCCGTTTGGGAGATTCAGTGATGGATTTGGGAGGGTAGACCCGCGGGTTACCGTAGCTGTTCTTCATGTTCGTGCGTCGAGATTTTTGGACAGTCCGACTTGGGGTCTCGGACAGTCCGCAAGGGTCTCGGACAGTCCGCATGTGATTGGCGGACGGTCCGAGGGTTGGTTGCTTGTCTAAGTTTTCCTCGAGTTGGCTAAGTGGTTTCTCGGACGGTCCGTGTGACCACCTCGGACGGTCCGCGACACTGGCGGACAGTTCGAAGTAGTGGATCAGACAATCCGTATAGGACCCAAAGTTTTTGGAGATTGGATTTGATTTTACGGACAGTCCGTCCTCCTCTGTCGGACAGTCTGCCCGCCTCACGGACAGTCTGAGCCCTTTGTGCGGACAGTCCGACCAGGCCTGGCAGACAGCTGTTCTTCTTTGCTCTTCGAGTTATGCTTCCGCTTCGTTTCTCATCTTAGCTTGTTCCTACGGTTGGTAGTTCCGTTGTGACTACGCTACCTTGGCAAGCTCATGAGGAATCATTGGGCAGTGATTTTGGGACATAGACCAAGTTTTGAAAAGAAATTTTATCGGCTCCCATTCACTCCTCCCGTCTCTGGTCGCCATTTCGATCCTTCAACCAATCACACCAACACCCACCTAAATCACCACCAGAAAATACGGTGCAGGCTTCATCAGATTTGAGCATATTAGACCTTGATGTATCGTATATTATGGCCTCTGTGATATCTGGCATGATTGAAGTGACAGCAACCATAGTTGCCATGATCATGGTTACATGGCAAGTGGTACTGCTGGCTGTTCCTGTTGTGATTGTGCTCCTACACATTCTGGTGAACATTGTTTCTGAACTCTGAATTCCTGGCTTTGGCATGGTGAAGCAAATGAGAATAATGGTAATGTTGCAGAGGTACTGCATTGCATCAGCAAGAAGTCAATGTTCGGGGTGATCACCATAAGAGCATTTACAGCAGCAAGGAGGTTTTTGTTCAGACAACTCTTCGTCGCATTGACACAGGCACACAGATGCCACACTGTTCTGCTACACCAGTGCTGCATTGGACTGGGTGCTTTTACATGTCGAAGCGCTGCAAATCTTGGCCAGCATCCATCCTTGTTGTCTCGCTAACAAAGGGAACTTAAAATTTTAGCTGAAAACTTGTGCATGATGTGATCTTCTAACCAGTAAATTCTTCTCTCAGTATCTTTTGTAGGATTCCTTAGCCTATGTCCCTCGTACACATTGATGCTTTCTTCTGCCCAAGTGTTCTTAGCAAGATTCTACTCAAATCTGGAAAGATTACATAATATTTCTGTGAAGAGAATCAAGCAGTTGATGCATCTCCTGGCAGAACCTCCAGCTGTTCCTACTGTCACAGACGTCGGTCATGGTTCTTTCCTACAGTAAACAGATGCTTCTGAGCACCTGTAACATTCTGGCTGAGAGATCCACCAACAAAATTGAGCTTCTTGTATGTCCAAATTGATGTGAATAAATTTCTGTTGTAATTACAGGCAAAATGATCGAGTATAACAGGCCCATCAAGTCTGATGGTAAACAAGGAAGCTACTTTTTGTAAGCCTGTCGATGAATCAATTGGTCCAACTATAACTGAAGCTGATAAATTGTCAGGTACTAACTAATTCACCAATATATTGCATGACATGAATAGAAGGTTATTCCTGTCGGCTATATATTGTCCATCACTTCAATCAATAATGGAAATTGGCAAAAATTGTTCAGTCGACCATCATCCAGATATAGATGAAAAAATGGTGTGCATTATTAGGGTCCCCGGAGGAGGCTGCGGCGCAGGGCAGCACCATGGCGAATAGCAGGGAGGGAGGGCGGCGGGAGCCAGAACCAGAGTGCTGCTGCCTGGAGCTTGCCTCGTCGTCGTCGATGTGGCTTGGACGGGAATTTAACAGACACCAGATCAAGGAAGGCATGGAGGTGGCTGTGAATGCGGATTGGAGAGGAGGTGAGATAGACACGTATCGATGGTGGTGCGTGTTCGCATCCAAAATTGGCAGTTGCCTATCAGGCCAAGGGCAACCGGTCAGACCGGTTCTAGGAAGCGGTCAGACCGGTTTTACTGTAGCCAATCTGGCAACGGCCAAACCGGTCTGACCGGTTTCCCTATCCGGTCTGACCGGTTTCTCCCGTGTTGGAGTAGGTTTAGGACTTTAGAGTTTTATCCCGTATTATAAACCGACCTAAAGGGGTACGACTTCCCCACCCTATAAATATAAAGGGTCATGGCCGATTGAAGATCATCCAATCGAACAAATACATCTATCTTTTATCTTTTTACTTTTTCTCTTTTCTCTACTTTTCCAATCTACTATTTGTTGTTCCTCCTTCGTCTCTACGCCGATTGAGGACGTCCTAGGTGGCCTGCCGACTCTAGGACAACCCTACGTGCGTTGCCCCGACGGAATCCTGCCCGGACGACGCTCGAAGGTCTACCGCCAGCCCTGTTTGGCAAACCGGTCTGACCGGTTACAGAAACCGGTCTGACCGGTTCCTGCGTTTGCGTTCTGTTGGCCGCGAATTCGCGCCAACAGTGCGTATGATGGCACAGACCGAGGGTGGCAGATCCATGGTGATAGATGTGGATTGAGCACGCCTATGATTGCCGACGGCAAGGTGGTGTTCGACTCCTAGCTCAGTATCCACATCCCCTCCGCCAGGGCCGTCGAGCTGGTGTCTTCCCCGTACGAGATCGGACTACACCTGCGTCATGTCGCGTTGTCCCAGCCCAAGGTCCAGGCTCATCTTCGACGACTGCATAGTCGAGAGCTGCGGCATGTGCTCATCGTGAAGACGAACAAAGGGATGGCGCTTCTGATGACGGCGCGTGGCTATGGCGAGTGCCTTCTTGAGCTCTTGCAATGCGTGCAGCAAGCAACTTGGCGATGCCAATGACGCCTTCATCTATCGGTGAGAATGATCTACTTCTAATTTCTCGGGCTGTTCTTCTTTATCGGCTTTTGGATCAGGAAGACGAGATGGTGGTGGCTGTATAAAAGGAAAAAAGAGAAGGTGCAGCAAGACAAAATAAAAGGTTAGATGATTTCATTTCCATGATCAACGTGTTTGCATCATGCATGTATTTTTTTTCTTCTAATGTTCGAGTAGGCGTGAAAAAATATTAGAAAGAAATAGCAGGTAAATAATCTCAATTACACAATTTCACTGCTTTCAACTGTTCATAAACTACAGACTATAAAGTAGGGGGCATGTTTGTTGCCTCCCATACTCACATTTGTTCCATGTGGCGATATCTTTAAGCCGTACCTATTTGTTGTATATCTTGTGGTGGCTAATGAATTGCTTCACCAATGCTTTCCTTTCAGTTTTCTTCGTGCATTTAAGTCTGTGAAGAAAATAATAAATTGTAAATGCAACCAAACAGAGGTATGTTACTCTTTGCATGTTCCCATTCTTTAAAGATCACGATGCAATTATTTACCCCCAAACATCTAGAACATAGATTCAGTGCGCGCGTTTTACTCGTGGTTGTTACCTAAAACTGGACGTGGAACGATAAAGAGAATAAGAGATGGTAAATTGAACCAAATAGAGAGAGATAAAGAAGCAGAGATTAGGTGGGGCGTCGAGGGTTTTGACGTACGGCGATCAAAACGTTGATCTCGGGGAGAGAAGAGGGGATGGGCCGAGGTAGAAATGGACCGTCTGGATTGCGCGCGTGTTGTATGCCGGCCGACAAGTTATTATATTCGAGAAAAAGACGACCCAGTCGGTCGACGACGGGCGGCGTTAAACTTTGGGGTGTCTTTAGTTCCACTGAAATTCCAAGATTTCTATCACATCAATATCACATCGAAACATTAAATATAACAAATGACGTATGCATTGAACATTAAATATGGGTAAATTAAAAAAACTAATTGCATAGTTTTGGTGTACACGACGAGACGAATCTTTTGATCCTAGTTAGGTCATGGTAGGATAATATTTACCACAAACAAAAGAAAACTGCTACAGTGTTCTACAGTGTCTGATGTGACTTTTTCACCAAACTTTTCGCAGATCTAAACACAACTTTGGCCTTGTTCCCAAAGTTGACATCCTAACATTGTAGCGTTACTGTAGCATTTCGTTTGTATTTATGAATAATTATCCAAACATTGATTAATTAGGCTCAAAATGTTCGTCTCGCAAAGTGCAATAAAACTGTGCAATTAGTTTTTAATTTCATCTACATTTAGTACTTCATGCATGTGCCGGTATTTTGATGTGATGAGAATCTTCTTTTTACATAGTGGATTTGGGGGCAAACTTTTGGAACTAAGGCCTTGTTCAGATCCCAAATTCCACCCCCAAAGTTCACTATGCAAAAAGAAGATTCACATCACATCAAAATGTCGGCACATGTATGGAGTACTAAATGTAGATGAAATCAAAAACTAATTGCACAGTTTTGTTGTACTATGTGAGACGGACATTTTGAGCCTAATTAATCAATTTTTGGATAATTTTTTACACATACAAACGAAATGCTACAGTGGTGTACACACCCCAAAAAGTCAAAATTTGGCTCTCAAATTTGGAAACACAAGGGGGTAAGGCTTTGTTTAGATCCCAAATTCCACCCTCAAAGTTCACTATGCAAAAAGAAGATTCTCGTCACATCAAAATGTCGGCACATGCATGGAGTACTAAACGTAGATAAAATCAAAAACTAATTGTACGGTTTTGTTGTACTCTACGAGACGAACATTTTGAGCCTAATTAATCAAGTTTTAGACAATTTTTTACAAATACAAATAAAATGCTACAGTGGCGCACGCACTAAAGGGACCGAATTTGGAGTGCAAATTTTGCATCTAAACAAGGGCTCAACAAGGCTTTGGTGGATCCGCATACAAGGACCCGATGGTAGGCGCGGATGGTGTCGGGAACTCGGAGGCCGACTCCAATGATTCGACTAGGACCTTGTTAAGATGTTTGGTGTTGGTAATAAATGTATTATTGTAGCATTTCGTTTGTATTTGTGAAAAAATGTCTAAATATTGATTAATTAGGCTTAAAATGTTCGTCTCGTAGAGTACAACAAAATTGTGCAATTAGTTTTTTATTTCATATACATTTAGTATTCCATGCACATGTGCCGATATTTTGATGCGATGAATTTTTTTTTACGTAGTGGAATTTGAGGGTGAAATTTGGGAAGGCTCGACATCGCTCCTAGGTCTGCAGTGTTTTTTCTTTTCCTTTTGGAAATGATCGGTCTGCGGTGCTTATTAGAACGCCTTGCACTAACGCCGCCGCCGCCTCGCAATCCAGGTCTAGGGTTAAAGAGAGCGAGAGAGAAAGAGAGCCAACGGCGTGTGGCGCGAGGCGATGGAGGACAACGAGAAGGCCAAGCTGACCCTCTGGATGAGGGTGGGAGACGAATACATCAACCTCGTCGAGAAAAGGGGCGCCGCAACACCGTTCGCCGATGTGCCCGAGGAGCTTTATCACCCTGAGGAAGCGGGTTGCAGCTCGCCTCCTCACGTGACACGAGGAGGAAGAAGATGTCCTCCAGCATTTCAAGAACAAGGGCTACGCCGAGGTTCAGATCTGCAACGAGCAGGTGTACCCCGAGGAGAAGACGGTGAGGAAGGTGGTAGTCGGGGAGGACTACATCAAGCTGCTCGAGAAGAGAGGCCCTGCGACGGCATTCCCCGAACTCCCTTAGGAGCTCCTCAACCGCTTCCCCGACCAGCTGCGGGAGCGCTTCTTCACCCTGAGGAAGCGGGTCGCAGCTCGCCTCCTCGCGTGCCACGAGGAGGAAGAGGATGTGCTCCAGCAGTTCAAGAAAAAGGGCTCACTACCAGAATGATGCACTTTGGCACCGGGTGGGAAAGCCCTTTAGCACCGGGTTTCCCACCCGGTGACAATCTTCCAGTGCTAAAGGTGTGATAGGATTAAAGATGCGCTCCTTTTGAAGTAGCATGTGACACCTACATTAGCACCGGATCGTATTTACGAACCGGTGCTAAAGGGCCTTTAGCACCGGGTCGTAAAACCACCCGGTGCTAAAGGGTGACCCTTTAGCACCGGGTCGTAATACCACCCGGTGCTAAAGGAGGGGGACCCTTTAGCACCGGGTTGTAACACCAACCGGTGCTAAAGGGGACTTTCAGAACCGGCTCGTAATACCACCCGGTACTAAAGGGTTCCCGAGGGCGTCCCAATTTCGCACCCGGTGCTAACGTTACATTAGCACCGGATCTTGAGTGCACCGAGACATATGAGGGGTGCGGATGTGAGTTATTCTTGTAGTGGCTACGCCTATGTGGCCATCTCCGACGAGCTGAAGCGGACGGCGGAGGCTCAGGTGCCTGGGCGGACAGCGGAGGCTCAGGTGCCTGGGCCTGATCCTAAAAGGAAGAGGACCAACACACCGGAGGAGGCGGCGGCTGAAGCTTTGCCCAGCAAGCGAAAGCGCCATCCATGAGTCTTTTTGTTGTGTTTTTGTCTGATGGAATCGGAATAGTTTAACTCTTCAAATAGAAGGACCAGGTGTATCAGGTGTATACTCACTTATTAATTGCCCCTAGCTTATGATAGCCAAAAGGCAAATGATAGTCTAATTCAGAGGGAAATTTATTGGGTTACGTATGGCCATTGTTTTCTTAAATGTACTTTCAGCATTGAATTGTAGATGATTTAATATATGAGAAATTGTGTTACTGAATGCTACTGAAGGCGGTGCATGGGTGTTTGGATTCTTAGGACTAAAGTCTAGTCCCTCAAATATATGATAATTAGAAGCATTAAATATAAATTAATTATAAAACTAATTGCATAAGTCATATCTACTTTAGTAGACGGACCTAACAAGCCTAATTAACCTATAATTAGTGCATAATTATTACATGATTACTGTAGCATTACATTGTCTAATCATGGTCTAATTAGACTCAATAGATCCGTATCGTAAATTAGCCTCGACTTATGTAATGTGTTTTTTAATTAATCTATATTTAATACTTGTGAAGGGCGGGCTTGGTGCAGCGGTAGAGCCTACCGTCTGTAACCGGAAGGTCCCGGGTTCAAGCCCCAGCCTCTGCATATTTATGCGGGTAAGGTTTGGGCGCTATTACAACCCTTCCCCAGACCCCGCACGGTGCGGGAAGCCTACGGCACTGGATACGCCCCTATATTTAATACTTATAATTAGCATATTTAGGTTCGATGTGACGGGACTAAAAAGTTTTAGTCCGGAACCAAACACTTGCTAACTTGATCATATCTCTCCTCTCCCAACTGCCCACAAATGGACAAAGAAAGAAAATGTATGAATTGGAAAGTTGATATATTCCCCTATGCATGCCTAATTGCAGCCAATTATTTGACATTCCCAGTTACCAATTCAATATGCAATCTCAAAGGTAGCAGGACCTCACATGTTGCTGTTTCCTGGGCAGCTACAATTATACTGCAAAGTTAACTGTATTACCAATATGTGTAACATGTAAAAAAAGCCATTCATTCTGTAATCTAATGATTTCATCTCTCATTCAACAAAAGAGGAGATAGGTGATAGATATACATAAACAAGCATCAGAATACAAACAAAATTAGAACAACAATATGCCTGAATACTTGGTAGCACAATGCTGTCATTTGGATTCAGAAACAACTATGGATGGTAGGGTTAACAGTTATGTGTATTTCTTCATGAATTTATTGTATGGAATGTTAACTCTCAAGATCTGCTACACCATGAGCACCCTATCAACAAACACTATGGTACAGGTCAGAGACAAGAAGGAAACAACAATAGACATTCAGAACCATGATGGCACAGTACCAGTGAAATTGTTCACTGCAAGATTTAGCATTTCAAGGTTCTTACAGGCAGAGTCCCAAAGGGACAGGTCCATTGAAATGGTAATCACCAAGAAAGATCCGTTGTCACATAGGGAGATGAAAACTCTCATTTCCAGGAATCGTCCCTGAGAGATTGTTCCGTGTGACACCTACTGCTTGCAGCTGGGACATATTGAAGATAGCAGGTGGCATGGGTCCTGAGGCTGTGTTTCTTTGGGGGTGGAAAAAAATTTCACCCCATTTGACTAATAATTAAGGATATTAAATAAAATCAGTTTATAAAACTATCTTCACAGCCTCGGGTTAATTCACGAGACAAATCTAATGAGGCCTTTGACCGCACGATTAGAGGATGGTTAATGTAGCATCACTGTAGTAAATCAAGAACTAATTAGGCTCGTTAGATTTGTCGCGTAAAGTTACACTCATCTCTAAAAAGGTTTTACAAATAGACTTCATTTAATACTCCATGCATACAAGATTCTTTTTGGAATTTTTTTCTAGGGAAGGAAAGAAACAAAGATTGTTTTGCAGGACAAGCTTCTTTAGATTTGACAGCCTGATGATGCTACGAGGAATTCTTCTTGCCAGCCTATTCGATCCAATATGTTTGGGTGTCTTTAGTTTCCCCCAATTCCAAACGAAAAAGTCAAATCGACGTCACTTCGAAAAATTAAATATAGCAAAATGACGTATGCATGGAACATTAAACGTGGGTAAATAAAAAAAACTAATTGCATAGTTTTGATGTACACGACGAGACGAATCTTTTGAGCCTAGTTAGGTCATAGTAGGATAATGTTTACGACAAACAAACGAAAAGTGCTACAGTGCGCTACAGTGTCCAGTGTGACTTTTCTGTCAACTTTTCGCGGGAACTAAACACACTATTGTGTTCAAACTGGGCGTGTTGTTAAACGGGCCTTGGTATTGCTCCACTCAGGGCATTGCACAGAATGCCAAGGTGTCATGGGCAGTCGGTTGGGCCGACTGGGTCTATTGGGCCAGGCCCATTAGGATTAGGTTAATGTTAAGTAAGCCTCTCTGCATAAAGAGGGGAGATGTACCCATTGAAGGTAAGCAATGAGAATATCAGTCTATTAGGGTTAGTCCCTTCTATCCCCGCCCTTGTGGTCCAGCTGCCGCCATCAGTAAGGTCGGGCTGCTAGGGTTCAGGATCAATCGGATCTCTGTACCTGACACAAGGGTACGAGCGACGGTACCTGGTTTTTGACAAAGGAACGGTACGGGCATAATTGAATATGGTCAATAGGTCACCTTTCTACTTATGCACTTGTTCACGACCATTACTCGGCACACAAGGAACAATCGCCCACCCGTCGCCCCTTCCTGGCGGCTCGGGAGGCCAACCCTAGCGCCGCCGCCCGTTCCGTTCCTCCTCTCCCTTCACCTCGCTGCCACCGAAGGACCTCGCCGAAAGCCCGGCTGACCCAGGGATGGCGGCGGCGGGGCAGCTCGCCGGCTGTCTCGCGTGGATCTGGCGGCGCCGTTCTCAGGCGCGGTGGCGGCCGGATCCACGACGCGTGGGCCGTCGGCGGCTCAGGAGAGGCTTGTGCGGCTGGACAGGCGGCACACGGTTGGCGGTGGCCGGCCTGGGCCTCTGCGTGGTTGTTGGCGCGGGCGTGCGCCTGCGGCCTGCCTGGGCGCGCGGCGGTCGGGCGTGGGCCGGCCCGACGGGGCGCGGCGGCCTACGCGCGTGGGCACACGCTGACGCCGGCGTGGTGGCCGCGGCTCCCATTTGGTGCGGCGCCTTGGGGGCGGCCGGATCTGGGAGCTCTGCCGGCATCGGGGTCGTGCTCTTACCGTCCCTGACGGCATGGAGGCTACGGAGTTGTAACAGATCCAACGCCTCCGTCGCTCCCATGCGGGCAACTTGGGCGGAATTCGCTAGTAGCCGCGCCACCGTCCACTGTTGCACCTGTGGGTGATCAATAACTGGGTGAAAACCTAGCCTGATTTCTCCAGGCCGGCGGCGGCAGTGTAGGCACGTCGTCGAAGTTCTTGTTCGCCAAGACCGGGTAGTTCTACTGTGTGGACACCCTGTTCAGTATTCAGCTTAGGGCGAATGAGGCATTGGATGGCGTAACAGTTCGAATGTTGGTTGTCAGACTGTATCTGTACCAAGTCTTCATGCTGTTGCCTTGGAAGAAGCATCAATGGTGGTCGGTGTCCAATGTTTTTAGTTCTTTGTAAGGTCTGACAAACGTGTTATAGCGACATTGTTGGTCGCGTATGACTACTAGAGCCCCTTGATGTGATGTAATTTTCATGTTAGTTTTTTTGCCGTAGCCGCTTTGGTCAATGCCGGATAATATATTTTCCATTATCTAAAAAAATGCACTTGTTCACACGCTGCTCCTTCTTGGAAACAAAATGTTCCTGAACCATATTCAATGATGCCTCAATAGGTTGCCTTTCTACTTATACACTTGTTCACACGCTGCTGCTTCTTGGAAACAAAATGTCCCTGCCATAGTTAACCGTCGGAATTGAAACCAGCCGTAGCACTTAGCAGTTAGCAAGCAGATGAATTAGGCCTCTTTAATTTACCGCATATCGGACATGTTTGAGTTTGGTTCAAAAGAACTGGAGACCTGTGGTTGCTTGTTTATAATTTAGAGAAAATTCCCTATTTGATCATGAAAAACTTACGCATTTCTTCCTTGGCCCTGAAAAATATTTCGTTTCTTGTTTGATATTGACTTGAACTTTCATTCCTTATTTGACACTTCCGTTCGTTCCGTCGGTTAACTCGGGCGAACAGTACTGCGTGAACAGTAACGCGTGTGTTTAATTAACAAAATAACATTCAAATCACCTCTAAAATTTATGAGATTTTTTGCAGTGATACAAAAGATAGAGATGAACTCATTTTACACAAAACCTCATATATATATAATTTAAAATATTAAAACTAAAATTCACCAAAATATGCTACTTTTAAAGACCATGTGAATTTTAAAGCATAAAAATTCTTTCCAAAAACTATATAAAAATACCCAATATTTCTAACACATGACGAAGTTATTTATGAAATTATTATCCATATTAAGTTACATAGATAAATATTTATTTATTATGTAAAATTATTGTTTTAATCAACTTAAATATTTATATATTTAACATGCCATTGATAATAATTTTATAAATTACTTCGCCATGTGAAAATATTATTGGATATTTTTACATAATTTTTTGGAAAGAATTTTTATGCTAAAAAATTCACATGTTCTTTAAAAGTAGCGTAATTTAGTGAATTTTAGTTTTAATATTTTAAATTATATATATGAGTTTTTGTGTAAAATGAGTTCATCTTTATCTTTTGTATCACTACAAAAAATTTATGAATTTTAGAGGTGATTTGGGTGTCATTTTATTAACTAAAAACACGGGTTACTGTTCACAGGGTACTGTTTATCCGAGTTAACTGATGGAACGAACGGAAGTGTCGAATAAGGAATGAAAGTTAAGTCAGTGTCAAACAATGAACGAAACATTTTTCAGGGCCAAGAAAGGAATGGGTAAGTTTTTCAGGGCCAAATAGAGAATTTTCTCTATAATTTACTGCCTCCATCTCAAATTACTCTCCGGGTTTAACTTTAGTCAGACTTATCTAATTTTATTAAATTTACAGAAGTAATATAATAACATCTATGATATAAAATCGATCCTATTGAATCCATCATGTAATATATTTGATAGTAAATTTATTTGGAATGGTAAACGGTACATGGTTTCAGGCCTCCTCGGACAATTTCCATCAGGAAATTCCCCTTGTGGTGGCACTGAGACTATTGGCCTGGAAGGAACAGAAAAAAGGTTGCTGATTACGCCGGTCCTTATAGGTGGTCGGAATGCAAGCGTTCTGGTTTGTACACATGGGCACATCTTCATGTACTGTATATGTTGTGCGGTGCGAGTTGACGACAATAGCTTTGCTTTTGATGTCAATGATGCACAGATGGGATAGTCATGGTCATGGACGGCGACGGTCGGCTTGCGACAGCGAACTCGTCCAACAGCGCGGCCGGGCCGTACCGACTGGCGACTGCAGCAGTGAAGCCAATGCGATGCTTCAACTGACGAGAGACACGTTCGTTGGATTCCTAAAGTTAGCGCCACGCTGCATAGGAGAACTGGAGAAGAAAAGGAGAAACCAGAGAGGAGGAGGCTGCAGGGTGATCGATTAGACAAGATGGGGATGGAAGAGCTGAAAGAGTGTGAGTTGGCATGTAACAAGATGGGGGATGGAAGATATCCATCACCCATCTTAAGGGGGAGTATTGAATTGTGTAGTGCTTAGTTAGGCCCAAGGGGTTAGAGCCCAAGAGCTGTATCGGTGTGTATTGTATAAGTATCAAGAGACACAAAGAAACAACCGAGTTACAGTGTTACTATGTTACTAAGATTACCCAATGTGCTAGGGATGGTGCCAGACAATCTATTGTGGGAGAGGTCGAGTACTTGAAGATTGTTCATTGCAGTGATTGTTGTGGGGATCTTCCCACTTACTCCCTCTGTCTCAATTTACATGTCGTTCTGGCACTTCATTTCCATGTCTAGATTCATTCAATGATCCATGTACTTGGTCTCAATTTATATACTAGTTCAGCCAATAAACATTGCACCTAATCATAATGTAAAACGACAAGTATTATGGTACAGAGGGAGTAGGCCGTTTCCACTGAGAGACGGTACCAATAGGTTGCTCAGATTAGCCAATGTACTAGGGATGCTTCTAGTGATCGTATTGTTATCCGCTATGAAATATTGCAGCACCGTGCTGAGGTTTCCCATGTAGGGTGGTAGGATCCCTTTGAATCCATTGTTTGCTACGCTAATGGTTTCCCTGCATTTGGATAATGGTGCCATGAAACTGAGATTCCCACTGAGCTGGTTCCCATCGACAAAGATGCGACGGAGATTTTGCAAGTTTTGAAATGACAATGGCACGGATCCAGTTAATCGGTTTCCTACGAAGTCTATTTGCGTAAGGTTAGATAGATTGCCTATGGATTCTGGAATGACACCTGTAATTTGGTTGTTTGCAAGGCCTAGAAACCTAAAGTTTATCAGTTTCCCCAATTCTGGTGGAATTTCCCCCTCTAGATTGTTCTCACTGAGATCCAACCCAAGAAGCTCTATATGGTTGCTCAGCTCAGTTGGAATCTTACCCGTAAGATTACGAGTAAATTTCCTCGTTACCGCTAGAATTTATTTAGGTTCCTTCAATGCCATTAAAATTTCTTATTTTTCTTCACTGACACTAATCTAAATGTGTGTTCTCTTGATCGCCATTTCCGTTAAGATCCGTTAACTTATACCCACCGACAGCTTGGGCCCACACCAGTCTCCTCTGTTATCTTTTCACACATGCACGCCTCACCCACCCAATTAAGTGATGAAGTGATGAACCAGCCGGAGGAGAATCGTCTTGGCCAGCGCGCAGCCTGTGTGAGTGCCGGCAGCGTTGGCGAATATGCGGCTGCCGCCGTTAAAATTTTTCCTAATAATACCGTTATACTACATATATTATACCTTTTTATACTACTCATACCACTAGTCAGGATAACACTACACTAATATATAATTATTCTAAACCTCGAAGAGCGGGTCAGCCAAGCTTTTCCATCGAGACTTGCCCATGTCGTGGATCATGACATCCTCCTTCCAGACGAGGAGGCGACCAGCAGTGGAGATATCCAACATGCCGATTGGTCATCTAGCGAAGAATCTTCCAACGTCTGCAGCTGCCTAGAGCAGGTAGTGGACTTGGGTTTACAGTGCTCGTGGGACTTGCCTGAGCAGAGGTTGACTGAAGGACGTGACTTGCCTGATGCAACTCCCTCTCCCTCGCGGCCGCCGCCCGCCTCGCCCACTCCCTCATCCTCTGCACGCTTCGCCAGGGCCTCCTCCCCGACCGGCGCGCCTACACTGCCGCCCTCGCCCGCCTCGCGCCGCCCACCAAGGCGCTCCGCCTCTTCGACGCCGTCCTCCGCCACCTCTGCCGCGCGCCGCCCGAGCTGACCTCCCCGACACGGCCACCTTCAACGCCGCGCTCAGCGCCTGCGCCGACGCCGGAGACCCCGCCAGCTCCGGTACCTGTTCGACGCCATGGGCGAGTGGGGCGCCGCCGCCGACGCGCTCACCGACAACGTCGTCATCAAGATGTGCGCGCGCGCCGGCCGGAAAGGCCTCGTCGCGCGCATGCTCTCCTCCGGCATCGCCCCCTGCGCCACCACGTTCCACTCCCTCGTCGCCGCGTTCGTCGGCTTCGGCGACATCCCCACGGCGTCGGGAGCGAAAGCGCGCCGCCGAGGCCTTCAAGTTCTGGCTGGGCCTGCCCAACTCCTACTACGGCAGCGACTGGCGGGTCGAGCCTCTGGTGGAAGGTGATGACGACCCAAGCTGAGGCACCAGTTCTGCTGGCTGCTGCATGAACGGAAATTGGGTTTCTTCCTACCGGCAAAATTTTGTCAGACTCACAGAAGGATAGATATACATCTTGTTGTAAACATCAGGAAACAAAATGGAATTTATATATTCCCTTTCCTGTACAATGTGATCATCAGTTAGCTGCTAATGCACAGTAAGGAATCAAAAGAAATTTTATGTATTGAATATTGATGCATGCGTTTTCCAAGTGTTTGCTTAGGGCCAAAATATTCTTTGATCTAGAGAAGTTGTTATTGTCCTGTGAATCTGAAGAGTATATCTGTGGCATGCGGAATATCTCGGCTTAGTGAACAATAAAGTACTGCTAAATGAATCTATTGAAAAGCTATGTCTCAGATTTGCAATTACAGAAGAGCATACCGATGACTTCTGAAGCAGTTTCGTCAGGAGGAGAATTTAGCAGAGCGTCAGTCTTCTGCTCCAAGAATTCCTGGAAATAAATATATATTCACAATTTCACACAGGTGCAAAGCTTAAGAATCAAAATTTCAGAAATGGAGCTTGCAATTTGCAATAGGTTACTAGTTATATTCCGTTCTCAGCTATTGGGCAAATGCAAGGAACAAAATGAATGGTGCACTAGACTTCATCTTGTCTGAACAGGGTGTTCCATGCATGAAGTTTCTTGTTTGTAAATATCTTGCCGATAGCCCTGGTGCTGAAACTATATATATGCAACATACCCCAGGAGATACATGTAGTAACATGCACCCAAATATGAAGACTACAAACTGGAAAGTTCTGCATTTGTTCTGTACTAAAGAATTATATGGACATTGGCATGGTAGCAACTTACGAAAATGATGGGGAAAAAGGAACACCGTCGAATACAGTCGTACACTCGTACACAACAGCATATACTCGTATGCTGACCTGCTCACAAGGCTCCATAACGGCAAGTCATTCTTCCATGAAAGGTACCAAGTTCTTCAAATGATCTGAGGATTGTATTTATCAGTGGTCTGTCCGATGTCTTATTTTTTTCGGTGAAAGATGGGAAGGAATCACCACTATCAATGAACTTTAGGTCAACCAACTGTATGCAGTCAGATATTTGACAGGCATACTCTCTATGTAGCTGACAACTCCTTCATATCAAGCACCACTTTGTCTTCTGTATTTGGCTCTACTGACAAAACACGTTGTCTTTTCGCAACACAACATACATGCTTAAAGTTTCACAGGAGAACACTCTTTGCTTCAACAATTGTGGCTATGCTCACAATCCAAATGTAACAAAAGAATTTCCTTTACGATTAATGCATTAATCGTTTTAATCTCCGTTACACCATGAGGACCACGTGTGTCCGAGGACCGGTGGATGGTCGCTCCTCAGTGTGATGAGTGATTGACAACGTGGTGTGGACTGACTCTTGGCCTAGTATTGCAGGTGTTGGTGCGACTTGGTTTGCGTTGGTGCAGGTGAAGAAAAGTGCGAAAGGTCTCAGGAGAGACAAGTAGGCTTGGTTCGAGGGACCCGGTGGACAGACGAGATCAAGTGCAGTCAACATGGTGCAAGAAGAGCAAGACGAAGTCGTGGACCGGAGCCGGTGCAAGGTGGCGGTTGATGACCGAAGCTTGCATACGGGGTTTGATGGTTGGGCCACAAAACCATCGGAGGAGGGTTTCTCGGTTTGGGCCTCAAAACCGAGCCCGAAGGCCCAACGTGACGGATACGGTGATCCGGGCGCGTTCGGGAAGCTTCGAGACGGTGGACGCGTGGCGGGATCCGGGAGCTTGCGTCGGAGGGAAGCAAGGTCGGATGGACGGCGCGCCCAGCGGGTGGATTGATCTGCAACTTTACTGCTTTGCCCTTGAGGGCGTGTATCGTAGAGTTTAGTTGTAGGGGTAGTGTGGTCTTTTCCCCCCACCAGGTCACTTAATATATATAGGAGGTGGAGGGGGATGGATGATAATCACTTGGGAACCCTAGTTCATTTCTCTCCTGTCTCTCTAGGCTAGCCTGTGCTTCAAGTCAATCTAGAGCGGGTGGATGAAGGGAGGACGCTAGCCTTGTACAGATGATGACCTCTGTTTGTTTAATTGAAATGCTAGTTTGAATCCTCTCGAGTTCTTCCCGTGTTCTTCCCGAGTTCTTTTGGCTCTTCCTCTCGTTCTTCTCGATTCGTCGTTTCTAGACCGTTTGACTTCGAATTTGTTTGAGGGGATCATGGGTGAGTGTCTTGCGCCTCTTTGTTGATGATCTTGCCCTCTCAAACGCCGGGAATCGGTCTCGATTTGAAGTTTTGAGGATGAACTCGTGGGTAGGTGCCTAGTTCGTGTGATCCGCGATTTCTCGATTTGTAGGGCGTTAGAGGCCGAGATTTTTGGGGCATATCTTCACCTTAGGGTGCTAATCATCTCCCCAAAGTTTTGTCTCTAGAGCTCTAGCCGGTTGGGAGATCCGGTGTAGGATTTGGGAGAGAAAATCGCGATTTACTGTAGCTGTTCGTCCTGTTCATCCGACGACTTTTACGGACGGTCCGCGCGACCCTGTCGGACAGTCCGTCGTCACCGCGGACGGTCCGCATCTGCTTGGCGGACGGTCCGTGTGGCGTGTTGATCTCGCACCGCTTGGATTTTGGCTAAGTCTTTTCACGGACAGTCCGTGTGTTCACCTCGGACGGTCCGCGACACTGGCGGACGGTCCGTGGTAGAGGCTCGGACTGTCTTCTCGAGGTGCCCGGAGCTACTGGAGATTTGAGTTATTTTTCGGACGGTCCACCGTGCCCTGACGGACGGTCCGCCTTGCTCTGTCAGACAATCCACCGTGACCAGATAGACAGTCCGCCGTGCTCACGGACGGTCCGCTGGTTCAGTGCGGACGGTCCGCTGGGCTGTGACTGATAGCTGTTCACGCAATTGCTTTTGAGTTGCTTCCGCTCTTTGCTATCATTTGAGGCTTGTTCCTAAGATTGGTAAGTCCGTTGTGACTACGCAATCTTGACAAGTTTGTGAAGATCATCTGGGTTGTGAATTTTGGGATATAGGCCAAGTTTCGAAAGAAATTTTAATTGGCTCCCATTCACTCCCCCCCTCTCTGGTCGCCATACCGGTCCTTCAATTGGTATCAGAGCCGGTTACGGATCTTTGTGATTCTAACCAGTCTAAGATCCAAGGATGGTGTATGCCGAAAAGGGTTCGGGTCCTCCTCTTTTCGATGGGAAAAATTACCGGATGTGGTCGGTTCGTATGGGAGCCTACCTCCGAAGCAAGGGACAGTTGATATGGGATATCACTCTTGATACGTCTTATATCATCCCTGCTTCGAGAGAGACACAGCTTGATAGGGACAAGTTTGAGGCTAATGCTAAGGCCGTTGATTTCTTGTTCAAGGCGCTCGACGAGCATGAGTTCAATCGTGTGATCGAAGAGCAACTTGCCTGGAAGATTTGGCAGAAGTTGGAGATCGCCCATGGAGGTGATAGTGGGGTTAAGGCTCGGCTCTTTTCGACTTACCGGAGGGAATATGAGAACTTCTCTCATTTGTCCGGTGAGTCAATTGATGCCATGTTCCAGAGGTTCACCGTGATAGTGAACAACATGAGAGCCAACATCGCCAACCTCCCCTATACAGATCATGACATGGCTTTGAAGTTTTTGCACTGTTTAGACATGTCTGTATGGGGTACTAAGGTTGAGGCAATCACGGAGTCGGCGAGCTATTTGACACTCACTGTTGATGGGTTGTTCTCAAAGCTCAAGTCCTCCGAGGTTGATAGGCTAGCTAGAGCCAAGCTTGAGAACCCGACTGACCCCCATAGTCTGGCGCTCATGAGTGGTTCTAGTTCTAGATCTGGCGCTAACCCTTGATGACAGTTTGCTTTGTCTTTGCTTGTGTCTCTGCCAGATGAGGAGTTCGAAGTGCTGAGCGAGGAGGATCTCGCGCTGCTCACCAAGAGGTTCGGGCGTATGTACGAGAATCGCAAGAGTACAAGGCGCTTCGGGAGTACGTGCTACAGGTGCGGCAAGATGGGACACTTCATCGCCGAGTGTCCGGAGCCAGCAGAGCCGGACCGCAAGCACAAGCACAAGCACCGCTCGAAGGATGACTACAAGAACCACAAGTACAAGCACAAGGACAAGGAGAAGAAGAAGCATAGAGACCACAAGCACAAGCACAAGTCCAAGCGCAAGGAACGAGCCATGGTGGCCGGGGCGAGCGACGTAGACTCAAGTTCAAGCAACTCTTCATCAAGCTCAAGCAGCGAGGATGAAGATCAAGGTCGACACCGGAGGAAGGAGAGCTTCAACGGCTTGGCGTGCATGGCGTCCCGAGGTTTCTGCACCATGGCGCACAACTCCGACAACAAGAAGAAGGCAAAAGAAGACTCCGAGTCAGAGTCTGAGGATGAGGTAAATCAAGATCCCCAATTCTTGTTAGAGGAGTATGCTAGGTTGAATGCTTTGCTTGATAACCGTGATGATGTGCTTCGTAAGACTAATAAGGAGAAGAGGGAGTTTAGGTCTTTGCTTGATGAGTCCAAGGAGAAGGTCGCTGAACTTGAATCCCTACTTGTTGCATCTAATGAACAAATTGCTCAACTTGAATCATCATTTGCTAAATCACAATCTGAAATTGAAGCTTTAAAAATTGCTCATGATGTCTCTGATGAGCATGCTTGCACTGATTGTGATGTGGTGATGAATGATTTGGTTGATCTTAAGAAGAAGCACATGTCTCTAGTTGAGAAGTATGATTTGCTTGTTGTTGAGCGTGATGAATTGAAATCTCGACCTGCTTTGCTAGGAGCTTGTACTTCTTGTCCTGTCTTGCATGCTCAACTTGATGATGCTCTTGCTAAAATCAAATTTCTTGAATGTTCTGGCAAATCTCTTGCATGTGCTATCTGTGATAAAAATGCCTTAAAGAACATGGAAATTGAGCATCATATGAACCGTGTGCAAAAAGAAAATGATGAGTTGAGGCAGTGTTTGGGTTGGCTGTCGGGTAGAGAGCCTCAGTTGAGCATGTTGATGGCTCAGTTTAGGCGAGGTGATACCCAGGGGCTTGGTTCTGAGACGGTGGTTAAGAATGAGGGGATGATTTGTGAGGGTGTGCCTTTTCCTCCATAGAAAACCCCAGCCAAGAACATCTTTGATCCTAAACCCAACCACCTAAGAAACAAACTTGACACTCTTCTTGATCCACCAGCTTCCACCACACCAGCCAACAACTTCCAAAAGCGAGTGGTGTTTGTGGGAGAGTCGAGTGGTCTCAAGCCTAGTGAGAAGCCAGGGCCAAAGGAAAACCCAAAGCCAAAACCAGTCCGTTACTACTGTGGGTTTTGTGGTAAGGATGGTCACCAAGAGGAGTTCTGCTTCAGGAAGAAGAGAGAGATGAGGCGTGAGAGGGAAATGGGTAACCAGGACAGGTACCGCTCCTCTCATAGCGTACCTGAGCCTCGCGCACCTTTGCCTAGGGGTGATGGTTCTGTGCGCTCGGCTCCTAGGGGCTCAGTTCCTCATGGGAGAGTTCCTTAGAGACGTGGTGGTGCTGCCAGGCATCCTCCTCCTCGTGGTCAGTACGAGTTCAGGAGAGACGACCGTGGTTTTGGTTACCGGAGGGAGTCTGGACCGCGCTTTCCCCCGCGTGGTGCTCCTCCGGTTAGACGTGAGAGGTTTCCACAGGTTAATAGGTTTGGTAGAGTGGATTTTGCTAACCCCTCTTTTGACCAGATGGCTCAGCACTGGTTTGACTCTTTCTGTGCTAACCCCAGTGTTGAGTCGTTTGCTCATTCTCGATCTCGTTTCTGATCTTGCAGGTGGGAGGCTTGAGGAACTTGTGGTTGATTCACTCCGGTTGCTCTCGACACATGACCGGAGATCAAAGGTGGTTCTCAAGCCTCACCCCGGTGATGACAAGGGAGTACATCACTTTTGGGGATAATGGTAAGGGTAGAGTGCTTTCAGAGGGAGATATTCAGGTAAGTGAGAAGTTCGCACTAAAACGAGTTGCTCTTGTCAAGTCGCTTGGCTTTAATCTGCTCTAAGTTTCTCAGCTGCTTGATGAGGGTTTTGAGGTTCGCTTTGTTAGTGGTGCTTCTCGGATTCTTGATTCTCGAGGTGATCTTGTTTGCATGATTATTCCCGAGAGTCAGGTTTTCGTTGCTGATTTCTCGAGAGCTTTTGGTGCTGCTCGTTGCCTCATTGCTGGTTCCTCTTCCGAGCTTTGGAAGTGGTATAGGAGATTGGGTCACTTGAGCTTCGACTTGCTCTCTCGTTTGAGCAGTCTTGACCTTATCTGAGGATTGCCCAAGCTTCGGTTTGAGAAGGATTTGGTTTGTGCACCTTGTAGACATGGCAAGATGGTCGCTACTTCCCATCCACCTTTGACTGATGTGATGACTGAGCGTCCTGGGGAGCTTTTACATATGGACTTGGTTGGTCCAGCTCGCGTTCGCTTAGTCGGTGGGAAGTGGTATGTCCTTGTGATTGTGGACGACTATTCTCGCTATACTTGGGTGTATTTCTTGGCAACTAAGGATGAAACATTTGGTTTTGTTCGAGATTTGATCTTGAGGTTGAAGAATGAGCGAAATGGTGATGTCATACGAGCTATACGCAGTGACAATGGCACAGAGTTTAAGAATGCTCATTTTGAAGCCTTTTGCCGTGATCTTGGTCTTGAGCATCAGTTTTCTTCGCCTTATGTTGCTTGTCAAAATGGAGTTGTGGAAAGAAAGAATCGGACCATTTGTACTATGGCCAGGACGATGCTCGATGAGCATAGGACTCCTAGGAAGTATTGGGCCGAAGCGGTGAACACCGCATGCTATGTGTCAAATCGGATTTTCCTTCGTGCATTCAAGAAGAAGACTTGCTATGATGTCACACCCCAAATTTTCTAAATTTGGGATGTGAATAAATAATATAAATAAACACAATGATTTTCTCTAATTTCTAAAATTTTCCAAGGTTTAAATAATTAACAGGGAATGTAACATATATATAATATAAACATATGTATTCTAATTTCATACAACATATGTTTATAACTCCCTAAAATTCATCCCAAATTTAATTTAAGCAACCCTATGAATTTTCTAGGATTTATTAAGGCTTGAATAAATTTTCTAGGAGTTAATTGGAGTTTCTAGCCTTTTATCAATTTAAATATCACATTAAATAATTATTTTAGTCAAAATAAGTCTTTGTTGCATTCATGCTGTTGCATATATTTTTGGTTGCTAGTAAATCAAGTTGGAATTTAAATTCTGTTTAAATTCGAATTTGATTTGCTTTTGTTTGAGTTTTAGAAAAGTTTAAATCGGCAGAGTTCGTTTTCGGCCCTTCAACTCTCGGCCAAGTCCATCTCTGCCCCCTCAGCTTTTTAGCTCGGCCTGCTTCTTCACCCGAGCTAGCCCATTCCTTTTCTTCTCGGCCTGCTCCACATTCGGCCCAGCACCGGCCCAGTGTTTCCCCCGTCGTTCTTTCTGCTGTGTCATTGACAGGTGGGTCCCACCTGTCATGTTCATCTTCTCCGACCGGGATTCCTTCCCCGACCGAGTCCGAGTTCAACTCCGCGCTGCGCCGAGTCCCTCTTCTTCGCGTCGCCGAGTCCCTCTCCCCCACGCCTGCCAAGGCCCTGATCTCTGCCCTATTTATAGCCGCCGCCTCGCCCGAAGTTTCCCCAACAATCCGAGCCCTCTCGAGTTCAAATCGAGCCTCGCCATAGCCGCCAGTGCCGAATTTGAGCCACCGCCGTCGAATGCCGCCCTCGCCGACGATTTCTCGTCCAGAACCCGTTGAGAGGCTTCGGCAGGAGGTAACGAAGTTTCGTCGTTCGAATTTGTGCTCCAATTTTGGGTCAATCGCGCTAACGACGTTCGCCGTCGTTCCCCATTGCCGCCGCCCGCCATTGCCAACGATTCGTCGCCGTCGTTGCTTGTGGAGGGAGACCGAGATCGCCAGAAGTTTCTCTTCGTCGTTGCGCGTCGATTCCGCCGCTCCTCGTCGTGGTTCGGCCGCCGAAGTCGTTGTTCCGAGTGGACCCGAGCTCCGCCGCCGCCTCCTCTCGTCGCCGGCCACCATCGTCGTTCTTCTCTCGTCATGAACACCCGCAGTGAGTTCGCAATGCCTCCCTCTCTCTTTCCGTCCATGTCTCGTCGACGCTCGTGCACTATAGCGCCGGAACCGCTTCTACCCGAGAGCTCGGCCACCGCTCATGGCGCCGCCGTTGTCGGCCGCCGCGTGCGCGCCTTCCTAGCCGCCCTTTTCACCCTAGATGGACTCGTCGTGAGCTCGCGATCCCGTAGGACCAAGTCCTGTCCCAAACCAAGCTGTGTAGCCCGTTTTCGCCCAAGTCCGGCGATGCGCCGCCGCGTTCGTCGTCGCCGCCGACGAGCTTTCGCCCAAACCGTCCTTGACCGCCCGATCGTGATCCAACGGTCCACGACAGCCCGAGCTTCGAGTCAAACTTGAGAAAAACGGTCAGCCATGCCAGCTTTGCAAAAGAACCCCTGAGGAATTTGGAAATCAACCCGCAGTCCAAATTAAATTGAAAATAATTACGAATAGGTCCTTTTTCTTTTGTTTTAGCCCCTGGAAGTTTTAAAACTTTGCCAACAAGTCCCTGAACCTTAGAAAAATCATATCTTTCATGTTTTAACCCCGTTTTAATCCGTTCTTGTTGCGTTAGCTTCGTATCAACTTAAACTACGCGTTAGTACTGTTATTTACACCATACTTTATTTCTGAAATTTATTTATTATTAATTTAATTAAAGGCTAATTACATGTGCTTTCTTAAATAAAATCTAATTAAGTTTGACACATCGGTTTTTCTTGTTAAATATTAAATTGATTAATATTTATTCCATGAGTTGTGTAAATAAAAGTTGACTAAGGTTATATCTTGATTTTCCTAAATAATATTAACTTGATTAATACTTATTTCTTGAGCGTTCTAAATAAAATTGAAGTAGATAATATCTTGGTTTCTTTAAATAATATTAACATGATTAAATATTAATTTTATAATCTTTCTAACTAAAATTTAATTAGGCTCTATCTTGTTGCTTCATAAAATTATGTTAACTTGATTAATGTTTATGATCACTAGTTCTCTAATTAAAAGCTAATTAGAGTTAAACTTCGAGTTTTCATAAATAATTGTCAATCTTGATTAATGTTAACATATTTATCATTCATTAGTTTTCTGAATAAAATGTAAATAAGTTCCATCTTGATTTTTGTAAAAGTGATACTAATTTGATTAATAATTACTTAAATAGCTCTTTCTAATTGAGATTAAACTCCGGCTTTTCATAAATAAATGTTAACTTTGATAAATATTGATTTAAATGTGTTACAGTTATAATACTGACTAATTCAACACCGTTCATAAAATTATTCGGTTAGATGTTCTCATATAATCTATTTTAAGTTAATACTTTAATTAAAATAATTTGTACTTGAATATTTACAATTAAAAATATGACTAGTTTAACTAGAGATATAAAGTTATTTGATTTGATAAGCATGTTCCTTTAATTAAAAGCCAATTAAGAATTATATTTTGGTTTTCTTATTAATGTTAATATGGTTAATATATTATAAGTTTTAAAAGTGATAGTTGAACAAGTTATAATATTGGAAACCTAGGTATAACTTTGTTGTAACTTGGATTAAGGTTATATTTAGATTTCATAGATCACTGTTACTTGGTTTAAATGGTTATTAACTAGTGTTTCTAATTAAAGCCAACTTAGAAGTTTCACTTCCAAGTAACTTGATTAATAAACCTTCATTGTGACCTTGTTCTAGTGTTCTCGTTTTGCTTATTAATTGTCTATCTAGTAAGTTTTCTCTATAAAATATGATTAAGTAATATTTTGGATTTTAATAAGCTCATGTAAAATTGATTAATGAATATTAAACTAGATTACAAACTAAAAGGGTGATTAGCGTCAAACTTAATGCTTTCTTAAATGAGCATTAATTTGTGTGAATGTCAACATAAAGGTGTTTTATCAATAATATTGATTAGTTCAACCTGGTCAATAAAAGTTAATCAATTAGATGCTCGCATCTGTTTTTAATACTAAAGTTATGTGTTTAATTACATAATATCTACAAAAAAATAGTTATAAATAAAATACATTCTTGGTTTCACTTATTTAAATATAATTAAATCAATTTCCAGGAAATAGTCTCTTATATGATTTTATCAAATTAAAATTTATAAAGCGTATAGTGTTTCCTTTTATAATCTAAAGTCTTCCGCTAGTTTTAAGTTTTCAATCATAGTTCTGTTCTCAGCCTTTCCTATGCCTCTAAACCCAATCCTGGTAGTGCACCCTACGTTTCTCACTTAGTCCCTATTCTGTTTTGCCAATCAACTGTCTTCAATATTTATCGCATCCTATAAATTCATCGGCCAGTGTTCCAATGACCGCATCACTCTTTTCTGCAATCCTGATGCTAGTCCATCTTTTCTGAGCCATATCACTAAGTTTGAGTATAGATCTTTTCTTATGTTGTGGTTTCTCTGCAAATCAATATTATTTTAATTTTTAACTTTATATTGCTTCAATGATATGGTGTGAGTTACTATGTCATTGTATTGTAATATAAAATTAAATTATTAAAGTAATATATTATTGTTTGAGATCCTCGTATTCATAAATCCTCTGTACGTGTGATATTCCTTGTGCCAATTAAAGCTCTGCCTTGGAACCTTCGTATCTTTCTTTCTTTCTCTGATCTTCGTGATCCTTAGGTTCTCGTAACCATAGTAACGAGTCCTATCCGTTAGTACGCTCTTTTAAAGCTTCTCTTTTGATTGGTGTATTGTTCTTAGTTGTATATTGTTTGTTTGCTTATTTAGCTTCTTCTTGTGCTTGATGATTGCTCCGAGTAGACGGAACGTTGTTCAACTGAAGAAGACTTTTGAAGATATTTTGAGCAGCTACACTTTGGAGAAAGGCAAGTGTCCCTAACCATCCTTCTACCTATGCTTTATTTATAATATCAAGATGTTTTAATCGGAACATGGAGAACCACCCAGGAAAACAGTGCAACCATAAGTACTATATGGCTCTGGTCTTGGCTAATTAATTAGAGACTTTAGTGGATGGTAACCTTACCCGAAAGGGGCATGGGGGGCGGCGGTTGACGGGGTATAGCTCGGTCCTCTTGAGCTGTGGGCTTTGGTAAGAGACAGACCTCATTAGGGAGGGTTATGCTTTGCTTCGGAACCGGAAACCTTAGCGGGTTACTATTTACTAAGGAATCTTTATAAAGGCCTCGTAGCGTCCCTATGCGGTCACACCTCGGTAGTGTGATTTAAGAGGATTGGCCCCCTCGGCATGGTTGGGTTTAAAGTTCTTTTGAACTTTTACGCGGCTTATGGTGAAAGTGTACAACCTCTGCAGAGTGTAAAACTGTTATAACAGCCGTGCTCACGGTCAAGAGCGGCCTGGATCCTCACATGAGTAATATACTTAAACATGATATTAAATTGATCTCTGGTTATTTCTTGTGGCCTTGCTGAGTACCAACCATAAGTGTACTCATCCTTGCTAACCGCTGCTCAGAAGAAGAACTTGTATGAAGCTGTTTGAAGATGGTGCTCAGTTCTAGGCGTACGCAACCCCCAGTCGACTGCCTGTGAAGTTTGGAGCCTTCGTTTCCAGGATACGTTGTATACTCTGATAGACTCGTAAGTCATTTATATAGTTTATTACACGTGATACTTTATCTGTTATTCACATTCTGGCTTACTGTATGTGTGAAACTTGATCCTGGCACACATACAGTGTACACTCGGTTTGTTTTCTAGAACCGGGTGTGACAGAGGTGGTATCAGAGCTGTATCGACTGTAGGACGTAAGCCTAGATAGAACTGGTCGTTTATTAAGATCCAATTTGCTATATAATCCTTGCTCTCACTATCCTTGGTATTTTTGTAAAAAAAAATGCTATCCTTGAGCATTTTACCCCCTTGATGATTTATCTTTCGGGTCATTACATCCTTGAATATTCCACCTTCGCCTTGATAACTTATTTCTCACCATAGACTTCTGATTATTCACCTCCACCTTGGTTGATAAATTGCTAATCTAGCATCTTTGACCCTCTCACTTCTCCTTTTGAAGTACCTTACCTTGACCATTAACCTCTGTCCTTGAAGTTGATATTATGTCTGTGAGTATCCTTGTTTACTCACACACATCCTGATATTAGTCAATTTACTCCTGTTGCCTCATTTCACCCTCCGTGCTTTTATGTCACTTTGGATTTCTTCCTTGATTTTGATCCCAAAGTGTCTTCTCTACTCTTCATTTATTTTAAAAATATAGCATGCATGTATCGTTAATGCAAGCCCAAATCACCCTGAAGAATGAAGATATAAGTATATTACAAGAAGTCCAACTGGAACAATGGAAGACTGCATCAAGCCTACCAACGTTACAACCAAGAAGTCAGCTTCAAGACATTTGAAGATGTGCCATATGACCATATTTAGGAGGATTCCCTAAACCTTGACTAACAGCGTTTAGTACCATTATATGCTTGTGTGATTAACCTTAGTTGAGTATGCTTGTAATGCCTGTTATTATGCCATTGTGTGATTTGCTTCTTTGCATTGATTGTTTAGTTGGGTTCTCCCTCTTTTTTCCTGTACATCCTTGCTTCTTTGCTATCTCTTCGTCACAAGTCGATAAAGAACATCGGAGAAAAAGAAAAGTTGATCTCATGGTGAAAAAGGATGAAGCTAAAGAAGATTAGGAGTGAAGACTTTGCAACTTCATCAACAAAGAAGATGAGGTCTAGTGAACCAACTCCAGAAGATCTTTCTTCCCAAAAATCTACTGTACTGTTCTCCTCCTTGATCCTTAGTCTCTGCGAATCTCGGGACGAGATTCTGTTTAAGGGGGTTAGTCTTGTCACACCCCAAATTTTCTAAATTTGGGATGTGAATAAATAATATAAATAAACACAATGATTTTCTCTAATTTCTAAAATTTTCCAAGGTTTAAATAATTAACAGGGAATGTAACATATATATAATATAAACATATGTATTCTAATTTCATACAACATATGTTTATAACTCCCTAAAATTCATCCCAAATTTAATTTAAGCAACCCTATGAATTTTCTAGGATTTATTAAGGCTTGAATAAATTTTCTAGGAGTTAATTGGAGTTTCTAGCCTTTTATCAATTTAAATATCACATTAAATAATTATTTTAGTCAAAATAAGTCTTTGTTGCATTCATGCTGTTGCATATATTTTTGGTTGCTAGTAAATCAAGTTGGAATTTAAATTCTGTTTAAATTCGAATTTGATTTGCTTTTGTTTGAGTTTTAGAAAAGTTTAAATCGGCAGAGTTCGTTTTCGGCCCTTCAACTCTCGGCCAAGTCCATCTCTGCCCCCTCAGCTTTTTAGCTCGGCCTGCTTCTTCACCCGAGCCAGCCCATTCCTTTTCTTCTCGGCCTGCTCCACATTCGGCCCAGCACCGGCCCAGTGTTTCCCCCGTCGTTCTTTCTGCTGTGTCATTGACAGGTGGGTCCCACCTGTCATGTTCATCTTCTCCGACCGGGATTCCTTCCCCGACCGAGTCCGAGTTCAACTCCGCGCCGCGCCGAGTCCCTCTTCTTCGCGTCGCCGAGTCCCTCTCCCCCACGCCTGCCAAGGCCCTGATCTCTGCCCTATTTATAGCCGCCGCCTCGCCCGAAGTTTCCCCAACAATCCGAGCCCTCTCGAGTTCAAATCGAGCCTCGCCATAGCCGCCAGTGCCGAATTTGAGCCACCGCCGTCGAATGCCACCCTCACCGACGATTTCTCGTCCAGAACCCGTTGAGAGGCTTCGGCAGGAGGTAACGAAGTTTCGTCGTTCGAATTTGTGCTCCAATTTTGGGTCAATCGCGCTAACGACGTTCGCCGTCGTTCCCCATTGCCGCCGCCCGCCATTGCCAACGATTCGTCGCCGTCGTTGCTTGTGGAGGGAGACCGAGATCGCCAGAAGTTTCTCTTCGTCGTTGCGCGTCGATTCCGCCGCTCCTCGTCGTGGTTCGGCCGCCGAAGTCGTTGTTCCGAGTGGACCCGAGCTCCGCCGCCGCCTCCTCTCGTCGCCGGCCACCATCGTCGTTCTTCTCTCGTCATGAACACCCGCAGTGAGTTCGCAATGCCTCCCTCTCTCTTTCCGTCCATGTCTCGTCGACGCTCGTGCACTATAGCGCCGGAACCGCTTCTACCCGAGAGCTCGGCCACCGCTCATGGCGCCGCCGTTGTCGGCCGCCGCGTGCGCGCCTTCCTAGCCGCCCTTTTCACCCTAGATGGACTCGTCGTGAGCTCGCGATCCCGTAGGACCAAGTCCTGTCCCAAACCAAGCTGTGTAGCCCGTTTTCGCCCAAGTCCGGCGATGCGCCGCCGCGTTCGTCGTCGCCGCCGACGAGCTTTCGCCCAAACCGTCCTTGACCGCCCGATCGTGATCCAACGGTCCACGACAGCCCGAGCTTCGAGTCAAACTTGAGAAAAACGGTCAGCCATGCCAGCTTTGCAAAAGAACCCCTGAGGAATTTGGAAATCAACCCGCAGTCCAAATTAAATTGAAAATAATTACGAATAGGTCCTTTTTCTTTTGTTTTAGCCCCTGGAAGTTTTAAAACTTTGCCAACAAGTCCCTGAACCTTAGAAAAATCATATCTTTCATGTTTTAACCCCGTTTTAATCCGTTCTTGTTGCGTTAGCTTCGTATCAACTTAAACTACGCGTTAGTACTGTTATTTACACCATACTTTATTTCTGAAATTTATTTATTATTAATTTAATTAAAGGCTAATTACATGTGCTTTCTTAAATAAAATCTAATTAAGTTTGACACATCGGTTTTTCTTGTTAAATATTAAATTGATTAATATTTATTCCATGAGTTGTGTAAATAAAAGTTGACTAAGGTTATATCTTGATTTTCCTAAATAATATTAACTTGATTAATACTTATTTCTTGAGCGTTCTAAATAAAATTGAAGTAGATAATATCTTGGTTTCTTTAAATAATATTAACATGATTAAATATTAATTTTATAATCTTTCTAACTAAAATTTAATTAGGCTCTATCTTGTTGCTTCATAAAATTATGTTAACTTGATTAATGTTTATGATCACTAGTTCTCTAATTAAAAGCTAATTAGAGTTAAACTTCGAGTTTTCATAAATAATTGTCAATCTTGATTAATGTTAACATATTTATCATTCATTAGTTTTCTGAATAAAATGTAAATAAGTTCCATCTTGATTTTTGTAAAAGTGATACTAATTTGATTAATAATTACTTAAATAGCTCTTTCTAATTGAGATTAAACTCCGGCTTTTCATAAATAAATGTTAACTTTGATAAATATTGATTTAAATGTGTTACAGTTATAATACTGACTAATTCAACACCGTTCATAAAATTATTCGGTTAGATGTTCTCATATAATCTATTTTAAGTTAATACTTTAATTAAAATAATTTGTACTTGAATATTTACAATTAAAAATATGACTAGTTTAACTAGAGATATAAAGTTATTTGATTTGATAAGCATGTTCCTTTAATTAAAAGCCAATTAAGAATTATATTTTGGTTTTCTTATTAATGTTAATATGGTTAATATATTATAAGTTTTAAAAGTGATAGTTGAACAAGTTATAATATTGGAAACCTAGGTATAACTTTGTTGTAACTTGGATTAAGGTTATATTTAGATTTCATAGATCACTGTTACTTGGTTTAAATGGTTATTAACTAGTGTTTCTAATTAAAGCCAACTTAGAAGTTTCACTTCCAAGTAACTTGATTAATAAACCTTCATTGTGACCTTGTTCTAGTGTTCTCGTTTTGCTTATTAATTGTCTATCTAGTAAGTTTTCTCTATAAAATATGATTAAGTAATATTTTGGATTTTAATAAGCTCATGTAAAATTGATTAATGAATATTAAACTAGATTACAAACTAAAAGGGTGATTAGCGTCAAACTTAATGCTTTCTTAAATGAGCATTAATTTGTGTGAATGTCAACATAAAGGTGTTTTATCAATAATATTGATTAGTTCAACCTGGTCAATAAAAGTTAATCAATTAGATGCTCGCATCTGTTTTTAATACTAAAGTTATGTGTTTAATTACATAATATCTACAAAAAAATAGTTATAAATAAAATACATTCTTGGTTTCACTTATTTAAATATAATTAAATCAATTTCCAGGAAATAGTCTCTTATATGATTTTATCAAATTAAAATTTATAAAGCGTATAGTGTTTCCTTTTATAATCTAAAGTCTTCCGCTAGTTTTAAGTTTTCAATCATAGTTCTGTTCTCAGCATTTCCTATGCCTCTAAACCCAATCCTGGTAGTGCACCCTACGTTTCTCACTTAGTCCCTATTCTGTTTTGCCAATCAACTGTCTTCAATATTTATCGCATCCTATAAATTCATCGGCCAGTGTTCCAATGACCGCATCACTCTTTTCTGCAATCCTGATGCTAGTCCATCTTTTCTGAGCCATATCACTAAGTTTGAGTATAGATCTTTTCTTATGTTGTGGTTTCTCTGCAAATCAATATTATTTTAATTTTTAACTTTATATTGCTTCAATGATATGGTGTGAGTTACTATGTCATTGTATTGTAATATAAAATTAAATTATTAAAGTAATATATTATTGTTTGAGATCCTCGTATTCATAAATCCTCTGTACGTGTGATATTCCTTGTGCCAATTAAAGCTCTGCCTTGGAACCTTCGTATCTTTCTTTCTTTCTCTGATCTTCGTGATCCTTAGGTTCTCGTAACCATAGTAACGAGTCCTATCCGTTAGTACGCTCTTTTAAAGCTTCTCTTTTGATTGGTGTATTGTTCTTAGTTGTATATTGTTTGTTTGCTTATTTAGCTTCTTCTTGTGCTTGATGATTGCTCCGAGTAGACGGAACGTTGTTCAACTGAAGAAGACTTTTGAAGATATTTTGAGCAGCTACACTTTGGAGAAAGGCAAGTGTCCCTAACCATCCTTCTACCTATGCTTTATTTATAATATCAAGATGTTTTAATCGGAACATGGAGAACCACCCAGGAAAACAGTGCAACCATAAGTACTATATGGCTCTGGTCTTGGCTAATTAATTAGAGACTTTAGTGGATGGTAACCTTACCCGAAAGGGGCATGGGGGGCGGCGGTTGACGGGGTATAGCTCGGTCCTCTTGAGCTGTGGGCTTTGGTAAGAGACAGACCTCATTAGGGAGGGTTATGCTTTGCTTCGGAACCGGAAACCTTAGCGGGTTACTATTTACTAAGGAATCTTTATAAAGGCCTCGTAGCGTCCCTATGCGGTCACACCTCGGTAGTGTGATTTAAGAGGATTGGCCCCCTCGGCATGGTTGGGTTTAAAGTTCTTTTGAACTTTTACGCGGCTTATGGTGAAAGTGTACAACCTCTGCAGAGTGTAAAACTGTTATAACAGCCGTGCTCACGGTCAAGAGCGGCCTGGATCCTCACATGAGTAATATACTTAAACATGATATTAAATTGATCTCTGGTTATTTCTTGTGGCCTTGCTGAGTACCAACCATAAGTGTACTCATCCTTGCTAACCGCTGCTCAGAAGAAGAACTTGTATGAAGCTGTTTGAAGATGGTGCTCAGTTCTAGGCGTACGCAACCCCCAGTCGACTGCCTGTGAAGTTTGGAGCCTTCGTTTCCAGGATACGTTGTATACTCTGATAGACTCGTAAGTCATTTATATAGTTTATTACACGTGATACTTTATCTGTTATTCACATTCTGGCTTACTGTATGTGTGAAACTTGATCCTGGCACACATACAGTGTACACTCGGTTTGTTTTCTAGAACCGGGTGTGACAGAGGTGGTATCAGAGCTGTATCGACTGTAGGACGTAAGCCTAGATAGAACTGGTCATTTATTAAGATCCAATTTGCTATATAATCCTTGCTCTCACTATCCTTGGTATTTTTGTAAAAAAAAATGCTATCCTTGAGCATTTTACCCCCTTGATGATTTATCTTTCGGGTCATTACATCCTTGAATATTCCACCTTCGCCTTGATAACTTATTTCTCACCATAGACTTCTGATTATTCACCTCCACCTTGGTTGATAAATTGCTAATCTAGCATCTTTGACCCTCTCACTTCTCCTTTTGAAGTACCTTACCTTGACCATTAACCTCTGTCCTTGAAGTTGATATTATGTCTGTGAGTATCCTTGTTTACTCACACACATCCTGATATTAGTCAATTTACTCCTGTTGCCTCATTTCACCCTCCGTGCTTTTATGTCACTTTGGATTTCTTCCTTGATTTTGATCCCAAAGTGTCTTCTCTACTCTTCATTTATTTTAAAAATATAGCATGCATGTATCGTTAATGCAAGCCCAAATCACCCTGAAGAATGAAGATATAAGTATATTACAAGAAGTCCAACTGGAACAATGGAAGACTGCATCAAGCCTACCAACGTTACAACCAAGAAGTCAGCTTCAAGACATTTGAAGATGTGCCATATGACCATATTTAGGAGGATTCCCTAAACCTTGACTAACAGCGTTTAGTACCATTATATGCTTGTGTGATTAACCTTAGTTGAGTATGCTTGTAATGCCTGTTATTATGCCATTGTGTGATTTGCTTCTTTGCATTGATTGTTTAGTTGGGTTCTCCCTCTTTTTTCCTGTACATCCTTGCTTCTTTGCTATCTCTTCGTCACAAGTCGATAAAGAACATCGGAGAAAAAGAAAAGTTGATCTCATGGTGAAAAAGGATGAAGCTAAAGAAGATTAGGAGTGAAGACTTTGCAACTTCATCAACAAAGAAGATGAGGTCTAGTGAACCAACTCCAGAAGATCTTTCTTCCCAAAAATCTATTGTACTGTTCTCCTCCTTGATCCTTAGTCTCTGCGAATCTCGGGACGAGATTCTGTTTAAGGGGGTTAGTCTTGTCACACCCCAAATTTTCTAAATTTGGGATGTGAATAAATAATATAAATAAACACAATGATTTTCTCTAATTTCTAAAATTTTCCAAGGTTTAAATAATTAACAGGGAATGTAACATATATATAATATAAACATATGTATTCTAATTTCATACAACATATGTTTATAACTCCCTAAAATTCATCCCAAATTTAATTTAAGCAACCCTATGAATTTTCTAGGATTTATTAAGGCTTGAATAAATTTTCTAGGAGTTAATTGGAGTTTCTAGCCTTTTATCAATTTAAATATCACATTAAATAATTATTTTAGTCAAAATAAGTCTTTGTTGCATTCATGCTGTTGCATATATTTTTGGTTGCTAGTAAATCAAGTTGGAATTTAAATTCTGTTTAAATTCGAATTTGATTTGCTTTTGTTTGAGTTTTAGAAAAGTTTAAATCGGCAGAGTTCGTTTTCGGCCCTTCAACTCTCGGCCAAGTCCATCTCTGCCCCCTCAGCTTTTTAGCTCGGCCTGCTTCTTCACCCGAGCCAGCCCATTCCTTTTCTTCTCGGCCTGCTCCACATTCGGCCCAGCACCGGCCCAGTGTTTCCCCCGTCGTTCTTTCTGCTGTGTCATTGACAGGTGGGTCCCACCTGTCATGTTCATCTTCTCCGACCGGGATTCCTTCCCCGACCGAGTCCGAGTTCAACTCCGCGCCGCGCCGAGTCCCTCTTCTTCGCGTCGCCGAGTCCCTCTCCCCCACGCCTGCCAAGGCCCTGATCTCTGCCCTATTTATAGTCGCCGCCTCGCCCGAAGTTTCCCCAACAATCCGAGCCCTCTCGAGTTCAAATCGAGCCTCGCCATAGCCGCCAGTGCCGAATTTGAGCCACCGCCGTCGAATGCCGCCCTCGCCGACGATTTCTCGTCCAGAACCCGTTGAGAGGCTTCGGCAGGAGGTAACGAAGTTTCGTCAGGTTTTCGTTGCTGATTTCTCGAGAGCTTTTGGTGCTGCTCGTTGCCTCATTGCTGGTTCCTCTTCCGAGCTTTGGAAGTGGTATAGGAGATTGGGTCACTTGAGCTTCGACTTGCTCTCTCGTTTGAGCAGTCTTGACCTTATCTGAGGATTGCCCAAGCTTCGGTTTGAGAAGGATTTGGTTTGTGCACCTTGTAGACATGGCAAGATGGTCGCTACTTCCCATCCACCTTTGACTGATGTGATGACTGAGCGTCCTGGGGAGCTTTTACATATGGACTTGGTTGGTCCAGCTCGCGTTCGCTTAGTCGGTGGGAAGTGGTATGTCCTTGTGATTGTGGACGACTATTCTCGCTATACTTGGGTGTATTTCTTGGCAACTAAGGATGAAACATTTGGTTTTGTTCGAGATTTGATCTTGAGGTTGAAGAATGAGCGAAATGGTGATGTCATACGAGCTATACGCAGTGACAATGGCACAGAGTTTAAGAATGCTCATTTTGAAGCCTTTTGCCGTGATCTTGGTCTTGAGCATCAGTTTTCTTCGCCTTATGTTGCTTGTCAAAATGGAGTTGTGGAAAGAAAGAATCGGACCATTTGTACTATGGTCAGGACGATGCTCGATGAGCATAGGACTCCTAGGAAGTATTGGGCCGAAGCGGTGAACACCGCATGCTATGTGTCAAATCGGATTTTCCTTCGTGCATTCAAGAAGAAGACTTGCTACGAGCTCTTTCATGGGAGAACCCCCAAAGTGAGTCATTTTCGAGTTTTCGGTTGCAAGTGCTTCATTCTCAAGAAGGGAAATCTAGATAAGTTTGAGTCTCGGTCTCATGATGGTATCTTCCTTGGTTATGCTAATCATTCTAGAGCATATCGTGTGCTCAATCTTGCAACTAACCAAATCATGGAGACTTGTGAAGTAACATTCGACGAGACGATTCCGTGTAGCTCTGTTGCTTTTGAGTGTGCAGGTGATGAAGAGATGGGACAGTCAATCTTCGAAGACAAGGAGGTGGATGATGAAGATGATGATGGAGATGACACTCCTCCCATGGCGCCTGTACCTACTACTTCCACTACGACGACTATGTTTGAAGATGGTCCATCCACCACTTTGACAACAACTCAAGTACATGGAGGTCAAGTGGAAGGTCAAGTGGAAGCAACAGTTGAGGGGGAGGCGATCTCGACACGTGAAGCACCAAGACACATTCAAGCTCATCATCCTCCCTCGGGAATGATTGGAGACATCGATGAACGTACTACACGGTCAAGGTCACGAAACACCTCTCACTTTGCTCATTCTGCTTTCGTAGCGTCTTTTGAGCCCAAAGATATTAGACACGGTTTATCTGATGCGAATTGGGTCAATGCCATGCACGAAGAGCTTGAGAACTTTGAGAGGAATGAGGTGTGGGAACTTGTAGAGCCTCCACCAAATTGCCACCCTATTGGAACTAAGTGGGTTTGGAAGAACAAACAGGGTGAGAGTGGTGAGGTTGTGAGAAACAAAGCGAGGTTGGTTGCCCAGGGCTTTTCACAAAAGGAGGGAATTGATTATGAGGAGACATTTGCTCCTGTTGCCCGTTTGGAGGCAATTCGAATCCTTCTAGCATTTGCTGTTGCTAAAGTGTTCAAGTTGCACCAAATGGATGTGAAGAGTGCCTTTTTGAATGGGGTGATAGAGGAAGAAGTGTATGTGAGGCAACCACTTGGGTTTGAGAGTGAGAGATATCCCCACCGAGTGTACAAACTCCACCGAGCACTATATGGCCTCAAGCAAGCACCTAGAGCGTGGTATGGTAGACTGAGAGGGTTCTTGCTGAGTAAGGGGTTTGTCATGGGCACTGTTGATAAGACCCTGTTTCTACTTCGTGTTGGCAAAGACATCTTGATCGTTCAGGTATACGTGGATGATATTATCTTTGGTGGCTCCTCTAATGCTCTTGTTGCAAAGTTTTCTGAAGATATGAGCAGGGAGTTCGAGATGTCAATGATGGGAGAGCTGCAGTTCTTTCTTGGACTGCAAATCAAGCAAGTCAAGGATGGGACATTCGTGCATCAAGCCAAGTACACCAAGGACATGCTGAAGAAGTTTGACATGAGCGACGCCAAGCCAATGTCAACACCGATGAGTACAACTACGGCATTGGATGCTGATGAAGACGGAGAACCCGTGGACCAGAAGGAGTACCGGAGCATGATCGGCTCCCTCCTCTACTTGACGGCAACGAGGCCGGACATACGGTTCAGTGTGTGTCTGTGCGCTCGTTTTCAGGCTTCACCGAGAACTTCACATCGGCAGGCCGTCAAGAGGATATTCAGGTACTTGAAATACACTCCTGATTTGGGTCTTTGGTATTCTGCCTCCTCGACACTCACACTTCACGGATATTCCGATGCTGATTTTGCTGGGTGTCGTTTGGATCGCAAGTCTACCTCGGGTCAGTGTCAGTTTCTTGGTTCTTCTTTGGTTTCTTGGTCTTCTCGCAAGCAGTCTAGCGTTGCACAGTCCACTACAGAAGCCGAGTATGTAGCTGCCGCTAGTTGCTGTTCCCAGTTTCTATGGATCATGTACACCATGAGTGACTTTGGCTTGAACTTTTCCCATGTTCCACTTCTATGTGATAGCACGAGTGCCATTAGTGTTGCCAAAAACCCCGTGCTTCATTCCAAAACCAAGCACATAGAAGTGCGATACCATTTCTTGAGAGACCATGTTGAGAAATGACACATTGAACTATCCTATGTCCCAACCCAAAACCAACTCGCCGACTTGTTCACAAAACCACTTGACCAAGCCAACTTTGCCCGCTTGCGAGGAGAGCTTGGTGTATGTTGTCCGTTTTGAGTTGGTTTGGAGCTCTCTTTGTAGTATATGTACATTCTGTATCATACTTTGCATCTTGCATTTTGTATACTAGATGAGCTTCTTCTATATGTTCTTAGCTTCTCCATATGTTCATGAGATGTAGCATTTGAGATGATGATCTTATGGAAATTTGTGCAGTTTAGTCTCATGAGGATATTATGCTATACATGACATGAGTTCACTGCTTTTCTATATGAAATATGAAAATGACAAATCTTGATCACCTTTGAGCAATTACTATGCTTTGGATAGCTTTTTCTTGAATGCTAGTTCTCATGATCTGTTTATGGTTGGATGTCATAGTCTTTTCAATTGGACCCATGATCTAGGTATCATTGCAGATGTTTAGCCCATGTCAAATCCTAGGAGAAACTTTGTTCCTTTGTGTCGCAAAGACACATCATGCTAGCTTGGTTATATAAAATTGAGAAAAATACTTTGTTCCCAAGCCTGAAATCCTTTTTATGCAAAGAATTTAACATGCTTAGTTGTTACATGATGTCTACCAAAGAAGTAGGCACTTGATCTCAACAAGCCAAAAATGAATGCTAGAACATGGCTTGGATCTTTCATGGGTGTCTGTGATGATCTTTTGTTTAGACTGTGCTGTCCTCGCATAAACTGTTTTTGGTGCTAAGTATTCATACTTGAGCTATTCTAGGTTCAGTTTTTGCTCATATGGTGACTTCTTTGTAAAACCCTAAAATCTTGCTCAACTACTTTGCTCATTTGCTTATATCATGATATCCTTGTGAGCTTGTAGTTGCATATGATCCTATTGATTACCCTCTTGTGTGCAATCTCATTTTGAGCATATGTTGATGCTTTGTGATAAATATGAGAAGCTCTTGTCCTTGTACATTTTCATGCAATTCTTGATGTTTGCATTGTCAACAAGGGGGAGAGATTTGCATTGAGAGGGTTACTCAGTTCAGGGGGAGAACTTGAGTTTGTTGCACTAATTCAAGGGGAGTGTGCTTTGAGCTCGTTGTCTCGGTTGTGTTGAGCCTTTGCCCTTGTCTTAGGGGACCGAGACCGAGACTTTCTCTTTCAAGTGACTTTGTTTCGGCTTGTTCTTCGCTTTTGGTCACTTGATTGAGTTCTCTTTTCTTTTCTTCTTCGATTTCTCTTTATCATACCCTGAATTATTTGTGTGTTGTCAATGCACTCATCAAGGGGGAGATTGAGGACCATGTGTGTCCGAGGACCGGTGGATGCTCGCTCCTAAGTGTGATGACTGATTGACAACGTGGTGTGGACTGACTCTCGGCCTAGTATTGCAGGTGTTGGTGCGACTTGGTTTGCGTTGGTGCAGGTGAAGAAAAGTGCGAAAGGTCTCAGGAGAGACAAGTAGGCTTGGTTCGAGGGACCCGGTGGCCAAACGAGATCAAGTGCAGTCAACATGGTGCAAGAAGAGCAAGACGAAGTCGTGGACCGGAGCCGGTGCAAGGTGGCGGTTGATGACCGAAGCTTGCATACGGGGTTTGATGGTTGGGCCACAAAACCATCGGAGGAGGGTTTCTCGGTTTGGGCCTCAAAACCGAGCCCGAAGGCCCAACGTGACGGATACGGTGATCCGGGCGCGTTCGGGAAGCTTCGAGACGGTGGACGCGTGGCGGGATCCGGGAGCTTGCGTCGGAGGGAAGCAAGGTCGGATGGACGGCGCGCCCAGCGGGTGGATTGATCTGCAACTTTACTGCTTTGCCCTTGAGGGCGTGTATCGTAGAGTTTAGTTGTAGGGGTAGTGTGGTCTTTTCCCCCCACCAGGTCACTTAATATATATAGGAGGTGGAGGGGGATGGATGGTAATCACTTGGGAACCCTAGTTCATTTCTCTCCTGTCTCTCTAGGCTAGCCTGTGCTTCAAGTCAATCTAGAGCGGGTGGATGAAGGGAGGATGCTAGCCTTGTACAGATGATGACCTCTGTTTGTTTAATTGAAATTCTAGTTTGAATCCTCTCGAGTTCTTCCCGTGTTCTTCTCGAGTTCTTTTGGCTCTTCCTCTTGTTCTTCTCGATTCGTCGTTTCTAGACTGTTTGGCTTCGGATTTGTTTGAGGGGATCATGGGTGAGTGCCTTGCGCCTCTTTGTTGATGATCTTGCCCTCTCAAACGCCGGGAATCGGTCTCGATTTGAAGTTTTGAGGATGAACTCGTGGGAAGGTGCCTAGTTCGTGTGATCCGCGATTTCTCGATTTGTAGGGCGTTAGAGGCCGAGATTTTTGGGGCATATCTTCACCTTAGGGTGCTAATCATCTCCCCAAAGTTTTGTCTCTAGAGCTCTAGCCGTTTGGGAGATCCGGTGTAGGATTTGGGAGAGAAAATCGCGATTTACTGTAGCTGTTCGTCCTGTTCGTCCGACGACTTTTACGGACGGTCCGCGCGACCCTGTCGGACAGTCCGTCGTCACCGCGGACGGTCCGCATCTGCTTGGCGGACGGTCCGTGTGGCGTGTTGATCTCGCACCGCTTGGATTTTGGCTAAGTCTTTTCACGGACAGTCCGTGTGTTCACCTCGGACGGTCCGCGACACTGGCGGACGGTCCGTGGTAGAGGCTCGGACTGTCTTCTCGAGGTGCCCGGAGCTACTGGAGATTTGAGTTATTTTTCGGACGGTCCACCGTGCCCTGACGGACGGTCCGCCTTGCTCTGTCAGACAATCCACCGTGACCAGATAGACAGTCCGCCGTGCTCACGGACGGTCCGCTGGTTCAGTGCGGACGGTCCGCTGGGCTGTGACTGATAGCTGTTCACGCAATTGCTTTTGAGTTGCTTCCGCTCTTTGCTATCATTTGAGGCTTGTTCCTAAGATTGGTAAGTCCGTTGTGACTACGCAATCTTGACAAGTTTGTGAAGATCATCTGGGTTGTGAATTTTGGGATATAGGCCAAGTTTCGAAAGAAATTTTAATTGGCTCCCATTCACTCCCCCCCTCTCTGGTCGCCATACCGGTCCTTCAATTGGTATCAGAGCCGGTTACGGATCTTCGTGATTCTAACCAGTCTAAGATCCAAGGATGGTGTATGCCGAAAAGGGTTCGGGTCCTCCTCTTTTCGATGGGAAAAATTACCGGATGTGGTCGGTTCGTATGGGAGCCTACCTCCGAAGCAAGGGACAGTTGATATGGGATATCACTCTTGATACGTCTTATATCATCCCTGCTTCGAGAGAGACACAGCTTGATAGGGACAAGTTTGAGGCTAATGCTAAGGCCGTTGATTTCTTGTTCAAGGCGCTCGACGAGCATGAGTTCAATCGTGTGATCGAAGAGCAACTTGCCTGGAAGATTTGGCAGAAGTTGGAGATCGCCCATGGAGGTGATAGTGGGGTTAAGGCTCGGCTCTTTTCGACTTACCGGAGGGAATATGAGAACTTCTCTCATTTGTCCGGTGAGTCAATTGATGCCATGTTCCAGAGGTTCACCGTGATAGTGAACAACATGAGAGCCAACATCGCCAACCTCCCCTATACAGATCATGACATGGCTTTGAAGTTTTTGCACTGTTTAGACATGTCTGTATGGGGTACTAAGGTTGAGGCAATCACGGAGTCGGCGAGCTATTTGACACTCACTGTTGATGGGTTGTTCTCAAAGCTCAAGTCCTCCGAGGTTGATAGGCTAGCTAGAGCCAAGCTTGAGAACCCGACTGACCCCCATAGTCTGGCGCTCATGAGTGGTTCTAGTTCTAGATCTGGCGCTAACCCTTGATGACAGTTTGCTTTGTCTTTGCTTGTGTCTCTGCCAGATGAGGAGTTCGAAGTGCTGAGCGAGGAGGATCTCGCGCTGCTCACCAAGAGGTTCGGGCGTATGTACGAGAATCGCAAGAGTACAAGGCGCTTCGGGAGTACGTGCTACAGGTGCGGCAAGATGGGACACTTCATCGCCGAGTGTCCGGAGCCAGCAGAGCCAGACCGCAAGCACAAGCACAAGCACCGCTCGAAGGATGACTACAAGAACCACAAGTACAAGCACAAGGACAAGGAGAAGAAGAAGCATAGAGACCACAAGCACAAGCACAAGTCCAAGCGCAAGGAACGAGCCATGGTGGCCGGGGCGAGCGACGTAGACTCAAGTTCAAGCAACTCTTCATCAAGCTCAAGCAGCGAGGATGAAGATCAAGGTCGACACCGGAGGAAGGAGAGCTTCAACGGCTTGGCGTGCATGGCGTCCCGAGGTTTCTGCACCATGGCGCACAACTCCGACAACAAGAAGAAGGCAAAAGAAGACTCCGAGTCAGAGTCTGAGGATGAGGTAAATCAAGATCCCCAATTCTTGTTAGAGGAGAATGCTAGGTTGAATGCTTTGCTTGATAACCGTGATGATGTGCTTCGTAAGACTAATAAGGAGAAGAGGGAGTTTAGGTCTTTGCTTGATGAGTCCAAGGAGAAGGTCGCTGAACTTGAATCCCTACTTGTTGCATCTAATGAACAAATTGCTCAACTTGAATCATCATTTGCTAAATCACAATCTGAAATTGAAGCTTTAAAAATTGCTCATGATGTCTCTGATGAGCATGCTTGCAATGATTGTGATGTGGTGATGAATGATTTGGTTGATCTTAAGAAGAAGCACATGTCTCTAGTTGAGAAGTATGATTTGCTTGTTGTTGAGCGTGATGAATTGAAATCTCGACCTGCTTTGCTAGGAGCTTGTACTTCTTGTCCTGTCTTGCATGCTCAACTTGATGATGCTCTTGCTAAAATCAAATTTCTTGAATGTTCTGGCAAATCTCTTGCATGTGCTATCTGTGATAAAAATGCCTTAAAGAACATGGAAATTGAGCATCATATGAACCGTGTGCAAAAAGAAAATGATGAGTTGAGGCAGTGTTTGGGTTGGCTGTCGGGTAGAGAGCCTCAGTTGAGCATGTTGATGGCTCAGTTTAGGCGAGGTGATACCCAGGGGCTTGGTTCTGAGACGGTGGTTAAGAATGAGGGGATGATTTGTGAGGGTGTGCCTTTTCCTCCACAGAAAACCCCAGCCAAGAACATCTTTGATCCTAAACCCAACCACCTAAGAAACAAACTTGACACTCTTCTTGATCCACCAGCTTCCACCACACCAGCCAACAACTTCCAAAAGCGAGTGGTGTTTGTGGGAGAGTCGAGTGGTCTCAAGCCTAGTGAGAAGCCAGGGCCAAAGGAAAACCCAAAGCCAAAACCAGTCCGTTACTACTGTGGGTTTTGTGGTAAGGATGGTCACCAAGAGGAGTTCTGCTTCAGGAAGAAGAGAGAGATGAGGCGTGAGAGGGAAATGGGTAACCAGGACAGGTACCGCTCCTCTCATAGCGTACCTGAGCCTCGCGCACCTTTGCCTAGGGGTGATGGTTCTGTGCGCTCGGCTCCTAGGGGCTCAGTTCCTCATGGGAGAGTTTCTTAGAGACGTGGTGGTGCTGCCAGGCATCGTCCTCCTCGTGGTCAGTACGAGTTCAGGAGAGACGACCGTGGTTTTGGTTACCGGAGGGAGTCTGGACCGCGCTTTCCCCCGCGTGGTGCTCCTCCGGTTAGACGTGAGAGGTTTCCACAGGTTAATAGGTTTGGTAGAGTGGATTTTGCTAACCCCTCTTTTGAGCAGATGGCTCAGCACTGGTTTGACTCTTTCTGTGCTAACCCCAGTGTTGAGTCGTTTGCTCATTCTCGATCTCATTTCTGATCTTGCAGGTGGGAGGCTTGAGGAACTTGTGGTTGATTCACTCCGGTTGCTCTCGACACATGACCGGAGATCAAAGGTGGTTCTCAAGCCTCACCCCGGTGATGACAAGGGAGTACATCACTTTTGGGGATAATGGTAAGGGTAGAGTGCTTTCAGAGGGAGATATTCAGGTAAGTGAGAAGTTCGCACTAAAACGAGTTGCTCTTGTCAAGTCGCTTGGCTTTAATCTGCTCTAAGTTTCTCAGCTGCTTGATGAGGGTTTTGAGGTTCGCTTTGTTAGTGGTGCTTCTCGGATTCTTGATTCTCGAGGTGATCTTGTTTGCATGATTATTCCCGAGAGTCAGGTTTTCGTTGCTGATTTCTCGAGAGCTTTTGGTGCTGCTCGTTGCCTCATTGCTGGTTCCTCTTCCGAGCTTTGGAAGTGGTATAGGAGATTGGGTCACTTGAGCTTCGACTTGCTCTCTCGTTTGAGCAGTCTTGACCTTATCTGAGGATTGCCCAAGCTTCGGTTTGAGAAGGATTTGGTTTGTGCACCTTGTAGACATGGCAAGATGGTCGCTACTTCCCATCCACCTTTGACTGATGTGATGACTGAGCGTCCTGGGGAGCTTTTACATATGGACTTGGTTGGTCCAGCTCGCGTTCGCTTAGTCGGTGGGAAGTGGTATGTCCTTGTGATTGTGGACGACTATTCTCGCTATACTTGGGTGTATTTCTTGGCAACTAAGGATGAAACATTTGGTTTTGTTCGAGATTTGATCTTGAGGTTGAAGAATGAGCGAAATGGTGATGTCATACGAGCTATACGCAGTGACAATGGCACAGAGTTTAAGAATGCTCATTTTGAAGCCTTTTGCCGTGATCTTGGTCTTGAGCATCAGTTTTCTTCGCCTTATGTTGCTTGTCAAAATGGAGTTGTGGAAAGAAAGAATCGGACCATTTGTACTATGGTCAGGACGATGCTCGATGAGCATAGGACTCCTAGGAAGTATTGGGCCGAAGCGGTGAACACCGCATGCTATGTGTCAAATCGGATTTTCCTTCGTGCATTCAAGAAGAAGACTTGCTACGAGCTCTTTCATGGGAGAACCCCCAAAGTGAGTCATTTTCGAGTTTTCGGTTGCAAGTGCTTCATTCTCAAGAAGGGAAATCTAGATAAGTTTGAGTCTCGGTCTCATGATGGTATCTTCCTTGGTTATGCTAATCATTCTAGAGCATATCGTGTGCTCAATCTTGCAACTAACCAAATCATGGAGACTTGTGAAGTAACATTCGACGAGACGATTCCGTGTAGCTCTGTTGCTTTTGAGTGTGCAGGTGATGAAGAGATGGGACAGTCAATCTTCGAAGACAAGGAGGTGGATGATGAAGATGATGATGGAGATGACACTCCTCCCATGGCGCCTGTACCTACTACTTCCACTACGACGACTATGTTTGAAGATGGTCCATCCACCACTTTGACAACAACTCAAGTACATGGAGGTCAAGTGGAAGGTCAAGTGGAAGCAACAGTTGAGGGGGAGGCGATCTCGACACGTGAAGCACCAAGACACATTCAAGCTCATCATCCTCCCTCGGGAATGATTGGAGACATCGATGAACGTACTACACGGTCAAGGTCACGAAACACCTCTCACTTTGCTCATTCTGCTTTCGTAGCGTCTTTTGAGCCCAAAGATATTAGACACGGTTTATCTGATGCGAATTGGGTCAATGCCATGCACGAAGAGCTTGAGAACTTTGAGAGGAATGAGGTGTGGGAACTTGTAGAGCCTCCACCAAATTGCCACCCTATTGGAACTAAGTGGGTTTGGAAGAACAAACAGGGTGAGAGTGGTGAGGTTGTGAGAAACAAAGCGAGGTTGGTTGCCCAGGGCTTTTCACAAAAGGAGGGAATTGATTATGAGGAGACATTTGCTCCTGTTGCCCGTTTGGAGGCAATTCGAATCCTTCTAGCATTTGCTGTTGCTAAAGTGTTCAAGTTGCACCAAATGGATGTGAAGAGTGCCTTTTTGAATGGGGTGATAGAGGAAGAAGTGTATGTGAGGCAACCACTTGGGTTTGAGAGTGAGAGATATCCCCACCGAGTGTACAAACTCCACCGAGCACTATATGGCCTCAAGCAAGCACCTAGAGCGTGGTATGGTAGACTGAGAGGGTTCTTGCTGAGTAAGGGGTTTGTCATGGGCACTGTTGATAAGACCCTGTTTCTACTTCGTGTTGGCAAAGACATCTTGATCGTTCAGGTATACGTGGATGATATTATCTTTGGTGGCTCCTCTAATGCTCTTGTTGCAAAGTTTTCTGAAGATATGAGCAGGGAGTTTGAGATGTCAATGATGGGAGAGCTGCAGTTCTTTCTTGGACTGCAAATCAAGCAAGTCAAGGATGGGACATTCGTGCATCAAGCCAAGTACACCAAGGACATGCTGAAGAAGTTTGACATGAGCGACGCCAAGCCAATGTCAACACCGATGAGTACAACTACGGCATTGGATGCTGATGAAGACGGAGAACCCGTGGACCAGAAGGAGTACCGGAGCATGATCGGCTCCCTCCTCTACTTGACGGCAACGAGGCCGGACATACGGTTCAGTGTGTGTCTGTGCGCTCGTTTTCAGGCTTCACCGAGAACTTCACATCGGCAGGCCGTCAAGAGGATATTCAGGTACTTGAAATACACTCCTGATTTGGGTCTTTGGTATTCTGCCTCCTCGACACTCACACTTCACGGATATTCCGATGCTGATTTTGCTGGGTGTCGTTTGGATCGCAAGTCTACCTCGGGTCAGTGTCAGTTTCTTGGTTCTTCTTTGGTTTCTTGGTCTTCTCGCAAGCAGTCTAGCGTTGCACAGTCCACTATAGAAGCCGAGTATGTAGCTGCCGCTAGTTGCTGTTCCCAGCTCCTATGGATCATGTACACCATGAGTGACTTTGGCTTGAACTTTTCCCATGTTCCACTTCTATGTGATAGCACGAGTGCCATTAGTGTTGCCAAAAACCCCGTGCTTCATTCCAAAACCAAGCACATAGAAGTGCGATACCATTTCTTGAGAGACCATGTTGAGAAATGACACAATGAACTATCCTATGTCCCAACCCAAAACCAACTCGCCGACTTGTTCACAAAACCACTTGACCAAGCCAACTTTGCCCGCTTGCGAGGAGAGCTTGGTGTATGTTGTCCGTTTTGAGTTGGTTTGGAGCTCTCTTTGTAGTATATGTACATTCTGTATCATACTTTGCATCTTGCATTTTGTATACTAGATGAGCTTCTTCTATATGTTCTTAGCTTCTCCATATGTTCATGAGATGTAGCATTTGAGATGATGATCTTATGGAAATTTGTGCAGTTTAGTCTCATGAGGATATTATGCTATACATGACATGAGTTCACTGCTTTTCTATATGAAATATGAAAATGACAAATCTTGATCACCTTTGAGCAATTACTATGCTTTGGATAGCTTTTGCTTGAATGCTAGTTCTCATGATCTGTTTATGGTTGGGTGTCATAGTCTTTTCAATTGGACCCATGATCTAGGTATCATTGCAGATGTTTAGCCCATGTCAAATCCTAGGAGAAACTTTGTTCCTTTGTGTCGCAAAGACACATCATGCTAGCTTGGTTATATAAAATTGAGAAAAATACTTTGTTCCCAAGCCTGAAATCCTTTTTATGCAAAGAATTTAACATGCTTAGTTGTTACATGATGTCTACCAAAGAAGTAGGCACTTGATCTCAACAAGCCAAAAATGAATGCTAGAACATGGCTTGGATCTTTCATGGGTGTCTGTGATGATCTTTTGTTTAGACTGTGTTGTCCTCGTATAAACTGTTTTTGGTGCTAAGTATTCATACTTGAGCTATTCTAGGTTCAGTTTTTGCTCATATGGTGACTTCTTTGTAAAACCCTAAAATCTTGCTCAACTACTTTGCTCATTTGCTTATATCATGATATCCTTGTGAGCTTGTAGTTGCATATGATCCTATTGATTACCCTCGTGTGTGCAATCTCATTTTGAGCATATGTTGATGCTTTGTGATATATATGAGAATCTCTTGTCCTTGTACATTTTCATGCAATTCTTGATGTTTGCATTGTCAACAAGGGGGAGAGATTTGCATTGAGAGGGTTACTCAGTTCAGGGGGAGAACTTGAGTTTGTTGCACTAATTCAGGGGGAGTGTGCTTTGAGCTCGTTGTCTCGGTTGTGTTGAGCCTTTGCCCTTGTCTTAGGGGACCGAGACCGAGACTTTCTCTTTCAAGTGACTTTGTTTCGGCTTGTTCTTCGCTTTTGGTCACTTGATTGAGTTCTCTTTTCTTTTCTTCTTCGATTTCTCTTTATCATACCCTGAATTATTTGTGTGTTGTCAATGCACTCATCAAGGGAGAGATTGAGGACCATGTGTGTCCGAGGACCGGTGGATGGTCGCTCCTCAGTGTGATGACTGATTGACAACGTGGTGTGGACTGACTCTTGGCCTAGTATTGCAGGTGTTGGTGCGACTTGGTTTGCGTTGGTGCAGGTGAAGAAAAGTGCGAAAGGTCTCAGGAGAGAGAAGTAGGCTTGGTTCGAGGGACCCGGTGGCCAGACGAGATCAAGTGCAGTCAACATGGTGCAAGAAGAGCAAGACGAAGTCGTGGACCGGAGCCGGTGCAAGGTGGCGGTTGACGACCGAAGCTTGCATACGGGGTTTGATGGTTGGGCCACAAAACCATCGGAGGAGGGTTTCTCGGTTTGGGCCTCAAAACCGAGCCCGAAGGCCCAACGTGACGGATACGGTGATCCGGGCGCATTCGGGAAGCTTCGAGACGGTGGACGCGTGGCGGGATCCGGGAGCTTGCGTCGGAGGGAAGCAAGGTCGGATGGACGGCGCGCCAAGCGGGTGGATTGATCTGCAACTTTACTGCTTTGCCCTTGAGGGCGTGAATCGTAGAGTTTAGTTGTAGGGGTAGTGTGGTCTTTTCCCCCCACCAGGTCACTTAATATATATAGGAGGTGGAGGGGGATGGATGGTAATCACTTGGGAACCCTAGTTCATTTCTCTCCTGTCTCTCTAGGCTAGCCTGTGCTTCAAGTCAATCTAGAGCGGGTGGATGTAGGGAGGATGCTAGCCTTGTACAGATGATGACCTCTGTTTGTTTAATTGAAATTCTAGTTTGAATCCTCTCGAGTTCTTCCCGTGTTCTTCCCGAGTTCTTTTGCCTCTTCCTCTCGTTCTTCTCGATTCGTCGTTTCTAGACCGTTTGGCTTCGGATTTGTTTGAGGGGATCATGGGTGAGTGCCTTGCGCCTCTTTGTTGATGATCTTGCCCTCTCAAACGCCGGGAATCGGTCTCGATTTGAAGTTTTGAGGATGAACTCGTGGGAAGGTGCCTAGTTCGTGTGATCCGCGATTTCTCGATTTGTAGGGCGTTAGAGGCCGAGATTTTTGGGGCATATCTTCACCTTAGGGTGCTAATCATCTCCCCAAAGTTTTGTCTCTAGAGCTCTAGCCGTTTGGGAGATCCGGTGTAGGATTTGGGAGAGAAAATCGCGATTTACTGTAGCTGTTCGTCCTATTCGTCCGACGACTTTTACGGACGGTCCGCGCGACCCTGTCGGACAGTCCGTCGTCACCGCGGACGGTCCGCATCTGCTTGGCGGACGGTCCGTGTGGCGTGTTGATCTCGCACCGCTTGGATTTTGGCTAAGTCTTTTCACGGACAGTCCGTGTGTTCACCTCGGACGGTCCGCGACACTTGCGGACGGTCCGTGGTAGAGGCTCGGACTGTCTGCTCGAGGTGCCCGGAGCTACTGGAGATTTGAGTTATTTTTCGGACGGTCCGCCGTGCCCTGACGGACGGTCCGCCTTGCTCTGTCAGACAGTCCGCCGTGACCTGACAGACAGTCCGCCGTGCTCACGGACGGTCCGCTGGTTCAGTGCGGACGGTCCACTGGGCTCTGACTGATAGTTGTTCACTCAATTGCTTTTGAGTTGCTTCCGCTCTTTGCTATCATTTGAGGCTTGTTCCTAAGATTGGTAAGTCCGTTGTGACTACGCAATCTTGGCAAGTTTGTGAGGATCATCCGGGTTGTGAATTTTGGGATATAGGCCAAGTTTCGAAAGAAATTTTAATTGGCTCCCATTCACTCCCCCTCTCTGGTCGCCATACCGGTACTTCACACCATCAGTATTTGGTTCTTCTGAAGCAGATTTAGCTTCAATGCACAAAGAAACACTGAAATCTGAATTACTGTCAGCTGTGGCTGGTTTTTTATCCGTTGAGCCATCACAACATTGCACCAGAATAGTGCATGTTGTAAGACTCCAGTACATTACAGTAGCACGTTCAGTATTCTGCTGGTCGTGGGAATCAAATTCTTGCAAGAAATTAAGGCCCCAAGTGCAACTGTTCTATGTGGTGCCACTGAACACAATCGGCATGCTAGTTTTGGCACCATAATCTTTTCTTCTGAATTCATTGGCTCTGTAGTAGCTCGGCCAGTTCCAGCCAATAAGGAATCAGCCTCTGGCCTTTTCTTTTGTTTGCATTTCCAGATTTTTCTGGATATGTAGTAATTACTTTTGATAAGGACTCCTTTTCTGGTCCCACCAAGCAGATGGGATTGCTCTCTAGTTACAGGTAACCCAAGAAGATTGGAAGCAGCGGTGCAATCAGAGTCAGCTCTTTAGATCCACCAGGATGCTTACATCTGGGAGGCTTTACAACTGATTACCCTTTTACCACAGGGAGCACCTTCTTGCATTTCTGTAGCAGCTTCACCATGTGACACGTGAGCATTTTCCTGAAAAGGTCAATGAGGTTTTGAAATATCCAAACAGGTCTCCAGCGGCCCTGCTATATTTGTGGCAATTTGTCTCTCTTCTCCCGGTGCGCGCCAAGGGTGGCCGTGATAATTTGGGGGCTGTTACACGATGACTTGGTCGAGTCCGAGTCAACTCCATGTTGCCCATTCTTGCCTCAGTCCAATTTTGCTATAGTTCACTCCGTGTTGCCAAGGTTTAGCATGCAGTTCAACCCGTGTTGCCCTGTCTCTAACCTATTGTCAATCGTCACCCTTCAGTCATGGCGGGTCATCGTTGTAGCCCACTAGCTCCATGTCCCACGGCTCACCAAGGTCGGAGAACTCCTGCGAGCCCGGCTTAGAGCAAAATGTTTGAACTACAAATTAAATGACAGCCCTTCCATGACTCCCTCCATTCTGAAAAAACTGACGTTTAGGACAGCAACACAGTCTTCAAAACACAACTTTGATCTCTTGTTATTATAAAAATATTTATCAAAGAGTGATACAGGTATACTTTTATGAAAGTATTTTTCAAGACAAATCTATTCATATAGTTTTTATATTTGCAAACTCAACAACTATATTCCCAATGTTTGACCCAAACCTTGTCCTAAACGTCAGTTTTTTCAGAACGGATGGAGTATCAAATAAAATTGTTCTAACAAATAAATACTGATCCACAATTAAAACTTGGATCATTGTCTCATCGATCGAGGTGGTACCGATGACAAGTTGCAGCCTTTATTTGTTGCTGTGCAAGCCCTGGAAAATGCAGGCATGCAGCATGCTCGGGCACAGATCGAGCAGTGTAAATGCCGCCGTGTGCTGAGAAGTTAGGCCGCGCCGCCTGGTTTGCTTTGCACGGCGGTCTGGTGTTCCGCGCCGCCGGGCTCCGTGATCGTCACCAAACTTGCCGTGCCGCCCTCATCCTGGAGTCTTTCATCTGTACGTGTTGCCAAGAGATGCATCAACACGGCGCGGTGCGTGCAACGAGACCGGCGTTTTGAACATGACATCACAAGTCAGCAATAGTGCAATACGCCAGTACAGAAACAGCGGGTCACCCAGAAAAAAGTTGCACACGCATTGCTTCCTCGGATACGAACGATGTCCAGATATGCACGGAGCTCCACAGGTTGACTGTGCATGTTGATTGACTTGACTCCAGAAAGCAGAAACGAAAGAACGGAGATGATCCAGCAAGGCAGGAAAGCTACCGGTACCAAACTAGCTGCCGATTTGCATCGCCGGTTGTTGTCACCCGAGGCTTCCCAAAGTTAGCATTTTATCATTAATGCATCACTGTAGCATTTCGTTTGTATATGTGAATAATTGTTTAAACATTGATTAATTAGGCTCAAAATGTTCGTCTCGCAAAGTACAACAAAATCGTGTAATTAGTTTTTAATTTTATCTACATTCAGTATTCCATGCATGTATGCAAATTTTCTTTTTGTATAATAGAATTTGGGGGCAAAGTTGAAGAACTAAGGCCTAGCTATAATGGTATGCCAAGTCGTTGCCGGGTCTACGTACAGGGTTAACCTTGGTGCGGAACGGCGTGCTCGTGTGCATGAATCTGAACGCGTGCCCTATCACGGTCAGTGTAACCAGAGCTCCTTTTTCCAGTACAAAACTAGATTATACTCCATAATAAGCAGTGAAGCACACCACGCATCCATATTCTGTCCATTGATCTTAAGCTCTCCATCAAAATGGCCTTCATCATCCGTATGGTGCTCCTCTTCTTACTGGGCGCAACATGCACCACCTCACTCACCCCAACATCGAATACCACAGACCTGGCTGCCCTGCTCGCCTTCAAAGCACAGCTCAAGGACCCATTTGGCATCCTTGCCAGGAACTGGACTGCCACCGCGTCCTTCTGCTCGTGGGCGGGCGTCTCGTGTGACCGTAGGCAGCGCGTCACCGGCCTTGAGTTCAGCAACGTGCCGCTCCAGGGCAGCATCACACCACAGCTTGGTAATCTCTCTTTCATCTTGACCCTTGTCCTCAGTAACACCAGCATCATGGGTACCATGCCAAACGAGCTTGGCAATCTGCCCTGGCTTCAAACTCTAGATCTTTCATACAACAAATTGTCAGGTACCATCCCTTGCATCCTTGGCAATCTCACTAGGCTTGAGATGCTTGATCTTTCTGGGAATAACTTCTTTGGGGGGATTCCACATGAATTGCAAAACTTGCACACCCTTCTTTCGTTAGGATTGATGGGCAATGACCTGAGCGGACCAATTCCGCCGGGCCTGTTTAACAACACACGCAATTTGAGCGAAATATATCTAGGGGAGAATAGGTTGACAGGAATGATTCCTGATAGTCTCAGCTCATTGCTAGAGCTGGAGATCCTAGATCTAGAAGTAAATCTTCTCTCAGGCCCCATGCCACCTTCTTTGTTTAACATGTCCCAGCTGCAAGTACTAGCAGTTGGGCGGAACAATCTCTCAGGTCCAATTCCTAGAAACGAAAGCTTTCACCTCCCTATGTTGCAAGTGCTATCTCTCCAAGAAAACCAGTTCAATGAGCCTATCCCTTTGGGACTCTCTGGCTGTAAGAACCTTGAACAGCTCTCCCTTGCAGTAAATAATTTTACTGGTACTATACCACCATGGTTGGCAACACTGCCGAACCTCACCACAATATACTTGTCAATGAATAATCTCACAGGTAAGATTCCAATTGAGCTGAGCAACCATACCGAGCTTCTTGGGTTGGATCTCAGTGAGAACAATCTAGAGGGGGAAATTCCACCAGAATTGGGGAAACTGATAAACCTTAGGTTTCTAGGCCTTGCAAACAACCAAATAACTGGTGTCATTCCAGAATCCATAGGCAATCTGTCTAACCTTACGCAAATAGACTTAGTAGGAAATAGGTTAACTGGGTCCATACCAGTGTCATTTCAAAATTTGCAAAATCTCCGTCGCATCTTTGTCTATGGGAACCAGCTGTCTGGGAATCTCGATTTCCTGGCAGCATTATCCAAATGCAGGAGCTTGAATACTGTTAACATAGCAAACAATACATTCACAGGGATGCTACCACCGTACATGGGAAACCTCAGCATGATGCTCCAATATTTCATAGCGGATGACAATAGAATCACTGGAAACATCCCTAGTACATTCGGTAATCTGAGTAACCTGTTGGTACTGTCTCTCAGTGGAAACAACATAAGTGGAAAGATCCCCACAACAATCACTGCGTTGAACAATCTCCAAGAACTGAACCTCTTCAACAACAGCTTATCTGGCAGCATCCCAGTAGAAATCAATAGATTAACAAGCCTAGTTAAATTGCATCTTGATGGCAATAAACTGAAAGGTTCCATCCCAAGCAGTATGGGTAGCCTAAGCCAACTGCAATCTATGACATTATCCCAAAACTCACTAACGTCAACCATACCAACAAGCCTTTGGCACATTCAGAAACTTATTGAGCTTGATCTGTCATGGAACTCTTTGAGTGGTTCCCTACCTGCTGATGTTGGAAAACTAACAGCAGTTACCAAGGTGGATTTATCAAGCAACCAGTTATCAGGTGTTGTTCCAACTGCCATTGGTGACCTACAGATGATGATTTATCTGAATCTATCAAGCAATCTATTCCAAGGATCAATACCCGATTCAATCGGAAAGTTACTCAGTATTGAGGAGTTGGATCTCTCCTCCAACATGCTTTCCGGTGCCATTCCGAAATCCTTGACCAATCTCAATCGCCTTGCAAATTTGAACCTTTCTTTCAACAGCCTGGATGGACAGATACCAGAAGGAGGCGTGTTCTCAAATATCACCCTCATATCATTGATGGGGAACAATGCACTATGCGGCCTTCCCCGCCTAGGAATAGCACCATGCCAGAACAAAACTGGTCGCTCACAATCACCACAGTTGTTAAAAGTCATATTACCCGCAATCCTGGCATCTTCTGTTTTAGCTGTGTGCCTGTATATGTGTGTAAGAATGAAAGTGAATAAGCAAAGGAAGATGCCAGTACCCTCAAACACAGAGTTGCCAAATTATCAACTGATTTCATACCACGAACTTGTCCGTGCAACAAGCAAATTCAGTGATGATAACTTGATAGGAGCAGGAAGTTTCGGTAAAGTGTTCAAAGGTAAGCTAGATGATGGATCACTGCGAGCAATAAAGGTACTAAACATGCAACATGAATCAGCTTCCAAGAGCTTTGACACAGAGTGTCGTGTGCTACGAATGGCTCGACACAGGAACTTGGTGAAGATAATTAGCACTTGCTCCAATCTCGACTTCAGAGCACTAATTCTGGAGTACATGCCTAATGGTAGTTTGGATGATTGGTTGTACTCAAATGATGGGAGGCAACTCAGTTTCCTCCAAAGGGTCGGCATTATGCTAGATGTTGCAATGGGAATGGAGTATCTTCACCACCAGCACTTTGAAGTTGTCCTGCATTGTGATTTAAAGCCAAGCAATATCTTGCTTGATGAGGACATGATTGCAAACGTTTCTGACTTTGGCATTTCAAAGCTGCTAGCTGGAGATGAAAAGTCCATCACGTTAACAAGCATGCCCGGAACTGTAGGATACATGGCTCCTGGTAAGTTTGAATTCCCCTTGCAATCTATGATGCAGCACATATCCTTTTTCTCATTTAAGCTCACTAGTTTTCTTTTGACATGGAATAAACAGAGTTTGGATCAACAGGAAAAGCATCGCGTGCCAGTGACATTTATAGCTATGGCATTGTTCTCCTTGAAGTCTTCACTAGGAAAAAGCCGACTGATGCAATGTTTGTTGGCGAGTTGAGCTTGAGACAGTGGGTTAGTCAAGCATTCCCACATGAACTGTCAAATGTCGCTGATAGTAGCATAGTGCTAGATGAGCTGAATAATAGTATTGAAGATGCAAGTAGGCCTCCTGAGAACTTCAGCACCTTGAATACCTACCTAGCGTCCATAATTGAGTTGGCCTTGCTATGCTCGAGAGTTGCACCTGAGGAAAGGATACCAATGAATGATGTGGTAGTGAAGTTAGACAAGATCAGGTCAAACTACAATTCACAAATCGGAAAGTGAAGGGTCTATTCAACAAACACCTAATATTCCCATTTTTTAACCACATTTGGGTGATAATTAAGGCAATCTGATCCGATCAGCAAGAACCTCATGGATAGCAGCATTTTTCAAGAACTGGCAAAATTCAGCAAGAAATAAAGGTTTCAATTCAGAAGTACTGACCCTAAGCATTTAGTTGCCAAGGCGCTCAAATCACAGAAACAGCAACTGCTCAGGATCGGAACACCAAGAAAGATTGGAATTGGCTTATTTTTCCCGTGCATGTAAATCAGTGCAAGGACAAGGTAGCTGCAACCTTAGAAATTCCTGATTCCACAATGAAATATGAAGAACATTACCTGTTATAATATTCCATAGAAAACCAACAATTGCAATTTCTGGCATTGCCTAAAAAAATAGCACAATACTTGATATAAAAAAGTAATGATTTAAAAGTCTATTGCTGTTTCAGACGTGCTGCGCATTGGTGCAATTGTGAAAGGGTACAGAAGAAATTCTAAATCTGCAAAGATTGGCAAACTTATTGCAGTTCTCTGGCATTGTCGTGGGTTGTATCCCAAGGACAGGAAACATGTCACTATGTCAGATAGTTTTCAGCTATTGGAATCGGTTTATGCAACGGACCTTCAGAATCAAGCCCGAGCGACGGCAAAACAGAAACAACCCGCCTCCGATTACTCAAGCTAGCAAGCAATGCGATTGCCAGTCCGCCTACTGAGCTAGGAAGACTCCACCAATGCTCAAACCTAATCCATAACATTATGCAGACCGGCGACATTTCCTCTCTAGTGCTGAATTTCGAAGGGAATGGTACATGCAGGCCGGGAGCATATGGAAAGAGGCAGCGGGAAGAGACCGAAGGACTCACCGGCGGCGAGGGGTGGTGGGGCGAAGCGCCGTGCCGAGCGTGCGGCGATCTGGCTGGTCCGGCCGGCCGGCCGGCCAGCCGGCCTCACTCGATGGGGCATCTCTCTTCTGTTTGCGGAGGCCGCCGCCGTGGAGGGCCGGGCCACTAGCCTTGGGTTGTTTCGCGGGCCGAAAGAAAATATCACGGCCCATGCAAGCAGTCTCAGCTTTTCAGGCTTCGTTAGATCCAAAAAGCAACTCCCAAATTTATTATGCAAAAAGAAGATTTCCCGTCGCATCAAAATGTCATAACATGCATGGAGTACTAAATGTAGATGAAATCGAAAACTAATTACATAGTTTTGTTTTGCTCCGCGAGACGAACATTTTGAGCCTAATTAATCAATTATTGGAGTATTTTTCACAAATACAAACGAAATGCTACAGTGACGCAATGATTAGGAAGTGACATCCAACTCCCAAATTCAACATCTAAACAAGGCCTCAGTGAAGTTGACGCTTGACAGTGAGATCGCCGACAAATTAAACTAGGCCACAGCCGTGTTTCTTTACTACCCACGATTTTTTTTTCAAATGGAATCTTACATGCACGAAGTATTAAATGAAGTCTATTTACAAAATCTTTTTAGAGATGAGTGTAACTTTACGCGACGAATCTAATGAGCCGGCCTCATTAGATTTGTCTCGTGAATTAACCCGGGGTTGTGAAATTAGTTTTGTAAAATGACTTTATTTAATACCCTTAATTATTAGTCAAACGGGGTGGAAATTTTTTTCATCCCAAGTAAACACGGCCCTTGTTTAGATGAAAATAGGGGGCGAGGATTTGGGGGTTGGGGTCACTTCGTAATCATTGCGTCACCGTAGCATTTCGTTTGTATGTGTGAAAAATTGTCTAAAAATTGTTTAATTAGGCTCAAAATGTTCGTCTCGCAGAGTACAACAAAACTGTGCAGTTAGTTTTTAATTTTACCTACATTTAGTACTTCATACATGAGCCGACATTTTGATGTGATGGAAATCTTCTTTTAGCACCTTGATGTGATGGAAATCTTCTTTTAGCACCGTAAACTTTGGGGTTACTTTTTTGGGATATAAACGAGGCTGCATCCAAATCTCACCGGGCGCGACATACTACAGCCGGAGGACGGCAAAAATCTCTGGAAACAGAACAGATTCACTGCTAGTCTGCTACCGTTCAAACTTCAAAGAGGGAGCTGGATAGTACTGTATCGTATTATCAAACATCAACACCAGTCCAGTGGTCCAGCGGACACGCGTAGTCCGGAACGGGGGCTCCTATACTATACAGCTTGCGGAAGCTGGTTAAGCATCATGGCTTTAAAGCCCATTAGACTCAAATTAGAAGTCCATATAAATATTAGGCCCAGATTAAAAATTTATATCAACAATTTAACAAACTAGATTAAATATTTTAAAATATTGAATCAACGTCTGAAAATAATATATTTAACATTTTCTAAATTATGAATCAATATTTTGCAACAAAAAACACATTCAACATTTTTCATAGCCTGTTTCACCATACTCAAATGATGAATCCAACATTGTTTGAAACAAGAATCAACATTTAGGAAACAAAAAGATTTTGAATCTTCTCCGTCGTCAACGGTGGCTGGGGCAGCGCATAGGAGCCATGATGGCAGCACGGACATGGATCATGGCGACAGCGGAGATAGGGGTCACAGGAACAGCTCTCAGGGGCGGCTACAAAAGCAGGAGCCTTGCGCGGATACAACCGTAGAGGCTGTGGAGACAGCAGGACGGCGTGGGTGGACCGAGGCAGTGCAGGGGGCAGCAGAAGAGGCGGCACACTGAGATGCCGGAGGAGATGGCAGGGCGGTGCAGGGCAGCCGCACGGGGCGATTTTGGAGAAGTCCGGGACGACGCGCGTACTGAGACAGCGTACGGGGAGAGGATAAGACGACACTGTAGGAAAGAAATCCGACTATCTAGATTCTCTGCACGAATCTCAAACAATAGAAGCCCGAAGCCATATAGCTAAAATAAATTTCGAAAGCTATATAGGATTTTCGGTCCGGAATACGGTATTCAGTTCGATCGCCCTCCGTATGTCAAGGTGAGGCCACACCCACACGGGATGAACTATGGCCCGTTTCGTTTCAGGGACTAAACTTCAGTCATTTTCGGTCCGTCACATCGAATGTAAGAATACTAATTAAAAATATTAAATATAGGTTAATAAAAAAACCTATTACATAATTGAGGACTAATTTGTGACACGAATTTATTAGGTTTATTAGATTCGTCTCGCGAATTGCTCTCATATATGTAATTAGTTTTATAATTAATCTATATTTAATATTTTTAATTAATATTCACATATTTGATGTGACATGTACTGAATTTTAGTCGCCGTAACGAAACACCCCTGTATCCCGGCCGACGGCCGTGCTGTAATAGTCGTAGCCAATGCAAGGTGAGGTCTTTCCGAGTCTCATCGATCACTTCACTTGTCAGTATCCTCTTGTTTTTCGTTTTCTTCTCCTATACGTATGCAGCATGATGCTAACTTTGGGAACGTCCTCTTCCCATTGATCAAAATCAAATCTTAGGCATGGCAATATGATGACTTTGCTGCTGCAGTCGGCACGGGTCTCGCCCGCGCTGTTGGACTAGATCGCTGCCGCAAGCTGACCGTCGCCGTCCATGACCATCATCCCGTATGGTTCCAAGAGATGCATCGGCAGCGTCCTTAACTGTGCACTGACTACAAAAGTAAGCCATCGTCGTCAACTCGCACAGTCGCAACGCGCTAGATATACAGTACATGATCACCCTCATCAATAGTGTTTGTGTCATCATGCTGCAGAGTCTACAGGTTATTAATTCAGTGCAAGAAGTTGAGCTCGTGTATCCAAACCAGAACGCGTGCATTCCAACCTATCAGGATCAGCATATATAACCAGAAACTTTTCATAACAGAAATTCAGCAGATCAAACGTTTTTTTGTTGCTGTCAGTACAAGACATGCCATTGTGCCAATAATCTCGGGCCTTGTTTAGATCACAAATTTACACCCCCAAATTCACTATACAAAAAGAAGATTTTCATCGCATCAAAATGTCATAACATGCATGAAGTACTACATGTAGATAAAATCAAAAAACTAATTACACAGTTTTGTTGTACTCTGCGAGACGAACATTTTGAGCCTAATTAATCAATTTGTGGATAATTTTTCACAATGCTACAGTAGCGCAATAATTATGAAGTGACATCTTACTCTCAAATTCAACCTCGATTGTATCGTCTAAATAAAGGCCTCAGTGGCACGGCAGTACGGCACCACGTACGTACCGCAGTGTCTCGCGAATACACAGGCAAAGAAAGAAGAGTATCCAATATGTGGTGAATTAACGAGGCGTTATCCAGAGACAGGCTGAAGCGATGAACCTGCAGTCTGCAGGATAAGCAATCATCACATGTCCTCTTCAGGACCAAACTCAAGAATACTCTGTCCGTCCCACAATATAAGCATTTCTCGATTTCTGCGCATCACGTTTGACCGTTCGTTTTATTCAAAAAATTTATAAAAATATAAAAATAATTATGATATACTTAAAATATATTCGATGAAACATGTCATAACAAAATAAATAATATTTTTATAATTTTTTTAATAAGACGAACAGTTTAACGTGAACAGAAAAAGTTAACGAATGTTTATATCGTGGGACGGAGGGAGTATCAATATGTGGTGTTAACGAGGCGTTATCCAGAGACAGGCTGCTCGCTAAGCGCTAGGCTGATTTCGACAGTTAACTCGGTGGCAGGAACTTTATGTTTCCAAGAAGCAGCAGCGTGTGAATATGTACATATACAAAGCCAACCTATTGACCATATTCAATGGTGCACGGCTTCCTTGTCAAAAGCAGCGGCAAAGTTAGCTTCGGCTCCTTTTCAGTTCCCAGCGAGGGCAGCGACTCAATCTAGTGATTTGCACGCCCAGAACCGCTGATAAAAGAACCAGTCCAGCACACTGCACACCCATATTGATTCGCTCCATCAATCTTTGATTCTCCACAACCATGACTTTCTCCTGCATCCGCATGGCGCTCTTCATCTTCCTGACACCATGTGCCGCTGCACTCACCCCACCATCCAATGCCACGGACTTGGCAGCGCTGCTCGCCTTCAAAGCACAGCTCAAGGACCCCCTCGGCATCCTTGCCGGCAACTGGACTGCCACAGCATCCTTCTGCTCCTGGGTTGGGGTCTCGTGCAGTCACCACAGGCAGCGCGTCACCGGCCTTGAGTTCAACCACGTGCCACTCCAAGGCAGCATCGCCCCGCAGCTTGGGAACCTGTCCTTCCTCTCCAGCCTTGTCCTCAACAACATTAGCCTCATGGGTCCTCTGCCAAACGAGCTTGGAAGCCTGGCCCGACTGCGAAATCTTGTTATTTCATACAACAGCTTGTCAGGTACCATCACCGGCACCCTCGGCAACCTCACTTCGCTTGAAATGCTTGATCTCACTAGGAACCACTTGGTTGGGGGCATTCCGCATGAGCTGCAAAATTTGCAGCGTCTTCTGTCATTAGAGTTGACAGGTAATGAACTAAGCGGACCAATACCACAAGGTCTGTTTAATAGCACACCCAATTTGAGTGTAATAGAACTTGGGTGGAATAGCCTGACAGGAGCAATTCCCTCTAGAGTCATCTTATTGGCCAAGCTGGAGAAGCTAGTCCTAGAGGTTAATCTTCTCTCGGGCATCATGCCACCTTCTCTCTTCAATATGTCCCAGCTGTGGGGACTATCTGTCGCACGGAACAATCTCTCAGGTCCAATTCCTGGAAATGAGAGTTTTCATCTCCCTATGTTGAGAGAGCTCATCCTCCAAGACAACCAGTTCAATGGGCCTATCCCTGTAGGACTCTCTGCCTGTCAGAACCTTGAAGTGCTTGCACTTTCCGTGAATAATTTCACTGGTACTGTGCCATCGTGGCTGGCAACACTGCCAAACCTCACTACAATATACTTGTCAACGAATGAACTCAACGGAAAGATCCCCATTGCTCTGAGCAACATTACAGGTCTTCTTGGGTTGGACCTCAGTGAGAACGATCTAGAAGGGGAAATTCCATCAGAATTGGAACAGTTGACAAACCTCGGGTATCTGAGCTTTGCAAATAACCAAATAAGTGGCGTTATTCCAGATTCCATAGGCAATCTATCCAACCTTACACAAATAGACTTAGTTGGAAACATGTTGACTGGATCAGTGCCATTGTCATTCGGAAACTTGCATAATCTCCGCCGCATATTTGTAGGCGCAAACCAACTCAGCGGGAATCTCGAATTCCTGGCAGCATTATCCAATTGCAAGACTTTGGATACCATTGTCATAGCAAACAATACATTCATAGGGACGCTACTGCCGTACATGAGAAATCTCAGCTCAACACTTCAATATTTCATTGCATATAACAATAGGATCACTGGAAGCATCCCAAATACATTTGCTCATCTGAACAACCTGTTGCAACTGTCTCTCAGTGGAAACAATCTGAGTGGGAAGATCCCAACAGCAATTACTGCAATGAACAATCTCCAAGAACTTGACCTCTCCAACAACAGCTTGTCCGGCACCATCCCAATAGAAATCAGTAGATTAACAAGCCTAGTTGAGTTGCATCTTGATGGCAATAAACTAACCGGTTCCATTCCGAGCAGTGTCAGTAGCCTAAGCCAACTGCAAGTTATGATATTATCCCGAAACTCATTGTCTTCAACCATACCAACAGGTCTGTGGCATCTTCAGAAACTTATTGAGCTTGATCTATCACAGAACTTCTTAAATGGACTCCTGCCCACTGATGTTGGAAAATTGACAGCAATTACCATGATGGATTTATCAGGAAACAAACTATCAGGTGGCATCCCGATTTCTTTTGGTGAACTTCACATGATGATATATCTGAACTTGTCCAGCAATTTATTCCAAGGGTCGATACCAGGTTCATTTGGCAGATTACTTAGTATTGAGGGATTGGATCTATCCTGCAATGTGCTTTCTGGTGCCATTCCAAAATCCTTGACCAATCTCAGTTACCTTGCCAACTTGAATCTTTCTTTCAACAGACTGGATGGACAGATACCGGAAGGAGGGGTGTTCTCAAATATCACTCTCGAATCATTGATGGGAAACAATGCTCTCTGTGGTCTTCCGCGCCTAGAAATAGCACCATGTCATAACAACACTGAGCACTCACGTTCAAAACCACAGTTGTTAAAAGTCATATTACCTGCAGTACTGTCATTTTTTGTTTCAGCTGTGTGCCTGTATATGTTGGTAAGAGTGAAGGTGAATATAGGGAGAAAGATGAGAGTACCCTCAGACACAGACTTGTTGAACTATCACCTGATCTCATACCACGAACTTGTCCGTGCAACTAGCAACTTCACTGCTGTTAACTTGCTAGGGGCTGGAAGCTTTGGTAAAGTATTCAAGGGTGAATTGGATGATGGATCTGTGGTCGCAATAAAGGTACTAAGCATGCAACATGAATCGGCCTCTGAGAGCTTTGACATAGAGTGCCGTTCATTGCGAATGGCTCGGCACCGGAACTTGGTGAAGATAATTAGCACTTGCTCCAATCTTGACTTCAGAGCACTAATTTTTGAGTATATGCCTCATGGTAGTTTGGATGATTGGTTGTACTCAAATGATGGGAGGCAACTCAGTCTTTTCCAAAGGGTTGGCATTATGCTGGATGTTGCAATGGCAATGGAGTATCTACACCACCAGCATTTTGAAGCTGTCCTGCACTGTGATTTAAAGCCAAGCAATATCTTACTCGACAAGGACATGGTTGCACATGTTTCTGACTTCGGCATTTCAAAGATACTAGTTGGAGATGAAAAGTCCATCACGTTAACAAGCATGCCTGGTACTGTAGGATACATGGCTCCAGGTAAGTCGAATGCCCCTTGCAATGTATGATGCAGCATCTATCTTTTTTCATATTTAAGCTCACCAGGTTTCTTTTGACATGGAATGAGCAGAGTTCGGATCAACAGGAAAAGCATCACGGGCTAGTGACATTTACAGCTATGGAATAGTTCTCCTAGAAGTCTTCACAAGGAAAAAGCCAAGTGATCCAATGTTCGTCGGTGAGTTGAGCCTGAGGAGGTGGGTTAGTCAAGCATTCCCACATGAACTCTCAAATGTAGTTGACAGTAGCATACGTCAAGATGGTATTGAAGATGCAAGTAGACCTCCAGAGAACTTCAGCATTTTGAATATCAACCTCATATCCATAATTGAGTTGGCCTTGGTTTGCTCAAGTGTTGCACCTGAGGAAAGGATGCCAATGAATGATGTGGTAGTGAAGTTAAACAAGATCAAGTCGAATTACAATTCCCAGTTTGGAAAATAGGTTACATTTATCACAACACCTAATATTCCCAACTTTTATCAGCAGCAACTGAAAGGAATACCAATAGTTTTCAAGCAGTGGCACAAGTCGGCTGGAATTAAAGGTTTCACTTCAGAAGTACTAGTTGCAGGTAATAAATTGCCAGTTCCTCACACCGCGTCCTTAAATCACAGAAACAGTAAGTGTATCTTAATTTATCTATGCTTTCTTATGTGTGCATGAGTCATGATTCAATTTATGTAATCGAATTTCTTGTAAGACTATCTTTTCTTCTCCTACTTAAATGAATAGGCAGTGGTCCTGCCATGTTTTCAAAAAAAAAAGGTAAGTGGGCAAGACTGGAACGTCAGGAAAGATTGTGTCTGGCTTATTTGCTGGTGCAAGTAAATCAGTGCAGGGAGGAGGTGGTTGCAAGTTCTGAACCTCCTGTTCCATAATGGAACATTATGACTATTTCCTGCTGTACTCTTCCCTAGAAAATCAACTGTTACAGTTCCTGGCATTGTCTAAGAAAATTAGCAAATTTCTGATGTCAGGTTTCTGAAGCACAAGCAATGATGCGAGCATGTATTGTTGCTTGATGTGTATATATACTCCACCTGCTGATACTGTCATCATATCATGGGCTGAAATGATAAAAAGAATGCTACGGAGTAGTATTGTTCGGCTCATTATCATGTCTCTTGGACTCTTGGTAGTGTGGGCTGTTTTCCGAGGGCCGGAAATACATTAAGCTAGCATTCAATTAACACTGAATGGGGATTTTATACTGAGGTTCTTCGATACTAGGCCAGAGCAATGGAGCAAGGGCGAAACCGTAGAAACACGCCCCCGACCACAGAGATTGCAATTTCGCCCTACGCCTACTAATCTACGCCGATTCCTTCGAAATAGAACCGAAGCGCAGTGCCAAACCTACCCTAAATCCCTAATTCTTCCATAACATTCTACAGCTCCGCCCAACACGTTGCGAATTGCGATCCTAGCGTGCTGAATATCAGAAGGAACGACTCATTCAGGCCAGCAGCGTATGCAAAGAGATTCGTAGCGAGAAGAGCAGACAAGGTACTCACGGCATTGTAGTGGCACACAGGGATGAAGCGGAGTGGCGCGCGACGGCGGCTGGCCGGCCGGCCGGCTTCCCCACCCCCTCTCTTCGTGCCGACAGGCTGCGTGCGGCGGCCGAGCGTAACTTGTTGGGCTGTCTTGTGGGCCAGAAAAAACAAAATCGGCCCAACACTGCGGACACGGCCAGTAAGCTGACGGTGCCGGAGCCAGGGGAACCCTTGAGGCTATTCTTCTTTGATCTGATCCCTCGCTAAAGTTTTATTTGGTTTGTGATGAGAAAAGGTTAGGAAAATAGTGGGGAAGCTGAGGTTCCTACTATTCCTACTTATTGATTGATGAAGATGAAGATATGGCAGGTGGCTTGTGCTGCGGACTTTGTCATTGCAAGGTCACTAATGGTGGAGTGTTCAAGCTGGTGGTGCCAAATTGGCCCAGACCGTCTAGCTGGTTCAAAGCACAGCTCAAGGACCCCTTTCGCATCCTTGCCAGCAACTGGACTGCCACTGTGTCCTGCTGCTCGTGGGGGTTTTCATAAAAGCTGAATCAATTATTGTTTATAATTAGGTAGAGATAATAGCACTGAACCAAATGTACCCTATCGTGTTACCATTCTTTGATCTTTCGTCAAGGTAGCTGATAGAGGGAAACCCTACCATTGATCGAGATGGTACAAGCACAAGTTGTAGGCTTTGCTGCTGTGCAAACCGTGGAAAATGCACGCATGCTCAGGCACAGCCGCGTAAATGCCGCCATATGCTGAGAGCGAGAGGCTGTACATGCCGCCTCATTTTCCGCTTGAGAGGCGCCGTAGCCCGCCGGCGGCGCGGGCCAGGCCCTTTCGCCTTCCATCGACAAATTTGCGGGCACGGAGGATTAGGATGACGAGCAGGACAGCGCGTCCGGCGGCTCAGCACGGCCATGACCAAATAATTTGCGGCGGCGCACGCCACCTGCACCAGTGGGTTCGCTTTATTGCACGGCCGTCGGGTCCGTTCACTGCCGGCGGGCTCGATCCGCGATCATCACCAAACTTGCCAAGCCGCGCGCCGCCATCCTGGACCATGTTTCATCTTAGCGTTAAGCTTCCAAGCTAGAGATGCATGAACACGGGCGCGGTGAGTGAGAGCGGCGCTTCACGAGGGGCGTACGTATCACCCGGGGGAAAATGTGCCGGCTTTCTGGCAAAAGAACTCGGATAAAGATATGGCCGCACCGCGCACCAAACTTCATTATTCGGCTGGGACCATCGAACAATTTTCAGCGTGACCAACCCTAGCAATAGAACAAGACAGCACAGCTCAGCAATATTCCCGTCGAGCGGGCCACCCCAGCCGCAAAGTTAAGTTTCACGCGTTAGGCCTTGTTTAATTTCTAAAAATCAACCCCAAAGCTCACTGTTCAAAAAGAAGTCTATCACGTCAAAATATCGGCACATATACAAAGTACTAAATGTAGATGAAATTAATTGCACAGTTTTGTTGTACTCGGCGAGACGAACATTTTGAGTCTAATTAATCAATTTTTGAATAATTTTTCACAAATACAAACGAAATATTACAGTAGTATATTTATGGTGAAGTGACATTTTCTCTCAATTTCTCACCCCTAATTTTTATCTTGATGGCTTAGTCTCCTCTGCTCGGATACGATGGCCAATTATGCGTGTTGACTCCAGAAAGCTATCAGCCAGCAAAAGCATATCAATTTGCATGCAACGCAAGATATGATTGCTCTATAATAATGTGTTAAGTTGCAGGACAGGCTAACGATGTGGAATGGCGTGCTCGTGTGAATGAATCTGAACGCGTGTGCCAGACTATCAGGGTCAGCCGTACCAGAGCTCCATTTGTTCACGTCAAATTGACCCCTCCTGTCCTGCGCCTTGTTTAATCTCGAATCGAGGATATCAAAGTTAGCAAAACATAATAAATAAGCCATCGTAACATTTCATTTGAATAATTAACATTAATTAATTAAATTTAAAATGTTCGTCTAGTAGAGTATAACAAAATTGTATAATTAGTTTTTAATGCAATCTATTATAATGAAAATCTTCTTTTATACCATGGAATTTGGGGCTCTTTTTGAAGCTAAACAAGACCCGATCCAGATGGGCATTTCCAGAAGCAGTTGTGACAGAGAACACATCGGTGGTTTCTTGGTCCCCCGCTTGTTCCTGTTATTATATGTAATACAAGATAGCAGGAGCATCACCGTTCGGCAGAATGCAAACAGGGATTTTTTTTTTCTGCTGATTTTTTTCCAAGAAGCCACGCAAGTTAGGTGGTGTTTGGATCCAAGTGCTAAAGTTTAGCGTTTTAAATAAGTGATAATTAGATGTATTAAACATAAACTAATTATAAAACTAATTATATAAGCCATGTCTATTTCACGAGACGAACCTAACTAGTCTAATTTTGCTATAATTAATACATAATTACCATATGTTTACTGTAGCATTACATTGTCTAATCATGGTGTAATTAGGTTTGTTAATTCGTATCGTAAATTACTCCTCGTTTATGTAATGAGTTTTTTAATTAGTCTATATTTAATACTCATAATTAACATATTTATATCCGATGTGACGACGCTAAAGTTTAGTGTGTGGGAAACAAACAGGGCCTTAGTTATTGAATGGGAAAATAGCCAGCATATCTGTTCTTTTGTAGCATCTAAAAATAGTGGTATTCAGGCAGGTTGTTTGCTAGTACGTTCGAGAGAAATCTTATTTTCACTAAGCAATAAAAAAGAACTTAAACAACGACACTTCAGTCCATACCTTTGGAGCATACGCTCCCTCCGTCTCTAAATAGCTGTCGCCGTTGGTTTTCATGCCACGACTTTACTTTGATTTATAGAAAATACGTGCAATATTTTAATCTTCAAATAAATTTATTAAAAAACTAGATTCAAATATCTATCTAATGATATTTATTATGTACCATAAATATAAATATAAATATATATTTTTATATATTCGGTCAAAGATGTTTCTCGGGAAGCGAAAACGAATACAGAGAGAGTATATTTAGGGAGAGAAGGAGTACGTAGGTAAAAGAGGAAACGTGTTGACCATGTTCAACTAACTAACCACATGCAGAGCCTCATCATCACGAAAAAACAATGGTAACCAGTACGGAGCAGGTTTGAGCTCATTTTCCGACCTCAGCCACTTGAGACAACTGCAGGTCCAAAACTGCTGATTACAAGAGGAGCAGTCAAGCACACCACACAACCATATTCGGTCCACTGATCCTAGCTAGACTCTCCACCGAAATGGCCTTCTTCTTCATCCGCATGGTGGTCTTCCTCTTACTGGGTCTGGGCGCAAGCGCAACATGCGCCACCGCACTCACCCCAGCATCGAATACCACAGACCTTGCTGCGCTGCTCGCCTTCAAAGCACAGCTCAAGGACCCATTTGGCATCCTTGCCAGCAACTGGACTGTCACTGCATCCTTCTGCTCCTGGGCAGGCGTCTCATGTGATAGCCGGCAGCGTGTCACCGGCCTGGAGTTCAGTGACGTGCCACTCCAGGGCAGTATCACACCACATCTTGGTAATCTCTCTTTCCTCTCAACCCTTGTCCTAAGCAACACAAGCATCACGGGTACCATGACAGACGAGCTTGGCAGTCTGCCCTGGCTTCAAACTCTTGATCTTTCCTTCAACAGCTTGTCAGGTACCATCCCTCGCATCCTTGGCAACCTTAGTAGGCTTCAGTTCCTTGATCTTGCTAGGAATGACTTCTTTGGGGGGATTCCACTTGAGTTGCACAATTTGCACAGCCTTCTTTCCTTAAGATTGCAAGGCAATGACCTGAGCGGACCAATTCCGCAGGACCTGTTCAACAACACACCCAATTTGAGTGAAATACATCTTGGGTCAAACAGGTTGGAAGGAGGGATTCCTGATAGTTTCAGCTCATTGCTAAAGCTGGAGATGCTAGTCCTAGAAAAAAATCTTCTCTCAGGCCCCATGCCACCTTCTTTGTTTAACATGTCCCAGCTGCAAGTACTAGCAGTTGGGCGGAACAATCTCTCAGGTCCAATTCCTAGAAACGAAAGCTTTCACCTCCCTATGTTGCAAGTGCTAGCTCTCCAAGAAAACCAGTTCAATGAGCCTATCCCTTTGGGACTCTCTGACTGTAAGAACCTTGAACAGCTCTCCCTTGCAGTAAATAATTTTACTGGTACTATACCACCATGGTTGGCAACACTGCCGAACCTCACCACAATATACTTGTCAATGAATAATCTCACAGGTAAGATTCCAATTGAGCTGAGCAACCATACCGAGCTTCTTGGGTTGGATCTCAGTGAGAACAATCTAGAGGGGGAAATTCCACCAGAATTGGGGAAACTGATAAACCTTAGGTTTCTAGGCCTTGCAAACAACCAAATAACTGGTGTCATTCCAGAATCCATAGGCAATCTGTCTAACCTTACGCAAATAGACTTAGTAGGAAATAGGTTAACTGGGTCCATACCAGTGTCATTTCAAAATTTGCAAAATCTCCGTCGCATCTTTGTCTATGGGAACCAGCTGTCTGGGAATCTCGATTTCCTGGCAGCATTATCCAAATGCAGGAGCTTGAATACTGTTAACATAGCAAACAATACATTCATAGGGATGCTACCACCCTACATGGGAAACCTCAGCACGGCGCTTCAATATTTCATAGCAGATAACAATATGATCACTGGAAGCATCCCTAGTACATTGGCTCATCTGAGCAACCTATTGGTACTGTCTCTCAGTGGAAACCACCTAAGTGGGAAGATCCCCACATCAATCACTGCAATGAACAATCTCCAAGAACTCGACCTCTCCAACAATAGCTTGTCTGGCACCATCCCAGTAGAAATCAGTCTATTAACAAATTTAGCTGAGTTGCATCTTGGTGGTAATAAACTAAGTGGTTCTATTCCAAGCAGTGTCAGTAGTCTAAGCCAACTGCAAGTTATGATATTATCCCACAATTCATTGTCTTCAACCATACCAACAAGTCTGTGGCACCTTCAGAAACTCGTTAAGCTTGATCTGTCATGGAACTCTCTGAGTGGTTCCCTACCTGCTGATACTGGAAAACTAACAGCAATTACCAAGATCGATTTATCAAGCAACCAGTTATCAGGTGACATTCCAACTTCCATTGGTGATCTTCAGATGATGATCTATCTAAATCTATCAAGAAATTTATTCCAAGGACCACTGCCAGATTCAATTGGAAAATTACTTAGTATTGAAGAGTTGGATCTCTCCTCCAACATGCTTTCCGGTTCCATTCCAGAGATCTTGGCCAATCTCACTCACCTTGCAAACTTGAACCTTTCTTTCAACAGACTGGATGGAAAGATACCAGAAGGAGGCGTGTTCTCAAATATCACCCTCCTATCATTGATGGGAAACAATGCACTATGTGGCCTTCCCCAAGTAGGATTAGCACCATGTACGAACAACACTAATCAGCCACGGCTAAAACCATGGTTGTTAAAACTCATATTACCTGCAGTACTGGCATTATTTATTTTAGCCGTGTGCCTATATATATTGGTAAGAGTGAATGTTAATATAGGACGAAAGGTGACAGTACCCTCAGACAAAGACTTGCTGAACTATCAGTTGATCTCATACCATGAACTTGTACGTGCAACCAGTCACTTCACTGATGATAATTTGCTAGGGGCTGGAAGCTTTGGTAAAGTCTTCAAAGGACAATTGGATGATGGATCTGTGATCGCAATTAAGGTACTAAACATGCAGCATGAATTAGGTTCCAAGAGCTTTGACACAGAGTGCCGTGCACTACGAATGGCTAGGCACCGGAACTTGGTGAAGATAATTAGCACTTGCTCCAATCTCGACTTCAGAGCTCTAATTCTTGAGTATATGCCTCATGGTAGTTTGGATGATTGGTTGTACTCAAATGATGGGAGGCAACTCAGTTTCCTCCAAAGGGTTGGCATTATGCTGGATGTTGCAATGGCAATGGAGTATCTTCACCACCAGCACTTTGAAGCTGTCTTGCATTGTGATTTAAAGCCAAGCAATATCTTGCTCGATGAGGACATGATTGCAAATGTTTCTGACTTTGGCATTTCAAAGCTGCTAGCTGGAGATGAAAAGTCCATCACGTTAACAAGCATGCCCGGCACTGTAGGATATATGGCTCCTGGTAAGTTTGAATTCCCCTTGCAATCTATGATGAAGCACATATCCTTTTTCTCATTTAAGCTCACTAGTTTTCTTTTGCCATGGAATAAACAGAGTTGGGGTCAACTGGAAAAGCATCACGTGCCAGTGACATTTATAGCTATGGGATTGTTCTCCTTGAAGTCTTCACTAGGAAAAAGCCAACGGATGCAATGTTTGTCGGTGAGTTGAGCTTGAGACAGTGGGTTAGTCAAGCATTCCCACATGAACTCTCAAATGTCGTTGACAGTAGCATAGTGGTAGATAAGCCAAATGATGGTCTTAAAGATACAAGTAGGCCTCCTGAGAACTTCAGCATCTTGAATACCTACCTGACATCTATAATTGAGTTGGGCTTGCTATGCTCGAGAGTTGCACCTGAGGAAAGGATACCGATGAATGATGTGGTAGTGAAGTTAAACAAGATCAAGTCAAGCTACAGTTTGCAGCTAGGAAAGTAAGTGTTTATTACATCACCCAATATTCCCAACTTTTGCCATATTTGGGTGACAATCCAGGCAATCTGATCAGCAAGAACGGGAAAGATAACAACACTCTTAAAGCACTGGCTGAGTCGGCAAGAAATAAAAGCTTTAGTTCAGAAGTACCAGTATTGGCTGCAAGCATCCAATTGCCACGGTGCTCAAATCACAGAAACATCAACTGTTCAGGATTGGGACATCAAGAATGATTGGAAATTTGGAATTGGCCTATTTTTCCAGTGCAACCTTTGAAGCTCCTGATTCCATGATGAACTATGAATAACATTTCCTCATATGCTATTCCACCGAAAGCCATCTTTCGCAGTTTAAAAATAGAAAATTACTGGTATAGAAAAAGTAATGCTGTAAAAGTGTGTTGCTGTTTGAAACATAATGTGTCAATGCAATCATGCAAAAATAATAATAAAAGGTGGTAACGTTCACAAACTTATTTGCTTTTTTTCTGGCATTATTGTGGGTTGTACTTGTATCCGAAGGGCAGGAAACATATCAGCTAGTTTTAGCTATTGAATGGGTTACATACACAACGGACCTTCAAAACCAAGCCTGGGCGAGGGCAAAACCAAGCAAGCAAGCATTGCGATCACCAGTCCGCCTACTGACCTAGGCCGACTCCACCAAAACTCAAAATCCTAATCCGTACCCTACATTAAGCAGACCAGCGACGTCGCGACTCTATCTAGTGCTAAATTTCCAAGGAAAGAGTACGTGCAGGCCGGGAGCGTATAGAAATATACAGTGGGACTCACCGGCGGGCGGAGGGGCGGTTGGGGCGAAGCGCCGTGCCGAGCGTGCGGCGATTCGGCCGCAGCACTCGATGGGGTATTTGGCATCTCTCTTCTGTTTGCGGAGGCCACCCCACCACGAAAGCAGTCTCCCGGTCCTGTGACATCCAGCGACCCAGTGGTTCAGCGGCTAAATGGAATCTGAAACAACACGGTATTCAGTTCAATCGCTCTTCGTCAGTCAAGTTGTCTCATCGATCACTTGGCAGCCTCCTCCTCTCTTTTCAGTTGAAGCATCGATCGTGTCCTCGCATTGGCTTTCTTCAGTAAAGATCACATCTTAGGCATATACCAATATAATTTCTTCACTGCTGCAGTCGGCACGGGCCGGGCGCGCTATTGGACGAGTTCGCAGCCGCAAGCCGACCGTCGCCGTCCATGACCATGACCATCCCATCTGTGAATCATTGACATCAAAAGCAAAGCTATCGTCGTCAACTCACATGACACAACATATATAGAGCATGATCACTTTCATCAACAAGTTAGTGTAATCACAGCGCGTGAAGATGTGCCCATGTGTACAAACCAGAACGCTCGCGTTCCAACCACTTGTTTTTGGTTGGAGCTTGTTGTTTTTGTTCCTTCTCATTTCAAGTGGCCTTGTGTTTACTTTTTCTTGGCTTTTGGGCACTTGAATGGGTTTTTATTTTGCTTTCAAACCATCTTTTGTCAATGCACTCATCAAGGGGGAGATTGAGAAACCAAGTTGAGATGTGCCTTGGTTTGTATATGATGAGTGATTGACCGGATGATTTGAGGCTTTGTGTTGTGTGTGTTAAGTCGTATGTGGTGTGTTGTCAATGCACTCGTGATGAGTGGTTGACAATGTTGTGTGGATTGACGTTCGCCTTGGCTCAAGTATTGCAGGTGTAGGATGCGGCTTGGTTTGCATTGCTGTGGGTGAAGAATAAGTGCGAAAGGTCTTAGCCGGAGTGGCCTCCCAGGAGTGGAGAGACAAGTAGGCTTGTTCGAGGGACCCGGTGGCCGATGGGATCAAGTGCGGTTCACATGGTGCAAGAACAAGCAAGGCAACGTGGATGATGGTGATGGAGCCGGTACATTGGGCGCGGCCGAGTCAAGGAACGAGGCAAGACCGAGTAGACCGTCCGGGAGCCGGAGGTGAAAGGCTTGGCGTGCTCGAGGCTTGGCGTGGAGGCTGGACCAAGTGCGCGGGGTTTGATGGTACTACCAGAAAACCATCAACCGAAGGCTCGGCGTGACGGAGACAGTATCCGGGCGCGTCGGGAAGCTTCGAAGCGGGGGACAAGCGGCGTGATCGAGGAGCTTGCGTCGGAGGTAAGCAAGGCTCCATGGATGCATGTCCGCTCGATGGGTCTATTCATGTATTGACCAAAATGCCCCTGCGTGGGCTTGAGTTGTAACTCCTAGTGTAGGGGCACTTCGGTCATTTGTCCGGAGGGCTCTATATATAGGACGAGTGGCTGATTGGGCAGCCATCTCTTTGGCTAGTGGGGTGGGAGTGCTCTTTCTTGTTGGGGTGCTCTTGGTGAGAGGAAGAGAGGAGAGAGTTGGATCTTTGAGTGATCTTTTTGCCATCCTAGCTTTGATTGTTGCTAGGAGTGGCTTGTAACCGAACCTCTTGTGGTAATTCAAGTATCAATTTCGTGCTCAAGTTTGTGTCCTTTGCAAGATCTGAGATTTATCTTTTTCGGGATTTTCGGAGCTATTTTTTGGGTATTTTCGTGCTTGGCTCGATCCGTCGTTTCTAGACCGTTTGGCTTCGGATTTGTTTGAGGGGATCATGGGTGAGTGCCTTGCGCCTCTTTGTTGATGATCTTGCCCCCTCAAACGCCGGGAATCGGTCTCGATTTGGGAATTTGGGGATGAACTCGTGGGAAGGGGCCTTGTTCGTGTGATCCGCGATTTCTCGATATGTAGGGCGTTTGAGGTCGAGATTTTTGGGGCATAGCTTCCCTTTAGGGTGCTAATCATCTTCCCAAAGTTTCGTCTCAAGAGCTCTAGCCATTTGGGAGATCCGGTGATGGATTTGGGAGGAGAGATCCGCGATTTACTGTAGCAGTTCGTTCTGTTCGTCCGACGACTTTTACGGACGGTCCGCGCGATCTTGTCGGACGGTCCGTCGTCACCGCGGACGGTCCGCACCTGCTTGGCGGACGGTCCGTGCGGCTTGCTGGTTTTGCCAAACGTCGGATTTGGCTAAGTCTTTTCACGGACGGTCCGCGTGACCACCTCGGACAGTCCGCGACACTGGCGGACGGTCCGCAGTAGGAGCTCGGACTGTCTGCTCGAAGTGCCTAGAGCTACTGGAAATTTGAGGTGTTTTTCGGACGGTCCGCCGTGCCCTGACGGACGGTCTGCCGCGATCTTGGACAGTCCGCTGTGACCTGACAGACAGTCCGCCGCATCCGCGGATAGTCCGCTTGTTCTGTGCGGACGGTCCGTTGCGCCCCTGACTGGCTCGTTCTCTTTTCTTGAGTTGCTTCCGCTAGTTGGTGTTGATCGAGGCTTGTTCCTAAGGTTGGTAGGTCCGTTGTGACTACGCAATCTTGGCAAGTTTGTGAGAATCTCCCGGGTTGTGAATTTTGGGATATAGGCCAGGTTTCGAAAGAAATTTTAATTGGCTCACATTCACTCCCCCTCTCTGGTCGCCATATCGGTCCTTCAACCTTTTTTCGGTTCATTCCAGAACATGCCCATAGTCTCAGTGCCACCACGCACTGCAGGGTAAAGGGCCAACACTCGACAACAACACAAGGGGAATTTCCTGATGGAAATTGTCCAAGGAGGCCTGAAGCCATCAGCCATGTATCATTTACCATACCAAATAAATTTACTATCAAAAATATATTACATGATGGATTCAATAGGACAAATTTTATATCATAGATGCTACTATATTTTTTCTATAAATTTAATTAAATTTAGACAAGTTTGACTAAATATAAACCCGGAGTGAACAGTAATTTTGAGATGGAGGCAGTAAATTATAAGCCCACCAGGTCTCCAATTCTAATGAACCAAACTCAAACATGCCAATATGTGGTAAAGTAAACAGGCGTTATTCATCAGCTTGCTAAGAGCTACCGCTGGTTTCAATTCCGACGGCTAACTATGGCAGGAACATTTTGTTTCCAAGAAGCAGAAGCGTGTGAACAAATGTATAAGTAGAAAGGCAACCTATATTGACCATATTCAATGATGCAGGTGTCGTTCCTTTGTCAAAAGCAGTAGCAAGTTTGATTCAACTTTAATTCTTTTCAGTTCCCAGCAAGGCGGCGACTCAATTCTAGCGAATTGCACCTCCAGAATTGCTGATAAAACAACCAACCACACTATTCTTCATCAATCTTTGGGTCTCCACGACCAACCCACCATGGCTTTCTCCTGCATCCGCATGGCGCTCTTCATCTTACTGGCGCCATGCGCCACTGCACTCACCCCACTATCGAATACCACAGACTTGGCAGTACTGCTAGCCTTCAAAGCACAGCTCAAGAACCCCCTCGGCATTCTTGCCGGCAACTGGACTGCCACAGAATCCTTCTGCTCGTGGGTTGGGATCTCTTGCAGCCACCGTAGGCAGCGTGTCACCGGTCTTCAGTTCAACCACGTGCCACTCCAAGGCAGCATCACCCCGCAGCTTGGCAACCTCTCCTTCCTCTCGAGCTTGGTGCTCACAAACACAAGCCTAGTGGGTCCTCTCCCAAATGAACTTGGTACTCTGCGCCGGCTCCGAACTCTTGTTCTTCCAAACAACAGTTTGTCAGGTACCATCCCTCATACCCTTGGCAATCTCACAAGGCTCGAGTTGCTTGATCTTGCTAGTAACAACTTCATGGAGGGCATTCCGTACGAATTGCAAAAATTGCACAGACTCCAGGTATTTCAATTGGCAGACAATGACCTGAGTGGAGCAATACCACAAAGCCTGTTTAACAACACGCCCAGTTTGAGCATAATACATATTGGATCGAATAGGCTGACAGGAAGAATTCCTCGTAGCATCATCACGCTGTCAAATCTAAAGAAACTTGTCCTTCAAAACAATCTTCTCTCAGGACCCATGCCACCTGAGATCTTCAATATGTCCCAGCTGCAAGCAGTAGGTGTCACACGGAACAATCTCTCAGGGACGATTCCTGGAAATGAGAGTTTTCATCTCCCTATGTTGCAACGGATCTTTCTTGGTGATAACCATTTCAATGGACCTGTCCCTTTGGGACTCTCTGCCTGTAAGAACCTTGAAATGCTAAACCTTGCAGTGAACAATTTCACTGGTACTGTGCCATCATGGTTGGCAACACTGCCAAACCTCATTAAGATACACTTGTCAACAAATGGTCTAACCGGAAAGATCCCAACTGACCTGAGCAACCACACCGGACTTCTTAGTTTGGACCTCAGTGGCAACAAGCTAGAAGGGGGGATTCCACCAGAATTGGGACGGTTGAGGAACCTAGGGTTCCTAAGTGTTGCAGATAACCAGATAACTGGTGTCATTCCTGAATCCATAGGAAATCTATCTAGCCTTACTGTAATCGACTTATTTGGAAATGAATTAACTGGATCGGTGCCAGTGTCATTTAGCAACTTGCTGAAACTCAAAGCCATCTATCTCAATAAGAACCAGCTCAATGGGAAGCTAGATTTCTTGGCTGCATTTTCCAAATGCGGGAACCTGAATATCATTAACATAGCAGACAATGCATTCATTGGGACGCTACCACCATTCACAGGAAAACTCAGCACAGTGCTTCAATATTTCATAACAGAAAATAATTGGATCACTGGAGGCGTCCCTAGTACAGTGGGTAATCTCAGCAACCTATTGGAACTAGCGCTCAGCGGAAATAACCTCGGTGGAAACATCCCAACATCAATCGTTAACAACAGCTTGACTGGCAACATCCCAGCAGAAATCAGTAGATTAACAAGCCTAGTCCAGCTGCATCTTGATGCCAATAAACTAGCTGGTTACATTCCAAATGGTGTCAATAGCCTTAGCCAGCTTCAATATATGACATTATCTTACAATTCATTTTTTTTCAACCATACCAGCGAGTCTGTGGCTTCTTCAGAAACTTATTGAGCTTGACCTGTCAGAGAACTCTTTGAGTGGTTCCCTACCCACCGATATCGGAAAACTGAAAGAAATTAGCAGAATGGATTTATCAGGAAACCAATTTTCAGGTGATATCCCAATTTCCTCTGGTGAACTTCAAATGATGATCTATCTGAATCTGTCCAAAAATATATTCCAAGGAGCAATACCAAATTCGCTTAGCAAGTTACTCAATATTGAGGAGTTAGATCTCTCCTCCAATGGGTTTTCTGGTGTCATTCCGAAGGCCCTGGCCAATCTCACTTACCTTGCCAACTTGAACCTTTCTTTCAATCGGCTGCGTGGACAGATACCAGAAGGAGGTGTCTTCTCAAATATCACCCTTGAATCATTGATGGGAAACAATGCACTCTGTGGCCTTCCCCGCCTAGGAATAGTAGCATGCTGGAACAAAACAAATCACTCAAGGTCAAAACAACAGCTATTAAAAATCCTACCACCTGCAGTCCTGGCAATTCTTATTTCAGCCTCTTGCCTGTACATGTTGGTAAGAATGAAGAGATATAGGAAAGGAAATGCACCACTTCCCTCAGACACAGGCTCGCTGAGCTACCAATTGATCTCATACCATGAACTTGTCCGTGCAACCAGCAATTTCAGTGATGATAACCTACTAGGGGCTGGAAGCTTTGGCAAAGTCTTCAGAGGTAAGCTTGATGATGAATCTAACATTGCGGTAAAGGTATTCAATATACAAGATGTATCAGCTTCCAAGAGCTTTGACATAGAGTGCCGTGCACTGAGAATGGCTCGGCACCGGAACTTGGTGAAGATAATTAGCACTTGCTCCAATCTTGACATCAAAGCCCTCATTCTTGAGTATATGCCCAACGGTAGTTTGAATGATTGGCTGTACTCAAATGATGGGTGGCGACTTAGTTTCCTGCAAAGGATTGGTATTATGCTGGATGTTGCAATGGCTATAGAATATCTACACCATCAGCACATTGAAGCTGTCCTGCATTGTGATTTAAAGCCAAGCAATATCTTGCTCGACAAGGACATGATTGCACATGTTTCTGACTTCGGCATTTCCAAGCTGCTAGTTGGGCATGATAACTCTATCACATTAACAAGCATGCCCGGCACTGTAGGATACATGGCTCCAGGTAAATTCGAGCTTCCCTTGCAAGGTGTGATGCAATAGGTATCCTTGTTTTTATCTAAGCTCACCAGTTTGCTTTTGTCATGGAATGAACAGAGTTTGGATCATCAGGGAAAGCATCATGGGCCAGTGATATTCACAAGAAAAAAAACAAATGATCCAATGTTTGTCGGTGAGTTGAGTTTGAGGAGGTGGGTTAGTCAAGCATTCCTACATGAACTCTCAAATGTAGTTGACAGTAGCATACTGCAAGATGGTATTGAAGATGCAAGTAGGCCTCCAGAGAACTTCAGCATTTTGAATATAAACCTAATATCCATAGTTGAGTTGGCCTTGCTTTGCTCAAGCGTTGTACCTGAGGGCTGAGGAAAGGATGCCAATGAATGACGTGGTAGTGAAGTTGAACAAGATCAAGTCGAAATACAGTTCACAGATTGGAAAATAGGGTACATTTATCACAGCACCTGATATTCACAACTTTTATCAGCAATAACTGATTACAGCTCACAAGTTTTCTTTTGACGTGGAATGAACAGAGTTTGGATCAACGGGAAAAGCATCACGTGCCAGTGACATTTATAGCTATGGAATTGTTCTCCTTGAAGTCTTCACAAGGAAAAAGCCGACTGATGCAATGTTTGTTGGTGAGTTGAGCTTGAGGCAGTGGGTTAGTCAAGCATTCCCACATGAACTCTCAAAAGGCGTTGACAGTAGCATAGTCGTAGATGAGCCGAATAATGGAATCAAAGATGTGGTAGTCCTCATGAGAACTTCAGCACCTTGAATACCTACCTGGCGTCCATAATTGAGTTGGCCTTGCTATGCTCGAGAGTTGCACCTGAGGAAAGGATACCAATGAATGATGTGGTAGTGAAGTTAAACAACATCAAGTCAATCTACAGTTCTCATCTAAGAATTCAATTGCCAAGGTGCTCAAATCACAGAAACCGCAACTGTGCAGGATCAGAACATCAAGAAAGATTGGAATTGAGCTTATTTTTCTAGTGCATGTAAACCAGTGCAGGGAGAAGGTGTCTGCAACATTTGAAAGTCCCGATTCCATAATAAAATATGAAGAACATTACCTGTTGTAATATTCCATAGAAAACCAATGATTGCAATTTTCGGCATTGCCCAAAAAATAGCACATTACTGATTAGAAAAGTAATGATGTAAAAGTGTATTGCTGTTTCAAACATACCCTGTGGCTGCAATCATGAAAGGGTACCAAAAAAAAAGATATGCTAACATTCGCAAACTTATTTTTGGCATTGTTGTGGTTTGCATCAAAGGGCAGGAAACATGTCAGGTAGTTTCAGCTATTGGAATGGGTCTACGCAACGGACCTTCAGAACCAAGTCCGAGCGAGGGCAAAACGGAAGCGATCCGCCTCCGATTGCTGAAGCTAGCAAGCATTGTGATTGCCAGCCCACCTACTGACTTAGGCCGACTCCACCCAAACCCAATCCGTACATCATGTTCTGTAGACCAGCGACATATTCCAAAGGGTCTGCAAGTCGATAGCGTATGGAAAAAGGGTGCGAGAAGAGAACGAAGGACTCACGGCGGCGCCGGGGGAGAAGCGCCGTGCCGGTCGCGCGGCGCTGCAGCCGTCGGGCGGGTCTCACTGTGGCATCTACTCGCCTCCTCTCGGTCTGCCTGCTGAGGGCGGAGGCCACGGAACCCGTGGAGGCTGGGCCACCTAGCGCTTGAGCTGACTCGCGGGCCGAAAGAAAGAACAGGCAGCCTGTAGGTGGGAACCAGCGGCTGGTGCTGTATACTGGCTGGTCTGGCGCGGGTGCGCTGGAACCAGGGAGCTCCAGCCACCCAGCCTCCCAGCCGACTGGTCCAGCCAACGGTTAGTATTTTAAATTCAAAAATCTACACCAAACCATCTTTCATGCTACCAAAGCACAACAAACCATAAAAATAAACAAAGTTTCTTAACAACAACATGAGACATGTGGACTGCAATACATGCAGCTACTACTTTTCAATAATACATGGTCCTCGTACACTATGGTCCTGATACACATTTGTCATTCATCAGCTACTTCTCGTACACAGTACCGACGACATAAGCTGGTCATGAACTTCTGATCGAAGCAGCAACACGCCAAATTTGCTTGACCCCGGTACTATTGTCGTTTCCCAATGTACCCTACTGAAGGATAATTATGGTTCTGCAACAGAAAATTCAAGTACTCAGAGTGCCATGCATACATTGCAAGTACAGCACTAGAAAATGTAGCCGCTGTAAACAGAATCAAAATTAACATTCCTGCTAAACATGTTTTGAAGGAAGCAATTCCCAATGAATAAGTTCAAATAAGATTTATGACCATACAACAGTGGCACATGCTGTTACGTTTGTCAAGAGAGCCGAGCTATATTTTGCCAACAACTATCAGACCACAAAGCAAATCAGATTAAGAAAACAACAGTGATTCAGCCAAGTGCCACCAAGCTGTTATGTTTGTCTCCAGAGCCAAGCTATATTTTTGCCAACATTTTAATTAACATAACCAAATCTGATTAAGAACAGCAACATTGTGATTCAACATAGCTGTGTGAACTGTGTCAAGCATCAGTGTGAATTTTACAACCAAATCCAGCTCTCTCAAGAGGCTAGCAGTAAAATGTGCAGTCAACAAACAGTCCCCAATTACAGCTTTTATCCTGAATGCAATCAATCACTAATTCTATCATCTTTTCATACAAGGGCAATTACGCAGTACTGACAGATTAACAAACCAACAAAGTTTACACTCGCATCATTTTCTTGTATATTATTTTAAAAACAAACAGATAATATGGTGACATTCCTATTAGTTTCAGAACATGATACATAAAAGGATACTAATGAAGCAACCTCATTTTCTGATTTCCATCAACTAAACTTGCTACGTAAGAATAACTAACACAATGGTAAATCTAGTTTCAATTGGAAATGAGGACAAGTTACCAAACCATGGGTCATTTTTTTCCTAAGGCACCAGATATTACTGCACACTTACCACATGACCTCCACACCCTCCCTTGGCCACCTTCCCCCATGTCCTGCAAGTTCAGCAACACATCAAAGCATCAGCACTTCAGCACATAAACTAAGCCCTTCCATTTGGCACAAACTATTAACACCACGACGTACCTAGTTAATTGGTGGATCATACAACATCGTGGCTGTCAACTCTCTTAGCGCCGAAGTTGACATGTCCTTGTTCAAATCCACCAAGGGCGACAAAGGATACCTTGCACCCAGTCCAAAATGTCTGTGCCACAAATAGTTGTCCATAGCAAAGCAGACAATTATCATAATAGCTTGCTTCCTAGGCTTCATCAATGGTACCCTATCCAAGATATGCCTCTTCTCTTTCAGGGTTCCGAACCTCCTTTCAATTATATTTCGCAGGCTCGCATGACACCAGTTGAACTTCTCCTCCTTACCAAGTGATTCGATGGGTACCCCATCAAAATCGTCAAGATGTAGCCTGTTCCCTTGGAATGGAACCATGTATCCATCTCTGTCAGCATATCCAGAGTCCGCCAAGTAGTACCGACCTACAATAATTCAACCAGTGTCACAACATTAGTCAAACCATCTGCCAATAAACCCAACTGTGCTCATGAATACCAACGGCTTAAGTTGAAACGTACCTTTCGGAGGAGTCGGGAACCTCGTTTGCCTCATACATTCATCTAGAACTCTCATATCATGGCATGAGCCAACCATCCCCGCGCCAACATATGTAAACAATCCATGCATGTCCACTATGGCACACACATTTATAGAAGCATAATGTTTCCGATTTATGTGGTCGAGTTTCCGCTGACGCGTTACCTCAACAGGGATGTGAGTGCCATCTATAGCACCTATGTAGCCATCGAAGTGGGGGCGAACCTAAGAAGTTCGATGTGAGCTTCCTTGTACTCTGGATCAGATGACACTAAGACTGTCTGGGACCATTTAAGCATTATCTCTCCAATGAGGGTGCACTTACGACTTATTATATCCATGGACCTCTCGAATCTATCTTTTGCCTCCCTAACAGCACCCGCGTGGCCATATGTCCAAATGAACATAGCCAAAGCTTCCTTAGAGTCGCACTGGCTTGTACTTTCTAACCCAAACCCCTCATGTAAGATGTGATGCAAGTACAGAAATGCATCCCTAGACATACGAAGATTGTTGAAGCACCTTGACTCATCCCTCATATTAAGTTCCAACCATTGTGCACTAGTTAGTTTCGGAAAGGGACACGGAGGATTTACCTTTGGTCCCTGCATCTTTTTCAAGCTCGTCAACATCCTCAGCATCTTCAGGGAATCAGCCAAGAGGTGTATATGCTCTTGAATGGAGGTGTCAATCTCCTCTGCATCCAAGGGGTTGACCATCTCCTCTGCATCCGAGGGGATGTCCATCTCCTCTGCATCCGACGGGTTGTCCATCTTCATCCGAGTGGTTGTCCATGTCCTCTGCATCCCAAGGGCTGTCCATCTCATCTGCAACCGAGGGGTTGTCTATCTCCTCTGCATCCCAGTAGATGTCCATCTTGAAAAGTGTAGCAGCCGCTACACCTGCAAGAAAATGCATGCAACACATGAAATGTTGTACAACATATAGACTATCTAATGAATTGTTCTGGCATATATCTTACCTCTGTCTGCAACAGCGAATGCAGCCCAACTTTAGCAGTGCTTCAACTGTCAATCTGCAAATATCACAAACTAAGTAAATAAAAATTGATCAACTTACAATCAATCTGATAAAAGGAAACTACCAAATAAAATGTGGTGCATAAACAGTAAGCAAATCACAAGATAACACATAGAAACAATTACAAGCAATCCGACACGTACTAGATTATAAACTGTTCAACTCACAAGAAAATCACAAGATTTACAAGCCAGATTTAAACTCATCAACGTACAAGGAATCACTCAGTTCCGCAAACTTGTTTATTACAAACAAACGGAGGTACTGAAAAAATGAATGGAAAACTTCGAGGAAAACTGATGGAAAACTTTGATGAACAGTGCGTTATTGGTGATGCGGCTACATGTCGACGACGACATCAAATTGTCTCTTTGGTCTTCACTTGGGTGCCACATCTGCATTGCTTGCCAGACCATCTGCACGTACTGAAGCCGGCCTTCCGGGCTTGTCATGCATAGGAACTCCCTTCGTTGCTCCAGATCGGTGCAAAGATACAAGGCTTGGTGAAAAAAAGGGTCAGACTCAGCGTACCCATCCTAGTGTAACAGGTCTCTAACTGATTGGGTCTCTGTATCTGCGTCAGACTGTTTTGTGCGAGGCGACCTTTCCTGGGAAGACCCTAATTTCACCCTATCCTGAATTGCTCTGCATGTGCTATGAAATTCGGAGATGCAGTCATCATATGATAATGGCTTGCTAGTCTTCTTCTTTACGGGGCTTTCAACAGAAAAATCTCTAACCGGCCTTTTCGAGGACTGTCCAGGATGTTGGCTGGGTGTTGGGTCAATATCTACATCAGTAGGAGTTTGTGGGGTGGTTTTAGTAGCTGTGTTCTCGGATGCATGACCCCCGGCATCAACTAATTCCCCCCTATCGTATGCTTCATGTCCCAGAATGTTGAACAAGATCTCGCAGCATGGTGGACACTTGAACCTTTTACCAGCTTTATCATAAGAGTCCTGCAGTGGGGCATTGGGCACATGTTAACAAGGAGGTACATCAACACTAACTACTGAACTAACATGATCAGAAAGGGATTAAGGTAGTACCTCCTTCGTTATAGCTGCTCCTAGAACCGGGTCTGCAGTTACATCACCGGTCTCAGGGTCACGACCTAGACCGGACTTGTTCAGAAGTGCGTTACGCCAGTTGAAGTATGCTTTTTTGAGGTCATTCCACTTGTTTGACATCTGTTTCCTGGTGTACCGGGAATTTGAGCGCTCGTGGAACTTCTCATAGATGTAAGACCACCCAGGGGTAGTAGGACATCTATTTGACCAGTGGCACCGATGTTTTGCATCTAGTATTAAATCGAGCAGAAGTGATGTGTCACGGATATTCCAGATTGCACGGTCACGGGACATCTGTACCAGAGCATTGCAGTCACACTGATGACTAAAAACAATTAATGTATATGATTGCAAGCAGAAAGTGTACAGCACGGGGGGAGGAGGAGGAGGAGGGACTTGCCTTGACACAGCGCCGACAGTTGCAACGCCTGGGTGCAGCAGTAGCGGATGATGCTACGGACTCGGCGAGTGGTGGTTGCAATAGTTCGTGCGAGGTCCTAAAACAGAGAAGGAAGTTTAGACAGGAACAGAATGATGAAGATGACCATATACATACCTATGTGAAAAAACAGATATTTAGTGGGGATAATTCAAGCATTTTCCATCATCAGAAGAAATGAGAAGCATTGACTTTGCTTTGTGCTGTCTAACAGTTAGACATGATCTTAACTTTATAATACCACCCTTGTTTCTTTGGTAACTTTATAATACAATGTTGTTGGAGCATAATTAGTTACTTAGAGGTGGTCTCTTCGCAGTCTACAGCCAGGATTCTTTGTTACCACGAATGATACTAAAGGCATAGTAGCATAATTCATGTTCCAAGTTGCAGACTAAATGACGTGGGGCATCAAATACATGACATAACTTTCTTTTAAGTTTTGGTTACACATTGTATATGGAGTCGTCAAAGTTGTAGGTTGTGGTTACGATAATATGTTGCCACCACTTGTTCTCATGATGTACTATTTTGCCTTGTAGGGTTCTAACCGGAATCACAATATAACACAGTCATGATGAATAACTTATACATGGTTATACATGAATATCTGAACATGCAAACCCCACATACATCATATAGGAACCCAAAACATTTCACTGTCCATCATTTGCCACTCAACCCCACATGGCAATTGGTTAATTATCCCTACCATCTCCCATGAGTGAACAACCCTGCCTGCCCAACCTCCATAAGTAAAACAAGCACAAAAGAAGGATGGATGCAATGGCACTGGTGCAATGTGCAGCGGAGGGAAGAGTGATACCTTAATGGGGAGTATAGTCGGGGTCCTTGACGGGATGCACCGGAGGAGGCTGAGTGCCGGAGTGCAGGACGGCGACCTTGAACGTCAACACGGACCTCTGGAATGGCAGGAAGGAGATCTGCTATGCCACGAAGTAGATCTTCAACGGCAGCACCGAGCTCTGGAACGGGAGGAACGAGATCTGCTACGCCACCACGTACATCTTGAACGGGAGGACGTAGATCTTGAACGGGACGACGCAGATCTTGGACCGGTTGGCGGAGATCTTGGACGCCTAGACGACAACTGTAGCGGCGCCTGTGGGGGAGTGTCGTATCGCCGGCTTCATTTGCGGAAGCAGCTTCGTCAAGATCCGGAGGGGCGCCTCCGTCGTGCCACGAGTGGGCAGGCGCTAGACGGCGGCCGCCGGAAGGCCGGATCTGTGCCAGCGTAGCCGGCACCAATCCGTAAATTGGCCGGGTGAGTCCGCGGCCGTGGAAACGTCCGTCCAGCGGTCGAGACGTGGGGGGAGGTCGGCGGAGAGGGTGGAGGAGAGGGTGGCGGCGTCGTGGGGGAGAGGGCGGCCGCGAGGGTGGGGAAGAGGGCGCCGGCGTCGTGGGGGAGAGGGCGGCCTCGAGGGTGGGGAATGCGAGTGAGCTAGGGCAACCGGGGGGAGGGGTTTTCTCCCGTCCCAACGGGCCGAACGGCTGGCAACCAGCCCAGCAAACACAAGGATTTCAGCCCAGCCGCTGATTCCGGTCCAGCCGCTGGTTTCGGCCTACCGAGCGGGTCCAGGCCCACGCACAAAGCACTTATCCCATTCTCATCTCTACGTCCGCACCCTGCTGTCGTATTCCTACTAGCCGTTCCGTTCGGCATTTCTCCCAGATTGGGAAAGCCTTTATATATTCCCGGCTCCTTGAGTCCGTGCAGTTTAAATCTGCAGGTGATAGTTCTGTTGATCGGCGTTTATACCACTCTAATATAATGTTGTTATGCTCGTGACATTTCAATTCAATGTCGGCACAAATTCCACTATGCAAAAAGAAGTTTCTCTCGAAATGTCGGCACATGCATGAAGTATTAAATATAGATGAAATCAAAAACTAATTGCATAATTTTGTTATACTTTACGAGACAAACATTTTAAGTCTAATTAATCAATGTTTGGACAATTATTCATAAATACAAATGAAATGCTACAGTGCCAAAATCCTAACTTTGACGCTCTAAAGTTGGGGTCTAACAAGGCCCTAGTTTCATTTGTGCCTGCACTTTCACTGCAACGGGCAAGTCGGGCTGCAGGCAGGGCAGTTGTCCTTGCACTCTTCCCAAGTTTTGTAACAATTTTCCTTGCCCTGGCAACAGTAGCAGGTGTTGCCGTGATCACAGAAATCCCGGGTGCAAAACTTGAGGACGATTTTCCTCCCATCTAGCGGTACAATTTTGGCTATAGTAGCGTTTGAATTTGTGTTGATAATATTATTCGAGTAGCTCCTTGTTCCATTGGTCTCAAGCAGCTGAGGATAACCTGTTGAATCATTTTTCTTTTATCAGAGGTAATCCGTTTGTGTATATATTCACCATAAAATTAATAACAAGGTTGGAGAAGAAAATAAGATGTCGATGCATGCATACACCACGAGCAGATAACCATCACACGGGCTAGGCCATCTCTACCATTGTCCACCATACTGGATCACCTAGCTACTCGGTGGTTGATTGATCTGTGTGGAAAACAAAGTTGGATGTGAGCAATAGCCATGCTTTACTTGAGACTCAATATTATAGATAAGGGAAAAGTCCTTTATACAACCTTCAACTATCACAACAGTCCGATTTTCAACCTTAAACTATAAAACCGGATAACAAAGGCCATCCAATTGTCAAAACCGTACAAATTTAGCCCTTTGGGCGGTTTCGAAGGTGATTTTTTATTTTGTTAAAATTAAAAATATTCAAAATTAAACTAAAAAATTCATAAGTAATTCATTTCAAGTCAAAAAAATACAAAATTGGTATCAAAAGTTTTCTAAAAATGTAACCTATCTATTGTCACTATATTTTTCAGTTAATCAGATCCATTTTTTCATGTTCATAGTATTTGGTCACTTATAGTTATGCCTATTATTTTTGAATAATTAAGATTCAAATAGAGCAATAATAGATAGGTTACATTTTTAGAAAATTTTTTATATTGATTTCATATTTTTCTGATTTAAGATGAATTAGTTTTGATTTTTAGATCTAATTGGATTTTTTTAATTTTTTTATAAAATACAAAACCACCATTGAAAACCACCCTAGGGGCTAAATTTACACAATTTTGACAGTTGGATGGTCTTTGTTATCAGGTTTTGTAGTTCAAGGTTGAAAATCGGACTGTTGTGATAGTTGAAGGTTGTAAAATAGACTTTTCCCTATAGATAATGAAGTCGCCCCAATAGATGTATCATGTCTCTGTGTGGAAAACAAAGTTGGATGTGAGCAATAGCAATAAAATTTTGAACAGTTTAAATTTTTCTAGCTGTCAGGACTCCTTCAATGATTATCGTTTAACTAACTCATAGAATATTTTTTTATATTTTAATAGAAGAGATAGAAGAGCTATCTCTTGATTAAAAGATAGTCTCATATACGCGGTTCAAGTTTTCGTGAGGATGATGTATGGGGTCATTTATATTACTTATGAGCTATATATATGCTAAGAGAGATATATCATTGGAAGGGTATGTATGTATATGCTATTGGAGGAGGAATCGTGCCATCCTGAAAAGGTTCTTCAATTTATGTTAAAAAGTTAATTTTCCTTTATTGTTATAGGCATTGATTGCATGCGGGAGCCTACAAGAAGCTAAAAGAGGGTTGTGCTGGAGTGAATATTTCAGCTGAGGAGGGAGAGGGTAGAACTAGTACATGGAGGAGTTAAGGGAATAAGGAAGTGATTGGTAGTTTTTTGGGGGAGAGCCGGCGAGGATCTACGGTGGATGGCAGTGTTGAGGTGCAGACGATTAGACGGGGCTGTCGCAAGTTTGCAACAGGTCCTGCAAGTCTGGCCAACTGCGCTCTAGAAGAACCGTGCAGGAATATATGCTGATATTCTCGTCTAAAACTAAGATGGACAAATGAAAATTTGGGACGTTTAGATGGATGTTGGGTCTTACCAACATGGTGTAGTGTGCAAGGCATGTGTGGGTAAGAGTGGCAAATAAGGTTTTTGGTGCTTAGGTATTGATGACAGTCTCAAAGAGATATTAAGGTTGTATATTGATATGAAAGTGAGGGATCAGCATGGTGGTAACTCACATGGAGGGTTAGGAGTTAGGACCTGAAGAAACCATCATAGCTCAGGCCCATGGATGTGTATGGCGATTTCGACGAAATCTAGTTCAACCTTGAGAAGCAGGATGGGATGGCTCGATCCCAAGCTTGCGTGGATAGATCTTGAGGATGAGGGGATCGTGGTTTGGACGATCTTGATACAGCGGTGTTGCGTTTACTTAGCACTATCACAGCCATCCGAAGGCGGCACTACTAGAATTAAAAATACAACAAGGCAAAGAAAAATCTTAGTCTTCAGGTATTTGGGAGCATCGTTGCAGGGTCCAACGGGGAAAAAACAAAATGAACCAGGCCACGACAATGCTTCTGAGGCACAATAAAAAAAAACTTGCAACCTGAAACCTGAATGGCTTGACTCCAAGGGTCTTGATATTTGATATCCAATGCGTGAGCCTTTCAAGATTTGACACTCACATCATAATAACATGTAGGATCATCCTGAGTCATTGACATATACCTCGGGTGTCAAATCTTGAAAGCCTCGTGATGGATTCATCCAGGATCACCCATTTCTCAAATGGAGAAAGGTCCGGTGAGAGGATTAGACTGTAAACATATCATAGAAAATTCTGCTAACCTCGTCGTCTTTTTGTGCCTTGATAGGGGGAATGGGTGGCTGTTGTTGTTGTACAATTCAGATTTCCGCATTGTCCCTTGTCATTGTTATAGTTCGGTACTTCACATGACAACACACTTATATCGTTATGAGGAATTTTAAAATAATTAGGATTAATTAGAGCTATGCATTCCGAGAAATTGAACGGTGGAAATAAAGGAAGTACCCAGAGGTAACCAGAGATAGGTACTAAATTTATGGGCTCAGATATAAAAATAATGGAACCAACCATTGATTTGTACTAGATTCTTTTAGATATCGGTGGATACCTCTCCGATCATTGTAAAACAGCTCTAATTATATATTCTGGTTAGGAGTAGGACGTGGGATTTAGGCTGTGTTTGGATCTCTGTGACTAAAGTTTAGTCCCTCAAATAAGTGATAATTAGTAGCATTAAACATAAACTAATTATAAAACTAATTGCATAAGTCATATCTACTCCGCGAGACGAACCTAACAAGCCTAATTAACCTATAATTAGTATATAATTATCAAATCATTACTGTAGCATTATATTGTCTAATCATAGACTAATTAGGTTTAAAAGATTCGTATCGTAAATTAGTTCTGGCTTATGTAATGCATTTTGTAATTAATCTATATTTAATACTTCTAATTAGCATTATTCCATTCGATGTGATGGGACTAAACAACCAAACAGCCCCATTAATCCTCCATTCCGTCGTGGGGCGTTGGCCGCTACGTACTGTCGTCTCGACCCTACCAGTTTCGACGGGATAGAAGCTAGTAAGGAGTGTTAATCGTCAGTTAGGTGCTAGCCAGCATGTGGGAATTAACCTTCCGGCAGGCATCATCTGCTGGTGCACATCATCGACTAGTACCCACGACTACATATACGCCCAGCGGCGGATTGATCCTCTCGTACTTCTTCCTCCTCTCCCTCTCATTTCTCTTCCTATTTCTCTGCTTCTTCCATAACAAAAAAATTATAGAGGGGGCTTAGGGGCTCCATGGGTTACGGACACAGCACCCTAGCCCCCCTTTAGCTCCGCCACTGTATACGTTGTGCCTCGAATTACGGCTAGAGATTTATCGCTGCATGTTAAAATGCATAGTGCGAAGATATGTAGAAGCAACCCATGGGACTTTTTTCTATTTGTATCTCGCTTATCAAGTTATAAGTCTGCTTATCAGGCAATCCATAGTTTTTAGATAAAGGAGGCAATCCAGAGATAATTGAACTTCAAAATAGATGATTCATTCGACACACGCCTAATTATGTTGATTATATACTGTTTACATAAGTTACAAGTGCATGTTATTAGTACCTCCTAACGAAACAACGGAAACAGATTCAGCAGCACCGAACCAGAGGAATGTGCACGTCATGCGTGAATGCACAACTTAGCCTGACGCGAACTTATATCTGACGCTAATCAACCTTACATCTAATGCTAATTGAAAACCATTGGCTATTTCAACGATCACTGGGTTCATACGCATTCTTCTGATGGCATTTGTTAGATTAATTGGGCTTTAGTCTTAATTAATCAATAAGTATTAAAAGATCAACTAATAAATTATAAGTAGTTATTGACATTAAATCCTGGATGGAGAGTCAAAGAGAATCTTAACTAAAGTGCTGGACCACTTGTGGACAGCTTGTGAAGTTGGCTAGATGAGAAGGACGTGCCACATTTGCGCACTCTCTCTCGTCTTGTCGCGCCAGGCCGTGGACGAGCCTAGCCACGATGCGCAATGCAGGATAGGTAAGCCTTTGGTACTCTCAGTTACTCTTGCTCAGAAGACCTCTCCTCTCTTCCTCACCTCCCCACCTTGTGATTCTGGTCAGGATAGGCAGGTGATAAGGATTTTGGAGAGCGTACGGCTAGCCTGTTTCCTCCCTCACCTACTTTCTGACAGACATCTTCATCGATTGTACGACTACTTCCTAATTGCCTTTTAACTCCGTACGACTACTTTCATAAGGTCGTTCGAGAGATTGCACTGATCCAACTCGTCACCGCACCGCCTAAGATCGACTACTTCAAATAAGGTCAATCGAGTATGATTAACACCAATACTCCAGCTAGTGACAACGCATTCAGTGTCTTCGGTACCGGCCCAGCCCATGACTACATTCTGAACCATTGTACTGTTTGTGTTACTTAGAAGAATTAACATGAATATAAACACATACTTTATTATCACAAGATCACTCATGATTATCACGAATTTACTGTTATTTTTTAAAATTAAAATATACCGCAAACTATCTAAATTTCTAACAGCACGTGTACTCCGCAAACGAGTCGGTGGCTGGCTCGAGCAGCGGCGGCAGCCCCACGGCAAGCTCGTCATTCGGCTCGAACAGCAGCGGTCCGGCAAGGGCATCGGTCAGCTCCATAGCCGGCTCCCCGGAGTCCTTCGCCTTGTCGGGACGGAGCGGCAGCAAGGCAGAATTCAGACGAGATAGTCCCGGCCAACTAGGTCTGCTCCGAGAGCACGAGTCGAATGATCGAGAGCGGCCACGTAGGTCTTTGTAGTTTGGATTGCATATGTGATTCTTCCAAAAATATCAGTAACTGGCGCCACGCCAAACTGGCGCACGCCGCGATGTGGCGCGCAAGCTCAACAAGTGAAAGAAGGGTACCGAATAACACTACTATGAATAATATCTAGAAGGAATGCTCGAATATCACAAAGGCAGCAACAAAAACCAACGCCCAGAACTGCAAATTTTTAGTTTCAGGACCAAGCAAACACAACTAGCATATTGTAGAAACCTCACATGCCACATTGCCACATCGAGAAAGTACATCCCACGTATGTAAGAACCGCATGCTTCTCACTGTTAAATGAGAAGGCAGTGCTCGTGACAATATTTCGAAAAAAAACATGGAGAAAGTACAGCAGCTAGTGGGGTGCCTTTCCCCGACCTTACACGACTACGATAGTATTCATTTTCTGAGGTCCTCGGAACACGGTCCCAATCCTAAGTCCACGATACTGCAGTCCAGTCTCTGAACTACACAAACAGCATTGTTCAGCTTGCCAGATGTGTAGTTCCATAACGGGACGTCACAAACATAATTGTCCAGCTTGCCAGATGTCTAGTTCCATTACAGAGTCTTCCTGGTGATCCTCATTCCGAGGCAGATGAGCTTGGGATTAGATTTTGCAGCATTGGCTTCTTCAAGTCATAACAAGAACTGCGCCAGTAATTAAATGTGCATGTAGAGCAATAGGGCCATAACAGCATGGGCTCTGCATAATGATCCGCTGAAAAGTTTTCATGAGACATAGAAATATAGCATTGGAAGTTAACCAGTATACATCATAGAGAATCATGCACCTTTCAACTCTTGCTGGCTGTTGCGGAAGTCATGAGCTTTTCATCTCCTTACTGTGCTTAACAAATAAGAAGAAGCTCATGACTTCAAAGACAGGTTGATAAGTTCGTCTTCAAAATCACCAAAACTTCAGTTTGGAAGAAAAAGGAGGAAGCATTAGAAGGCAACAAAATTTGAATTATAAGAGAAGTGGAGAATTCAAGATAAGTTGACAATTAATGAGCTCACCCTGTTTTTAGCCAAAACCCCATCCAAAGCTGCAAATTCCTGAATCAACAGTGATGTATCCACCTGATATCAGATGAAACTTGTGGGTGTTGCACTGAAGCAATTACTTGAGGAATAGAGCGAAATGACAAATTCTTATTTGATTATACTTACCACACATGATAAACAACCAAATTCAAGAAGTTCCATACAGAAACATGTTGCCTGCGGCATAATGTTTATCATGTTAGGAAATTTCAGAAAGGAAGAAACAAAGAAAATATATCTAGAACACCAAAACATGTCTGGCAATATAGAATCACAAACTCCTTTTACCTTGACCAAGGATAAGGACTGAATCCTTGGAGACAGGCACGATGTCCTGGACTCTTTCACTCATAAAGATTGCTTCAATAGCTGCATGAAAACATAATTAGGATCACCTAAGGCAAGAATGATTATGATGTAAATGCTATGCAACATAATAAACCTAATTAGACAAATTTATTTTAGTACATCAACCGATGGGAAACATCTGTCAATCAACCATTAGATTTTTTTTAACAGGTTAGCACCAGCGGAAACGAACAAACATAGAACAATGCAATTATACATAACCAGGCAAATATCACTTCAGTAACACACACAAAAAAGCAATATATGTGACTAAATTAAGCTAAGAACAAGATATTTACAGAGAAGATGTATGATTGAAGAACTAGGCGAATGACAGAACCTGAGAGCTTGATAGCCGCTAGCTCTTGTCTTCTGATAACGCCTCCATTGTCACCGTTAGTGGATTCAATATCAAATGCTGACATTACATGTACAGAATGTCCACCATCTGAAACCCAAAAAATCTGTGTTTCTGCACAAACACTCTGAACACATTTATTAATGAAGTAAACCATAATGTGACAGAAAACAGCAAATTCAGAACAAAAACTCACTTATAGAGCCACTTGGAAAGACGGCAGACAATTGCACTTTCATGGGATAATACACACGATATGTGTGGATATTTTCAGAATATTGCTTTCTGGCAGCTCCTGAGCCCGCTTCTGTTGTTGAAAAACTGAAGACATGCAGCACTCCATTTGAATCCAGTACCAAAAACTTGTTCTTGGAAAGAGGATGTATCGAAACAGCTTTCACTGATTTCAGCAATTCCATGCCACCTTGTAAGTTATGACCGTCATTTTGAAATGTCAACAAGAAAGGGCAATAGCTTCCTGAAGTCTGTTTTACCCTCAAAGTTGTGAGCTTACCTGAAAATTATAATTTTGGCAACAGATTAGTTGATAGTAGTGTGTAAGTACACCTATTAAATCCAATAGCAGTATAATTCTACTTTAGTATTAGCATAACATGTAATGTTTATTGAAGAATCCTGTAAAGCTGACATGGTTGGATCATAATGATAATTCCAGCACAAAGCATCCCTTAGAGAAGAGACAGTTCTAGTGATATCAGTAATGAAGTATGAATGGCTGAATTTGCTTCATCCCCAAATATTTTGCAGTAATTTATTCCTATTTGTTTGATATACAACATCAGTCTACACAAGTACACAACTTTTCCTAGCTTTCTTTCATCTTATTACCCTTCAACAAATATATGCTATGATCACCATCTCTTGATAACAACAATATATACCCGTAGCACATACCAACTAATGCTAATTATCATTGACCTCTACTAGAGTTACCATTTGCATTTACAAATAGCAAACCTTTAATAAACCGGAATGAAATTACATATGCACTTACTAGCGACTACAAATGCAAGAAATTTAGAAGCAGGACAGTTAAATTTTCAGCAATGATCTGTTACCGGTTCAATATGCACAAAAGAGAATATAAGTATCCCAACAAATATGGTAGGCAGGCTCTGAGATAACTAGACCGCTGGGTCATGAACATAAGGGACGCAAACATGGTAACCTTCAGTTTGCAGTTGAAAAAAGTTTAGTACATCCTAAATTGATTAAAGATGTATCCGAGATAATTGATTCCACCACAATTAGTATCTTGCCCAGCATATCGATACAAAGATGTTCCCCTGCATATACCTAGCTTGGATGTCCACTCGGACTCCCTTTGCAAATGTAAATCCAATGCAGCCTTATTGCAGTTTCCAAGGACCAGTGCTTCCTTTTTCTCAATTTACATAATACAGGATCACCGAACAGAATCAAATCAAGAACCAAGGCGTGAAGTACTCACAAGTGGAAACAGCATGTCCTTCACCAGCGCCCCCATGACTACCACGCCTAACCGGCGCAACCAACCCGTTCATAATCCCGTTCTTCTTTTGCAAGCTCTTCTTTCCTGCAGCCCCGGCACCTTCCTTCTTCCTCTCCTTTTCCTTCCCACCCTTCATCAAGCCCCGCAGCGCGAACACGCGCAAGCCGCCAGCCTCGCCCAGTAGCAGCCTCCCCATTGCAACCTCCATCGCGTACACGGGCCGCGCCGGCTCGAGCTCGACGACCGCGCACTTATGCAGCTCCACCGTCCGCCCGTCCGCGGCGAGCTTCGGGGCGAGTACCCAGATCTGCCCGGCGGCCAGAGAGAGCAGTGCGATGGCGCCGTTGACCCCGCCGGCCAGGCGGACGCCGAGGCCGAACGGGAGGCCCTGCAGCGGCAGGCCCGAGGCCGAGGCGTGGCGCTTGAAGGAGAGCGGCGCGGGCGCGAAGCGCGGGAAAGCGGGCGCGGAGGCGAGGGAGTAGGCGCGCAGGTGGACCGCGGGTGAGGCGGGGGACGGGTGCGCGGAGAGGAAGAGGAGGTGGGAGGAAGGAAGGAGGAGCGCGAAGCAGGCGGCGGCGGCCAGCGGGGAGGGGACGGGCGAGGAGGAAGCGGCGGGGGCGGTGGGGCTGGGCAGGGAGGGGAAGAGGTAGGCGGAGGAGTCGGGGAAGAGGAGCGCGAGGGCGCGGGCGGGGGAGGAGGGCGGCGCGAGGAGAAGGGAGGTTGGGGGTGGATGGGAGGGCGGGAGAGGGAGGCGGTGGGCGCTGAGAGGAGGCGCGGGCGGCGGGGGAGGAGGTGGAGGCTGCGGCGGAGGCGGCATGGCCGCCGCCGGTGTTCGAGGGGGTAGTGCGGCGAGCGACTAGGCGGAGACGGCGCGTGGTCGGGGTGGGAACAGGGGGTTAAGTGGGTTGGGTTGGGGCCTTGCCGTGCGGTGTCGGGTCGGGCCTTCTTGGATCTGTGCCACCGTGCCGGGGGTGGTAGTTGGATTGGATATCTTGCTTGTCCAACGCCCAACCCGTGCTGCACTGAAACCTTTAGGCCATCCTCAATGGTCGGCGACGTAGCTGCTGACAGTGCATTTCAGCAGACGTGGATGTGCGAGAAGATGGAAAAAGAAGGAAGCTAGCGACGAGATCGTCGCTCAGCTCGCACAGAAAAAACACATTCTTTATTTAGCCCTCGTTCAGATTTCAAATTTAACTCCCAAATTCCACTATATAAAAAGAAAATTTTCATCACATCAAAATATCGACATATATATGGAGTACTATATGGTGTACTAAATTTTCAAACTAATTGTACAGTTTTGTTGCACTTTGCAAGACGAACATTTTAAGCCTAATTAATCAACGTTTGGATAATTTTTCACAAATACAAACGAAATGTTACAGTGACGTATTTTATTACAAAGCGTAAACTTTAGGCCAAAGTTTGGCACCAAAATTTGGATCTAAACAAGGCCCTGTTGGAGACGCCCTTGTGGAGGTTTATTAAATATGCTGATGTGGTATAGGAGAGACAAGAAAGAGTTTTCATGGTATGTGATAGGAGTTTCATCACCATAATTTTTTTTATCAGTTATCTAGTTTTTAGTCTAGAAATATATGTACTAACACTCTTAGGCCTCGTTTTGTTCAGGGATTTGCTATTTTGCAGAGAATCAGAAAGAACCATACATAAACAGGCAATCCTGTGCTCAGTGGAAAGCTCTCAGGATATGCTTAAATCAAGAGCCTTCTCTATTTAGCTCTTACGTTATTAGACAATGGGAAACCTACGCGAATTGCGAAGCCAGAGAAATAAAGTTACATGGCCGTGTTTTTTTGGATAAATTTTTTTCAAACACGTTTGACCACTAATTAAGGATATTAAATAAAGTCGATTTACAAAACTACATACAGAAACCCGGGTTAATTCGCAAGACCTATCTAACGAGACCTTTGACCATATGATAAAAGAATAGTTATTGTACTATTACTGTAGTAAATCATGGATTAATTAGACTCATTCGATTCGTCGCGCAAAGTTAGTGTCATCCTTAAAAAAGTTTTACAAATAAACTTTATTTAATACTTCATGCAAGATTCTGAACGAAAAAAAATTCCAGGAGAACAAACACGACCACGACCATGACGCGCTAAAACGCCGTCTAAAATCATCAACAGCACCACCATTTTTACTGTTTTTTTTTGTTAGCGGATTAACATGACAATAAACTATTTTCGCCAGAGAACATAACGGAACAAATGGAAGCGGATATTTTTGCTAACGCTAGCAGCAAACTCAATTAGTTATTGCACAGACAAATTGTTACAGCAATGGTTAGAGTAAATTAGTGAAACGCTGGCTTGCTATGAATGGAATGCAGCTGCTGCCATCTGTCTTCCTTGTTTCATGGAAGATGATGATGGAGATCAGGTAATGCTGATTACTTTCCTGTGAACAGCCTAAGCTCTGCCCTTTTGCTTTGCCTCGGCCTGCAATTGCGGGGCTCCCAAAACCACGACGATGGGACTTTACGTTTTTGCCATAATAGTACAGCTACTATACAACTTGGGTTGACATCCATAGGATCAAACCCTCAAGCACATACACTGGACCTCACTTCAAACAGTCATCTTGGTTACTCTAGCCAACATCTCTTTGTTGAGGCATCTCCTTGCCGAGTCGCTTATAACCACTCATCATTGCAGACGTCTGAGGGCAGCAATCTTCCTCCATGCCCCTATCACTACTGTATGCAATGATCGGTATGTTCATCGAGCTTTCTTGCATCTGATTGGCACTACAGCATCATATTCACATCAGGGTCGCACCAGGAAGAGAGGAGGTTGCATCTGCTGTCTGTAATGTAGCAGGCACAAACGACATTGGCGCCTGCTGTAGTTCGCTAAAAAAGCCCAGAACGTTCAAAATCTGTCTGCAATTAGGAGAAACCATCACGTAAGGCACGCGAGGAAGAATAAAACAATGAATACTTTGAAAAATATTGCAGAGTATTATAATATGGATCGCTTCACAGACAGAATACTGAGATAATCAGATAACCCCAACAAAACTGAGGATATTAAAACTTCTGAACAGGAAAATTTTCAAGACAATTAAGGCACGTCATGAAGTTGGCACATGGCGGTACAACTCAAATATAAAACTCAAGCTGACCTTTGTTACCTTTAAACTCTTACTAGAAAAGGAAATTAGGAATCACACTTATAGTATGTGTGCCATGATGTTTGTGTGCATAAAAAATTAGGTGGTCACTGTAAACTCAAAAACTCAGGAAGATGGCACAATAATTTATCATAAGGGGCCCTTATTTATCATAAGCACATTATTACCTTTACACCAGCACACCAAAAATTCTCTTCGAAGGGGCCCTTATTTATCATAAGCACATTATTACCTTTACACCAGCACACCAAAAATTCTCTTCGAAGGGGCCCTTATTTATCATAAGCAACCCCCCACCCCACCCGGAAAGAATTTGCATTTCCAGCAACTTTACACAGCAAACTGATAAACGTAAAGAAACTGATGCTGTTTTGAGTGACTCAGTTCATAGCACCTAACTGGAAGTTGAAGTATCTGGTGCTCAAGCAATCAAAAGAGGGTATGAGCATTGAGTAAGTTTATAAGACAAATAGTAAGGTACCTGGGCACGGTGTTATGCATGTTCCGCTGATTAACAAAGGAAGAAAGAGGTGTACGGAGATTGGGATACTTATTCAACATATATTCCAGCTGTGGTGGAGGTAGCTACAGGCAGCAGCATGATGTGATATCAGAAAAACAGAATATGGGTGTCAAGGAATGCTTCGGATACATAACAGAATAATACCTGTAATAAGACATCAAAAGAACGTGGCTGCGTCTGAAACGCCAATTTCAAAAACCCAACCCACAGCTTTGGCATTTTCCATATCTGCAGCAAGAAAAATAAATGCATAGGCTCAGAGTTCAGTAAGCCAAAATAAAAAAGCAACTTAATGACTTTCATCCCTATATATTTCTTTGTAATCTTAAAACAGATGATAGTTTGTTTTGTGTGTCTAACCACCAAAACTTCAAATTATGGGTCAATAATATTAGCACACTTCACAGATAACTAATCTGCTGAACATGGCACAATGAATCTTAAGCTTCATAGATGAAAAGTGAAATGCACCACACTGGATTAGAACACTCTGGGGGTATTGTATCTATATGTTCAACTACCTTCTTAACCTAGGCAGAATATAGCGATAGGAACAAGTTTGTGGGGTTTCGGTTAAGCTTTGATATCACAATTCTTGTTTGGACGATCAACAACAGCATAGAAAATTAAACAGGCCGTAAAAAGAAGATTGACTTCATGACAAACTGTAAATTGACAGACCTGTTTATTGACGAGCCTGGAGAGTATTTCCATGACAAAATCAACCTGAAAAGTAAATATGATCAGATAATTGAAAACCTGAAAGACAATGTTCTTCAGACCATATGCTGTTCTCTAAACAAATATAATAATTTGGAAATTGGAAAGCAATACGAACTGGCAAAAACGAGTTGTTTATAGCGTCTGAAATAAAACACAATAATAATAATTGTAAACAATATAGGATAAAGACGATAACAACATAGGAGGTATACAGCATCAGACCAGCAAGTGCAAACAGTACAAATAGATTGGTTAGCAGGCAACCATTTAGTTAGTAATAGTATATTCAAGGGTGTAACTGATTCCAAAAAGGAACAGATGAACTAGCAAGAAAGCTGTTCTGCAACAAATGTAACCAGATCAAATTCATTACGCATAAATTAAAATGAGAATCAGCATACCATAGATGGGAAAGCATCAAGCGCTTGAATAACTGTTCTCATAAAAAGAAGAGGGATTGGTATTCTGTCAACCTGCAAAACAGTTCAACTAATTAAGCAAGACGAACATAAACGATGCACAAAACTGCAATAAGAGTGGTAATGTAGGTAACCAATTGATTCAGTGATTTCTCCAAAACTTGTTGAGTAAATACGGTACGCTGCTCAAAGCATGCTGTGCAAGCATCTGTGACCTGAAATGAGTCTCCATCAGCAGCTGAAAAAAATCATGGCCATAAATAAAAACACATGACATACATTTACACAAATGCATGTGGATGTGCTTGGGTGTAAAATCTGGAATTCAGACAATGTTCCAAAATATATATACATATATTTCTCTCGAGTACCCTAGTATTCTGGAAGGCAAGTGCTCTATAAAAGGTAATCAGGAGCCATGCCATCTTTGTATAGCATGTCAAAATATTATGACATGATATTAAAACAATTACAGTAAATGGCATTACCTTTCTTAGGGCAACTTTATCTTTTTCAGGGTTAATATCATGAATTGCAATCAGAACTTCAGCAGGAGTCAAAGCTGGACCGGTATGAGCAGTTCCCTGTCAAAAGTTGTTTAATTGGAATATTACAAAAAAAAGTTATTATCTGAAGAAAAAAAGATTACAGGTGCATCATTAATACAAATCGCTGACATCATTGCCTCAACCATAAAAATAGAAAATCATGCTAAACAACACAAACATGGTAATCAGATCAGCATCGAAACAGAACCAGTCTGCTCATACTCCACACTTTCTGTATCACATCTAGGCTCAAACAGGCATATGTTCAAACTTCAGCACTTTCCCCCATCAAATCTAAAGCTCAGAGAGGCCTTCTTTGTGAGCTCCATTCGGAGGGATTACATGATGCCTATCAATGGAGTGTAACAATCACCTGCAATATCCGAGCAAGCGCATCTTGGAATTTCTCAAGCGGAAGATCAACTAGCCTCGGAAATATGGGCAATACCTGATACCAGTGCAATAAGAGAATTATATGCAGTTAACATAACATGTCAATTATATAATTACCTACAAAAGATTGCAATCCATAATAATGAGATCTGAAGAAAAAACAAAGCATGATGTACATAAAATAATTACATTTGTCAAGGATCACACAAAATGTGTAGTAGTCAAAAAAAATTGTGCAACTCAGTAATGTCAAAATGATATCGAACATACTTTTTTTATAATTTGCATTTATCACACTCAAAGAACCCAAAATTAATATCAAACAGATTAAGTAACCAAAGCTCAAGCACCATAATTACTCTGCCATTTTATGGTGCGATAATATTTGAAGCACATATACCTCTTCCTTTGGAAATGAAGGCAGCAAGGGAATGAGAATAGATGCATCCTGCCAGAGTAGGCCACAAGACTCAGCAAACACAATAAATAAACATGTGATTAACTTGATAAAGAGTGGAAGCAAGTAAATTTGAAGCAGTACAAAGTGCAGGAAGAAATTATTCATACCTTTAGGGTATTGTATAATTGTTTAGCAGCAGCAACTAGGTCAGCTGAAGGAGTTGAATCTTCAGTCAATGTTTGAAGTATCTTGGAAATGAGAAAACAAAAATAAGCATATTAAACCTATTTGCATTGATATATTGGTTCAATAGAAGTCGGAAACAAAATGGTAATACCAGGGTAATAAGATGTACACTGCCTTCAGGTGGATTATGAATTATGTTCAGCATCTCTGGACATGAGGACCCCAGATTACTTACAAGGCTTGGCATATACCGATCAATACACTGGATAAAAATGTGCCATGATGAGCAGTCAGTAATTTTATTCACATCATTGGCAGTCTACAACGTGGAACTCTGAATTCCTATGGAAATATGATATTCAAAAGGAATGTAACTTTTTTTTTAGAAATACCAGTACAGACGCAAATGCTCACACGCACTCACCTCACTTATAGGAACATAACTAAATATGGTGAAATTACCTTTTAGGTGAATCTATATCTAATAGCATCTATCTTACATTATCAACCTAGACAATATATATTGGTGGTCAAAGTTGAGTTTGACAGGCAGGAATCCTAAAACGGCATATATTTTGAGTCTGTGGGAGCAGTCAATATTTAAAAACCTTTGCACATTGCAAAAAAATAAAGGCTGCACCTCCTTGACAACTTCTGGAGATCTTCCATAAACATTGAACACATGTTGAAGAAGACTGGGCCTCTGGAACAAACAAATTCCTTTTACCACCACTTGAAAATAAGACAAAAAAGGGGGCAAGGTACTATCTACATAATTCATACCTTTGTGCAAAGTGCAAAGAACAAAGAAGTACGGCGTTTTGCCTCAGATACCGCTGACTGTTTCTGTGAAACCAGTGCTGTCTTCCATGACCCAGTTTCAGAACACCCAACACCTGGAATCTGGGGACCGCTAACTGAAGTTTCCTGACTGCCTACCTCAGACTGATTTGATGAAATATCATTCATCAGAAACATATTCAAACCAAAATGCAGTAACTATTGCGAATAATCTCAAGACATTTATCCTGGTATAAAGAACAGTAAACAGGAACCAGAGAGCTGCATATAATTAAGTTTTAAGAAATCCACCCAATTCTACACTGCTAGATGGTAAAACAATCAGGCACTGTCATCAGCTGCAATAATGCTCAGTTAACAATCAAGAGATTGGAGGTTATATAAGCAAGTGACAAGCTCATTGTCCCAACCAGTACAGATTTCTTTTTAACCACACAGCTTATGTAAGCTCAAGTTTCAACAAGCATGGAGCTACTACATAGAGACAGTTAAATAATCCTTGGTACTTTTTAAACAAACATGCTAATACCAATGCGTATGTTAGTTTCCCAATTAAAATTCAAATAGAAGTACAGAAGACAAGGCACTTTGGATGGATTCACATGGATATTTCACTTTTAACTATGAACTCAAATGGAACAGAAACTACAATTCCAAGAGGAAATCCGATACACTTGCTGAATTCAAATTAGGTATTTAAATAGTTAAGATGTTCCATAATCTCTTTGTCAACCCCTAGTGGAGCCTGACAAAGAAAAGAGGTCGAAACACGGCAAGAATCAACTGACCGAAACCATCCAAAGTTACCTTAGATGTAGATTCTTCCAAGGATTTCAAACTAACATCTGTGTCCACACCATGCTCATTAGCAACCCCCACAAGACTCTCCGTGGCGAACTGCTCAATTTTTTCTGTTGCATATGTTAGATCATATAGCCTTTTTGCAACCTACAAATATAGTGCATGCATCAGCATTACATAGCCTAGTGTTACATCAAGTTGGAACAAAGAAAAGATAGGGCATTGATGTTCCCATACCAATCTAACTGCCTTTCCCCTGACTTCATCTTGAGAGTGGATGGCACACTGCAAATCCACAACAAAGAATAAGTACAGCACAGAATGCATTCCAGCCACATTAAAGAAATACCATTTATTCTCAATTAAGGTTGGTATTCTCATAAACTGGAAACTATAATAGCACAGAATGTGACATGCATACTGCATGCCTGCACTTGAGGTTAATGGAAATGTTTACATTGAAATGTAAGATAACATAACTAAGTAAACTCAAACAGTGACATGACAACTTAGAAAAATACTCCCTCCGTATTGGTAAAGGAAGCCGTTTAGGACAAGGTTTGAGTCAAACTTTGGGAATATAAATCATGAATAACTTTTAAGTTGTTGAGTTTGAAATTGTAAAAGTTATATGAATAGATTTATTTTGAAAAATACTTTCATAAAAGTATACATGTATCACTTTTCGACAGATATTTTTATAGAAATAAGAAGTCAAAGTTGTGTTTTGGAGACCGTGTCGCTGTCCTAAACGGCTTCCTTTACCAGTACGGAGGGAGTATCTGATTATATTTCTACTAGTTGAAAAGGAAACAAGGCAACCTTCAGAACAATATCCAAGCAAACATTGCGAAGCGGAGGCCGACCCAGGATAATGCTCCATACAGTCCCCAGGCCTTGGGTGACACGGTCACCATCCCCGTCCTTTATTTGTTGGCTGTTGCCTTCAGACATGCAAAGACCCTCCAGTAACCTAAACGAAGACTCAGGCAGATGTGGTGCATCACATAGAAGTTTGCTAAAAGACTTGTCTGAAGCAGGCAGTGAGTCAATCAAGGACCTCGCCTAGAGATGAGAACAAAGGAAATGACAATTCGTTATTTCTGTCCTTATTTCAACTTCAGAAAGAACATACAACAAAACTTAACAATGATGACCATGCTTACAAGTGATATAAAGAACTTCTCATAATGTTTCGAAGTGGAGGTAGAGCTTTCTGGTGAGTTAGCAACATCCATACTCTGGAGCTGATACAACACGTGCATTGCCAGTTCGTGACCCTACAAAAACATGTGCTTCAGCAGTGAGCATCTTACAAGGGAAGTTACCCGACAATTAATATTACCCATGCTTGGTTTGGGAGTCGCAATTGCAATCCACATGGCAAGCAGAGCAAGCTTAACCAGCTCAAAAATAGCTAAACTCATGTTTCAGATCAATTAGCAGCATTAGCTGGACTTCATAACACTTAAACTAGCTCAAGCTCAACAGAAATGGGCAACGGGTCGAAAAGGCACAATATCAGTTTGACAGTTGAACCCTAATCATGACAACTGCCCACATGTAGGAAGGATTGGAAGAAGAATGAGATTGGCTCTAATAGGCTTAATCTATGCACATGCGAGGCTATTTAACCAAATCTCTGCTCATCAGATTGAAACTGACTTGCTTAGTTTTGTGCTCATGACCAGCTAGTCATGATGGATTTAAGCCAAGTTCACTCTAACCCAAAATGATAACATTGATCCTGATTCAATGTCTAAACCTACATTTGACAACATAATATGATCCGCATGTGCATTATAATCCCCACAAAAATAAATAATTAGATCTTTTTTTATCGAACATGCAGAAGAGCTGCTCATCTTTGTATTAAGAGAGAATGATTCAGATCTTAAACTCAGCCAAATGTAAATTCCTAGTAAATTGATTAATCGAAAAGTTGGATGTTTCTTCTCTGTTTATAGCTATGCTGGTAACACAACAGTGCATACAATTCACTCTTAGTGAAGTACCTTCTGGTCATAGTGAAAGATAATGTGCCTCTGAATCAAATCCATAATATTATCGTCATCAGCACTCTGCAAAGACACAGATAACAGGAAAAGGCAGTGCGTAAACAAACTACGTGAAATTACATTCAAAGTATTGGCAAGTAAACAAAAGATATTTGAAACTTTTGGATAAATATGCAGTTAGCGTATAGAATATGAACCAAGACTAAATATTACGATACCAAAATGATACCTGGGCAATCAAATGAGCAAGCAAAGAAAATCTGGTATCGAGACTATTATTCTTGTAATCATCAATTATCCGCCTAATGGCTAGCTTGTTCAATGAGATTTTCTCTTTGTCACTTAATTCCAAATGAGATGTAATAACTGTCAAGTCATGATTGGTATCCTCCGGTGTTGATGCCTCGGGAACTGGTAAAAAGGGGTCAACCTCTAAATCCAAACTATCAGATTCGTCAGTTGAAGTAGCTTCTGAAGACATGGGATTCAGCATCCCTTCTTCAACATCAGAAGAATGAATATTGACATCAACTGGTGCTTCAACTTCAAAGGTTGGTTCTGGCTCGGTGACAACATCGAGAAGCTCTGACTTGTCTTTAGCAATTGTTTGATTGTGTTGAGCTGAGTGATGTTCATCTTCATTTTTTGGTAAATCACTTGAATAATCTGAATAGTTGTCAGCCTTCCCAGAATTGGAGCAAAGTGTGTTCGGTATATTATCTGCTTGATGCACACTATTGGTTTCCACCTTCACCTGTATCGAATTTACAGCAGCAGGTGAAATTGTCCGCCGTGGATCGAGGCGACGAGGGTCCTGCAAGACATCAGCATCCTCAGAATAAGTTTTTCTGTTGACTTCATAAAGCACAACCAGAAAATCACCAAAAGATAGATCATACCCTTCTTGGATCACGCTTAGTATCATGAACACTGGGCATAAGAAAGGGATCAGATGGTGAGACGCTAGTACCATCAGCTGTAGATGTTGATTGTGCAGCAAACAGTGAGGAGTCTGAATTGGCTGGCAGGGTCTCTGTGAGGAGACCAGAGGAATATTTAAAATTCAGTTGCTGGACACTGTTATTTGTTGCTAAAGGAAATGAAGCTTCTGGCAGATGTTTCATAGTTTCTATCACAATGTCAGCCATGACATCTGCCTCTACTGTTGAGACAAGAATACCCAGGGATTTAGCTCCTCTTTCTCCTTCAGCAAGTAAAGCACCAATCATTTCAATCATCTTCTCAACAGGTGACACATCACTATTCAAAATGGCTGGATCAGCCGAATGACCCACATTTGCATCATTGTCAACCTGCATATTAGAATAATCAGAGGATCCTACAACTGGCAGATTTGAAGTGGCAGATGTGTCAAGTCTTGCTCTCTTAGCTATGCCATCAGACATAGCAAGAACATCATTTGATCTGGCAGCAGGTTTCTTCCGATTAATATCTCCATAAGGCATCTCCCATGCTGGAGACTCATCCTGTGACAGAAGGAAAAACATAAATTCTTCAAAAGAGAAAAAAACAATATATACTTGTCAATCAAAGGTACATGTACAATTCATTGATATGAACTGCCAAACTGTATGAGAATGCAAAAAATATACCTTGGTAGCGCGAGAAGCACGCTCCATATTTCTAGACATCTTCTCCGCCTGCCTAATAATTTGTTCCATTGCCTCGCCAGGGCTAAGAGCACGAAGCCGCCTGACCAATATGTCTTTGGACTGTCCAAAGAAGAAAGTCTCCTGTTAGCTTGACAAGTAATGTGCGTCTAGAAACAAATACAAGATATGTAAATCCTAAACAAACACTTCCAGAAAATTAATGGTAAACTGCTGTAGGATTAAATTAAAACAAGACATGTCTCCGAAAAATAGCTCATAAATATAATAGTTAATTATCAACAGTTATTGCAACAACACATGCAAGCAACACCTATGAGCACATAAAAAATTCCAGGAAGTGATAACCAAGATTTTTTTAAGTTATACAGCTCCTGATGATCAGATCAAAAGAAAAATAGAGGGGGGCAGGGGTCTCAACGGGATTGATTCACTGAAAAGAGGCTGAATAGCTCAGACCATGCTCTCACAGATTTATAATCCAAAGATATTAGACCTAAATCGTGTCCTCACTTGGTCATTATTTGACATATGAGCTTCATGCATGAGATAGACTGCATGGAGACAAGCATGCCTCCATCTTCAGGAGCCATAATTACAATCAATCATCATATTTAGACTACAATTAGTTAACCAGCCATAATCTGGCTTAAGAACATATTAACAAGCTAGCGAAGTTACATTTCGTCACAAATTAAAAATCAACTATAGCAACAGTTTAAGAATCATTTAGCTGTATCGAGGCATGATTTATGTCCATTAAATTAGATAGTTTATCAATGATAACTGAACCATAGCCTAAACAAGTGTAAACCGTATTAGATGAGCTCACCTCAATCATTGTCTGGTGAGGGCTCCGTAGAAACCCCAAAAAAGCTGCTCTTAGGGCATACCGCAGGCTTGCTGAATGTGCGCCCTTTGCAGTCTCCAAGCCAGGGTCAAAATCAAGTAACACTGGCAGCACACGGTCATAGTAAATTGGCCGATTCTTTACGACCGCTGCAAGACTGACAGATGACATGCATTATATTTCAGAATAACAAATACATGTTAGACAGAATAACCAAAACATCTTAGACAGCTATGCCGTCTTGTAAGATAAACAGCACAAATACCTACTCCATATCCACATATGGCGACAGCCTCACACACAAACAAAGGCCAAAACAAGTGGTCAGGCAACAGAGGCCAAAGCTAGAGGTCAGGGAATCACAAAGAACCTAGGTTATATGGCAAAAAGAACAAGACATTCGGCTAAACTATTTCGATTATTCCATAATACTTAGCTATTCAACATTTAGGATGAACATGTTGACAGCTAGAAAATGTAAACAAGACATTCCTTCTATTATTCCATAATACTTAGCTATTCAACGTTTAGGATGAACATGTCGACGGCTAGAAAATGATGTCCATCGACATGCTCTAGTTAAATGAGACAGGGGGGGGGGGGGGGGGGGGGGGGGTGGAATAACGGAACTATGGGGGTGTGATGAATCACTTATATTCAATATATGCAATACAGCTGACAGACTCTTACGAATTAATGGTGCCAACTAGGAAGGATCCTCGATGAGCATAAGCTGATTGCAGAATATCCAGTAGGAGGATGAGAGCTCTGTGTGCATCAGCTTCCAGAACAACAGGATCAAGGCTAGGATGAAATTGAGATAATCGTGAAGTATCAAACCTCCTGCTTTTTCCTGTATGTATGGTGAAGGTGTACTTTGTTAAAGTGAAAGCCATTTTCTCTCGAAAAATATTGCCCAATTAATTGTTGCTGTTAATCTGGAAAAATGTTACCTTCGGTTGGCTGTATTTGGTCGCTGTTGGCTTGAGATGTGCAACACAAAATCCATGTTTCAATGAACTTTACAGCAACTAGTTTAGTTGCAATAGGACAAGGCTGTTACATGTCGCACAAACAATAGTGTCAGACGGTAACAAAGAATATAAACCCAGAAATCACAGCACTAACCATTGCATCTGATCTCAGATACGTCACTTTTTATATAAATTTGGTTATATTCCCAAGAAACACTGCAGTAAAGTACAATAGTATAATCTAAGGACTTATAATCGTTAGATATTGAACAAAATCAAGAGGAATATCACAATGAAGACCCCAGACTTATAAAGTTTTAGGTGATTCCATGATAAGTCAACCACTAATGACAGAATAACATCAGTTGCAGTTTTTGTATGAATGCAGCATAAATTACAATTAAACCAAAATCACTAGATATTGAACAGAATCAAGAGGAATATAACAATGAAGAACCCAGACTTATAAACTTTTAGGTAATTCCATGATAAGTCAACTACTAATGACAGAATAACATCAGTTGCAGTTTCTGTATGTATGCAGCATAAATTACAATTAAACCAAACCTCATGCATCACACCACCGACTGCATCTTTAAACTGCTTCATCCAAGCCCACATGTCTTCAAGCCAAGCTTCAAGTTTTCCACGCTTGTTAATCTAGATTACAATTACAGTAGAACAGTGAGTACCGGGAATGATTCTATTAGCGGCAAGTTACTAGTATTTAAAAGATAGCATTATAAGTAACAGCAAATCAAAGCAGGAAACATGTGCCATGAAAAGCAATAACAGATTTATACATCCACATTCTGGACAATGCTTCATATTTCTCAAAAGCAAGGAGGAAATTGACATGAGTTTCATCTGAACCAACCCCTAAATTTATTTTAAAAAAATTGCCGCATTAACTAGCCCAGTTCAACACAAATCATTTTTGTACATTAGTCCAAACAAAGAGCAAACAATCTAACCTCTGGGCACTGTATGCCTCAATTAGCTTGACAAATCTTCATTTTCCGTTTTTAACAGTTGGAATTCTAGATGTTGCAGGGTACAAAAAACAGTTCAGTTTCATGCATTGTACACTCAATAGCACAAAATGTAAAATTAAGAGTTTGATGTGTGATTCATACTCAAATGGAGAACATTTATATACAAGCTTCTACAATCTTTGCATGATCATATTTTGTAAAAGAATACATTGCTCCCCACTACCAATTTCTAGCAGTCTATTAATTTATTGATATGGTCATATATACCACTGGGAAAGTGGGAAGCACCAGTTGCCAATAAGCTAAACATACAAATTTTCATGAAATTCCTTCAAGCATTCAACTGGATGAAGTTGGCTGTATTTCTTTTTCATAACAATATGAACATTAAAAGGAAAAATCCAGTACATTTATTATCACTTAAATGCTGGTATACACTTAGGATGGTTGAGTTAGGGCAAAAAGGTTGTTTTCTAACTGACTTTACTCAAATACTAAAACTAAGCACCAAATTGCCATGCACCACTTTGTCCCTACTATTCTAGCATTTGTTCAGTTAGGCCTGCTCTTGCCCCAGTGTTGTTCATGGAGACAATGTAGCAGATACAAAAAAACTGGGTATACAATGAGTACCAGAATGAATGAAAAGTGAAAGCAACTTCACAAGGGTTTGGAGGTTTTGGTCATTAGATGAACAAAGCCTTGCAACCAACTGAAACGGTTGGCCTTTTAATGAATAGCACACTAAGTTTTGTGACCTTCAGTTCTCTGATGACCAAAAAGATATGCATGCACTCAACATGGCGACAGTCGAGAACAGACAAAATGCTTTCATCAGAAGCACATTATGATAGTCAATGGCTGTTACTGTTCTGCATGAACTGACAAAGAGGAAACAGGAGAAAACAACAAAATGCTGGATTTACACTGTCTTCAATAATAAGTCAACTACAGCATGCATTGCAGTAAAAGAAATGCTTGGCATTTGGAGCTTGGAAACTCTTTTTACGAAAACTAGATTTTATGTTAGGGAATAGGCATCTCTTGTAGCGTAGTTTTTCACTCGAATGGATTGACGCTCCCAAAATAATTAACATAAGCAAATAACCGCATCAGATAACCATAGCAACATCACAACGGTAGGTAGTTACAACAACTGTGGATTTATTCACTGATAAATATCTGTTTTACAAAGAACAACCTGAAGTGCCATCTCTTCCAATACAGCAGCAAATAAATTTGTCCCCCTAGCTATAGATCGCTTAACAACTGCAGGATCATCATGCTTCAAAAATGACAGCAAATTTGGCATCAGCGCAACCAAATCTTCTGTTACATTTGTGTCAAGCTCTCTCAGCAATCTGTCAGAAGAAACAGATATATGAGAACCAAGACTACAGTTTTTGCAAGCATAAAGGGGCGAAAACATAAATAAACATATTTTGTTAAAATTCACACTAGCCTAAACATTATGTCCAATTTCGTCGCCTCCAAAGAATCTCAACAAGTTGTTCACGGGTATTCAAATTACTTAAAGCGTACCGATGACACTTTAAACATTATAAACTCAAATCAATAGGAAAAACAATAAAAAATAATGTATATATTTGAAGATATTCTTGGACTGGACTTTGTTTTCACCAAAAGACGAAATGTAAAGATCATTCGAGAGTTTAATGCTTCGATAGAATTAATGGATGCAGTGAAAATATGTAAATATCATTCGAGAGTTGAATGCTTCAATAGAATTAATGAATGCAGTATCCAAACAAAGCTTTGGCATCATTTGCTTCATCCCCCTAACAGATTGTATCAACCAATTCAAGCTAAACCAATTGGGCATTCTTCCTGTGCAAGTTCGTCCAAAAATTAACTAATTTCTCCACATCATTGCTGATATCACCCCCCAACTCAGATTCCCAAAGGCTAACAAGAAAAATCACACCTTGGCCAAGCCCAAGCTCATAAAAATCTCACAAGAATAGTTGTGCACGCAACAATACAGACCGGAGCATGTCAGATCTAGGAAAGTTAATTCTATAACAATTCCTCAGCAACTTAAATCACGTCCACTCAAATTAGGACCAGACACATGTCCGAAATTCTTGTAGACAACGGACCAAACCATATAAAACATTTTTTCCAGCAGGCCTGCGAGAGTGGATCACTAAATTACAGATTACACGTACGAAAGTGCAGGAACGTATGACCTGCGGCTCACCTGAGGGCACGAGACGAATCGAAGCGGGGCGAGGAAACCTCCCCGCGGTCTCCCAACGGCGGCGGCGGCAACGCCTCGGCGGCCTCGCCTCGCGGCTGCGGCCACCGGGCGCCGTCCGCCCCGAATTCCATGGGCTCGGGGCCTAAACCCTAGCTCAGGGGCGCAGCGCCTCGCGGAGGGATAGCTAGGGCGCGGGCCCCCAGCCTGGAGGAGTATGCAGCGGCGGCGATTGGGTTGGGGTAGGGTTTCGGTTTTGGCGGTGGCCGTAGGCTGCGAAGCAGGCGACGCGGCGAAGGGAGGAGCAGAGGGGGCCGAGGCGGCCGCTCAGGCCACGGCGATAGGAGGCGACGAGCGGAGGGGCCACGGGCCAACGAGAGGACTGGCCGCTGGCCTGCACGACGTTATAGGGCGGAGGAGACCGACGCGTGGGGCCACTTGTGGTTCAACCGGGGCCCACGCGTAAGTGTCTCTCCGCCGTCCGGTTTGGCAGTGTGGGGGCACAGGCACAGTGCCTCGCGCGCCAAAGCTGCGCCACGCCCCCCGAGTTTCCCTTTTTTTTAGTCGTGCCCCGCGCGGCAGCCGCGTTTGTTTCTATCGAGACTTTTTTTTAAAAACAATCTATCCAGACTTCAGATTATAGATATCCATTCGGTCCGCCCAACCCCGCCTAGCCCGGTCCGCCCAACCCCGCCTAGCCCGGCAATCCCCGTGCCGTGCCTAGCCCGGTCCCACGACACTGTCGTGTCAAGCTAGCCTACGGGCTGCGGCGACAGCCCAAGCCCAAACCCACGGGCCGATTTCGTACCGGGCTAGCCCGGCAAAGCCCGACCCTACGAGCGGGCTCGGGCAGCCATAGCCCGTCGCCCAGCCAAGCCCCCCGCCGCCGCTCCGCCGGCTGGGGTGGCCGCACTCCCCCTCCCTAACGGCTGCCGCCCAGCAAAGCCCCCGCCGCTAACGCTCTGTGGGCTGGGGAGGCCGCGCTCCCCCTCCCTGCCGCCGCCACTCCGCCGGCTGGGGAGGCCATGGCCGCGTCGGCGACCGGTGCCCCCGTCGCCGCCGCGCCGTAGGGGAGGGAGAGTGAGGCGGCGAGGTAGAGAAGGAAGGAAGGGAGGGGAGGGGGCGTCGGGCCGCCGGCGAAGGGGAGGTGTGGGGGTGACGCGTTGTGGATGAAGGCGGGGCGCGGGGAAGCCGTTGGGGAGAGGGCAGGGGGAGTGGGGGCCGGGCAGGCTAGGGTTTGGGAATTATGGGCAGCCTTTTATACGGTAATTTGGTGGGCTGGGCCGCCAGCCTCTCTCTAATTCTCCTTTTCTCGGGTCACTATCAGGCTAGGAGACTTTAGTCGGGTCGCCCGTCGTGTTGGGGTGGCAGCCCACGCCCGTGCATGGCGGCCGGGCCGGGCCAAAATGATGTGCTTTCGGGTGGGCTGTCGGGTTGCAGGCTTTTTGGACATTTATACTTCAGATTGAGTACTATACCATGATTAGTAATCCAAAATAAGAAAAAGAAGAAAAATAAATGTGTCGTAGCACACGATTTGAGATGGTGACGTGAATCCTCGGCAACTCTCACCACCGGCCACCGCTCATCGCCTGTTGTTGCCGTTTCTTCAAACCATCCACCATTAACTAAGGAGGACAACACACACACCCTCCACAATCTCTTGGAGTGACCAGATATCATCTTCATCATAGCCATCCTTCTCCACCAACACGAATTTCCTTGAATTTAACACACCCGCAATGGAAATCTTGAAAGCCCTGAAATCTCGAACCCTAACCCTAACCCTAACCCTAACTCTAACCCTAACCCTAATCTAGACACCACCGGGACTCAATTTGAGAGAGGGAGGAAAGGATCAGAAAGTGGAGGACTTACCTCATCGTCATCCAATCATCGATAGCCCACGGAGCACGGGCCGTCATGTTCTTGTATAGGTTCTTTCGCTTCAAGCTCTCTTGCACTGGGACCAAGTGAAGCGTGGAAGGAATAAGTGAATTGAAGTGTGGTTCACTTTATGGAGGTTTCTTCTCCTGTCCATGCGCGTGAAGCGCTATATAGTGTATTTGTTGAGCTCTAAATTAGTATTTTCCTTTTTATTAATATAATAGTAGGTGCGGCCTATTTTTTTAGTGGGTTCACGGGGTAGCAAGAAAGGGGCCTAAAGGCCCATCGTCAACGCCTTCTCCCCACGCACCCCCACTCACGCCATGCACCCCACACCCACCTTGGCGTTTAGGGCATGTTTGGCTGCTGGCCACGGGTCGCCACGACCGCACCTACGGCGGCGCCTAAGCTGTGGCATTAAGGGTCTGTTTGGTTTAATTCCCCAACTTGCCGTAACTCAAGTGTGGCCGCGCCGTAATTTAGGCGAAGAAAAGATCGCCGCACTTTTGGCGAGTTCTGCAGCATAAAAAGCTACATAGAGGCCAGAGAAAATGCGGCAAGCCAGACGTTGGGAAACGAAGCAAACAATGACTTACCTCAGGCGCGGCGGGCTGTGGCGAGCTCTGGACGTGAACCAAACATAGCCTAAAAAACAACGCCACACTTGTGGCGAGAAAATGTAATACACGCTGAACAAAAAAGTTGTGGCTTACTGTATGTATGAAACTTGATCTTGACACACATGCAATTTACATCTGATTTGTTTTCTAAATCCAGGTGTGATATTTAACGGTCTTTGGTAGCCTACTAAATGGCCCTCCCTTCGTTGTTTCTTTACAAGGATATTTGTCTTTAAGGCTGTACTTCCACCTCTAGATCATTTTTCTATATTTTAAATAATGATGGTATATTAAATGTTTTACCAGTTACGCTCTTGATATCTATATCTCTTATATAAACTAAACCCACTTTTTCTACTTTCATGTTGAGCCACATCACCTACTGTTGACACCAGATTTTATCAGTAAATTCGATGTAATCTGAGTTACAAAATAATCGGTTGTAGATCTGTATTGGCAAGATTACGAGCTGCAGGCTATTTGATGGTCACGTGGAAAGAGAAAAGAATGCAACGTGATTAGTAACGTGACCGAATTATTTTATTTATTTGTATAAAAGGAAAGATACAAGGTGTATCGCTGGTGAGTTTTGCTTGCTTCGGGATGCATGTGGGCGATACGGTGGAAAGGAGAAGACTTGGTATACCTTTGGTCGGCGAGAAAGAAATATTTAATTCCAACAAGTGCATGCAAAAAGCAATTAAGGAAGGGCCAACGGTATGTATATTCGAAGGCGGATCCGTAGGAAGCTTCATAGAATAGGACTCTGAAGAAAGGAAATTAGACCGTTTAGATATTTAGTATTAGGCAAGTTTGTAAGTTGTGATAGATAAGGAGTATGTATCTTGAACTATAAATAGCGGCCTTGTGCATGTGAATAAAGTCGGTACACACCCATCAAACAAACCTTTATTCTATCCATATTGTATCTACTTTTAAACCCTAGTGTAGTAGTTCTACGATTTCTTCCGAGTCTTCGCTAAGCTACATTTCCGTGATCTCTGACTTGCTTCTAAGTTCCGCTTTTACCTGGTGCTCTCTAGACTTTAACTATCGGGCGTATCGCTATAGTTTCGTCTAGATCTACCTAAGAGTTATCGAACAAGTTAGATCGAAATACCTCACTTTTATCTATTTTGTTCACCAAGTTATCGCGATTGTTAGATCGTAGGTTCAAGTGCCTCACTTGTATCTAAGGTTTAATCTTCGCACCAAGTTATCGTAATTGTTAGATCGTAGGTTTGAGTGCCTCACTTTTATCTAAGATCTAATTCTTACACCAAGTTATCGTAATCTTTAGATTATATGTTTAAGTGTCTCACTTTCATCTAGAAATCTAATTATTACACTCATGTATCGAACGTTGCTGTTTAGCCGATCAGATTAGTTGATTTAGGTTTGCCGATTTAGGTTTGTTAGCAAATAATGCGAAAACAAGATCGAACACGAGACACGATTTAACGTGGAAAAACCCTTGCGGGAAAAAAAACCACGGAAGACAATCACTATTGAGGAGAGTTTACAAGTAGGGATGATACATGACTTATCTGTCTTGCCTTGTCTTGTCTTGTCTTACCCTACCGTCTACATAGGCTTACATATATATAGCCAAATCACGCGCCCGTACTTGGTTGCGTTACCAAGGTGGGACTAAATTGTGCACTTTCTGAGAGAAACCACAGCACAATGGGCCTCCGCTTCGCTCTGGCCCAAGCCTGGCCTATATCGTGGGTGTGAATTTGGAACGTATCCAACAAACTCCACCTTGAGACAAATTCCATCATGTAGACGAATAATAAACCTCCATATTCAAATCTTGAATACCAATGTCCATCGGACAAATAAGATCACTTGAGTATTCTCCCAACACTTGAGCAAATAACCAATAGGTTCAAACACACACAGCTATCAACAAAGCAGGCGAACAATCTGGGCCTTCAACAAATTCATAATCCCAGCAAAAGTCTGAGTCTGTGCAACTGACCTCGGAAACATAAATGGCAATAATGCTCAATCATTAAACGACATAGAGTCGCAATATCACCTGTGGTATTAAATAAATATCCAGTGAAGAACTCAATTACTGCTCTATTCAAACACAGTTCAGATGTGGGTATAAATGTGCAACCAACGGTATAAACTTCTGCAATAGACCTGAGCGGACGTCTCCACCTTGAACAATAAATGTACTGAATGCTAGCCAGTACAAAACATTGTAGTATCTATGCAGCAACTCTGAACTAGATCCCTCAACACGAGTAAAGACAACAATAAACGTACTGCTCCCGCAATACAAAACATTGTAGTATCTAGTCAAACAAAACTTCCTCTGTTGCGCTTAGAATCCTCCACCTCGAACTCAATTCGGAGCAAAACCTTCACTTTCAATTAACCAACTCCATTGGAGTAAAAGAAAAATCACTAGGCTGGCATGAACGATGTTGTCAAAACATCAAGATGAATTAACTCAAAGTGATCAAATAGTAATCCCAATATCTCCTCAAAATCTCAATATATCTCAGCAGCAGAAATCATATATCATAGAAGCCACGTGAAAGAAATAATCAGAAAAAAATAATCTGCAGTAATAAACTAGGTATAGTACTGTGTAACCCTAGCAGAAAACCTGCAGCCTATGTACACCTCCTGGTGTAGGATTAGCAAAGAGTTAAGACCTCTCTTGGTACGTCTTCATGTGCACGTAGCACAAATCCGCAAAATTGATTTTCACGGAAGGAGGAAGCGGACGCTCTGTCTCTCGATCCGCGTGCGCAAACAGCAAGCGGCAGCAGCAATTTTTTTTCTCTCGACGATAACGAGACAGGCGAGCGGCAACCTTGTAGATGACACGACCAGCAGGTTCGAATCAAACTCGGCGACTTCCACCGATGCACGGAAATCGATTCCGTGGAGAACAACCCGTACTCGGTAGCCGATAGTAGATGCGTTCGGTGAGGGAACGCAGAAAAAACGGCGGCGACGCGACTCCTAATTTTTTTTCACTCGATCTCGTGCCAAGCTCTGATACCACTTGTTAGCAAATAATGCGAAAACAAGATCGAACACGAGACACGATTTAACATGGAAAAACCCTTACGGGAAAAAAACCACGGAAGACAATCACTATTGAGGAGAGTTTACAAGTAGGGATGATACATGACTTATCTGTCTTGCCTTGTCTTGTCTTGTCTTACCCTACCGTCTACATAGGCTTACATATATATAGCCAAATCACGCGCCCGTACTTGGTTGCGTTACCAAGGTGGGACTAAACTGTGCACTTTCTGAGAGAAACCACGGCACAATGGGCCTCCGCTTCGCTCTGGCTCAAGCCTGGCCTATATCGTGGATGTGAATTTGGAACATATCCAACAAGGTTATTCTGCTCTGTTTTACTGTTTCGTTCAAAGTTATCGATATCTGCTAGATCTTAATAGATTTAATCTGTTATTTTGGTTATGTTTTAGTTTTATCACCAATCTATCAGTCTGTGTCTAAGATTCGAATTGGTTCTTAAGCTTTTAAGTGCGTAACCGATCAGAGCCTTGGGTTTGGACTTTAAACTACTAGCCGATTTGATTCAGAGAAGGAGGAATCATAGCCGATCTGTGAATTTTACACGACTTTACTCCCTTATCAATTACAGGTCAAATTGGCTGGCACGTCCCAAACGTCAAGGTTACCGGCTCGTCATCGGAGTGAAGTAGATCTCCGAGGCCGATCGTGTGTTCAAGCGGATTGTCACTGCCTGACTTTTTTTTGCGTCGACGCCTACAAAGTTGTGTCCGTCCGATCTTAGGCCCAAGTTCAATCACAAGAATAACTGATGAGAAAAAAAGTTTAGTCGAGAAAAAAAAAAGAAAAATCAAGTAAAAGCTGTCGCCCTGTAACTGATGAGAATAGTGAGGACAGCCATAGGAAAAAAAGGTTCCTCACACTTTAATCAGAAACTAAGGAAGCATGGTTTGGAGGATTTTGTTCACTGATCAAATGTAAGGCCTTCGACTGCCCTCAACAAAAAAACAATGAGGCCTTCGATTTACAGAATGTCCCGTTGTTCACTGTTCTTTGATGTTTGGAAAAGATACAAGGCCCATGATGAATTAAATAAAATTAATGATTTCTTTGCTTTAAGATTCATGCAATTTTCATGAAGAGGACCATTGGAGCAAAACTGCTAAAAATAACATTCGAGCCATCTATCAGGCCGTGCCATTTTCTAAGTTACATATCAGTCATCAGGAACATTCAACCAACGAACTGGTATGCAAAGTTCCAGATGAATACTCATCAGTTATTTTGAAATAAACCAGGTTCTGTGTTCCTGATTTATCAAATATAAGACAGGGATACCAGAACCACAGTGGTACTAAGCATGGGCTTTAACCGCCAACAAAAAATGAACGGAAAAAACATCTCTCTATGTACGGCAAAGAATCGCTAATCCTACATTCTGGAAAACGAACAACGAAAAAAACAGTAAAGTCGGAGTCTCAGACGAGAACAAAAAAAAATGTGCTGATCATTGATCACTCGTGGAGTCGCGGTGGCAGAGAAGCATGACGACGCATCGCCGAATGATGTACAATCTCACCTTCTGCTCCGTCACCACCCTGCTAAGGCCGCAACCATTCTTCAAAATCCTGGTAAGGCCGCAGCCATTCTTCCCTTGGCTCTTTGCCTTCTTCATCTTGGTTGTGAAATCGGGGGCGTTTCTCTCAAAGTCTCAAGGAACGGGCAGGCTTCCTTGAGTGAGTCAATTCTTTTGCTATAGAGTGTTTCTGCTCGATTGGCATAGTCACTGCTCTCTAGCATCTCCTGCGCTTATATAGCGAGAACGGAGGGCGCCCCCAAATCTCTGCCTCATTTTTCTAAAGAAGTACGTCCTCCTGTTGCTTAGTTGTAACTTGTAAGCTTGTGATATTGTAGTCCATTTCTGTTAAGCTTGATAAATTTCACTCGAGCGAACTTCGATGCAAGATCTAGGGAGACAATGTATCCAAAATTTGTGGACCATGATGCCTCATGGATCGTTCTGAATCCCATGAGATACATATATATCTCCCTCAAAGTTTTGTTTAGTGGTCTAAACATTCATGCTTCTCTGACATCAACTTGGCCATGTCTGGCCCTGGGCATACATATCTTAGTTTCTGTCCAGAGTTTGAAAGATCCTGATGGGTTGGGATCATAAGATTTCCCTAAATAATATTCCCCAAGGCCAGCTTACAGTCATCACTGATCTCACCGTGCTATACATTTGCATCGAGTTGTACAGACGTACTACAGGCATGTGCACAACAGGACATTTCAGTAATTTGAATATCTATTTGTGGAGTCTCCTTGCGTTTCACATTCCTATTTTTGGAAAAAGGATGGCCAACGATCTGTGGCCGCAGATCGGAGATGACCCATGTGAGCACATGATCCTATAGATTTTGCGAATGGCACTGCACTGTTATAACACCTAGAACTGGAACGCTTATTTGAACAGCCATCTTCTCTTTTGTGGAATAGCCAAAGCTTCTGATCTTCGATGAAGCAACAATGGTTAAATAACCAGAGAGCCTTGCATTTCAATTTGTGCATTTCGTTTGTGTTACCTTCAAGTTTAGGTGCTTTGACCGAACACTTTAGGACAGCTAGTGATTTCCGATTGCATCAACCATGCATTCAACCGCCAGCCTCCGTTTGACCAGCATTAGATACCTGCGTGCCTTTGTTCTGCCAACGTTAGCGTTTGTGTCCTCCAAGGTTTCCAGTCAACTGGCTTGCGCGCCAATGTTGGTTTGGCTTATCAGGCACCGGTCAACAGTACTTTTCTCTCAGAACAAATCAGCATCAGCCATCAGTCAACCAGCAATATTTTTTTTCTCAGCACACACCTGCCAAAGGCCAGCCGAACAGGGAAGCTCGCGTCGTGCTCAGCCGTCTGCATACCCTGAACCCCGCAAGTGCAAGCAGCAAGCCCTGCAGTGTAGTGGATCACTGCAGCCGTGACTCGGATCTTACCCCCATACAGTAACAGGATCAATGGACCAACCTTCTCTGACAAGTTAACATCGATGAGAGACCCCAGTCGCCGTCAGAGTGAAGCTTAGCGATTCCACACGGTAAAAGCCCCGGCCCCCATGAATACATTGCTTAACCTGCACTCGAGATCCTTGGAAGTGGAAGAAGAAACTTCCTTGCTCCAGGATCCAGGTGACGCGAGCAGACAGGAAGTATTTGCAGATGTGCCCAGAAACGTCGATGGCTCGCCCCACGACGCACCGGCGATGACCACTGCCAGCAAGCGGCCGGGCCGGCCGCGCGCGCCGCCCTCTCGCTTTCGCCGCGGCGCAGTCCAATCGTGATCGGGCAACGGACAGCCCGGGGCACCTCGAATCACCTGGGTCTGCGCGCGCATATGCGCCGGCCAAATTCCTCGTACGTCTTCGTAACGCTGCGGTGCTGCCGGGGTAGCTGTACCTGGACTGTCCGCGGTCTGCACCTGTGCGAAGCTGCGAGCGAAGCTTCACTGAAGCATTATCATCCCTTTCCAAGCGCACGCTTCGTTTCCCCGGGGCCGTGCGTAAAGCGGCAGCCGGTAGATGATAAGCGCAGGGGCCAAGAGCCAGTGCCGACACCACCGAGCCCAGCAGGTGCTCGCCGCCCACGACGCCATTGCCGGCATCCGTCCTGCTCGTGCTTTCATGCTTTGGTCGTGTGCCCCTGCCGTCGGCGAGGCCTCTTCTCCTTTCTCTTTCTGACGTGGCCGGCTGCTCCGATCCCGTGCGCGGGTGCATCGGCGCGCGCATGGTGTTTCAGAGCGCCTGTGCCGCGGCTCCGCGTCATCTCAAGCTGCGTCGACGAACTTGTTTTTTCCAGGGAAGGAAAACTAATCTCGGAAAGACGGGCTTAAGGGCGAAATTGACAGTTATTCAATTAAGTATTCCAATTTGCAAAAGAAAAAACGAGCATCTCTGAGAGAATAACAATAATTTTAGCTAAATTTAAAGATTAAAAGGTGAGCTTAAAAAAGTAAAAAGTTTTCTAAAAGTAGGAGTAAACCAACGAACCGGATTCTTTGTATATTAATTGTCAGTGGGCCCCACATGTCATACACCTTGTCTCATTCCCTCTCTCCGCCTCGTGGAAGCTCCTTCCACGGCGGCGAAGGCGGGCGTGGGGTGCGCGTTCGCGACCTCCAGGTCCCGCGCACGTGGGGGCGGGTGCAGCGCCCAGCTGGCGTCGGGATCCGAGGGGCGACGGCGGCTGAGGGCTGAACTCCTCGCGCTCGCGGGCCTCCCTCTCCCTCTGCCCGCACTCCTGCTCCTTGCGACGCCGCGACTCAAGCTCCTTGCTCAGCTAGACCGGGGAAGGGAGGGAGAGCAGGCTACGCAAGCCCTTGTCCGGGACCAGCGCCAAGTCCACGTCCGACGCATCCTCCGCGCAGACGGAGGCGCCAGCGCGGTCTCGGTCAGCTTGTTGTCGACGTCCTTCGCCAGGGCCGCGGCAGACGATGCGGAGGAGGTCGGGGCGACTCCCTATTGCGCCAGCTATCGCAGAGCCGGCAACGCCGAGGAAGGAGTCGCAGACGCGAAGGAGATCTGAGCAGCCACCAGCGCCCCGTACGCCGCCTGGTGCTGCGCCAGCACCGTCCGTGACGTGGATGGCCACACCAAGCTGGCGTTGTCGCAGGCACGGCGTGGACGTAGATCGCCACTGCTACGGCCTCCCCGCCGTAGGCCATTGGAGGAGGGAGGATGGATAGGCTCTAGTGGCGAAGCTACCCCCACCGCTCGCTCCAGCGCCGCCGCTGCCGTCGATCTCCCCCCGCCGTTGACTCCGACAACGCCGCCGCCGTCTCTAGCTCCAGCGCCCACATCTCCTCTGCCTCCTCCGCCGCACCAAGCCGGTCCGCCCGCTCCGCGCCGAACTGCTCTTGCGCCGCTCGACGTGCTCCGCCGCGCCGCGCCGAGCTGCTCCTACGCCGTTGTGCTTCACCTTGCAACAACAGCGCGCGGGGAAGGGAGGGAACGCAGGGGCCGGGAAAGGGAGGGAGAGCGGGAAGGAGGGGAGAGGGCACACGAGCGCGCCTAGCTCGGCAAAGGTACCGAGCGAAGGGGAGGAGACAGCGAGCGTGGAAAGATAGCGATCCAGGCTAGTCTGTTGGGATGCAATTTTTTCTTTCTTTTCTCTTTCTTTAGCTAGCCAATGAAATATACAAGAGCTCCTGGAGATGCTCGGGTACGTTTTGAGCTAAACACCCTGGTGCGGATCGGATCGAGTTGCAAGAGAAATGCTACATTTAACGTCTAGCCGATGGTTTTTCTTTTTTTACGTGAGAACTAGCAAGGTGGCCCGCGCAAATTTACGCGGATAGCTAGTTTTTTATAGTAATATTTAGGTTTCTTTAACTTAAATATAATTTTATTTAAATATTTATTGTTTCATTGCCAATATGGTTTGTCCAAGTGTGTCCAAACTAACGTATCATTTTTTATCATTATGTATGTGGCACATGGTATGAATTAATGATGTAAGCTTATATTTACTAATGATATTTGACATCGATTCTTTAATCAACTTATAATTTTCTTACTTATTTAATTTAGAATTTAACTATTTATTTACTCTAAGCAATTGACTTTAAGGGTTAATATAGATTGTTAGATCTTGCCAAAAAACCACGGTGTGTATTATTTTTATTTCAATTAATATATATTATTAAGATTAACTCCACAAATATCTCTCAAACCAGACTCTCCAAATACTACTGGAGGCTACCTCTATTTTTTAAGGGCCACAAAAATGCTACAACTCTAGCAATAGCCCTCATAAATATAGGGCTTTCTATAGACCCCAAGAATGGAGGGTGGATTTGGAAGCCTCCCAAATAGGAGGGTCAAGTAGAGGGTCTGCTCGAGTGCAACTTTTTTCTGGACCCTCTAAACTTGGGATAGCGACTTGTTGGGTCTGCTGGAGTGCAACTTTTTTCTAGACCCTCTAAACTTAGGACAAATGCTTGTTGGGTTTGCTGGAGTGCAACTTTTTTCTGGACTCTCTAAACTTGGGATAGGAGCCTCTTGGGTCTGCTGGAGTTGCTCTAAGATAATAGAGTGTGTGACCTAATATTGAGGTAGTGATCATGGTTAAGTGAATAAAGTAATTCATATAACTTTACATATATAAAATACAACTTACTGATATGAGATACTCCATTGCTCAACGGACGTGCGAACTACCTCGACGAACTTGAAATAGTGTAACACAAGACGATTGGATTAAAATGGAAACCTTCTAAAAAACATAATGGTGTTTGGGTAGACTCCCTTCACAAATCAGCGGTATGATTGGCCTAACTTGCTGCACAAATCAATGATCAAAATATCATAGCACGAAGGAAAGTTTAAGAGGGAGAAAATCAAATATAGAGGGTAATCAATCACACCAGAAAAATGTTATCTGAGAATATATTATGAAAAAAAATACTACTATTTTGCTAGTTACGCAATGAGAACTTAGGCCGCAGTAACCAATGGGTGCCTATCATGGTTATGGATCAATCTTTTGCCTTTTTCCTCCTCGGATAAAAGATGGAGTAATATATAGACATGGTTGATGCCTGATCTAGTGAATGATCGACAGTAGTTTACAGTTGCATGATTATATCAGACATTAAGAGAAACGTTTCTTTACCCAGCCTGTTGTTACTGAACTTCCATGTCAATACATGTGCATGGCAAGCATGTCCATCATTAAAGCTATACGACACATGAGTTTCTTCGCTTTGTTTTTCCTAAATATGCTCCTTCTTACACTGACTCGTTAACGAAGACCATCAAACGGGTTTAAGTGTGGGCAAACCATTTGATGATCTTCTATGAGTGTTGAGCGTGGCCATGGTGATGATCAATCTCGCCAGCGATTCACTCCCTTCACATATGGAGAATTTTTCTCTAGTTGTGCTCACAACCTTGGTGAACCCCCTAAATCCGAGCACATTTCATCAGATACATGTGCAAATCAAAGTGATGTCCTCCGCTCATTGTTAAATGATACACCACCTCAGTTTCTCCGTTTTGTTTTTCCTCTCTCTGCTCGTTCGGGCACTAGCTCGTTAACAAAGACCATCAAACGGGTTTGAGCGCGGGTAACCCGTTTCATTATCTTTCACTTGCGTTGGCAAAGACACTGACTGCTGAGCGCGGCTATGGTGCTCAATCTCAGCAGCAACTCGCTCCCTTCGAACAGGGAGAACCGTTCTCTCTTGCTGTGCTCACAACATTGTTGAACGCCCTAAATCTGAGCACCTCTCATTAGATACATGTGCATATCGATGTGTTGTCCTCTGCTCATTGTTGAACGTTGCCTCCTATATAGAGGAACGTGGTAGGGCACTTGGGCTCTAGGCTATCCGCACTCGTCGTACTCTATTCTAATCCTCTAAAAGAAATTTTCCTGCCTAGTCATTGAGATTCTCCCCTCTATATCAATTTCTTCTACACCCGTTATCATCTATATCTCATATTCTATACCAACTACCAACACGTGAGCCACCCATCTCTTTTTCTCCTTTTCTTTCATTGACGCCACCACTCCCCCCACTCTATCTCTCTCCCCCCGTATCCCACCTCTGTCTAGTGGCGGCGGCTGCAGTGAGGGGTGCCGGTCTCCCCGGCCGGCAGCCTTCACCCACGTTGGCCTCCGGCGGCGCGCGGAGCGATCGGACCCCGAACCCTGAAGGCGCGCGGGCGACTCCCACGGCGGCAACGGCGGCACACAGCCTCCCGGCGGCGGATGGTCGCGCGGCGACAGTGAGGACTCCCGCGGCGGCCGCACGGCCTCCTACGGCGACCACAGACGGCGGCGGCGGAGGGCTCCTGTGACGAGCATGGATGGTCACGCAACGGCGGTGGAGGGCTCTCGTGGCAGCCACACGATGACGGTGGAGGCCTCCTATGGCAGCCACAGACGGCTGCGCGGCGGCGGAGGGCTCCCGTGGTGGCCGCGGACGGCCGCGCGCCGACTGCGGAGGAGTGGCAACGGACGGAATAATATAGACCATTAGATCTTAATCAAATCCGATGACATATATTGTTCTCTTTTTTAGATTAACGGAATAATATAGACCGTTAGATCTTCATAAAATCCAACGACATGTATTCTTCTCTTTTTTAAATTAACGTGGGAATTTCTTGGTCCTCTCAGCGAACGTGATGGCTCTTTTTAACACTATTGTATTAATATAATAGATAGATAGATGGTGTTGTTTGGAATTCGAACCGAAGCAATTTGTGCTGGACAGAGAAAAAAGTTGAATCTGTACTAAACACAGCGGCCTGATGGGAAACAATAAGGTTCAAGTTAGTACTACTGTTCTAAAAACTCGAACTCAGTTGGACATGTTGGACATATTCTACAGTGTTAAGGACCTAACGTTGAACTATATTCACACTTCTCTGGAGACCGAATTTTAGTATCGGCCAAGTAAAGAGTTCTCAGCGGAATATTAGAGACCCTTGGATCAATTTTCAGTGCAAACCAAAAACTAGGAAGAAGTCCAATCGATATACTTTTTGCATGTGATGGAAGAGATTATATATAAATCGATATCCATTGTATCTTCCCTTTTGCAGTACAGAAGGCGGGTATGGGGTCTTTTAGTTATTGATCTTCCAGGAGTACATAGAAATTGACTCTGCTGTTTTGTGGTTGGCGGTATGCTACCCTCTGAGTAGCATGTCTATCCAGACCAAGTCTGGTGGTCGCGCAGAATTGAACAAAAACTGAAACCGAAAAATTGTAATTTCCTTGCCTGTTTGAGTAGCGAAATTTGGGTTCGTCCATAGTGGGGAAAAAATACAAATTGACCAGTAGCCCGAGAAAATGCAACATTCAAATGACAGCTGTGCAAATATAAGTTCAGATGGACATTATCTAGATATTGCATTTAGTTTTAGATGCGGTCATTCAAATACACAACAGAAATTTCTCAACCGACTGAGAAGGTCAAAAACACACTTTTGTGTTAAAGGGTGAAAGAGACAGATAAAATAACAACCAACAACATATACATCAAAGCTTCTTCCTAAAGAAAGTATACACACCAAAGAATCGCTAATCCTATATTCTGGAGCTAGAAACCAGAACGAAAAATGGGCTCTCTGACGAGAACAAAATGCTCAGATGATCAGTGATCAGTCGCGATGGCAGAGAAGCATGGCGACGCATCGTCGAATGATGTACAACCTCGACTTCTGCTCCTTCAACATTCTACCAATGCCGCCCCGGCTACGCTTCTCTTGGCTCGTTGCCTTGTTCATGATCGTTAGTTCACAAACAGCTAGGAGCGCGCTCCCTCTTACGAATGGGCAGGCTATGTTGAGTGGAATGCTTTACTGTTTGCCTACGGGCAAGTACTTCTCTCCTTAATATAGGTAGAGAAATGAGATGGACCTTCTCTCTGCCTCATTTTTTTAACAGAAGACTTTGTATTGCTTAGTTGTCGGCTTTTATATAATAGGTATCCCTATATAATAATATAAGGCATTACATCTTGATGTGGTAATATGCCACGTCTCTGGAGTGATCGGCTGCATGCCAGTCCAAAGCACAAAGATGCAGTTTGGCAACTTGCAGCCGCTGGTCTGGACTGTGGACCTTTGAGTCGAGATCTGGGGGACAATGTCTCCAAAATCTGTGAATCATATAATGCCTCGTGCGTCACACTGATTCACCGGAGATACACAGATATCTGTTTTGCTAGGCCACGTGTATGGCTCAGTACTCCTATATCTTTGGAATAACCTTGATTCTCTGTCTAGCTGCAGGCATACATGCATAATCTCAGTTTCTGTTGACGATCCGAAAGATCCTGGTGAGTTAGGACAACGAGGTTTCTCTAATGAATGTTCTCGCCAATTCCAACTTGAACGCATTCACTGATATCATCTGCGTTGTTGAGTCGTACTACAGACATGTTTATATCACTTTGCTGATTGCAGTTTGTTGGATCGGGTATCTATCTGCAGAACTCCAAGCATTTGGCACCTTTTTTGAAGAGAGAGATCCAAAATTGTTGATGATGCGTGTGGCCAGTAGAAAATTCTGAATGTCATCGCGTTCTCAGCTTCTAACAACTTCGGAATCGGATCCTCACCATAACGGCCTAAATCTCCATCATCAGATGAAGCGATCGTTGACTAATCGGCGAAGCTGCAAGTTTGTCATGCTCAGGTTTAATTTAGAGGCTTTGACTGTAAATATTATAGGCCAGGTATAGTTTCAGTCTACGTCTCAACAGCTAGCTATTGTTTGACCCGGATTTAAAAACGGATCCATGTGCCTTTGTTCTGCCAACGTTAACACGACTGTGCACACCAAGGTTTCAGTGAACTGGCTTGCACGCCAATATAGCTGCGAGATCGTGGCTTGGACAAGTAATTCCGGCCCGGTGTTAGATTAATAACGCGATGGTTTATATGCCAGCCGGCCAAGCACCGTCGGCAGTCTGAGCTGAGTAGCTACCATGGATGCATATGCAACCCCAACTGAGTCGGTTCATGCATGCACAAGAATTACCTGATCGATCGAGGATCTATCATATCGCCACTTCGCCAGCCAAGAGAACCCCATTGGAAGATATTTGCTCGAAACACGACTGTCAATCCTTGACAAATCGATCTTATGAGATCAGAGTGTAGGACAAATATTGACGATGGCATATATAAAAAGAGTATCGGACAATAATATAATGCAGCGATTGTATGAGAGCTAGCGAATTCTTGTGCAGACGATGATTGTGGGTCTGATGATGATTGCGTTCCACCGAGAAAGATTCTTGCTCCTGAGTCAAGGGACGCGATCAGACAGGAAGTAATATTTGCAAATGTACTACGAAAGAAAAGGAGGTGATGGCTCGCGATACGATGCCGGCCTCGGCGAGGCGGCGATGGCCGGCCGACATCAGGCTGCTGGCGGCCGGACGGCCCCGCGCGCCCATACCGCCAGGCCGGGCACCGCCGCACCGGCCACCGGCTGGGACCATCGATCAAAAGCTCACACGGCCTAAGCGCCGTCATAATCCCCGCCCCCAGGAAACGGAAGGGATCAGGCAACGGTCGAGATTACCTCGAATGTGAACGAATGCACGCATACGCGGATACTTACGAAATGCTTCCAATTTCTAGTTCACCGATCGGGGTACATACTATATAGGTTGGGGCATTCGCACGGAACTGCATGAGAACTCTTTAAATTGGGCGGGTCCGGTGGCTACATCAGCAAAAATTTACTGCACCGTTTGATTCTCTTTTCACGGTGGAAATCTACCCGGCGGTGATTGGCCACGGTAAAAATATCTGCATCGAGAAGCATCGCAAGCCTCGTCCTCCACGCCCTCTCCCTCTCCGATGCCTGAGTTCATCTTCTCCCTTCCACCGGCGCCTGTCGCCCTCCCTGCCTCCCGTCCGTGGCCCCACCCACTCTCTCCCTTCCCGCGGGTGCCGCCCCCACCTCGTCTGGCGGCGACCCCGAGCCCCCCACTGCCACCGTTGACCTCCAGCTTGGGTAGATCTCAATCCTTACCGCCGGCGGTCGGGGAAGCAGGCGTGGCCGCCCGCGTGGAGCTCGCACGGCCCCCTCGTCGGGGAAGCAGGCGTCACCGCCCACGGCCGGCCTGCCTCTCGTGCCGCGCTGATAGGGTCCCTCGCCGTTGTCCTGCCCCTTACACCGTGGTCATGGCGAGTGGGGCAGCGCGGTGGCGAGCCACGGTATGACGCTGGGGGAGAGGCAGGGGCGGCCGGAGGTTGGAGCGGGGGCGGCCGGTGGCCAACGCGGGGAAGAGCCAGGGCGGCCGGTGGCCAATGCAGGGAAGAGGCAGGGGCGACCCGTAGCCGACACGGGGGGAGTCAGGGGCCGCACAACGCAGGGGGAATGAGTCGGCGCCGGTTGTGCTCCAATCGCCACGCCTCTAACTTCACTTCTCTGCGGGCACGGCTGCTGTCTCCATCTCATGGTGAGGTCATCCGCCCTTGATAGCGCCTTGCGGAGGACCGACGGTGCGACGCTGGGCAATGGACGACCGACGTCGTGGTGCTGGGCGATGACGGCTATATCGCTAGGCCTCTGCCTGTACCCTGCCGTGCAGCTGGCCGTGGGATGCATCTTCCGCTGTGCAATGGCGCTGTCCTGTGCAGTGGCAACAAGAAGAAGAGGAGGAAGAAGACGCGCATCCGGCAACTACTGCAGCGTTGGCATATCCAAGCGCACTCACGAGGTCAGTATTGCACTCAGACGATATGCAGATTTCCTTCTTTATTTTGCACAGATTGATCGGTTACTGGCAGGTCAATCCTAGTGTAGCCAAGGTATTCGGTGTATTGCCTCTGTGCATATGCATATGGGCACAGTTCTTCATTAGCATATGCTCTTTCAGTCTTTTGGGTTTCTTCGTGTGTGTGCATATCTATGCTCAATCTCGCATAGCCCGATGGAATAAGAACACTCTCAATCTTGACAATGTGTTATTGTAAGCCTTCCAAAAGATAACCAGTGTGGTGCACAAGTTGGAGAAGGGGATAAACTGATTCCATCTTGAGCTCATTTAGTTCATGAAGTTATAGATAACTAGATGGTTGAAAAATTGGAATTAGAGCTACAGAATTGTCCTCTGCAGTGGGATGCATATACAGTCCAGTTGTACATAGAAAAACACACAATGTTGGATGGCTGATTCTCAGGGAAAATGCCTTGAACTTTACCTGGACATTTTCTATAGGAAAAATTGAACCTGTATAATCTGAAGCTAATATGCATATCTATGCTCAATCTCACATAGGCTGATGGAATAAGAACACTCTTAATCTTGACAATGTATTATTGTAAGCCTTCCAAAAGATAACCAGTGTGGTGCACAAGTTGGAGAAGGGGATAAACTGATTCCATGTTGAGCTCATTTACTTCATCAAGTAGTAGATAACTAGATGGTTGAAAAATTGGAATTAGAGCTACAGAATTGTCCTATTGCTAAGGCTCATATTTTTAAAAGAAAATACAACTTCATTTTATGGTTCAACTTTACTCTATAAGCACAATTGGAACTTAACAGGGAAATAAAAAATCGAGGTATTCTGATCTTGTTTCTTCATTTGCCTTTTCCTATATATGTGAGTGCTTTAACGCAGTATTCCTATTAGATGAAATGTGGTTCTAGAACCACTTGGATATGTTTTCACATCACAAAGGATATAATTATGTATGTACAAATTTGGTGTTGTAGAAACATATGGCTCCTACTTATGCAAGCTTGAACTCAATTGGGATGATTTGTATTATTTTCAAAATAGAATCAGATGGTGGCGTTTACCATTGAAAGAAGCAGTTCTATTTTAGAAAAGGTATAAATAAGTGCCAAGTTCAGAAACAGTAGCAAAGAAATGGAAGTTGCTAGGCATTGGTTAAATATACAATAACTCATTCACACTGTCTAACCATATTTGCTAGATGCGTCCCATATTGGGACCCTATGCTTGAAATAGTTAGTTTCAAAGAATTGTTAATTAATACTATTCAGGTGGCTTTGCATCCACCTAAAATATGATAGGAGCTTGCATCATGCTGTTTGACTGTAGTTTTTGTGCAAGTATATATCCCTTTTCAGAGCTTAATTTTTCCCTAGGAATTTGGGATACCTGACCAAGGAAGGTATTATAAAATTGAAAGTTGGCTCAAAGGAAGGGTGGTGTTCCAATCATATTCTCATAATATCTACCTTTGTCTCAGTAATTTCTGAAGTTAATTAAAAGGAAGAGTAAAAAAGGTCATGGATTTTAATAGCTACAAGGTTCATGATCTTCCTGTTGCCGATTTGCATTATTTGGTCGACAATCTTATTCACTTATGTCATCTCTATTGAGGTTTTTGGGTATCTTGTTGTGTTCATTCTATTCCCAAAAATCAAGATTCCTCCAAGCATGGAGTTCCTAGAATAGCATTCTAGAAGTGCACTGTCAGGTAAACTCTTTAGTCTCTGTTCCTCTCCTTCTTTCATGCCATGGTTCCACTTTTTTTAAAAATCTAAAGTAGAATGCTTGATAGATGTACATCCAGATTCCAGTTCACATGTTTGTTTCAAAATTATCCTTTTAGTATAGGAGCCGATGCAAGGGAACCTGATAGGCTTCATGGTAACAACAGTTTGGAAATTTTCCTTTCACTTTGATTTCTTTGCCCTGCAGATCCTGTAGTAAGTTAAGAAAAATTTCTTCTTCTCTTTAGTGTCTCAAATTATGGCAAAATATGAACCTACATGCTTGAAAGGACCGTGATGTCACCTAGAGGGGGGTGAATAGGCGATTCTGCAAATTTCCAACACTTAAAACAAATCTGTCAGTTCAACTCCGGATACTCCGAGGGTATGCCGGATACTCCGGGGTTAAGGCCGGAGACTCCGCAACACCTCTGGATACTCCGGAACAACTTTGACTGGAAATATGACTAAGTCAGTACCAAAACCGGTCAGACCGGTTTGGGAAACCGGTCAGACCGGTTTCTGACTGAGAAACACAAGAATGTAAATTAACCCCCTTTTCGACTTCTAGCACCAAAGCAACTTGATGTAGTGCTTGTGTAGATGATTTCTAGCAGGTCCAACTAGTCCCTGCACACAAGATAAGCACAACCAAGTAGATCGAAGCGGAAGCAAATATATGTGCTAGAAAGGAAATTGTGAGTCAAACCAAAATGGAGACGCAGCGAATTGTTTCCCGAAGTTCGGATTTGCTGTTGCCCAAAGGCCGCCCAAAAGCGCAGCGAACCCTACGTCTCCGTTGAGGAAGCCCCTAGTGACCCAAAGGTCGAGCTATCTCCTCGGTTCCACTATCTTGATCTTTTCCCCGAAGGAGGCAAGACCACACCTGCACAAACAGTCCGTGGCACACCACAACCTTGGTGGCTCACCGGCGACGCCTAGCCGTCTAGGAGGCTTCACCTCCAAGAGTAACAAATGCTTCAATGAGATGCTAGACCTCAACCGCGAGTGCTCAAGCTATGGATTCACTTCTCACTGAGTTAGCTAGCTCTTTAGCTCTCTATTTCTCACACACAACCCTTCTCTCAACCCAATTCAAAGATATGAACAAATACAACCAACTCTCACAAAGAGAGGCTTGGGGAGAGCTTGCTGGTGCTAGAATTGCTTCTGGTCGCCCAAGAGACCCAAATGAACCAGCAGCCCTCAAAGGTGAGGACTAGGGGGTATAAATACCCCACATACAAAAACTAGCCGTTATGCCCGTGGAAAACCGGTCAGACCGGTTTCCCAAACCGGTCAGACCGGTTTTCAAACGAAACTAGCCGTTACACTCCTGAGCTCCCAAAACCGGTCAGACCGGTTTCCCAAACCGGTCAGACCGGTTTGGGTCCTTCCAACACACTAAGTCTAAAAACTCTCCTGTCAAAGGCTATCTCACATGGGTTGACCTATGAGCACTTTTTGGTGTGTAGTCAAACAACTAATGTTGCATCCCTCTTGATAGTACGGCATTCCTATACTCAAGATTGCGAATAATAAATAAACTCTCCACTTGAGCTTCTATGTCTTCATTGATGCCTTACTTGATCAATATCAACTTGAGGGCTTCAAGATTCCATTCTCGCTGAGCGAATCCAACTTGAGCTAGTGACTTAGAATTTCCAAGAGTATGATCACGAATCCATACCAATTCATGAGTCACTTCTTCATATACATCAACAAAGATTAAACGCATTGCATTGCTTCACTTGTTGTGGCTTGATTAATGCCTAGGGATCAATCCATAATACTAGTTCCTTCACCCTAGCAAAGTTCCTCGGCCACAAGACAACTCTTGTCCTTCACTTCGCTTAGTACCTCGTCACTAGCCATCTAGCTTGATCCCTTCCATTCTATCTTGCCACCTTAAGTTTGACTTTGCTTTGCATTCACATGAAAACCACATTGAAATTCATGTCTTCAATTATCCAAGATATATCCAATATCTTCAATTGAGTTGTCCCATTGTTATTTGACAAGCTTCTTCTAAATGAGACATATCCATAAGCATCACTTCTTGTCTCATTTGCCATTGCTATTTACTTGTCATTGTCTATATTAATCACATGGGATCACATCCACTTGTTTGCTTTCACAGTATTAAACCAATAGAGTGCATATTCTTATTAACAAGTACATCACATGAATATCCATAAGAATAATCCCCTGCTCATATACTTAAGCAAACAAGTTAGATTACAAATCATGTTGTCATACAAATCACCAAAACACTTAAGTGCCTAGATGCACTTTCAATGCTACTATTGGATTCATTGTGGTTTTGCTTTTTTTTTTGTCTAAGTGAATCCAGCCGTCTGTGCTTCTTTATTTTAAATTTTCCATTTTTTCATTCCATTCCTATTCATTCCAGAAGGCTCCTTTTTCCCCTCTAATTATGTTTACTGTCCTATGCGTCGCTGTGTCACAACCTATGCAGGTTTACCTTACGTTTACTTTGATTGATTTGTTTATTACTATTTCTTTGGCCAAAATGGTTTTAGGTTCTTGCATGCTCACATAAAAAGCTCCTTGAATTGTATTCCTATTATTTCTATAGGCATGGTTATTTAGTACCTCCGATCATTTTAGCTGACCCATATATCTGTTATAACTGCAACCTATACATTGACACCTCACATTTATTGGATTGATTCTTAACATTACTATTTCTTTAGGTAAAGTAGTTTTTGTTCATGGCCTCATTGCTGTCTATTTACTGCAGGATCACATGAGAATCCCCTTGAATTCCAGTAACGCTTCGTTTGGATGTAGATATTGCAGTGTAAACGTAAACGGTAAACGGAGGCTAGTCGGTGACCCATCGTTTAGTGTTTAATGGGGTTTAAACGGCTGTTTAAACGGGGATTAAACGGATTAAACGGGTTTAAACGGGTTTAAACGGCCTAAACGGCCTAAACGGCCGCCTACCGTCTAGCGTTTAAACCCGTCTAAACGGCCGTTTAGAACCGTTTAGGAAAACAATGATATTGGAGGGCTTGGCATTGAATTGGACTCAATACCAAATCAGCCTAGTTTTGGAAATGGGTACAATACCAAAGCCATTGTTTGGATGTAGATGAATTTGATAGATAGAATTCAACTGTGTGGCGAATGCTGATTCATGTTTGGTTGTGCATACCGTCGAATTGGTAGCTGACCCATATTCATCTCCATCGCCATGTGCAAGAGACCTCCGAGACACCATCTCTATCTTCTTCTCCCCTGCGGAGGTGGAGCTCGACAGATCTGAGCGGACTCGCTGAGGAAGCAGGACCAGAGGAGGGCGCCATGGAGGAGGGCAACGACGGAGGAGCGCAGGAGAGTGGCGCCGTGGATGAGGGCCGCGGCAGTGCAGCGTCCACCTCGACAGCGAATGGCCGCGCCGCACACTGGGTGAGGGGAGCGGCGCGATGGAGCATCCAGATCGACGGGTGGAGGGGCGCTGTGCTGCGGAGGAGGGCCAGGCACATCGACGCAGGGGAGCGGCGCTGCGGAGAGGAAGGCGAGAGAGAGACGGATAGATGCGGGAGGGCGGAAGCTCTCAATTCATGCGAATACGGAGGTGGAGGGGTCCGAATCGTGGGGAAGGGTGCGGCAGTAGCCCCAATACCGCTTGGTATTAGAGTCCGTTTCCAATACCAATTCCTCAACCATCCAAACAACTGGTATTACCTGTACCCAATGCCAATTCTGAATTCTGGGGTCTAATATCTACATCCAAACGGGGTGTAACTGAAGTTGCATCTGTTCGTGGTTCAACTGATTGACATGCAGGTTGTGACATCTGCTATTTCCACTTCCATTTATTCCTCATCATAATTTGCCTGTGCAACCCTAGATACATGTTTTAGATGCTGTCTTGTTATGATTCTTCAGGATGGGTGGGGCCTGCTTTGCTTTCTTGCATTTTGGACCATTGTTCGCCTTACCTATTGTGATTAAAAGCTCCCAAAGTTTTCATGGTATACTGCTCGCTGTTAAAACTCATTATAATTACATGCAAAACCAGCTTATCAAGAGTTATATGCATTTTTGCTTCATCTTCTAGGATATACTATCTTAATTTTCGAACTAATTAAGGTCCTAAGTGGTTATAGTATCTGTAAACTGTCCTTTTTATGCATGTTCATTCAAAGGCTTATGCGAATGTTAAGGTAACTATCACTTTGAAACTTGGATCTTCTTCTACCAACTGACTTTTACACGAACTATGCTTAACGTTTTAGTATAAGCTGCAAATATTTTTTTTAAAAATGGAACCATTCAAATGGTGGTACATTGCGACACGCTGTCAGCCAATCTTCTTACTAACATTTTCGATGGAAAGGTACAATCTGTTTCCATTGTCATGAACAAAGGACCTAGATTACTCTAAAGCATCAACCAAACAGTCATTAATCTATGCTCTTTCTATTGTCTGCAGAGTTGAACCAGAAGTAATATAACCATGTTGATCAGGCCAAGCAACCCTGAGTGGAAAATGTTCCCTCACCAGAATATCGAATAAATAAGGTTTGTTCCCACTGCCAATAGCATATATGTGAAAAGATACCATAAGATTCATCAAAGTCCAGCAGTAATTTGTTTTGAGTGAATATACATAGCATGGCACACTGGTTTCTGTTGTTTCTGCAATTTATCTCAAATATTAGTTTCCAGGACACTCTGTTATCACAAATTATCTTCCTAATTGACGAGCATGTATGGCAAAGTTAAAAATAACTTTCAGTGCTCAGAAAATGATGTCCTTTTATGACTTTAAATATTTGACTGCATCTTGCTCGGTGAATATTTCCCAATAAGTTGTAAAATAATTTGGTAATATGCCATTTTTAATTCTTGATACACAGAAGGAGCTCTCAGTTGTTCAAAATGATCGTTTTTACTATGAAGGCGCAAGTGCTTTCAGTTCAGTAGTGCATAAAGCTGAAATTTCTATAATTTTCATAGATGGAACCTTACTCATTAGCAAGGTTCTAAATAGCCGGCTATACGGCTATAGCTGTCGCTATAGCCGGATAAAGCTGCGGGAAAGGGCAGCCACTGTGGCATTTATTTAGCCTGTTAATGCTGGCTATAGCCCGCTAAACGCCATAATGACAGCCCTGCCGCTAAGTGCCTTAGCCCGCTATTTAAAACTATGCTCATTAGTGGAATTTTATTTTCTCGGCTATTTCCTTTGTACTACCTGCTCTATAACAGATTTGTAGGTAACTATTTGTTGTCTTGCTACATATTTGTATCCCTTTGACGAAACCATGTTTTTATTACTAAGCTCACATATATATTGTCCTGAAATAGGCAACCTCAGCTGATGGATACAACAATGGTGGATTCATTCATAATGTTCAGTCTGTCAAAGTGAGGTAGGGCTGTAGGGACATTGTCATTGAGCAGTACATGCTGTTGAATCCAATTGTTCTACAAAAGGCCTCATGTATATTGCTAACTTTGAAGACGAAAAAGAGAAGCCTTCCTGATTCCAAAATCAAGATGGAATGCAGAGGAGAGAAGTATTTTTACCTTGAAGCATTATGTTACTTTGTCTACTTGCTATGTAAAACGGTTGGTTTGTATGCTTAGTGGAATTGACTCTTGTGTTATTTAACTGTCTGAAAATTTTTTCATGCCAAATGGATCATATTATTGGATATATTTGGTTCCAATAACAAATTTCTTGTTGGTAGACTTTATAAAGGCTCTACGTACGTCCTACGCGCGCATGGAAACTTTACGTGAACTTTTCTTATGTCACGTGTATAGCCTAATGAACAAGTTCATAGTATAAGGTTTTTATGCTATGATATTACATTCTCGTCTGCCGCGCTGCGCGCCATTCACTAGTATGCATAAGCAAGCGCGGTCAAGTCGTCGTACACGTGCAGGCACAGCCAGAGCCAGGTGCCGTAGGCCGTAGCTGCGTAAGGACTACGTACACCTAGCGCGACCTACATTGAACCATCCAGCTGCATCGCATCGCGCCCCCGTGCGTGCAGCCCAGCAGTATATAAGCTTGGCCGGAGCGAACGCGGAACGCCACCGGCGCAAGCGCTTTCCGTCCGGGATCCCCCCGCCCCCGGCTCGCTGCCTCAGGAGCTCCGGCCACCCGCTCGGCGGCAGCTTGTTTGCGGAGGAGCCCCGGCCGCCAGCCGCTGCCAGGGGTCGTCCCACCTCGTTTTTGCTTCGCTTCTGGGCTGCGCTCGAGTCAGTCGTCGGGGGGAGGAGATGGAGCTCGCCGTCGCGCGGCGGAGCCAAGTACAGGGGAGGCCCGTGGCAGGCAGCCGCAGGGCCGTGAAGGAGCACCGGGCGCGGCTCCGCATCATCTGCCGCTGCGTCGCGCTGCCCGTCTTCCACCGCGACTGAACCAAGCACGCTCGCGGCTCGTGTCCTTGTGGTGGGCGCCCAAGTATATATTGCTTCTGCGTGTCACGTCACGATCGCGGTGTTTTTGTGTTGTTGGTCTGGCGATTGTGGCTCGCCTCTCTCGTTTTGTTCCTCGCCGAGGGGGCTCTTGTGGCCACCCACGGATTCCGTTTTCCCGGGACCTCTTTGGTGTGAGCGAGGTAGGGAGCGTGTGCCGCGTCAGGCGAGAAACGCAAAAACTGGTTTCCGCGACATGTGCTGCTATTTGATAGTACTTGAGAACAAAGTACACTTGCGTTTATCTTTGTATTCGCTGAACTTTCTTATGATAAAGTGGGCGTTTCCGTGAAAGTGTAAATTGCTAGCAGCACAGTGAAAGGATACGCTTATCTCGCTCTAGTGCTTTGGTTATTCACATGGAGCTGAGCACTTATCGAAGGATCCAGTAAGCATACAAAGTTGAAGTAGGCGATTGGCATGGAGCAAAATTTAGGTCAAATCTGGTCAAAAATTTTAGAGGAAAAGCGCTCATGGGCACCAAACCAAACAGGCCTAGTGGGTGAACACGATAGGGCCAGGCTCGCACAGGCCCGGTCACTTCGTCGTTGCTAACGGCCCAACACAATAGCGCAGCGTGGGTCACCGAGTCCATTTTTTTTAGGGAACGTCGCCGACTCGAATAGCCTGCGCGCGAACCGCGCGTTTTTGGCTTTGCCATCGCCGATTACGTTCGCGTTCACGTCTTTGCCCGGGCATCGTCGCGGCGTGCGCGAGCGGCGGCACCGGCAGCCCTCTCTCCCCCCTCTCCCTCACCGCCTCCGTCACCGACTCACCGTGAGTTCCACGGCTACCGCTGCTAGAGCACGACTCCACCTACCAGGCGAAACGTAGACACGAGGTGGGGGCATGTGGAGGGCGGATGGGCGTGGGCCTGTGCTGTGCGTGATTTGCCCGTGACAGTGAGCAACAGAAACATTCGGTGGGCGATTCTTGCCTTCCGCCTACCACCCGGCGCCACAGTCTGTTTGCTTCTCACATCCAAGTACGGTGGCGCCGAGCTGGCGGCCCCGGGACGCGCCAGCTACCCTGAGGTACCGAAAGAGAGAAGCCACCTTTCGTTCCTTTTCTGATCATTTCCTTCCTCCCAAGTCCTAACCGAGAAATCAATTCTGACGCTGCAAACTATGCATACTACTATGTGATATGTGCTATGTAGAACAGCAAAATTAACAAACTCATTTGCTTTGGAAAAAAAAATTGCACACTTACACCGACGTTTATGGTCTGCCGCACACGAGACGTGCCTGTCAACCCGCGCCTCTCATCCTTCCCTTCTCCCTGAAGAAATCCATGCAGCAAGATGTAGGACCACTCAGGACATCATATAGAGCTTTCAACGTCTGTACAAGCAAACCACAACATAGCGTCTTAATTCTGTACGTACAACATGCCACAGTAATTCAAACAGACCAATCAATGTTCAGCCGGGGTGGCACACAAAAAAGGAAGTTGAAATTAGGGCTGCACAAAAAACTCGTGGCTCGTTAGCTTGCTCGACTCGGCTCGGTAGTGGCTCGGCTCGGCTCGACTCGTTGGAAAATTATAACGAGTTGAGCCAATGTTTTGGCTCTGTAGATTAATGAGCCAGCTCGAGCTGGCTCGCGAGCTGCTCGCGAGCCAAAACGAGCCGCAACAGTCCAACGTTTCTGCCCGAGCCCAATAGGAAATATGCAACATTAGCCTTATCTAGCGATTCCTCAATTCAAGAGTATATAAAATATATGATTTTTTTATTTATTCTCTTGAGTACTCCTTTTTCTTTGCTTCTATTTCTCCCGTGAGAGTGGTGTGGGGTATGATGCGATACAATTGATGGTTTATGATTCATAAATTTAAAAGGGTTTGTGGTGCATTGATTATACTCCTTTCAATACTATGCCTAATTTATAAATCTTAGATTTTTTTACTTTGATTTTACCTTACACTTATTTTTTATTGTGCTAGCTCATGAGCTAAACGAGCCAGCTCGAGCTAGCAAACAAGTCGAGCCAAGCTGGACCTGTAGCTCGTTGAGATAACGAGCCGAGCCGAGCCAACTCGTTATCTTAATGAGCTAGCTCGAGCCAAGCCAAGCCGGCTCGATGTCCACTCCTACTTGAAATGCTAGCCTCAACATCGATGCGATTCAACGTATGGCTTCAGAAGTCTAATCATGGCTAGCATTTAAACTAGAGAAACAGATTCTTGAACTCGTGAGAAACAGGTGGCTATATTGCTGCCTTGATCAGGCTTATTTAAGGAACACTTGATAATCTAATCAATTTGCTCCCCACGAAATCAATGAATACTGCATGTGCATTGGATGGGAATTTAGCACTCGGCCTCGGCTGGACTGCGGAGTAGGCACCGACATCGCACTAATCTGCAGGCTTGGACCAGAACTAAAAAAGGTCGTTGCTGTATTATACAGTCGGAGGAGAGCAGAAAATAAAATAAAAAATCAAAAGGAACCTCACGTTGAATCACTCGCCTCAGAACTTCCACTGGTGTGGAAGGTGGGAAACGCGCTCTCTGCACTCCTCTGTCAGTCTATTTGTTGGGGGAAGGTTGGCAGGTCCGTGTACCGCGAGCCCGCGGCGGCCGAAATTTCACGCAACCGAACCCAAAGCCAAACCGGAGGGCGGAGAGAGAGAGAGAGAGAGAGAGAGAGAGAGAGACGAGCGCGGGGCGAGGGCCGGCACCGGGCGAGCGCGGCGGGGCAGCAGCAGCAGCAATGTCGGCGCTGCAGAGCTGGCGCAAGGCGTACGGCGCGCTCAAGGACACCACCACCGTCAGCCTCGCCAACCTCAACTCCGACTTCAAGGTCCGCCGTCGAGTCCTCCTCCCCCTCTTCGATGCGCTCGGATCTACGGCGGCACCGCCCGCGCTGCATTGGGATTTATCGCTTCGTTTGGGTTGGGATTTTTGTTTCGCAGGATCTGGATGTGGCGATCGTGAGGGCCACCAACCACGTGGAGACCCCGCCCAAGGAGCGCCACCTGCGCAGTGCGTGGATTCCCCCGATATTCTCGCTTCCGATTTTCGCTTAATTTAGCGGGTGGCGAGTTGGGGAGCTCGCCGGATCGTCGAGTGCCGCGGTTTCTCCCCCCATCGCCAGTTTTCGTTTGGTGTCCTGATGGGTTTGTCGGACATGGTGTTGCAGAGATTGTGGCGGCGACGTCCATCGCGAGGCCCCGGGCGGACGTCGCCTACTGTATCCACGCGCTTGCTCGGCGACTCGCCAAAACCCGGAATTGGATTGTAAGCACTGTTGCTCTCTGGCTGAGATTATTTGGCTCGTTCTGATTATTCGATGCCTTGGTGGCAGCTTTAGCTGCCGATGTTGCATTGCTACGGGTAACTGAACAGTCTCATGTAATTTCGTTCAGTAGAAATGTGATCACACTGAAGAATTGAATGCAGCCTAGTGTCACGTGGTACACTGATGATGTTGTAATATTGATTTGGCCACCTTAACCTAGGTCATTGGACAATGGAGAGTCTGAGAGACCATGTTTGATTACAAGTATATTATGGTGTGAGTTTGGCATTGCAGTACGTATTAGCCCTTCATCATTTCAATTTGCACCGTCATTTGAGCGTATGTATGGGTCAACTTGGATTCGGGAACAAAATGCAGAAGTTTCTCCCACAAGGCTACTAGATCCTGCAACTGAACATTTTGTTCTTTAGAGCTCCTAACATGATTTACATGGTTAAGTTCAAATTTCTCTGTATAGAATAATGAACTTGGTTTCAAAGACACCATGAAAATTCTATGTTTAACACAATTCTCAATTTCCTGTGGTTTATTTTTTGGAAACAGAGAGCTTTTGATTTTTGTTATGGGAACTCTAATTTTTTCGGTCCTGTTTGACATACTGGAATGTCGTGTTCTCATATTAAAGAGTTAATTTTGGATGCTTGGTTACTGTTGGGTCTTGACCAATTCGTTTGGTGGGAGTTAAGTTTGGATGGCATGGCACTGAATGTGTTTGCTGATTTTTTGGTTTTCTTGCAGTTATTGGAGCAGAGACTACCTCAAAATTGTTTTGTGTTTGTTAATATACACAACTCTCCTGCATGTTCGAGAAAAAAAAATTGCTTCGTGTTTTTAATTGTTACTCGGATTGATCTGCATCCCTGTGTAGGTTTTCATCAGCCTTTCATCGTAGCAGCTAATTAAAGTAGGATGCATTCTTTTTGCATTCTGTAGGTTTCCCTGAAGACACTTGTGGTGATTCATAGGCTTCTCCGCGAAGGTGATCCTACATTCCGCGAAGAGTTTCTTATGTTTACACAGAGAGTGCGGATTTTGCAGCTGTCAAACTTCAAGGATGACTCCAGCCCTATTGGTCTGCATTTATTCAATTCATTTTGACCTCTTGTTTTATTTGGTTCATAAATCTTCTTTGTACAACCTTCTAATTTTCCTGTCTTTATATTACGGAATTATATACAGCTTGGGATTACTCTTCATGGGTTCGCTCATATGGTTTATTTTTGGAGGAGAAACTGGAATGCTTCAGGGTCTTGAAGTATGACATTGAAGCTGAGCGTTTGTCAAAACAAGGTCAAGGAGCTGAAAAGGTCTGGACTCTAACATGGTCATTTGGTATTTTTATTTTATTTTAGTACTTTGTAGCTATATTACATAGTTTACTGGTGCTTATTTAACATATAATTAAACAACTTTATTTTCAGGGCCACAGTAGAACTAGAGAATTAAATTCTCAGGACTTGCTGGAGCAATTGCCTGCGCTGCAGCAATTATTATATCGACTTATTGGATGTCAGGTGATTATCTCTTATGACTTGCAAAAACATATTAGGATTAGGGAAAGAAATTGATTTTATAAACAGCTTTAGTTTTGATGTGCTATGTTTTACTATTCTAACAAAGGAAAAATGCCTTTTTTTTTCTTCTAATTCAGACAGAAGGAGCTGCAAATAATAATTATCTGGTGCAATATGGTCTAGCTCTGGTAAGCATTATTTTTAGTCAGTTTTCTGCTTCAACTTTTTTAAGGTGATCTTGGTAATTTTCATTTAAGGAGCCAACCTATTATTTGTGAATCTTTTCGGTTTTACCTTGCACTTGATGACCTGTTCAGTGGAGGGTCAATTTTTGCTGTCACCATTGTAATTGGGCAGTTCAATTCCTTTGTGTTCTACTTTATTGTTAGAACTGGGGCATTTTTTATGCTATTTGAATGAATCTCCTGATTCTGCACAGGTTCTGAAAGAAAGCTTCAAAATTTATTGTTCGATAAATGATGGAATTATCAACCTTGTTGACAAGGTATAGTGATTTTCAAAGCAGTAGCAATTTTTTCTATGTTGCATTGAGCTATGTTTTACTTATACTTCCTGTTTCCTGTTGGCTGTCAAACAATTGTGTAGTTTTTTGAGATGCCAAAACATGAAGCACTCAAAGCCGTTGACATTTACAGGAGGGCTGGCCAGCAGGTAACTGCAAAAAATACTTTTTGTATCTTAATTGGAGAGGATCACGGTGTAACAATTATGTGTGCCTAGTTGCTATTTTACCAAGCAACATCTTTGATGCTTTAGGCTGGAAGCCTATCTGACTTCTACGAAAGTTGTCGGAGCTTAGAGCTTGCAAGAAATTTCCAGTTTCCCAATTTGAGGGAGGTGAGCTTGTTGTAAATTTTTTACTATGTATTACCAGATATATCATTGTATTCAGATTTGATTTATTTTATTTTCAGCCACCACAAACATTCCTTTCGACCATGGAAGAGTATGTGAAGGAGGCTCCGCGAGTGGTACCAGTTACAGAACCACCGGTTAGTTCCTGGTTTTTAAAAAAACCCCATTTTGATTTTTTCATGTCACCTTTTCATTTCATACTAACAATAAGAAGCCTTGAGCCCTTGATGGTGGTCTTTATGCCATACTTTCTGTGTGCATTGCATGCTGAAGTACCATCTCATAAATACCATACCTAACATCAGCAAACTACCTGATGTAAACTGATCTGAAGGAAGCAGTTAACATCAAACTTTGTGGCCTGATGAACGGTTTCTCTTTTTTTACTCTATTATTTTTTGAGATCTTTTACTCTATTATTTTGTGATAATTGTGCCATAAGTCTGAATGCCACATTTTATTTTGGGAGATAAATAGTTACTGTCAAGTTTATACCACTTAGGCAATCTACTAATTGTGGAATGGTTTCTTAAACATGAGCTGTCCTTATTACATCAGGACCTTCCTGAGCGGCTTCTTCTGACATACAAACCGGAAGAAGCAGAAGAAGTTCCGGAGCCTGTTCCTATTGTAGAGGAAAAACCACAAGTTGTTAAAGAACCTGCTCCGGCTCCAGTACCATCTTCTGAAATAGCTTCACCTTCTCCCAAGCCTGAGAGCACAGATACTGGTGATTTACTGGTAAGTAGGTAAAAGGTCAAAAAAATGAATGTGATAACAATGTTTTTTTAAAAAAAAAATCTGAATGGCATATTTTCCCATAGGGATTAAGTGATCCAAACCCTACTGTGTCGGCAATAGAGGAGAGCAACGCTTTGGCCTTGGCTATTATTCCAACCGGTAACTAGTCAAACTTAAATTCATAGTTGTGTGTGCTATTTATTTATATTATGTAGTTCTGAGAACTATTGGCATTCATGCTGCAGGTGTTGATAACTCAACAACTATCACAGCTACACAGCAAGATAAAGGATTTGATCCAACAGGATGGGAACTTGCTCTTGTTGCTACTCCAAGCAGCAACACAAATCCATTGGCAATGGAGAGTAATTTGGTGGGTATCTTGAATCTTTTATTGATTATATCTATGTTTTGGTTGGTTGCTGCAATTTCCCAATCAAAGATTGGGAACTGTATGCTCGCTGCTTACTGTTTTATTGCAAGTTTGTCAATCTCCTTCTGTACTCAGTTATTGTCTGAAAAGTGAAAGCCAGTAGCAGTAAACTGGTTCACTGCAGTTGAAAAATAGGAGCAGTGTCTAGCTAATTCCTATTTTCATCAAAGTGTGTTTTCACAAAGAAAAAATACATTTGATGAGAAGTAAAACCTTCTCACGTGCTGTGAATGACAAGTATATCGGTAACCAGTATAGGTGGTTGCAAAAACTGGTTTTACTTATCATATACCTTTAACCATATGATTTCTTAATTTATCATCATGATCTTGTTGGACTTTATTTCGATTTTGCAGGGTGGTGGATTCGACAAGCTTACATTGGACAGCCTATATGACGATGGAACCTACAGGCAGATGCAGCAACAGCAGCAATATGGCTCGGCACCGCCCAATCCCTTCATGGCAAGCGATCCGTTCTTGGCGTCAAATCAAGTAGCGCCCCCACCATCAGTTCAAATGGCTGGCAATGCTCAGCAGCCCCAGCATTTGCCCTTGATGATTGAAGCAAATCCTTTCGGACCGCCACTACAGCCACAGCACGCCAGCATGGCTCCTGCCGCAAACCCCTTCCTCGACATGGGGTTCGGCGCGTTCCCGGCAGCGAATGGAATGCACCCACAGGCCAATCCCTTCGGAGCGGCACAACTTCTGTAGGCATACGGTATACGAGATGTGGAATGTGTAGAAATCCATACAAGATGAGCAATCTGCGTGCCAGGGAGCGTGGTTTTCCTTTTATCACCATCAGGCCAATCACCACCCCAGCTTTTGTGCCGCCATCTCTATAGGCTTTGGCAGCTTGGGCATTCTTGCGTTTTGTGTAGCTCTCCGTTTTGCTGTGCATTGTTTTCAAACCATGTAGGGGCGGCCATTGGACCCCTCATCCTTGTAAAGAAATTTGTTTTTGCTGATGTAAAACATGACAATAAAAAATAGCAGTCCAGGACATTCTCACCTGTTGACAATGATGTAGGGGCGACAATGATGTAACTCATTCTTTCTCATTCTTACCTGTTGAATGTTTATATAAACATATATAAAAGTATCGTTTGTGTTTGTTCTCTGCTCTCCTGTGCTTGCAGAGGAGATATTTTTACTCGTACCAATGAGACACGAACCTACTCTACTGCTTTTTATTTTTTTGCCTCGACCTGTAGGTGGCATAATCTACATAATTAGCATATCTCATATACACGCTTATGTGGCATTGCTACCAGTTTGAAATAGTAGATGTATTAGGATTTTGAAAACGAAAACTTTCTAAATTTTGATCAATAATTAGTCAATTATGCATACAACATGCCTATTGTAAAAGTTATATGAATAGATTTGTGTTTCAACAGTTTTTATATGGCATTGATTTTGTAGCAAAAGGATGAGATATTGCAAGAAAAATAGAGCCAAAGTATACATATAAAAGCCTTTTTTTAATCCTAGTACGCTACGCACGAAGTATATACAGTCCTGATTAAGTAAAAAATTGATCTTGAGCGACGTACATTAGCTAGTACTCCGTAGTTAGCAGCTAATGCTACAGGAAGCAATATACGGTTCTGCCTTTTGTTTTTAAGCATAAATAACCGATGGCACATATAACATATTTCGTGGCCAGTAGATAAGATGCCCTGTGAACGGCGATATGATAGAGTACCAACAAAAGTGACACGTTAGGGCCAGCAAATTTTAAAAGTTTCCCAAGAAATCCGGTGGTACCAACAATATAATTGCAATTAAAGGATGGTGGAAGTAGAAAAGGACGCGGGTCAGTGCAGGTGTGCAGCATCCGGGGAATGGGCTCCCATCCAAAGGGACAAATTAACTATTTGTCATCCTTACGGAAGACACTCCTTCAAAAGCCACTTTTAGAATGACACCTACATATTTGCCACCGCCCCGACGAGAAGACAACACATTTGCCACTTTCGCTGACGTGACACGAGCCAGCGTGGATTAAACATGAAAAATGACCATGATGCCCTTACCTATTTTACCGTTAGCCATCCACTTCTCTTTCTTCTGCCACTGACGCGTGGGACCCATATGTAAGGGCCATCTTCAACCTCTCGTTCAGGCTCAGGTCATATGACTTCGTTCAGCTCGCCGTGATTCGGCGGCTTTGAATGCAGCAGCGCGGCCGCTCCTGCAACCGCCGCGCCCGGAGCTTCTCCCGGGCCCGCCGCGCTGTCGAGGGGTATTAGCTTCGCAACACACTCCCCACCAAACTAATCCCCTTGCTTTGTCCCGGGCTACACTAAGCTGAACTTGATTCCGACGGACGATCGCACGGGCTCGCTCCGATGGACGCCGCCGCCGTTGCTGCTGCGAACGGTAAGCGATCGGCCCGCTGCGCGCTTGTTTCTTCTTTGATTTTTGTTGGGATAAGTGTCGAGCACATGGCGTGCGGGTCTCGTGGAAGGATGCCGTCGACTGCGTGGAGTGATGGTTTCGGGCTACGTGGGTGTTGCAGGGGCCCCGGAGGTGGAGGAGAGGAAGGCGCAGAGGAGCTACTGAGAGGAGCACTCCAGGGACCTCACCGTCGAGGCCATGATGCTCGACTCCCGCGCAGCCGAACTCGACAGGGAGGAGCGCACCGAGGTGATTGATACTGGCATACTGCGACGACATTTTTCCACCCCGTTATTTTTTTACTGTCAGCGTGTTTGTGAGTGATTCATCTGCTTGAACCTGGGGAGCGTCTGCCATGCCTTTGCCTCTGCCTCCACAAAAATGGTGTCAATCTCTAAAAGGGACACGTGCGCTGGAACTAATGGCTCTCTGATCTGTGGTGTTTCAACGCGAGTGTAGTGTAATTGTGACTAGAGAAGTTGACGCTGACAGGTAATTCTTCGGGTTTTGACGAGTGAAATGTGATCTAGCCAAGATAATTGCGTGTCTACTCGAGGTGGTACCTGGTCCTAACTTCAGTTATGCTCATATACAACTTTTTAAGGTGAACCATAGGATTTGGCAAACCTGTCAGATGTCAATGCCACTGTTGCCCGCGTGGTGCAAAAATCCATTTGGCTGTTTAGGTTTCCCCAGACTAGAGGCAATACACCCTTTTACTCTGATCAAGTGTGGCTGGAAGACTTGTTTCGTTTAGATAAGTAAAACCTGTTTGTTGACCTTTTACCTTTCTGCTGTTCACCTGAAGCGTAGAAGGTAGTTGAACAATATTAAAACCTTTCTGGGAATTTCCCTACAGTGTCCAAAGAAATTGTGAGAACTGTATTTTTATTTGTTTATATGAGATAAACACCGGTTGAGAGAAAAACTACCAAAATAGAAATTTATTTAGCTACCCTCACATGGAAGTATGAAAAGTGAGAGGTGACTCATAATTTTCAGTTTCAACTGTACATGCTTATTTTTCACATTCTGGAACATGGGCTGTCAATATTAAGGGATATGGAAAACAGATATTTTTTTCTATAACTCCATTTGCAGCTTGGATTTCTTTTGTTTTATGATAGGTACTAAGGCACCTTCATTTTTCTAGTAGAATGTTAAAATTTCATTGTTAAGTAAGAAATGTAGATTTATTTGGTGTTGTGAACCTTACAGGAAGCCTATGTTGATCCACCCTGACTTGCAGCTATGATGTTTCTCGTTTTATGTGGCATCGGTAAAGAAGTTGTGAAGCTGAGAACTGAAACATGAAATTAATTTATTATTAATTTACAATTGACCTCCGCTGTATTTGATTTTGAACAACAGTTTGATATACCACAGATTGTATGGTAGGTCACTGAAAGCTTGTTATGAATGTGTAATTTTTGCAACATTTTCTTATATCGGTGCTTCTTTTCTGTAGGTCCTGTCTTTACTCCCTTCATATGAAGGGAAATCTGTACTGGAACTGGGTGCCGGAATAGGTCGCTTTACAGGTGAACTGGCTAAATCAGCTGCACATGTTTTTGCACTGGATTTCATTGAAAGTGCGATCAAGAAGGTAGTGAAATTTACACATTCTTTTGATTTAAATGTTTTAGTGCTTGGTAGCTGAAATATTGTTCTCTGTTATAATCTCTACATGTAGATATGCTTGCTTAATTGGTACCTTTTCTGCATTTTGCCTTGTAGAATGAAAGCATAAATGGCCACTACAAGAACACATCCTTTATGTGTGCTGATGTTACATCCCAGGACCTGATGATTGAAGCAAACTCCATTGATCTGATATTTTCAAACTGGTTGCTGATGTATCTTTCAGATGAAGAGGTAATGAGGGAGCCATAAATTAGAAATATATAATTTGAGGTCCATGAACTCTTTTTTTTTGCGTGGACGGGATTACACTAGTATTTTTTCCTGAACCAGGATATGTTTTGATTATTTTGTCTCTTGATTTTTGTATGTTTCTAACTTTATCTCTTACTGTAGATTGACAAGCTAGTAGAAAGAAGGGTAAAATGGCTGAAGGTTGGTGGCTATATCTTCTTTAGGGAGTCTTGCTTCCATCAATCTGGAGATTTGGAAAGGAAAGTGAACCCAACACACTATCGAGAACCAAGGTTTTATACTAAGGTGAGAATGCAAACTCGCCTGCTTCCTTCCGCTTTGCTTTACCTGCTCCACTATTTTGTTTTCTTAGTTTGAGTACCGCTTTCTCTGGAATTGCTGATACCTGATAATGTATTTTCCAAAATAGGTTTTTAAAGAGTGCCAAGCTTTTAATCAAGATGGCGCTTCGTTCAAACTTTCTCTGGTTACTTTCAAGTGTGTTGGAGCTTATGTAGACATCAAGAAAGATCAAAACCAGGTACTTTCCTGTCCTCTCACATGCATATAGACATGTGTTTTGATTGTCTTTACTGAGGAACACGGTTCCATGGTTTTCAGATATGTTGGCTATGGAAAAAAGTAAATTCATCAGAAGATGGAGGATTTCAAAGTTTTTTGGATAATGTGCAGTACAAAGCCAGTGGAATTTTACGCTATGAACGTATCTTTGGAGATGGTTATGTGAGTACTGGAGGAATTGGTGAGTGGATGCATCCACTTTTGTCACTTTTTACGAGATTCTATTTTCAGTGCCCTTAAATTTTATTATTTATCACTATCCACCAGAGACTACAAAAGAATTTGTGGATAAACTGGATCTTAAACCTGGGCAGAAGGTGCTTGATGTTGGATGTGGAATCGGGGGAGGTGACTTTTATATGGCTGAAGAGTATGATACTCATGTTGTTGGCATTGATCATTCCATTAACATGATATTATTTGCCCTTGAGCGTGCCATTGGGCGCAAGTGCTCGGTTGAGTTTGAAGTTGCTGACTGCACCACGAAGACATACCTAGACCATACATTCGATGTCATCTACAGCCGTGATACTATCCTTCATATACAAGTATGTTTCATACATGCCATGCATGTGCTGTCCATTTGGAGTGTCTTTTTTCCCTAGATTATAGAGCTACAGGCTACTGCTTGATCATAAACCATGGAAAGTAACTCCAGTTGGAAATGACTTGAAACTTGAAAGTTCTTCCTTTTTTTGGATTTTTTAATCACCGTCCAAAACCACATAGGTATGGCATACCTTTATTTGACTGTTTGACAAAAATGTCATTTGTTGCTTTTCCTTCTGCAGGATAAACCCTCCTTGTTCAAAAGTTTCTTTAAATGGTTAAAGCCTGGGGGAAAGGTCCTAATCAGTGACTACTGCAAGAGTCCAGGGAAACCATCAGAAGAGTTTGCAGCATACATTAAACAGAGAGGTTATGACCTTCATGATGTGGAGGCTTATGGACAGGTACCTGTTACCTGCATTTTTTTTTGCGTTAAATGCTTATACAATTGCTTTGAACTAAACGTTGAACTACTGGTAACTTTGTTCATCAAACTATCCAGATGCTCAAGAATGCTGGTTTCAGTCGTGTCATTGCTGAAGACCGATCTGATCAGGTTTGCCCCTCTAAATTAGTAGTGTGAATGTTCATATTCTTTTCCACTAGGATGTTTTGATCAAAAACCGGTTTCATTGATACTCATCCGTGCTTTGTCTTGCATTCCAGTTCCTCGGAATTTTACACAAGGAGCTGGATAAATTTGAAAAGAACAAAGATGATTTCCTGTCTGACTTCAGCCAGGTGATTTGGCAAAGGCCTTAAAAGTTCAACAACGAATTGGCTGGCAGTTTAAAAGCCTTCATTCTTTCTCTGTTGCTCTGAAGTCTGAACTCCGAAGCATCTCTAACTCTTTAACTTTTCATTCACTCGTGTCCCAGGGGGACTATGACGATATCGTGAATGGATGGAAGGCAAAGGTGCACAGGAGCTCTGCTGGTGAGCAGAGGTGGGGCCTGTTCATTGCGACCAAGTGATGGCCTTGATGCCCGTGTGGCCTTATTACAAATAAAGTGGCTTTCTCCAGAATAAATAAATAAACAGAAAAATAAAATGTTGCTGAGTATTTGCATGCTGCATTGCTGTTGCATTGGTGGTTCCGAACTCGGTGAGCGCATAGTGCCTTTGTGCTTGGGACTGGTCAATGTCAATGTCATGGTGCTGTGATTGCACTGCTGCATCGTGTGTGCCGCAACGGGGTCAGGTACTGACGTAGTATCTGTGTAGTCTAATAAGCTATCAGCAATCTGCGTGGTTTGGTATGGGGGATGGGACTATGCAATGTAAGTGATGTATATGTGCTACTCCATCCATTTCATATTATATTTTATTTTGACTTTATTAGATACGTACGTTTCAGTATATATCTAGATATGATATATATTTAGATGTATACAAAAACTATATATCTGGAAAACCAAAACAAACTATATTTAGGATCGAGGGAGTAGTTCTTTTCTCTAATTCAAGCTGCTGAGTCTTTTGCGGAACTTGGTAAGGCATTGATACCTGAGCAAATTGTTGTAAACAAAGGCACGGGCATACAGAGTGCCTGGTAACATTTTGCTTGCTTGCTTGCGCCAGTACTGCTAAATCTCGGTAGGAAAAATGAAGCTCTGCAGCGGCAGATACCGAGGTGGATCCAAAGCACACAATCCATGGGGCTACTCCCTCTCCCATAATATAAGCATTTCTCGATTTCTACGTATCATCTTTGACCGTTCGTCTTATTCAAAAAATTTATGAAAATATAAAAACAATTATGATATATTTAAAATATATACGATAATAAAACATGTCATAACAAAATAAATAATATTTTTATAATTTTTTTTTGAATAAGACGAACAACAAAATAAATAATATTTTTATAATTTTTTTTTAATAAGACGAACAGTCAAACGTGAACAGAAAATGTCAACAAATACTTCCATTGTGGGACGGAGGGAGTACCTACCACTTATTTCTACGCCTACCGCTTGATGTTTTGTCATCAGAGGACAGATCATGTCTTTTATGGTCAGGGCCCTCTTTTATATCCGTGTTCGATGCTCCCTGTCCCTCTTCCGCGTGCGCACGTGGGCAGCGATCGCTACTCATCCATGAGGTGGTGAGTTTTCTAAAGCACGGAGTCACGGATGGTGAGGTGGATTTTGCTTGCGCTGTAGTATATACTAGTACGGAGTACTTGAAAGAGCGAAGATGACGTGAATTCCAATCACACCATTTCTCGCCTTTTGGACTCAAAACATCAGCAGAACTTCCACTGCCACGGAGGGCATGCATGTAGGCGCAGGATGCCTCACGTCGAGAAGCTCGACACACGGCAACTCATGGCGTCGTGCAGAGCGGCATACGTTCTAGGATTTTCATGGGAGTGCACCTTTTCCCCTACCCAATTAACGTTTTTGCTAATTCTTTTCCCCTGTCCCTGACCTCTCCCTCTTGTTCGCCTCACTTGCATGGTCCCAAATTGCATGCGATCGGGCGTACAGTATGAATTACCGAGGATAGTGCCACGACGCCTGCTCGATGAGACCATTTATCTGATTAACGCTACCCTTTCACAGTGAGATCATTTATACGAGTAATTGTTACACATTTTGGTATCTCATCGGTCCTCGATTTGGTTATTGCCGATTAACGCTCGTGTGAATTTTCCATCCAATACGGTGCCGATCGAAATCTGAACCCGTCTATAATCGAGGTTGTAGCTCGAGGGCATAATCTCTTCCACGGTCTTGTAATATATTCCTACAATTTTAACTTTTTGCACCATACAAATACAGTACCATTTTAACTTTCCACGCGTGTTGGGACCACCAAATTGCAGTCCAATGACTCGCCGGTTGAATCCATCGGACACGCATCTCATCTGGTCGCATACGTCCAATGAGTGCCACGCGCGTCAGCCCCCCGCCCCAATCCTGGCACAGATCTCACGGTCGATCGGCCACCCGCTCCCGATCCCCCTCTCGATTCCCGCCTATAAAATCCCTCCAGCCACCCGCTCCCAGTGACCAGCCACGGTTCACGCCTCCCTCTTCTCCTCCCCCCAACCTCGCCCCGATCCGGTTGTGGATGCAGCAGCGCGGCCGCGCCTTCAACCGCCGGTCCCGGAGCTTCTCCCGCGCCCGCCTCGCCATCGAGGGATCGTAATCTCACGGGCCTGCTACCCCTGACCGACCCCCTCGTTTGAGCTCGGTTCTGAATTTGCGACCGACGAACGAACGCATCGACTTGCCGTGATGGACGCCGCCGCCGCTGTTGTTTCTGCTAACGGTAAGAGATTGGCGTGCGAGCGGATCAGATCTGCTATTTGTGTTCCTAGTCCATTTCGTCTTGTTAGCTTGGGTTGGGGAGAAGCGCCGAGCACATGGCGTGCGGGGTTCCCGTTGTTCGTGTGGATGATGATTTGCGTGCGGTCGTGTGGGCGTTGCAGGGACGATGGGGGTCGAGGAGAGGCAGGCGCAGAAGAGCTACTGGGAGGAGCACTCCAAGGACCTCACCGTCGAGGCCATGATGCTCGACTCCCGCGCCGCCGATCTCGACAAGGAGGAGCGCCCCGAGGTGATCCATTCCGCCACGACATTTCCCCCCTTTATCTACTCCATTTTTTTAGCGAATACTGTATACTGCGAGTGTTTCGTTCAGTGCCTTTTGTGATCCATCTCCTTGGATCTGGGGAGCACGTGTCTGCCTTTGCTCCCCAAATATCACTTGTCAGTCTACGTGTGTTGAAGCAAAGGCGGATGCACTTTCTTTTGGAAGAGTTATGTTGATAGATACCTTTTTCTTTCAGTTTTAATGAGTGAAGAGTGACCTGGCTCAAGAAAATTGAGGGCCCACTTGAGGTGGCGTCAGGTCTTAACCTGTGACGCGAAATATAACAAAATTCTTAGCCAAACTGTAATAAACAATAAACAGAATAAATATTTACTTTCTTTTTGACTAGCTAAAATTTTGTTGGCCTGAAGTAAACTGCAACGATTATTTTCCACGTTCTAGGCCGTTAAATATGAAGCAATATAATTTACATAATGAATCTATTTTATTCTGTTTTACCATATATATAACTTTGATTGTCTAATAGGTTTGTTTATTCCTTTTGAAGAACCCATGGTTGATTGGTTCTGTCAACCTTGCAAGAAGCATGTCTTGATTCATCCCATGTTCTGACTATGATATTTCTTAGTTTAATGTAACATCTGTAAAGAAAATTACAAATTGAGGACATCTATTGGTTCTTTGGTTAAACAATTGGAGGTTTATATTTATTTTCAAGAACAGTGTGATATAGGTATCTCCAGTGCACTGGTAGCTTAAAATGACTGTAAATTTGCATTAAGCAGACATCATTTGGATTTATTAGAGAAGGTGCACATGTGGGCTTTCATGATTAACATTTTGATATGGCTGTGCTCTTTTTTCTTCAGGTCCTGTCTTTACTTCCTTCATATAAAGGAAAATCAGTGCTGGAGCTTGGTGCTGGAATAGGTCGTTTCACAGGAGAACTTGCTAAAACCGCTGGCAATGTTCTTGCTCTGGATTTCATTGAAAGTGCGATTAAGAAGGTATTGTAATTTAACATTGCCTTGATTCTAAAAGTTTATGTTTGGTAGCTTGAAATATTATGTCTTCTTTTTTCTGATTTCTACATGTACAGTAAACTTGGTTCAATTCTTTATACATTTCTTTTCTTGCAGAATGAAACCATTAATGGTCACTACAACAACACATCCTTTATGTGTGCTGATGTGACATCCGAAGACCTGGTGATTCAAGCTAACTCCATCGATCTGATATTTTCAAATTGGCTATTGATGTATCTTTCTGATGAAGAGGTAATGGGTGAACCATGCTTTGAAAAATTAACAAATTGTAGGTCCATGGTAATCCTTGATCTTCTCGCTGTGGTAGTTGTATAATGGACCCATGTTAGAAAAAAGCTGAAGTGCAACTATGGCGTACCTGAGTTAATATGTGAGCAACTATTGCCCAATGTCTCTTGAATTTTCTAACTGTAATCTCTTACCCAGGTTGAGCAGCTAGTTCAAAGAATGGTAAAATGGGTGAAGGTTGGTGGCTATATCTTCTTTAGGGAATCTTGCTTTCATCAGTCTGGAGATTCAAAGAGGAAAGTGAATCCGACACACTATCGGGAACCAAGGTTCTATACTAAGGTCAGAAGGCATACTGTTGTACTGCCCTTTGCCTTTGCTTCTGTCACTTGAGTATCGGACTTGTAAAGATTTTTTTGCTCTCATATGAAGGATTTCCACTTCAATTTTTTTTAGTTTCAATACCACTTTCTTTGAAATAGCTAATTGATTTTTCATTTTATAAATAGGTTTTCAAAGAGTGCCATGCCTTTGATCAAGATGGAAACTCGTTTGAACTTTCTCTGGTTACTTGCAAGTGTGTCGGTGCTTATGTTAAAAACAAGAAAAATCAAAACCAGGTACTTCTCTCTCCATAGGCATATGCACACGTCTCTACCATGGTCAAGTGAGATTATTGATGGACTCTATTGTTTATAGATATGTTGGCTATGGCAAAAAGTCAATTCTACAGAAGATCGGGGATTTCAACGATTTTTGGACAATGTGCAGTACAAAAATAGCGGAATATTACGCTATGAACGCATATTTGGAGAAGGTTATGTGAGCACTGGTGGAGTTGGTGAGTGAGCAGTCCCCTTTTAATTTGAATATGCGATGTTCTATTTGCAATGCACCATTAATTGTGACTATTTGTCACTATCCAACAGAGACTACAATAGAGTTTGTGGAAAAGCTGGATCTTAAACCTGGACATAAGGTACTTGATGTTGGATGTGGAATTGGGGGAGGTGACTTTTATATGGCTGAAGAGTATGATGCTCATGTTGTTGGTATTGATCTGTCCATAAACATGGTATCGTTTGCTCTTGAGCGTGCCATTGGGCGCAGTTGCTCGGTTGAGTTTGAAGTTGCTGACTGCACCACGAAGGAATACCCAGACAAAACATTTGATGCCATCTACAGTCGTGACACTATCCTTCACATACAAGTATGTTTGAAACATATCCCGTTTTAGATAATGCATTTTGTTAGAAGTCACATTCTGTACATATAAAGTTTTAAATTGTGCGAAATGAAACTTGTGGAAAATCTTTGTTTTTTTATGAGAAAAAAATCTTTGGTATTTTTAATCACCTTCTCAATATCAAATCCATGCCACGCCTTTGTTTCATTTCAGAATAACATTGTTTAGGCTAACATGAACTTTTGCATCTTTTTTCTTTCAGGACAAGCCCTCGTTGTTCAAAAGCTTTTTCAAATGGCTAAAGCCTGGGGGGAAGGTACTTATCAGTGACTACTGCAGGAGTCCTGGGACACCATCAGAAGAATTTGCAGCCTACATTAAGCAGAGAGGTTATGACCTCCATGATGTGGAGGCATATGGACAGGTGTGTCTTGCACTTATATATGGCTTATACTTGATACCGTTGCTTTGATCAAAATGTAGAATTTCTGCTAACTTGTTTGCCAAACTATCCAGATGCTCAAGGATGCTGGTTTCCGTGATGTCATTGCTGAGGATCGAACTGATCAGGTATCTCTGTCTAACTAGATTCTCCAGTAATGAGTTTTCATGAACAGAGTTCTATTATACTAATCAGTGTTCTATGTTCTATTTCAGTTCCTCAGTGTCTTGGAGAAGGAATTGGCTGAATTTGAAAAGAACAAAGACGATTTCCTGTCTGACTTCACCCAGGTTAGTCAACAAATCCTTTAAGAAGTCCAATCATGAACTGGCAGGCACATTAGGATACTGCATCCCTGCTTTGTGGCTTTTAGGCACCTCTAACTCTGAGTTTCACTTATATCCAGGAGGACTATGACGACATTGTGAATGGGTGGAAGGCAAAACTGCAGAGGAGCTCTGCGGGTGAGCAGAGGTGGGGGCTGTTCATCGCCACCAAGTAATGATACATATGTGCGTGGATGTGCAAATAAAGTGTCTCGAGGGCCGTTCGGTTATATTTGATGTTGCATTAGCTATTGTGAACTCGGTGAGCCTGGGTTATTATCATGTTTCTTTGTGCGTGGAGAAAACTGGTCTTGTTTTGCGATCGTGCTATTGCAATGTCGTGTGCTGTATAAGTGCAACCTACCTGTGACGTCTTAATAAGCTGTCTGCATGTTTCTGGTTTTAATGTGCTGTCATTTTTTCCCCACTCTAATGGAAGCTCGAGTCTTCCCCACTTTAATGTGAAATGTCGAGTAAATCGAAGAAGGCAGTGCTGTTTGTCCATTTTGGAGCAAACGCGTATGTTTTTTTGTGCAAATTGGTGGAAGCAGAAGCCTGTGGGAATTGTATTACCTGCTACTGGTATTTCAGTCGCCCTGTGGATTTTCTCTCCCAATTGTTAATGGCTCAACGTGGCGGCTAAGCATCGGCATATACGCCCGTCACTGTGCTTAGCTGCTGAACAGCACAAAAGGCCAATGCCAGCACGCTGCAACCAGACAACACGCGAAGAAAGCAACCCGAAACAATCAATCGACAACTGTTCCCCGTCTAAACCTGGTGACAAGGAACTGACGCTGAGCGTCATGCCACGCCCGGCACGGCATCACGCGTCCCTCGCTTGCCTGGAGCGAAAAGTCGGACCGGAGATCGAACCGGTCAGGTCCGGTCCGGTGATTTAGTGGTCGAACCAGTGGTTCATTATTTATTAATATAATACTTATTGTTCATTATTTATATGAGTAATATGTAAGTTTTATTACTAGAACATATCAGATATGACATAAAAGATGAGATTACATAGAAATAACATAATAATATATTGTCTAACGTTTCAAAACCAATACCCAAATGATGAATCGTTCACTGATTCATAAAAAACCTGTTCACTGGTTCGATGAAAAACCGGCCGGTTTGACCGGTTCAATTACATGACCGATCTTTTAATTGTACCGGACCGATCATATCACTGGTTCACGGTTTTTTCGGTCCAACCAGTGAACCGGTTCGGTTTTTTCTCTAGGCTCGCTTGTCGTCTCACACCCACCTCCAGCTCCCCACCTTGCTTTGCTTCGCTCCTTCAAATTAAACGTCAGTTTCGCCGGAAATTCACGTTTGAGGGCGCTGCGCCGGCTTGGCACTGATGGCGCGGCCGCCAACGGCAGGTGGGCCTGGCCGAAGCGGCAACGGATTGAGATCCGGTGCAGCGCGCGAGGCGTGGGCGACGACTTCCCGAGTCCGTCCCACAGAGCCACAGCCCACGGCCCACAGCGCAAGTGGTGCGAGTGCGATCATCTGATGGCACGCGCCGCGCAAAACCGCAGGCACCTGCCTGCCTACCTCTTCCCCCTTTCCCTCTAGCCACGGGCGCACTGCCTTGCTGCCTGAAGATTCAAGGAGCAGAGCCAGCAGGTTGCCGCCCACCGCTCATCCGTCCTCCCAGGTCTACGACTTGACCATGGTAAAAGGACGCTGATTTCTCCCTGCTTCGTTGTCATTTCGTTTGACTTAGATTCGAAGGCGACGGTCGGTATTTCTATATAGTGCTGGACCGACCAAACAATGGATTTGCACCTGCACATGGACACATTTTCTCGTCGAATCTTGCTGGATAAAAATTTAAGCAGGAAAGTCATCTTTAGTTGTCAATTATAGTCCTCTCGGAAGAATAGCCTATGGGTAGTGTTTTTCTTCGGCAACCCAGAAAAGGCAGGTCGCGACGAGGCATATATGCCCAAGCCAAAAAGGGCCTTTGCCACCTGATCCTCGAAACCCTCGATCATCGTGAGTATTTGCGACGTGTGTCTTAATACACAATTCTACTAAACTACATCAGAAACTAGATAACCGAGGCAAATGACAAATGAGTTTCATGGTGACCAAACACCTCACACGTATCATAAAACTCTCCCTTCTCTCCTATATTACGTCGTCATATTTAATGACATAAAACTCCCCATAAAACCCACTGAGACTGGCCTAAGGACAGGTACGTTGGTATCGTCTAATATACGGTCTCATGCAGTGACACGTAATCTTGAGACGACTTATCAGACAATCTATATAATATGTTGTTGTTTTAGTGGTCTCATAGCAATACAAAATTCCTTAATTTATAAGAAAATAAAGAAATATTATTAATTGGATGTCAACAAAACTCATACAATGGTGAAGAAGTTGTTTTATAGCCATAAAATTAAGCTCATGAGGTAGTTGTTTCACGAAACAACAATCTCATTCTCTCACCTCACTCTCCCTCCTCCACGTCAACAAAATTTTTACGTGACATTACATGAGACGATCTATCAGACTGTTGACTTAGGCCTTGTTTAGATCCAAAATATGGGGGGTGGGGATTTGAGGGTTTGGGGTCACTTCGTAATCATTGTGTCACGGTAGCATTTCGTTTGTATGCATGAAAAATTATCCAAAAATTGATTAATTAGGCTCAAAATGTTCGTCTCACATAATACAACAAAATTGTGCAATTAGTTTTTGATTTCATCTACATTTAGTACTCCATGCATGCTATGACATTTTGATGTGATGAGAATATTCTTTTTGCATAGTGAACTTTGGGTTGCTTTTTAGGAATAAAAAAGGGCTTAGTATGTACTAATGTACCTGCTCTAAATAAACAAGTGAAATAAAATCCTAACTATTTCCCCGCTTGCCCTGCCAACCGCGTTCGAGATGCAGATCCCAGGGGTCCAGCCCCACTCCGCGGCGTATCCCCCCACCCGCGCGCCCCGACAAGTAGGGACGCCCAGCGCTCGTCACGGGGCCGAAACCGAGACAAGGCACCAAACAGCTTTACGCAAACACCGCCAGAGCCCACCGGCACGCGGCACGGCACATCTCTTCCGTTCCCGGCTCCCCCCGTCCACCACCATCACCCGCCCCGCCCGTACCCCGTCAGTCTCTCCCACGCGCGCGCCTCTGCCTGCCTCCGCCCCGAAACGCCACGCGAACCCGCCGCGCCTCTTGTAGTAAACGCCCGCACTCCTCTTTAACCCCGCCGGCCGCGGCGCGGCCTCGGCCTGGTCCCCCAAGCCCCCCTCTTCCATTCTCCCCGGGCCCTCCCCGCTTTTCTCGCTTCAGTTTAGATGCCACGGAGGCCACCCAGCAGCAGGCCCGGACCCCACCCCACCGCCGCCACCGCCACCGCCGCAGCCGCTGTCGCTGTCGCCGCCCGCCGATGCCGGTGAAGCGGACGCCGTCGGTGGCGGCGCTCCCGCCGGCCGGCCGCCGCGCGCGGGCCCGCCTCTGCTTGCGCCTCGCCGCGGCCCTGTCCTTCTTCCTCCTCTTCGCCTCGCTGTTCCGCGCCCAGCCGCTCCTGGGCGTCCCGCCCGCCGCGCCGCCGCCAGCCGCGGGGCCCGCCAAGGTCGCCTTCCTCTTCCTCGTCCGCGCGGGGGTGCCGCTCGACTTCCTCTGGGACGCCTTCTTCCGCGTAAGCGCCGATCCCTCCTCTCCTCCCCCCGCCGACTCTGATCGATCCGTTCGTTCATTTATTGCGCGTTCGGCTATCGTTTCGATTGGTTGGTTGGTGGCCGCCTGATCGCGGCGTGTTTTTCTCGCAGAACGGTGAGGAGGGGAGGTTCTCGGTGTACGTGCACTCCGCGCCGGGGTTCCAGCTCGACCGCACCACCACGGGATCGCCGTACTTTTACGGGCGCCAACTTGCGAGGAGCGTGAAGGTTGGCTGGACCATTTGGATTCTTTTCTTTTTTATTACCCTGATGATGATGCGGGGTTTCCCTGCATGTTGCTCTCTCGTTGCGATTTTGACTTGGGGGCCAATACGGTTGTGTGACGCAGGTGGTGTGGGGCGAAGCGACCATGGTCGAGGCAGAGAGGTTGTTGTTCGCAGCCGCGCTGCAGGATCCCGCGAACCAGCGCTTTGTTTTGCTGTCTGATAGGTAGGTGTGGTACTACTTTCTGTCTTTTCCCCACATGTGTGTAACCGAACCTGTTCGTACATATAGTTCAAATTCTGTGAGGTGGTCCATGATGAAATCGTGGTATGCTGTCTAACTCTTGACCAATTTAATAACCAAACTATTAGAGATGTTTGGTAATGGTAATTGACAAGTGAACTCGACTGGGACCAGGAAATTCTTTAGTCATGCATTTAGAGGTTCCTTTCCTGCTGTGCTGACGACACTGCTTGTCATGTTTGGATCTGCTAAGTGACGCATTTAGAGGTTCCTTTCCTGCTGTGCTGACGACACTGCTTGTCATGTTTGGATCTGCTAAGTGACAGTGCCTTAAATAATTGCAAGCTTGCAACCGCCAAGGCATTCTGTGAATCCTTCTTTTCGTTTTCCTTCTTGGGTTCTACCACAGCTATTGTGCCGCCTCCACTCTGGGGTTAAAGAGAGTTTCTGAAGTTATATTCTGATTATATTTGCTACTCTCTGTATATTGCATTCATGTTTTGCTTTACTTTGTTGGTATAACTATGTCTTGATTTCTCATTTGAAGTTTGCAGCTTCTATACTGACGTTTCAATACCTGTCCTTTCCTACTGCAGCTGTGTTCCTCTCTACAATTTCAGCTACATATATAATTACTTGACGGCTTCACCAAAAAGTTTCGTAGACAGGTAATGGAAAAAAACAATGCAAGTCCTTGTTTGTTCCTTCCAATTTCTCATAATCTACAGTGTTTTCATTATTTCTTCTCAAATGTACTCAATCATGTTGCAGTTTTGTTGACAAGACAGAGAAGCGTTATAATCAAGACATGTCTCCTGCCATTCGAAAGGATAAATGGAGGAAAGGATCTCAGGTTATGAGTTTCTCGGCTTTCTTGTTCGTATACTAGATATTTCAATACCTACCGAGATCCGTATTCTGAGTCCATCTACGTACTCATTTCAGTGGGTAGTATTAATCAGAAAACATGCTGAAGTTGTTGTCGGTGACAAAAATGTATTACAAGTATTCAGAAGACATTGCAAGGTATGTTGTTATTCTATTCATGTTGACAAATTGTATTCTTAGGTTGATTTGGCCTGACCTTGTTCAAGAAATGTGATTGACGAAGGAGGTCAATGCACCTATTTTACCATTTCATTTTGACATTTTCTCTTCATTGCTGTAATAAGTGCTAGATCATTGGGTGCTTGAACTTACAACTGGTTCAAAAAATGCATAAGATGTAGCTGTTTTGCTGGAGTTTGATGGGATGCCAAGACTTATCTTTTGAATTTTGATTGATTCCCTAGTTTGAACATATGATCACTTTTGGTTCAATTAAGAATAGTAATGCCCTATTTCTGCATTTGATAAGTACTAAGCAAGCTTCTCAAATACTTTCAATGTCTAAATACTAATCCGAAGTTGCTTTATGAGACCAATATTCTGGTGTTCCTTTCCACAAACAGCAATATTCCCATAGTCTACACTTCCAGAACCATCTTCATACACCAACTACAACGTTGTCACTTGATTATTATCTATTATGTTCGGCACCATGATCTTGGTTCCACATTTTATATAGGAGCAGATTTATTACATGAGCACAGGTTTACATGAAGCTGTCAAAATACTACACCATCCATAACTAATTTTGTGCCAATATTACAAACAATATATACAGCCTACAACATTAACAGTTTTGTCGGGTTTTAACTAATTTGTGCAGATGGTAGTGACCATGAGGTTGCTTGGACGAAGGCCAAATGCTGTAAGCTTTTAGTTTATTTAATTATTGTACACTTTTATTAGGCCTTGTATGTATTGTCCCCATATAAAGTATTGCGGTAAATTTGGCATTCAATGCCTCTTGCATTTTCTAGGTAATAAAATATTAGTACAGTTTCCTCCACTATGATTTCTAGTGTTATCTAGTTGTCCAATTGACAAGAAGGTAACTTCAATGTACATTGGAAAACTATCATATATAAGAACAGTCCTTGCTTTGATCTACGCAGTCTTAGCTAAAATGAATTCATTTACACTAAAGGTAGTAATAAATATAGATGGATCTGCACCATCGTCGTATGCTTTGTAATATGGACTCGTTTCATCTTACTGATGTAAATGTGATATTCTGTACACGATCTGACTTGTCTAAGTTTTATATTAAGTAGATGTTTTCTGTTTCTTTGGATCCCCAATCAATCCAATAGGCAAATCCCATTCTTAATCCCCTGTTCAGTAATTATTTCATGCATTGAACAAGTCCTCATTGATTTTTTGTGTCTGATTATTGTTCTCATATAGTAATTCACTTTCCTTGCAGAGACGATTAGGGTTCAATTTACGGAGAAACAAGGTACTGGTAAAGTTTCAGCTGTCCACATTCTCTTCACATATTCTCAAGCATGTATTCAGATGAAGTAGATCTAGTTTGTCATGCTTATGATTGGAAAAAAAAGAAAACGCTAACCTTTAGCTGTGGCTCATAGCACAAAAGATTTCTTGCCATATACTTTTCTGTCTGAGACATTATGTCTGTGTTTGACCTTCCAGAAAGGAACAGCTGTACAGGAGCATGATTGTATTCCGGATGAACACTATGTGCAGACATTATTTTCTGTAAGCTTTTGTTATTACTTCCATAAATCTCAAAGTTGGAACTGACATGATTATCACACATATTCATAATGTTTGGCACATTTTTTTAATATTCTAGATCAAAGGTCTTGAAGATGAACTGGAGAGAAGAACTTTGACCTATACCTCATGGAACCAATCATCTAATCCAAAAGACAAGATGACTTGGCATCCTATGAAATTTGAGTATGATACATCTAGCCCTGAGCATATCAGTGCTATCAAGGTAAGCTCTTGATCTTGTTATACGTCTTCCGTGTGAGGTTTAGGGACCTTAAATCATTTAAGCTTATATTCCTGTTCTATTCTAGCTATAATGGTCATAAAGCATATTGACTGTGGAGCAAGAACCCAACGTCCATTGTTTCAGCATAAATAAATAGTCAGATTCAGAATCTCTGCCTGCATGTTAGGTAGCGTTTGGTTTAGTGAGCGGTAATGTAAATGAAAATGGAATCAGATTGCACTGCAATTGGATGTGGGATTACCATCTTTGTTTGTTTTGGTAGGGTAACGGTGCGACTCCGCTTGTGTATAGTGTCGTAGTGTATTCTGATTGCAGCGGTAGAAGAGCGGTATTGGATATGTGGTAGCCTGGGATCTAATTACGTGTTAACGGATTATGGAGTGCTGCAAACAAACGGATGTAACAATAACATTTACCCTATGTAATGGATAACACTTACCCTATGTAATGGGATTACGTTACATTTTGGGGGAACCAAATATCATTCTAGAATTAATTGCCGATGCCTGATGGCAATGTGCAAGCAAATTCCAGCCTTACATGGACCACTTTTTGTAGATAAACATTTGAGCATTCATCTTATTCAAAAACAATTATGCAAGTACCACTTATTTTGTTTATGACTTATTTTATCGTCAAAGGCATTTTAAGCATGACTTTTTTTTGTATATTTGGACTGAATTTTTGAATAAGATGAATGGTCAAACGCTGTGGGAAAAAGTCCAACAGTGAATAGTAATTTGGAACGAAGGGAGTAGTACATAACAGATATACTGTATCATTCAGCAACTTATAATTTGTTATGAATATTTTTGTAGAGTATCGACCATGTCAACTATCAAATGGAGTACAGGACAGAGTGGTGCCGATGCAATGGTACCTCTGTTCCATGCTTTCTATTTGCCAGAAAGTTCTCTTATAGTGCGGCCATGCATCTGTTGGAGCAAGGAGCCATTGGGCCGCCGAAATCAGCTCAGCTGCTGGTTGACTTTTAAAAAAAATGTTTACACGAGATCATACTCACAGTTTTGGCGGGTCAGAAACTATTCATAATTGGCTGTTGCAGTATTTGCAGCTGCAGTTACAGAGATATAGAGTATTGACAGTGATCAGATTGCATTTAGACAGTTAGGACTCAAAGAGGTTTCGTGTACAGAGCATCAGATTTGAAGTTTGTCAGCTCCATCACTATGCAATATCCAGGATCCAGGAGGAGACGGATGTAGTGAAGGACTGGAGTGTTCGCAACCCTTTCCCAAATGGTACCGCTAAGGAACAGGAAAGCTGTAACAATAGCTTAAATGCTCTTATACATATTCTTCCCCTTGTGTAATCAAAGAAAAGGGGACTAGTTTATTTTTTGGTTTCTTACATACAAGTTCCTAGATAGTGTCTTTTTTTTGGGTTTCTTACATACATGTTCCAGATAGTGTGAATAGAAACTCATGCAATAAGTTATACGTGCCCATCTTGTTAACTGTTTAGTATATTGGTCAAATTGACCAATATGAATTAATTGCATACTCCGTAGGACAGTGAAAACATTTTCTTTTGCTGCTCTTATTATATTTTTCTCTGGAACGTGATTTTATTTGTCCACAAAGGTGCACCAACAAGTTTACTTATCAGACAACCCAAATGATTCTGCCATATTTATTCACATGCTGAGAGGACACGCTATTCACATGAGAAAAATACTATTCACATGAGAATGCTACTACTTCCTCTTCTTGTATGTCTTGTGTAGGAAGGACTTCAACACTAAACATGCTACTACTTCCTCCTCTTGTATATCATGTGTAGAAAGGTCTTCAACACTGCTCGTATACCATTTCACTTGGCTGTGCTTCAATGTCTGATATAAGGTTTTCATAACTCTCCCTTTCATACTCAGAGAAAGCCCTCTGAAAGTGGAAAAAAAAATCAAGTATGGTACATGTGATTATATATATATATATATAAAGGTTGAATACAGAAATGGTAGCACGCTATTATGTATGTAAGTGAAAAGTCACCAAACATTTGCTAAATGTCAACCTCAAGATCGAGTTCTTTGTACAGAGCCTTCACTTGTGCTACACAAGCAGGATCTGATTTCCCATAGTTTTCCTGCAAACGGTAAGCAGAAATTAGGATAGTATTTTTTTAATCATATATCAGACAAAGATATAGTCTAATTTGTTTTAGTCATATATCGGACAAGGTAGTCCATGGGGCTTACAAATAAGAAATCCTTTTGCTTCTCATCAGCACGCTGAAGTGCTTGAACAAACAACCAGGAGCACTTGAAGTCTTCAATGTCAGTTCCAATCTGCCATAAGATGTTTTTGGTAATAAAACGCACACAGTTTTTTGTGGTATCATTGTGATTAGCTAAATACTGAACTTGCCTTGCCGATAACATCTGGATCACCAAAACAGTCTAGGTAATCGTCCTGAAAGGAAAATCATATTTATATAAAAAAAGGGGTGTGCCCAGAGAAAAAAAAGACGTTCAAGATTAAAAATATCAAATGTACTACCAAGATGACTACTACCTGAATTTGGAAGTAAACACCCATTTCAACTATTTTTTGAATCTTAACCCATTTCAACTAGGATTTGCTTCACTTGAACATAATCATCCAAACTCTGGCCGGACAGTAGCAGAGCACATGCAACCTTGTAACAGGTCAAAAGGATTTTGCTGCTAGTGAATCACAACTCCAGAGTAAGGTTACCGATCATGAAAAGAAACAAACAAATTGAACATCACTAAAACATGCACATAAATACTTTCTGCGGATATGAACTAACAGAACTGTTGCTACTAGAGGCTAGAGGTATGTGTTCAGTTTTCATGTTGGTGAGCACACGCCAGTCCTAGTCCAAATCCCGATCGGAAAAGTGAAATGAGTGAACAGGGTAGCTAGTTTTCCATGGATTGTAATAATATAGGATTGTAGGGTATTAACTATAGCAGGAAATTATTGATGTGCTAAAGATACTGTGGAAACATGTTAGGCGGGGCACTTCTTTTTGCGGGCAAATAGAAGGAATAGTACGCTGTCTTGTATTCTACAATGCGCCGGTAACTGCATATAATTCAAACTTTTGTCAATTGCAGGAAAAGAGAGTGATAAAAAGTATCAAATGACGATCTTTTTTGCAAGGTACCAAAAACACATAGTATGATATGACGGGAATATTCATAATCAGGTGACGTACACATGTACAGTATACTTGTTCAGATCTTTGCGTCCTTCATTTGTTGTAATTTGGTCTAGCAACTCTCCTGAAGTAGTCTGAAACTCGACCTAGATGTGTAGTAGTAAGATTTTGGCCATGTGCCAAAACTTGCCCTAACATACCACCAATTTTGAGCATAAAAAGTTTACCCCGTTGAATAAGTCCAGTAGATCAACGTAATAGGTTTTCCCAAAAAAAAATAGCGCCTAAATATCCGTGAAATTTGGCTGCTGAGCACAAGTCCATCATTTATAGCAATGAGGCCAACCTGTTCAGAGTTAAAAAGGTATAACTGACAAATGGACTAGAACGAAAAGAATATTACCATGCATACTTCCTAAGAAACCAACATTATAATATGACTAAAGTCTAATAAAGGTGTGAAATTGCCTTTTTGAAAAATCATCTATGCCTGCCTTTCTTTAGTTGAAGTACAGGAATAAAATCTCCTATGAATAATTGAGCCATCTTTAGACACAGAAAAATTCAGTTGGCGAACCTTTGGAAGTCTACCAACAAGGCTTTCCTCAGCTCGCCTAGTATGAGAGTTGTCCATAATATCATCAAGAATTAATAGAAGTAAGCTTGAAGCTGCACAGTATCCAAAAGTACAACCCAGGAAACAAATTAGACCTGTTAACATGCATGGCTTTACAATTATCAAATCGGCAAACTGTACAATGTGCTCTATACCCATTCGATACCCCAACCGAGGATACAAGCAAGAAGCACTTCCTCCTCGCTTGGTTCAGATCCAGCGTTCAGCAAATTATAGCTCTCAAGGACAGCCAGGCCACGGTTTAGCTTTCCTGTTGGGCAACTCTAAATCATCTGTCAGCTAGAAAAGATCGCCATGTATATCATCGTGGGATTTTTCTCAAGTTCAAATAGTTGCTCACCGCCAAGTACATTGTAGTCCAGCATCTGCTCAGAGGAAAAAGGAATTTAGCTAACCATGTAAACAACTGGTTGTCATAGGTAAAACAGATTGAATAACTAGGAAATACTCGTTTCAATAGCAAGAAATCATGGATAAAATAAAAGTGGGATTGGCAGCAAGAGGTAATGAAGTGTCGCTAAATACGTAGATCAACCACCACCAAAACTGTCCCATGTCTCAAGTCACGGATTCAGTTTTTGTTTCATTTGTATTCTTTTGGATGAACTGACTGTTCGATCGGTATTAAAAGTTGCGAGCTCAATTTTCCCTAGCATCGTGACTACCATCCCCTCGCCATATGCATCAATCAGAGCTAGCTACATACCTCCAACTCCAGCACGCAGCCAACCGTAACAAGGGAAATGGAAAAATAGAAGCATGAGAGAATTAGTTAATGGAGGTAGCTAGCACTATTTCTCCTCACCCCGTCGAGCCATTGGATGGCGTCGTCGTTGAAGTCGAAGGCGGGGTCCCGGAGAAGCTCGCCCTTGAGGGTCCCGTACACCCGCCGGAACGCCTCCTCCGCCGCCCGATGTCCCGACCCCCGCTGCCGCCGCCGACGCCGACGCCGAGGGCGTAGCCATCCTGATCGATCCCCCACCTGCTTCGGCTTGTGGGTGAGAGCCTGAGAGGGCGCGCGCGCGCTAGCTGTGGGCCTGTGTCGCACGACCAGTACGTCCAGTCAGCTCGACACGACGCGTGGTGTGGGCTTGGCGATCCTTTGCTTATCCCAGCGTCCTTTCCGAGCGACTCGTCAGGAGCGCCTCCGGCATCCTCGGTCCACGTTGCATGGGTAATAAATTAATTGTCATGTCAGCAATTTTAACGATGTGTCACTGTATTAATTAAAAAAGAGGTGAAATGAGTTTTATGGTGATGAAACTTCAGGTAAATAGTTACCACAGCTCGTGTCTTGCATGTGACCTGAGAAACAACAATTAATGAAACTATGCATTGAAAGAGAGGTGTTTCATTCTAATTTCAAACACGGTGTCATTCTAGATAGCTGTGTCCACCAAACTTCCATTGAGACTGGCCTCGTGAGCACGGCCTCCTCGGCATCTAGCTCGGCCCCCGCCTCGAAGCGGCAGCTGGCGATGACGTGCAAGCTTGCAAGTCGAAGAATTGAAGAGAGCGTGCGGCGTGGGAAGAGGGAGTAGCGGAGACGACGAGCAGCGCGGGCACCGGGGCAGGGTGGCCTGCACGGCCAGAACTGTTAGAAATTTAGGCATCATTCGGTATATTTTAATTCCAGAAATTAGCAACAAATTCATGACAACAATGAGTGATCCAGTAGTAACATAATATGTGCGAGTGTTCAAGTTAAATCTCATAAATAACATGAACAACATGAGAAACCGAAAACAGAACAAAACGATGTTCAGGATGTACCCAGAGGCGGGGCCGGTACAGGAGGCATCGGATGCGCCGTCACCGGCTGGAGGAATAGTGTTAACCATCCTCGACTGGCCTTGCTCGAAGTAGTCGATCTGATTCGGTGCAGTGGCAAGTCGATGCAGTGGAGTCCCTCGAACGGTCACTGGGATGTAGTCGTTCACGTGAGGAAGACGGCCACCAGGAAGTAGTCGTTCAAGTTGACGAAGTCGGCCACCAGGAAGTAGTAGTACAGGTTGACGAGACCGGTCACCAGGAAGTAGTCGTACGGATGATGAAGTTAGCCGCCGGAAAGTAGTCGTTCACAGCAGTGAGCAGGCGCGTACTCGTACGCTCCCCAAAAACCTTATCGCCCGCCTATCCCGAGCAGGATCACTTGGCAGGGAGGTTCGGAGGCAACTGCTCATGCAAGCAGAGTGCGCGTAAAGCTTGCGTTGGGAATGCAAGAGAGCAACAAAAACAGTGAGCAGAGAGAGGTCTCCTGAAATGAGTACTAGAGAGAGAGTCTGCTTGTGTGTTCTGGCTATGGGAGAGAGCCCCCCTTATATAGGCGACCCGAGGAGGAGGGGGATGAACATGGACACTCCTTGGAGGCAGCAATGGCCATAATGACGTCAGTTACTGGTCAGCCCAATAATGCCATTAAACGTCATCAGTTACTCTCAGCCATCAAATCGGCAGTTACTGGTAACGTTTAAGACTCAATCAATGTCATTTGTGGCAAAAGGTTCATCACACAGCACACGCTCCATCCGGGACTCTCCATCCGGGATTTAATTCCCTAGCATTTATTAGTGGACCTTTAATTCTTTGATTAATTGAGACTTAAATGGGCCAAGGCCCAATTAATCTAACAATCCCCACCAAGAATTTCAAAGTACACAAGAAAATACTCTCGACTCAACTGTTGTTTTGATATACTGGCCTCATGGCGGGGACTGTTAAGTTGAACATCCACCTGGGGCAAGAGCTACACTTGTTCACAACTGACCAATGGACTATACCTTGAATTGACAGTTTTGTGCAAACAAGCTTGACTAAAGCCCCTTTGCCAGTACTAGGCTGCTATAAGCATCCCCTCGGGTTCGAGCATATAAGTCATACTTCGTGCCTTTCATGGGTATCTAGAGATCACCCAATCTCATAGATTGTGACTAGCAATTGAACCCATATAGGTGCAATCCTTTGAGATGTTCTGTAGGTCAACATATTTGCCCTCATTGAGCCACTCGGATCACATTAAGGTTTTCACCAACCTGCCATACAGACTTAGAAGAGAAATGCACCTCCATTGGAATGAGCCCTTTTCAAAGGTTCTCTTCTCTAAGTTAAACAGTAGCTTGTTTCACCATCCTAATTCACGGGATCTCCGATCACATAGGACAGGTTACCACTACTGAGTAACACACATGAGTCTCAAGCCCAATTCCCTGGATGCATTGTCTATCACTTTACGTGAAAGACCCTTTGTGAATTGATCTGCCAGGTTCTTAGCCGTTTGGATGTAGTCCAAGGCTATCACTCCAGAGTTTCTCATTTTCCTGACAATTTCAGCCGCCTCTTTACATGCCTAGAGGACTTCATGTTATTCTTTGAACTGTTCACATTGACAATCACAGTTTGATTATCACAGTTCATGAGGATAGCCGGTATCGGTTTCTCAACTACCGGCAAATCCATAAGGAGATCACGAAGCCATTCGGCCTCAACAGTGGCGGTGTCCAATGCAGTGAGTTCTGCCACCATAGTTGACCTTGTTAAGATGGTCTGCTTGCAAGACTTCCAGGAGACAGCGCCACCTTCAAGTGTGAACACATATCCACTTGTGGCTTTAATCTCATCTGCATCAGATATCCAGTTTGAATCACTGTAACCCTCCAGTACTCTAGGGTATCCGGTATAGTGAATTCCATAGTCCACAGTACCTTTAAGAAAGCGCATTACCCGTTCAAGAGCTTCCCAATGAGCATCTCCCGGATTTGACACAAACCGGCTTAGTTTGCTCACAGCGAACGCGATATCGGGTCTAGTAGCGCTGGCTAGGTACATCAGTGAACCAATGATTTGGGAGTATCTCAGCTGATCTCTCATTATTCTTTTGTTCTTCCGTAATATTTTACTAGCATCATAAGGTGTTGGAGCTGACTTGCAGTCATTATATCCGAAACGACTCAAGACCTTCTCCACATAGTGGGATTGTGTGAGAACAACCCCACCATCACCTTCTCTCACTAGCTTAATATTTAGGATCACATCAGCCTCTCCCAAATCTTTCATCTCAAAACTCTGAGACAAAAACTCTTTGACTTCCTTAATCACATTAAGGCTTGCCCCAAATATCAGTATGTCATCTACATACAGACACAAGATCACTCCTTCGCCCCCACCATAGCGATAGTACACACACTTGTCGGTTTCGTTCACAACAAAGCCAACTGACGTTAAAGTTCTGTCGAACTTCTCATGCCACTGCTTAGGAGCTTGCTTAAGGCCATACAAAGACTTTATCAACTTACACACCATTCCTTCTTGACCTTCCACTACAAAACCTTCTGGCTGATCCATGTAGATCTCTTCCTCCAACTCTCCATTTAGGAAAGTTGTCTTAACGTCCATCTGATGAACGAGAAGACCATGAGAAGCTGCCAGAGAGAGTAGTATTCAAATGGTGGTCAATCGGGCAACCGACGAGTACGTGTCAAAGAAGTCCTCTCCTTCTTTCTGAGTATATCCCTTAGCCACTAACCTTGCCTTGTACTTCTCAACAGTACCATCAGGCCTAAGCTTTTTCTTGAACATCCACTTGCATCCTACAGGTTTGCACCCATACGGACGTTCCACGATTTCCCAAGTACCATTAGACATAATAGAGTCCATCTCACTCCGAACTGCTTCCTTCCAATAGTTAGCATCTGGAGAGGAATATGCCTCTTCAATGGTTCTAGGGGTGTCATCCATGAGGTACACAATGAAATCATCACCAAAGGACTTTGCAGTCCTCTGTCTCTCCTTTTGAGAGCTTCACTGTCATCCTCCTTAGGATTTTCCACATGTGTGTGTTCATTGTGTTCTATCGAAACAACAGGTTCTCTAGGTTCTTTATTAATAGACAGTTCATGACTAGATGTGCTAGCTTCCTCTTTCATAGGAAAAATGTCCTTAAAGAATGTAGCGTCTCTGGACTCCATAATTGTACCAACATGCATGTCAGGTACTCAAGATTTTACTATTAAAAAATCTATAACCTACACTGTGGAAAGCATAACCAAGAAAGACACAATCAACAGTCTTAGGTCCTAATTTACGTTTCTTGGTTATGGGCACATTCACTTTGGCCAAACATCCCCAAGTCCGTAAGTATGAAAGGGTTAGCCTTTTCTTTTCCCATTCCTCGAATGGTGTTATCTCTTTGTTCTTCATAGGAACACGATTCAGGACATGATATGCAGTCAATATAGCCTCACCCCACCATTCCTTGGAAAGTCCCGCTGTATCCAACATGGCATTAACCAAGTCAGTCAGAGTGCGGTTCTTTCTTTCGGCTACCCCATTTGACTGAGGTGAGTAGAGAGGTGTCCTCTCATGAATTATTTCATGTTCCTCACAGAACGCAGTGAATACATTAGAAAAATACTCTCCACCGCGATCAGACTTAACTCTTTTGATTTTCTCTCAAGTTGATTTTCTACCTCAGCTTTATAGATTTTAAAATACTGTAACGCTTCATCTTTAGACTTCAACAAATAAATGTAGAAAAATCTAGTAGAATCATCTATTAAAGTCATGAAGTGCTTTTTACCACCTTTTGTCAACACACCATTCATCTCGCACAGATCAGAATGAATTAAATCTAGATGTGCCAAGTTCCTCGCCTCAGCCGCGACATGAGGCTTGCGAGGTTTGCAAGACGCATCATACAACCAAAATTAACATGACTGAAACGAACCGAATTCTCAACGACGAGAATCCGACTCCCTGTACCCTCGAGATAGTCCCAGGAATAGCAGCTATCTCGTACAGAACTCATCTCAGTCGAATATCACATCCATACAACGATAAAAGATTTAGTACATGACATATATAAAACATAGCGTCTGGTACAAGCCCTCTGGGCTAAATCGATAATAAGAAACATCTGCGCAGCGGTAGCTAGAACATCAGGGACCACTCCTCCACAGGCATCCTTGAGCATAGCGCGCACCCTTCAATCGTACCACCCATTCTGGTTGAACTCGTGGTCGGGGTCTTCACCTGAGAACCCAAAGTCTGTCCCCAAGGAAATGGGACAGGTCCACATCACCAACCATAATATGAAGCAAGCTTTAAAGTGGCCTATTCTAAGGTATAGAAATAATCAAGGTTTGAGCCAGGGTTTTCTTATGCGAGCAGCAGCAGTAACCCAAATTCATCTCATCACCTACTCCTTCCCTCACACGCACATCCACTCCCCAAATCCACCCATCAGCCTCACATTTCCCATCGGGCTCGTCCTGCCACAGCAGGTTCCCGCAAACATTATCCACCAACGCCTTTCGCTCTCTAGTCGACTCGGTGAGCTCCCTCCCCACCTTGTCTCATCAGCATCGCTGGACCAATCTCTCATAACCCAAATCAAAGGATGAGGTAAGAAAGCAGATCCCCATGCTAGTTGGAACTTATGAGAAGCGGGTCGTCCGTAACCGTGGACACGGCTATACGTATAGTTTACACTCTGCAGAGGTGGCACTCCAGGAATCCATCCGGGCTGCAAGGCTAGTCCGCAACCAACCTGAGACACAGCCAACAGCAAAGACCCTAAACAGCAACGGCGCCAATCCTGCCTCCCTGGGCTCGGGAAACATCTGATCTAACATCTGCCCCAGGGATGTGAAACCTTCCCACCGGGGCCAGTCGGGGGCCGTGGTAAATCAGGGAGATTACGCCGCAACGAATCCCCCCTACACATATCAAGCTCGATCCTCCTACAGTCTCGGCACCGCACTAGAGTAGGCTTGCTGGAACCCTCCCCATACTGGGTAGATGGTGAGCACGGTATTCCCACGTCCAAAGTTGGAACTCGACTCGGTCCTTAATTGTCGGTAAAGCGAGTATCAGCGTCATAAGCAATCCGCCGCAACGGTCCGCAATCGGCACCCATAACAGGTATTGCCGCCCAAACTCCTCGAATAACCCAGTATCAAAAACCATGTACCCGCAACAGGTACCCCATAGGGACTGCCCGAGCGCAATCCCCCAGCACCTCGATCAAACGATCGAGTTGTTATTACTCGCTTACACCGCCTAGCTGCACTACTCCTCCCATACCACCCACAACTCACACCAAGAAGATCAATTCACAACCATCCCAACACATGCATAGAATAGCATATTCCATAAAGTGAGTAGTAGGTAGCAAGGTAACGGAATATTATCAATGGCAGTGCAGGTTTATCATGCGAGTAAAGTAAAGCGCTAGCATACTAGTTGCATGTCTAATAGGTATTTCAGAGAATGGCAGGGCGTGAACCTGGGCAAAAGTCTTCGTCATCGACAAAGCAGTTGTCGTAGTGGTCCGGCTCCTCCTGACTCTCCGGAACTCCTAGGGTCGCGAAAAATAAAATAAGGCGCGACTACTAGCAAAGGAACACCAAAACAGCGATGAAAGAAATCCCAAATAACACCAAACTCTACACTAACGCGTAGGTCAAGATTTTAGAAAAATATAGAAACTGGTTTCATATTTTTCTGAGCTACGGTTGATTTATCATTAATTTTACAAGTTTAAATCATTTTCTGAAAATATTAAATAATTTCCGAAAAAGAAAACAGACAGAAATTAGCCCGCTGACGTCAGCATGACATCATGCTGACGTCAGCAGTGGGGTCCGCCTAGGATGACGTCAGCAGTGGGCCCTGCTGACGTCAGCGTTGACTGGTCAACGGTCAACGGGTCAACGGTCAGCCCTGGTCAGTGGGCCCCAGCGGTCAGTGACACACAATGTATGACATGTGGGCCCCATACGTCAGCACAATTATTCGGAAAAAGAAAAAGAAGAAAGCGCTGCTGGGCCGGAACTGGGCCGAAAGAAAAGTCCAGGGGGGTAAACTGGACTTAAGCGCGAACTTTAGGCCCACGAAGGGGGTGCTGTTGGATCTGCTCTGGTGGACTTGGTCCATGGTGAGCCGTGAGTGTGGTGTACGTGAGCCAGGTGCACGAGATCGGATTGTGGCCGACTCGGGATTTTCTGCGGGTGCTCGTGCGACGTGCTGGTGTGGTCCAGCGTGTGGCTTGGCCACGACGCGACACGACGCGCGCGCGGCGCGCACCAGAGCACGGCCGGCGGCGACGGTCGACGGCGAAACTCGCCGGGAATGGCTCGGCGCTGGCCTAGAGGCGGTGCTAGGGCTCGGCTTGGGTGTGGTGGACATGAGCGGGGAGAAAAAAGGTGGGGTTTGACCCACGCGAGCTCTCGACGAAGGCAGGCGGCGCTCGGCCGGCGAGCGGCGGCGGCACGCGACGGGGTAGGGTCGCGCGGCCAGAAAAGGCCTTGGCTGCGAGGGCGTTGCCACCAGCGACTGCTGGGACACGGCTAGGAGCGCGTGCGCGGGCACGTGGTTCACCACGGCCGCGGCACGGCCTTGGCGCGCGCGCGACGAGCAGAGCTCGGCCGCGGCGGCCTCGGCTGCTGGAAGGCGATGGCGGTCTGCAAAGGGGGTTAGTGGCAGCGGCACGATGGGGTCCTGCACAAGATCGACGGCCTCGGCTCGAAGACCGGGTCCCAGAGATGGCTAGCAACTGCGGTGCGGCGGCGCTCGGTCGGAGACAGGGGAGAAAGGGGGAAGAACGACGGCGCTCACCTAGGGGCTAGTAGACGTTCGCAGCAGCTCGGGGTAGTGCTCGCGATGCTCCTCCGGTGCTCGTGCTCCTCTTCCCGTCCTTGGTCCGGCTCGGAGTCGGCGGCTCCGCGAGCGGCGGCGCTCCGGTCTTCGGTGTCGACGCGGGGAAGACGATCGGCTTCCCCTCCTCCCTCGGCTTCTCCTCCATGGGCTTCCCCGACTCCTTCTCCCACTCCTCACCCTCTCGAATTGGATCTAGACCCCAAGGGGGGCGGCGGCGGCTTGAAGGGAAAGGGCTTCCGACGCTGGTTTTATAGGGCGGCCGCTAGGGCTGGAGGGCACGGACGGCGAGATGGATGCGGTGGGCGGCCGCGGCCACGCGTTGCCATCGCAACGGGCCGCGAGGAGGGCTGATGGGACCGGCTCCGCGGGAGTGGGTGCTCACGGGTGCGCGCGGCAGAGAGAGAGAGAGCAGAGCGAGCGGCCGCGCGGGGAAGGAGAGGAGGGAGAGAAAGCTGACAGGTGGGACCCGCCTGTCAGTGAGAGGGATGAGGACGCGGAGGCGACGCGGTGAAGTTTGGGCCAGCGCTGGGCCGAAAGGCCGGCTGGGCCGGTCGGCTGGTTGGCTCGGGAAAGAGAGTTCGAGGGGGTTTCTCGGACTTTGGCTTCGGTTTCGGCCCAACAGGGTTAGGTTAGGTTTTAAATTAGTTTAGTTAGGATTTGTTTGAATTCAAATCTAGAATTTGAATTCAAACACAACCAAAAATCCAATAAAACCAAATAAACTCCAAATCACACCTATTTGGTCCTTAGCACTTCAAATTATTTTTAATTTGAATTTAAATTGCCTAGGAATTTAGCGAGCAATTAGAAGACACTCTTATATGTTTGTTGTCTTGCACAAAATTCACCAAAAATTTTTAAATTCACATTTTTGCACTCAACAAATCCTAAGGGTATTTTAGGGTTGTTACAATGACAGAGTCACGAATGCCAAACATTAGATTCATTATTAACGTTTGCAGCATGGTTCACAACTTTATTACAATTGTCTGACAAAGAAAAGCGGAACGAGCCTCCTCTATCATAACCTTTTCCAATAAAACTTCCAAATTTAGAGATTACACATTTATTGGATTCAAAGACTAATTGAAAGCCGTCTATACACAGAAGAGACCCGCTGACTAAGTTCTTTTTGATGGTGGGGACATGTTACACGTTCTTCAGTCGAACGGTCTTTCCCGAAGTAAGCTTTAGATCGACCGAACCAGCACCAAGAACACACGCATGTGATCCGTTCCCCATCAACACGGAGGAAGACCCGCCTGCCTGGTAAGAAGCAAATAAGGAAATGTCAGCACAAACATGAATATTAGCACCAGTGTCAATCCACCAATCGGGTGAATGACATACTGAAAGAACTGTAAGTAAAAGATTACCGTACCCCGACATTCCACCAGTCTCACTAACAACCATGTTGGCACTGCCACCATTGCCGCCATTGTTTTTGTCCTTGCGGCGCGGGCACTTTGCAGCAAAGTGGTCCGGGCTACCACAACAATAACAATGCCCCGTCGGCGGTTTCTTCTTCTTCTTGAACTGAGCCGTCTGATTAGCCTTTGTCTGGTTCTGTTGCGGCTTGTTCTTCTTTTTGTTGGATGCATTGAAGTTCTTCTTTTGCACCAAGTTGGCATTAGAAGATCTAGCAATCCCTTTACCACGTTGGTCTTTTGCCCTCGCCTTCTCTTCCACATCAAGAGTGCCGATGAGATCGACAATAGTAAACTCTTGTCTCTTGTGTTTCAGAGAGGTCGCAAAATCCTTCCAAGAAGGTGGCAACTTGGAGATAATACCTCCAGCCACAAACTTGTCAAGCAACCGACATGGAGCATCCTTGCTATAGTTCTCAAGATATCTAGCCAGCGCCTGGATCTCATGGGCCTGCTCTACCACAGAACGGTCTTCAACCATCTTGTAGTCAAAGAGCTGTTCCATGACATACAGCTCGCCACCAGCATCAGAGACCCCAAACTTAGCCTCAAGCGCATCCCAAACATCTTTGCCACTCGGCAACAAGAGGTACGTGTCCACAAGGCTTTCAGCGAGAACACTCATGATGGCACCTCTAAACAGGTTATCGGCCGCCATGAAAGCCCGCTCCTCCTCTGGAGTGAACTGTTCGGGCTTCCCCTGTATGACATGCATGATGTTCATTGCTGTCAACCACAGCGTGACCCTCTCGCGCCAACGTTTGTAACTAGACCCATCGAAAACATTTGGTTTGATTGATGCGGCAGAACCAGCTACCGAAAGCCTATTATTAACATAAGGTTTTTGGATTGTTAGAAATTTAGGCATCATTCGGTATATTTTAATTCCAGAAATTAGCAACAAATTCATGACAACAATGAGTGATCCAGTGGTAACATAACATCTGCGAGTGTTCAAGTTAAATCTCCTAAATAACATGAACAACATGACCGAAAACAGAACAAAACGATATTAGGGTGTACCCAGAGGCGGGGCCGGTACCGAAGGCACCGGATGCGCCGTCACCAGCTAGAGGAATAGTGTTAACCATCCTCGACTGGCCTTGCTTGAAGTAGTCGATCTGATTCGATGCAGTGGCGAGTCGATGCAGTGGAGTCCCTCGAACGGTCACCGGGACGTAGTCGTTCACGTGAGGAAGATGGCCACCAGGAAGTAGTCGTTCGAGTTGACGAAGTGGGCCACAAGGAAGTAGTAGTACAGGTCAACGAAACCGGCCACCAGGAAGTAGTCGTACGGATGATGAAGTTAGCCGCCGGGAAGTAGTTGTTCACAGCAGCGAGCAGGCGCGTACTCGTACGCTCCCCAAAAACCTTATCGCCCGCCTATCCCGAGCAGGATTACTTGGCAGAGAGGTTCGGATGCAACTGCTCACGCAAGCAGAGTGCGCACAAAGCTTGTGTTGGGAATGCAAGAGAGCAGCAAAAACAGGAAGAAGAGAGAGGTCTCCTGAAAGGAGTACCAGAGAGGGAGAGTCTGCTAGTGTGTTCTGGTTGTGGGAGAGAGCCCCTCTTATATAGGCGACCAGAGGATGAGGGGGGATGAACCTGGACACTGCTTAGAGGCAGCAATGGCCATAATGACGTCAGTTATTGGTCAGCCCAATAATGCCATTAAACGTCATCAGTTACTCTCACGTCACGACACGACACGGCCACGGCCACGGCCCGGCGAGCAAGCGCGCGCGTGTGGCACGCCCTTCTCCTTTTACCAACTTCACAAGTGGTCCACAGTTGGTCCACCATTTAAGTTGGTTAGGATTCCCGTTGACTCTCCATCCGGGATTTAATTCCCTAGCATTTATTAGTGGACCTTTAATTCTTTGATTAATTGAGACTTAAACGGGCCAAGGCCCAATTAATCTAACAAGAACAGGCGCCGGCAGCAAGGCCATATCGACCTCCGGAACGAGCTGCTCGAACGTGAGCATGTCGTGGTCCTCGTCGCCGGTGAGGCTGCGGGCGTCGGCGTCGGTCTCCGCAACAACGAACCGGACGCCGTCGTTGCCGGTAGTGGAGCAGCAGATGGCGACGTCGCCGGTGTCCGCAAGGTAGTGGAGCTTGCCGGCGAGCGGAGCGAAGGGGAGGCCAGGGTCGCCAACAGGGAAGATCGGAGGGACTAGACGATGGCGTCGAAGGGCGGAAGCTCATCGCCCTCGAAGAGCAGGATTTGCTGCAACACCGGGGCCACGACCCACACTGCCTCCATGGCGCTCGCCTTTGCTTCGCCTCCACCTCGCGGGCGCTCAACCCCTGCGCGCCGCCGCCGTGTCTTCAGCCGCTGCGTCGCCTCCGCCTCCTCGTCCAGCTCAAGAACGCATCTTTTCTTTTGAGAAGAGGACTATGGCCACGGAGGACCGACGAGAGGAACAGGCTAAACTGACGGTAGCAAACAGAATGCCATGGCCGTGTTTCTTTCCTTTTTTAGGAAATATTTTTTCAAAGAGAATATTACATGCATAGACTATTAAATAAAGTCTATTTGCAAAATCTTTTTAGGGATGAGTGTAACTTTCCGCAACGAATCTAATGAGCCTAATTGTTCATAATTTACTATAATAATTCTACAGTAATTATTCTCTAATCGTGCGGTCAAAGACATTTTGTCTCATGAATTAGTCCAAGGTTGTAAACGTAGTTTTGTAAACTAATTTTATTTAATACCCTTAATTATTGGACAAACGGGGTAAAAAAATTTTCCACCTCAAAGAAACACGGCCGATGGCATCATATAACTTTGTATCTTTTGATGGTAAATATCCGTGCTCAATCTTTCAATGGTATATATATCCAAACATGTGTTCTTTTAATGGTATCCATTTTTGCCAAATAAAAATATCGACACATACATAGTACCTAATACATTCTCAGTGGGGGTTTTATGGACAATAAATTAACTGTTATGTCAACATTTTTCATAATGTGTCAATGTATTAATTAGGAGAGATGAAATGAGTTGCATGACGATGAAACTTCATATACACAATTACCTAGACAGCTTGTGTTTTACATGTGACCTAGAAAACAATAATTGATGAAACTATGCATCGTGAGGAATGTGTTTCATCCTAATTTCAAACACTTTTAGATGATGTGTCACTCTAGGCAATTATGTCTACGAAACTTTCATTGAGACTGGACTGAAAAACGGCCGAGTACACGAGTAACACGACGGCGCCTCGTTGTCGTCGTTGCTTTTCTTTGTGTTTCATGGCTCTTGTTTAGATCTCAAATTCCATCCCAAAGTTTACTATGCTAAAAAAAAATTCTCATCACATCAAAATATCGGTACATGTATAGAGTATTAAATGTAGATGAAATTAAAAACTAATTGCACAGTTTTGTTGTACTCTGCAAGACGAATATTTTGAGCCTAATTAATTAATTTTTGGATAATTTTTTACACATACAAACGAAATGCTACAGTGAGGCACGCACCCCAAAAGACTAAAGTTTGCTCCCAAATCTGGCTGTGTTTGGATCCCAGGGACTAAAGTTTAGTCCCTCAAATAAATGACAATTAGTAGCATTAAACATAAACTAATTATAAAACTAATTGCATAAGTCATATATACTCCGCGAGACGAACCTAACAAGTCTAATTAACCTATAATTAGTACATAATTATCAAATCATTACTGTAGCATTATATTGTCTAATCATGGACTAATTAGGATTAAAAGATTCGTATCATAAATTAGTCCTGGCTTACGTAATGCATTTTGTAATTAATCTATATTTAATACTTCTAATTAGCATTTTTCCATTCGATGTGACGGGTGTAAAAAGAACCAAACACTTAGTCCCGAGCCCGGGGGCGCATGCATGGGCCCTCTAGTTTAAATCCCAAATTTAACTCCTAAATTACACTATGTAAAAAGAAGATTCTGATCACATTAAAATATCGACACCTATATAGTACTAAATACATTTTAAATCTAATTAATCTATACTTGAATAATTTTTCATAAATACAAATAAAATGTTACGGTCCGTATTTATTATAGAGCGTAAGGTTTAGGCCAAAATATAAAGAGGCCTCGTTTTCCAAGGCGTTTGGGCGGAGGCCCTGACTCCCGAGCAGCTAGCTGCTGTCCTGCTTCTGTGGGATTGACACGGGAGATTTCACGGAAACTGAAAAATCTGAGAAATGTCATTGCATCCACTGGGCTGGACTGTTTAACTCGCGAGGACGCACCGCTCAACCGCTTGGGTGTCTGTCACTACTGTCTTCCCGAGGCAAAGCTGCTCGTACGCTAGCTCCGGGTGGGTTTATGTGCTCGCGTCGACTGCGAGCTGTCTGGGACCGGTAAACCTCCGTTCAATTGAAGTGCAATTCTAAGATTAAAAAAAACCACACACAAAATATAGTCCTAACAACAACTTTCTTATCTCTCTAAATAAATAATTATCTACATCAGAATTGGAATAATTATTAGAAGTAGAATGTTCACTTGTCAAGAGAACCAATCTATCTGCAAAAAAATTAGCTAGATTTGATCTTTTTATGAGACGGACGGAGTAAACTACCGCCGCTATTTTAAATTATAAATAGTTTTAGGTCTTGTTTGGATTCATCCAACTAATTCATGAGCTGGTTAGCTGGAATTAGCTGAGTTGTTTGGATTCATCCAACTAATTCATGAGCTGGTTAGCTGGAATTAGCTGAGTTGGACTAGCTAATTGGATAACTATTATTCACCTAATAAAAATGACATGTTAGCTGAGAATTAGTTGGTCCTGTTTGGATCCACCACAGGTAAAATTAGCTAGCCAGTGATTAGCTGGTGGATCAAACATAGCCTTAGTTTTTTTTAATACACAATACAGTATTTGATATCTAAATCTGTACTCCTAGTCAGACCGCACCGGGGAACCGCGACCGCACCTCTCCTTCCGTCTGCCCGCGTGCGATCCAACGCCCACATCTACTTCCTGTTTCTGCGTGGATCGCGCATCTACCTCCGCAAACTCCCCACGCCCGCGAGACGCCCCCTCCATCCGTCCCGCGACGCCCCCGCGCCGACCCCTCTCTCCCCGCGACGCCCCCGCCCCCCACGTCAGATCCCGCGACGCCCCCTCCCGCGCCTCCCCCCCCCCCCCCCCCCGCGCCGACCCCTCTCCCCCTGCTCCCCCTGCGCCTCCCCATCCCCCGCGCCGCCCCCTCCCGTGACGCCCAACGCCTCCCCATCCCCCCCCTCCCCCCCCCCCCCCCCCCCACGCCGACCCCTCTCCCCCTGCGCCGCCCCCTCCCCGCGTCGACTCCCCTCCCCCACGTTGAATCTCACTGCATGGATTAAGAGGAAGAACCGTGGAAACCCTAGACGACCGGAGGACAATCGACAGCGACGCGGATCTCACTGCGCCAATTACCCCCCTTCAGGTATGATGAACCAAACATATTCGTACAACAGTAGATGGATCCGGAGAATTTGTGGATGGATATGTTTGGTTTGCAAGGTAATTTCAGAGTTCCTACAATTATCTTTGCTCATGAATGCTAATTCGTCATATGTTTCTGGTGGTAGAAAAATAGATGGAGATGGTCATCCCTGTTTGTGTGCTCGGCAGCTGATTGGATGACACAGTTACTGTCTTCGAGAGCTCAAGCTACTGCCCATCTTGATAGAAACTGTGGCAGTAAAGCCATAGAGAGTGAGGTACTTTCTCATCCTTTAATTATTAAGTCACGCATTTGTAAAATTAGAGTGGGTAGTAGAGCAGCCTATAAGAAAATAATAATAATAATAATAATATGCATATTGCTTCTTGGGACTTTGCCAGGTTGCAATTATTGTTCAACAGTTGCAACTTGCGGCGGCAAGTCGGTGACTTGGTTGCGGCTGAATGTTTAAAACAGAACCACTCACTCATTCGACGGTTCAGGGGTATGTGCAACTATGTATTCATTATCATTGTGATGCTCATTTAGGATTGTGTCCTGTATCTGTATTCACCAAATTAGCTTGCTGCTAAGTATGGTCAACAATGGATAAGCAATGGCTTTGAATCAATCAACTTTATCTTTGTAATACTAGGTACAGAAAGGGTCATTTCTTTCAAAGTTTAATTAGTGGCTGCGTAATCCTGTCAAAGGAAGGCCTCTAATATATGGTTGCACCAGCAGGTGCTCATATTTTACCATTGTTTGCAGGTTGCCTTTGAGACGCTTAAGAGGAAGAAAAATGGATTGTAGAGGTAAGTTGTAACCCTCATTACTACTGCTTATGGTAATGCTATATTGCTTCGCCTTTAATTTGTACAGCTCAAATGATTTTGTACAGTAAGCCATATCCAGTATAGTAAGGGATAATAATAGGATTTTTAGTGTCCTATATGTTTACGTTTCATTGTCCTGTACATTTACTATAGGGTTTAATACTGTAACTTACCATTTGGTTGTTCACTTTTCAGCGATCCGAATTAATATTGCATTTGTAGAATTCACTTGAGAATTCAAGGAATTGCTAAATAGGTTAGTGCCCAATTTCTCTTTCTCAAGAAACTGGTAACCTGGTATTTATTTTGTGCACATCTTGGAGCTGGTGCTGCTTTGCCTCCTGGTAAAAATCTTACAAGGAGTTGTTTCCCCATCAATACACAAGAATTACTAATATAAGAATAGTTTTGACAATGTTTAATGTGATTCTGTAGTAGCATGTGCATTTATCTGTCTTGGTTCGAATAGTCCATTATCCTGGCCTTTATATCCTACGCCATATATGTAGCTGCTGACAAGGAGTCCTACTTGATGAATGAGGAAAAAGAGGACATAAATCCAAGGTACTTTGCTTGCCTAGAGGTAACCATCCAAACTGAATTTTATGTTTAGTACTCCTTCCTTCCAACAATGATCATCATATAATTCTTTTCATTAAGGCCACACAACTGTTTTTATTTTTGCTGCCACTCATCGCAGTCAGCTAATTAATTAGATAATTACTCTTTGGATATGAAGCTAGGTACATCTATCAAGCATATGTAAATCTATTAGTTCCTGTTTCCTGCTTCCATTTGTGCAATTCTTGTGGTGACCGTGGTGCATTGAGCATAGAAATTATTTTTCACCATTCGTAAAAATAAAACATGTTTGATTACTTCTGTTATCTGGAATGTGGTGATATGTTTTGGCCTTTTAGCAAATCTGTATAGGTTTATTGTCCTTTTTCTGTCATAGGTGATATACTTGTACGTGAAGAGAACAGGCGGTTGCATGTTTGTGATCGTGCCTTTATTTTTTAAAATAATTGTGAATGTTGAAAGAATCTTGTGGTGTGGTATGTTTTTTTGGATACCAACAAGGTCTGATTGCTATAGAATCACCAAATTGGTGATACCCCAGGTCAGTAGCACAGTCCTGCTCTATTGGTCTTAGGGGGTGCTGGAATCATTCAGTAATTATCATTTAGGGAAGCTGGAATCATACAGTAATATCTACTCTGATTCGTTTTTTTGCTTGATAGTGTAACTGTCATAGAAAGTTGGTTATCTTTATTCTTGCTCAAGTGATACTTCAGCACTATCCAGTTTTCTAATTGTATTTATCATTGACATTTTATCACTTTTTTTTTACAATGAAGTCTGATGAAAGAATCAGCTTTTAAGTGGTTTTTTTTGCTGACTGGATTACTGATTGCAGAAACAGTGATCAGAAGCCTGATGCACTACACTGTTTTAGAATTTTTGCTCCATGTGAGACTGGCTAGAATAGACTACCTCAGTTATCTGTTGCCTTTATAAATTAGTTTAATAGGGTTATGAAATAGTGTGTTTATAGAATTATTTGAGGAGCAAATGTTATTTCACTGGATCTAAAATAAGCCTGCTTGACTTAGAGGCGGTTGTGGATTAATTTTTTGTTCTACTTGTTTTGAGTGAATATTTGAAACCATTATAGAACTTAATGATATGAAAATTCCTTAAGAGGGGTTGATGATGGAGGTGGCGATGAGGAGTTGTGGAGCTCCGGTGAGGCCCTACCTTACCTACGATTGGATGACAGAAGCTGATCGATAAATATGGGTGGTGCGGAAATTAGAGGGAAACGAAGGTGATGAGATTGTACCGATCTGTTCTGTTGTGTTCACGTGTCCAACTGTTCATTTGGTACTTTGGAATTATATATACAATTTGAATATTGTTTAAGATAGTGTACATCTCAATTATTATATATGTTATGGTAAAGATGACGCATGATGAAAATGATGCTTACCAAGAATTATTTTGTCCACCATCCATGCTCTCATCGATCGTCCAGCTTCGCCTGCCCGTATTGTACAGCTTATGTAGTGATGATGATCATCCACGGGCTTCACATCAGTGATGTCAAATCACAACCTAGCTAGCCATTTTACTTTGCACCGGTTCACCCAACTAGTTTCCGTGAAATGGACGACTCCCCCATCCATTGCCGGCCACTTCTAGATACCTCAATGGGCGACAAGTGAAGTGTGCCCGTACTTTACCTATCATCAGCAGGATAAAAGTGGTGGCCATGAACCAGAAATGGATCATGATGTCAGATTCCAAATCATTATCAAGATCCAATCTCTTTTACAAAGTGGTGCACAAGACAATGGGGAAAGAAAACGGCTGGGTCTTTCTTCTACTTTTGATTATTCATATTCAAACATCAGATCCCATGCTCACCGAACCTTCATAATTTTTTATAGAACACACCTGCACACTTCCATACCACCGTGTTTTATGATTGCTCATCTCTGGTGAACTGTGGCGAGTACCTCTGCGCCAGTCCAAAGAGGCCAAGGGTGCCTCCCGTATGAATCATCACCACTTTGGCCTCACTGTCTTGACGACACAGATCCACGGCTTGCTCCCAGGCAGCCAAGGTGTACATCGGATCCAGCAGGATACCGGTCTGCTGAGCGACCTGGCGACACGTCGCGATTTCACCATCCAGCACCTTGCCAAATCTGAAGGAAATGGTGAAAGGTATTGATAGATCAGTGAAAGAAAAGTCCAAAGTATCCTGTTCTATTGTCCAAAGACATAATTTGAAAATGACAGTTTCGTTCACCAAACAGAGCACATTATTGAATGTTGATTCCTCTCAGAGAGAAGGTAGATGTGTATCCTCAATCACAATCGGATACCCCCACTGCAAGTAATAGATGCATACCCGCAAATTACAAGGATCTTCATATGATGAAAATGTTACCACTTATACATTAAATGGCACTAGAATTATATTGCAGAAATAGGAAGCATGCCATCATCACGCAATCCTTTGTTATACTGTAAAACATACAATTTTGGAGTTTCAGGGAACTTTATTGCATCGGAATTCAAAAATTATTCCTTATCAGTTTTGTGAAGTGTTCAGGACTGAACATAACTCAATTGGTGGGAGAGGCGTGAATGTACACCCCACCACCAAATTTCATGTCCTCTTCAACACATATTTGGATGTCTATTTCTTCTTATTTACAATGCCACCTAGTTGTATGTTTAAAATAGAGTATATAAACTTTAGTGCCGACTTAGCCATACCTTCTAGGTGAAAAACGCTCCACCCATTTAAGTAGACTACCATGAGTATCTTCTTCCACCATTCCGTGGAAAATTCCGGGGTAAAGCTTTTTAAAATCATATACGAGTGACTTCTCTCGTTGTCTATAGCTTTCAAGTGAGTCAGCAAGCATGACAGCAGTAACCCTCCACTGGAGTCTGCATGAGAAGGAAATGTGAATTGTGATATGTAGCAAAGATTGTTGAGAGAACAGAACTAACAGCTTTCGGTGATCCTATGATGAAAATCAGAACTGACACAGTTCTAAATTCCTGATGCAATAGAATTTGTGGCAGAACCACCCTTTCCCCCTTTTTCACAAATCTTTACATCCATTTAATTGGCAAATTCAGTTCAGCCATTTGCCTAATGTAGTGAGAAATCCTTGAAAAAAATGTAAATGACAACAGTTGTCTCGACCAGGTATTTCTTATCCCTCTTTTCTTGCTGGAAGAGATCCTCTCATGTTTCTTTTTGTGCTCCAGATGTTTGAGAAGTATCTCCAACAACAAAACAAGTATGACAACTATAACTGATAAGTAACTTTTGAAATCACTGTTTCTATCAAGACATGGGTATTTTACTCACTCTTGTATAATGACAATCATTATATGCAGGTAGTTGTATCAAACGCACCCTAGACATACCGCTCCAAGAGCTAACCCAACAGCTGTTGTGCCTGTTCCAGAATCTACCACGATATGAATTTTCTCATCCTGCCCAAATAATGTCAAACCAGAAAGATAGTCCACTAGCCGCATGGCACCTGAAGAGACAATAAATATGTGAAAACTGGGAAGATCTATTTCTCTTTCGGGTTCAGTTAAAAAAAACTTTTTACAAATATCAGGACAGTCATAATAAGTAATCAACAGTTCAACATATTATGAAGTACTGGAGGATGATGATCTTAATGCTCGGAATTGAATTTTTCAGACATGATGAGGCATAGCTTGAATATAATGGAATATAAATTAGACTGTGAGCTTATCATCTTCTTTTGGCAATAAAAGAATCATGTGAAGTCATGAATGAAAGATGGAAACAAGCGAGAAGCCATCCCTCCTTACCTAGCAGCGCTTGAACGCTACCTGCCCCCTCCTTAACAATCATTACTCTTCTTGAACCATTTTCATCAGTGGTGTCCTCATCTACAACCAAATCCTTTCCAATAATATCATCAGCCCACATCACAGTGCCATTACTACCTGCAACCTTTGTGGCATGCTCATAAAGCATCTCATCTCTTTGGGCATACACCGACCGAGAGGCATATGTCACATTGCCGAACATCAAAGAGATCAGATTATACCCTGTGGGAATATCCAGTTGCTCGCCTCTCAGCAGTATATGTGGTCTGATTCCCCATTCGGCACAATGAACAGCTGATACACAAGGAAAAACTAGATTGTCAATAAAGTCAGGAAATTCAAAATGGTACATGGAGCAACCATTTACTTGAAAAACTTTATCCAGAAATGAAATTTGAATGTAAGCACCTGAACAATACACCGATCTATATTAAATGGTGCAAGCAATTCAAGCAGTCAAATTTGCGTTAAACATATGAATCAAGATGCCGTACGGACGCGATAATGTAAAGCAAATAAGCAATAAAGCAAAATTGCAGGGGTACATTGGAATCGAACAACCAAAATTACGAGGCATTGGACTCACCGACGGCTGCGGCATGGGCGCTCTGGCAACCCCCGCATGTAACCTGCAATCGGAACAGTGAGCTCACCAACACAGAAGAAAACGACATGCCAAAAGTAGGAAGAGCACTGGTGAAGGAACGGACGATGTCAGTGGCGCCGCGGCGGCGGAGGAGGGGCAGGAGCGCGTCGAGCTTGCGCGCCTTGTTGCCGTTGGCGAGCGGGTGGAGGAGGTCGTCGCGCACCACGTGGAACCTAGGACTCCCAGGCTCTCCCCCCTTACCGCCGCCGTTCCCGAGCGACGTTGTGAGGTTGGAGAAGGCGAACTCGTGACGAGGGGAGAGTGAATGTGAGGGAAAGACGGATATGGTATGGACTTGGCTAGCCGGAGACGGCAGCATCCACTCCGTGGAGGAGAGGAGGCTTGCGACCGTCCGTCCGCCGGCGGCGAGCGCCGGCGTCGGCCGCATGGGAGGCAGGGAAGGGCCGGCGGCGCCGGCGAGAGATGCTAGATGGGCCGTAGACGTTGTACGGTGGTGATTCGCTGACGCTAGAAGGGAGGCTATCTGGGCCGCGTAAAGACAAAGTACGCCTCTATTCATTGTTGGCGTAAAGTTGTGCTGGTGTATTTTCGCTTGCTCCCAATTTGACATTAACTTTTGCTCTAACTAACTAGCAAATTTGTGCCCGCGTGTCGTGCGCTATCTTTATTATAAGGGTTATTGGATACGTGAGGTGGATAAAAACACTAGCAAATTTGTGCCCACGTGTCGCGCGCTATCTTTATTATAAGGGTAATTGGATACTTGAGTGGATATGAGAAAGTAATGTCAAAACGGTAGAAACTTTTTAGAAACATCATTCTTTTTTCTTGTTTGTGAACCTTTTGACATCTTTTCCACTATTAGATCTGACATATGAATCACCTGTGAGGGATGTGTAGAAATTATTTAGGTGAGAAACGTTTTTAGAAGAACTAGATCTTCATCCGCTCTAAAAAAAAGAAAAGTTGACCTTAACCTTAGCAAAAACATATGAGTTCCGTGTGCTCACCGGAACAAACTTAATACTATTCGTTGTTGACTTTTTCGCTTAACGTTTGACTATTCGTCTTATTTAAAAAATTTCACGAGCATCATTTATTTTGTATGTGACTTGCTTTATCATTGTATATACTTCAAATATAATTTATTGGTTTGTATATTTGGATAAATTTTTTAAATAAGACGAATGGTCAAAGATCGTGAAAAAAAAATCAACAACGAATAGTAATTTGGAATGGAGGTAGTATTTTTTTTATTATACTAGCACTGAGGTGTTTTTTTAATCCTAGTATATTCTGTGAGATGTACTACCGTAAAATACTATCAATTAAACTTTAGAGAGATTACAAATTTTTGTTGCTTGCGGTCTACCTTGCTTACACATGAAGACAACGCGTAACAAAATGAAAGTGCAAACAAATGACAGATGATCAAGTTTGGAATATCCATGTCCGCTCGTAAAGTTTTCTTAGCCATTGCACCAACCGATCCATCACCAAGTTATCACATCAGCTAGTACAAACCAGTGATCCACTTTTTTCTCCTTAAATTATTTCTTTTTGCAAAATAATGGTACATATACACATTCACGCACATTCATCTTTATAAATACATGTATATAAACCTTATTCTGTAAATACCTTTGAGAAACTGGGCTAATGCATTCGATCAGTGGTAGGCAACGTCCCATCAACAATGAGACACATGTAGTGACTTCATCAATCTCAATATCTACCGGCTCAATCTCTTAGAGGTGCTTATAGGGGTAGGGCTACATGCATGTATTTATAGAGATAAGTATGTGTGCGTGTATGTTTGTTAGCGTGTGCATCTGTACTGTGTTTCTTAAAAAAAAGTTTAGATAGGCTGACTAGCTACACCTGCGAGTTGAATGAGCTACATGGTGACTTTTACACACATATACCGTTGAATATAAGCCATTGTTTAGTTCCCAAAAAGCAACCCCAAAGTTCACTATACAACAAGAAGATTCACATCACATTAAAATGTGTCCATACATGGAGTACTAAATATAGATGAAATCAAAAACTAACTGCACAGTTTTGTTGTACTCTGCGAGACGAACATTGAGCCTAATTAATCAATTTTTGGATAATTTTTCACACATACAAACAAAATGCTACAGTAACACAATGATTACGAAGTGACCCCAAATCCCCACCCCCATATTTTGGATCTAAACAAGGCCTGAATATCTATTGGCGATGACAGATACAGATTCAAAATACTTGTGACAACATCTGTGAATTTGCAAAGCACGAGTCCATTTTCAAACAGTGGGTTCAATGGAGGGACTACTCCCGCCATGATTTTCAAGATTTTTTTTTATCCGAACATGATTTTCAAGATTTTTTTTTATCCGAACATGATTTTCAAGATTATTACTCTGTCTGCCTCGAATCTAGTACTACGGCGAAATGACGTTGATCGAACGTCTGCAGTTGACGCACCAACAGTGCTAGCTACACCAACCTCGCACGGGTCCCGTCCCGGTCGAGGTGGGAGTGCCTGATTGGATCGGTTGATGTTGTGAGCTCACCAGACAGACAAATCTAGGCGTCCCAAAAAGCAACCAAAATTCACTATAAAAAAATTATCATCACATCAAAATGTCGGTCATGCAGTACTAAATGTAGATGAAATTAAAAACTAACTGCACAGTTTTGTTATACTCTGCGAGACTAACATTTTGAACCTAATTAATCAATTTTTAGACAATTTGTCATACCTACAACGAAATGATACAGTAACGCAATAATTATGAATGGATCTCAAACCCCAAATCCCCGCCCTCTGTTTTACGTCTAAATAAGGCCTATGTCGTGGTTTCAGCAGATGATCTTTGGATTTTGGACACGGATGATATGGGCTCCTGTTTTAACTTCTATTCCTCTGCTGTCCGATCATTTTTGGCCTTTCACATTCACATGTCAGTACTAGGCTAGAATGAGTAGTTCACGTCTGAATCGTAGAAGCTCCGGTGCATCCACAGCAAGGGGGCATCATCATTAGATCCTATGAATCCGCTGCTTTCTGACGGGATCACTCCTGGCGGCAGCAAGTTGAGGGAGGTATGTACGTATATGCATGGTAATTCTTACGGCATATACCGTCCAACCTAAAAACATTATTGGCGATGACAAAGGGTAGAGATCAAAAATACTCGTGGCAATATCTGTAAGTAAACCCTGGTCACCACATTGCAATTTTGCAAAGCACGAGTTCTTTTCAAACAATATCTGTAAGAAGGACTGCTCCCTCCGTGATTTCGAAATTTCTCTTTCTGCCTCGAATCTAGCTAGTACTAGTACGGTGGAATGACGTTGATCGAACGTCCGCAGTAGCGTGTCGCTACAGGGCTGCTAGTTACACCAACCTCGCTCATCGAAGTCGGCCTGACAGGAGAGCTGTACTCGCAGAGTCGCAGTGCTTGATTGGAGCGGTTGATGTTGTGAGCTCACCAGACAAATTAATCTATGCCTGCAGATGATCTTTGGACAGGAATTACGGAATGATGGCCTTTCACATTCAGATGTCAGTGTGCGCTAATACTGCTTTAGGCTAGAGTGAGCTTTAGTTTACGTCTGAATTGTAGAAGCTCCGGTGCATCGACAGCAAGGCGACCGAGTCCGAGGAGAAATTCAGAAGAATGTGATGTACTGATGTTATAGACCAGCGCGCAGTCCAAGCTATGTTGGGTCGACAGGATTATTATTAGGCAATTTAATCCTGGGAGGCGTCTCCAGTTTGCCATCCTGGATGACAGTGTAGCTAGCCACCAACTGATATATCCCACCTGAAAAAGCAATGAGTAAAAATTCCGTAGCCTGTTGCTTCGCGTTAACGCTCTCTCCTTGTCGATAAAGAGAAAAACACTCTCTGATGCCAGTTGCTCGCCCGTCTTTGTTCTTCCTCCGCCTTTTTCAGAATCCTCTGACCACTAATTTACCACGCCGTTGCCATCAGCGATGTGTTGTCATCATCATCGGCGTTAACGCATCAGGACCCTATTCCATCTGTTTGATTAATATTGTATATATGGAATAATTCAAAGATGTCCATTTTGTTCTTGTCGCGAGAAGGGAATAAACATGCCCTCATTTCAGTAACCTTAAACAAGAAATCGTGGAGGCTAACAAAGTAACAATATATACATTCGCTTAATCCACGTTTCCTACGCTGTTGGTGGCACACTACGGACACAGCGGCGCCGCGCACGATCACGTCCGTCCGACCTTCGCTGGATCCAAGAACGCTAAGTAGCTTGCTGGTAACTCTTTTAATTATTTACAGAAGAGATATGTGTATATGTTTCACATGAATTGCTACTCGGTTGCGGGATTAACCGTGCAGAGCCGTGCACGATCGATCGCATGTCGGCCCCGGGCAATGCAAACACATCAGAATCAGAGAGCAGGAGTCGAGACATACATACATGCATGACCCCGGTGGCCGGGTACGGTGTGTACTGTAGAAAGTCCATGCTGCTGCTTTGGTTACTGCATCTATCATCGATCGCGACCAAACAAACGAGTGAACAAAGAAGCTAGGGCTCCCTCGACGGCAGCGACAGATGGGTATGGTATATGTATTATATAAGCACGTACGCCGGCCATATGCTCGATCACCACCAAATAAATTCAGACGAGGCGAGCCAGCAGGAAGTCAGATGCTGCGTGCCGGCCAGCAACAAGTAGGCCACCACTACTAACAGAAACGAGAGGGGAGAGAGAGGCCGGGGGCCGGGGCCCGGGTGAGCACTGAGCAGGGCAGCAGCTTCAATTCATGGCTGGGGTGGCGAGGGACGGGGGCGATCGAGGATGCCGAGACGACGCCGACCAAGGTGCCGTCGCTGGTGGGGATGTTCTGGTACGCCGACCGCACCGACGCGGCGCTGATGGTGGTCGGCGCGGCGGCGGCGGTGGCCAACGGCATGTCGGAGCCGCTCATGACGGTCGTGTTCGCGGCCGTCATCGAGTGCTTCGGCGCCGGCGACGACGCCACGCTCCTCCACCGGGTCAGCAAGGTACGTACGTGTACGTGCGTGCAGTGCGTTTGCATCCGCAGGTTTGGTTCGGCCTGTCGTCGTTGGCTTTGTTGTCCCATGCACGCGACGCGAACGCGTCCACCTTAATTACCTATCATGGACGCACGAGATCTATCGATCGGCCAGTTAACAATTAGCAATATCACGAGAGACGACGACTCGGAGTAGCTAGATCGTCAGTACAACCATATGTCCATATTTGATCCCACTTCATGAAACAAAAAGCATGAGTATGGACAGTTTATCTCCTTTATATTCTTTTGCGAAATATCAGACCTTAGCTTACACGTACAACACACACGCAAACTCTATTCTTATAAGCACCCCTGAAAGAATATACCGACACTTACGATCTAGAGATTGACGAAGCCATCAAAGACGTCTCACTGTCAAGGGGACGTCGTTTAACATGGAAAGAAAGACCTATATATTTATATACCAATAGATTTTGAAGGTAAAATCTGTCGAATTTCATGATGTTGTAAATGTTATTCTTCAATGTTACGTAAATTATTCTTTCATGTTTCATATGAGTGAAACATGAAGTACTACACAACATGCGAGAGTAAATATTTTAAATGTCATAAAATAACATATGCAACATAAAAAAAAGCATGGCATATGTTTTCCTCTAAAATTACGAAGCATTTTGAAACATCATATAATAATGTTTGTAACATCTGTAACATAAAAAAAAATCGACAGATTTTCTTCTAAAAATTTATCGATGGATAAATAGCAAAACTCTTGAAAGAATACCTATCGAGGGTATCTATGCTGAGTCGAGGTCTCAAACTCGATGAATATGTTTCATCTAAAAAAATTAATAACTGAACTATTTATGTGTTTGTGGGTTCAGAAAACAAAAAGTAACTTGTAGGATGAAATAGTTATGGATATCTTATTTCATTTACTCCAAGGTGCAATCACTCCGGAATTTTTTTAGAGTAACGGGGCGTATAATTGGACTTGGCCCATTTACATTAACTGGGCCAGTTACAATGCATACAATATTGTCGCATATTGTGGACAAAAATTGTCTCATCGTGGTTAAACTAGGAATGCTCGATATAGATTGTTTATACTCTCGGTTTATAATTCCCAACGAGAGATTCATATTTTAATTCGACGGTTCAGATGGTTATTGAAGTAGTGGGGCAGGTGTGGCGCGTGGCTCCGCGCGTTCATGAGGCGTGGCACGAGACTTCGTGTTTTCTCACTAAAACTCCCCACAAATTTCAAACCAAAATTTGATCTACACTGAGGTTAAAAAGAAAAGGCAAACCAGGCACGAGTGAAACTCCTTTTCAAACCGTAGTCTTCTTAGTGACACATTCCATGCTCTGGTAGATCCCTGGTCATGTTCCTGCCATTGGGTCATATTTACTCGATGACGTTGATCGAACGTGATTCCGCAGTCATGTGACAGCCGACGGCAAAGGCTATTTTTTTTATAAGAGAAAATTTTATTAATCTTAGCCAATTATTACATCGAGAAGATATAATTACACTAAGATCATTTTCGGCGTCTGTATAGCTAAGATGCACTCAACCTAAAAGAGAACATAAACGACAAGACATAAAAAATTATGTCAAAGCAGACTACCCATATGACTTGACCTTCAATTTTATACACCAACAAAGCAGCATATAGACTACGAGAAATGCTCTCTAAAAACAAAGCCTCCAACAAGAAAACAACACGCGCACGAACCATCGTTGCCATGATCCAACCAGTTAAGATCATATCATCGATTTTCACCATAGAGAGCAATTCATCGAGATACAAACAATGCTTTAACAAGACCATTGTCAGATACAACCAACTAAGGACAAACCTGAGGATTTCTCCCTAGAGTCGAGAAATCTAAACTAAAAAAGATATCACCAATTTGATGCCCATCGATGCTACTTCCACCATCTTACGGAGCCAATACCTCCATACTATCCAATCTTGACCAACAACGATCGGCCATTAACTCACGCTATCCCACGATGACTTTGTCACGAAGTAACCAATAGGCACACGCGCAACGTCCGCAAGATCCATCAATTGATGGGAAGCATCAACGGAGTAAAAGATCGGTGGGTCGAAACCAAGATGACTTCTGAGATTGTAAAGAAGATATCAGCTATGAATGAAGATGCTGTCGTAAGATGTAGATGCACAAATACTGCCATCGAGTCGATCATCGTCGTGCCCACCACCGACCGAAGCCAAAGAATTGCACGCCGCGTAGAACTACCGCCGCTCTACGTCAGATCTCACTCCAGTGGTCGTGAATCTAGATAGGTCATCGAGAGAAGCCTCACCGTCGCCATCCAGTGGTCGTACGGGCTTCGGCACGTGCCACCCCGGCGGCGACGAGGAAGAGAGAACGGGGAGGGGAGAGCTGGCGGCGGTGCAGGCTCCGCCCGCGTGTACGCGGACGACGCCTGTTTCGGCCTCCTTTTTCTTCGGGACGTAGACCACGGATCGACGGCAAAGGGTATACTCATTGGACGATCTGATCCGTTCACCAGACAAATCTATGGATGGTCCTTGACTCTGCAGTCGATCTTTCGACGATTTGATCCGTGATGGACTGATGGTCGATGCCTTGATGACTCATGTACCCGTCTGTCCTTTAGCCTTTCAAATCCATATGTGCAAATGCTTTTTGCTGAAGTAATCTTTACGTTGAAAGAAGCATGATGCATAGGCAGCAAGGCAATCGATGACAGATTTAATAAGATGTGGTAAAAATATGTGCTGGTGTGCAATCAAAGTTTAGTCGACAGATGCAAAGGTACCCTGACGTCTTCAGCTTGCCATCCTTCAGGACAAGCTAGCTATAGTTGGCCAACCGGGCATTGCCGTGCCGGCACGGCACTAGCACTATTTGGCACGGTGCTAAATAGCACTATTGATTAGTCGTGCCGTGTCACTTAGTGTCGTCGTGTCGAACTCTGGACACTGGCACTACACTATGGCCAATGGTTAGTGCCGTGCCAACTGGCACTATAGTGCCCGTGCCGGCACTGGCACTAAAATGACAAACAGTCAAACATAGTCATATATTTAACTTAACCGAATTTCATCAACAATAATTTAAACATAATCTCAACTCTAAAAGAGATCACAAACACAAAAAGTTAACAAAAATAATAATTAATTAGGAGCTTGTGCAATAATCGAGCAGTTGTCGTGCCTCCCCCCGTGCCACCGTAGTGCCGAGGCCGGGCCGGCCATTAGCGTGTCGTGCCCGTGCTAGTGTCACGGGCCGAGATTGCGGCCCAGGCACGGCACTAGGCCAGTCACTAACACGGCACTGGCACTAAGGCTGTCGGGCCGAGCCGTGCTCGGGCCGTGCTAAATAGGGCCAGGCTAGTGCTGGCCCAGCGGCCCTGGCCCATTTGGCCAAGCTAGCCATCGCTGGATTCGATCGATCAGCAGCAACCACCTAAAGAACGTTCGATGCTTTGTGTTTCTCCCTTTGTCTTCTTCAAGAGGAGGAGATTCCTTAGGCACTGTTTGGTCACCGAGACTTTAGTTCTAGTCCCGTCACATCAAATATAAGATGGCTAGTTAGAAGTATTAAATATAGATTAATTAAAAAACGTATTACATAAGCGAAGGCTAATTTACGATACGGATCTATTAGACCTAATTAGTCCATAATTAGACAATATAATGCTATAATAATCATGTGATAATTATATACTAATTATAGGTTAATTAGGCTGGTTAGGTTTGTCTCGCGGAGTAGACATGACTTATGTAAATAGTTTTATAATTAGTTTATATTTAATGCTTATAATTATTACTTATTTGAGAACTAAATTTTAGTCCATAGGATCCAAACACAGCCTAAGGCACTTTGATTCCAGTAGCTGGCTGTGCGTATCATCTGATTTGTTTCTCATCCTCTTATGTGTTCGAGGAAAAAACGAATACGGTGCCTATGGCGCGTCACATGTTATGTTTCATGAGATAGAAAGGGAAGCATGTATGCTGTTGTTTTCGCAAAAAAAAGATAATATGGCCATCTAAAAAGTAGCACAAACACATGAAGAGGAAGATACACCCGATGCTTAACCTAGATTTTATACCACATATTAGTAACTTCTCTTCTTTCATGGTTCTCCCCACTTTCCTAGATATTTTAGCTTTATCTTAAATCAAACTTCTCCCCATATAATTTATAGAAAGGTTTATTAACATTTACAATATGATGCCAAATAAATGTACTGCCAACATTGCATGGTATATACAATTTAAACTAATTTGATACTTAAGATATGTTGGTTCATTTTTGTATAAATTTGATCAAAGTTAGAGAAATTTAACTTAGACAAAACTAAAATATCTTGCATTTAAAACGGATCAATGGTGTAAGAATGATGATTTGTTACTGGGATGTTCTCAATCTACCAGACTGACAGTAAGACAAGCTAACCAAATACCAACCATCCCTACTTAGTTGTATCTCGGTAAAGGTTTGACTTCAAACGTAAATACGCTGCCACAACAGACGACAGGTACTCCGAAGTTGATTATAACACTGATGTGATCCTTGAAGAGCAGATGGTGCTCCGGGCTTCAGACTGCTGTCAATTTTTTTTTGCTTGATCGGTCACCGTATCGCATACTCCTACTTGATATATTTTGTGTACAAATCGCAATATTTTTCTGTATACTGAAGCATATAGTCCAACATTTAGTTTTGCCGTATTAACGGCCGAACATCCGAGACTAGGGACATTTACAGATTTGTTTTAGACAAAGGGAGTTCTATAATTTCATCAAGCAAATGAAAAACATCCCGGCTTCTGCAAACAAGTTTGCATGCGGCCAAATTAAGATTCTTACTATTTTTGAGACTCCGTCTCTCTCATAGCACACTCATACACCACATCATAAAACACTAGCATAAAAAGTAAAGATAAAGCAAAACAAAGCTTTAGGCGTCCAATCTATTGCTAAACTGTAACGCCCGCGTTTTAATCTCTGGAAAAGCACCTAAAGAAATCACCCGGTGAAAACCCTTTCAAAATGTTTTACCGCCCGAGCTCCCGTTCCCGCCAAAACCTGTTCGCCTTGTTTCCCCCCCCTCTTTTTCCTGTTCGCTTCGTCGTCGCCACCCTCTTTCCGTCCCATCCCGCGTCGCCCGCTCTCGGGTCGACCGCCGGGTCCATCTCTCGCTGGCCGACCAACTCCGACGCCCGTCGTCCTTCCGCCGTGAATCCCGCCATCTCCCCCCCTTTCTTTTTTCCCTTTCCTTTTCCCTTCCCTTTTCTCTTCTTTTTCTTTTCTTTTCCTCCCTCTCTTTTCTTTCCTTTCCTTCCTTCCCCCTCCTCTGTTTCTCCCGGCACCGAGTGTCACCGCTCTGCTCTGCCCCGCTCCACTCGTCGCCGACCACCCGTCCCCGGCCAGCCTCACCCCCCCTCTGCTCACTCCTCGCCCTCCAACACGCCACCACCGACCGGCGCCGTGCCACTCCTCCTCCGCGACCCCACCTTCCTGCACACGACCGCCGACACGCCACCGGCCACCCGACCACCGTACAGGCAGCCGTGCCGCCCTCCACCGTGGCCCCGCCACCACCATCGCCGAGCCACGACGTCCGCCCAAGCACGCTGCGCATCGCGCACGCCACCCCGGCCTCCACCGCTCCGACCGCCCGGCCCCGCCGTTGTCCTAGCGCCACACCGCGCGCACGCCACATCACGACGAGCACAGCACCAGCCGGACCGCCGTACCAATCACCACCCATTTTCCGACCGCCATTAAAGCTTCACCCGCCGGCCGCCAAGACCGCCGCCGACCCCTCTCGTCGGCCCACCTCCTCGCCGCCTCTCCGCCCCTATAAAAGGGCCCGGCGACCTCTCCTCCACCACCTCCCGCTCACACACCCCACCAATCTCCTTCACCGCCGCCGCAACGCCACCACCCACCCGCCATTGCCGCCGCCGCCTCTGACCCTTGTGGGCAGCCCTCCCCACTGCACCTCTGCCTAGGGTAAGAGCACCAGTGGACTCGCCGTACTCTCCTCTCCCTCCTCCCCCAACCAATTCCACCCGAGCTGCCCCGGTTCGCCGGCGATTTCGCCGCCGCCAACCGCCGTTGCTCTCCCCCCCCCCCCCCCGGTACTGTTCGGTTCGAGAAAGAAGAAAGGGCAGTTTTGCCCATAACCCCCTGAAGTTTCCCCTATTCGAACCCGCAGTCCAAGCTTAAACCCTCTCTCTCTGACGCGTTTACGCAAAACCCCCTGGGCTTTCACCAAATTAACCCGCAGCCCTTCAGTCACTATTCTCTCTCTCTCTATTTATTACGCCAGAGGCCCTCAGACTTTTCTGTAATTACAAATAAGTCCTTTTCTCTTTAAAAACAGCCCTAAACCCCACTAAACTCGTCATTTCATGCGCCAATGCAATCCCGTTCGACCCCAAACTCCACCACAATAATTACCAGTATAATTCCGCCAATCCACCCAGTCCATATTCAAAAATAATCATGTCATTATCATTCTCTCTCATTTTCCGTTCTTTCTTTCGGAGCTCAATAAAAGTTTTTCTTTTATTTATTGTGTGTTTGTTCGTGTGTGCCGTAGACTCTGCTGTGAACGAGGAAGGACTCGAGGAGGAGCAGTGCTACGAGCAGGAACTTGGAGACCAAGACCCCGGGCAGGAATCCCCCGAGGGTTGGGAGAACGGCAAGTGCAACCCCACCCTTTGATGCATACTTTTGTCCCAGCTTTTATAAACACAACCCATGGCCTGATTTATAAAACTTGCATAATTTTACTGCTAAACCCGGTTGGATAGCCATGCCTTGATTGCTATGACTGTTTCCTTGACAACCTAGATTAATATTTAAATATGACAATGCTCTATTTGAATATTAGTCACTACTAGAGATGCTTAGGAACATTTTACCATTATACCCCCATGACAAATACTTGGCGTTTACAAAAGCAACTGGGTGCGTGCTTTAAAATAAAAAGAGATGATTTTCGTGAATAAAATGAGTACCCGTGTGGGATGAGATAGACGGTATTTCTGTGTGAAATACCGAGGGGAGCTCGAACCTGTGTGGTTGAGCATGGGGGGAGTTGTCTATCCTATCACAACTTTTGGGATGATGTTGATGTGTCATCTAGCCTAACCCATTTTATCGTACCACCACTCGACCGTTGTATGTGGCAACGGCCTAGCATAAATCCCACTAGTTGAGCTGTTGGATATGTGGTGTGCTGGTGAGCAACAGAAGGCCATGGAGCCGGGGATACGATCTATGTGAGGTATGCCCCTGGTTAGGACCTCATTGGTAGGTGGCTAACCCCTGGTCGCGTCTGTGATAACTTGTCAGCTTAGCTATGGTGGGTAATGGCTTTGATAGGAGCTGCACTGGCACTAAGGTGTTCATGTTGTGGTAGCCTACTTGTGGTTGTGTACACCTCTGCAGAGTTGAAACCTATCCGGATAGCCGTGTCCACGGTATTGGGCGAGTTACGGCTTGGTCACTTCACTAGTCCCCTGTTTTGGTGTAAGAAAGTGTTTGGTGTTTGTTGAGCTGAGAAAAGCTTTGGCATAGGCTACGACAGATGGGAAATCTGGTAGCATTAAAATCTTGTATGAAAAAGTATTACATATACTGATCCTATCAAAAGAAATAATTGTGAAAACCCTTTTGCGAAAACCAACCCTTTGCATGTGTAATAAAATTCGCTTTGCTGCTAAATAAACCATAAGCCTTCCTTGTTACTATCCTGTGCATACTTCTATTATACCCCTCCGTGGTTGTGGTTGCGCTTGCTGAGTACGTATGTACTCACCCTTGCTTAATCTGTTGCAGAGGCAGACCCGGACTTTGTGCCTGAGGATATCGTCTAGTGGGGTTCGTTCTGCACCCAACCTTTTCCTGTGTGTTAGGGTCACCCGCTGGAAGCCGCATGCGTTGCCACTCTGATGAAGACCTCTACGTTATCAACCTTTTTATCTGGAGCTTAGTGTTAGTCCTGTTTGTCGTGGCCCTGCAATGCCACCGTCACCCGTAATGTTTTTTTTGTACTGAACTATCTGTTGTAATAATGTGAACCAGCATCCTGGGACTGGTATTTGTATCACATTAAGTTCTCTCTTTCGAGGGGACGCTTCATAAACCTCTACCCATACGTGGCGAAAACTTCCATGGTCATTGTCTCTAGATGGCGGCGTGCCGTTCTTATGGAGTCTCTTTCTTCCTTCTTTTGGAGTATCACCCATGATCTGATCCAATAAGTTCCTCTAAAAAGTACCTGTAAGGAAGAATACATGATTATTTTATCAAAAACTTTATCGTTTCAGCTTAACCATATGGCCCAACACATGGCGCTCGCTGCTATCAAAAGTTTTTTCTTCATCCCCCCCAAACCATTTAACCAAGGCTAAACATATGTTGAGTACTTTAAGGAGGTTTTAAACCAATCGTATCCTTCACTAGTTGCCAAATGAATCTAGCTATAAAGCAATAAAAAAAGAGGTGTTGTATAGTCTCAGTAGACCCAAAAACAACATTGTTCATGTCCTTTCCAATTCCTTTTAACCAAATTGTCCTTAGTGAGATACGGTGGAGACTGTCTTCTTTTTAGTTTTCCTGATGATGAACAAGGGGAAAGTTGAAGGGGAATGGGGAGACTACACTAGCACATACAAAAATCATTTTCCCTAAAACAGGAACAACAACGGTTATAGATCATAGATCATTACCACTTGACACACAGATGCAGAGAAACCGTCTCGATGTAGACAAACGCGTCGAAGTGGCCGTGGCATGCAGTTGCTCACGTCCGTTTGATCCACGATCAGATCGCAAAGCCTTAATTTTCTTGCCACACTGATTTTCAACTTCGTGAAACTCCTGGAATTTTTTAAAAGTTTCTAACTTGTGCTTCATTAAGTAGACATAGCCATATCTACTAAAATCATCAGTGAAAGTTACAGAGTATTGGAATCCACCTCGAGCTGTCGTGCTCATTGGTCCACACACATTTGTATGAGTTTCAACAAGTCTTGCGCCCTCTCAGGAAAACCTGTGAAAGGCACCTTGGTCATCTTGCCTAGCAAACAAGCTTCGCATGTCTCGTATGATTCAAAATGCAATGAAGTTAAAAGTCCATCAGAATGGAGCTTCTTCATGCGCTTCTCACTTATATGACCCAAACGACAATGCCATATATAGGTACGATTCAAATCATCTAGCCGAGGTCTTTTAGCACTTATATTACAGATATGTGAAACATCAAGATTTAAAATAAATAACCCATTCACAATGGATGCAAAAGCCACAAATATGTCATTCTTAAAGATCACACAACCATTATTTTCACTCGTAAACGAATAACCATCCTTCATCAAACATGAAGGAGACACAATATTTTGACTCAAACTAGGAACAAAAAACAATTATTCAATTCTATAATAAATCCTGACAGGAGGTGAAGTTGCATCGTCCTGACGGTCAACACAGCAACTCTTACATTATTGCCCACACGGAAATCAACTTCTTCTCTTCTCACGCTTCTACTTCTTATTAGTCCCTGCTTTGAATTGCAAATATGAGCAACCGATCCGGTATCAAATACCCAGAAATTAATACTAGAATCAGCGAAAAAAATATCTGTAACATAAACATGAAGTGTACTTAAAGCGGAAGTACCCTTACTTTTCAAATAAGCTAAGTACAACTTGCAATTTCTTTTCCAGTGACCCAATTCATGACAGTAAAAGCACTCATCATCAGCAGCTGGTCCAACTTTAGCCTTGGGTGCTAGCTTAGATATCTCATCTTTAGCCTTGCCCTTCTTCCAAGAATTACCTTTCTTCTTAAAGGTAGGCTTGTTCTGGATTACCATCACATGGCTATTGCCCGCGCTTTTCTTAATGTCACCCTTTGCTGGTAATTGGGTGTCTAAAACGTTTTCCTTTTTCTCAGCATTGAGAACAATTCTCAGGTTACGGATCCAATCCGTAAAGTTTGTTCCATTCAATTTGTCCTTTTCAAAGACCAAACGCAAAGTAAACGATGCGGTGTTACTAGGTGCCATTGATCTACAACAAAATAATGAAAAATACTAAGACAATGCATCTATGATAAAGTAAAATACATTAAACAATTTAACAGAATCTACTTCCACTAAAATCAATATCCCTCTATTGATACTTAGCGATTCCGGACCCACAACTAACAAGTTCACTAGTGAGCTTTAGCATCACCGCTAGAAGACATGGTAGATCGGTAAGCAACCCTTTGCTAATCATATCACATATGACTCCTATTGTTGGGTGACATCTCTATGTCTCGGCGCCCAATCTTTTGTGCCCCAAGGTTCTTAACCGTTAAGATGACATCATTAAGTTAACCAACCATTTATGCGAGTAAGCATCCGATGCAAGCCCATCTAGTCAAGAAAAACTAGTGGTACCCTAATTTCATAGACCCACCACTAATTGTACAAGACATGTGACGGTGCAAAGTTTAGTTAGGAGGGCAATCGAGGGATCGTTCTATTTCTACTGTTACATGTAGAAAATAACCATTATCGTCGCATATGTAGAAGTAAAATAATAAGGACGACATTCACATAGTAATGACACGGTATGACCCATTAACACATGGTGATCTCTATCTCCATTGTACTGTCCATCACGATGATCTCCATCTCCATGATCCATGTATGTCATCCTCTAGTGATGAGTCCTCCAATAACTATCTAACGCATGCTAGTAAAATAAATTACACAACCGCGCATTAGATCACAAGTTGACACGCGGGCCATTACATCAAATTGACAATACATATGGCTCCAGCCGTATTTCCCTACTCACAACATGCATGTCATGATTAATTACATACATGCATCACATACACATAGGGCCATACGGATCACATGAATCTGTAAAAATAAGTTAGCCGATTCCGATGTCCAAACTTAAAGAGAAAATTCCTTATTTGACACTGAAAAAATGACTCGATCCTTCCTTGGCCCTCAACAAAATTTCCTTCTCTATTTGACACCGAACTAAACTTTTCTTCCCTTTTTGACACTGCCGTGAGATGTGAGTGCTAACAGTGTTAAAAAGTGACATGAAAAGACGATTTTGCCCCTCATGCAGTTTTATGTGTAACTCTGTTAGCACCAAGGTTCACAAATACATCATCACAGATGCATACAATAGGTTCACACATACATGTTGTGGCATACAATAGTTAGTTACACATAAAACTGCATGAGGGGCAAAATCGTCTTTTCACGTCACTTTTAACACTGTTAGCACTCCCATCTCATGGCAGTGTCAAAAAAGAAAGGAAAGTTTAGTTCGGTGTCAAATAGGGAAGAAAATTTTGTTGAGGGCCAAGGAAGGAACGAGTCATTTTTTCAATGTCAAATAAGGAATTTTCTCAAACTTAAATCACCGAAAACTCTATCGTCCCGGTCTTTTTTCGTCAATCTAAATTTAGAGAAATTGCATTTCACAGTTGAAATCATGTGAAAAATTTTCTGTAGATGAATTTTCATATAAAAATCTTCTAAATCCGAGGTCGTATGCAAAAGTTATGGCTGTTTTACGAACAACCTGTTTTTCGCGTAAAACCCGGCCCTGTAGCAGATTCAATCTACACCGCTACGCATCACCATGCGCCTGGCCACTGATCTAAGTTGGATTCGACCAATCCAATTGATCTACATCTTACCATGACTGGGTTTTTGTGTATCACTTACCTCCAATGGCGGAATTCCGACCGGTAGGAGCAATTTGTTACACGATCATCATAGCAAAGATCACGAACCGATCATGCAGATATTCGAACCTATAACGAGACATCTATGGCTCTGATACCACTAAAGGGGAACGGGGAGGCTACGCTAGCCCATACAAAAATTGTTTTCCCCGAAACAGGAACAAGAACAATTATAGATCACAGATCGTTACCACTAGACGCGCAGATGCAGCGGAACCGTCTCGATGTAGACGAACGCGTCAAAGTGGCGGTGCAGTGCAGTTGCTCACGTACGTCTGGTTCTGCACGTGCGGTTCGTCCTTGTGCTCCAAGCACAACACCTCCAATGTATCCACACGTACGAGGATGAAACGTCGTGCGCCAGTGTGCCAACACCAGGGGCGTGCGGCGGGAGAGCGACAGGCGAGGGCAGCTAGGGTTTGGGGCGGCGGCGATAGGTGTCCTCGCCCCTAGCCCCCTCCCACACACACACATATATATATATATATATGTATATATATGCCGTACTACAGTCATTTCATGGACCCAATCAGTTAACCTAGTTCCTCGTGGATCAAGCCCACAAACGAGTTTAATCTGATTGACTCTTGGACATATATCCAACAAAAATTACCTCATTCAAATCATTTTGAAAAGCACATCATTCAAATCATTGATGCTAATATACATATTTTGTCAAACTGTGTACGCATGCATGATGATGAGCTCTATCTAGCTTGAGCATACGTCGTCATAGGTATTCAAGTTTATCTTCTTCCGTAAAGTCATTAGATCGATATAAAACTCATAAAAAATTAAACTAAATTAATTTTAAAAGGAATGAAATCGGAGGGTAAAGAACTAGAGGCTCAAAACTACATGGCGTACCTGGCAATTGCATCTCAAATGGGTATGATGATGACATTAATTTAGTGGATGATGTACTAGGACTCTGTCAGTGAAGTGGTCGGTTGAGGCGCCAAGAAAAAAAATTAAACTTGACCGAATAGTCTTTGCTTAGCTTGCTGCTACTAAAAGCTCTTTTATTATTACGTAAGAAGTTATATCTATGATCTATCTGTGTTTGACATGAACCGTTGTTGAGCGATCGAGCGAATAACCACGATCCAGAGCAGAAGCAGAGCAACCACCGGCAGCCCTACATGTCTAACCTGGCCAAAAGCATATTCACAATCATATATCAGATGTTTGTTAACCTGCACGTGGACCAAACGAGAGCAAGGGAAAAGAGGAACTGACTCCGATCCAACGTTCCAACATAAAAAGGGCGAGGAACCGACTCCAACGTTCCAACATAAAAAGGGCAACACACCACCGGCAGATATCACGATTATTCATGTTCGTCCTCGTATATTAGCACACCACACGCTCCATGGCGTAGCAGTAGTTCCCCGCCACACAAGAACGCGAAAAGTACAGTCCTAACTAAACTGTACTTTTAGCTCGATTTATTTACAATGTCGAGCCGATCTAAACTGAGTTGAGACCTTAAAAAATAATAGAGCTAGTTAGATTTATACTATTATTATAATTTTTATGTTTTAAAATATACCATCAGTGTGTCACTAACAGACGAGGCCACCTGAATCACTGATATGGTTTTAAAAATTATAATGGCACAAGGATGCTATGTACCCCATACCCGGCTCCCTGTTGCTCACACCAATAGTCACCACCGCCAGGGTGCCGTTCCTGGGGATGTTCCAGTACGCCGATCGTGTAGACGCGGTCCTGGCGGTTGGCGCTGCGGCGGCGGCGGCCAATAGGCTCGTCGGAGCCGCTCATGACGGTTCTCTTCGCAGCCGGCGACGACGCCACGGCCCTCCACCGGGTTAGCCAGGTACTATACGTGCGCGTAAGATATTCAAAGGAGTGTCATCCAAACGTCGCCTGCTGCTAGTCCTAAAAACGTTGACTCTACTTTTCAAGGTTGCCTCTTTCTGAATGCCCTCCTTGCGCTAGGAGTGCATTTTTTTTCAGGCGAGTCCACACGGTCAGCTGTATCCTTACTGATCAGAAAGTGACAGTGCATACACTATATATACAGTGCTCCTCCATAGATATCAAACAAATCTACAAGGGTTCAACCTAACAGTTGTTTTTCTCCAGGTTGTCATGTACTACATCTATCTGGGAATCGGAACAGCAGTTGCTTCCTTTCTCCGTAAGTATACCGAAGCAAAACTCTCCAGATAGACTTGGACTATACGTACTGTAAGAATGACTGATGCCCAGACAAATAGGAGTTGGAACAACTGGCCTTCTTGTCGGGCCGTGGAAGCAATGGAAGTTCAAACAAAAGAAAACGGAAACTTCCATTATTGTAGCCTACTACTCCGTATTCACATAGTCCCAAGAGCACAAAATTAATGGGCAGTACCCATTGAATGCTTGGTTTATTTGCTAAGATTTCCGACATTTTCGGTTATTCACATTAGTACCTACAAATACATACTTCACCGCTTCGGTCCTTCAAGCATGAAAAAGATGACATGAGATTTACTGTACAACCAGAAATAAAACGGGGCTAATTTTCTGCTTACAAAGTAGAGAACCACCTTGCAGCGGCTGACATGAGATATGTACGTTTACCAAAACGATTGGCTGAAACGTTTACCTGCTCCAGAGGTGTCTTGTTGGACAGTGGCTGGAGAAAGGCAGTCGACTCGGCTCCGGTCGTTATACCTCGAAGCTGTGCTCAGGCAAGACATTGCATTCTTTGACGTGGAGATGACGACTGCGGAAGCAGCTTCTAGAATGTCTGCGGACACTGTGCTCATCCAAGACGCCCTAGGAGAGAAGGTAACAAGCAAGTCATTATTCGTCTGACAAAAAAAGACAGTACATATCTAATGAAAATGGGTTATGTATAACATTGAAAAATCTGACTTCTCATGTTAAGGTAGGGAAGTACATGCAGCTACTGACAACCTTCTTTGGTGGCTTTATCATTGGATTCGTAAGAGGCTGGATGCTGGCTCTTGTTGTGCTTGCATGCATACCTCCAAGCATTCTATCCTTTGCAACTGTCTCCCGACTGCGAGCTCAGATATCTAGCAAGAGGCAAGAATCATATGGAGATGCAGGGAATATTGTCGAGCAAACAATTGGAGCTATAAGAACAGTGGGTGTTTCTATTGATTTTTAAATATAAATGAATCCTGATAATAAGGACTTTATACTGTTTAATATCACTAACATCTCAAAAACAGGTCATATCTTTCAATGGTGAGAAGAAAGCAATTGCAATGTACAATGATCACATAAAAAGGGCATACAAGGCTACTCTCACGGAAGGAATTGTCACTGGTCTTGGAGTAGGGTGCATATTTTTTGTTGTCTTCTGCACTTATGCTCTAGCCTTCTGGTATGGTGCCAAGCTAATCATCAGCAAAGGATATACTGGAGGGCAGGTCATCAATATTGTATTTGCAATTTTAACTGGTTCAATGTGAGTTTCCAAATTCTGAACTACAGACGGTCACAAATGACTGTAAAAAAATAATTACTTTTAGACTATTTCATTGAAATTGAATTAATACAGTTAATATAACAATTGCTAAGTTTTAACGATAAGGTTTGTTTATTTGGAACAGGGCTATTGGTAATGCATCACCATCTATTTCTGCAATTGCAGAAGGGCAGTCCGCATCATGGAGGTTATTCAAAGTTATCAACAGAAAACCAGATATTGACATCACCGACACTTCTGGAATATTATTAGAAGACATCAAGGGAGATGTTGAACTCAAGAATGTGTTCTTTAGGTACCCTGCAAGGCCTGAGCAGTTGATACTTGATGGCTTGTGCCTACAAGTACCTAGTGGTACCACAATGGCTATAGTTGGGGAGAGTGGAAGTGGTAAATCAACAATAATTAGTCTGGTTGAGAGATTTTATGACCCACAGGCTGGTGAAGTGTTGGTGGATGGAGTCAACATCAAGAGTCTACAACTCCACTCGTTAAGGGAAAAATCAGTCTTGTTAGCCAAGAACCATTGCTTTTTATGGCCTCCATCAAGGATAACATAACCTATGGTAAAACAGATGCTACACTTGAAGAGATCAAAAGAGCAGCCGAGCTTGCAAATGCAGCAAACTTCATTGAAAAGCTGCCTAATGTACTTACAAGGAACACTACTTAATTATGTATCTAAATCAAGTTTTTGGAATTAATTTCTTATCTTGTCTTCCACATCATACAGGCATATGAGACAATGGTTGGTCAACGTGGTGCTCAGCTCTCTGGAGGACAAAAGCAAAGGATTGCCATTGCAAGAGCGATCCTTAAAAATCCAAAAATCCTTCTTTTGGATGAAGCTACAAGTGCTTTTGATATAGAGTCTGAAAGGGTTGTTCAAGAAGCATTAAATAGGATCATGGTAGGGAGAACTACACTCATTGTAGCTCACCGCCTGAGCACCATCAGGAGTGCAGACTGCATAGCAGTAGTTCATCAAGGAAAAGTAGTTGAACGAGGTAAGGAACTCTTCCAGGCCAATTAATTTGGTTTCTTTTTCTTATAATAGAAGCTACAGGCCAGTATGAAGAACTGGAGGTAGTTCAATTCATTTTCTTGGAATCAGTTCACCAATTGACATGTCATACAGGTGTCCATGACGAGTTGATTAAAGATCTTGATGGAGCTTATTCTCAACTTATTAGGCTACAACACACACATACTAAACAAATGAATGAGGTTCCAAATACTGAAGTATCAGGTTCAACATATAAAAGTAGAAGTTTATCTTTGGAAAACTCATTTGCTAGAGATTCTCCCAGGCACAGAGGACAAAATTCCTTCACAAAATCCATTGGGTGGTCTGGATTTGATGAATCAAATGGGCATGTTATTCCAGATAGGCAGGAACACAAAGAATCAGGTGATGATAAAGCTCTTAAGAAAGCACCAATCAAAAGATTATTTAAGCTTAATAAGCCAGAAGCACTGGTTCTCCTATTGGCTGTTATATGTTCCTTCGTGCATGGTCTTATGTTCCCATCGTTCAGTATAATGATGTCTGGTGGTATAAGAACTTTCTACTATCCACCGCACCAACTTCAAAAAGATTCTAGGTTTTGGGCATTGGTGTGCCTTCTGTTCGCAGTCATTGCCCTAATTTCAATCCAACTGGAATACTTTCTATTTGGGGTGGCTGGTGGGAAACTTATACAACGTGTCCGTTCTTTGACTTTCCGAAGCATAGTGCACCAAGAAGTTGCATGGTTTGATGACCCTTCGAATTCCAGGTTTGATACTTAAGCATTTTGACAAATTTCTTTTTTTATTTCTACAAGTGTTTGGAGTTTGGACATCAAGTTTACAATTTCATTTTTACAGTGGGGCACTTGGTGCGAGGCTCTATATTGATACTTTGAACATACGACGTCTCGTTGGAGATAACTTGGCCATACTAGTGCAGTGTATAGTAACATTAATCGCCGGTTTTTCCATAGCATTTGCTTCTGACTGGAAGCTCACACTGATTGTCATTTGTGTGATTCCTATAATGGGCTCACAAAATTATATTCAAGTCAAATTCTTGAAAGGGTTCAGTGAAGATGCTAAGGTGAAAATTTACAGGTTTCTTCTTTAAACATGATTATCTTTATTTTCTTAAAAAGCAAAGCATTTCTAATATTTTTCACAATAGATGAAGACAGACGTGCAATTTTTTTATACAACATGCAGTTTCCATAACTACAAATATATCCAAAGCCTACTATAAAAAAATATTGTTTACCAAAAGTAAAAAAAATGACAATACGTGTTTCTCCTAACAATTGATTGCAATAGGTGATGTATGAAGATGCAAGTCAAGTTGTAACCGAGGCAATTGGAAGTATTCGGACCGTAGCATCTTTTTGTGCAGAGAAGAGAGTAATTTCTTCGTACAACAAAAAATGCCAAGCGTCAATGAAACAGGGCATTCGAAGTGGAACCGTTGGAGGCCTTGGTTTCAGTATATCAAACTTAATGATGTATCTCACATATGCTCTCTGTTTCTATGTTGGTGCACTGTTCATACATGAAGGCAAATCAACTTTTAAAGATGTTTTTAGAGTAAGAGATACACATTTGATATCATTTACTTATATACATAAGGACACTTTGCTAAGTGGCTCACTAACTTAATCTGGTAATTGGCAGGTTTACTTTGCTTTGATTTTCACAGCTTTTGGAGTTTCCCAAACAAGTGGAATGGCAACAGATTCAACAAAAGCCAACGAATCTGCCGTTTCCATAGTAGCTGTCATCGACAGGAAGCCTAAAATCAACTCGACCAGTGATGAGGGCATAATTCTTGAAAAGGTTGATGGCAATATAGATTTCAAACATGTAAACTTCAAATACCCGTCCCGTCCTGATGTCCTAGTCCTTGGTGACTTTACTTTGGGCATTCCAGCCAGAAAGGTACTGTTACTTTGATGCATGTCATAGTTTTCCCCTACTCTAGAAAAAATAGTGGTGTGAATGGTTTAATTTCAACATCAGTAACACAGAATATTAGTTATTTGTTAAATATCCATTTGGTCAAGTACTGAGTGCTCAATCTATCTTATGTATTAGCATAAGTTTTGCAAAAAGTTTTTAACAGGTAGTAAAAAATTCATCTAGGAGTCTGCAAAATTTCAGGTTGAACTCCATTTTTTCACAAAGAGTACAGAAGGAAGACAATGAGGTGAAATTAGAAAACAAAAGGATTTAGTTACTATGCATTAAGGGTTCTTTTCATGTTCTTTTATCTCTATTGTATGCTCAATTGCCTCAATCTCTGCTTCTTATTATGATGTGCATGGAATTCAATGTGAATTGTAGAACTAGAGTGCCAGATACTTCCAGTCAATGAAAATGACCCTAAAAAGAAGGGAAATTAATTTTTGCGTTCATAGTATTCTCATCAATTGCACTAATGGACTTAAAACCAATTTTCGTATGCAGACTGTTGCACTTGTTGGAGAGAGTGGTAGTGGTAAGTCAACAATCATTGCTTTGCTCGAGCGATTCTATTACCCAGATTCTGGCACAATCTCACTAGATGGAGCAGAACTCCAAAAACTAAAGTTGAGTTGGTTGAGAGACCAAATGGGATTAGTGAGCCAAGAACCTGTACTTTTCAATGACACAATTCATGCCAACATAGCATATGGAAAACAAGGAGAAGTAAGTGAGGACGAGATCGTTGCAACTGCCAAGGCAGCCAACGCTCATGAATTCATATCTAGCTTGCCTCAGGGATATAAGACTACTGTTGGTGAAAGAGGAACACAGCTCTCCGGTGGTCAAAAGCAACGGGTGGCTATTGCGAGGGCCATCTTGAAGGATCCAAGAATACTTCTACTCGACGAGGCAACAAGTGCCCTTGATGCTGAAGCAGAGCATATTGTCCAAGATGCATTAGATCAAGTGATGATTAGCAGAACCACCATTGTTGTGGCACACCGACTATCTACAATCAAAGGGGCAGATATAATTGCAGTCATCAAAGATGGTAAAGTTGCTGAAAAGGGAAAACATGAATCCCTCATGGGCACCAAGGGCGGTTTTTATGCATCACTAGTAGAACTACACTCGAAGTCAGCATAAGGATATATAAGGGGACTTCGCTTAATTATTTAGTATCACAATTACCATTTGTAGTAATAGGCAGCTATTCAACGAAAATGGATCCATGTAGGACTTATCCATTCACACTTTTGGTTTTGTTATAGGTCCGTCAAAAACAACATGGCAACAAAGATAGCATTGCCACACATCATGGATTTCATACGTTCTAGTGTGCTGAATTTCAATACATTGGTAAAGAAACCAAATGGACCCAATCATAGAACTATTTATTCAGTCGATGAGTAGAAGCAATTCTACAATTCCAGTAGCCCAGTTCACACGAGGTGCCTAAGTTTAGGCTAAATGTTAAATTTCACAATACCTTCACACGCATTCGATTAGCAGTTCGTGAATTTGTGCAAAACAAAACGGTATTGGAGCATATTCATAAGTTAGATCGGCGTATCTTCATTAAAACAAAATAGGATCGGATGAAGCTCACTAGCACAAAGGTAAGCCCTTTGAAACCAACACGTGCTCTTCATGTCATGCGCATCTGACAGCGTTTTAGCATTTGTTGCCCGCATCATCCGTGTTCGTACTCATTTGATCTTTCGGATCAGTCTAGAGATGACTGTAGTGGAATTATGGTTTGTGAGACTTACATGTTTGTGAATAAGAGCTTGAAGCTAGTGGAATCCTGTCTCTAATTCACGCATTCTTCATTACAATGATGGAGTTTAAGATTTGAAGTAAATAGAGAATGTATGTTGTTCTCAAACTCGGTTTGTGGCCAATTCACTAAGCTTGTTTGGATAAATGCATTCCCTTTCCCTCCCAATCCATGTAGATCGGACTGAAAATGAACTAATTTCCATCTCAGTTCCTCTCAGTGGGTATGGATCGTAGTAGAGGATTACTATGTTTCGAGTTAGTGTTTTTCCAAAAAAAAAGGATTTAGTGAGCACACTGAACTAATTCGCTCCCTTCACATAATATAAGATCAATCCATGTTATTCCACACAACATATATTAGCAAATTAAAATGCTTGAGCTCAAATGTTTTTCATTTTAAAACGAAGAGTTGGACTCTATGACTAAATAGTACTTGTACAGATGCACAAATGATATAAAAATGCATCACTCTATTCAGATTTTGAGCGGAGCTCTACTAGTGAAGCGTAGGCTCCACCCTTGATGCGCATCAGGCCTTCATGCCTTCCCCTCTCTACAATCTTGCCCTCCTTGAGGACCGCAATCATGTCAGCCCCTTTGATCGTGGAGAGACGGTGTGCCACCACAATTGTGGTGCGGCTTACCATGACTCTATCCAATGCATCTTGAACAATGCGCTCGGATTCGGCATCCAGAGCACTTGTTGCCTCATCAAGTAGCAGTATCTTGGGGTTCTTTATTATGGCCCTTGCAATAGCTACCCGTTGTTTCTGCCCACCGGATAACTGAATTCCTTTCTCTCCTACCATGGTGTCATATCCTTGTGGCAAGCTTGATATGAACTCATGAGCGTTGGCTGCCTTGGCCACAGCCATAACCTCTTCCTCCGTTACCTCACTGTGTTTCCCATATGTTATGTTGGCACGGATTGTGTCATTGAAAAGCACCGGCTCCTGGCCTACCAGCCCCATTTGATCCCTTAGCCAGCTAACTTTTAGGCTTTTAATTTCTACACCATCTAGTGAGATTCCACCAGAATCAGGATCATAGAAACGCTCCAGTAAAGCAATTATTGTGGACTTGCCACTACCGCTCTCTCCAACAAGTGCTACTGTCTGTATAAAAGGAAGGAAAAGGTTGCATTATACTGTTCCAATACTTGGGAAAGATCAGAGTTGAAATAAAGCAGCAGACGGTTCTATATGTGATGCCACTGGAACTAGATACTCTGCATCCAATTATTTGCCGCAACCCTACTGCAACAAAAGAATAAAAGGCGTAGCAAGTTCATTGTACCTTTCCAGAAGGAATGTGCAAGGTGAAGTCACTGAATATCTGGACATCAGGGCGTGATGGGTACTTAAAACTGACATTGTTGAAATCAATGTTGCCTGTGACATTCTCCAATACCATCCCATCATCTCTACTTGAGTCAATTTTTGACTTCCTATCCAGAATACTGAAAATGGAAATAGCAGAATCCCTTGCCTTTGTTGCATTTGAAGCCAGTGCACTAGTCTGCGAGACCCCAACAGTTGCCAAAACTAAGGCGAAAAAAACCTGGAAAACATCCATCAGTTGGTGAATGGTTAATTTATAAAATTAATATTTGTGCACTAAATGGTAGATAAAATTAGTAGGTATCTTACCTTAAAAACATCTGAAAAAGTAGTTTTTCCCTGACGTACAAACTGTGCACCAACATAGAAGCAAAGACCATATGTGAGATACAAAATTAAGAATGAGAAACCATAACCAAGCCCTCCAACAATTCCACTTCGAATTCCCTGTTTCCTTAGAGTTTTACATTTTTCATTGTATGTTGCGACCACTCTTTTCTCAGCACAGAAAGACGCTACAGTTCTGATACTACCAACAGCATCAGTTGCAACTTGGCTTGCATTTTCATACATCTCCTGCATTATAGGATCATTTTGTCATGATAAAAAACTCATGTACAATTAGAAGAGTTCATGCATAATCAAACAGAAAATGATGTTTTATAGTTGTCACAATTACCTTAGCATCTTCGCTAAACCCCTTCAAGAACTTTACTTGAGCATAGCCTTGTGCGCCTACCAATGGAATTACACATGTGATGATTAGTGCAAGTCTCCAGTCCGCAGAAAAAGCTATGACAAATCCAGTTATTAATGAAGCTATGAACTGCACTATAAGGGCCAAATTGTCTCCTGCTAAGCGCCGGACATTTAACGCATCAACTGAGAGCCTTGTTCCAAGTGCCCCACTGCAAGTGATAAAGAGGACTCTTAGTATTGAGGTAACCTAATTAAATATGTTTGGACAAGATAAAATAAGTAACGAGTCAAATGAATACCGATATATCATACCTGGAACTCGAGGCATTATCAAACCAAGCAACTTCCTGGTGCACAATGCTTTGAAATGAAAAAGTCCGGACACGCTCTATAAGCTTGCCACCAGCAATCGCGAATAAAGAATATTCTGCTGAGACTGAAATCAGACATGCAACCCCTAGAACAACAGATATCAGCGCCCAAAAGCTAGTATCCTTTTTGAGCTTATCTGGTGGTTCATAGAACGATTTTATAACACCAGACATTGATATACTAAACAATGGGAAAATGACTCCATGTACTGATGCTGCTATAGAGCCTAACAGAAGAACTGGCACTTCTGGCATGTTTAGCTTAAACAGACGTCCTATTGGTGCTTTCTTAAGCGCCACATCATCGACAGGCTCTTCTATTTTCTGTCCACCTGTGATATCTTCATATAATTCAACCGACAGCCCTAAGGGGTTCTTGAAGGAATATATGTTGCTATCACCAAAAGAATCTTTATTCACTGACCGTCTCAGTGACAAACTGGTGCTTTTTGATCTAGAACCTGGCACTCCAGAGTCTGCTATTTTACATCTTTCATCAGCACGTGTCTCTTGCAGTCTAATAAGCTGGGAATAGGCCCCAGTGGGATCCTTCACCAGTGCATCATGAGGGCCTGTATAGTATATGATTGTGGGATAAATGGATTAGCACAGTTTGGCATGGGAAAATTTCCAGAAAGTAAGAAAATAAATATCCAAGAAAAACAAACCTTGTTCGACTATTTTCCCTTGACGAACAACTGTTATGCAGTCAACATTCCTTACAGTGCTCAAACGATGAGCAACAACAAGTGTGGTCCTTTCCACCATTATTCTGTTCAGCGCCTCCTGAACTATCCGCTCAGATTCCACATCCAATGCACTTGTTGCTTCATCAAGCAACAGTATTTTGGGGTCTTTAAGAATGGCTCTGGCGATTGCAAGTCTTTGCTTCTGTCCTCCAGAAAGCTGTGCGCCACGTTGCCCAACCAATGTATCATAGCCCTGGTATAGAATGAATTATTCTTAATTGCTTGCTAAAATAATCTTAAATTGTCAAAAAGTTATCGCAGATATTAAAATTTTCCTTTCCATACATTTGGTAATTTGTCGATGAAGTTTGCTGCATTTGCAAGCTCAGCTGCTCTCTTGATCTCTTCAAGTGTTGCATCTTGTTTACCGTACATTATGTTATCTTTAATGGAGGTCATAAAGAGCACCGGTTCTTGGCTGACCAGACCTATCTTCTCTCTTATCCAATTAAGCCTAATATTCTTGATGTTAACCCCATCTATCAAAACTTCACCAGCCTGTGGATCATAGAATCGTTCAACTAGGCTGATAACAGTTGACTTGCCACTTCCACTCTCTCCAACTATGGCCATTGTTGTCCCACTGGCTACTTGTAATGACAGGCCATCTAATATCAACTGATCAGGTCTTGAAGGGTAGCGAAAGTGAACATCTTTTAGCTCAACATCTCCCTTGATATCTTCTAAGACCATGCCACTGGTATCACCTGAATCTATCTTCGGTTTCCTTTCAATGGTTTCAAACAATCTGTATGCTGCAGATTGACCCCCCGCAATTGCAGAAAAAGATGGTGTTGCATTACCTAAAGAACTGTTGCAAAAGAATTGAATTGTGGCGTGTTCAGTTCAGGACATTATTGTACCTAGATGCAATGATCAAATTAAATTTATTGATTTCTGGATGGGGTAATAGTTGCATAACTACTGTTCATGTTCTGCATGTATGTGCACTTGTTGAGGAAACATAAGAGACGTCATGAAGGTAGGAACATGCGAATACAATTAAGACAGATCTACAGGACTTAAAAACTGCACAGTCACGTATTTCTAGCGTTAGGGTTTCGGAAACTCACGTAGCGCCGATTAACACAGAAAACAAAACTGTGATAATCTTCCCTCCACTATAGCCTTTGTCAACGATTAGCTTTCCGCCATACCAGAAAGCTAGGCCATAGCTGCAGAACATAATGCACAAGACAGATCCCATGCCGAAACCATTGGTAAGGCCTTCCAGAACATCAGTCCTGTACGACTTCTTGATAAAATTTTTGTACATTGCAACAGCTTTGTTCTCTCCATTGAATGAAACTACCTGTATAATGAAACAAAGATATCTTATTTATTGTCCTCTATTTGCAAAGTAATTGATATACTGTGAAACAATTGGAGTAATTTGAACTCACCGTCCGTATAGCCCCGATGGTCTGTTCAACAGTGTCCCCAGCTTCCCCATAAGATGTCAATTTCTTGCTAGAAATCTTGGTTAGAAATTGTGCAGAAACTGCACCAGCAATAGCAATTAGCGGTAGTGACGTTAGCATGACAAGAGTGAGGAGCCAGCCTCTTGTGAATGCTATTATAAAACCACCAAAAAAGGAAGATGCGAGTTGTAGAAGCTTCCCTGCCTGTAAAAAGGAAGATTCATGAATAGCTCAAAGCCAGCAGCACAAGGTGAGACTTGATCCATAGTACGAAAAAGGTATAGTTCGAACTAATGTCGACCTTCATCTATTTTTTCCCCGAAAATGTAAAACAAATACTCCCTCCATTCCAAAAAAACTGACGTTTAGGACAAGGTTTGGATCAAACATTGGGAATATAAATCATCAATAACTTTTAAGTTGTTGAGTTTGTAAATGTGAAAACTATATGAATAGATTTGTCTTAAAAAATACTTTCATAAAAGTATACATATATCATTCTTTGATAAATATTTTTATAATAACAAGAGGTCAAAGTTGTGTTTTGAAGACTGTGTCGCTGTTCTAAACGTCCTGTTTTTTCGGAATTGAGGGAGTAACAATACAGTATGTGTTATCTTGCATTTTCACAGGTGTGTGCGCGTTGTGTTTGTGGTATGTGATGGGAAAATAAATCTAATACCTTCTCGCCAAGAGCGTCCTGAATCACCAGGGTGTCACTGGACATCCTGGAAACTGCTTGGCCTGTTGTCAACTCTGTATCGAAGAATTCAATATCTTGTCTCAGGACTGAGTTAAGGTACAAAGAACGGATGCGGGCTGACTGCCTTTCTCCAGCCATCGTCCAACACGAGACCTCTAACAAGTGAAAGGTAGAACTTCAACCATACAAGTAGATGTTTATAATAAATAAATAAAAACCATACAGGTATAAATAAATTCTAACAGTAGATAGGTGAACTCTAACAAATAAAGAGCAATGATACTTGAGAAATCGGTTATATATATTAGTTTGCTCGTAGAAACAATACATCTTTTTCCCTGTATTACTTCTTGACATCCATAGAGTTTCTGTGACACAGCAACCGTTACTGAATCTGAAAACAGAGTAAACTTCCACTTACGAAGGAAGGAGACAACTGCTGCTCCGATGCCCAAATATATGAAGTTCAGCACAACCTGGACGAAGAAGGCCCACTGTTAGAATCAGCTGCTCATCATCAAGCCGCCAGCAGCTAGCGGAGGACGAAGCTGACGCGCGGCCGGTTCTTCACGACGACGGAGGGAGGTGCACTCACCTTGCTGACTTTGTGGATGATGCTCTGCGTGGTGCTGTCGCCGAAGGAATCGATGACGTTGCCGAAGAGGACGGTCACGAGGGGATCCGCCACGCCGTTGGCCACCGCCCCCACCGTCCCCACCATCATCAGCAGCACGTCCAGGCGGTCGGCGTACCGGAACAAGCCGAGCAGAGACACCGTCTTGGCCGCCGCCGCCGCCGCCGCCACGGCTTCCTTCTTCTCCGGGCCGCCGTCTCTGTCAGCGCCGTTGTTCTGATTGTCGCGGCGGGGAGCGGCGCCGCTTGTGGTCGCTTCCATGGTGGCGTATGGGTATGGCCGGGCAATCTCGATCAAGCTTGCTGTCCTGCTGGAATAGTCTGTGGTTGCGTGGATTACGAAGGTCCATTATATAGCGCTGCTCGTACGCTTGGTACGGTGCAGGCGTTGGACTTGTCGCTGCGACGTGAGAGAGGTCGAAATTGAGAGTTAGATGTCACTTTGAAATCATTGACCATTGTAGTATTTCGTTTGTATTTGTGAAAAATTATTCAAAAACTAATTAATTAGGCTCAAAATGCTCGTCTCATAGAGCACAATAAAACTGTGTAATTAGTTTTTAATTTCATCTACATTTAGTACTCCATGCATGTTATGACATTTTGATGTGACGGGGAATTTTCTTTTTGCATAGTAAATTTGGGAGTTGTTTTTGAAATCTAAACAAGGCCTTGTTTAGTTCCCAAATTTCACCATCAAATTCTACTATACAAAAAGAAGATTTCCATCACATCAAAATGTCGGCACCTGCATGGAGTACTAAACGTAGATAGAATCAAAAACTAATTATACAGTTTTGTTGTACTTTACGAGACGAACATTTTAAGCCTAATTAATCAATGTTTGGACAATTATTTATAAATACAAACGAAATGGTACAGTGTCGCATTTATGACGTAGAGCTTGGAAGCGACCCGGAACGATCGTTGGATCACGGATAGACAGTGACGGAGAAAATGAATAATAGACCGGCCGTATAGGGTCACGCGTGCATGATTAACTGTGTGGTTATTTTTCAAAGCATCAGTATCAGTTCCATAAACACGGGGACAAGCTACAGGGTAGCTAGGTCGTCCGTGCTTCTTTCTTCGGATGATTCGGCGTGAGATTAACTGGCTTCAACGGTCGTGTAGCAGTGCTTCCCCGTTGATTCTCACTTCGGAAAAGTAAGCGCGTCGGGCAATTTGATTGACTAGAAATAAAAAGGTTTTGACAAATGTAAACCCGAATTTTTTTTAAGGTACTACTTAAGGGAACACATTTGTTTCAATTTTTGGCCAAGTTACAGCAAATGAGAGTGGAGTGACCAAGAACTCACGATTTTGATTTGTTGTTCTTTAAATATGATGGCGCTTAGTTTCTTTAGTTCTAATGGACGGTTCTTTAATTTTAGAATTAGGTTTTGTGTGGCATATTTATATGCACTTGTGGTGTTATGTAGCAGTAGTTCGTAATAATTTTGGAGCACTCCTACCGAGGGGACTGGCCGGAACCATTTTCATTATCTAAACAAACATAATTCATCTAATTGCTTGCGTGTAGTCAATTTAAACAATGACATGGTTTTCAAAATAGAAATATTATTTGCAGAGAATTCATTTGTTGGGGGACATGAATATTAGGTGCAGCCATATTTACTATATGCGATCATCCATTCATCCCAATCTTCTCGACACCCTCTCTTTTCTGAGAAGGTGCAGAGGCTGCACATCGTGGTTGGTGTGGTTCGCTTGACTCGTGGCACAAGCTGTACGTACTATAAAGCTACTGCAAATCAGATGTGTTGCATACTTTTATCTCACAGTGCATGAGCTGGAAAAGAATAGTGTACATATAGAAAAATATATATTGTGATTTCTCTAAAACATTTGGTTGATTTCTTGGGCTCTCTGGAACATTAAAAACCTGAATTCTCAAAGATTTTTATACAAATCTAAAAACTTGGCCAACGGAGCATGGACGCCGATGCAACTAGTGGACAGAGCATGTCGACGACAGCACACGGCATCACGGTTCATGCGTGGTGGTTAGAAACACATTTTCACCGCGTGATCTATGTGCTCATTGGTTTTCACTGTGCCTTCATCTCCAAGAATCTGTACGGCCGAGTGTACTACTACTTGTCAATCTTTGACTACCCAGGGGAGAAATTCAACGAACACGGGGCCCGGATTGGAGGAGCCTTTTCTTTGACTTATCCGGTGGACAGGAGCAGCAGCCAGCAGGTGTTCCTTCCATCCCAAGTATGCAGTAGTCAAGTTGGAATCTGGACGCCTTGCCGCACAAGGTGTGCTCACGTCACGTGATCCTCTCCTCTCGTGTCACGGGAACGAGACAGGACACAAGCAAGGGCGCGCCGTGACGTTCGGTCGATGTGCACCTCCATGGCCCGTTCCATCATCGTTCAACGGCTCGGTAGTTTGGTTCGTTCCTCACCTGGACACAGTTGGCCGGGGGGCTCCTCGTCACCTGGTTAGCGAATAAAGGAGTACCGAGATAGTTATTCAAATGTTGAAATAACATATTAAAAATGTTGAGTATAAAATATACATATGCAAAATAAATATATATTTATATTGAATCTTATTCAGTTGCATTAATTCTAAATGATACGATGGTTCAAACGGATTTAAAAAATAATTAATGATTTAGAAGAAAATCACATTTAAAGATTGAAACTCAAATTAGATTCCCGTCCATCACTTCCACTCGATTGATGACACCTATCTGTCAACCCTTTGACCGCTCGCTGTGAACCCACACGCCTGAATAAACCAGTAATCCTAGCCGTCGCATGAATCTCCAACAATGGAAGTTATGCTGGAGAAAAAAAATTTCGGAAGCCACGTAGGTTTTCCGCGGTTGGCCCGGCCTGCTAAGCTCGGCCCAAGGGGTGGACAAGGTGTGGGCATGGCCCGGCCCAACAGACCGTGGCCCAAGGAATCGCCTAACGACGAGGCGAGCAGAGCAAAATCACACACACCCCGCCCGGCTGGCCGTGTTCCCGTGACACGATGCGACGCGACGGCAGGACGGCAGAAGGAGCTAGCGCGGCTGGATGGAATCCACCGCGATCGCCGCTCCGTTTTCCCGAAACGCAGCAGACCGCGGCGCCCAAGGAACCAACCACCCCCACCGACCCTTGCCTCTCCGGGGATGGGTGGTGCCGCCCCGGAAGCCCCGCAACCAACGCGCGCGGTGCACCCCAACTCGACTCTGTCTCGAGAGGAACAACGCGAAAGCGACCGGGCCACCAGACCCCAGATCAGGCGAGCGCGTCAGCTAGCTGCCCGTCGGGCAGGCGAGCAGTAGTTGAGCAGCCAGCGGCAGGGGATCATGACGCGGAAGGCGGCGCAGCAGCAGCAGCGGGGCGGGGAAGCGGCGGCGACACTGAAGCGGGGGGCGTGGACGCCGGAGGAGGACGCGCTGCTGGCGCGTGCCGTGGCGCGGGAGGGGGAAGGGAGCTGGAGCACGCTGCCGCGGCGCGCGGGCCTGCTGCGGTGCGGCAAGAGCTGCCGCCTCCGCTGGATGAACTACCTCAGGCCGGACATCAAGCGCGGGCCCATCGCCGCCGACGAGGAAGACCTCATCGTCCGCCTCCACCGCCTGCTCGGCAACCGGTGCGTGCGTTATACACTGCCGTGCGTGCACCTCTAGTGTTAGTGTCAGTGTAGCAGCAGCAAGCAATCAAGCAGCCGCGCGCGCCGCCGCCGTAATGCTCACGTCGCGCGCGCCTGCGCCTTGTGGCTGCAGGTGGTCGCTGATCGCCGGGCGGCTGCCGGGGCGCACGGACAACGAGATAAAAAACTACTGGAACTCCCACCTCAGCAAGAAGCTCATCAAGCGGGGCATCGACCCAAGGACGCACATGCCGCTGCCCGCACCAGCTGCTGCCACCACCTCCCACTCCCACCGCGACGCAGCTGCTGCTCACAAGGCGCCGCCGCCACCAGCACTGCCGGTAGTAAAGCCTCCGGTGCCGCCGCCACCGCCGCCGCCGGAGCAGCCGAGATCGTCCGGCGCCGGCGTCGGAGGCACGAACGACTTCGCCGCCGTGACGTCGGGCCCCGGCGAAGAGGTCTTCGACGGGTTCGATGAGCAGTTCTTTGCGCTGGACGCCGCGGATCGTGGCGGCTTCGACATGGGCTGCCCCATGCTCGACGACGGCACCTTCTCCTCGTTCCTCGACTCGTCGATCGGCGAGAACCATTTGGCCAATTACTTCGGCGATCACAAGAACGCTGATGGTGGTGGCAACGGTCAGGCTGGAGCCTAGCCGATCCACGGATCCCATCACACAGTAACTTAATCTGCATTTTAATCGTGAAATGGAAGTGCATTAGCCGGCCTAATCATGAATGAGCAGCTATGTGTACAAGAAACTGCATCTCTTGTGGAGGTGTTTATGTCATTGTTATGTGTGTGTGATACCCGTGATGAAATCATGGGAAAACATATGAGATAACAAGAACACGTATGCATTACCAAGAACTGCCGCATTGGTACTGTCAGGTCTTGTTTAATGTCTGCACCTACTGCTCATGTGTGTGCGTTCTGTCAAGTGAGCAGTTTGAGCACTCACAGGCCACAAAACTGCAGGTCTACCCATCTATATATGCACGCACAGCTCATCCGACAATGCTACCCGTTGCAATGTACAGAAGCGACTCGATTTGTTTTGTTTTTGCTACATCCATGTTGATACTGGGCTAGCTACTGTCTGAAATGGCTCGGTGGTTAACTGAGCTGGGGAAATACCTGGCACTTCTTTTATTTTTTAGACGTACACGCCAAGTACAGCTTCTCTCCTCTGCAGCAACAAAGAACGCATATACAAACGTTAAAACTCATAACATCTAAATAGGTAGACACTAGAATTCTAAGCATTAAAACATGCAAATGGATGACATAGATCTGTCATGGACCGTGGTTCCACCCATGTAATCCTGTACTGTATGCAGCAAGGAACGCGTAGGGCAGAAGGATGATGAGATAATTTTCACGTGTTCAGGTGAAGATATCAGATAGTGCCACCAAACAGCAGGAATAATGAAGGATTGACATCTGGATGACTGAAACGACAGCGTAGTACAAGCTAGAACTTAACAGAGCAATCTATGAAGCCAATGCGAAAGTATTACAACAAGAAGAGATCGACGGCGACCTGTGGACTGAGAGCTTCCAGCCTCCAGGCGCGCTGATGCCGATGCCGCCGGCCCTGCATTGCTCCCCGACTCCAGCCTCCATGGCCAAGCTAAGGCGAGGCTTCAACTCCCGGTCCCAAGTCAACGCAGGGCACTGGAGAAGAGAGGCGCCTGAGCATTGTGAGGAGAGCCGTGCCTGCGTGCTTGGTATATAGTTATATAGCGTGACGCTAGTTGTGCACCACGTGAGATGGACTGTCTGGTTGGAGGACTTGGAGCGGAGCAAAGGAAATGAGCGCGGTAACTTCTTTTCCTGCGTCTGGTTCGCTCAGAGAAAGAGGTTCAGTGACTCCATCCATACAGACTCCAGGTGTGTGTTTTGTATCGATCCGATTGACTGGTAGCTGCGAATTTTTGTTGGAGTTAATGTCTGAGAATTCAGCGAATTGAACCTGCCTGTACTCATCAGCCTGTAAAATGTAGAGTACGGTGGATGAGGCCAAGCAGCGACCAAACGGTCAAAACTCCAAAGCTAGCGCCTAGCGCGCGCGAGATGCATATATATACACCTACCGTTGTTCTTGTCTTGCATTTGCACCTACCGGCATGTGTACGTGAATTGTTGTGACTTCAAGCTACAATTTACCAGAGATGCAACGTATAGTCAGACAGAATCTCAGATATTGGCATATTGCTGGATACGACGTGAACGAATATACGAGGGCGTATTCAAGTGGGTGTTACGTAATGTAAGGTTTCCGCTTTCAGACCGTAGCGGCGCAGCCCACGAGCCGCAAGATTGCAATTGCAGTTTGCAACCGGCGCAGCCCACCACCGGCGTGGGACACCTCACCTGCCGGCTGCCGCCACGAGAGAGCCGCGAGGGAGATGGCCTTCGCCGTCGCGCCGCCGCCAGTGGCGCCGCCGCTTCGTTCGCCCGATGCCCTGGCCGGATGGAGGAGGCGCCCAGGGGCAACTCCTACGCGGTTTGCCGTCGTCCTAGCGGCGGCGTCTACCGGAGTCGGCGGCGAACGCGCCCCGCCGACGTTCGGACGGCTTCGGGAGGAGCTCCTCCAGCTCCACGCCGAAGCCGACCTCACCCAATCCAAAGGTAACATGGCTATCACTGATTCATTGGAATGTTCGGTGCTGAGTTGGTCAATTTTGCTGCTACTTTCCACTACAACAGTAATGGCTCCCAAAAACTGCAGTCTAATTTATCTCTAGCAACTTGTGTTTTCGACCTAGCCGTCTTAGATGGACCTGATGTAGTGCATGCTGTAGCATCTGCTTTCCGTACACCATCCTTATAACAATTTTTGTGTTCTTTTATCATAGCAAATAGCGCGAGGGTGAGGCTTGTGCGATTGACCGAGGCTGCTGAGAATATTAAGAAACGAGCCGCAACCAGTGTCCGAATGGGCAAAGAAAATGAAGCAGTGGATTTACTTGTGCAGAAGAAGAAATTGACCAAAGCCCTGGAGAACATTAAAGAGCGCATTGAGGTCCTTGACAAGCTTTCGGCAAAGATTAGTGAGGTGATGACATGGTCCTTTATTCGTGTAAAATTGCAAAAATATGACTTCTTTTTTTTTTCTAAAAGGGCATCTACTCTCCAACTTTGTGCCAGTGACTCAGAATTACTTCCCAAGCCATTACTTGCCATTTATATCTCACACTGTTCGTGCGGTGATTCTACTTATCACATCTGAAATTTACATGTGTTTGCTTCAACCATGAAAAATAGCAAGGTCATGTATGGCTGTGCAGTACTATGGAACTGATTTTTTTTTTAATTTCTGTTCTATGTTATGGTATGCACAATCCTACAATGAGAAATTTTGTTGGATTCAGGCAATTTCAATAAAGCAGAGCATGTTAATCGAGTATGCATTGCGTCCAGGAACTTCTAATGGTGAAAACTCCGATGAGAATATCAGGGTTTTCTCCAGTACAGTCAATGATGGAGTCACTGGGGCTGAGAGTAGCGATTCTCGTACAAAATCAGTCGAAAATGAATCTTTTGAGTTGAGAAATGAGGCGCAGGCAAGCATGGCTGGACACCCTGAGCAAAGTGCATTTCAGATGGCCGATGGCTTCTCATTTTTAAATGATCCTGACTCAGAAAACAACATAAAGAATCCTTCCACATATGATGGATTTCTGGAGCATATTGATTTACAGATGAAAACATTAGAATATGAAATTGAACAGTTCATTAGTTCCCAGTCAGTCGAAGAGGTGGGCAGTGAGAAGCAGAGAAATGACAACTGGCAAAGATTATCTGACATACAGATGCTTGTAAAGGAAACTAGAGAAAGGTGAGTTTTTTATGCAGAAAAAGTATAAATTCAAAGCGTGTAAACTTGTTCCATTTCTACTTATGCAGTCATTTCATTTTTCCACAAGATATGCTTGGGCTTCATTACAGTAACTAACTATTTCAGGATTGCAAGGATTTTGGATATGAGAGTTAAAGAGACTGAATCTGGAGACTTGAAATGATAGCAAACCACAAAACAGTGGATTGGTGGCATCCACCTTCATCTCTTTCATGGGTAAGTTTGCTCTCTGTTGCTTCAGTTGTACGAAGGAAACTCAGGAATCCAGTAGTCCTCTGTATGAAACTATCTTAATTGTCTTTAATGTATATATTGTCTGTTATTCATGGTGTTTCTTCCTGTATGTGTATACATCTTACAATTTGTTTTTTCCATCCTGGAGATGGATGCACTCCACCAGCTCTTGTACTTTTAGTTCAACTGTAATACAACAACACACAACTTATTTGAGTTAAACTGCAACAGATAATGTATTTGAATACTCATGATAGGCAAGGGTATTAAATATGTAACACATACATGTGTGTGCCACTTAACTAAGTGTAAGAGGAAGTCTATCATTATGGCATGGGATATTCCTTAGCTATTGATACTGGATTCATAATTTTCCGATTATATCCACAAGAGGGATCCTTTCACATTTTCCAAACTCTAGCTGATCGAACTGGTTGGAGATCATTGCGATTTCTTTCTCATCAATCTTCCCCATTTCCTTGAGCTTGTAGATCACAAAGTCTGATTTGCTGTTGCATAGGGGCAAGCATATTAATAATCAATGACCATTGACACATATATAACTTGAGTATGAAATACACAGACAGTCACTATACGCAACATAAATATGACATACTTTCAGAGGTGTGAGCAAAGAAAGTAAATTTTATTTAGGGCAGCAAGGTGTTGATGTTGATGTCCTGTTCATTGCTGGCATGTAACCTTGCCCTGTATATCTAGTTATAGAACATTAGTGTACATTTTTTTTTTAGAAATTAGGACATTTGTCCTAGTTTCATCAGAAACAAGGAAAAAGGGTTAGTTTGTAGAGTCAGTAGTCAGGAAAGCATAGTTTGGTATAGAGATTCTTTCATTTACTAGCGCATGCAGGCTTCTAAAGTTGCATATTCAGCCTATATACTAACTTTACAGTAATTTTCTTTAAAAAGAAAACTTATCTTTTTAGGAAGTCTTATCATCCATAATAGTATTTAACCTTCCTTTCGTGTTATATATATAACTTCAGTGTCTTGTTGGTAAAAGGAATAACAAATTGTTGGTTCGTTGTCATGTATGAAATTAATAAAGTACATGTCTTTAAATAAACAAATGTCATAGTAAGAAAAAGACTCTAATGCAATCATTGAGTTAAAGATAACCAACCAGATTATAAGTTCAGTTGCTCCAAAAAAGTTTTTTCCTTTTTTCAGGTATTAATTGTTGAAAGGTAACTTCAAATCATAAACTTTCATGGAAAACTGTACCATACCTTACAGCAGGATCATTGTCTAGACCTGCGACAAGTGGCCCATTGTCCATTTTCTTCTGGAGGATCCATTTTGTAGTCCGCCTGTTTCTTCTGTCCATCCTTAGATCTGTTAGGAACAAGAAGGCCTTCGCAACTGCCAAAGTGCTTACTAATAGGCACACAGTGGCAGTGAGCCTTCCTGCTGTTGTTGAGAAGCTTTTGTCCCCATATCCAACTGTTGTAACAGAAATGACTGATAAATAGAAACTATCGATCCAGCTTAGGCCCTCTACTTCATGTACTATGATTGTGCAAATTGAGATAGTGCCTGCTACAACCACTAATGCAAGCATCACTTTCATCCTCCCTCTTGACCTTTTCTTTTTAGCATCGATCATATAGGTGTCGAACACCTTGTTGAGCTTGTTATCATCCATTGTGCTAAGTAGAACTGTCCTCTGCTTGTCCAGTACATTTGTCAACAGCCCGTTTAACACAATGTCAACAAAACGAACACCAACTAATAGGAACAAGCATGTGAACACCTTTGTGAAGTTAGTACAGGGGACTATGTCACCGTATCCTATCGTGCACAAACTAATGATAGTGAAGTAAAGAGCATCCACTAACTTGAATGTGGATTTTCCCTTGAAGCCTTCAACATTTGTCATGTACACAAGGACCCCTATTGAGATGTATAAGATGACACTGACAATAGCCTGCCTTGCAATTGATGGTGCATATTGTGCAGCAGAACCATGGCTTTGGTCATCAATCTCATCTACACAGGTTGTTTCTTTGCTTGATGTGAATATAGAAGGTGAAGAGTGCACCCTCTGGATGTTTGATGGGGATACCATATTGGTATTTTCATTAGTGGGTGGCAGATGATTTGGAGTATTGAAGTTAGCTTTGTGATTGCTGTTTGGGCAAAAGGAAGTTGCGCACCTGCTTGGAACATCACATGATCTTTTTCTGTCTTTCTTGGAAGTGTACTTCTCGTCGCGCTGGACTAAAGGTAGCAGATGTTCTTCCATGGAGGACATATTGGAGCTTGGATCGCTTCGTTGCAGCTTGCAGTTCTCAGGTAGGATCATCACTTTATATCCATGGTGCTTCTGCGGAGACCTTGACGATGGAAGTTGTGAGCATCAGGCATTCAAGCAGGGGATGTACACTTCCCTGACCTTTCTGGGATGAAAGGACTGGAGTAGTGGAGTACATTATAGAGTATCTTGAAACATATCTTTCTTATTCATTGCGACACTTATATCGCGTAGTTTCTAGTATCTTGCATGGTAGCTGATGCAAGAGGCAACTGATGAAAGGGAAAGAAATGTTAGTTTTATTCTTTCCTTTGATATTTGAAACAGCACTGTTAGTTTTATCTTTTCATTTCCCGTGTCATGGCTGGGGATATCACGCACCAAGTCACTACTTGGTTACTGCACGTGCACTAAATATGTAATCGTGAATTAAATTTGGTGTTACGTTTTGGTGCAGGTATCCAAGTTGACAATGGCTTACCAGCAGTCTGACCTTGCAAGTGGGCTTCTGCCCTTGAGGAGATCCATTGGATTTAAGGCAGTGCCATATTATGCAGGACTCCGCCTTACAACCCGCAATGTTTGCCTTCTTTTCCGGCAAGAAACACGTAGATTCGTTGCTGTGCTGAGATCTCATTGTCGGTGATGGAGGTAAGAGTACAAACTGCACCGACTGAAAGCTTCTCAAGCTGAAAGATCTTGATCGAAGGGAACTTGGTTGCTGACCATCTCCGTTTCTGTGAGTAATCGTTATTATCTGTATAGGTGAATATGTACCTTGATTGAAGGGAACCTTTCCCGACCACCTGTCTCTCCGTCCATACGTCTGAAGAGAACGATGTAGTAAAAAATGTACCAGACTGTCTAGATTTAGCCCCAACGCAGAAGATTCAGAAGTCCAAGCAATTCGAAGCTTTCTTTCTATTTTTAGACTTTCAGAAACAGAGGGATCAGTGTTCACAGTACTCAGAACATCATTCTTAGTATTTTTCAAGCTTTCTGACAAGGATGAAGATGATAAATTTTGACATGAGTTTCTGTCTCCACTGTCCAACATGTACGCAGCCTGAGCAATTCATCGAGTACCAAACGTTTGAAGATCAGATTGTGCGCATAGGGACTCAGATTGTCAAGAAGATGTTGAGGAAAATCTTGGACGCTCGATTCCTGCTTTGACCGAAGCTGTGACGCGATGTCATGGCCCAACAATACGTCTCCGCCCAACGAGGTGTTGCGCCAGCCTAGGGCCCAAGCCAAGGCGTCAGCTCCTGTAGAAGGTCAGCCATGTCATGACCCAACAATATGTCTCGGCCCAACGAGGTGTTGCGCCAGCCCAAAGCCCAAGCCCAAGGCGTAAGCTCCTATAGAAGGTCAGCCAGCACAGAATGAAGCATGGAGAAAAAAGAGTAAATGCACCGGCGATCCATTAACTTGTAAGGATGTGTCACCTAGGTCTATAAACTTTAAAAGTGTATTTCTGGGTCCATAAACTTGTAATTTATGTCACTTAGGTCCACAAACTCTGAAAATGCATTTCTAGGTCCATAAACTTGTCATTTGTGTCAGCTATGTCCATGTACCCCTCCATCTAATCTTCATTAACTAATGCGGCACTAGCATAAATCTGCATGCTACCCGTGCTTCACTGGAGTTTCACCACAAATGTTAAATGTAATCCCTGATTTTGAATCTTAGGGCATAGGGAGAGATGGAAGGGGACGAGGGACTTATTTTGGAGGTTATTGACATGAATTATGGTCCAGGGGGTTCATGTACTGTCATTGCAGGGTTTTAAAACTAAAGTCCAGATATGACCAGAGCCTATATAGGTGGCCCATGCAACGTCAATGGTGCGTTTCGTTAGGATAGCCTCAATAAAATTTCATCTTCTAGTGGCCGAGAGAGGGAGGTCTCCGGTTACGATGCTATGCAAGCACTATAGGTACACGTGGCGTGTATGTATGAAAGAGTATTTTGATACACGAATTACAAGTTTATGGACTGAAACATGTACTTTTAGAATTTGTGGACCTAAGTGACACAAATTACAAGTTAATGGACCTAAAACCGTAGTTCCAGAGTTTGTGATTTAAGTTTTAGGAGTTTAAGGACCTAAATGACACAAAATATAAGTTTACGAACCAAAAAATGCAGTTTCGGAGTTTGTGGACGTAAGTGACATCCGCTTACGAGTTGATGGACCTTTGGTGCATTTTACTCGAGAAAAAATATCAGAAAGAGAAACAGAAGAGAGAAGGGAAGCCGGTGGCTGTCTTGCTCCTCCGGAGATTCTATCCCCTCTCGATCTCCCTGTGATTGCTCACGTTCCCGGAGTTAATCTCGCCGGCGAGCAACGGGTTGTGACAGTGGTATTAGAGACTCGTCTTTCCTCCGGCGTGGGTATCAGGAGTTCGCTTCGTTCAGTTCCGCATCAGCAGCAGCAGTCGATCGATTGGTGAGTCTGCTTCTTCCACATCTGCGCGGCGTTTCTTCAGTTCCTGATTCAGTGGTTCATATTCTCTTGGCGGATTTGATTGTGGTGTTCGGGGAGTCTGCATCGGCACGAATTTCTCGTTCTGTGGGGTGTTCTGAAGATTGGGGGCTTGCGGATTGACTTGCTGTGGTTGGGATTCCTCCTGGGTCGATTCTATCCTCGGCGTGGGTTTTACGGCGGCCGCATCTGCTGTTCAAGTTGGGGGTCTCGCTGGTTTGTAATACTTCTGATCTTTTGTTGCTGCGATGATGTCTGAGGTGGGTGCCTGTGAGGTGTTCGATGATATGCCTCATTGGAACAGAGATGCAGATTTGCCACTTGGCTTCGATTCACATGATTTGTTGCAGCAGATAGCTTATGGGGTGAGTCATCAGATGCAGCACAAGCATGATGGTGTTGTGCCGGATCTCCCCTGCGTGTTTGATAAAATGCCTGATGAGGTGATTTGGGATATTGAAGTTTCAGATGAGCTGCTTGACGGAAGGTATGTCTCAGAGGTGATTTGGGATAGAGAAGTTGCACATGAGAATGATGCATTGGCCAGTGGACAACAGCATCTTGTTTGCTATGCTGGTTCTTCTCAGGGATTAGCCATGTCAAGGGTATCAACGGAGCAGTTGTTGAGGCAGTTGAGGGACAATATGAATCAATTGAGGGCAAGGATGGCGATGGATGAAGTCAACCGGCAAGAGTCGATGCAGCAATGGAATTTCCTGCGGGAAAACCTGTGCAATCTGAAGGCACAGGAGAGTGAATTCATCAAGGTGGAAGGGTCACAATCTGCTGCACATGAGTTGTTTGATGGAATGTCTAGCAAGGATGTGATTTGGGATAAGGAGCCGTTGCACGGTCTTCACTTGCAGGATGAGGTGGGCAAGCTTCTTAAGCCAGCCAATGACAACATGTTCACTCAGACTAAGCAGGGAGTGCCCAGGGCAACATGTTCATAGAACCAACTTGGCATGGATTTGGCATATGAGATGTTTGTTGAAATGCATAGAAAAGTCATGTGGGATGAGAAGCGATATGACTTCAATGCACATGAGATGCCTCACAACCATGGCTCACATGAAGGATTATTGCAACTACTGACATCATGTAGTGAGTGTTAGATCTGTAGGTCGCTCATGTATAGAATAGGTGCATCTGGGTGTGTATGTGTACATGTGCGTGTGCTGTGTTGAATAAAGGAGATGGGATTCGGGTGTATACCATCCCCGCCGGTCGCGGCGGTTCCAGTCGCCATGGCCGGTTCTGTTGGTGAGGATCTGCTCAAGGCAGCGTCGCGCAGTGTAGTCGTAGGAGTGCGTCGCGGTAGTAGGTCGCGCCGGCCCTCTGGTCGCCACCGGCACTGGCCCGGGACGGCGACGGAGTACGGCGATGACGTCGTGGCGGCGGTGGCGGGTCTTCCCGTCACTGCCCGCGCTAACCCTAGATCGGATAGGTGTGTCGGTGGGTCGTGGCGGCTCAGGTAAACCTCGTATATTGAGCCGGCGGCCCCCCACCTTTCTTTATAGCGCGGGGTGACAGGGGCCCTCCAACCATGTAGGATTGGGCGCCCCCGATCAGGGCGCGGACTGGATCAGGCCCACGGCCTTTGGGCTGTGTGGGCCGGGAGATCAACCTAACAATCTCCCCTTTGATCTCACAATCGCTTTTCTTTTACTTTTACAATTTTCCTTATTCCATCCTAGATTTGTGCACAGAGCATATCTCATCGTCCCGACTCAATCGTCGATAGAATCAATAGCTACTGTACACGCCCCTATTCAGAAATAGATTCTTTAATCTATGGGCCCTGTTAATCCAGAGATCATAGGCAATACCTTAGCCCCATGCCGGCTACGTGTTCCTTGAACACGTTGGGCGGTAAGCCTTTCGTTAGCGGATCCGCGAGCATCTTTTCTGTTTTAATATGCTCGAGACTTATGGTGTGATCCTGGATTCTATCTTTAACAGAATAAAATCTTATCTTTATCGACTTGGTAGCCGTACTTTTCTTATTATTATGAGCATAGAACACTGCTGGCTGGTTATCGCAGTACATCTTTAGTGGTCTTTCTATGCTGTCTATCACTTGCAATCCGGGTACGAATTTCTTTAGCCATTCAACTTGGCAGGATGCCTCGTAACATGCTATAAACTCAGCATACATCGTCGATGTTGCTGTCACTGTCTGTTTAGAGCTTCTCCACGATATAGCTCCCCTTGCGAGAGTAAAGATGTAGCCTGTCGTGGATTTACTATCATCTCCATCTCCCGCAAAGTCTGAGTCTGAATAACCTTCAATCTCAAAGGAATCAGTTCTTTTATATGTTAACATGAGGCCTTTTGTGCCTTGCACATACCGTAAAGCTTTCTTCACTAATTTCCAGTGCTCGAGGCCTGGATCTTTCTGATATCTGCCAAGTATGTTGGTAACAAATGCTAGGTCAGGGCGTGTGCACACTTGTGCATACTGTAAGCTTCCGACAGCTGAAGCATATGGGACTGTCTTCATTTGTTCCCTTTCATAACTGTTCTGAGGACTCTGAAAATCCCCAAATCTATCGCCCTTGACTATTGGCGCAGGAGTAGGCTTACTCTTCTGCATACAGAATTTTTCTAGAACCTTTTCCAGGTACGTCTGTTGAGATAATCCTAATACCCCATCTGATCTATCTCGGTGAATTTCGATTCCCAAAACGAATGAGGCTTCACCAAGGTCTTTCATATCAAAGTTCGAGGACAGGAACTTTTTCGTTTCCAATAATAGGTTGACATTGCTACTTGCCAGTAGAATGTCATCCACATAAAGGATGAGAAAAATGTAACTGCCTTTCTGGAATTTTGCATAAATGCAATTGTCCTCAACATTTTCATTAAACCCGAAACTCTTTATCGTTTCGTTGAACTTCAAGTACCACTGTCTCGAAGCTTGTTTTAACCCATAAATGGATTTCTTTAGGTGACATCCCATGTGTTCTTTTCCTTCCACGACAAAACCTTTGGGTTGAGCCATGTAAACTTTTTCTTCAAGATCCCCATTAAGGAATGCCGTCTTTACATCCATCTGGTGCAATTCGAGATTGAAATGCGCCACCAATGCCATTATGATTCTGAAGGAATCCTTACATGAGACCGGAGAAAAAGTCTCATTGTAATCTATTCCTTCCTTTTGTGTAAAACCCTTCGCCACAAGACGCGCTTTAAATCTTTCTACATTCCCTTTGGAGTCACGTTTCGTCTTGTAGACCCATTTGCAGCCTACTGTTTTGGCTCCTTTAGGAATTTCTTCTAAGTCCCAAACACGGTTGGTACTCATCGATTTCATTTCATCTTCCATGGCCTCAAGCCACTTGAATGAATTTTCGCTTCTCATGGCTTGTTCGAATGAAATAGGATCATCCTCCATTCGAAACTCTTCTGTGTTATACACTTCATAATCATCAGGAATTGCTGACTTTCTTGCTCTTTGAGACCTTCTAGGGGCCTCTACATTTGGGACATTTTCTATTGGAGGCTGTTGATGCTCCCCCTGATCTGCAGCAACATTTTCTATAGGATCCTGAGGGACAGGTTCCACATTTGCATTCGGTGTTGCCACAGGAGGAACCACCACAGGAGCTGGAGCCGCAGTGTCTGGCACGGTCGGCGTAGGCTCAACAGGTAGTTCGAAAAATGGCTCCTGAATCATTGGATTGGGTGCGCACACCCGCCTCTCCTCAAGGTCAATCTTTCGAGCTTCCATGCTCCCCCGTATCATTTCTTCTTCAAGAAAAGCAGCATGTCTCGTTTCCACAAACTTTGTGACGTTATCTGAACAGTAGAAACGATATCCTTTTGATTTCTCTGTGTAGCCAATAAAATGGCAACTCACTGTCTTGGGATCTAGCTTCCCAATGGTCGGGTTGAATATCTTTGCCTCAGCAGGGCTCCCCCACACCCGTAGGTGATTCAATGAGGGTACTCTGCCTGTCCACAGCTCATACGGTGTTTTTGGCACCGCTTTACTGGGAACTCTGTTGAGAATATAGGTGGCGGTTTTTAAAGCCTCCATCCATAAGCTCACTGGTAGTGTAGAGTAGCTGATCATGCTTCGCACCATATCCATAAGGGTACGGTTACGTCTTTCAGCGACTCCATTCTGCTGAGGATCGCCCGGCATGGAGTACTGGGCAACTATACCTTGTTCCCTTAGGTACCTCGCGAAAGGTCCTGGAACTTGGCCATATGGGGTGTGCCGACCATAGTATTCCCCTCCACGGTCGGAACGGACTATCTTTATCTTTAAATTATGTTGATTTTCAACTTCAGCCTTGAATATTTTAAACTTATCCAACGCTTCTGATTTTTCTTTTATTGGATAAATATATCCATAACGGGAATAATCATCGGTAAAAGTAATGAACGAGTCAAAACCATCTATACTTTTAACTGAAAACGGACCACAGATGTCTGTGTGAATTAACTCTAAAACACCTGCGGTATGTTCAGCATTTTTCTTTGTAATCTTTATGTATTTTCCTTTTATACAATCAACGCATTTATCTAAGTCTGAGAACTCTAGAGGAGGAAGAATGTCATTCTTAACCAGCCTTTCTATTCTCCCCCTCGAAATATGGCCTAAGCGACAATGCCATAATTTCGACGACGTGTCTTGAGTTCTCTTTCGTTTTCTATTATGAGCTGTAGGTGGGGATACAAGCGCATTCTCATCACATACGGAATTCACACTTTTACGTAGTGATAACAAATAAAGATCATTTTTCTTAAAGGCAATAGTAGTAACTGTATCTTTAAATTCTATCACACACATGCCATTTCCAAAATGACATTCATATCCATCATCATCTAGACGAGATACACTTATTAAGTTCCTCTGTAAACTAGGCACAAAGGAAACATCTCTAAGAAATAAATCAAAGCCGGTGTCGAGCTCTAGGAGAAGGTCGCCCACCGCCTTCACTTCTGCTTCGACTCCATTCGCGACTTTAATTCGCCTTTCGTTTCTTTGAGTAGTTCTCGTCGAACGGAATCCCTGTAAAGAGTTTGCAACATGAATTGTTGCTCCTGAGTCAATCCACCAAGTAGATGTGGAATAATCTATATACAGAGATTCATTTATGAATGAAATAACATTCTCACCTTTCCTTTCCATGATCATCTTTAAGTAGGCAGCACAATTTTTCTTGTAGTGCCCTTTCTCTTTGCAGTAGAGACACTGATCTTTCTCCACTGTGGTTTGCCCGTCCTTAGGCCTGTGCTGCTGGGAGTGCTGAATTCCTTTTCCCTTAGAGGAGGAGGGATTTCCTTTTGCGCTGTTAGGCGCATTGTTGTTATTTTTCTTCTTTTGCACTTGGTTAACAGTGTTACCACGTGCTATCTTTATCCTTTCCTCCTCTTGAGCTAACATCGCTATGGTCTTTTCTATGTCCCATTTCTCAGAACTAACATTGTAGTTAACAACGAAGTTCTCAAACGAGTCTGGCAATGAAGCAAAAGCCAAGTGAATGATGGTACTCTCTTTCAAGTCCTCATCCATTGGTTTGAGCTTATTGTTTATGTGGATCAAGCGATGTATGTCCTCTCTGATGTTGCCTGTGTACTTGGCGTTGATCAATTGCTTGATTAGCTGAGATGCGTAGGTCTTTGAAGAGCCAGTATACTGACTCTTTAGCTTCGCCAAGTACTCTATCACATTGCGACAATCTTTAATTGCCCCAAAGATGGCAGGCTCTATTGTGTTCTTGACCACTGCCAAGCACTTCTTGTTGGCAGTGATCCATTTGGCATTATCTGTGTCAAATTTCTGTTTGCTGACCGTATAGGCCTGCTCTGTTTGCTGCCAAGCAGCATCTGTCATATCAGCCCCTCTAACCGGCTTCTCAGGCTCAGCTGGAATCGGTGCAGTGAGGACCCAGTCCAGCTCTGTCATGGTAAAGAAGAAGTCCACCTTCTTGTACCACTCATTGTAGTTATCTCCTTTGAGAATCGGAATGTCCTTGATGGAGACCATCATGGAACCCGTAGCTGAAATTAATTTATATCAAGTGAGAACATTATAACATAATAACAGTGTAAATTGCATTAAAAAAATTTATCACCTTTGGGCAGAAAAAGTAATAATGCAATAATCAGTATCTATAAAATTATAATATTGTTACTATCAACTTTGGTCAGAAAATAACAATATCATAACAATTCTGAAATTTTATCTATGACTTGAATTTAAATTATCCCTTTGGTTCAAATTTAAATACAAGTCAAAATAAATCATCTATGCAGCGGAAACTTTAAATAAATTCATATGGACAGTAGCAAAATATTCTATGTACCCTCTGAAAATTATCCCTTTGGTTCAAATTTAAACAGAGGCAAAATCTATTTAAAATTTTCCATTCAAATTATTCTGAAAATCATTCGAATTAAAAGAGAAACGCTACTGTGCACTGTTTTTCGTTTTTTGGCCCATTTCCGAATTCGGTCCGCGGCCCGCGCTCGCGTTCGCGCACGCGAACAGTGCGGCCCAGCCGCTCTTTCGGCCCGCCCAGCCACGCCGCCGCGCTCCCAGGCCGCAACCTGGGCCTGGGCCGCCGATTCGGCCCAGCGCCGCAGCGCCTCCCGCCCCTGCGTCACTCAGAGCCGTCGATCTCCATCGAACGGACGAGCGCGTGTCTCGGGTGGTATAAAAGGCAGTCGCGGCCGGGGAAACCCTAAACCCTAATTCATTTGTCACTTCGCTCGCTCGCTCGCGCCGCGCTCTCCTCGCGAGAGCCGGCAGCTTCATCTTCTCCCCGGCCGGCGGCCTCACGCCGCCGCGCCGTAGCTCCTCTGCGCCGCCGCGCCATGGCCGGTGAGCCATGGCCGGCGGTGCTTCTCTTCTTCCACCCCTCTCTTTCCCCTCTCTGTGCTAGCCGTAACTAGGTCTTGCGCATGCGCGCACGCTCGGTCGGTGGCCTACCGCCGGCGTGCCGCCGGATCTTCGCCGCCACTATGGCCGGCGAGATCCAGTGCGCTCGGATCTGTGCGCGTAGGGCTAGCGTCGTCACGCCGCCGCTACTGCTCTGCGCCCTTGCGGGCCTCCTCGCCGGAGTCGCGTGCGTCTCGCGCGCGACTCCGTCGAGGAGATCTGTAGGGGTGATTAGGGTGGTGGTGATGCCGCCCGTGGACGGCATACCGAGGTAAGTCCACTCTGGATCTAGGGTTAGGGTTAGGGTTTGAGTTCGATTTGCTTCTTTTTCTCGGATTTCTCGTGTTTCCCGAGTTGGATCTACTAACAACCTGGCTAACTGATACCATTGTTAGATCTGTAGGTCGCTCATGTATAGAATAGGTGCATCTGGGTGTGTATGTGTACATGTGCGTGTGCTGTGTTGAATAAAGGAGATGGGATTCGGGTGTATACCATCCCCGCCGGTCGCGGCGGTTCCAGTCGCCATGGCCGGTTCTGTTGGTGAGGATCTGCTCAAGGCAGCGTCGCGCAGTGTAGTCGTAGGAGTGCGTCGCGGTAGTAGGTCGCGCCGGCCCTCTGGTCGCCACCGGCACTGGCCCGGGACGGCGACGGAGTACGGCGATGACGTCGTGGCGGCGGTGGCGGGTCTTCCCGTCACTGCCCGCGCTAACCCTAGATCGGATAGGTGTGTCGGTGGGTCGTGGCGGCTCAGGTAAACCTCGTATATTGAGCCGGCGGCCCCCCACCTTTCTTTATAGCGCGGGGTGACAGGGGCCCTCCAACCATGTAGGATTGGGCGCCCCCGATCAGGGCGCGGACTGGATCAGGCCCACGGCCTTTGGGCTGTGTGGGCCGGGAGATCAACCTAACAGTGAGGACATGCCTACACATACTGGCAGCTTGCCATTGTATTTGGAGGTGGCTGTAAGTTCTAGGGATAACAATCCTTATGAAATATGCAATGAGCGGGTGTGGAATGAGCATAACCTATTTGATCTGGAGATACAAGACGGTTTATTGCAAGACCAAGCCATGTGTGTTGACTATCTAAGTGATGAGAACATAGCAGAGTATTTTGTGGATGAGAAGAGCAGGCAAGCCACATAGATATTGACTGACATCGCTCTCAGTCGTGCCAATGGTGCCTCATTTTTCTTCGAGTTGGATGTGGATGTTGTTCATAAGTTGACCAGACAATCAAAGAAGCCAACTACAATTGTAGCAGCAATCAATGAGCTACAAAGCAAAATAGATCCTTCAGTTCGAATGCAGTGGAATCCGGGCATCAGTACGGCCACAGCTTGGGGACAAGCTGTGTTTCGAGGGGGCGGTAATGTTATGGCCAAACAATACGTCTCGGCCCAACGAGGTGTTGCGCCGGCCCAAGGCCCAAGCCAAGGCGTCAGCTCCTACAGAAGGTCAGCCATGTCATGGCCCAACAATACGTCTTGGCCCAACGAGGTGTTGCGCCAGCCCCAAGGCCCAAGCCAAGGCGTAAGCTCCTATAGAAGGTCAGCCATCACAGAATGAAGCATGGAGAAAAAATATCAGAAAGAGAAACAGAAGAGAGAAGGGAAGCCAGTGGCTGTCTTCCTCCTCCGGAGATTCATTCCCCTCTCGATCTCCCTGTGATTGCTCACGTTCCCGGAGTTAATCTCGCCGGCGAGCAACGGGTTGTGACACGCGAGCTCATCGTATAACCAAACCTGTTTTCTGATGAATCTTGAAGCTGTATTTTCATTGGAACCAAGAAGCGTCTCAAGAGAAATTGCAGAGTAGACATGCCGGGAACGCAGCTGGATGCAGCAGCGGGGCGGCGACTCGGCGAGAAGGAGCGAGAGAGACGCCGGCAGCAGCTCGGCCGGGAGACGGCCCACTCCACTACTACTACACCACGTCGGCCTGGTAAGGAAGGACTCGCGCGCCGCCCAAACCCACCATAACATCAGGGCTCAGGCAAAGAACGGAGCGGGAAAAGGCTACGTGGGGCCATAACCTGTGCCGCTGCCCCTTTGGGCCTTTGGGCCTAAAATCTCAAATTTCTTCATCAAAAAAAGAGAGAAAGAAAAGATAGTGCGGTGCACGGCGTGTCAACTGCAAGGGCGACCAGAGACGAGAGCACGGATGGTGCCACTGCGGTTATCGTGGACGTGGTTAGCTAAGTACTATCAGTGTATGCGTATCATATTACGGCCGATGTACGGAGATGTACCGCAGTTTGTACTACAGCAGCACGTATATATCATTTACAGTTGAATTGAAAAACAAAAGGGAAGGCCAACTCGTTTTCCGCCCGTGGACCTTTTCGAGCTCCATGGGGTCCCGCCATGAATCTGCAGCTTTGTGTAGAGAAAAAAAATACTATAAACATGACACCCGTGTAACTAAACTTGCTTTTCCTTGTGGCTGTGCGATCTTGTTGCAGCAGCAACTTGTGCTAGCAGTGTAGCATGTGACGTGCGTTCGTGTTCCCACACTCTTAAAAAACGGTCGTGTTTGCAACCACCACGATAGTGCCAGCAGCGTGGCCTGCTGTGTCAATAACAGAGCCCAGACAGCTGCTAGCTACGCTACGCCTCCTTCTAGAAGGTATTGGTACGGTGTTCACCGGGGAAGAAAATAAAAATAAAAAGAAGCCCGACGACGGCGGCCTCGAGGTATCAAGATTCCCTAGATCATCAGCGCGATTATTGCTCCCATGCCGGACCAGGTCAAAGTATAGGATTCGGACAAGTGCGTGATCAGGGCATACCGTATATATATACAGCGCTTGATCCGATGCCCCATAAGATGGGATATTAGAGATCAAATGAGATGGCCGGATGTGCATGCAGTTCATGTGGCTGTTCGTACGGCGATATCACCAGCCAGCTGCAGAGGAATCAACTCGATCGACGGAGCGGCATGCGCGTGCGTGCACGCAGAGATAAGAAGCCGTCGGAAGAAGCGACGTTGCCTATCGATCATAAAAACAAAAAAGCTTCTTTTGAAGCAAGGAAAAAAACATAATTATGGTGGAACTTGGATCAGAGCTGTAGATGAATTTGAGATGAGCGAACTAATTAATGCTGTGCGTTTGAGAATTACATAACTGCACAGCTAGCTGCTCAAATTTCCCTGCTGGTTCATTGAATCTGAACACATTACCGGCCGGCCCTTAAAACACACTTGTATAATTTTAAAAAGAAGGTGGGGAATGATGCCAAAGATCTTGCCGCAAGCTCAGTAGCTACTAGGATCATTAGTTTAATCAAGTTGACCTTCCCCGGCCAGTTGCTCGCGCCTTGGGAGCCAAGCATGAGCATTGACGACCAAGCTGGCCGGCAGACCTGGACTAGCATCTTCAGATGCCCTGATAAAAGAGGGAGCGGGTGCATTGGACAAAATCTTCATTTTTCGATTCTTCATTTTTTTTTCTATAAGGAAACCAGTGCATTGGAGCTCACGATAAGCAGGCGATCATTAGTTATCTCTCACCAATAATGCACTTGAGTATTTGACCAGCATCCAATCAAGGACCAATTATATGCATGGGGGCTAGCATACCTTCACTACCAGAATGCTTCACATCCGCCCGCCTCCTCCGCCTCGGTCATTTTTGGACCCGGTGCTGATGGGGCTTCAGCACCGGGTCCAACGGCTAGGAGCGGGGGCGGCGCTGCGGGGTGTCAGGGCGAAGACATTATCACCGGGTCGTGGCAAGACCCGGTGCTAATGCGCCCCCTTTAGCACCGGGTGCAGCCAGCAACCGGTGCTAATGTGCCGAGGCCATTTCGCACCGATTGCTGGCTGCACCCGGTGCTAAAGGGTGCGCATTAGCACCGGGTCTTGCCACGACCCGGTGCTAATGTCTTTTGAATATAGGGGCTTCTTCCTCCCCCGGCCGAGTCAGCTGAACACTTAGGCGCTGTGTTCATGCTGCTCGGCCGTGGGAGGGGAGGTGCTGCCCAATTTTTTTTCAAAATTTGTGAAGATTCTACTCATCTAAGGAGCACTACAAGGTACATTCTTTCATTCTCTAATGTTTTATTTAGCTTGTAATCCTTCTATGATTTAGAAATAGAGGGATTTGTGAATCAAAGTAAAGCTAGCTAGAGAGAGCTTGTGTTCTTGGAGGAGAGAGAGGAGAGAGCTTGAGTTCATGGTGGAGAGAGTGTTCATGTTGTGTTTTAAATGGAGAGAGAAGGCAAGCTAGTTAGTATTTTGTTTTGTATGACTTGTGAATAGTTATAAGGCTTTTAGTAATGTAGTTTTAGAAATTAATAGAAAATCAATATAAAATGCTAGAAAATCTTATAAATTAATAGAAAATCTTATAAATTACTAGAAAATCTTATAAATTACTACAAAACCTTATAAATTACTAGAAAATCAATATAAAATGCTAGAAAATCTTATAAATTAATAGAAAATCTTATAAATTAATAGAAAATCAATATAAAATGCTCGAATTAATAAAAACAATCAAGGAACATTTGTAAAGAGGAAGTTTATTAGTGTCCGAGTAAACGATGATGCCATGTAATTTAATTGCACTATGTTCCACCAAATTTGTAATAACTATATTTGCATTTATGTTCCACCTATGTTCTAAGATTTTCTATTGATTTATAAGATTTTTTTTATTAATTCTAGCATTTTATATTGATTTTCTAGTAATTTATAAGATTTTCTAGTAATTTAGAAGATTTTCTAGTAATTTATAAGATTTTCTAGTAATTTATAAGATTTACTAGCATTTTATATTGATTTTCTAGTAATTTATAAGATTTTCTATTAATTTATAAGATTTTCTAGCATTTTATATTGATTTTCTAGTAATTTATAAGATTTTCTAGTAATTTATAAGATTTTCTATTAATTTATAAGATTTTCTAGCATTTTATATTGATTTTCTAGTAATTTATAAGATTTTCTATTAATTTATAAGATTTTCTAACATTTGATATTGATTTTCTAGTAATTTATAAGATTTTCTAGTAATTTATAATATTTTCTATTAATTTATAAGATTTTCTAGCATTTTATATTGATTTTCTAGTAATTTATAAGATTTTCTATTAATTTATAAGATTTTCTAGCACCGACCGGGCCTAAGGGCCTTTAGCACCGGGTCGTGGCTGCACCCGGTGCTAAAGGGCCTTTAGCACCGGGTCGTGACTGCACCCGGTGCTAAAGGTCACGACCGGGCCGCAGGGGCCGTGCGGCGGGGCCAAAGACCGGCCTGGCCACGGAGGCCGTGCGGCAGCTGGCCACGTCACCGGGCGCACACGAGCCACGTCACTGGATGAACAAGAACAATTTTTCTTTTTAATCTCTGTATAAAAGTTGTAACTAGTCGTTCTCCCTCGTACAAACTTCAAAAAAGATCATTTTTCTTCCTAAAAATTCCTAAAATCCTACTCTATCAAGTTATGAAACTTATTAATGTTATTATTTTGAAAAATCTTCTCGTGTTTGAACAATCCTAATTTTGAATTAAAAATGACAACTACAACCAAGGTTTTTTTCACACTAGGTGATGTCAAATGAAAAAGTGATGAATACCAAAGTTTCATATTTCATCATGATCTACAATCTTTATTTAGGTCATTTTATCATTTTCAAAATGGGTAATAACATGTAGTAGAAATTTGACAAGTCTCTAACAAAGTTTTAGAAACTATGCGAGTGAATCTAGGATTAATGAACAATGTATACTACCACTTTCTCAAATGCAAAAATGACTTAAATAAAGATTGTAGATCTTGATGAGATATGAAATTTTGGTATTCATGACTTTTTCATCTGAGACCGTTTAATGTTCCAAAATCTTTCATTTAGTTATCAATTTTTGTAATTTATAAGATTTTCTAGTAATTTATAAGATTTTCTAGTAATTTATAAGATTTTCTAGTAAGTTATAAGATTTTCTATTAATTTATAAGATTTTCTATTAATTTATAAGATTTTCTAGTAATTTATAAGATTTTCTATTAATTTATAAGATTTTCTAGTAATTTATAAGATTTTCTTATTTAATATATATTTTTAATAGGTATTAATAACTGAATTAAAATAAGTATTAATAACTATACATTAAAAACTATATTTATAAGATTCCCAAATAGTAGCCCCCGGTGCTAAAGGCCGGTTTGGAAACTGGGTGCCAAACGAAAATTTGGGGCCTTTAGCACCGGGTTGATCTAAAATCCGGTGCTAAAGGCCCCCAATTTTCGTTTGGCGCCAGTTACGGGGCCTTTAGCACCGGGTGTAGAAGACCCGGTGCTAAAGGGGGGCATTTAGCACCGGGTCGTGGCTGCGCCGGGTGCTAAAGGCCTTCGTCTGGCGCCCAGTTACGGCCTTTAGCACCGGGTGGTGGGAAGACCCGGTGCTAAAGGGGGGGCCTTTAGCACCGGGTGCTGTACAGACCCGGTGCTAAAGGGCCTTTAGCGCCGGGTCGTGGCTGCACCCGGTGCTAAATGCCCCGGACCTATATAGGCCGGGGACTTCTCTCCCCTCCCTCACTTCGCCCTCATTCCTCCCAGATCGAAACCGCCGCCGGTGCCCCCTCGTCTCCTCAGCCACCGCCGCCCGTCGCCGTCGCCCGTCGCCGCCGCCGCCCGTGGTCCCCGCGCCCACGCCGCCGCCGCCTGTCGTCCCCGCGCCCACGCCACGCCGCCGCCCGTCGTCCGCGCCGCCGTCGTCGTCCCCGCCGCCCGGCCGTGGTCCCCGCCGCCGTCGTCGTCCCCGCGCCCACGCCGCCGCCACCCGTGGTCCCCGCGCCCGTCGTCCCCGCGCCGGCGCCCCTCGTCCCCGCGCCGCCCGTCGTCCCCGCGCCGCCCGTCGTCCCCGCGCCGCTCCTCGTCCCCTCGCCGCCGTCGCCCGCCGCGCCCGTCACTGCACGGTGAGCCTCTGTGAAATGTTTGTGAGCCGGCCTTCGTGCCGTGCGTGAATGTTTGTGAGCCGGCCTTCGTGCCGTGTACGTGTTTGTGTGTGCAGGTACCCGTTGCATGGCCGAACACGTTCGGCCATGCACATTTGCTTAGCGAACGAGTTCGGCCATGCGCATTTGGTTAGCAAACGCGTTCGCTAACCAAATGCGCTTAGCCGAACGCGTTCGCTAACCAAATGCGCTTAGTCGAACGCGTTCGCTAAGCAGATACATTGAAAATATTAGAAATTACATTGAAATGTATATTGGAAATGTTATATTAGAAACGTATATTGGAAATGTTATATGTTTGAAATGTATATTGGAAAATGCTCCATTTAAATGTATTGGAGATATTTACATTGAAATGTATATTGGAAATGTTATATGTTTGAAATGTATATTGGAAAATGCTTCATTTAAATGTATATTGGAAATTCTATGTATATTAGAAATTTATGTGCTTCATTTAAATGTATATATTTCTTATTAATTATTTTTAATTCTATGTATATTAGAAATATATGTGCTTCATTTAAATGTATATTGGAAATGTTATATGTTTGAAATGTATATTGGAAAATGCTTCATTTAAATGTATTGGAGATATTTACATTGAAATGTATATTGAAAATGTTATATGTTTGAAATGTATATTGGAAAATGCTTCATTTAAATGTATATTGGAAATTCTATGTATATTAGAAATATATGTGCTTCATTTAAATGTATATATTTCTTATCAATTATTGTTAAAATTATGTATATTAGAAATATATGTGCTTCATTTAAATGTATATTGGAAATGTTATATGTTTGTATAATGTATACTATCGAAAATGTTTATTATCGGAAATTCTATGGCGTACCCGAACCCACCGCGCACCCGAACCCCTTAGCGAATCCGTTTTTCGCGCACCGACCCCCTTAGCGAACCCTTAGCGAATCAATTCACACCGCGCACCCGAACCCCTTGGCGAATCCGTTTTTCACGCACCGACCCCCTTAGCGAAAATGTTAGAAATATTGGGAATATGTATGCTTTGTATATATTTCTTATCAATTATTTTTAATTCTATAGATGGCGGACAACAACAACAACGTCCCACCCATGCAAGAGGACAAAAACACCCCTGTCCCACCCATGCAAGAGGACAACGACACGTTCTTTGCGAATCAACTTTTCAATATTGTAACCCAACCAATGTCCATGGATGATGTGTTGGGGATCATTGGAAGGGACGACAATGTCCAGGGCGACAATGTCGCAAGGGCCGAAAATGTTGAAGGGGCCGCCAATGTCCAGGGCGACAATGTTGCAAGGGCCGAAACTATTGAAGGGGCCGGTAACACGCCCTCGTCTAGTTAGGTGTGTATATAGATAACATAAATTTGTACTGTACATGTCAATTATGTATACCATCTCTATATCATCTCGTATATATGTAATTTGTGTAGGCCGCCTCTGCTAAGAAATCAAAACGATCGACCACGAAGAAGCTGAAGGATGTCAAGTTACACATCACCCGAGTGGAGGATGACGGGGAGCCAGTTGAGCCCCCAAAAGTGGCCAAGAAATTTGTATCTCAGTGCGGGGTAATTGTACGGGACAATGTGCCCATTAGTATCAGAAAATGGAAGTCCACGGACCCCACTGAGGAGTACGTGCTCCCCGATATAGAGAAGGAGATGCTATGGAGGGAATTAAAGGCAATATTCGACTGGCCTAGCACTCATGAAGCAGAACTGAGGGATTGGACAATGAAGAAGATGGCAGTTCTGTTTCAGGATTTCAAGAAGAAGTTGTACTCGCATTTTCTCAAAACCGGAGAGGCCCCGGATCCTGAGAAGTATAAGAAGATCACTAATGACGAGTGGGAAGCATTCCTTGAGTACAAAACCTCCGAAGAGGGTGCAACGGCTAGCACTAGAAACGCTGGAAACGCCGCAAATAAGAAGTACTCTCATAAGATGGGTTCGGGAGGTTACAAGGCAAGCATCGCTAAATGGGAGAAGATGGAAGAAGATCTATATGCTAGAGGCATCACTCCAGCGACACATGACTGGCCCACAAGACCAAGCATTGGTACTATGGTCATGGAGGCACCCTAAGCCCAATCGACGGCTCCTTAGTTTTTCCCGTGGACTTGCGAGAACTAGCTCAGCGTCTCCTCGATATCCTCAGGGAATCTGAGAGGGGAGAATTTGTTGCTGATAGAGACAGAGATGAGCTAACCTATGCCTTAGGGAACAAGGAGCATCCTGGACGGACGCGCGGCGTAGGCACAAGCATCTCATGGAAGAAAGGTTTCCAAGAGCACGCCGCCACCTATAGGAGCCGTTCGAGGAAGAAGGCCGAATATGAGCAGAGGGTGAGGGACCTAGAGCAAACGGTTGCCGCCCAGGGCTCAAAGCTCCAAGAAATGGAGTCAGAGATGGAGCGACGGATGAAGGTAGCATGGCTGCAGATACAACAAGCCACAGGCGGGACCGGTTCCACAGAGCCTGCACCTCTCCAACAAGCCGCAGGCGGGACCGGTTCCACAGAGCATGCACCTCTCCAAGATGCGGCCCTTATTAGCCCTCCACAACAATATCAAAGTAGTCACGCTTCCACACAGGCCGCCGAAGCGGTCCGTTACACCGTGGATGAAATAACTCAACGGACCGCGTGCGAGCTTGTCGTCAGGCAGAAGAACTTAGCTGTGGTGGTACGTATGCGACCTTAGTTCGTACTGCATACATTTCACCGTAAATACCATTCATTTACTAACTTTCTTTGTGACTACTAACTTATCAAGTCGCATACGGTATGACCAAACGTGTGGAAGAAGGGCAAAAATGGCACTGCAATGACATTCCACATGGTTACGTACCTGTTGAGGTGGAGTAAGTCGTCACAAACTGGGAAGACTTGGAACTTGACATTCCCGGAGGTGACGGAGAAACAAAACTCGGTCAGTGTTCTCACTGCATCATTCTATGGAGCAAGGCAGACGTCGTCATACCCGGTACACCTGCGGCTACCAACAAGCCTCCGTCACCTCCAAGAGATCCACCGGAACATGACGATTCTCCGGGAGCTCCTGATGCAAGCCCGTCTCCTCCGCCGAAGAGGTCTCTGTCTCCTCCGCCGAAGAGGGGACGCCGCACTAAAGCCTCTGCCCCCACTCCACCAGCGAAGAAGGCGCGGAAAACCAGAGAGAAGCCCGCACCAGAGAAAAGAGCGGGTGAGAAGACTCTAGAGGAGCTCGAAGCCTCGGTCAAAGCAGACACAAAGAGGCAAATGGCCGAGTGGAGGAAAAAACCTGAGCCGGAGCCGAAGCTTGATCCCACCGTCGTCAAGTCATTCCTCGGTAATTTGAGAAAGGGTCAACAGAAGGAAGTAATGGTAACAGACTATGACCGCTCATTACTGAAATCTCGCCGGAAGCGGAAGGCTGCAGATAAGGAGGTGGGCCCATCCAAAAAGGTTCCTCAGCTCGGCCAGCAACCTCAGCGGCCCTTGGGTCCATTGCCATCTCTGGACGAGCTTAACGTGCAACGAGTAATGGCCGAGACTGGACTAACCAGAGCGCAAGTCCTGGGGGAAGAAGAGGTGCCTGTAAACACAACGCTCAGGTGGCCGTTTAAGCTTGGCGAGCCTATGGTCCCTCCTGAAATGGAGAGCAAGCTACAGACGAAGATGCGCCGATTCCATGAGTGGTACTTGGAAGAATCAAGAAGAAATAAACGGCGCATGATCAAAGTAGGCGTGAAGGACCAAGATTTCTACAATGGTGACGAGGATTGGGTATGGCTGAGGTTTAAGGATATATATGAGCTGTACCACCGCGACAGCATGGACGTGGATTTGATCACCTGTTGGACACTATAAGTACTTTGTTGTTGCTTATAATTCACAGTTTGAAAACAATAATTCCAATCTATGCTGACGCGGGCTTTATTTATTGCTTAACATATGCAGAATGGAGATTCAAAAATGTCGGAGAGACAATATATATGACGTTGGTTTCGTTGACCCTCGAAGGATAAGTGAAGCAATGATACTGCACAATCCTGAGGAAACATATTTAAACCTATACAAGTATATTAAGAAACAAAATTACTGCGACTCCATACTAATCCCGTACAACATCGAGTGAGTACATACACAGGCTTCTTCTTATACTGTCTGTGTACTAATTCATTTCTGATTATAATGTATACATGTGCACAGATTCCACTGGTTCCTAATAATATCGTGTCCTGACCGGGGTGTCGTCAACGTCTTTGATTCGTTGAACACTCCAAAAGAAAAACTATAGAACATCATGGACATGATGACAAGGTGATGTATATTTTCCCCTACTTAATTCACCCCTTACACTCGCAATGACTTAACTTAAGTTTTTTGTTCGTAGGGCCTGGATTCAATTTCGTCAAGAACACCCGGGTATTCAACATGAAACACTAAAATGGAACATTGGCTTTCCGGTAAGCAAGTAATTTGTACATGTAGGCCTCGGCTAATATATTATATGAATTTTACTTAATTTCTTTTGGTCGACAGTGTGCCAAACAGGGCCCGGGAAATAATTTATGTGCATACTATGTTTGCGATTACATGTGGAATTGGGGACATAAAAAGCTTACACAACACGATATTATGATACGTAATAATAAACACATTTCCATTATTATTAAATGCACAATTATTGTCTCCAACTCGACGGATTAAACATCTTTCAATTATTTGTAAATTATAGATGTTGAGCATGAAGGAAGAGTCTCTAGAGCTAGAAAGAATCGACGCAATTGCAGAACAGCTCGTCGGATGGATCTGGGACGAGGTCGTCAATCCCCGAGGAGAATTCCACTCGCTAATACTGGAGGACGTGCCGGACAGTCCAACTCGCTAAACATCTTAATTAAGTAGAAAATACAGTTTAAATATATATAACTCGAGTTGACATGCATGAATATCTATTTTGATGAAATGTCAGCTAATATGAATATAGAGTCGGCCGAATATGCATTAGAATACACGTATTAGAATATATACGTATATAGACGTGCACGCATGGCTACTGAAAAAAGCAAAAAAAAAAGAAATCCGGGGCCTTTAACACCGGTTGTAGACAACAACCGGTGCTAAAGGCAGGCCCTTTAGCACCGGTTATTCAACCCGGTGCTAAAGGGGTACCCCTTTAGCCTCGGATTAGTTGCACCGGGTGGGAAACCCACCCGGTGCTAAAGGTCTTTCCCACCCGGTGCAGATGTTGATCATTCTGGTAGTGCTTGGATGTCAAGGAAATGGATTTTTTTCCAAAGAAAAAAAAAGAAATTAAAACGTTCTGCCTAACAGAGAAAACAGTGACGTATACACTGCAGAAGTACGCACGTGGCGCTTTAGAAAGCATCGTGTCGATATCACCTGATAGTGACGGAGTGACGGTCTCCTATCGGCTATCGCCCGTAAAATGCGGTCAACTGTCCAAACCTGTGAACGGTCGTAGCTTGATCCTTCTAAACTTTACTCCTAGATCGAGAAAGGAGGGCCAGACCCGGAAGCAGCAAAAGCGAACGAGCTAAGAAAGATCCCGAAAGAAAAGCGATTATCATCCGTAAATCTTCATGTGCACCTATATACCAGCGGCTGTCTTTTTGCCACGTTTCTTTAGGGGTGAATTTTTTTTTCAAAAAAATCTTACATGCATGGAGTATCAAATGAAGTCTATTTATAAAATATTTTTAAGAATGAGTGTAATTTTGCGCGATAAATCTAATAAACCTAATTAATCCATGATTTACTATAATAATGCTGCAGTAACCAACCATCATCTAATCATACGGTCAGAGGCTTCATTAGATAAGTCTCGGGAATTAACCTTAGTTTTATAAACTGACTTTATTTAATACACTTAATTAGTAGTTAAATATGTGTGTAAAAATTTTTACCCCGAAGAAACATGGCCAAGTCCACTTGAAGATGCTTGGTGAGGAAGCATTCGGATTTTTTTTCTCATGTTTTTCCCCTATCGATCGAGAAGTCAAACCCATAGCCATAGCACAGATATACAAAATACAATATATAACCAGGCGCTCATATGTCAAATTTGACCTGTCAACTGATAAACTTCGGCGGTCAGGCATTGTTCTGCGCTTGTTCTATGCGTCGATCATTCCAGGCATCTTCGTTTTTTTCAAATAATTCTTGTGCATGATGCAATCGTGCATACGTCCTCTTTATGTTATCGAGCTGCACGAGCTTCACCATCGGTCGTCGTTGTCTCCTTGCGGCGCAAGCTACCACCGTGAAACTTTTCAGTATAATTAGAACAGTTGCCGTGCAAACTGGCCCTCCGATCCTCCTATTAGCTGTTGTATTATAAAGTACTGTATTTAATATTTGTTATGATAAAATTTGTGACAACTAAAGAGTTTGAAATGTGTATACTCCCTCTATATTGGTATTAGATGACGTTTTAGACAGAATTTTAATCAAACATTAGGAATATAAATCATGAATAACTTTTAACTCGTTGAGTTTGAAAATGAGAAAACCATATAAATAGATTTTTCTTAAAAGATATTTTTATAAAAGTATACATATATTTTTTAATAAATACTTTTTAAAAATAAAAGTTAAAATACATTTTGGAGACCGTGTCGTTGTCCTAAACGTCATCTAATACCAATATGGAGGGAGTATAAATTCAATTGACAGCGTACTGTATAATATTTATCCAAATAGAGACCAATAACTATTAAATGTCTCTACCTCTATTTATTATTATAAGAGCAGAAGGTTTTAGTCATTCGTATGTTTTATGGTCATTGACTTCTCATCTCGGTCTTATACGTGTAACGTGTTGAAGAGAAAAAAATAGTGAACAAACTGCTCAACTAATTATGTTTGTTGCCATGATCTACCATGCTCTAAAATGGCCATGGACTTAGTTTTTAATTATAGTAGTGTTGCTACTAATCATGTTGTATATTTTTTAATTTGCAGAGTTGAATTGATAAAGATGACGAGGTGTTTCACTCGTTGAAAATTTTTACAGAGTTATTTATTTCAAACGATTGTAAAAAGGGAAATAATAAACAAATACTTAAATTGTTCACGCAGTCGGTAGAACAAACAAACACAGAAAGAATATTGCTTCTTTGTGTATTTGTCTAGGTGAATGCAGTGGCCAACGAGCATATCAGCTCTCTCCATTTACTTTTCGTTATTCTCTCTACTTATCTCTAACACGCCTCCCTCGCTTTGCTACCTTGCCGAGCACAGCAGCATAGCGGTACAGGGTAGCTGCCTTTTTCTCTTCCTTCTGTTTTCTACTCTATATTAGGAGAAGAGTCTAGAACAACGAATATTTTTTTACAGCAGTGACTTAAACCTAGTGTTTTGTTTACCGTATATTTTCGGTGAATCTTCTTCTCCTGACGTGACTTTCAGTCGAGAAAGATATGCATGTGTGGCTATAGCATGCGGGTCCCAATTACGTGCCAGGACTGTAACATGCATTTTTTTTTTTTGAAAAATACAAGGTCTTATTCCATAGAAACCAACAGTGAAATAATAAACTTGCAGTTTAAGACTTTTTCTGTATGGCTAAGACGTCACTCTGTTTTTGGTCCAAGAGATAAGATGATCTGTACATTTTTACGTTCACCCTGCGAGGACAAAATAGCTTGCCTATTTAATTTTTTGAGGACTAGTTGGCGACTAAATGACAAAGGAGGTTAGCCCACCTAATCCACAGGTCACAACACTGTTAAGCACGTGCAGTCAATTAGGACTGCGTGATGGAAGCTTCACGACTGTTACGCTTACGCTGTGAAGTGCTGCATGTATCGATCATACAGTGCAACTCCATGGCTAGTTTTGTTAGATTCTGACTGACCTTTGCTCCAAAATATATCTTGGTTCATCAAACGACGATTAGTAGTACGCTGGATACATATCTTTGAGATTTTTCCACAAGAAAAAGAAAGAAAAATTTGACCATGCCTTGCCTCCAAAAATAATCAGTCACGCATTTTTCTAAATTTGACTAAAACTGGCACGGCTGTGTTTAGATGAGGTGAAAAGAGGGTGGAAAAGTCACATCGGACACTGTAGCGTACTGTAGCACTTTTCGTTTGTTTGTGGTAAACATTGTCCTATCATAACCTAATTAGGCTCAAAAGATTCGTCTCGTCGTGTATGTCAAAACTATGCAATTAGTTTTTTTATTTACCCACGTTTAGTGTTCCATGCATGTGTCATTTGTTATATTTAATGTTTTGATGTGATGTTGATAGGATAGAAAATTTAAAATTCAAGAGAACTAAACGCAGCCTATGTTCAACTTAGAAAAAAAACATTAAGTCGTACTGGCAGCGGCGTCTGCGAACTGGGAGGAACTGAACTCTAGAAGACGTCCCTTTCCCTCTCTGGATGTGTTATTAGTTTATAATAATGCACAAAAATAGAACGGGGAACGGGGGAATGGCGGGTTGACCTTTTGACTTCAGTTACGAAAGTCGCACGCAGGACGGGACCCCCCGCCCCCGCCCGCCCGCGCTTTTCCGCCCCCGGCCGTCGGCATCTCGCCGCCCCGCCCCCCGCACGGCTCGGACGTCTCCATGTGCGCGGCGCCGCTCCCTCCGTTTGTCTGTTTGGTGGGGGCTCGTGGCTGTCTGGCTGACAGCTCGCACACGCCCCAAAGCGCCCTCCGTTTGACCTGATCACGTCGGCGCTGACGTCACGCGCCGCGATTGGCTATCCCAAATTCCCACCCCTAATTTCACTATGCAAAAAAAAGATTCTCATCGCATCAAAATGTCATAACATGCATGGAGTACTAAATGTAGATGAAATCAAAAACTAATTACATAGTTTTATTGTACTTTGCGAGACGAACATTTTGAGCCTAATTAATCAATGTTTGGATAATTTTTCACAAATACAAACGAAATGCTACAGTGACGCAATGATTACGAAGTGACGCCATACTCTCAAATTTGACCACCCAAATTTGGGATCTAAACGAGGCCTTAAACTTGTGGCTACTCGAGGGCGTCAGGCCTATGTCACCGACATTTGGGGCCCTGCTAGAGCTGCTGCCAGCCAGATCGAGGGTCTAAATGGTACTTTTTCAAAAAAAAAAATGTTTGTGCCGGCAGTTTGGGAACTTGCGCTAGGCAGGAGTACATCCGCTGGCGGCTCGGCGGCAACCAGCCCCGACCGCCGCAGCCCTCGACCGCTCTCCCTCCACCTCGCCGCAAGTTACGAGGAAGGCGGTCGCGGGGTTGTGGCCCCTTCTGTAGAGCTCTAAAAACTGCACCAAATGATCATGGCGGAGAATCACTTTTGGAGGATTGATCGTGAGAGGTGAAGCTGTTTTGCACATGGCATAAATGAAGCCGGTGGAGCTAAAAAATCAACTCCTCCACCTCCAACTTCAACTCCACCCTCATGTGGAGCTCTATCAAAGAGGGCCTTTTTCTTCCCTCCGAGATCTTTTCAACGGTGGACTGCGACTCTTCGGCAAGCTCCGCCCGGATTTGCGGCGGGCCGGATCTGGCGAACCTCCGTCCAGATCGGACGCGTCCACCGTAGATTCAACGAAGAACGGTGGCATGTTGGTGGGAGGTGTAGAGGCTGCCGCCTGATTTTTGAGGGAGTTCATGTGGATGGCCTGCGTTGGATCTCTTATTCGTGGCAAGGTATGACGGCGACCGGTTGGTCCTAGGGTGATGAATCCAGTTGGAATGACTCGTCTTGGTTGGATTCGGTCGTCGATAGGCCTTCGCAGGCTTCGGAGACCAGCGATGGGTCGTCGCATGCGGGCTGCCCATGACGGTTGTAGCCGTCTAGGTCTAGATCGATGTGCCTTGTCAGCGGCCGGAGGTGGTGCATATGGCGTGCATATGATCGGATCTGCTCGTTGGCCGACATCTTTCCATCGGTTGTCTCGTCGGCAACACGTGGTGTAACTACGTAAGTCCCTTTGGCTAATAGGTGGTGGATTTGGAACAGCTCATGTATGCTCTGTTGCTTGTCGCCACTGCTCGACGGCGGTGACACCTGCGGCGCTACCTTTTCTCGTTGGAGGCGTCGTTGCATCCTATAATTCTGGATGGATTTCTCCCGGATGAAAGTTCAAGATTGGTTTATCCAGTCGTGCGATGGCAATATCGTTTGATGTTATTTTCTTCCTGAAGATGCCGCATTGGGAGGATCACTAAGTGCCGGCTGCAGGGGGTCGGTGTCTTCAACGTTGGTTGCTGCACTTCAGGGCTTGGTTGCCACTTCAGTATCCGATGTCTCGAACAGCAGATTGTGTCTTATGAAATCACTTTTTCTGGTGGGAGGTGAGACTGTTACGGCCGTATATTCTCGGCTTGGTGGTCAGAGTTTATTTGATGGTTGAAGTTATTATTTCATCTTTGCTGGATTTGGCTCAAGTTCTGATTCTGCGTTCATCCACATGTGGCGAAGCAAGTCTTTTTAGAGTCAACATCACGTAACAAGCCGGAACGCTGCATAATGACTACATGAACTATTTGTTAGAGTTTTTTATCAGTGATTAAAGGATGTCTTAGCTATATATCCTTTTGGATGTGTGTTTTTCTTTATTGTGGTGGCATCCATTAATAAGAACTGTGAAATGATGCATTCTCATTTAAGGATAACCGAAGTCGAAAATAAACTTTCAATTATAAAAAAAAATGCTTTGCTCGTACCTCAAGGTACCTCAAGGTACGTGCTGTGTCAGGGGACATGCGAGATCATGTCAAATCTGCGCTGCTGTGATATGTACGGCTAGCGAGCGCTAGGGCTAAATTCTACCTCCAAAATTTACTATGTATAAAGAAGATTTCCATCACATCAAAATGTCATAGCATACATGGAGTACTAAAAGTAGATAAAATCAAAAACTAATTGTACAGTTTTGTTGTACTCTACGAGACGAACATTTTGAGCCTAATTAATCAATTTTTGGACAATTTTTCACACATACGAACGAAATGTTACAGTGCGTATTTATTGTGTATAGTGGCTGTCAGTCCCGAATCGGCACCACCGGGGAAGGCCTAGATCTGTTTGCTTCCTGAAACACTCTTCTTTTAACTTTTTTTTTCTTTGACACTTACGTAAGCGTAATAATAAATTTAGTATAAAAACCCAATCCAGAGAACTTTATATATTTTTTGTTATAGCAAACAAAGAATACATATGTGCTGAATCTTTTCACTCCATATGTCATACACTCCAAAGCTCGGTCACACGGAGAAGTAATAGTCATGGGACAATATCAAATGAACTGAAAGAAAAACCCAGCCTGTTTTGCCCTCCCAGTTGCACTAGAGCACGAACGTTGGGCGTTGCTCTTTTCTTTTTCTTTTTATAAAAAAATATCTTCGTAAGGAAGTACTCCCTCCGTCCCTGTATAATAGTCGTCAGACAAAAAACTCAGCTCCCAATACAATAGCTAAAAGTCCCTGCTACCCCTATAATGTGACAGGTGGTAGGTAAAAGTTGCCATAGACACGGTAGTGCATATGGTTGTCAGGTTACGGGAGGCCCTCAGGGTAGTGCGCGCGCAGGCTAGTAAACAAGGCTACGTAACGACAGTTATTTGAGGACAAAGTTCCGTTGCTTCAGCGACGAATAATTAGGGACAGAGAGAGTAGTACAGTTCATTCCTTCTCAGAAAAAAAGGAATAAAGTCTTGCGTTATTCCCTCTCAAAGTCTCAATCAAACCCATTTGCGTAAAAAGTTTTGCAACAGAGGTTGGGCAGCGGCTCCTTTCCCACTTCACCACCCTACTTCCAACAGCTGGCGAGCCCCATAAATACCCCTGCAAACTAGGCAGAGCCGTAGGAAAGCCGCCCCCAAAAGGCAGGCGGGTACCCCGTGCACACACCACACCCGAGCCGCTAGCCATGGACGCCGCGGCAGCTGCCAGAGGCAAGGATGGCGGCGAGGAGAAGAAGGAAGAGAAGAAGGGGAACGGCGGCGGCGATGATAACAGGGTGTCGTTCATGGGCTTGTTCCGGTACGCCGACGGCATGGACGTCCTGCTGATGGTCCTCGGCACGGTGGGGGCGCTGGCCAACGGCGTCACGCAGCCCATCATGACGATCATCTTCGGCCAGGTCATCGACGCCTTCGGCGGCTCCGTCGGCATGGACGACGTCCTCCACCGCGTCAACAAGGTGAGTCCCCGCCGCCCGGAGAGAGACACACACCTCCGCCTCCGCCGCGCCAGCTATAGCTAGCTGCATACACCTTGTTGCTTGCCATTCTCAGAATCTCATCACATGTATGGCCCGCGCGGGGTTCGAGGACAATTTCCGTCTCTCATGGCGGCCTGATCTGACCGAGATAGAGAAAGCTCTGTTAAATCTTTGGCGCCATTTGTGCTTTCCATTGCCTCGGGAGAGCGATGGGGGCGCGTATCTCGACTTTTGGCGCTATGCCGCCACTAATCCTCTGGTTTTAGTTTGGTTCACCCTCCATCTTTCAATTTCTTTTAAATTTGTCTCTCTCTCTCTCGTTCTTGAATCTTGAAGTAAAAGATGGCATGGTACCAAATGAAATTGATATTTCTTAGAAATCAAAACGTTTACACGGTCCGTTTTTGACAGGATTACGGGGCTGGAACTTAACTAGTGACGTCCAGTATCAACAAGATGCCTTTTAGTTCAACTGCAGAAAATGTTTTGCGTGCAAAATATTGCACTACCCCTTCTCTCTTCTTGGAGTAAATTGTCCTCATCTGTTAGGCTATGAGTTTGAAACAAGTTTTAATATTTTTCAGACCAATGGATCAGACTTGGCCAGGTTTAAAAGCACGAAACAGAGTCCTGTGGGTTTTTTTCGCACCTATTTCATAAAGAGGGAACAGAGTCCTGTGGGTTACCAGCTTACAGCACTAATACAAGTCCAAAAATAGAACAGTTTCAGGACAACAAACAACTCAACAACTAACGCTTAAGGGACCAACTAGAATATTTTTTTTTCGCTTTTAACTTCTTTTGTTGCCCGCATGCATTTTTTACTTCTCACCTGGGAGCTCACTTGTATGAACAAAAACCGTAGTCCTTTTACAATGTGCTTTTCTGAAAGCCACCATTCTGAAGTAGGAATACGAATCGTTTAGCTAAAGACAGTAACTTGATGTTTTTATTCCAACTGATTGCAACTTTTATATCATACAAATAATAAGAGACCATGTGGAACAGAGTTACTATAATGGATAACTAATCGCCACAGGAAATGGCTGGAATCTTTCCTGATCAATGATCTGGAACTCTGTCCAAGAATAGGGTTAGAGATCATACACACTGTCAAATTTGTCGGTTGCAGTTCTTTGCGAAGAGTTTTTTTTGTATGGTTCCTGAATAAGATAAAATTATGGCCAAACTTTCACCAAATACTTCACCACAAAATCATTTCCTTTCATTCTTTTTGAGTCATGAGTACATTTCTCACCCTGCTGCTACTCCACCTTTCTTTCTTTTTCAGGCAGTTCTGAATTTTGTCTACCTGGGCATTGCTACAGCGGTTGTTTCCTTTCTCCGTAAGTACGAGTAGACTTCGTTAACCTTTTCATTCTTCATATCAGCTCGCACTCTCCATCGCAAGCAGACATTTGCTGCTGCTAACGATGACCATCGATAGTAAAAAGAATCCTGCATTACGTACAATGATTGATAAGATAAGCTTAATAAAATGAAGCTTCTCGCCCTCATACCAATGTCCCAACTTACAAACATGCAAGCTGTCGTCACGGAGCAGAGTCCAACTTTGACTTTTGTTATATACTTTCAAAGAAGGCACATAAAGTTTGTGTTCAGCAGTTCATGATTGTGGTTACATAGCCAACATGTTTTGAACTTCAAGGAAAGAGATACATGAAAAAGTGTATGATTAAAACATTGCTTCGTCAGCAAACTGATTTTAGAAAAAACTGAAAGAGTTCTACGGTGCACGTTTAAGGCACCTACAGGGTGCTCAACTGTCATACCAATAGAATTGAATCCAATGCGTTGTTTGTGCAGAGGTGTCATGCTGGACAATGACAGGAGAAAGGCAGGCAACACGCATTCGATCTCTGTACCTCAAATCTGTCTTGAGACAAGAAATAGCATTCTTTGATGTAGAAATGACTACGGGGCAAGTAGTTTCACGGATGTCTGGTGATACCGTGTTAGTTCAGGATGCCATTGGTGAGAAGGTAACAGCTTCCCTCTATGAAAATGAAGAGTGCAGAAGCAAACTTTATGTTGATTATTACCAACATATATCAAAACTTGCGCAATTTGACTCTTACTGACTAAAACTCTTCAGGTCGGCAAGTTCCAACAACTTATTGCTACCTTCATAGGTGGCTTTGTAATAGCATTTGTAAAGGGATGGCTTTTATCTCTTGTCATGTTGGCATGCATACCTCCAGTTGTCCTTGCTGGTGGAGTTGTCTCAAAAATGCTCTCTAAAATCTCCAGTAAGGGGCAATCATCATACAGTGATGCAGGGAATGTAGTCGAACAGACACTTGGGGCCATTAAAACAGTGAGTTCAATACACTCAGCGATTCAATAACGACAAGTCCCATAGAAATCTCTATATTTTCAATGTGGCATGCACTCATCAGTTTTCTTGTGGCTACATCTGTAAAACAGGTTGTCTCATTCAACGGTGAGAAGCAGGCTATTGCAACATACAATAAACTCATACACAAGTCATACAAGGCAGCTGTTGAGGAAGGAATTACAAATGGATTTGGGATGGGTTCTGTTTTCTTTATATTTTTCTCAAGCTATGGCTTAGCCATATGGTACGGCGGCAAGTTGATTCTTAGCAAGGGTTACTCAGGAGGAGATGTCATCAATATCTTGTTTGCTATAATGACGGGGGCAATGTGAGTTTCTTTAAATCAAGATAAAGAAATTCTTACGATGATCCATGTTGCATGACTAGTGGTATCGATTTCCAACTTTTTGCGCAGGTCTTTAGGTAATGCAACACCCTGCATGGCAGCCTTTGCAGAAGGACGATCAGCAGCTTACAGATTGTTCACAACAATCAAGAGGAAACCAGATATCGACCCTGATGACCCAACCGGTAAGCAGTTAGAAGACATCAACGGCGACGTTGACCTAAAGGACGTGTACTTCAGCTACCCAGCAAGACCAGAGCAACTAATATTTGATGGATTCTCGCTACATGTGTCTAGCGGCACTACAATGGCTATAGTTGGGGAGAGTGGAAGTGGCAAGTCAACTGTGATAAGTCTTGTAGAGAGATTCTATGATCCACAGGCTGGTGAGGTTTTAATTGATGGGATTAACATCAAGAGTTTGCGGCTTGATTGGATAAGGGGGAAGATTGGTCTTGTTAACCAAGAGCCATTGCTCTTTATGGCGTCTATCAAAGATAACATAACATATGGCAAAGAGGATGCAACAATTGAAGAGATCAAAAGAGCAGCCGAGCTTGCTAATGCAGCAAATTTCATTGATAAATTGCCCAACGTATGCCACAGATCCAATGAACTAACTTCCATACATCCTACATCTTATATAAACCTGAGTGCTAATATTTTTCTGTTTCTCTCATACCAGGGCTATGACACGATGGTTGGCCAACGTGGTGCTCAGCTCTCAGGGGGGCAAAAGCAAAGGATTGCTATTGCAAGAGCAATAATTAAAGACCCCAGAATTCTTTTGTTAGATGAGGCAACTAGTGCACTGGATGTGGAGTCAGAGAGGATTGTTCAGGAAGCACTGAATAGGATCATGGTGGATAGAACAACACTTGTGGTTGCACATCGTCTGAGTACTGTAAGGAATGCTGATTGCATATCAGTTGTTCAACAAGGGAAAATAGTTGAACAAGGTTAGGTCCCCTTTTCCATTGTGCATAGTTCATATGCATTCATTACATTCTCACCATATTTCAACTAAGCTATCAATTCCTTGCATCAATAAATATTTTACAGGTCCCCATGATGAATTGATAATGAACCCTGATGGTGCTTATTCTCAACTTATTCGTCTGCAAGAAAGCCAAGAAAAAGAACAGAAATTAGATCGGCGCGTGTCTGATTCAAGGTCTAAGAGTAGAAGCCTCTCACTGAAGCGATCGATAAGCAGAGATTCAGCGGGAAACAGTAGTCGACATTCTTTGACGCTTCCCTTTGGTATGCCTGGTTCAGTTGAGTTGCTCGAAGGCAATGATGCAAACAGGGAGAATCAGAAAGAGCAGGCTGATGATGGTGAGGCCCCAAAGAAAGCTCCTATGGGACGGCTAGCTGGTCTAAACAAACCAGAGCTACCAATTCTTTTGTTAGGAGCACTAGCTGCTGGAGTCCATGGAGTGCTTTTTCCAATGTTTGGTTTGATGATTTCCAATGCCATTAAAACTTTCTATGAGCCACCTCACAAACTAAGAAAGGACTCAAGCTTTTGGGGTTTGATGTGTGTTGTGCTGGGTATTGTATCGATAATATCAATACCAGTAGAGTATTTCTTATTTGGTGTAGCTGGGGGAAAGCTAATCGAGCGTATTCGTGCCTTATCATTTCGGAGCATTGTGCATCAAGAAGTTGCTTGGTTTGATGATCCCAAAAACTCCAGGTTGACTACCATCCCTTTGTTCAATGCATTATTCTTTATTTCTACATAACGGATTTCACATTTTGTGTACTAATGGTCAAATTATATCTTACAGTGGAGCTCTTGGTGCAAAGTTGTCAGTTGATGCTCTGAATGTCCGACGATTAGTGGGTGATAACTTGGCCTTGATAACTCAGGTCATCTCAACACTAATCACTGGATTTGTCATTGCTTTTGTGGCAGACTGGAAGCTCACATTGATCATCCTTTGTGCGATGCCACTATCGGGTGCTCAAGGTTATGCACAAATAAAGTTCTTGAAGGGTTTCAGTCAAGATGCCAAGGTAATATATGTAAAAAAGCCTTCAGGTTGTTCTTGTCATTATACAAAATATGAACTACTGAAACTAATACTCCCTCCATATTGGTAAATAATGATGTTTAGGACAACAACACGGTCTCCAAAACGTAACTTTGACTTCTTATTCTTACAAAAATATTTATTAAAAAATAATATATGTATGCTTTTATAAAAGTATTTTTAAGACAAATCTATTCATATGGTTTTCACATTTCCAAACTCAATGGTTTAAAAGTTATTCATGATTTATATTCCCAATGTTTGACTAAAATCTTGTCCAAAACATCATTCTTTATCAATACGGAGGGAGTATCTTTATTTATTTTTCAAACAATCAAGCTAATACTTGATCTTGTAAAATTTATAACGTATCATTGAGGTATTCATCCAGATTTTTTTTCCAAATTCATGCTAAATGACAGTGTATTGTTGTTTCTGCAGATGCTGTATGAAGATGCAAGTCAAGTGGCCACTGATGCAATCAGTAGCATCAGGACAGTTGCTTCTTTTTGTGCTGAGAAAAGGGTCATGACAATCTATGATCATAAATGTGAAGCTTCAAAGAATCAAGGGGTTAGAACAGGAATGGTTGGCGGCCTAGGTTTTGGTTTCTCATTCATGATGATGTACCTTACATATGGTCTTTGCTTCTATGTTGGAGGGCAATTCGTGCGTCATAACAAATCTACTTTTGGAGATGTATTCAAGGTTAGAAAATGCATCATGTCAATAGTATTTTCTTTCCTTCAAAGTTTCACTTCTTCCTACTGAACATTTGAATTCAACATCATATCTTGAAGGTTTTCTTTGCACTGATGCTGGCAACAATTGGCATATCTCAAACAAGTGCATTGGCCTCTGATTCTACAAAGGCAAAGGATTCATCTATCTCCATATTTGCTTTGTTGGACCGAAAGTCAAAAATCGACTCAGGCACTGATGAAGGTTTGACACTAGAAGAGATCAAGGGTGACATCGACTTCCGACATGTTAGCTTCAAATATCCAAGCCGTCCAGATGTTCAAATCTTCAGTGATTTTACCCTACACATTCCCTCCGGGAAGGTTAGCCTAACATCTCTCCACAATGCCATATCTTTTAACAGTGATATAATTAGCTGCTTACTAAATTTATGATTTTATATAGACTGTCGCACTTGTGGGAGAGAGTGGCAGTGGCAAATCAACAGTAATTTCTTTGCTGGAACGATTCTACAACCCTGACTCTGGTACCATCTCATTGGATGGGGTAGAAATCAAGAGCCTAAAAGTCAACTGGCTAAGGGACCAAATGGGGCTGGTGGGTCAAGAGCCTGTTCTCTTCAATGATACAATCCGTGCCAATATAGCATATGGGAAGCACGGTGAGGTCACAGAAGAGGAGCTCATCAAGGTCGCAAAGGCAGCCAATGCTCATGAGTTCATATCAAGCCTTCCCCGGGGGTATGACACCACCGTTGGAGAGCGGGGGGTTCAACTATCCGGTGGCCAGAAGCAGAGAGTGGCCATCGCAAGGTCTATACTAAAAGATCCTAGGATTCTTCTTCTTGATGAGGCAACAAGTGCCTTGGATGCTGAGTCGGAGCGCATTGTGCAGGATGCCTTGGATAATGTGATGGTTGGCAGGACCACAGTTATTGTGGCACACCGCCTCTCCACGATCAAAAGCGCTGATATCATCGCAGTTCTCAAGGATGGTGTGATAGTGGAGAAAGGAAGGCATGAGACACTGATGAACATCAAAGATGGATTCTACGCTTCTCTAGTTGAACTTCGTTCAGCTTCATTATAGTACCTAGGCTAAGAATTTTGTTCTGATCACTAGGCATTGTACATCCTCCTTTTCTTCTGTTTGTTTTTATTGTTCTGACGTGCTACGAATTCATTGTGGTTTGAAGAAGAATTATGAAGAGTAAACTGTCAATATCACCACCTAGAGTCTCCACATAACCTGTAATACTCCATCCGTTCTTAAATATATGACTTTGGACAAGCAAATTAGTTCATTTTTGAACTAAATAGTTTGTCCTAAACGACGTATATTTAGAACGGAGGCAGTAATAGAGAAAAAAAAATCTATGAACTACTTATCCCTGAAATGACCGTGGACCTGTTTGGAGGGGTAATTTGGATCCTAATCCTTATGATTTGTTATAGATCTGAACGAAATCCTAATAATAACTCATATATAGGAATATTTAATAAAAAATCATTTGCTAAAAATTCTGGGCTACCTTAATCAACCAGATGGGAAGACGCGAAAAATACCGATGCACCGAGATTCCGAGAAGGTTATGTTGGCAGATCAGAGGCACAGTGTGACCCCAAAGTACCAAGCCTCGAAGTCTCGAACAGCCAACCGCTCCCGGTCGCGGCGGCATCGGCGAGCCGCCGCGGCCGCCACCTTCGAGGTCCGCAGCAATGAAGTGGAGCGCTGCGGCAGCTGCATCCGGCACAAATCGCGCAGCCAATGACGGTCTCGGGCGCGTCCATGGAGGAACCGGCTGGTTGGTATCAACGGCGGTGGCCGGCGGGCCGGCGCCGCCGCCGTGCAGCTTGTTCGTATGTGTGGCGGAAGGCTTCTACACGAGGAGATTAGGCCCACGAGTCGCTAGCGAGCCTATGATACAGGTCCAGCCCATTAAGCTGTATCTGTATCCGGCTGTGTCGCAGACAACTCAACCCATTTGCTTGGATTTGTTGTCCCCGGTGTTTCACGCGTCCGCGCGGCGCGAGTCTATTTGGATCGCTTTGCGCAGCTCTATGCCCGGTCTCCTGTCAGCAGCAACTCAACCAACACTTCCCATATCATCGTCAATTGTCACCACAAGATATCGAATATTTATTTTTTTGATCGAAGTCAGTAGAAAAATCTCTACCTATTTTTTTATATTTTTATTACAAACCTAATTATTCACTCCCACAGAGAGTCAAACCTGGGTCCGCTACGTACTACTCAGGTTCTCTCGCCACTAGACTAGGAGCCTTTCACGATATCGAAGATTTATTGTGTACAGTATTTCAACGGATCCCATATGATAGCCACTACATAATATTATTGAAGATTTCTTGAGTGTTATTTTAAAACAGCCAACATCTATAAATTTAGACATTTCCCGGGAAGAAAAGCAAATTAGCAATCAACAGTTCCAAAACAAATCAGGCTCCTTGATAAATAAATTTTGAGAATTGCGTTAATTATTAGGCTAAAAAAATTCTTAGTTGTTCGAGGCAATTATAAAAGTTTTAGGCCATTCTCGAAAGGCACGCAGGAAATCATCGAAATCCTGTGAACATGTCTTTTTGCATGTTGTTGGAAAAATTGTTGTATAAAAATAAAATAAAATCATGGAGTTATCTTGTCAATATCTTCACCGTACATACATATTGAAGTTTTTCGTCTGGAGGGTTCAAGTTTCCATTTCAAAGAAATACTACCTCTGTTATAAATTGTAGATCGTTTTTACTTTTCTAAATTTATAGATTTTGTTATGAATCTAGATGTAGGCTATGTCTATATAGCAAAATCTACGTATATAAAAAAAAGCCAAAATGACCTATAATTTAGAATAGAGGAACTACACAGTTAAAATAAAGTTTTGAAGGCGTCATGATTCATGCATGTTAGGCTCGTAGATTAAACATTCAGACTTTGATCTGGCGTTCGCCCGCGGTCATGGCCGCAACGAAGTGGTTACCGGTTACCGGTTATGCGGCCTGCGATGGTGACGGTGCATGTGGTACATGTCGGACCGTGCCTCGGTTCAACGCCTTAGGGTGTGTTTGGATGAGAGGATGGGACGGGACAAAACAGGATATGGTCGTCCTCTTTTTTCATGTATTTGGTTAGGAGTCACGTTGGACAGAACAACATCAAAAAAGAATATACCTTCAAAACACGGGACGGGTTGATCCCTCCAAAACGGACGGACCAACTCGTCCCCCGTAGATGCCATCCATCTCCGTTCCCACCCACGCGCGTTCATCCACCGCTCGGCGAGGCAGGCGGTGGCGCCTCCCCGACGTGGGTGGCCATGGCGCCCCAAGGAGCCTAGGTGGGCGGCTGGGCACATAGCTCGGTGGGGCGGGGCGGCCGGCGGCGCCCCATGCGGCTCGGCGAGGCGTGGTGACCGGCGGAGCCCCTTGCGGCTCGACGAGGCTCGGTGGCTGGTGGCGCCCCCTACGGCTCAGCGGGCGGCGGCGCCCCTGCGGCTCGACCCCCTGCAGCTTGGCGAGGCGGGGTATGCGGCGGCGCCTCTCCGAGGTCTGGCGGGGCGCGCAAGGGAACTCCACGCTAGGAGCGGCGCCGGAGGCGGCTGACAACATGGCCCCATGTGTCCAAGTCACTGACACATGGGCCTACGATTAACATAAGAAAAAGGCGTCAATCTCCATTTGTCCTCTGCCCCTCCAACCAAACATCGAATTGGGACCATCCCATCCCTCCAACCAAAGGGATCATCTCGTCCCTAAAATGAGGGATGACTCTGTCCTATCCCACCTACAAGAAAGCTACAAGAAACCAAACATCCAGTGGAATTGATGGTGCTTATTCTCAAATTATTCAGCTACAAGAAATCTCAAAAGAACAAGAAAAATTGGACTGCCACATATCTAAAAGTAGAAGGCTCACATCGATGGAATTGATAGGCAGAAGTTCTGCACGTAATAGTAGTCGACACTCTTTCACCCTCCCTTTTGGCTTGTCTAGCTCAGTTGAATTGCTTGAAGGCAATGATACAAATGAGAACATGAAAGAGGAGGCTGGTGACAGTGAGATCCCAATGCAATCTCCTCTTGGACGACTGGCTAATCTAAACAAGCCAGAGCTACCAGTTATTTTGTTAGGGTCAGTTGCTGCAGCAGTTCATGGAACGCTTTTACCAGTTTCTGGTATAATAATATCAAATTCTATCATCACTTTCTTCGAGCCGGCAGACAAAGATTCTCAGTTTTGGGCATTGATCTGTGTTGTGTTGGGTATCGTGTCAATAATATCAGTACCAGTGGAGTATTTCTTGTTTGGAGTAGCTGGAGGAAAGTTGGGCCTTGTTTAGATCCTAAATTTGCACCCCCAAATTCACAATGCAAAAAAAAGATTCTCATCACATCAAAATGTCGGTTCATACGTGGGTACTAAATTTAGATAAAATAAAAAACTAATTGTACAGTTTTGTTGTACTCCGTGAGACGAACATTTTGAGCCTAATTAATCAATTTTGGACAATTTTTCACACATACAAACGAAATGCTACAGTGCGCATGAAATTCCGTACTCCAAAATTGGGAGTCCCAAATTTAGAAACTAAACAAGGCCTTGATCGAGCATGTCCGTGCCTTATCATTTCGAAGCATTCTGCACCAAGATGTTGCTTGGTTTGATGATCCAAAAAAACTCCAGGTTGGTTCCATCTCTATGTTGGCCTTTTCTTTCTACTTAAGATTATGAAATTTGGGTACTGATGGTCAAATTATATCTTACACAGCGGGGGTGTTTAGTTCCTGAAAAGAGGGGGTGAAAAGTTGGTAAAAAAGTCCATCGGACACTGTAGCACATTGTAGCACTTTTTGTTTGTTTGTGGTAAACATTGTCCTACCATGACCTAACTAGGCTCAAAAGATTCGTCTCGTCGTGTACATCAAAACTATGTAATTAGTTTTTTTATTTACATACATTTTATGCTCCATGCATGAGGAGAGAGATTTGATATGATTTGATGTGATAGATGAATAGTGAAGTTTGGAGAGAGAATTTTTTGAAACTAAACAGGGCCAGTGGAGCACTTGGTACCAAATTGTCAGTTGATGCTTTTAATGTTTGACGTTTAGTGGGTGACTAGGATGGTGCCCGTGCATTGCTACGGACAACAAAATATTTATAGCAAATAATATATAAATATTTAAATAAATAAAACAATGAAATAGATTAACATTCACACCAAAAGAGATAAATGGCAAGTAATTATATTGTTGAACATATAGGAAATATACTTGAACAGTATTTTATACAAATAACATCAACAGTATTTCACAGAACTATAATAGGAGCTCCTCTCAATTCGTTGCGCTCCCTGTTTCTCATTCCTCACAAGATCTCATGATCCTATTTAGGTTTTCTCTTAGTGTTTCATGTGGGTAGTGTATAGAAGATCAGAACTGATCCGATACGCACCTGGATGACACAAAACGAAGAACCCTTGTGCAGTGTCTCCTCCGCCTGTCGGTCCCGCATCAGGATCTACAATACAGCAAAACACAGAAAGATTACATGCCGAAGGCCATGACATTCACGCTAGCCTGCCCACACCCTAGTAAATCCAATATGTAAGATTGGATATTCAACTTGATTAACAGCTGGAGGTACACAAGCTACAGCAATATAATCACCGAATTTAAAAAAACAGAAATGAACATCTAGGTTTTATTTAAGAAAACAGTAACAAGATCATGATATTTCCTCTCTGGATCAGTTTGCGGTGTTGTTGTTCCATTTTTAATGAACAACTGGTCACGATGTGGATGACACTACCATCACCGAATTCATCAGTTGTCTGGATTTTATATTACGAGAATTCACAACAGGTCCTACACATTTTGAAATTCACAAGACAATGTGCTACTGTTGCAGCTCGTACTGTTGATGAGGCGAGGTGGGGCGTGGCCGCGGCCGGCGGGGAAGGATGATAGGATGACGGTGCATCATACCTGAAGGGGCGCAGTGAGATCCGCGTCGCCGTCGATTGTCCTCCGGTCGCCTAGGGTTCTCACGGTTCTTCATCTCGATCCGATCTGACATGTGATTGTTGTCGACGTTGAAGATCCGACGTGGGGAGGGGAGTTGGTGCGGGGGAGAGGGATCGGCGTGGGGAGGGGAGGCGCGGGGAAGAGGGGTCGGCGTGGGGGAGGGGGAAGCGCGCGGTCGTCGGGGGATCCGACGTGGGGAGGGGAGTCGGCGCGAGGGAGGGGAGCGCGGGGCGACGCTGTAGGATCTAGGATTACCGACTAGAGGGGGGTGAATAGGCGGTTTTAAAAACTTCAATCACAACACTAGAGAAATTTGATTAGAACCAAAATGGGAATTAAATCTCTAGCTACTCTAAGCCTATGTTGATTGTTTTGCAACCTAGGGTGACAAGATAAGAATCAATCTCTATGAAATTAACTTGTTTCAAGTAGATAATCAAGACAATAAGCAAGCAATAAGAGCAAGTGACACAAGAACTTATCCCGTGGTATCGATGACTTGCCGGTCACCCCTAATCCACGTTGAGATGGATTCAATGTTCAACCGCTCCTCTATCAAGTCTCCGCTTGATGTATGAGCCGGTTAGAACCAAAGAACCGCTCCAAATCTCGATTCCACTAGAGTTGCTCTTCACCACTCCGGCGAGGTGAGCACAATGACCTCTCACAACCAACTTCCACGGCAACCTCACAATCTTCTTGAAGTGCTCGATGGAATCACGAGCTCCAAGCCGTCTAGGAGGCGGCAACCTCCAAGAGTAACAAATCAATGACCTTGCTTGAAGTCTCCCTAGTGCCACAAAGCTCAAACTCTTGATGCAATGCACTAGGATGCTCTCAATCTCACAAAGATGCAACCAATAAACCAAGTGAGTGAGAGAGAGGATGGGGAATGATCAAATGTATCAAGGAAGCTTTCAAATGGGCCAAGAGAGCCTTCCCAACCCCGGGGGTGGAGTATATATACTCACCCCTCGAAATCTAGCCGTTACGTTCAAAACAGGGTACTGGCGGACTGTCCGCCTCACACCTGGCGGACCGTCTGCCCTTCAAAACCAACGGCTACAACGTGTGTTAGATGGTGTCAGAACTAGCCGTTACGGACCTGCGGACCGTCCGCCAGGCCATGAGAAACTCGCACAAGTTTGCCTACGAACCGTCCGCCTCACAAAAGTCTTCTAGAACGCTCGGAAACGCTTCTGTGTTGATGGTCCGCCAAAACGGTCCGCCTCACAATTTTTGTACTGCGGACAGTCCGTCATTCATGGCCGGACAGTCTGCCTCTCATTTTTCAGCCGAGCACATTTCATATTTAGACAAAATTATCACACGGAAAAAGCCTGCGGACCGTCCGCCATACCTGGCCGCGGACTGTCCGGACCCCCCAGACAGTCCGCCACTAGCAAGGCGGACAGTCCGCTAGGACGCAGTGAGCCCTCCATGAGTTAGTTTTCGCTTCTTGTTTTTCCCACTTTCTCAAACGTTGTTAGCCCTCATGCATGCAATGCAATTGTTTAAGCAAAATGGCACCATGGACTCGTCAAGCCAAGGAGATTGATCCTCTTGATAGTACGGCTATCTAGCCTATAATCCGGTCAATGTTCATCCACTAAACACCGCTTGACCGGTAAAATAGAATACCCTATCTTGTACCTTTGCCTTTAGCTCCTTTCCGTCTTTATCACACCCATCATGATCATGACATACCGCAAGAGCTCATCCAATCCCAAGGACTAACCTATTCTCATATCTCAATGAAATTGTTAGTCTATTTTGATTATCATTAATTACCAAAACATAAATTAGGGGCCTAGATGCTTTCAGACGCGAGCGGGGGCAGTTTGCAGAGGAAAAAAAGGAGTGGGGCGGCCGGTTCCATGAGGAAGGAAAAAAAGAAAAAAAAGAGTAGGGCGGTCGGTTCCACGAGGAAGGAAAAAAGGGACGGGGGCGTCGGAGGATGGGTGCGGAGCCACGGACCGCGAAAAAAGTACGACAACATTTTTTCTCCTCTTTGGTTTTATTAAATAGTAGTAGATAGGTTGGCCTTGGCAGTTGAGGTAACCTCATCACTTATAACAGGATTTGTCATTGCTATGATGGCAGACTGGAAGCTCTCTTTAATCACCATCTGCGTGATTCCATTAGTTGGTTTACAAGGTTATTGTTGTGGACGCTTTCGTGGGCCTGCAGAATCAGCGGCGTCGACGCAAGGGACAGGAGTCTTCTACATCTCCTAGTCGTCAGGGTTAGTTAGTTGGTTGAGTTTGTTAGCTTAAGTTCAGGGGTTTGTTTCTTTGCTGTTTGTTTAGATAGCTCGGCATGATATAAGCCGGAGCGTAGGAGGAGTCCAGGTAGGCAAAGCTTGAGCAGAGTTCTCCTCCACGGGAGGGAGACCTTGCTCGGTTGCCCTTGTAATCGTGCTTTCTATCTAATAAATCTGCCTTCGTTGAGCCCCAACAATTATGCACAAATAAAGTTCGTGGAAGGGTTCAATGAAGATGCCAAGGTAATAATAGATGAAACCTGGAGTTTGTTAAGATACAAGAGTCTGGAATCTATTACTCAACATACATATGCATTCACTGATTGTATAGTTAAAAGCTCGGTCTTGTAAAATTTATGACGTGGTTCAGTTTTAGAGTACATGTGCATGCTCTGTTGCTTCTAACGTGAATTATGAGAATTAGAACGTATGTACAGACACTTCGTTTCACACCTTGCTAAGGTAATGACAATTTGTGCAGTTATTATATGAAGACGCAAGTCAAATTGCCACAGATGCAGTTAGTAGCATCAGGACTGTTGCTTCCTTTTGTGGCGAGCAAAGAGTGATGACAATATAAAATCGAAAATGCGAAGCCTCTAAGAATCAAAGGGTCAGAACAGGAATGGTTGCAGGCCTTGGTTTTGGCATTGCATACTTGATGTTGAATCTTACATATGGTCTTTGTTTCTATGTTGGGCCACATCTCATAAGAAATGACAAATCCACTTTTAATGCTGTTTTCAAGGTTAAAAATGCATCGTTTCAAAATTATTTTTATCCTCAGTTTTACTTCTGTCTCTTGGATTTTGGATATTTAACAGATTACCTCATGTCATGCAGGTTTTTTTTGTTTTAATGCTGGCAACAGTTGGAATATCTGAAACAAGTGCACTGGCTTCTGATTCCAAAAAGGCTAAAGAATCAACTATCTCCATATTTGATTTATTAGACCGGATGTCAAAAATTGACTCAGCTAGCGGTGAAGGTATGACATTAGACGAGGTCAAGGGTGACATTGATTTCCGACATGTGAGCTTCAAGTATCCAAGCCGTCCAGACGTTCAAATCTTCAATGATTTTACACGGCACATTCCCGTTGGCAAAGTTAGCTTATATCCCTTTGCAATATCATATTCTCTACAATAACATAATTAATCGATAATTTACTCACGTTATGGTTTCAATGTTTCATACAGACAATAGCACTTGTTGGGGAGAGTGGTAGCGGCAAGTCAACAGTAATTGCTTTGCTAGAGCAATTTTACAGACCTGATTCAGGTACCATCTCACTTGATGGTGTGGAATTTAAGAACTTAAAAATAAATTGGTTGAGGGATCAAATGGGACTAGTGAGCCAAGAGCCTGTGCTTTTCAATGATACAATCCGTGCCAACATAGCCTATGGGAAGCACGGGGAGGTCACAGAGGAGGAGCTCATTAAGGTTGCAAAGTTAGCTGATGCGCACGAGTTCATATCAAGCCTTCCCCAGGGATACCATACCACTTGCAAAGAGGGGTGCAGCTATCTGGTGGCCAGAAGCATTGGGTTGCTATTGCAAGGGCCATATTGAAAGATCCTAGGATATTGCTTCTTGATGAGGCGACAAGCGCCTTGGATGCTGATTCCGAGAGTACTGTGCAGGATGCCTTGGACCATGTGATGGTTGGCAGGACCACGGTTTTTGTAGTGCACCGCTTGTCAACAAGGTGCTGGTATCATTGCAGTTCTCAAAGACGGCATGATAGTGGAGAAAGGAAGACATGAGACACCGATGAACATTAAAGATGGATTATATGCTTCACTTGTCAAGCTTCGTTTGAGCTCACCATATGATCTAACTTGAGCCTTTATTCTTACTAGCAAAATGCCCGAAATGCCCGTGCGATGCCACGGGTTCATCTCTACTTTTAAATTATTATTTGTTCACAATTCACTTATTTTGTTACGGGATGCCACAGATGTCAACGCCCTTGAAACATCTTCAGAGAACTGTGACTCATGTGTTGCATGTTTTTTCGGTTTGGCAGTTTGGCATTCAAGTACATCAAATCACATATAGTGAGAACTGATCTTGAGTGAAAGGCTACTCACAAAGGAAATAAAAATACTGATGAAAGGCGAGTCTGGAGTCTGGACCAGGTGTCCATCTTGATAAAGTCCCCAAAATTAGTCCTAAAAAAATTAGAAGATAGGAAAAGACATCTGGTAAAACTGTCAAATCTAACATATATTATTGATTGAATAAGAAAGCAACCAGTCAATAGGGAATTTTTATTCTCTTTTACCAAATGTTTAGGCCTGGAAATATCTACTTTGACACAACATACCGAGCAGACAGGTTATGACACTCTACAAACCTCAATCTTCAACAGCTTGGCATCTATGTCAACTGCAACATTTCTAACAATTATTTCATCCACATCCCGTCCCACCTCATCACATAGCAACACACTTATTTTCACCATGTCCATCCCCGCATTGAGCAACTATGCTAGGCTGATGAGTGTCAGATCAGACATCATGTTAAATGCACTTTCCCTGGTACTGCTGAACAGCTCAACCACAACATCAACCTTCCACTTGATCATATGCCAAAATAATTGAATTCCACATGACCAGTACTGCAATAAACACCCGCCTTGCCTCTTCTAGCATTCCCAGCTTCGGCATTAATCAGGCATGACACACAAATATTTTTCAGTCATCCCATTCTTCACTGCGTACACATGCATGTTGAGAGCAAGCATTCGTCGATCCCAGGACGCAACATGATTGAGAGTGCACCACATCACCTGCGAGCCCTTTGTGGTCCTTCAGAACAGCATCACCGCATCCATAGTCCAGAAGTTGCGACACAGAGCCTGGAGCCTCGCGCAGCATTCATTGCTCACGTTCACATCTCGCTTGGCCATTTCGTCGAACATCCTGTAGGCCTCAGCGACATAGTTGAATTGGAGGTAGGCATGGACGAGGGAACCCAAGGTGAAGACGTTGCGGTGGGGTGGACGAGCTCCATCTCGAGCGCACAAGCAATGAGGTACGCGGCAGAAGCCGGACCTGGGATGGCGCGAGCACGAACGAGCAGGGGAAGGTGCCGAGGATGAACAGGTTTGCGCTGTAAGGAGGCAGCGAAGACGGGGGCAGGGCTGCACAGGAGGCCGCAGCATGGATTTATACAGGCGATGTTGGCTCTCGATGACGGAAGAGGAGTCCGCGTCGGGGACGGGACCGTGTGCGGCTCGATTGCGGCACCAGCGACAGACGAGGCCAAAGAAAAATCACGGTGGAGGCGATGACGTAGGCGGGTGGCGGGATTACGTTGCTATTAGGAATTAGGAAGAGACTAAGGGGGATTTTTACAAATTTACGATGTACCGCAGAAGTAATCCTTGCTTTAATACGTAATCCTTGCTTTAGTATTAAAATAGAGATTGACAGGCATAGCATCCTCCTTGCCTCTTCTCTTTGCTTCTATGGTTGAAATTTGCTGTGAAATCACTGGTATTTGAAGAATAATTTAAAGTACATTTTCATTTGCTGTATTTAGTATTCAATGCTAGTGTTCAGAAGATTTTGTTGCAGCGTAGATATGCCAAGGACGACATGGATTTGCGTTTCCTGTTGTAATATCAATGCTGTTCATTTAAGATCACCATTCACCGTCCATAGCTTCCACGCACCTTGCAATTCCATATCTAAATGCTTTATCTAAACTATGTTCATAGGAATAAATAAATTAATCCTAGTCAAATTCATTATGCAAGCCATCTGCTATTACTTCCAGAAACCAAAGAAGTGCATACCGATCACTGAAGGTCTCCTGTTTATGTCCAAAACTCCCATTCCTTGGATTCCGCTATGAATTCGGAGCGAAGGCTAAATACTCATAGATCAATCACCCACATCCGAACACAAATCTTTTCGATTTTTTTATCTACTTCGTCGAATCAGTTGATGGGAAAGGCGAACTTACCACCACGCCAGGAATGGCATTGTCGGCGTCGGATGAACGGGAGACGCCGCACGCGTCAACATTCGCGACGCCCTCAGCCACGGGTCCGCGGCGGCGTGGACAAGCCTCCGCCGCCGCCGCCGGTCGAGCTCGGGATCGCTAGCCCTGAACCCTGAAGCACCGGGCCAGCTGCAACGGCTCCGATTAGTATGTCAATGCCGCCGCCGGCCGGCGGGCGCGTGCATTCGAGTGGGCCCGATTTGCTTCCTTGCGGGTGTCAGTGTATGGATGTCGGCGGCGGCGCCACCGTGCCTGCCGGCTGCCACACGTCGTGGCGAAGGAAGACCTCTGCCGCGACGAGATCCGATCACGTTTTACTTCTTTCTTAGTGGAGGCCCATGGCCCATGGATGTTATCAAGTTACTCGCGTCAAGCCCATTCAGATAGAGCTCTCGAAGATTTTTGGGCCGGTTGGTGAAGCTTTCTCTCAATTCGGACATTTCAAATCCTCAAGTTAGATTTTTTGTATTCCTGGGGATTTGGACATGCGTCTCACGAAATTGAATACACGTGTAATAAGCTCGCACGATACACATGCTGATCATATAAAATACTATTGTAGAGAAAGTTGTACCACATGTATGTGTAGGAAGATATAGGTCTTACGCATGGTAATTAAACGCACAAGGACGTGTAGGTTTTGCATTATTAGTGGATTTTGGAAGGATGCATGTACACTTGCCAGATGGTCGACTAAACATGATCTGGCCTCCATTTTTATTAACATGCATATGCGTTGCGTACGAAGAACGCGTTCGGGAGTCGGGAGATTGAAGAGTTCGGCGCTGTCTGATACGTCCCGTTCGTCTGGCTTATCAGCAGCCTGTCAACAATAATTTTCTCTCTACACAAATCAGCACCAGCCACCAGTCAGTAATATTTTTTCTGCACAAACCAGCAGCATCTCACCTACCACCCGTCGGCCGAGCACGCGTAACTTCTTATGACCGAAGAAAACGCTAGCCACCGAGAGCCCATGTGTACTATTACCGTGATTTTTTAAACTACACAAGCATAGGTCGGGACTGAGTTACTATGCGTGAGTGCGCGACACATAACCGGGGTGTTCTCAGTGCCTCGGTAAGATTTTGGCGTGACCGCGTGCACACATAAAAGAAAGGATCGGCGGTGGCATTAATTGCATGGTTTAATCCTATCGATATGACGTGTGTTTGTGAGCCCGTCAGCATATTAAAATTTTACCATCTTTCCTGACTTGGCTTTAATTTGGAATAACTGACTCAGAGCGAAGAACGGAGGTTATGTCTTGTTTGTTTCCTACGCGCTAAACTTTAGCGCCGTCACATCGGATATAAATATATTAAATAGAAGAATTAAATATAGATTAATTTAAAAACCCATTACATAAACGAGGAGTAATTTACGAGACGAATCTATTAAACCTAATTACACCATGATTAGGCAATGTAATGCTACAATAATTGTATGGTAATTATGTATTAATTATAACGAAATTAGGCTTGTTAGGTTCATCTCACGACATAGACATGACTTATGTAATTAGTTTTATAATTAATTTATGTTTAATACATTCAATTATCACTTATTTAAAGCGCTAAACTTTAGCACCGGATCCAAACACCACCTTACTCCATCGTGTTGTCATGCAAGCGTTACACTCATGGGCTACTGAAACGTATGCTACGACAAGCAAAAGAACTGTTAATTCCTGACAGCTTAACAGTCGTTGCATACTGGCGCAGTGAAGCGCGCGTACCATGCTAGTTTTTATTAACACGCATATGCGTTGCGCACGAAGAACGCGTTCTGAGTCTGGAGATTGACGAATTTTTTTTTAGAAAAAGCCCTTTTAAATCTAAAATTTTAAAAATAACCCGTCGCGAACTGTATTTTTAAGAACTAACCCTTTTGGTCGCGCCAGGCCTCGTGGCGCGACTCCCCACTAAGTCGCGCCACATGCAGTGGCACGATCAGTGGCGCGACCGAGCCCCCACGTCGATGCGCCGCTGAAGATTCCCTGCCGACGCGGCGCTGACGTGGCGGCTGAGTCGCGTCACATGCACTGGCGCGGCTGAGTCGCGCCAGCCGTCGTGGCGCGATTCAGCATTACAACGGTTCGCGGCCGGGTCCGGCCCCTCTCTCCTCCCTTTCTTCTTCCTCCTGCTCCCACCCGAGGCCGAGCTCTAGCTCTCCCCCCATGGCACCCAACACCTCCCCCTCCTAGATCCACCTCGTCCAAGGCCCGATTTGAGAGGGAAAAGTGGGGAAATCGTTCCCACAAGGTACCTCCTCCACTCTACCGGTTTATTTTCCCTCGATTCCATTTATTTTGAAGGATTTGGCAATGGTATGGTGAACCTAGGGTTGGAATTGAAATGGTTGATTTAGTACGAATCGGCTACAATTTGTTGCGTTGTATCGTATATGTGATTGATGGTGATGTCTTCCTTTCGTGTAGAATGAATTACATGGAACGATTTCGTTAAAAATTTTGTGCATAGATATTGATAAGAGAAATAATTAAAAAAATTTGAGGATGCAAGTAGTGATGAATGTTTAGTTGTAAATGCAAATGTAGGTTGAACTAGATAATTTTTCAAACGAAATGTACATGTGCAATTGGATAGTACATGTGAAGTTGTGAAATATTGGTTGAATGTATATCTATAGGTTTTGAATTGAAATGTAGGTTGGATTATATATATTGTCATGTGCGGTTGAAATGCAATTGTAGGTTGAAATGTATATGTGCAATTGTGTTATAAGTTTATATTGTTATTCAAATTGGAATGTATGTTGGAATATATATGTTCATATGATAAATGTTTATGTATGGATGATCATGTAGTGTACTGTATGGTGTACATTAATTTCTTGTTGCTCACATGTTTGTAGTGTTGATTGTTGGATATGTGTAGATGGATCGTTTAGTCAATATTTTCTCCGGAGGTCTAGTACTTGATAATGGGGAGTTTGAAAATATGGATCAAACAGTTCAACGATTTGATAGTGCACCTAGTTTTGATGAGCTTATTGGAAGGGTTTCACCCATGTTCAAACTTGAGAGGGATGGAAGTGAGTTACGTGTTCGTGGTAGGTTTGACGCCGGTGCCAAACGGTGCCACTATTTGCTAATGGATATTGAGTCGGAGAATGATTGGATGTGTTATAAGGAGGAAGTTAATGGTTCTTAAGTACGGATAGCGGAGGTTGTGGTTGATGTGTCCGATGTTGATGAGGAAGATGATGAAGAGGATATAGATCCAGCGAACTATCCAGATTCAGATGATGAAGGTGACTTTGATAAGTGTCGTAGGACGAACGACTTCGACCCGGGCACGTTCGAGCTTGAGGAGCAAGATAAAGATGTTGATGAAATATCTAAAAGTTCAGAAGAAGAAGAGGATGGTGACGACGAGGGGGGTGTTACGCAGGAGGAGGTGAGGGTGGAGCCGAGAAGTGTGGTTGAATTACCACAAGTCGTACTAATAGTTGGTGGTGGAGCATGACAACTTGATTCACCGAATGTGTTCCAAGAACCACGGGGTGAAACACCACTTGGGGGCCAAGCACCACGAGCTGGAACACCCCTTGGTGAGCAAGCACCACGAGGTGGAACACCCCTTGGTGAGCAAGCACCACGACGGGAAGCACCTCAAATGGACCAAGGATGGCGTGGCCAATATCAAGCCCCAGTTGCCGAAGCACCGCCTACGGAAGGTCATATGAGAACCCTTTCTGGTATGTTGGTGCGTCCATTCACAGCGGAAGAATTGAGACAATTGAAAGCTGTTAATGTTCAATTACCTGAGGTTCCCCTTTTCCATTCGTATCCACGGAAAGCCTATTGTGATTCGGCGTTACACCTCAGTTCCCTTGAACTCGATAGCGGAAAGGAGTTGATTGAGAAGGGGATGATATTTGATACCTTGGAAGACCTTAAGTTTTTCCTAAAGGATTACTCGGTTTGACATCATCGCCCATATAATGTAGTGCATTCTTCCGCTAAAGTAAGGTACACAGTTAAATGCCAACGGGATTGCCAATGGAGAGTGATGGCCCGTGCTATCCCGGATGACACAAGGAAATGGAGAATAACTCAAGTGAGGCAACCTCACACATGTGCAACATCAATCCCTTCACAAGAACATTCTCAATGCACAGCACGATATATTGCACATCGTAATGCCTCAACGGTTTATGCTGACCCTGATGTTTCTATAGCCACCCTCATCCAGAATATCCAAGGGTACACTTCATATAGGGTGAAGTATGGTAAGGCATGGCGAGCTAAGCAGCTCGCTGTGGAAATGTTGTGGGGTGATTGGAAGGATGCTTATGGTATGGTACCACCATTACTCCATGCAATTTCACACTTCAACCCCGGTACAAAATGGTGCACTCACACAAATGGAAGGTTTGATCTCAACACTAAAGGTGAAATCACTCCAGTCATGCAGCGTGTCTATTGGTGTTTCCCGCAATGTGTTGAGGCATTTAAGCATTGCAGGCCAGTAATTAGTGTTGATGGCACGTTCTTAACCGGAAAGTACAGGGATGCCTTACTGATTGCGATGGGTGTGGATGGCGAGGATCGTCTAATCCCTCTAGCATTCGCTTTGGTAGAAGGGGAGACAAAAGATAGTTGGTCGTGGTTTCTATATCTCGTACGTAGAGATGTCATTGGCGGGGAACGCCAGGTGTGCATCGTATCAGACCGGCATCAAGGCATCTTAAGTGCTGTTGAGGAGGCAGTTGATGGCTACCAACCACTTGTGGGACGATGGTGCATGCGACACTTTGCCGCGAATATATGGTCAAGGTAGAAGAAGAAGAAAGTCATAAAACAACTCAAGTTGGTATGTGCATCGAATGCCGAGTATACATTTGACATCCGGCTTACTAAACTTAAAAAAATGATGAATGCGGCTGCCACTGAGTGGTTAGAAGAGCAGCTGGAAAACAAGGAAATGTGGGTGCTTGCCTTTGACGGCGGTTGGAGGTACGGAATGTGCAACACTAATATCTCCGAAGTCCTAAACAAAGTGTTAAAAGGAGTTCGTGGCATGCCCGTGTCATCAATCATCGAGTTTAGTTTCTACAAGATCAATAAATACTTTGTTACCCGTTCGGAGAAAGCAAGGGAACATCTAGCCCGTGTACCAAGGGAGAGATTATGGGGAAAGGGGGTACAAAAGTTATTAAATGCACAAGGATTGAGAGCATCAACCATGGAGGATGATTTGTTTGATCCTAGATCGTATGTGTACTCTGTTAGGACTGCTTCTGCATTGACACTTGGGGGAGAGAGTTCGGGTACATCTTCAAAGTGGATCTAACTGCCGGGACTTGTACGTGTTGTATTCCTCAATTGCTACACGTTCCTTGTGCCCATTTGATGGCCGCATGTCGTGTTAGAGGAGTGGATCACCTTTCACCAACGTACATGTCACCTTATTATGCAAAGGAAACTGTGCTCAAGACTTGGGCCTCTCGGTTCGAGCCCATATTGGATCCATCGCACTGGCCACAATACAATGGTTCCGACTATGTTTCTGATCCTGAAAAATTGAAAACTAAGAGGGGAAGAAGGAAGAAGAAACGTCTACGCAACGAGATGGATGATAGTAACGGGTGGGGTGATGACATTTATAGCTTTGGTGATTTCGACGAAGATCCTAGTGACATTCGTTGTGGGGTTTGCCACGAAGTTGGTCACCGAATGGAACAACATAAATTGGGGCCTCAAACATTGGCCGCAAGTAAACGTAAAAAGTACCCGAAGAAGAAAAAGAACAAACCCAAGTCTAAATCTAGATTGGTAGGTTTGAATATGTATTTTACAAGCATACTGACTTGTTATTCTCATTTATGTTCTACGCTATGATTATGATATTTACTGTTGTACTAATCATTATTTGTATATATTTCAGGGACATGGCGCAACATCCTCGGTACCCCCTCCTTGATGCCGAGTACGACGCGAACCACCGGGGCCGGCTGATAGAGGAGCGTGTCCAGGTATGCTGTATATGCTTATGTGTTCAATTCCTACGATATCTAGTGCAACATACTTATCGAATGCATTCTATTTTTTCTTTTCTTTTTTCGCAGGTGCTCAAGCCGCTACGTACCCGCACCCACCACCCACTTGCTTGGGATGAGCGGTACGCCCCGTACCTTCGAGCTGTTGGCTTCCTTCCGTTGGCACGGATGGTTCAGGATGGGCTCCCCAAGATGGGCCACTCCGCCCTGACAGCTTTGGTGGATCGTTGGAGGCCGGAGACCCACTCCTTCCACCTTCTCTGCGGCGAGATGACCGTCACACTTGAGGACATTGCCATGATCCTTGGGCTGCGCGTTGACGGTTTAGCGGTCACTGACACTGTCAACCCGGCCGGATGGAGGGACATGGCCGAGTTACTGCTTGGTGTACGTCCTCCAGATGCTCCGGGTGGCGTCAAGGACAGGAAGTTTTGAAATAATGGGGGGAGAGCTAGAGCTCGGCCTCGGGTGGGAGCAGGAGGAAGAAGAAAGGGAGGAGAGAGGGGCCGGGCTCGGCCGCGAACCGTTATAATGCTGAATCGCGCCACGCCAGTGCATGTGGCGTGACTCAGCCGCCACGTCAGCGTCACGTCGGCAGGGAATCTTCGGCGGCGCGTCGACGTGGGGGCTCGGTCGCGCCACAGCATGTGGCGCGACTCAGTGGGGAGTCGCGCCACATGCAGTGATGCGACCAAAAGGGCTAGTTCTTGAAAATACAGTTCGCGACGGGTTATTTTTAAAATTTTAGATTTAAAAGGGCTTTTAAAAAAAAATTCGGAGATTGAAGCGTCCGCGCTGCCTGATCCTGATCGACATGGCCTCCACCTGTGTTGACGCGGCGACTGAGGAAGTGACAGAGTAGGGATATTCCTTGGCTTGAGGCCCCGCTCCGCGAAGAATGGGTTCATGGGATGGAACCCCGAGGTGCTCGCACAATATCATACAGTACACCATTCACCGTACTATCGGAGAACTCATTATTTGTCTCCTAGGACCCTGTATCTCCTAGACCTTTAGTTTCCAACTTTGACATGTCAAAGTTGACATTTTATCATTAATACGCCACTGTAGCATTTCGTTTGTATTTATGAATAATTGTCCAAACATTGATTAATTAGGCTCAAAATGTTCGTCTCGCAAAGTACAACAAAACGAGACTAATATGGACCATATAAAGTACCAAGTACTAAACAATTTTAGACATGTCTTAAATTTAAAGATATATAAGAGTTCAAGACGGGGGCGGACCCTACCCAAAAGCCCAGTGAAGGCCACTTAGCTACTAGGTCTCTATAACTACCATAAATAAGGTTCAAACTCCATTGAACCATAAAAATTGAGTAAACCTGTGTCCTCACTGGGCTCTACATGGGTCCGCCCCTATCAAGAGAGTAACATCATATCCCACCACAAGAAGAGCTAGGCATCACATATGTTAGCCACAGGTCACCTTAAGTTTTTGGGCATCAAAAGATCAATGTGCTGAGATCATTGAAACCCACGGCATAAGGATCACATGTTGCGCGAGACAATGAAGACCGGCCACCCAACTGCGCAGGACCTTGTGGGGCCAGGATCCCTAGGGCCACTCATCTAAGGAATTAAACTACTCGATATGGAGAGTTATGACCCGACTGCTTTGTACTATCCAGATAAGGCATAGGACGTTGTAGTCAAGTTGTAGAACTACTCGTATTCAAGATAGACTACCTTAATGTGACCTTCCGGGTCTGATACGAGTAGTCTTTGTAATCAATTTGTAACTCTGCTCCCCGAGTATATAAGGAGGAGCAGGGACCCCCTCAAAACAACTCAACTCACATACAATACAATCAAATACACATGACGTAGGGTATTACGCTACTCGCGGCCCGTACCTGTCTAAATCTTTGTGTTGTTCGTGCACTGTCGTTCCTAGAACTCGGCGAGACCCGCTAATCTACTCCCTGGGATACCCCCAGATAGACGTGCTCGACATAAATCGTCGACACTCTCGCCGAAAGCTCACCATCAGGGACGATGGGATTCACTACCTTCAAGATTGCCGACGTCGAAGAAGGAGCCACCTTCGTTTTCAGCGCATGGACCTTCGTCGCCAAAAGCGATGGTAGGTTCGCAAGCTACCTCGCGAACAACCCTGGCTCCTGCTCGGTGGCTACTTCCAACTCGATCTCGATCTCGACTCCTATTCCGAGTCTGATCTTAACTCCAAATTCGCTCGGGATTCTCCAGGCCGAGTCCGGGTACGACTCGATCCCGGTTACGGAAAAGCAGAGAACTCCGAGCTGGCTACGCCATCGGACAAGCCCCCAGATCGGCTCCCAAAAGAATTTCCAACATAATGAACTCGCACAAACAGAGTCGTACCACAAAAGCAGAGGCATGGATGACCCAGGAGTCCCACTCAAAGCCAAGTCACCCCGACGACCTCGAGCCGGCATCAGCGCCATCGAGGGACAATGACGATGACTTCACCATCCTGCTAAGTGATGCTCCTGATAACGTCGCGCGCCTACACCATCACGCTCACTTCAGCACCGAGTTCGTGTTGGAGGAACCACTCGTTCACCTCCCATACGGACTAGTCGTGACCAGAACACCGGGAGGACTCGCCGTTCACTGGCCTGGAGCGATTCCGGCCGACACCTCCCAGGACAATGACTCAAGACTTGCTGCCGTTATACTGGAAGAACTCCCCTTCCAAGACGGCAAGACCGCATCGCTCACCACTCCAACTGAAAGGTCGAGTGGATAACTTTTCAACCACTCAGATCGTCCTCAGCGATCAAGACCCAAGCCGTCAGGTGTTCATGGCTGGCAACGAAGACCAAGGCACTCAATACGATCGTGAGCTGATTACCTACGTTTCTGAAGAGGAACGCACTGTTGACTGAGAAACAGAGGAGCAAAAGACCGCGCGTCAAGCAAGGAACGCCAAGCGCAAGCAGAGGTGGCTTAACGCCGCGTTACGCTCCAACGCCATGCGAAACCTTACACAGGATTTCGACATGGTCGGCGATCAGCTAGTATCCCAAAACGCGCCATTAAACATCTCTGTCGTAGCAGAACTCGTCAGGGCCATGCCTGACACCCCTACGGTCAGACAAGTACTCTCACTCCTCGACACGGCTCAGAAGGCTACGAACCAGACAAATCCTAGCCACCACACTCCAGACACCAGACGCCCAGACGCTGAGAGACCACCCCCACATGAAGCTTCAATCGCCACCACATGAGGACATCGACGTGGCCAAGACGCTGATCGCAACCACCAGCAGGGGAGAGGACGCAGTAACAACCAAGACGATGCAAGGCCACGAGATCGAGACCTTCGCAACGTCATTAATGACAACCGCGATGCTCACTCTGTCATTCAGTCGAGTCAACAACGGCGCATGGAATCGGAACTCCGTCGCCGTGCAGACTACGACCGCAACTACGGGCCTCCTCCCCACCATAATTATAGAAACCGACCACGCGATCAAGAATGCCATTACGACCGTCACGAAGAACGCCGCAACGATCGCCGAGGAGAGCACCGTAACGATCGCCACCGACATCAAGTGTCCTCAAATTACAGCGATCGACCCCCCCAAAACCACAACCGTGGACGACAATACGACTCCGACCACAGCACCTCTAGCTTCCGGAGTGATCGATCACCGGGCGACAAATATGACGGCTTTCCAGCCTTTTCCAGGCGCATAAAAGAGATCCAATGGCCAAGCAAGTTCAAACCTACTGGAATTGAGAAGTTCACGGGCAAGCAAGACCCTGAACAATGGCTCCGAATTTACTCTACAGCCATCCAGATGGCTGGAGGATCCAACGACATCAAAGTCAGTTACTTCCCCGTTATGCTAGATACCACGCCCCTAACATGGCTCGAGGGCCTCCGCCCCGGGTCCATTGACTCCTGGGACGATCTCACCAGGAAATTCACCACCAACTTCCAGGGAACTTGGGCTCGGCCCGGAACCCGTTATGAACTGGCAGCTTGCAAGCAAGGAAAAGGAGAAACCTTATGAAAATACATCAAGAGATTCTTCAATAAAAGAGCTACAATCGTGGATATCTCTGACCGGGAAGTAAGTGACTGCTTTTATGACGGTCTCTACACCCGAGAACTACACCGTGAGTTCGGCCGACGTCGCCCAGAAAACATCGACGAGCTACGACGCATTGTCACTGAATGGGCAGACCAAGACGATCGCGAGCGGGAGCGTTTTGACAGACATCGGGATAACAATGCCAACAATCACAACAAAAACAACGGCGACCGACGTAACGATCGCCCAAACAATCGGGACTTCAATCGCGATAACAGGAAGCACAAGACAGACAACACAGTCGCGGCGGTCCAACGCCCTAGTAGTAAGACTCATTCAGCGACAGACGTCATGAACGGTCCTTGCCCTTACCACCCCAATGGCAAGCACACAATGGCGAAGTGTTTTCACCTAAAGCAGGAATTCGACAAGCAAACACCAGATACTCCCAAAACCGACAAGAAAAAGGAAGACAAAGACGACAAAGACCCTGTCAATAACTTCCCAAATGTCAAGAACGTCGTAGCAGTACTATTCAGTGGGGAAACCCTGAACCGGTCGAAGCGCGCTAAGAAGCTCACTCTGCGAGAGATCATGGCGATAGAACCTGCCACCCCAACATACCTAAAGTGGTCAGAAGTGCCTATCACATTCTCCAGAACAGACCAGTGGACAAACTTTGCAAACCCTGGCAGATGCCCTCTGGTCTTAAACCCAGTCGTGGCGCAAGCCAGACTGACTAAAGTACTCATTGATGGAGGCAGCGGGCTCAATGTCATCTTCACAAACACGTTCAAGAAGATGGGCCTAGACATTACAAAACACCTCAAGCCTACAGATGCTCCATTATATGGCATTGTCCCAGGAAATGCAGCAATCCCCCTGGGCCAGGTCACATTACCAGTTACCTTCGGGACGGAAACAAACTTCAGAACCGAGTACATCAAGTTCGAGGTTGCTGACTTTGAGACCTCATACCATGCGATTCTTGGGCGACCAGCCCTCGCCAAATTTATGGCGATTCCGCATTATGTATACTTGGTTCTCAAGATGCCTGCTCCTAAAGGAGTACTTTCCCTAAAAGGAGACTTAAAGGTATCGTATGATTGCGACGTCGAGGCAGTAGAATTCGCCGCCACTTCGCACGTCCCTACCCAGATGCTGGAAGTACTTCGCACGACCTAGAAGTACCCAGCAAGAAGTCAACAAGTGCCAACTTCAAGCCCTCCGAAGAAGTACAGCTCAAAACTGTAAATCTTGGGACGGGCGATCCGTCCAAAACTGCCCTTATAGGGGCAGATTTAGACTGTAAATAGAAAGACGCGCTCGTCAAGTTCCTCTGAGATAATAAAGATATTTTTGCTTGGAAACCATCTGATATGCCTGGTGTTCCTAGAGAACTTGTCGAGCACAAACTAAACGTTGACAAGAACGCAAAACCCAAAAAACAGCGCCTCCGACGATTTGCACAAGATAGACGTGAGGCAATAAAAGAAGAACTCGCCAGACTACTCGCTGCAGGCTTCATCAAATAAGTCTTCCACCCCGAGTGGTTGGCTAATCCAGTGTTGGTTCGGAAGAAAAACAACAACGAGTGGCGGATGTGTGTCGACTACACAGTTTTGAACAAGCATTGTCCAAAAGATCCCATGGGACTCCCACGCATTGATCAAGTCGTCGACTCCACGGTAGGATGCGCATTGCTTTGTTTTCTGGACTGCTATTCAGGATACCATCAGATAGCTCTAAAGAAAGAAGATCAGATCAAAACATCTTTCATCACTCCCTTCGGCACTTACTGCTATACAACTATGTCTTTCGGATTGAAGAACGTCGGCGCCACATATCAGCGAGCCATACAAACGTGTCTATCCAAACAAATTGGGCGCAATGTAGAGGCATATGTTGATGATGTAGTCGTCAAAACAAGGCAGTCAGAACATCTCATCAATGACCTTCAAGAGACATTCGACAACCTTAGAATATTCCGTTGGAAACTTAACCCAACCAAATGTGTCATTGGTGTTCCGTGAGGGAAACTTTTGGGGTTCATGGTCAGTAACAGGGGCATCGAAGCCAACCCGGCAAAGATTTCAGCAATCCTTGCCATGGGAGTACCGAAGAACATAAAAGATGTCCAGAAGCTGACAGGATGCATCGCAGCCTTAAACAGGTTCATCTCAAGATTAGGTGAAAAAGGCCTCCCTTTCTTCAAATTGCTTAAAAAGCAGGATAAGTTTTCTTGGAAGAATGAAGAGAATACGGCGTTCGAAGAACTCAAAACATATCTATCTACTCCGCCAGTACTCACAGCGCCTCTGAAAGATGATCATCTATATCTATACATTGCAGCGATAACCCATGTGGTCAGCACTGTAATAGTAGTTGAAAGACAAGAGGACGGCCATGTATTCCCAGTACAGCGGCCAATTTATTACATCAGCGAAGTACTCTCCGAGTCCAAGATTCGCTATCCTCAAGTCCAAAAACTACTCTATGCCGTCTTCATCACATCACGCAAGCTACGACATTACTTCCAAGCTTTCCACATCACGGTCATAACTAAATTCCCGCTAGGCGAAATCCTCAATAATCCAGACGCAACAGGTCGAATCTACAAATGGAAGGCTGAAATTGGAGCATACCACCTTGACTTCGCATCTCAAACAGCCGTCAAGTCCCAAGCTCTTGCTGACTTCACAGTCGAATGGACGGAAATTCAAAATTCTACGACAACCACTCGACCTGAGCACTGGGTCATGTATTTTGATGGATCACTCAAACTTGAAGGAGGAGGCAAAGGCGTACTTCTTATATCTCCTAAAGGAGACCAACTTAAATACGTTCTTCAGATCCTGTTTCAGGTCACCAATAATGAAGCAGAGTATGAGGCTATGCTGCACGGGCTCCGTCTGGCTGCATCACTCGGTATCAAGCGACTTGTTGTTTATGGCGATTCGGCGGTGGTCATCAACCAAGTTAATAAAGACTGGGACACTTCTAAAGAGACAATGGATGCCTACGTTCACAAGGTTCGTAAACTAGAAAGAAACTTTCTAGGCCTGGAATTTCACCACGTCGTTCGTGACTACAACGTCGCCGCAGATGCCCTGTCAAAGCTAGGATCTCGGCGAGCCGACGTCCCAGCAGAAGTATTCGTCCAAGAACTACTCCAGCCATCCATTAAGGGACCAACATGAGCTGAGACCACACAACCCCAGTCCCAGCCAGAAACTCAGATCATGGTAATCGACACTGACTGGATGACCCCCTTCATTGAGTACTTGAAAGACCACAAATTGCCAGAGCAGAAGCTAGAGCAAATACGCATTCAACGTCGAGCTGCTAATTACGTAGTAGTGGACAATGTACTCTATAGGCGTGGGGCTTCGGCCAACGTCTTAATGAAATGCATCACAATTGACCAAGGAAAAGCTCTACTACAAGAAATTCATAGCGGCGTGTGTGGTAATCATGCTACCTCACGAACATTGGTCGGCAAAGCTTACAGAGCAGGTTTCTTCTGGCCAACAGCCAGGCACGATGCAGCAGACATCGTCAAAAAATGTCAAGGATGTCAATTCTTCGCACGACAAGCTCACGTTCCAGCACATGACCTCAACACTATACCACTATCATGGCCTTTCGCTTATTGGGGTCTTGATCTCGTTGCTCCCCTTACCAAAGCTCCAGGCAGATTCGAGTGGCTCGTCGTAGCCATCGATAAATTCTCTAAGTGGATCGAAGCAATGCCTTTAGTAAACACTAAAGCTGCTAATTTGATCAAATTCTTTGATGGTATTGTCCAGAAATTTGGAGTTCCTCACAACATTATCACAGACCTCGGTTTTGTATTCACTAGCGAAGAATTCCAAGACTACTGTGACAGAACTTGCTTTACTTACTATTGTTGTCTCGGATCAACGCCCGATTACGAGTATCCATTCGAGATTTTTCATCTCCCATTCCCTCGAGTTACTTGTGTAGTCGAGAAACCAAGTCTTGATTATCAACTCAAGCTTTTTCGCGCGCCTCATAGGCAGCCGCAAGATCTTCTTCGAGTTCTTTTATTCGAGATTCCAGACTGGCATCTCTATTCTTCTCCATTTTATCTACCAAAGCCTGCATTTGATGATAGTTAGTAACTAATATATTAACTATTTTCCACTAAGTTTTCCTCTTACCAGAGCGGCTGCCAGGTGCTGCTTCAGCTGCATAGCTTCATTATCCGTAGCCTTTTCTTGTGGCGGTGGAGTACTTTGTCTGACAACAATGTTGGCGACTTCTCCAGCCTCCAATCCAACCTTCATGGTTTTACAAGCATTTTTCATATAAATTCTGGGAGATATACAGAGCAAAGGCTATATGATTTACCTCCACAGTTGACGGTGGCCTTTCGGCATCTCCCTGGTTTGTAGTTTCTACGGGGTTTGCTTCTGAAGCCAAATTGACATCAGATTGCTCTTTATTTGGAGACTGGTTCAGACCCGCAACTCCGCCGCTTTCTTCGACAGCGCCAGGGAGGACTTCTTCTTCATTACGCTATGTCTCTTCAGCTTTCCTCAATTGTTCTTGTGGCGCAAGTGCGCCAGATAGAATCCTTCACAAAGAATGCAAGATTCAATAGTTAAATTATGGCTCAATTGAAAGGATATCTTGATTTAACAAACTTACTTTGTCGGCGCGGTGGTTTTTGGCTTAAAGTTGAACTTCTTCAACTTCAGCACGCCCACTTTGGAGCTAGTTGTACTCCCTCTGGTACCACTCGCCATGGCACTTGTAGTTGAGGAACTTTGAACAGCAGTGATAAATTTGGAGATCTTGATACGCTGACCTTCCTCTGCTCCAGGCACATATGATCCCACAGGAGCATCTGATCGAGACTGAGTGGTTCTTTTCTGTTTTACCCCGGTGGGAACTTTCGGTACTATGTCTATATCCTCTGTTTTTCAGAAATAGTACATCCAAATTAAATGGCGGAACAGATAAAGTACTCGAATTTCATTATGAAGACTTCTCTTACCTTTAAGATTCACCTGCTGGCCATCCGAGTCAGTTGCCTTTTCATCGGATATCACTTCAAGTTCTTCTACATCGTCAGCAATTGCCTCTGTTTTCCCATTCGATGGCTCTGACTTTTCTGAAGAACTCTTTCTGAATGTCTCCCAATCTTGCGGAGACAGGCCACCAACTGGCCCGTCAGAATCAGTGGCCGACTACATGAGAGGAATCACTATTGAGACGCATGTTAAGAATGACTAAAATTTAAAGGTTTCGAGCACTTACAGAACTTGGAGATTGGCCTTTACAGAATTCTTTTGCAATGTATGGCTTCTTGTTGTTCACATTGCTGAACATGCGCGACAAGCGCATTAGCACGGTCTCATCTGCGAGTTCTTCTGGCACCATGCGGGAAGGATCTGTATTTCCCTCATACTTGTATCCAAGATTGACACGCTCTTGGAGTGGTTGAATTCGTCTCTTGAGAAAACTGAAGGCTATCCCGACTCCAGTTAAGCATTTGTTCTTCAATGATTGAACTCGCTTTAGCAAAGCGGGCACATCCCTGGCCTCTTCAGTGGTTGGTTTGGTGTTCCAGTTGGATAGATCCCTGGGATACCATCCATCTTTGACAGGACAGCTTTTTCCATGGTTCCCTGCTGTATTACAATTACACAGGAACAAGATTAGTGTATAACAATGTGCATTGACCGTAAATACTATAGGAAGAGTACTCGTTTTTTTGACTACTCACCGATAATGAACCACTCGGACTTCCAGTCTCCACGCGACTCCTTCAGGGGCATGGAGAACCATTGCTCTTTCATCCTTTGGCGGAATTGAATTCCCGCTCCTCCAACCACTTCCATCCTCTGGAAATTTGGATGGGTCTTTACATGATACAAAGTACGGAATAAAGCGAGATTTGGATTGATGCCAAGAAATGTTTCGCAAGCAAGCACAAATACAGCGATATTCAAAATCCCATTAGGATTCAGATGATGGAGTTGGAGTTTGTAAAAATCAAGGAGCTCACGGAAAAAGGAGGAGATTGGAAGACCTACTCCGCGCTCACAAAACGACACGAATAGAGGAATTTCATTTGTGTTTGCAGTGGGAAATTGTGCATTGAAGCAAGCCCTCCACTCCAGAGTTTCCTGGGATAATAGCAAACCTTCTCCACCAGGTCATGAAGGTCTCCTTCCTTTGCGGTGCAATACCTCGACGCGAACCATAATCGCCGCTTCGCTCGAGGGAACCGACCCCTCGAGCGAATCGGAGAACTCCGCTTCGGTCGAGGCCTGAGGATCGAGCCTCGAGCAACCCACGGAATGGGGAGAGCTCCGCCTCGGTCGAAACCCTCGCTGCGACGGACAATTAATGGCGCCCACTACCACCGTGCGTCCAAAGTCAAAAGGCAGATCTCTCGCCATACCGCCCTGACAGCCACGACCCCTCCCGTCGCATCCGCCAACTCCCGTCACTATGCTGCCAACCGAGGCTCTGTGCGGGTAGGCCGGCGCTGTGCGAACAGAGCCCGTCACTCCGAGCTCCTGTGCTGCCAACTCCGACGACTCGAAGACCTCCGTCGGACGGGAGAGACCCTCGAGCACACAACAGGAGAAGAAGACAGGACGGCGGAGGTATGGCGGGCCATTCCGAGCGCTATGCAACCAACCCCGGCGCTGTGCGCACATGTCGCCACTGTGCGAACAGGGCCGGGTCACTCCAACTCCCTGTGCTACCGACTCCCACAGCAATTTCCCACAGAACGAGCTGTGCGCAAGCATGTGAGACCCTCGAGATGGTGTACGGGCGAGCCATTATCGCACAAAGGACGCCTCGGATCCTCAAAACCACTCCTCGGCGTCATCACCAGTACAAGAATCGACTACAGCAAACAAGGACAAAGAAGCATGCCCAACACCACTCCTACTACTGTGCGGCAACTATGCATGTGCAGCAACACACTCCTGTAACCCCTCCTCCTTGGCCTATAAAAGGAGGGGGTGATCGAGCAAAAGAAAAGAGACGAAAGAGATCAAGAATTCGCACACACTCAGAAAAACTACGATATTGGCACTCCGTCTCAATCATTCGGGACTCGGAGGTCTAGCCTCTCATCCCAGCCTGCTTGTACCCCCTCATACTTGCAGTCCGGTGCAGAATAATACATCGCACATACCACCTTGCTGGAAGTACGGTCTTCCGACCGAAACCAGGATAAACCCCGTGTCTCGTGTTATCTTCTGCATCAACCATCAGGGGAGGGAACACAACGCATTTCTGGTTGATGTCGGGACCACGATTTCTAAACACCGATATTATTCATGATTTATATTCCCAACGTTTGCCCCCAAACCTTATGTAAAACGTCATCTAATTGTGATACGGAGGGAGAACTGTCGAGAAAGCTCTCCGCGTCTCGCAGCATGCATGGCCAGGACCTGCATCCTCCATAGGATTGATGGAAAAAAATTCGGTGGATACGGTATGCAAACTCTCATCCGTGCATATCCTCTCTGGTGTAATTAACTCCAAAAGAGTAACTCTCATGAACACTCGGCAGCAACGACGACTCAATGCTCCGAGGAAAGACGTCAGTAGAAATCTTAATAGTTCAAAAGATAGAAGAGATATAGTGTAATAACTTCTTGTCAGCTACTGTAATTTGTTTTACTTGACACATACTCCATCTCAAAATGCAATTTGTTTTGGCTTTTTGATATATAGTTTTTTTACTTTTTCCTGTGTATCCAAACATAGTGTATATTAAGCTACGCATTTAGAAAATCTAAAACTATAATTTGAAACTAGAAGCTAGGTGTGTTTAGTTCCCACGAAAAGTTGGTAGAAAAGTCACATCGGACACTGTAGCGTATTGTAGCACTTTTCGTTTGTTTGTGGTAAATATTGTCCTACCATGACCTAACTAGGCTCAAAAGATTCGTCTCGTCGTATACATCAAAACTATGTAATTAATTTTTTTATTTATTCACGTTTAGTGTTCCATGCATGCGTTGTTATATTTAATATTTTGATGTGATATTGACGTGTCTTTTTCGTTTGGAATTCGGGGAAATACACGCCGGATACAAAACGGTGGCACAACCGCAACCGGAGGGAGCATATTAAAATAACTCAAATAGAGACAGGCATCAGCAGTGAAAGGCACGTGCCGCTTGTCCTCGTTAATTCATCTCTCTCTATCGCTTTAATTTGCTAGTAGATACAGTGCCGAAGCGCACTACAATAAGCAGGCAACGATGTGTACAGAGCCTAGAGCGTATAGACTCGTCGAAAACTTAATTTGAGAAATCACTACGGGCTTGTTTAGAGGGAGAACAGGGGTGGGGATTTGGGGTTTGGGGTCACTTCGTAATCATTGCGCAACTGTAGCATTTCGTTTGTATGTGTAAAAAATATCCAAAAATTGATTAATTAGGCTCAAAATGTTCGTCTCGCAGAGTACAACAAAACTGTGCAATTAGTTTTTTATTTCATCTACATTTAGTACTCAATGCATGTTATGACATTTTGATGTGACGAGAATTTTTTTTGCATAGTGAACTTTGGGGTTGCTTTTTGGGAACTAAACAAGGGCTACATTAGGCAGGTAACGTGCTCTGCGGTGGCGATCAAAAAGCCACATTCATCTACGTCATTTAGTACCGGTCATAAAAAGACCCGATACTAATACACTTTAGTACCGACTGTAAAAGTAATATTTTAGTAGCCCCGATACTAATACATTTTAGTACCGACTGTAAAAGTAATATTTTAGTAGCGGCTAGTGTTACGATCCGGTATCAGGCCCGTACAATGTCCAGTGCAATCGGGACGACGATACTGGGCCCTAAAAATCAAGGACCCCTAACCAGTTAGTAGTTAATTAGTTTCTAAACCTAATTAGCTCCTTAGCCCAATTATCTTTCCACGCCGTTTCCAGCTACAAAGCCCAGCTACACCCACACGACACCTCGGCTGCCGGAATTAAGATGCAAACAATGTACATTAGTATGTGTTTTATTGGCTTCTTATCTCTTGGACTACTCATCTAATGCATCCGTGGATGCTTGGGCTTCGGTTATATTAACCGCGTCAATGCATTTTGCATCAGGATGATCACGAGTAATTTTTTTTCTCTTTTTATTGGTAACCATACCTTTTTTTTCTTTGTTTGGTTGTGTTTTTTTAGCACAAATGCCTATTGTAACTCTAAAGAAAACCCAAACAATTATATAATAAAACCCACATATATCTCCATCTATTTTTGTTGTTTATATTCTTCTAGTATAGGGCCTCATTTTGTGTCTCGCATGGGGCCTCAAAATTCTAGGTACGGGCCTAGTCGGTACTAAAGTGTGTCATTTAGTATCGGCTCGTGTTATCGGGCGATACTAAATTGTCCTCCACGGGTTACTTCAAAAGGAAAGCATCTCCCACTCAGTCACAAGTGATGTATAGGTGGGATGATAAGACAGCAATGCGCGAGGCTAGAGGTCATGGGTTCGAATCATCGCGTTTGACTGGTACTGATAAAAGTTTCTGTAGTAGTACCTGTTAGCTCAACTTTGGAGTCGAGCTCGTATTATTTGCCGAGTCAAAGAAATCGGTCCACAATTAAAGGTAGAAAGTTAGCCACATAAACCATATATACGCCTTTTATTGTTAGACTTAACTTTAGGAGTCTAGTTGCACGTTCACGTTGCTCTTTTAAAATGTCCATAAACGACTAGTTCTCTCTTTTAAAACCATCTACATCGACACTTTTCGGAAGGCGTAGCTCCTATATATACTAGTATAATATGTATCACAAGTAGCTCCTTTGAGACAACCAATTGAAGCCCTTGAATTGGCAAACTGTGCGCATCGTACGTACGCACCAAGCCCGGCCCGGCGCGAGCAATGGACGCCGCGGTGCAAGCTGCGAAAGAGCGGGAGGAGGAGAAGAAGAATGCCGGCGGCAATGCGGGGAAGAAGGTGCCGTTCTTTGGGTTGTTCAGGTACGCCGACGGCAAGGACATGCTGCTGATGCTCGTCGGCACGGTGGCGGCGCTGGGCAACGGCTTGACACAGCCGCTCATGGCAGTCATCTTCGGCCAGCTCATCAATGCCTTCGGCGGCGCCACCACTGAAACCATCCTCGACCGTGTAACCAAGGTGACACATTATATCCGGCTCTTCTCGCCAATATTATAGCTTACAAATCAATTTGTTTTCTTTTCGCACGTCCACGCTTGCCATTGCCAGGTTGCCATTTGTATACGAGGACGCCTAAGACATAAGTTCTTCCAATTTCAACTAGGGTCATTAGCGGTCTGGTTTGGTGAAAACTCGCCTCTCTTTAAATTCTTGCTGTTTTATCTTCATTGGCTCGGGGAAGGATGTATTGAGCTGTATAGCGATCGACATTAGTGCCTCTAGTTTTCTTCTCATCGCTTTTCCTTTTTTTTTGGGAACATCAGGTTCACCTATCCACTTTTATCCACTTAATTTAGGTTTATTTTATTCTCCTAAACTATACGGTCTAATCTACCCTAATGTGCTTTGTTTTTTCTCTATACACAAGTTGATTTTAAGTTCAAATTTTGGGAGATGACTTACAACATGATATGATGCCCTATATTTAAAAAAAATACATTATGAACTTTTTATGTTTTTTCCTTGCGATATTGTATCTTTATGATGAATTTTGTATTAAATATTCCTAACATATGAAAATAACCATGAAAAATCTCAAAATATTTTTTAACATAAGGAATCATATTCTATATCCCCTCACAAAAATTGAATTCAAAACTGATCTAATAGGTGGAGAGAGAAAAACGATAAATCATATTAGGGAGTAGGTTGGACCAACTAAAATAATTCATAGAAGTAAATCGAGCTAAAATTTTGTTGACAGGTTAAGTGAACAAAATGGATAGGTAAAGGTAATAAAATAGACATTTTTGTTTGCAAAGCATCGTACTTACGTAGAAGCTCACACTCGTGCGCACTCGTCCCTCTTAATACATGTACACAAACCCTACCACCATAAACACCTTGGAAGATTCTTCTCGTTGCTTTTTCTTTTTTTTTCTTTTTTGTTACGAAATATAAATACAGAGGCAGACACTCGTACGCATGTATACTCACCCCTATGAATACACATACATAAATTCTACCCACAAGCACATCCGAGATCTTGAGATTCATAGTCACCACAGACGTTTCGTTGTCGACGGGATGTCACCTACTACTGAAAGAATAATATCGACTAATTCTAAAATAAATCAGAAAATTACGAACACCCATGTCGAATCAAAGACTCGAATTCAGGTGAGCGGGTTCCACCACGAATAACCTTACTAACTGACATACGATGAGTTCACCACTTTTCTATTTCTACCATTTTATTTTCTTCTTATTAAGGAGAAAGAGTAACCCCCTTGGTCATAAAACCAAGGGACTTCACTTTCACAGATGGACGGCTCCGAGATCAGCCCATCCCTGCTGTTGCATCAACTTCACCATCTCAACAGGCACCTTGGTGTTCCAGTCCCAGCCATACTCCGACACGAAGCTCATCAGGTCTGTAGTCTCTACTGATGCCTTCCTTCACCCAGCGAGCCTTCCAGGTTGAGCTGCTACAGATTCCAGCTTTCTGGTCACAGTCTTCACTCTCCAGCATGTCCTATTTCCCAAGTGGACACAGGATTCTCCAATCTCCAGCTCCTCAACATGGCAGCTATTCTCTGTAACAAATCCTTCAAACTCCTCCAACATCCTCCCTGAAAACAGCATTCATTTCTCGATCAGTTTCCACAAACCCCACAGGGCTGCGGAGCTAAAGATATTAAGGACCAAAATTTTTTTGTTAACCAACAACTACCAATGGATTCAAAGTCTAAACCAATATTCCTACCACAAATAGCCGAGAGCTCACACCACATTTTTTCGGCCACCACACAGTCGAACAAGAGATGATTATCTGCCTCTACTGTGATTCTCTAGTTTCTTCCATTTCCCTACATTATCTCTCATTTGTATTTTATTTCTAGACAGCAGCCACAAAAAAAGTGAACTCTGGGTGGTATGGATAACGACCAAATAGCAGGGGCATACACAGGTGTAAACCGTGTAATACCTTTAATGTTAATTACATTGTAAACCGATTGGGAAGAGTAAATGCCATTGGAGTTGAAGGTTGAAACTAAAGCGTCTTCTTCTTCAGTAAAGACAATAGTGGAGGGTAATTGACAGACCTCATGCCAAGCATTCATCAAGGTGTCATCTACAGGTCTAGTGAAAGTGCACTTAAGGTCAGCTCCATCCCAAAGATCTGCCACAGTTTTCATCTTCTCATTGGCAATCCTATATAGGTTCCAAAATTGAATAGCCAAACAAGAGGTGCCTAACCAGTTGTCCTCCCAAAACCTGACACTTCTACCATTACCAATCTTCCACTTATACCCCATTTTAGCAGCCTTAGCCACCCAATGCACACTCCTCTGAAGATGTCAGAGCTCAGTCTATCAATACTACAGAAGAAATTAGGTTTATTGATCTTGTATTTGTGGTCCAGGACCTGTTTCCATGATTTCTCTCTATCACAACTATACCTTTTCAACCAGGAAGCTAACAGAGAAATGTTCAAATTTCAAAGGTTTGGTATACCCAGCCCTCCATATTCTTTCTTCATGCTGACAGTTTCCCAATTGACTAGATGCCAACCTTTACTACCATCATCTTTACTCCAGAGTCACATACCCATATGAGAATTGATGAGTTTGATAGCCCACTTTTTTATGAAGGGTAGCAAGTAAACAGGAATGCTTGCTAAGCAACCTCTAATCAGGGTTATTCTACAGCTTGCTATTCTCTTAATAATCTTATCCACAAGATACTGGATATCTTCCCGCCTAAATTAACATCGTGTAGTGGGACACCAAGATATTTGATTGGGAAGCACCCAATTGGACACCCAAAAAGATGAGAAATCCTATGGGCCTCCTCTAGGTGTAGTGGAATGACTTCACTCTTACGAAAGTTAATCTTCATTCCAGAAATTTGCTCAAACCAAAGAAAAATACACTTCAGGTTCTTCAAGTGAACCTCATCTGCATCCGAGAAGATGATCGTATTGTCTGCATATTGCAAAGAAACCATGCCACCTTCTCTAAAGTCCGACAGGAGAGCACCATGTCACTATTTGCTGATTTCATAAGCATTCTATTCAGGACGTCACCTACTAAGTTAAAAAGAATGGGAGAGATAGGATCCCTGCCTAAGCTCCTTCCCTGGCTTAAAAAACTTACTTTCCTCCCCATTCATATTAATGCCCACAAGCCACCGAACCTCCCACCACTAGCTGTTTAACCCATTCCACCCACTTGGGAGAGAAGCCTCTGGAGATCAGAATTTCAAAAAGGAAATCCCAACTAACCCTATCATAGGCTTTTTCGTAATCTAGCTTTAAGATGACCCCTTCTGTTTATTTCTATGAGCACTATGCACCACCTCCTGAGCCACGACGACCACACTCTCTAAGATGTATTTCCCTCTGATAAAAGCACTCTGCTGTGCTGAAATTAGACTCTCCGCCCCCTTGTGTACTGTGATATGTCATCGCAGACTAAATGTGCAAATTCAGGTATGGTTTTCTCCAAATTTTGAAAGGTTCTCCAGTTATGCTCTTTCCAAATATGACACAAAAAGTAAGCCATCAAAACTATTCTTTTCTTTAATAATTGATTCAATATTGTTATGCTCTGCCATTTTTTTCCCACCACCTGCCTCATGTAATCGCAATCCTTGCAAAGATATGTCGTTGTTTCTGGTTCTTAGTTGCACAGCCTGCAGATTATATAATCTGATGTGAGCGTTCTTGATAGAGTGCGGAGAGGACCGGCCAGAGCTGGAACTTTGGTTCTCGCACTATGTTTCTCGAGGTGGCGGAAGGCTAATTTATTACTCCCTCCATTTCTATTTGTAAAGCGCATACGGATATGAAGATTCAAATTTATAATCTTTAACCCAATAATTTATAGCCAATATTTTTTAACTTTATAATGCGAACTTGATATAGTAAGATTTGTAATAAAAAATAATTTCTAATAATCATAAGTTTATAATCATAAACAATATAATATAAGATAAATGAATGATCAAAGTGTAACTTAGAAGACCATGTCAAGTCATGTCACGCCTTATAAAAGTAACCATGTCAAGTATGTGGACTCTAATAAAAAAAAGAATCTTCTATAAAAGGGTCCAAGCAAAGAAATGGCACTTAGGTTCTGTTTTGGCTTCTTAAAGTGGAATTATTTTGAGTTTGTACCCCCAGCGAATTGGATGAGGTATACACCGGTATTCACCGTGTGGTGTCCAACGTCATCGAATCATTGCCGTATCCCTTGTATCACGGGCAATATCACTTATTGCTTCCCAAAGGACAACGAATTCTTGTAACTTATATTCTATTCTAATCAAGGTTAGAGATCCAATGTCTCCCTCTATTTTTAATCAGATTCCTCTATATTAGTCATTGATTAATGCATGGTAGCATTTAGAGCAATGGTGTTTGGATCCATTAGTACAAATAGTTAGCGAGTAGCCCACCCTACTAACAATTAGCCCATTAGCTAATTAGAGGCTCCTAAGTCCTACTAATAGTTCAGAGCCAACTATCCAACCATCTATTAGTAGGTGCACCCGCTAATAGATAGTCAACTGATAGTAGTAGCTATTAGCTATTATTTAGTTTACTATGGGCACTAATAGATCTAAATATGACCTTACTCTACAGGTCTATGCAGTAATTTAACGTCTGTGTACTATGCCGTTTGAAAATGTTGTAGCACTCATACTGTAGAAATCGATACAAAGAGCTGGGTTTTCATCAGTCTTGTGGGAGGGCCTTGATGCAAATGATCTGAATACCATTTTTTTCCATTTTGGAGAGGGACAAGAGCATCCATGCAGATTATATTCTACATTGTCATATTGCAGTTTCTTAGATAACAATATTCCATTAGAATAATGAATAAATTGTGATGAAATTATCATCAATCTTTGTCGTGAATTTCAGCCTCAAGTTACCTTCAAACAACTCATTTCCTTGAATTTTCACAATTTTTGAGATATGAATACATTTTTTCCTCCTAAGTGTTTTTCCAACTTTTTTCTCTCCAGGTTGTTCTGAACTTTGTGTACCTGGGCATTGGGACAGGGGTTGCTGCGTTTCTTCGTAAGTATGGATAGCATTTGTTAACCTCTTCAGTGTTCACATGCATTTGCAATACAAACTGATATTACTGCTGCTAGATAATAACCAATGGCAAGATGATTAAGAGTTTGTGATGTTTGATAATATATGAGAAACAGAGACTATATTCTTTTTTGTTTAGACAAGAACAGATGCTAGACAAACTGAAACAGAGCTATGTTACATGTCCATGGCATATGGTGCTCATACCAGTGTAAGCATTGAGGCCAATGTGTTTTTTGTGCAGAGGTGTCATGCTGGACAATGACAGGAGAAAGGCAAGCGACACGCATTCGATCTCTGTACCTCGAATCTGTCCTGAAACAAGACATATCATTCTTTGATGTAGAATTGACAACTGGACAAGTGGTTTCAAGAATGTCTGGAGATACCATGCAAGTTCAGTACATTATCGGTGAGAAGGTAATATCTCTGCAACAAGTAAAATAAAGTGCACAAGAAAAAATCTGTCCACTATTGTTGGCAACTTGTCTCAAAAGATTCCCATAATTTGACTAGTGCAAAATTCTACAGGTCGGCAAGTTCCTACAACTGACTTCTAACTTCATCGGGGGTTTTGTTGTAGCATTTGTGAAAGGTTGGCTACTATCTCTTATCATGTTGTCATGCATACCCCCAGTTGTCATCGCTGGTGGAGTTGTCTCAAAAATGCTGTCTAAAATATCTAGCAAGGGGCAAGCATCATATAGTGATGCAGGCAATGTTGTCCAACAGACAATTGGGTCCATAAAAACAGTAAGTTCAATGTGCTCAACAATTCCACGATTTAAATAATGCTAGTATCAGAGAGATATCTTATGGCTACACAGGTTGTTTCCTTTAATGGTTAGAAGGAGGCCATTGCATTGTACAATAAGTTCATACACAAGGCGTATGAGGCTACTCTTGAGGAAGGAATTGCAAATGGCATTAGCAGGGGTTCTCTTCTCTTTGTATTCTTCGCTAGTTATGGTTTAGCAATATGGTCTGGCGGCAAGTTGAGCATTAGCAGAGGATACTCAGGAGGAGACATCATTAGCATCTTGTTTGCTGTCATGATTGGGGCATTGTGAGCCTACCTATCTATTCATAATAAGATGAAAAATATATCTTTTGTTGCGATGCTCAATGCTATATAGTTGGCTGTACTAATTAATTTCAAATTGTTTGTGGCAGATCATTAGGACATGCAACACCCTGCATTGCAGCCTTTGCAGTAGGACAATCTGCGGCTTACAGATTGTTCACAACAATCAACAGGAAACCTGAGATTGATCCAAATGATGCAAGTGGTAAGATGCTAGAGGACATAAGGGGTGATGTTGACCTAAAGGATGTGTATTTTAGCTACCTAGCAAGGCCTGAACAGCTAATATTCGATGGATTCTCATTACATGTTCCTAGCGGCACCACAATGGCTATAGTTGGAGAGAGAGGAAGTGGCAAGTCAACTGTGATCAGTCTTGTCGAGAGATTCTATGATCCACAGGCTGGTGAGGTTTTGATTGATGGGATTAACATAAAGAGTTTGCAGCTTGGTTGGATAAGAGGGAAGATTGGTCTTGTCAGTCAGGAGCCATTGCTCTTTATGACCTCAATCAAAGATAACATCATATATGGAAAAGAGGACGCAACAATTGAAGAGATCAAAAGAGCAGCTGAGCTTGCTAATGCAGCAAATTTCATTGATAAATTACCATATGTATGTTAAAAACCTAACAAATTAACTCCAATGCTCTATGTCTTCAATCTGACAAGTGCTAATATTTTCATTGTGCTACCAGGGTTATGATACGTTGGTTGGTCAGCGTGGTGCTCAGCTATCTGGGGGGCAAAAGCAAAGGATTGCTATTGCCCGAGCAATCATTAAAAACCCCAAAATTCTTTTGTTAGATGAGGCTACTAGTGCATTGGATGTGGAATCAGAGCGAATTGTTCAAGAGGCACTGAATAGAATCATGTTGGGCAGAACAACCCTCGTGGTTGCACATCGTTTGAGTACTGTGAGGGATGCTGACTGCATATCAGTTGTTCAACAAGGGAAAATTGTTGAGCAAGGTTAGGACCTCTTTCCAATAATTTTCTGTACATTCATTGCATGTTTGACATGTTTAACTTAATTGAGCATCTCCTTGCATGAATGGATACACAGGTTCCCATGATGAATTAGTAATGAACCCAGATGGTGCTTATTCTCAACTTATTCGGCTACAAGAAAGCCCAAAAGACGATGCACAAAAATTAGATTGCCGCATATCCGTCACAGCATCTAAAAGTAGAAGGCTCACAGTCACATCGATAGAATTGATAGGCAGAAGTTCTGCAGGGAATAGTAGTCGACACTACTCTTTTACCATTCCTTTTGGCTTGCCTAGCTCAGTTGAATTGATTGAAGGCAATGATACAAATGAGAACCTGAAAGAGGAGGCTGGCGACATTGACATTCCAAAGCAATATCCTCTTGGACGACTAGTTAATCTAAACAAGCCAGAGCTACCAGTTATTTTGCTAGGGTCGTTTGCTGCAGCAGTTCATGGAATGCTTTTACCAGTTTCTGGTATAATATTATCAAATGCTATCATTACTTTCTTCGAGCCGGCAGACAAACTAAGAAAGGATTCTCAATTTTGGGGATTGGTCTGTGTTGTCTTGGGTATTGTGTCAATAATTTCAGTACCAGTGCAGTATTTATTTTTTGGAGTAGCTGGAGGGAAGTTGATCGAGCGTATTCGTGCCTTGTCATTTCGGAGTATTGTGCACCAAGATGTCGCTTGGTTTGATGATCCGAAAAATTCCACGTCAGTTTACATTCACTGTTGGTTTTTTCTTTATACTTAAGGTTATGAAACTCTTCGCTTTGGATACTGATGGTTCACATCTTACAGTGGCGCACTTGGTTTAAGATTGTCAGTTGATGCTATGAATGTTCGCCGTTTAGTGGGTGATAGCTTGGCCTTGGCAGTTGAGGTCACCTCAACACTTATAACAGGACTTGCCATTGCTATGACAGCAGACTGGAAGGTCTGTTTAATCATCACCTGTGTGATTCCACCAATTGGGTTTCAAACTTATGCACAAATTAAGTTTTTGAAGGGATTCGGTGAAGATGCCAAGGTAATGATAGCTCAAACTGGGAGTTTGGAAACTATTACTGAAGACACATATGCATTCATTTCATTTTCTAATTGTCAAGTTTAAGTTTGCTTGACGTATGGTCGAGTTTTAGAATATATATGCATCTTTTGTTGGTTTGAACACAAATTATGAGAATCAGAACATATTTATAGACACTTCTTTTCGCACCTTAATAAGGGAATGACAACGAATTGCTGGTTATGCAGTTATTATATGAAGACGCAAATCAAATGGCCACAGATGCAGTCGGTAGTATCAGGACTGTAGCTTCCTTTTGCAGTGAGAAAAGAGTAATCACAACATACAATCGCAAATGTGAAGCCTCTAAAAATCAAGGGGTCCGAACAGGAATGGTTGCAGGCCTTGGCTTTGGCATCTCATATTTGATGCTGAATCTTACATATGGTCTTTGTTTCTATGTCGGGGCACAATTCATACGTCATGATAAATCTACTTTTAATGCCGTTTTTAAGGTTACAAATCCGTTGTTTCAATATTTATTTAAATTTTTAATATTTGTAGTTTTGTTTCTTCCTCTTGAATATTTATCAGATTAACTCATGTCTTCCAGGTTTTCTTTGCTTTGATGTTGGGGACACTTGGAATATCTGAAACAAGTGCATTGGCTTCTAATTCTAAAAAAGCCAAGGAATCAGCTATCTCCATATTTGCTTTACTAGATCGGAAGTCAAAAATTGACTCAAGTAGCAATAAAGGTGTGATATTAGATAAGGTCAAGGGTGACATTGATTTCCAACATGTAAGTTTCAAATATCCAAGCCGCCCAAATGTTCAAATCTTTAGTGATTTTACACTGCATATTCCAGCTGGCAAGGTTAGCCCATTTCTATCCCTCTCCAATATCATAATTTCTACGACAATATAATGGACAGTTCACTGACGTTATGGTTTCATACAGGCAGTAGCTCTTGTAGGGGAAAGTGGTAGCGGCAAATCAACAATAATTGCTTTGTTGGAGCAATTCTACAGACCTGATTCAGGTACCATCTCACTGGATGGAGTGGAAATTAAAAACTTAAAAATAAATTGGCTAAGGGATCAAATGGGACTGGTGAGCCAAGAGCCTGTGCTTTTCAACGACACAATCCGTGCCAACATAGCCTATGGGAAGCATGGGGAGGTCTCCGAGGAGGAGCTCATTAAGGTCGCAAAGTTAGCTAATGCGCATGAGTTCATATCAAGCCTTCCCCTGGGATATCACACCACAATTGGGGAAAGGGGGGTGCAGCTATCCGGTGGCCAGAAGCAACGGGTAGCTATTGCAAGGGCCATACTGAAAGATCCTAGGATATTGCTTCTTGATGAGGCGACAAGCGCTTTGGATGCTGAGTCTGAGCGTGTTGTGCAAAATGCCTTGGAACATGTGATGGTTGGCAGGACCACGGTTGTCGTGGCGCACCGCCTGTCGACAATCAAAGGTGCTGATGTCATTGCAGTTCTCAAGGATGGCATGATAGTGGAGAAAGGAAGACACGAAACATTGATGAACATCAAAGATGGATTCTACGCTTCACTAGTAGAACTTTGTTCAAGCTCACCGTAGGATGATCAAACTTGAGCCTAGGTTCCTAGTTATAGGCAAGGTACATCCTCCTTTCATTTTTTTTCTTTGTCTCTATGGTTGAAATTCGCTGTGAAATCACTGGAACTTGAAGAATAATTTAAGAGGTAAAGTTGTATTTGTTGTACTTAGTATTCAATGCAAGTGTTTGGCTGTGCATGTGCAGATGTGCAAGGAAGACTTGGATCTGTGTTTCCTGTTGTAATATCTATGTTGCTCATTCAAGATCACCATCCAGAGCTTCCATTCACCTTGCAATCCATATCTAAATGCTTTATTTAAACCATGTGCATAGGAATGAACAAATTAATCTTAGTCAAGTTCATTCTGCAAGCGGTTTGCTACTATTTTCAGAACTCCTTTTATGTCTAGAACTCCGAATCCTTGGAATTCGCTATGAATTTGAAGCAAATTAAAAATATTTAATTTGCAGATCGATCCCCCACATCCGAACACACATCTTTTATTATTATTGTTTAGCGGCGTTGTTGAATCAGTTGATGAGAAAGGCAAACTTACCACCACGCCAGGAATGGCATACTCCGCGTCGGATGAATGGAGATGCCGCGCACGTCAGCAAGCCCGCCGCCGCTGCTCGAGCTCGATGTCGCTAGCCCAGAAGCACCAGGGTAGCTGCAACGGCCTGGATTAGTATGTGTCAATGCTGCCGGCTTGCGCGTCCATTGGAGCGGACAATTTGCTTCCTTGCTGGTGTCAGTGACCGGATGTCGGCGGCGGCGCCACCGTGCCTGCCGGCTGCCGCCCGCCGTGATGAAGGAAGACCTCTGCCGCGACGAGATTCGTGCACGAGTTAGTTTTCCTTCTTTCTTAGTGGAGGCCCATGGGTGTTATCATGTTACTCGGGTCAAGCCCATTCGGAAAGAGCTCACGAAGAGAGTTTCTCTTGGGCCGGTTGGTGGTGGTGAAGCTTTCTCTCAATTTGGAACATTTCAAATCCTCGAGCTACAATTTTGTATTCATGAGACATGCTTCTCGCTTCAGCGATGAATCCACATGTGTAAGTGTAATAAGCTCGCAGGATACGCATATATGCACTGATCATATAGAATATTTATTGTAGAGAAAGTTGTACCATACGTATGTAGTAATATTGGCCTTGCACATATAGTAAACCGCACAAACATGTATATATATAGGCCTTGCATTATTTAGTGCAATGTGGAAACACACTAGCATGCATGTCAGCATGTACACTTGACTAAACACGATCTGGCCTCCATTTTATTAATAACATGTGCATATATAGAGGCGAGGAAGGAAATTAACCGTGGCAAGCATATGCGCACGACGCGGCGTGCTGGGGTCTGAGGATCGTCGAAGAAGCGTCCGCGCGCTGCCTGATCCTGATCGGCAGGCAGAGCCGCTACTGCGCCGCGCCCTGCCCATCCTGCGCCGCCTGTGTCGACGCGGCGGTGGACACCCAGAGCCAGAGGAGGGTGTCCCTGCTGGCTGCTGAGGAAGTGGCAGATCGAGCGGGATATCCCCGGGCTTGAGCCCCCGCTCCACGAAGAAGGCCGGTGTCGAGGTGGCACACCGCGAGCACCCGCATCGCCTTCCCCGCCGCGGTGCTACTGCGCAGCGTCACGTCGTACACCCTCGTGGGGTTGATCGCGTGGCAGTAGAACACCGCGTACGGGAACGCCGCGCCGTGGCAGGTCATGGCCTCCCCGCCGGCCGCCGTCGCCGTGGTCACGCGCGGACACCACCGTGTAGCCCCGCGCGCGCACCCTTCCTGCTCCCACTCTAGGAGAGCAGGGTGCTCGCACGTACACCTCTAGCGTGCTCCATATGTCGCGTGCTGTGCTGAGGGACGCCGCCGGAGCGAATGTCCGAGGATGTCGGTGAAGTTCTCCACGGACATCGGATGGAAGTATGGAACCAGCAACCTTTATGGCGCAGAAAGGGGGCGTGTGAGGCGGCCGGCAAAATGTAGGGGGTGACCATAGAACCTGGTGCTGCCAACGTGTCTCTTCTGAGAAGCAGAGATTTGCCAAATCGAAATGGCCATGGTTATGGCTGCCTTCACGGAGAACGCGTCGGTACCCCTGCTAAACAATACTACCTCCGCTCTCAAATATACGTCGTTTAGAATAACCTATTTAATTTAAAAATGAACTAATTTACATGTCATAAACGTCATATATTTAAGAATGGAGGGAGTAGTTGTCGATACTCTCAAAAAAAAAGTTGGATACTGTTACATATGGTAGTCGGTACAAGAATAAACTCGCTTGGCATGATGAGTACTACTCTTACTAATTCTCGACAAGTCATGTTGTAAAGTATATTAATTATTCTCATCGCTTCCACTAGCTCGTAGGAGGGATCATCCATTTCGTAAAGAGAAAAACAAAAGAATAATAAACATTTGTTGCATGGAAAGAATATTAAACATGGCATCCATAAACTAGGGCTATCAACTTTGCGCTCCATATGATCGTATACATGTAACAACATGGACACGGGTAGTTTGTGAATTAAATACTTAGTTTTTTCAACCACCAAAGATACTGCCAACTGTAGTAGTGGTTGCATGAACAGCATAGTGCAGACAGCTGTGCTTTCGTTCCCTCTGCAAGATACTAGGGATCCATGGAATAAAATACTGTTAGCGAGATGTTTAGCTCGTACATGTCTACAAGTATACCTGATTTATGTATCGACTTCGCAGCGAAATGATTATGTGTTTACTGTTAACCCGGCCTATTGACACGATCAACATCAGCGAAATTGACCAAGCCAGAAAAAGCAATGCAACCCCAACATTTCGTTTCAACCTAACACAAAATGAACTGCGATAGGAAGACCCGTATGGCCCTAGTTGATCTTGCTCTAGAGTTTTGTTTTTTTTTAATTTCAAGCTTGAAAATAGAGCAAGAACTCAGAAACCTACGCATCTTTTAAGAACTAGAACGAGCGAGCTATTTGCACGAAAATGTTTTGCAAGTTGCAACAGAGAGAGCTCGCGCCAAAAAGAAATACTCCTACATATATTCCCGCTTCCTCTGTTCCTCGCAACCACCTTGTTAATAAATTAACCCCATAAACGCATGCCCTTGAAAGCGAGAGCTGTGGAGTCGGACTCGTGGACACACCTGCTAGCCGCAAGAGATGGACGCAGCGGCAGCTGCGAAGGGGAGGGATGGCGAGGAGAAGACGACGACGGAGGACGGTGACGCCGGGAAGAAGGTGTCATTCGCGGGGCTATTCCGGTACGCCGACGGCACGGACGTGCTGCTGATGCTGGTCGGCACGGCGGCGGCGCTGGCCAACGGCATGGCGCAGCCGCTCATGACGGTCATCTTCGGCCAGGTCATCAATGCCTTCGGCGGCGCCAACACCGGCGACGTCCTCAGCCGCGTCAACAAGGTGGGATGGCCCGGCTATCCGCGTAATTAACGTCGGCATCGGTTCTTGCATTCCATCTGGGGCTTAGGTTCTTCGCTGCCTATGCCTTCGTTGACTTTGCCGCCATTTGTGCCTCTGCTTTACTTCTCTTTCAATTCTTCTGAACCTGAAAACAGATAACTCTCTGATCAATTGCTCGATGACCAGTGGCGTCCAGTGTGCCAGTGTTTTACTTCAACTAGAATTGATCCTCTGGTTTCCTAGGGGGTACTTTTACTCATATCAGTTCAGCTATGTGTTATAAGTACTGGAGTCCCTTTTTTTTATGAATGAACTGTAAAACAAAGTTGATATAATGGATAATTAAGCACCCCACGGATAGTAGCTGGGATATTTTCCTGGCCAAAGATGCAAAACCCTGTGACGTGGAGTATATACTTGGACAACCACACATCATCAATAAGCAGTAAATCTATACACTTCAGAATATGCAACACTGCATATATGTGTACTGTACCCAAAAAAACCAAGAGAGAAGGCTCATGTTTGCCCTTTTAGTGTAGCACACATACAGAACAGTTCTGCAAAAATTTTAGACAATGTTTATATGTTGCCAAGATGTACATGCACAATTCAATTTTTTTACTCTTTTGGAATCAACAAATATAAATGAACACCGATAATGGGTAAGAGATTCACAATCCTTTTACCCGTTGAAACAGAACAGTGGATCAACCACACTCACATTCAGATTGCAGTTTCTTTGACAGTTTATCATTAGGAAAATCAATAAATCGCAATTTAAATTTTATCAATCTTGTCCACAAATTTCACCTTCAAGCTGACTAAGAACTCATTAGCTGACTAAGAACTCATTTTTCTTTCATTTTTGTAAGATATGGATACATTTTTTTTAATCCATGTTGTTTCTCCACCTTTCCAGGCCGTTCTGAACTTTGTCTACCTGGGCATTGGAACAGGGATTGTTTCCTTTCTTCGTAAGTATGGATAAACTTTTTTACCTCTTCCATATTCATACAAATTTGCAGCACAAGCTGATAGCCTGATACTGCAACACAAGAATGAGACATATGGTTGTGCACATATCAGCTTAAATAACTGAAGCTACTTTTTGTTGCTTGTGCAGAGGTTTCATGCTGGACAATAACAGGAGAAAGACAGGCAACACGTATTCGATCATTGTACCTCAAATCAGTCCTGAGGCAGGATATAGCATTCTTTGATGTAGAAATGACAACTGGACAGGTAGTTTCAAGAATGTCTGGAGATACTGTGCTAGTTCAGGATGCTATCGGCGAGAAGGTAATAACTTTCGAGCAAGTAAATTGACAAGCAGAAACTTCTATCAATTATCGCCAACTTGGATCAAAGTCTGCATAATTTGACTACCACAAAATTGTACAGGTAGGAAAATTTCTACAACTCGTGGCTAACTTCATTGGTGGTTTCGTCATAGCATTTGTGAAAGGTTGGCTTCTCTCTCTTGTCATGCTGGCATGCATACCTCCAGTTGTGTTCGCCGGTGGAGCTGTCTCCAAGATGCTATCTAAAATCTCTAGCAAGGGCCAAGCATCATACAGTGATGCAGGGAATGTTGTCGAACAGACAATTGGGGCCATAAAAACAGTGAGTTTGATTTGCTCAGAAATTTGAATAATTGCTAGTAAAAGTGTGCCATGAGCTCACTAGTTTTCTTGTGGCTACATCTATAAACAGGTAGTCTCATTCAATGGTGAGAAGCAGGCTATTGCATCATACAATAAACTCATACACAAAGCATACAAGGCTGCAGCCGAGGAAGGAATTACAAATGGTTTTGGCATGGGTTCTGTTTTCTGCATATTTTTCTCTAGCTATGGTTTAGCCATATGGTACGGCGGCAAGTTGATTCTCAACAAGGGATACTTAGGAGGAGACATCATCAATATTTTGTTTGCTGTAATGACTGGGGCAATGTTAGTTTCTGACTTTCTGTTCATCAAGATCAAAAAATTTGTTTTGATGATTCCTGTTGCATGACGGTGTCAAGTTTTCATTGTTTGGCAGGTCATTAGGCAATGCAACACCCTGCATGGCAGCATTTGCAGAAGGGCAATCTGCAGCATACAGATTGTTCAAAACAATCAAGAGGAAACCAGTGATTGATCCTGACAACCCAACTGGTACACAGTTAGAAGACATCAAGGGTGATGTTGACCTAAAGGACGTGTACTTCAGCTACCCAGCAAGGCCCGAGCAACTGATATTTGATGGATTCTCATTACATGTGTCTAGAGGCACTACAATGGCTATAGTCGGCGAGAGTGGAAGCGGCAAGTCAACAGTTATTAGTCTTGTACAGAGATTCTATGATCCACAGGCTGGTGAGGTTTTGATTGATGGGATTAACATTAAGACTTTGCAACTTGATTGGATAAGAGGGGAGATCGGTCTTGTTAGCCAAGAGCCACTGCTCTTTATGACATCTATCAAAGACAACATAACATATGGCAAAGAGGATGCAACAATTGAAGAGATCAGAAGAGCAGCTGAGCTAGCTAATGCGGCAAATTTCATCGATAAATTGCCCAATGTATGTCAAGAAAAGCAATAAACTAAATTCTATAAACCCTACATCATCCATCTGAGCTACAGCTAATATTTTTTCTTTGCCTCATAACAGGGCTATGACACAATGGTTGGCCAGCGTGGTGCGCAGCTCTCAGGGGGGCAAAAGCAAAGGATAGCTATTGCAAGAGCAATCATTAAAAACCCCAAAATCCTTTTGTTAGATGAGGCAACAAGCGCTTTGGATGTGGAATCAGAGCATATTGTCCAGGCGGCACTGAATAGGATCATGGTGGACAGAACAACACTTGTAGTTGCCCATCGTCTGAGTACTGTGAGGAATGCTGATTGCATATCAGTTGTTCAACAGGGGAAAATAGTTGAACAAGGTAGGATCATTTTCCATTTCTTTTCTTTGTCCATTCTTTGGATGCTCAAAATATTTTAATTTGTATACCAAAACCAAAGTCTTGCATCACTGGATATTCCATAGGTCCCCATGATGAATTGGTAGTGAACCCTGATGGTGTTTATTCTCAACTTATTCGGCTACAAGAAAGCCGAGAAGAAGAAGAGAAATTAGGTTGTCGTACATCTGATCAAAGGTCTAAAAGTAGAAGCCTCTCATTGAAGCGATCAATAAGCAGAGATTCTATAGGAAACAGTAGTCGGCATTCTTTCACCCTCCCATCTGGCTTGCCGGGTTCGGTTGAATTGCTTGAAGACAGTGATAATAATGGAAAGAATCAGAAGGCACAGGCTGGTGACCATGATGTCCCAAAGAAAGCTCCTATGGGGCGGTTAGCTAGTCTAAACAAGCCAGAGCTACTCATTCTTTTGTTAGGATCACTAGCTGCTACAGTCCATGGAGTGCTTTTCCCAATGTTTGGTCTAATGATCTCCAGCGCCATCAAAACTTTCTACGAGCCACCAGACAAACTAAAAAAGGATTCTAGATTTTGGGGTTTGATGTGTGTTGTATTGGGTATCATATCAATAATTTCAATACCAGTGGAGTATTTCTTGTTTGGAGTAGCCGGAGGGAAGCTTATTGAGCGTATTCGTGCCTTGTCATTCCGACACATTGTGCACCAAGAAGTTGCTTGGTTTGATTATCCCAAAAATTCTAGGTTAGTTAACATCCCTTTTTACAGTTTGTTAGTTTCCTTATTTCTACTTGAGGAGTTTTACATTTGTGTTACTAATGGTTAAATTGCCTTACAGCGGAACGCTTGGTGCAAGGTTGTCAATTGATGCTTTGAATGTCCGACGTTTAGTGGGTGATAACTTGGCCTTGTCAGTTCAGGAAACCTCGACACTAATCACAGGGTTTCTCATTGCCATGATAGCTGACTGGAAGCTCTCTTTAATCATCCTCTGTGTGATTCCACTAGTGGGTCTTCAAGGGTATGCACAAATAAAGTTTTTGAAGGGTTTCAGTGAAGATGCCAAGGTAATATATCTAAAGAAAAACTTTAGTTTTGTTCTTCCATGAAATGACATTTTAGAATACATACTGACTGGATGTTGCTTATGATATGTATATATATAGATCGTTCCTTCTCTAATTATCAAGATTTGATCTTATCCTCATAATACTCAGTTGAGTATTTGAATATCGATAAGAACAATGAGAATCAGAATTTATTTCTATACATTGTTGTTTCACAACTCGCAAAGTTTGTGAGAGTTAATTGCTGTTTCTGCAGCTGTTGTATGAAGATGCAAGTCAAGTGGCCACTGATGCAGTGAGCAGTATCAGGACTGTGGCTTCTTATTGTGCTGAGAAAAGAGTGATGACAATGTACGACCAGAAATGTGAAGTATCGAAGAACCAAGGGGTCAGAACAGGAGTGGTTGGAGGCCTTGGTTTCGGTTTTGCATTCTTGATATTGTACCTTACATTTGGCCTTTGTTTCTATGTTGGGGCGCAGTTTGTACATCATAACAAATCTACTTTTGGTGATGTTTTCAAGGTTGGAAAATGCATCATTTCAGTAATATTTTTCCTGTTGGGATTCATCTCTTCTATTGAATATTTGACACAGTAAGTCATGTCTTGCAGGTCTTCTTTGCCCTAGTTGTGGCAACAATTGGAATGGCCCGAACAAGTGCCATGGCTTCTGATTCCACAAAGGCCAAGGATTCAGCTATCTCCATATTTGCTTTGCTGGATCGGAAGTCAGAAATTGACTCAAGCAGTGATGAAGGTTTGATACTGGATGAGGTCAAGGGCAACATTGATTTTCAAAATGTTAGCTTCAGGTACCCAATCCGCCCAGATGTTCAAATTTTCAGCGATTTTACCCTGCACATTTCCTCGGGCAAGGTTAGACTACTTCTATCCCTCCTTCAAATAATAGCTTTTACAGTAGTTCTACTATAATCAGCAACTTACTGCTATCGTGATTTTAAACAGAGTGTTGCACTTGTGGGAGAGAGTGGTAGTGGCAAGTCAACATTAATCTCTTTGTTAGAGAGATTCTACAATCCCGACTCTGGTAGCATATCAGTGGATGGGGTGGAGATTAAGAAGCTAAAAGTAGCCTGGCTAAGGGACCAAATGGGGCTGGTGAGTCAAGAGCCTGTCCTCTTCAACGACACAATCCGTGCCAACATAGCCTATGGGAAGCACGGGGAAGTTACCGAGGAGGAGCTCATCAAGGTTGCAAAGGCAGCCAATGCACATGAGTTCATATCAAGCCTTCCCCAAGGATATGACACCGCCGTTGGGGAGAGGGGGGTCCAGCTATCTGGTGGCCAGAAGCAGCGGGTGGCTATCGCAAGGGCCATATTGAAAGATCCTAGGATTCTACTGCTAGATGAAGCGACGAGCGCCTTGGATGCTGAGTCTGAGCGTATTGTGCAAGAAGCCTTGGATCATGTGATGGTTGGCAGGACTACAGTTATTGTGGCACACCGCCTCTCAACAATTAAAGGCGCCAATGTAATCGCAGTTCTCAAGGATGGTGCAATAGCAGAGAAAGGAAAGCATGAGGCACTGATGAACATCAAAGGAGGAGTGTACGCTTCGCTGATTGAACTTCGTTCTACCTAGGTATAGTTTTTTGTCACTGTTACTATGCACTGTATTTATATAGCTTCCTTGCCTCCTCTTTGCTTCTATAGTTACTGATGGCTATGAATTCATTGAGATTTGAAGAATTTGAGAGCTAAAATTCTCGTTACTGTATTTATTATGCAATGAAAGCATTTGGTTCAGATTTTGAATTTCAGATTGCTGTGCAGATATGAGAGGACGGCATGATTTATTTATTTATTTTTATTTGTTGTATCTATGTTGTTTTTAAGATGGCCATTTTGAGTCCCCACCGATCTTTTAATGTCTAAATACTACGCCTGTAGTTGGTGATCGCTATGAATTCATTGAGATTTGAAGAAGAATTTGAAAGGTAAATTTATCGTTATTGTATTTACTATGCATTGAAAGCATTTGCTTCAGATTTTGAATTACATATTGCTGCGCAGATATGCAAAGGATAGCGTGATTTATTTATTCTTATTGGCCGTACCTATGCTGTACTTTTAAGATGAACATTTTTTAGTCCACACCGATCTTGCAATGTCTACATACAGTCTATGAGGTGTGTCTGTGTGTAGGAACAAATAGACAGATCCTACGGCACTCGAACCCGCAGTAAAGTTTTGCTACTGCTTTCAGAAATCGAAGCCCTGTTTGGACTCAAATGCTTACGATTTAGTACGCATTAGACGGAATCCTGGCAATCCCAGTAGTGGTTCCCCTCATCCAAACACCCATCGAAATATCAAATCAAGTAGCCAAGCGGTAAGAACTCACCGGCGCACGGCATTGACGGCCCTCGGAGGTTCAGAGACGGCGTGCGCGCTGAACTCCGAACAGCCAACTGCACGAGCAGAACGGGCGATCGCAAAGCTATCCCTCAGCACCGCGCGACGCCCGCGCCCGCCGCGGTGTCGACGTCCCGCCACTGCTGCTGCTCGATGTCTCCGGCTGTGAGGGGGACCGCCGGGCTGGTCGCGGCAGCTCCGACCGTGTGCAGCCGGCCCCGTGTCCCGGGCGCATCCAACGGAACCGGTTGTGTTGGCATCAATGGCAGGCCGGCGGCCGGCGGCGGCGCCGCCCGTTCTCTCTCTCTCTCTCTCTCTCTCTCTCTCGCCCATTGTGGAGGGAGGCGATCTCCGCCCTCCGGAGCGATGGCATTCGGCCCAAAACAGCAGCCCTGCCCAATTTGGAGGAGTCGGCCCCATCATTTGGTTTAGGTGTCGTTTGGATCGGGGGAAGAGTCTAGAGCTTTAAATAAGTAATAATTAGATGTATTAAATATAAATTAATTGTAAAACTAATTGCATAAATCATATCTATTTCGCGAGACGAACCTAACAAGTCTAATTAAGCTATAATTAACACATAACTATCATACATTTACTGTAGCATTACATTGTCTAATTATAGTGTAATTAGGCTTAATAGATTCATCTCATAAATTAGTCCTTGTTTATGTAATGGGTTTATTAATTAATCTATATTTAATACTCCTAATTAACGTGTTTATATCCGATGTAACGGGGCTAAAATTTAGCCTCAGGGAAACAAACAGGCCCTTAGTCAGATAGTTATTGAGCCCGCTCAAACTCGACATCGCGCATGTTGGGCCTTGTTTAGTTCCCAAATTTAGGAGCAAACTTTGGCGTTTTGAGGTGCATGCGTCACTGTAGCATTTCGTTTGTATGTGTGAAAAATTGTCTAAAAATTGATTAATTAGGCTCAAAATGTTTGTCTCGTAGAGTACAACAAAATTGTGCAATTAGTTTTTGATTTCATCTACATTTAGTACTCCATGCATGCTATGACATTTTGATGTGACGGGAATCTTCTTTTTACATAGTGAACTTTGGGGGTAAAATTTGGGATCTAAACAAGCCTTGGGCTCGACCCCTCTGGAAGGAATCTGTGTCTGTGGCTGGGATGCGTAAGGCTGCCCGCACTGGAGCCGGGATCCCACGCAATAAAACGCCACGTCGGCCCGCATGCCGTGTGGGATCCTGTTTCTGCGCTGCAGTGGCAGACGCGAAAGGGAGCGGCACACGGTAAAGCAGTCCCGGGGACGACAAATGAAGAGGGAGAGAGAAGCTCGGTAAAGGCCATGTCGGCGCCTCGATTCGCCCGCCCACGGCCTCCCAACCACCGCTCCACTCGGTCGCCCGGCCGCTCTGCCTCCGCGGGGAGCCGCGCAGCCCACGTCGGCCGTCGCCGCCCTCGCTCGCAGCCGCCGCCCGCGAGCAGCTCTACCAGCTAGCTCGGGCAAGCAGCTCCACCGCCGCCGCCCGCAGCTTCCACCGCAAGGACGACGGCCGGGCGCCCGCCACCACAGCCCGCGGCCGCCCACCCCGCCACCGCTGCCAGCGGCCGCCGCTCGCTCTCGTGGCCACCTGCCGCCGCGCATCGCCGCCCGCGCTCGGTGAGGCTGAGGGAGAGCGAGCGGAGGCCGGCGAGGAGAGGAGGGGGTGGAGGGGATGCAGGGGAGGTGCCGGAGCCCTCCACGCGCTGGCCCGCCGCTCCACGCGCGCCGCCGTCCTCGCGTTCGGCCGCCGTCGTGCCCGCCCGTGCGACGATGGAGTGGGGACAGGGCGGGGGAGAAGCCCGGCGGTGGGGAGCCATCGCCGCGGCACCGATGGGCCGGGTGGGGAGGAGGAGCCCAACGAGCGGCGGGGAGGGGGCGGAGTGGGGCGATGGGAGGGGTGGGGATTGGATGCAGGAGGAAGGAGAGAGAGGGAGAGACGAGGATTAAAAAATATATAATGTGTGGGCCTTATGGGTGTTAGTTGGTACAGAGAGCGAGATAGAGTTTGAACGATTGCGGAAGAAAGTGATAGAGTGAAGAATATTGATGACCAGGACAGAATATTCTCTTTTAGAGGGTAGAGCAGAGTTTTACCACCGCGACCAGCCTTGGGCGTGCTCCATAACTTGTCTAAACTAATCGGGGCCATCCGATCTGCAGCCACGAATTCATGGGTCGTATCAAAAAAGGGCGTTTTTTTCCAAAAGGAATTCCTTCGAGTGAGTAGCAATATCATTGCCTCATTGGCCCACTGCTATTGCTCCACGGATTATTATGACAACTAAACCGGTAGAAGTAGAAGTTATCAAGTGCAACGTTATCAAGTGCAGAGTGCACTATAAAGGAATGTACACCCCACATGCAGCTGCTGTCTTTTTGTTACCACATAGATTAAATGAGCTGATGTGACTATCATTTAATGAGGAAAGAGAGTGTTGCTGTCTACTGTCTCGTCTGTTGCTTCGGCTCGTGCTCTCATGCAAAACATCAGAAATCAGAGTGCGTATTTATTATCACACAGACAGCTAAATAGACAGCAGCTGTCTAAATTATTGTAGAGCTGACTATTTAACTGTCTGTATATATTAAATAGACAGCAGCTGTCTAAAGTGTTGTACATTCCGATACCGGTAGTCCAAGCCAAGCAAAGAAAAATGCTCATCTTTTTTGCGGTGGATGTTACCAATCTCTGGCGATTTACGCCAATTGGCATGTGCCCAATAAAGTACCGAGAAGCTGTAGGTCCAATGACCGTTGTTTTATTTATTCTCTACAGTGAATAAGTGTGCACCAACCCCCGTCACGTCATCCCATCATCTCTTCACAATCCCAATCAAGCGCGCCTCCACTCCTCCACCAACCCGGCCAATGTGGCCCCCGACTCGCCGCCCTCGCGCAGGGCGTCGTGCGCCTGCCTCATGGCCGCCAGCGTCCGCTCCCGGAGCACCCTCCCGCCGTCGGACTCCATGAGCCACCGCACCTTGGCCGCCACCTCCTCCGCCGCCACGAGCCCCTTCTCGCCGTCGTAGCCTTCCACCGCCACGGCCAGCCGCATCTCCTTCTCCAGGAACACCCGGTTCAGCCGCTGCTCCGCGTACAGCGGCCACGCCAGCATCGGCACCCCCGCCATCACGGCCTCCAGCACCGAGTTCCACCCGCAGTGCGTCACGAACCCGCCCACGGCCGGGTGCGCCAGCACGTCCCGCTGCGGCGCCCACGACCTGACCACGAGGCCCCTGCGCTCGGTCCGCGCCACGAACCCCTCCGGGAGCAGCGTCTCCAGGTCCGGCTCCGGCGGCTTGTCGAACTTCTTCGCCGGGTCGTCGCTGGGCGGCGCGCGCACCACCCACAGGAACCGCTGCCCGCTGGCCTCCAGCCCCGCCGCCACCTCCCCGATCTGCTCCGCGCTGAACCGGCCGATGCTGCCGAAGCAGAGGAACACCACGCTGGCCTCGGGCTGCGCGTCCAGCCACGCCAGGCACTCCCGCCCGCCCTTGCCCAGAACCTCCTCCGACTTGATCAGCGGGCCGATGCAGTAGACCGGCGGCGTCGGGAGGCCCGGCGGCGTGCAGCGGCCCGCGGCCACGGCCTCGACGGCGCGCGCCTCCAGCGAGCGGAACGTGTTGACGATGACGCCGCGGGAGCGGCAGAGGCCGGCGCTGGCGTTTAGGAAGCCACCGTAGGCCGCGTCGCCGCGGTCCATGAGGGGCAGGGTGGCGTGCGTCGCCGGGAACGGCGGGATGCCCGGGACGCGCACGAGCTCCTCGCCCATGTCACGGAAGCTCGCCGTGTCCCGCGCGTGGAGCACCGGGAGGTAGAGGAAGAAGGCGAGGATCTCGGCGCCCGAGGTGAAGAAGAAGTAGCCGGGCACGCCGAGCTCCCCGGCGACGTCGAGCGCGACGCTGCAGAAGAAGTCGACGACGAGCACGGCGGGGGACGCGGCGGCCAGGAAGTCCCGGAGGCTCCGGTTGGAGACGCGGATGACCTCGAAGGCGAGCGCCTCGTGGTGGTCGGACGTGACGCCCGGGGGCCGCTCGACCTTGGGCAGGCGGTGGAAGGATATGGACGGGTTGGCCGCGGAGACGCCGGCGAGGAAGGGCCCTGTGGCGCCCGTGTTGTAGGGCGGGTCGATGACAACGATGGTGACGGGAAGACCCCGCGCTCCGAGGATCTTACCGAGCTCGATCATGGAGACCAGGTGGCCCATCCCCGGCGACGGATACAGCACCACAGGCCGCCCCCGGGGGGGCGCCGTCGCGGCGGCGGTGGCATCTGCGCCTGCGCCCTCCATTATTTCCCCCCGAAACATTTGTGTGAGGCTGGACTCCTGGCGCTTATAAAGGCGCGCGCGACCCCAGTGGCCAGTGGGTGACCCTGCTCTCGCCTCAGCTACCTCGCCGGATCCAACGGACGGGACCCGCGCCGCGTGTTTCCGAATCCATCGGGGCAGTCTGGGCCCAGCCCTGACAGGCATTGTTTAGTTTCCAAATTCTAACCTAAATTCCACTATGAAAAAGAAAAAATTACATAACATTAAAATATCAGTGCATGCATAAGTATCAAATGTAGATGAAATCAAAAACTAATTATACAGTTTTATTGTACTTTAGGAGACGAATATTTTAAACCTAATTAATCAATGTTTGAACAATTATTCATAAATAGAAATGAAATGCTACGTAGTCACATTTATGATAAAGTCATGCTAAAAGTTGGGAACTAAACTCTCGGGGGTGTTTAGTTCCTGAAAGGAGGGGGTGAAAAGTTGGTAGAAAAGTCACGTCGAATATCGTAGCACATTGTACAACTTTTCGTTTGTTTCTGGTAAACATTATCCTATCATGACCTAACTAGGCTCAAAAGATTCGTCTCGTCGTATACATCAAAACTATGTAATTAGTTTTTTTATTTACCTACATTTAATGCAACATGAGGAGAGATATTTGATATGATTTGATGTGATAGGTGAATAGTGAAGTTTAGATGGAGAATTTTTTGGAACGAAAGAGGGCCCGAGAACGAAAAGCTATGATTAGTTGTTATGATTGTGTTGCGTGGACAATTCTAGCTACTCTGCATTGATTTGCATTTTTGGAAGGAAAAGCTAGCAACACGTTTCGTCACTCCACCGGACCTGCTGTCACGTACAGTAGTAGGAGCAGTAGAACAGACCAACCAGCCACACATAAAAGTTGGAATATAGCATACCAGCCTGGAATTTTAACACCTTTCGATCGCATCCCCACAGTAGTAAAACCCAGCAGTTGAACAATAGAGTCGGACCAATTACGCGCGTGCCAAGATAGTTGCCAGGTAGTTGGACCGGGCGAAAGCGATTCGAAAAGTATTCGGCATATGTCATTGATGACAAAATAGGATCGCAGCATTTCCACCTGATATCTGCTCTCCAGCTGATTACAAGAAAACTAGGTTCTAGATGTTCTCGCTGACTTGTTACTTATACCACAGTCACAACTTTTTACCATAGTCAAAACTTGTTCCAAAACACGATAGTTTTTTAGTTCTTTTTTACAAATTCAGATAGAAGCCATTTTTTAATTCAAGGTCTTGTTAGGAACAAAGGAATCGAAAAAACACAGGAAAGGAAAAAAAATACAGGAATGAAAAAAACGTGTGGTGGAAAAATAGAGGAATGGAAAAACGCAGGAATAAAAGAAGAAGGGTGTTTGGAATGCAGGAAATCATAACACATGTATGGAAGTATAGAGATATTTATAGATTAATTAACAAATTAATTAGAACGTTTTTCCTTGTGCGGTGGTTCAGTCAACATAAGCAGTGGGTTTTTCTAATGGACATGGACCCCATCCAGCAATGACCAATCAACGAGGATACACGTTGCAGCTACCCAGGGGAGAGAGAATAAAAAATAACTATCCAATGCCTAACCTTATCTCCTCCATCCTTTTTTTTTCTCCGGCCACACACATCTTGTTCAGCTCCGCATGATCATCTACACTAGCTATAGCTAGAGCATAGGGAGCGTCCGCGGAAAGAGCAGAGGGGAGAAGAGCTCAGCAGGAGACGCCCCGGCGGTGTAGAGACCAGCGGAAGCCTGTACGTCGAGCCTTGTCGTCACCGAAGAAATGGAGATATGGCATCTCGGCGATTCAGCAGCTCAAGTGTCCGACCAGATTTCCGCTTCGGTCACACCTATGCTCTTCCTTCTCTCGCTTCTTCAGCTCGCACTTCCAGCTAAACTTTGATTTTGAGTGGATTCTTAAGTTCCTGCGTTTTGTGAAGGAAAGGAATCCTTTTCGTAGGAAAACGGTAAGCCTTGTTCCTTCGTTCCAAATGACAGCCAACGTCATCAAAATATAGGAACGGTATTCCTTCGAAACTCCTTGGATCCAAACGGGGCTTGAGTGGATCCAAACACGCGTAACGTGGCTCTATTTGGTAGAGCTCTCAGAGCTAATTCTCTGGTAAATTCAAGAGGAGCTCTGTCAAACAGTTTTCCAGCGAGAAGTGATTCTCTGCTAATTCTGAGAAGCGATTATCTGAGATGAAAGGGTTGGGAGCTGGAAAAAATAGCTTCTCCTAGTTCTGTGAAGGTGATTCTCCATCCTGATTTTGATAGTTTATGCTAGAGAATTAAAAAAAAACACTTTCAGCTACAGAATCACTTCTCTCAGAAAATTAACTTCCACGGAAAATCAAAATCAGATAGAGCTCTGTCAAACGGGCCATATGTTAGTTTCCGGTCAAGTTTTGACGGTGACACCACGTCAAGCCTGGCACTAGAAAAAAAAATGTGCTTTTTGCATGTTTGGTGCTTTATGTGATTGCTTTGTTCATCGGCCAATAAAATTCGTCGCAGGTGCTGATGCGAGGTGCGTATATTCCGAAGAAGCTTTGACACTCTACGCCCGTAGGTCGTCGTCGTGGTCTCGTGGGCCCGGCGGGCAAAAGGTGAAATGACACCATAAATTGCTGGCGAACAATTTACTTCAACTGAACTCGAGATATCTATACAAGTCCTTCAACATTTGTACCATGACTAACATAAAATCTTTGTCAGGATGAACTAACAGGGCTACATTAAGCTGACGATGAAATGATCCCGTATTCCCGTGACAACTACAAGAATACTAACATGGTTGGGTTTGTTGATTTCTTTTCTTCTTCGTTTTTCAAAAGGTGGACTAACCTTGTTACATGGATGGTGAGGGTGAACAGTATCAAATTAGATTTTTAAAAATAATCAAATAATAAAAATCGTCACCACCAAGCTGTGAACTAGCTAGCCGTCCTTGCTATGACCGGGGTATAGCGGCCGTCTGGGCTAGGTCCAATAATAGCACGGCCCAATATATAGGAGATATGGCCATGATGGGGTGAGGAGGATGAAATGGGCCTAGCATTCAATTAAAAAAAATGAAGCAACTGGAGCTTCTCGTCGTGGTGTCAGGACCATAACAACTAATCGGATCAACACAAATACTAAGTACTAGTAAGTACCGAGCACTCAGACATACAGACGATACTTGAAAACAGCAGAATTACGCCAGCAGCATGCTGAATACTGTTCACTGATCTGCCAGGGATAAAGCTAGAAGAAAGATCACGTTGAATTTCTCTGAACTCAGCAACCAGCATGCCCCAGACGTATACTCCATTTCATCATCAGTATCAACAAAATGAGCAAGATGAGCAATCGATGAACTTCATAAAAACAGCAATTTAATCGAACTCACATTTCCCAAGTCCTACTTCCTTGAAGCTACATTACAAGTTGATGATCAGAGAACTTCACGTCTTAAGGAAACCGTGATCAGGCGAAAACAACATTTATCAGGGCCTTGCACTACTACTTCACTAGGCCAAATTGCCCAACACCGGGACCCCGAAGAGGAAGCACAGCACCAGGGCGGAGATCCTCATCAGGCTCGCAAATCCAGGCACCACGGTGCCCCTCGACGCGGCGTACACAAGCGCGTAGGCGGCGGCAGTGAGGAGCACGCCGGGGAGGAGGTGGGCGCGGCTAACGGCGAAGGCGGCGGCTCGGACGAGGAGGAGGAATGCGTTGACCTGGACCAGAATCCGGCCATCCTGCAGGATGAGCTCCATGTGGACCGCGATCCTCAGGTAGTCAGCCGCGCGCGCCCCCACCTCAGGATCCGCCACGAGTAACGTCGCCACCTCTTGCCCCTGCCCTTCCTCCTGCAGGGCTTTCACGACGCGGGGCGCGACCTCCGCGGCGCGTCCTCCGCGAGGTCTGCCGCGAGCGCGGCCAACGCCGCCTCCAGGTGCTCCGGCTCCGACTCAGGCAGCACGGCTGGCAGCTGCGTCTTCCACTGATCCTCCGGCTCCGGTGGCGAGAGGCGGGCGGCGGCAGCGAAAAAAGCCTCCGCGAAGCGTCGGCGGGCCTGCGCGAGCTGGGCCGCCAAGTCGGCGTAGATGGCGTTGTTCGCGGCGGTCTGGGCGCGGACGCAGTCAAGGTGGCGCTGCACGACGTCGACGTCGATGATGGTGCCCTCGAGGTCGTCGATCACCGCCTCGATGATGGGGTTGGGGTTGTGGCGGACGCGGATCGCCATTGGAGCGGGGGGTTCTCGGCGTTGGGGCTTTGGGTGGGTTTTCAGTTTCACAATGGAAAAAGTAGAGGCAGGAAGGCTCGAGAAGGAGAACGCCAGAAGCCCAGAACGGGGTTGTGGGGCCGGCCGGATACAGCGAATGCGAACTGGCACTGTACTTGTACCTGGCATGGCTACGGCTTGGAAGGGAAGTAAGAATGCAAGGTTACTCTTCGAAGGAAAAAAATGCAAGATTAGCTACAGACTGAATTATAAGAAGGTGAGGTTGTTAAACTCTCGTGTACTTATCGCAAAATTTAGGGTGCAATATGCAAATGAATCGGTTGGAGCCAAGGAACAAAGGTCTTGTTTAGATGCGGATTTTGGGCCGCCAAAATTAGAATGGAATAGGAATTCGGCCTGCAACATCTAAACGGGGTGGCTCGAATTTGGGCCCAAATTGGAGGTGTGCAGGCCCAACTCGGAAAGAATATAGGGGTGAAACCCTAGAGCCTGCAACCCTATCCGCACGCCGGGCTCATTCCGTCCGGACGCCGCATACTCGCTCTCCCTCCCCCCGCAGACCCTCGCTCGTCCCCTCCCCTCCCTCCTAAGATCCCCCCCCCCCGCCGCCTGCTCTTTCGCTGCTGCCGCTCCAGATCCGCCGTATTCCTCCCTGCCGCCGCTCCAGATCCGCCGTCTTCGTCCCCACCGGGCTGCTCCGGTGGTGCCTCCTTGTGCCGCTCCAGATCCACCGTAATCCTCCCTGCCGGCGGCCATGGACGGATTCGACCGGCAACCGCCCGCGTCGGAGTTCAACTCCGGCAAGGGCCCGGCCAACGAAGACGGGCGCAACACAAGGAGCTTGTTCTCCTTGGCGCCCCCGGGAGGAGGTGCCGGCTCCTTCAACCCGTTCGACGGAGCGCCGCCGCCAACGAACGCCGGCGGCTTCAACCTATTCCCCGGCCCGACGGGAGCCTCCGGATCCGGGCCCTTTATCCCCTACGCCGCCCCAGCTGGGCTTTCCAGATCTGGCGGCTTCAACCCGTACGCAGCCGGGCCGCCTCCATCAGGGCCCGGTGCGTACCATGGCTTCCCAACGGCGCCGCTGGGGTTCGCCGGCCCTTTGGTCAACCCGTACATGGCCCCGAATCCTTACGCGACTTCCACGGCAAGCCACCTTGGCTTGTCGCACCTGTTCCTCAACGCGGCGTCCGGTTTCCAGCACCTAATGGAGTACGAAGCCTTCCTTGGAGGCGGCGAGTACCACGGAGGAGGCAGCAGCAGCCGGCCCCAACCTCCGGTCGGCATGACTTCAGGCAGCCAAGGTGACCAGGCTCCTGCATTGGGACGGCAGCGCCGAAGGCAGTCCAGGGGCCGCGGCGGGCGTCGAGGTCGCGCCGCCCAAGCTCAGCACGGCGCCATCAACATCCCGGACGATGAGGTACAACTCCCTGCTTGTTACTCTCTGCATGTTCATGCATCACTTGGTCATGGTAAACCTCTGCTCAACCTCGACTTGTTCATGCATTACTGTTTCGTTAACCATTTGCACAGCCTGATACTTGGACAAGGGCCAATTGGACCCAGGCCGATACAAAGGTTTTCTGTGAGCTTTACTGAGAGAAAATAGATAAGGGCCATTGCAAAAATGGTATAATGTACAAGGACGGTTGGAAAGAAGTGTGGGACAAGTTCTTGCTAGCAACTAACAAGCGCCACAACAGTGAGCAGTTCGGCTCCAGGTTTCGGGAGTTGAAAACGCTGTGGGTCTTCATCGACAAGCTGAAGAACAAGTTCACGGGCCTCGGCAGGAGAAGTGATGGATCTATGCTTGCTGAGGACACTTGGTGGGAGGAGACTGTCGCCAAGCATAGGGTTTTGGACCTGCCACCTGTTTATTTCATTACCATTGTCCACCTTTTACTTTTTTGAACAGCATGGGTCTCGTTTTGGTTTTCAGGGGAAGCAAGAGTGGTGGCAGCTCAAGCACGGCTATGGATGGCAACGGGGCGGGGCGGGGCCGGGGGAAGGTCCCCCACCCCCGCCCCGATCCCCGATCCACGATCCCCGCCCCGTCCCCGAAAGCCTTGTCGGGGCAAAAAACAGCCCCGTCCCCGTCCCCGTCGGTGCCCCGAACCCCGTCGGGGCCCCCGTGGGGATCAACCATCGAGTGTAAAACCGTGTAAATCAGAAATACAAACAAAATAAAATCAACCAGGGAGCAGCAATGCATCATGGCAATAGTTCCATGTCCAGGCAGGCAAATAAAGTACCAGTTTACTAGCCAATTACAATAAAGGTCGAGCAAATATTGTCCAAATATGATAGAAACTAGCATCTAGGTAGATAAATGAAGATGTTGAAGCAAGCTCCACGGTCCTCAATCCTCATGCGGCCATCAAAACTCAAGCATCAACCACAGTGGACTCAAGATCACTCTGAAAATAAAAATATTATCAGAGCAATGAAGCAGTAACATTCATACAAATCAACATGGCTCAACAAAGGACATTGGATAGTGGAAAAATACCTGCGTCAGTGTTTCTTCTTCATCATTCAAACAAGTCATCATGGCAGCAATGGTGGGATTAGCATCACCTAATAGCAAAGCAGTAAGATAAAACATTAGTATATTTATTACATGAAGAAAGGGAAAATTGATCAAAGTAGTTGATATGTATACCTAACATGTCCGCACGAGACCATGCTTGCATGGACATAAGAGCTTCAACCATCCGAGGTGCAAGACGACTACGGTGAGGACTGATTATCCTCCCACCAGTACTAAAGACACTCTCTGAAGCAACTGATGTAACAGGAATGGCCATGATATCCCGTGCAATCCTCTGCAAAGTAGGGAACTTGATCCCACCATACTTCCACCAATTAACAATGTCCAGGTCTTGTGTCCTGGGTAGAGTTGGCTCTTCCAAGTACAGATCCAACTCAGTGCGGACATGAGAAGAAGAGATTGTTGGCTGTGAAGACATGTATTGATCAAAAATGTCAAAAACTTCATCTGTTCCAGCCCCACTGTTCTTTGAAGCATCAAAGACAACTGCACTGGAAGTACTCACATCCTCTGGTGATTGTTGGTATTCTTTCACCAATTTGTACAGAAAACCTCTTATTTCAGCCAGTTTACTTTCTGCCCCTTCTATACCATAAATGTTAGTGAAAAGAGCCTTCAACAGATGGAGTTTAAACCTAGGATCTAGAACAGTAGCAACTGCCATAAGAGCATGCACATCTGCCCAATATTTGTTAAACTTCTCTCTCATGCTTTCTGCCATTTTCTCTACCATAGGAATGTCACTTTGTGTCCATTTTATGATAGCTAAATAAATACCACCGATTCTTGGAAAGAAAAGATTGGCAGTAACATACTTAGTGCCTGACAGTAGCTCAGTGACATCAAAAAACATCTTCAGCCTATCACAGATGTCCTTAGCAATATTCCAATCAGTTTCAGTTGGGCACATGGGAGCAAACAACTTCTCACGAAGAGCTAGACGTGCAAAGACAGCTTTGTATTCTACTGCAATGCTAAGCATGATATAGGTAGAGTTCCATCTAGTTTTACAATCAAGGCATAGTCTACGCTCAAATTTAATGCTCAACTCAGATGCTTTTCTCTCAAATTTCTCATACCGCTTTGGAGTAGCTAACCAAAAACGAACACTTTCACGAATCCGATCCAATCCCTCATTCTTATCCAATGCATGCAAACCATCTTTCACAATTAGATTTAATATATGTGCAGCACAACGCATATGCAATAATTTTTTCCCATCATCAGATCTCAACATAAGAGAGTCAAGAGGCAACTTATCTTCAATTTTTTCCATCAGGTTGTCATTGACACTGCAATTATCAAGTGTCACAGTGGAGACCTTCCTCTCAAGGTGCCAATCAACCAGGACATCATGAAGTACTTCAGATATAAGCTCAGCAGTGTGTGGGTGAGGCACATAAATGAACCTAAAAAAATCAGAACAAATCAACATCAGAACAAAGACATCATGGAGTATTTCAGTTCAAACTATAGGACAATTTAAACTACAAGACAGCTGCTATAGTATTACCTTAAGAGAAAACTTTTTAGGTTCCACTTCTCATCAATGAAGTGTGCTGTCACAGCCATATAGCCTTTCTTCTGATGATTGGCTGTCCACATATCAGTTGTGATGGCAACACGACATTCCAATTGCTGAAAATACTTCACCATGCATTCCCTTTGAACTTTATACATGTTGAAGATGTCTTGCCTGATTGTGTTTCTAGTCCCAACATTAAAAATTGGTTGCAATACAGCACAGAATTTGCGAAACCCAATATGATCAACCATAGATAGTGGATATTCATGCAGACAAATCATCAATGAAAGGGCTTTCCTAGCAACATCTTGATCAAAAGTGTATTTCTCTATATTAACTTTCCCATCAGCATCAGTTGACACTCTCAATTGTGATTGATTAAGACCTTTTCTAGCCTGTCTAGATCCACAACACTTAAGATGATCATGCAAGTGCGTGGTTCCATTTTTAGTATCTCCTCCTAGCCTAACATGACACCACATGCATTCTGCCTTCCATTTCCCCCCTACTTGCAATCTTTTAAACTCATTCCAAACAGCAGATTTAAGCTTTCTTTTTTTTGCTGCTGCTGCTACCTCTGAATCAGTACCTTGGGACTCCAGGACATGTATACCTGCTTGAGCTGTGTCAGCTACTTGAACTGGGTTCTCTGGAGAACCACTTGTTGGTGTTCCCTCAGCTTCTGGAGAACCAGCGGTTGGTGTTCCCGCAGCTTGTGAGGAGCTTGTGGTCACCATTGCAACAATCAGACGTGCACGTGCTGCAAACCAATAAAAGTAATGTAGAAAAGGTTCAGATACAAAAAACAAATAGATCGAGCACACAAGATAGCAGATCGAGCGCACATGTACTAATACTAGCAGATCGGGTACAAGCTACTACTCAATATGCTCAATATATATACTAATCAACTAATGGTAGATCCGCAAGCACAAACAGACCGAGAAATACTATTAATACTACTCCTAAAGCTTGCTGCTCATCCTATTCAAAATACTAACAAATCAAGTAGTACTCCCTAATGACAAGAAGAGAAGCAGCGGAAACGCACCTTGCGGATGGTCGCGGCGAGCCGGCTCTGGACAGCGTCGGCGGAGCAGTTGCTGGCGGCCGGGGTCAACAACACCTACGCGTCGTCCGCGCCAACAACACCTCTGCGTCCTCTGCGTCGCCGGCGCTTCCGCGCTTGGTCTCGCCGGCGCTCGTGCTGATGCACGAGGGGATGAGAGATGGAGAGAGACTGATAGAGTGGGGAACGAGGCGCAAGAGCCGGGGTGGCTAGTGGCGGTCGCCGCCACCCGACGGCAGTGCTGCAGGAGTGAGGAATGTGATAGGGTTAGGGTTTACGGAGGGGTTATCAGTTTATATGGGCGCAAGAGCCGTCGAGGACCTGAGTTATGTTGGGCCGGATTGGGCTGTTATTGATGGGCCTTAGATTTCGGGGGCCCATTGGTTCCCCACGGGGGAAATTGGATCCCCACCCCCGCCCCCGTTTAACTTCGGGGCCCCGCCCTGGTACCCCCGCGGGGGAATTTTCTCCCCCGTCCCTGCCCTGTTCGGGTCGGGGCTCCGCGGGGATCCGCCCCCGCGGGGAAAATTGCCATCCATAAGCACGGCTGGCCTTCACACCTTGACGTGCGCGAGCTGGGCCGCCAAGTCGGCGTAGATGGCGTTGTTCGCGGCGGTCTGGGCGCGGACGGAGTCAAGGTGGCGCTGCACGATGTCGACGTCAATGATGGTGCCCTCGAGGTCGTCGATCACCGCCTCGATGATGGGGTTGGGGTTGTGGAGGACACGGTTTGCCATTGGAGCGGGGGTTCTCAGCGTTAGGGCTTTGGGTGGGTTTTCAGTTTCACAATGGAAAAAGTAGAGGCAGGAAGGCTCGAGAAAGAGAACGCCAGAAGCCCAGAATGGGGTTGTGGGGCCGGCCGGATACAGCGAATGCAAACTGACACTGTGTCACACCCGGCCCAGCTTGTATGGCCCGGTAGTGGCCCGTGAGTGCATGATGCACGTGTTTAGTGCCACATTGCTAGTTTAGCAAGGGTGGAGGCAACTTATAAGCCCTTGTCTTCCAGCCATAGCACCTTCGGGTTAACCCTTTTACACGAAGCGAGGACAAAAGTGTAAGCAGGGTGCTATGTGTATGCATGCATGCCCCTCCGAAGGGCTGTGCGAGGTGGCTTTGGAGGGCGGGGTGTTACAATTGGTATCAGAGCCGACCCTTGCGGTTGTGCGTACGGGTCAGTGTGCAGAAATAGGGCGCATAGCGCGTATGGTCCGGGTAGGGCATACGGCATGGACTATGGCGCCGGCACTGGACGTACGGTCGTGCGCTAAGGGGGAACGTTCCTGGACATTTGCCCGTGTGGGTGAGTTGTGCCGACGAGGACGTCGGGTTCTTTGAGGGAGGGGGGGTGTATGTCACACCCGGCCCAGTTTGTATGGCCTGGTAGTGGCCCGTGAGGGCAGGATGCACATGTTTAGTGTCACATTGCTAGTTTAGCAAGAATGGAGGCAACTTATAAGCCCTTGTCTTCCAGCCATAGCACTTTCGGGTTAACCCTTTTACACGAAGCAAGGATGAAAGTGTAAGCAGTGTGCTATGTGTACGCATGCACGCCCTCGGAAGGACTGTGCGGAGCGGCTTTGGAGGGCGGGGTGTTACACACTGTACTTGTACCTGACATGGCTATGGCTTGGAAGGGAAGTAAGAATGCAAGGTTACTCTTCGAAGGAAAAAAATGCAAGATTAGCTACAGACTGAATTATAAGAAGGTGAGGTTGTTAAACTCTCGTGTACTTATTGCAAAATTTAGGGTGCAATGTGCAAATGAATCGGTTGGAGCCAAGGAACAAAGGCCTTGTTTAGATGCGGATTTTGTGCCGCCAAAATTGGAATGGAATAGGAATTTGGCCTGCAACATCTAAACGGGGTGGCTCGAATTTGGGCCCAAATTGTAGGCGTGCAGGCCCAACTCGGAAAGAATATAGGGGTGAAACCCTAGAGCCTGCAACCCTATCCGCACGCCGGGCTCATTCCGTCCGGACGCCGCCACCTCGCTCTCCCTCCCCCCGCAGACCCTCGCTCGCCCCCTCCAGATCCACCGTAATCCTCCCCGCCAGCGGCCATGGACGGATTCGACCGGCAACCGCCCGCGCCGGAGTCCAACGAAGACGGGCGCAACACAAGGAGCTTGTTCTCCTTGGCGCCCCTGGGAGGAGGTGCCGGCTCCTTCAACCTGTTCGACGGAGCGCCGCCGCCAACGAACGCCGGTGGCTTCAACCAATTCCCCCGCCCGACGGGAGCCTCCGGATCCGAGCCCTTCATCCCCTACGCTGCCCCAGCTGGGCCTTCTAGATCTGGTGGCTTCAACCCATACGCAGCCGGGCCGCCTCCATCGGGGTCTGGTGCGTACCATGGCTTCCCGACTGTCACACCCGGTTTTAGAAAGAAAATCAAGTGCATCTCATATGTGCGTCAGGATCAAGTTTACACACATATGGTAGACGTCATAAGTGAATATCCATAACCATGCATACGAAAGAGTGTTAAAGTATATTTATTACAATCTCAGAGTTGACACAAATGTCATAGCGGAAGACTTAAATAAGCATTTAACTAAATGAAGAAAAATAACCCCATCTCCACAGGCAGTTGACCGGCGGACTCGCCTAGAATTCCTCAAAATCAGTAGTAAAGTCCTCAAAATTCTCCCAATCTGAGCAGCAGTCCGAGTGTGGTCGATGCAATATAAATAAACAAGCGTGAGCACATGTCGTACTCAGCAAAGTATGGAAATAAATGACATTCTAGGCTTTATAAAGTGGAAGGCTGAAAGGATAGCTGCATTAAGCATTTTTAGTGGGTCAAATTTTATTAAGCATCTATTTACTAGCAGATATAAGTATATACCAACCACAATTAAAAGATAACATAAACCCATCAGATTCAGGTAACCACAATTTAGATCATATTCTGATAGATTAATCATGTGAGGGTCCAGGTCGCTCATGACCGTGAGCACGGCTGTTATAACAGTTTTACACTCTTCAGAGGTTGTACACATTCACCATAAGCCGTGATTCCCATTGCCCGAAAGCATGTACCCTTCCCACACCACGTGGATCGAATACTGGGTTTCACTATGAGACCTTTACAAAGATACTCTAATAAGTGATAGTTCGCTAAGGCTTCCGGTTCAGGAGCAAAGCATAACCCTCCCTAGTGAGTCGCGTATCTTAGCAAAGCCTACCGCTCAAGAGGACCGGGCTATACCTCGTCAACCGCCACACCTCTTGCCCCTTTCGAGTAAAACTATCCCAAACCAGAATACCTAATTAGTCAGTCAAAGCCAGAGCCACATAGCACTTATGGTTGCACTGTTTTCCTGGGTGGTCGCTCCATGTTCCAATTAAAAGATGTGATCTTATCATTATTTAATTAAAAGATAGTAGTAGAACATAGAGTAGGGGTTTCATTAGACCAATCCCAGTTGAGCAACTAAGCATCATCTACCAGTCAAATTAATTTAATGACCCAGCTGCAAGGTATGGTAAAACAGACTAGGAAATCCTTAATGGAACCCAGCAATATTAATGCAAGCGATAAATAAACGGTGTAATTAAAAGGCATGTCATTTAGGTATAAACGGGCATGATCAAAGAATACTTGGCTTCTTCCCAACCCTGCTGCTGCTCAAACTCTTCAACAGCTGGTTCTTCAAACACTTCCTCGAACGGCGCGTTTCCTATACGCATCACATGAACACATACAAGAAAACAATACAATTAATAAGAAACAGTACACCAAACAATTCCAACAGAAGAAAAAAACAGCACAAAACTAATCTACGCGTTACCACGAACGCGTGAGCGCGAGAATCACTAAAATCGGAGTTAAAACGCAAAAGATATGACTTTTCTAAGGTTCAGGGACTTCCTGGCAAAGTTTTAAAAGTTCCAGGGGCTTAACTACGAAAATACGAGGGCTAAAACATAATTTTGTATAAAACTACGAGGGTTTTCATGTAAAAAGGTTAAACTTGGACCTCGGGCGCAATTTTAAAACTTACAGGGGCTAAACCGAAAGAAAAAGGACCTAAATTAAAATATTTTTGAACTGGGCTAGGACCGCGGGTTGATTCGCAAAACTTGGAGGGCCTTTTTGCAAAACGGTCTAGTTGACCGGTATGGCTCAGATTGACTTGGAGGCTCGGGCTGACGTGGACCGTAGGATCTCGATCCGACGGCTGGAAACAGATCGGGCGAAGGAGCGGAGCGCCGGCGGCGACAGAGACGGCGGCGCTGAAGCGCCCATGGCGGCGCACCACCGGAGGATCACCGGGATCGGGCTAGAAGCCCCCAAACTCGACGTGGACTACTCGGGGAGCAAGGGGAGGAAGTGGCGAGCTCACCCGACGGGTTCTAGGCGGCGGAGGTGCTCCGACGACGGCCGGCGACGAGGGAGGCGGTCGGGCGGCGCTGCAACAACGACGGTGAGGGATTTAGGCAGGGGCGCGGCCAAATTTTCGAGCAAGAAGCCGACGGGGACCTCCAGCGCTGCGAGACGGACCTCCGGGAGTGGATAGTGGCGAGAGAGAGGCGACGACGGCGCAAATCGACGGCGGCGGTGAACTTGGAGAAGCGGCGGCGGCGGCGCGAGCAGCTAGGGCTAGCGAGCAACGGCCGAAGCGCGAAAAAGGAGCAGGGGTGGAGCGGGGCCACGACGCGTGAGGAAAAAGAGGCCCGGGCGCCTAGGCGTGCGCGCCCGAGTCGGAGGGGGCGGCGCGGTCGAGTCGGGTCGGACTCGAGCGCGAGTCCCGCTCGGAGACGACGGACCTGACAGGCGGGCCCCGCCTGTCAGCGACGCAGAGAGAGAGGGGGCGCGGAGTGGGCCGGCGCGTGGAGAAGGTGAGCCGGAAGAGAACTTGGGCCGGGGAAAGGAATCGAGCCGGCTGACCGAGAGGAAAAGAAAAGGGGGCAAAGACAGACCGGGCCAAAAGTTGGTGGGGCGAAAACAAACTCGACAGAAAACAACTATTCTAAACATCAAACAAATTCAAATTAAATTCGAATTTAAACAGAATTTAAATTCCAACTTAATTGAACAGCAAGCAAAAGATAAATGCAACAACATGAATGCATCAACAAGTTATTTTGACTAAAATTATTTAATATGATATTTAAATTGATAAAAGGCTAGAAATTCCAATTAAATCATAGAAAATTCATTTAAGCCTTAATAAATCCTAGAAAAATTCAGAGAGTTGCTACAATTTAATTGTGATAAATTTTAGGGTGTTACACCGATGGCGTCGCCGGGGTTTGCTGGCCCTTCGGTCAACCCGTACATGGCCCTGAATCCTTACGCGACTTCCACGGCAAGCCACCTTGGCTTGTCGCGCATGTCCCTCAACGCGGCGTCCGGTTTCCAGCACCTAATGGGTACGAAGCCTTCCTTGGAGGCGGCGAGTACCACGGAGGAGGTAGCAACAGCCGGCCCCAACCTCCGGTGGGCATGACTTAAGGCAGCCAAGGTGACCAGGCTCCTGCCTTGGGATGGCAGCGCCGAAGGCAGTCCAGGGCCGCGGCGGGCGTCGAGGTCGCGCCGCCCAAGCTCAGCACGGTGCCATCAACATCCCGGACGATGAGGTACAACTCCCTGCTTGTTACTCTCTGCATGTTACTCTCTGCATGTTCATGCGTTACTTGGTCATGGTAAACTTCTGCTCAACCTCGACTTGTTCATGCATTACTGTTTCGTTAACCATTTGAACAGCCTGATACTTGGACAAGGGCCAATTGGACCAAGGCTGATACAAAGGTTTTATGTGAGATTTACTGCGAGCAAATAGATAAGGGCCATTGCAAAAATGGTATAATGTACAAGGACAGTTGGAAAGAGGTGCAGGACAGGTTCTTGCTAGCAACTAACAAGCGCCACAACAGTGAGCAGTTCGGCTCTAGGTTCCGGGAGTAGAAAAAGTTGTGGGTCTTCATCGACAAGGTGAAGAACAAGTTCACGGGCCTCGGCAGGAGAAGTGATGGATCTGTGCTTGCTGAGGACACTTGGTGGGACGAGACTGTCGCCAAGCATATGGTTTGGGACCTGCCACCTATTTATTTCATTACCATTGTCCACCTTTTACTTTTTTGAACAACATGGGTCTCGTTTTGGTTTTCAGGGGAAGCAAGAGTGGTTGCAGCTCAAGCACAGCTGGCCTTCATACCTTGACGAGATGGACCGCATGTTTTTAGAACGTTGCTATGACCGGGGACACTGGTTTTGTGCCGGGGGTGAGCCGTCAGCTTAATTTCAGTGACAGCGGCGGTGAGCAAGACGATGGTGACGACAATGTCACACCTGACAGTCGTGCTAGCCCACTGCAGGACTTCTCGCCTCCAATGCGTGGTACCCCTGCCAGCAGCGGAAGCAAGCGGACTGCGGGAAGCACCCACAGCACCGCAACCAGTCCTAGCAAGAGGCGGAAGAACTCAGCTGAGAAAGCAGTTGACAGGAGCTTGAACAGGTTCAACGCCATGTTTGAGGACAGGAGCCGGATGCTCAGCAACATATGGGAGAAGAAGACAGAGACTGCTGAAAAGAGAGAGAGCAGGAAGGAAGCAGCAACGAGGCGAAAGGAAGCAGCAAAGGCCGCTAGGGCAGCCTCAAAGAATTTGGTGGTTGCAGCAGCCAAACAACTGGGGGCTCATGAGCAAAAGCACATATGGCGTGGTGTGACGAACCTAATGAAAGATGATGATGCCATGGAGACCTTTCTAATGAGCCCCAATGAATGCAGGCTGGGCATGATTGAGGACTATGCTGATATGGTGGACAACTAGCTCCTTCCGTCAATGATTTACACGTAGATGTCCTGTAGTTACGACCATGGCTAGGGAGTTGCATTTGTGGTAGGGTTGATCTATTGTGTCGTAGTTGTTTCTGTGTAGGAACTATTTGGTTAATGTTGGAATATTTGCTAAGCATCTGTGAATTATTTGCTGGATGTTGCAGTTTGTCAGGTTGTGCTGATTATTATCATGTTGTGCTGATTATTATCATGTTGTGCTGACGTATCTTAAGGATTATGTTGAGGTACTGTGATTTTTGTCCTTGCTGCATTCCATGTACTTGCTGACATGCTCTTGCATTGGACATGACATTTCTGCTGCAGTTCATCAAGACACAGATTCCAGCAGTGGCAGTACGGACAGTGAGGCGGCGTCCGAGGAGTGGTGGCAAGAATTTGTCGCTACGGTGATGGAAGACGAAGAGCACGCTCGATTCATCTATGGTATGTATGAAACTGCTAAACATGTGGACAAGTATTGCAATAGAGGCCCTTATAGAACTCCAGCTTTGACTGGCCTGCAATGGGTTCAGAAAAAACTTGCAGATCCAACATCCTGCTTCAACATGTTTAGGATGACACCCCTAATGTTTCATAGCCTGCACTCACTATTGACAGCATCATATGGCTTGAAATCTTCTCCCAAGTCAACTTCTATTGAGGCTCTAGGCTTGTTCCTTTGGATGTGTGGTGCACCACAGTCTGTTAGGCAAGCACAGGATAGGTTTGAGAGATCCCTAGGCACAGTGCACAATATGTTTCACAAAGTCCTAAAATGTCTGGTTCAACTAGCGGGAGACATCATTAAACCTAGGGACCCAAACTTTGGGGATATGCATCCAACTCTGCAGAATAGACGGTTCTTTCCTGAATTCAAAGACACCATAGGGGCTATAGATGGCACCCACATTCCTGTGGTCGTGCCTCACGAAAAGCTTATCCAGCACATGTGTCGCAAGGGCAAGAGTACACAGAATGTCATGGCCGCGTGTGACTTTGATATGTGTTTCACTTTTGTGCTGGCTGGGTGGCCTGGTTCCGTCCATGACATGACTGTGTTTCATGATGCAATGTCAACATACAAAGACTCGTTCCCAATGCCACCAAGAGGTACCAACTGATGCTTAATCAGTACTGTTTTCTATTTTCTGCATTTGAAACTTACATGTACTGCATCATGTAGGGAAGTTCTACCTCGTGGACTCGGGGTACGCAAACCGGCAGGGCTTTCTGACTCCTTATCGGTAGACAATGTACCACGTACAAGACTTCCAAAACGCCGTCGAACAACCTAGAGGTATGAAGGAGACTTTCAACTATGCACATTCGTCGCTTAGAAATTTCATAGAGAGGGCGTTTGGAATGTTGAAAATGAAGTGGCGCATATTGTTAGAGATCCCCGCCTATGACCAGAAAACACAGACACATATAATATGTGCTTGCATGGCATTGCACAACTTCATTAGGAAGCAAGGTGGTTTTGACAATGACTTTGGTCTAGTTGACAGCAACATGAACTTCGTCCCCGCAGAAGCCAATTTAGATCAGCCCGCTACAGAGGCAGCGCCGGCAAGTGAGGACATGGCACGAATGAATGCATTCAGAGATCGTCTTGCTGAACATTTGTACAATAGGTATAATTCTTGAGTGTGGGATTGTAAATTGTGAGGGTCCGAGGATCTGTATCAAAATTTTAATGTATTTGAGTGTGTAGCAAATTTTGGTGAACTTGATAATAAGGGTCTTTGTACGCAGAGCACATTAGGATTGTTTTGTACTGCACAATTTTGATTGTTGTTTGCTATAGTTAGAGTAGAATAACATTGCTTGTTGTTGGAGGTCATCTAATTGGTGCATTTTAGATTTTTTGGTGTGATTAAATTGAACAGATTGTTGATTGGAGGGGCCCAGGTGCAGGCTGCTAGGAGCAAGGCCTTCACACACTATGTAAGCGACAGTTTTCGGCAAATTGAGGGTGTATTGAACTGTTAGGGATGATATGGCATCTATTACCTACCTATTTGACTCATACATGTAGGCCTACGATCTTGGTCATACTTTTTTCCTTGCACTTTAACTTCCTTGATGTTGTTGAACCCAATATCATGTTATATTATGGTACTGAGGTTCTATTACTTTTGTTCCTGTTCCTATACCATGTAGGTGTTGTTAGTAACTTACACATACAAGTTTTGATGGTGCCTAGTTTTGTCATTTCAGGAACCTGCGCTCTCCGAAATAGGCTGCTCCTACTGAGGTTGTGCTCTCTGTCTTGATTTGGTTCTCCTCCACATTTAATTAAACTGCTTCATTTTCGTGTCCTCCATGTCATTGCAATGGCTTCGTTTACATAATTATGCAGCATCATTGTTAAGATTGGTATCATTGATGGGATGAGGCAGGAGGTCATTTGTGCATGTCATGTGGTTGTTGGTGTGATGGTGGATGTGCTGTGATTGTGGATGTCATATGCTTGTAAATGTGCTATACATGTCATGAGTTCTTCTGATCTTGGACATGGATGTGATGAGGACCGGTGCATGATTTCTGTGCTATCTATGCAGCTTAAAACTGTTCATTTTCCCTCTTTGGAAGAAGCAGATGGAAACTTTCCCTACATTTCTTATGGTGTCAACCCACATTCTTTCACATTTACAGTGCAGTTGCATACCAGTCTGATATTGTGCAAAGTTGGTCCAGATTTTGGCATCAACAGTACATTTGCATCCCAAACTCTGATCCTCTGATACGCTACAGTATTCGGTACAGTATAGACCCAAATTGGGGGTCCAGAATCTGCATCTAAACAAGGCCAAAGGGAGCCACTGATATCTGTTGGCAAGGAAAGACAAATTACACAAAAGGAGTGCCACACCTGAGTAAGGACTCGAACACAGTTATCGATTATCACAATATTGAAAACCTCCAACTAACCGATCGTGTACAAAATCCCTTAGGCGAAGGAGGGAGGATTCGGGACTATCAACAGGGAGAAATTAAACAAGCACCGAATTGCTTTGTTGCATGCATATATCTCCTTCCACAGTTTACATCCACAATCTAAGAAAATGGAGTTGGAGCTCCAATCAAAAATTAATCCTACCACCAGTATATATAGACTCAAAAAGCAAGAGATCCTCCAATACACGAAATGCACACAAACAGCGGCAAACAGCAAATTCATGACCATCAGCATCAATGCACAGCGGATCGTGCAAGGATCTGGCAACACAAGGGTGACAGATAACACAATGGACTTCTCTGAATTCAGAAACCATCATGTCTAAGATGTGTACTCCGTTCCATGATCAGCATCAACAAAGCGCACAAGCAAATGATGAATTTTGCAGTGGTTAAACGAAATGACATATTCTTCCTGTCAGCAATTTGCCACGAATGAATCTTGTATATCGTCAGCAGCAGAGCGAACGAATAAACGAGACGATCATCAGATGAATTTGCCGAAATAGCGATCAAGCAGAAACAACATTTGTCAGGGGTCGTACTACTTGCTGGCTAGGCCAAATCACCCACCACCGGGACCCCGAAGAGGAAGCACAACAGCAGGACGGAGATCCTCAGGAGGCTCGCTGGCACCGGCACCGCGGCGGCCGCGTATGCCAGCGCGTACGCCACGGCGGCCGTGAGGAGCACCCCAGGGAGGAGGTGGGCGCGCCGGAAGGCGAAGGCGAAGGCGAAGGCCAGGGCCGTGAGGAGGAACCCGAGGGCGTCAGCCAGTAGCAGCTCGTCATGCTGGATGTGCTCGACGCGCGCGCGGCCACCTCTGGATCATCCAGGGGCGCACGGAGGGCCGCGTCGTGCCGGCGTCTAGTACCGCCCCCAAGAGGCGTCGCCGCGCCTGCGCGAGCTGAGCCACCGCCTCGGCGTAGAGCGGCGGCGTTCTCGGCGATCTCACCGCGGACGTGGTCGAGGTGGCGCTGCACGGCGTCGAGGTCGTGGATGCGGCCGGCGAGGTCGTCGATCAGCGCGGCGACGATGGGGTTCTGGACCCAGGCGTCCGCCATTGGGGTGCGTTGAAGCCGCCGGCCGCGCGCTCTTGCGCTGCTGCAAGAGGTGGGGTTTCGGCCAGGTCAGGCGGCGACCGGCTGGCTACTCTGAACAGGGATAAGAGGAACATTGCTTTGAATATCTCTGAACAGCATCAATTATCATGCCCTCTGATGTGTACTTCATTTCATCAACAGTACCAGCAAAAAGGTTGCAAGAAGATGAGGAAATGATGAATTTAACAAACAGTACACAAATTAAACGAGATCTCACTTTACTTTCTCAAAAAGCTGCATCGTCTTGTATGATGCATATACGCCAGCAATTTATCATCACACAAGCGTTGTCTATATCAGCAAAAATGATCGAACTTCAGATGACAGCGATCAATTAGAAACAATCACCCATTCACTCCTACCCATGTTACTGCTTTCCTAAACCACATTGCCCACCACCACCTAGGGAAGAATAATGACGGGTCGGATCGAGCATGTATCATCCATCAATCCAGAAACCCGAAGAGGAAACACAGCAACAGTACGGAGATCCTCACGAGGCTCGCGGGCCCCGGCACCAGGACGGCCCCCGAGGCGGCGTACGCGAGCGCGTAGGCTGCGGCGACCGTGGCGAGCACGCCGGGGAGGAGCGGGGCGCGGGCGGAGGCGTAGGCGCCGGCACGGAGCAGGAGGAAGAACGCCAGGGCCTGAGTCAGTACCAGGTGGAGCTGGAGGGAGCTGACGGCGCGGTCCACGAGCTCCGCAGACGCGGCCGCGCGCGCGGCCAGCTCGGGGTTGCCCACCAGCTCCACAACCTGATCCGCGCCCATCTCGGAGGCGGCCGCGGCCAGCGCCTCCGCGTAGCGCTGGCGGGCGACTGCGAGCTGGGCCTTCGTCTCGACATAGAGGGCGGCGTTCTGGTCGATATGGGCGCGGACGAGGTGGAGGACACCCTGCACGGAGTCTATGGCGTCGGCGTCGCCGAGGTGGCCGCTGAAGACTTCGATCGCCGCCACCACGATGGGGTTTTCCAAGATGGGGCTTTCCGCCATTGGAGGTGGTGCTGCGAACTTGCGATGGGAGTTGGGGGCCTTGGGGGAGCCTTTGGTGTTTTCGGCGAGGTTTTTCGGACTGGAAAAGTTGTTGGAATGTTGTAGGAATGTTGTAGTGGGACCGGAATGGTAGAGAAACGAGAAACAGAATTGTACTAGGCGGGCAGGCGGAGTGCCAAATCCTACACTACTGTTTGGGCGTTTGATGCAAAACTTACATAAATTAGGCTGTGATCTGTGAAATAATCAGTTGGAGCTAAACAGATAATGCAACAATTGCACATCATACTGATATCAAATGAGAAATACCACAAAATTCCGAGACGTATCTTGCAAACAATATGGTCAACTCTGTAACAAGAAATGGTGAGTTGATTTCAACAATCCTCCAGATAAGCCGAGATATAATGATACAAAGAGACCATCTATCTTACAATCTTATGGAGATTGCCGGTGTGATTGTGTGAATTTCATACCCTGCATTGTGGCCATGGTTAATCTTATGGTACTGTTCGGATTGTTATTGTTTGGTGAATGCTTTTGCCATTGTTGCTTCCCGTCCTGTTCGCTTGGCTTATTAGCAGCCAGTCAGTAGTATTTTTCTCTCTGCATAATCTAATACCAACCACCAGTCAGCCAGCGGTATTTTTCTCTCAGTATAAACCAACACCAGCCACCAGCCAGCCCAACAGGGCCTTGGCGGCTGGCGGATGCTTTGTCGTTGACGCCGTGTTGATTTGTTGGTCGTGTCAGGCAATGCTAGCAATTCCCGTGCAATGTTTACCCACTAGTTGGTCATCTTCTTGGTCTGGTTTACCCATCGTTGTTGTAGCAATTCTCGTGATGTTGTGTTTTTTTACGGTCTACTTAAGCTCTTTGAGGTTGGGGCTGCTTTCTTTTTCTTACTGCTCTGGTTTATGACCGGTTATTTATCACTTGCTTAATGGCGCACCCGCCCACCGCGTGCACGGTGCACCCCCAACCGTGCTCACTGCTCGGCCAGTCAGCCTTTACCCCACGAGTCCGCGACCCTTTGCCTCTGTATCGGCGAAGAGGGCGGCGCTCTGGTCCATCTTGGCGCGGACGAGGTCAAGGATGCCCCGCACCGGTGACGATGGCCATGGGGCTCGCCATCAGAGTGGGCTCCGCGCTCGCACGTTGGAGTTGGTGTTGGTTTTGGGAAGTCGAGGAAATGCTTTTTTTTTGAAATTGGGGCCATGGTTTTTTTTTCCTGGAAAACTTGGAGTAGGAGGGTTGGAGAAGGAATATATAGTAGTGGGGTCAGGATGGCAGAGAAAAAGAGAAGCAGAATCGTACATGACACGCCAGCAGGCATGACTTGAGCGGGAAATCACATTAGCAAAAATAATTTGATATAGTGGCTAAATACAAGAAGGCGAAGGCGATTGTGTAAAATCCTACTCGTTATCACCACAAGGCTCCTGTGTACGCTAGCGTACCATTTTTATCAGTTTTAGATTTGTCGTACCATTTTTATCATTAAAGAGATAATTTTACATCTTTACCAAAGTTACATATGTGGCATGACATCCGTGTACGCTAGCGTGGACGACCAGGTGAAACGTCTCTTTTCCCCTGCTAGCCCCACCACGTTCTCCTCCTGCCTTACGTCCCCTGCCTCCACGGGTTCGAGATGGTGCCACCGCCGCCACAGGAGGGTCCGACGACGAGGCCGCCGCCGCGCTGCTCGGGCTGCTGCAGCGGGTGCGGACGATGGCACTGCGCGTTCTGTGGCATGCCGGCTTCGACCCCAAGCTCTACGTCGACGGTCGACCTGCCGCTGGCGACCGACGAGCGCGCCACAGCGGCCGCACTGGGTCGCGGACGACGTGGGGCCTGGAGCGGCACACGCTGCTGCAACTGCCCCACGGCACCGTCGTGCCGGGGCTCCAGGTTCCAGGAGATCTACTACTGGTATTTGTAGTGGGTCGTCAGGTCCATCTCATTCTCCTACCTCCCGTCTCCGCACCGTTGGTTTGAGTTTGACAATCACCGCTTTATTTGCTCCATTAGTGCTACTGCTTTCATTGTCGCTTGCTACCTTCAAACACGGAGCTGTAGTGGCTGACGAGACGGAGGCGGAGGTACCGCGCCCATCGGGGCTCCGGCAGCACGAAGGGCATTCTTGGCGGTGAACCGGCCTAGCAGCTCCCACGCGGCTGCGGAACTCGTTACTCGTCGACCCCACTGAGGCCGAGGCATCGGGCGACGACGCGTCGTTGGACGGTGGCGCCGCAAACACAGACGGCGACGGGATCGGAGGAGTCTGAGCCCCATGGCGAGGACGGGCACTGGTGCGACGGCGGCGGCGCCCTGGGACGTCAGGACTGGTGGCCGGTCAACCAAAAGCTTGGAGATGGGGAGAGAAGAAGTCAACCAAAAGCAAGGAGATGGGGAGAGAAGCTAGGACGACAGAGAGAGGAAGGGTGCAACAGTGAGCTAGCAGGGATAAAAGAGACATTTCACGTAGTCCGTCCACGGCATGTAGAGGTGTAATGTCACTCTAACGGCAAATGTAAGAAAATTTTGGTAGAATTTCTCTCTCCAATGATAAATGTAAGAAATTTTCTCTCCAATGATAAAAATATTAGAACAAATCTAAAACTAATATTTAAAGAATAGTCATTTATAACGATGGCAAAAAAATCCCAAGTCTCGTCAGCATACCGAACCACAACTTTCCTTCTACTCCGTAGTATTCACAATTCATGTGTGCCGGTAAATGCCCACCATTCAGGAGTTCTCGCAACAACCCATTCATCTCGTTTCATCACATCCATGATCCAACTAGTTAAGCGAAGTAATCTGATCACAATCTCATCGAAATTTGGCCGACCTCGAGTTGTATACGACATATACCATTAAACGAGCCCAACGATGAATATAAACACTTAGACAATAAATGATGAATAGAAACGGTCACCCGGTATGAAGGCGATAAAACCGAGCAAGTAGTTTAGACTGTTGAGAAATGACCAACTAGAGGAAAAATAACGAGCATAATTCAATCACTTCTTATCTATGATAGCAAAACATACTGCAGAGCGTGCTTCACATGATAAATCCAGACATAAATAGCCAGATTTGTCAAATTGCCCCAACCTGTGAACATCAAACGTGATAGGACAGAGAACAGCAACAGAAACCGCACAGAGTCATGGATAAGACAAACACATCTGCTGAGAATGTTGCTTATGGCGTTCAAAATCAAAAGAATAAAACCAAAGCTTCTCTTAAACTAAGAGCCTACAAATGGCCAACGCAACAACCACAAAAACAATACCACGCAAACTAAATACTCCAAAAGGAAATAACACCTTTGCCAACATCGTCCAATCATTGAAACACCAATATTAGCTGACAGCTTGGACTGGCCAAAAGAACAAGGCCACTTGATCTAAATTGCCAGATTGTAGCTACAGGGTGAATCCACCAACCCTGCCCCAACGATGATTCCATAAAACAGAAGCAGCATAAAATGCTTAGCATAATGGGGCAGTAATCAACTAATTGCATCACAACTAAAAGCTTGATATCATGTCAACAATATATTAAAGAGGCAAAATACATGAAGAATCCCACCATAAGCACAATCGTCCAAAAATCACAAACAAATAGATTGGAAACAGAGCTGAAGCTGTAACATAAGCTGAGAAGATGACCAGTTCCTCAGTCACACAGTGTACGTGTCCCAAGAAATTTAGTGTCACCACCAAAGGCACAAGGAATGATACTAGTTAAGGATAGAACATAATCAGACATTAGACCCCTATGTTTGTGCAGGCTACTGTTAAACGATTCTCACTCATAGAAGTCATACAAATCCCAATTTAGCAGCAGCAGCATCACCACAAAAAACTAACAAGCTTCAAATAAACAATCACACTAGGCCACTTACAGTTTATTAAGGCAAAAAAAAACATATCTATTAGCCACTGAATGGATGAAGAGCCCCCTTGAAATAACATATAAATTCCCATGAGTAAACAATAAAACAGCATTTGTTACAGCTAGAACTGGGCCAAAAGGAATACAAGCAAATACATTGCTTATGCCCAAGAGAAACTCAGCAACCCACCCACCGCATGGCAATTCCTCTAAATAATAAAACAGTATCTAAGGAGAGGAACACAAGTGATCAGAAACATATACAGCTAAATTACAGCCAGAATCCACCTAGCCCAGTAGTACATGCCCCAACAAGCCTCAAGAAGCATATAATTTGTAAACAAACTTACTAGGTACAACAGTATTGAGATGCAGCACAGGTCAACTGCTGAGGAAAATTCATAATTTCACCAATACACAAAAGTGACCGCAATACTGGCATCAAGTAATTTCAATTAAGCCCACTCATCAGCAGATCACAAACCACTAGAAATTTCAATTAAGCACACTCATCAGCAGATCACAAACAATTAGACCGAAACAAAGATAAGGAACTGTGCCGAAGCAGTAACGACAAGATAACCAACCATACAGTCATATAGTGTTCCTCAATTGCACGAACATTTCTTATGTGGCCACCAAAGGCACGTAGAGTGATACTAGTGGAAGAAAAACAGCGATGAAACACGAGTCTCCAGATCCCTATGTTTCTGTAGGCTAATAAGCAAACTACTCATAAAAGTCTCATCACTCCCAGTTCAGTTCTAGCAGCATCACCACAAAAACTTCCTCCGCAACCGAGCAAAACTTCCTCCGCAACCGAGCACCAGATTACCTCTTAAGGCGGAGATAGATCAGCACGACGGCAGCCGTGCCGGCGGCGCCAATAGCCGCGGCCACCGCCATAGCCTGCCACACGCCCTCCACTTCCTTCGGGTCCTCATCCTCCTGAGCAGCCTCCCTCTCCTTCGTACTGGTGGCGTCGGCGGAAGCCTTCAGGGCCTTGATCTCCTCCTCGAGCTTGAGCTTCTCCTGGCGCACGGCCTCCACCTCCTTGATGCGCTCCTCGTGGCTGCGCTTGTGCAGCTCGTGCTCACCCTTCTCGATCTTGAGGGCGGCCTGGAGGCGCTCGACCTCGGCGCGGAGCGAGGCGGCCTCCTTCTCGGCAGAGGCGGCGGCGAACTCGGCGATGGTGACCTCCTCCCGGGCCTGCATGAAGATCCCCTCGATGCGGTGCGCCTCCTTGGCGCTGGCCTCGTTCTCCCGGCGGGCCTCGGCGAGCTTCCCCTCGAGGTCGAGCGTGGCGGCGCGGAGGTCCTCGATCTCGGCGTGGGCGGCGACGGCGGCGTAGGACCTGGCGGTGGCGTTGGTGCCGGCGGCCCCCTCCTCCTCCTCTTCCTCCTTCGCGAACCCGCCGTTGGGCGCGGGGTTCTCGGCGGCGACGGCGGCGTAGGACTTGGCGGGGTGGGTGACGGGGACCTGCTCCTCCTCCGCGACGGCGCCGTTGGGCATGGTCTTCTCGGCGGCGGTAGGGTAGGCGAGGGTTTCGTCGCCGTTCTCCATCGGGAAGTGGTGGGTTTTTGGGCTTTCGGTTGCTGTGCGTACGATTGATGGGGGCGGCGAGGTGCGGGCTGGAAAGGTTATAGGAAAGGAGAGAAGGGCGAGGCTTCTTTCTCCTCTCTCTCCTCTGCTCGGTGAGACGGTGAGGGGTTGAGAAATATCTGGAAGGGTGGTTCCGCCTTGCGTCAATGACGGGTGGGGTAGATTTTGCCGGTCGCGCCGCGGCCACACCTGTCAGTTACGGCAACCGTTTGATCATTGGACGGGAGCCTCCGCGTGCGAGACGGCGACGACGGCGAGCTCGCCTGGTGGGTCCCGGTGTCAGTCTGAGGGATGGCTCTTTCGTAGTCAGGAATTTGGTGCCGGCCGGAGGGACGACGTCGCATGGAACGGCGTCACCGCGCACGAGATTCTCTTTTTCCGCGTTTCATGTAGTGCGCTGCATTATGCCATTAGCATGGGCCCAGTTCTCGGCTTGTGGGATCGGATCCCGCAAGTGGCTGGCTCGTTGGAATATGGAAATGGAAATGCACACACACACAAAACTTGTGATGGTAAGTATTAAAAAAAAGTTGTGATGGGGCTTTTTTTTCCCCAAAATGTTGGATCGAGCACGTACCTTGTGACGTGACTGGGCCAACGAAGAGATGTGGGCCGGTGCTCTGGGTCCAGGTGGAGAGCCTAATTCCTATGATTCGTGGCGCGCGGGCCTATGGGTTAACTGGGCCGGGCTCCTTTTTCTTCTTGAGATGAGCACATTTCTTCTATTTTTTGAAAAAATCAGGTGGTCAAATGCAAAATTACGAGCGCCCAGCGGTGGCCTAGCCCCTCACCTCCCAATCTCCTCCGCGTCGTCATTCTAAACGAAACCCTAGAACTGCTCCGCCGAGCTTCCGATCCCCGACGACGCCGCCTCCCGGGGAAAAAAGAAAACCCGAAGGCCGAGGCATCTGCAAGTCATACCTCAGCCATGGATCTGGAGATTGTGGGGCGGCACGCCCTGCTGTTCGACGACGACGCGACGGCGGAGGTCGTCAACTCCGGCGGCTCCCTCGTCCCTTGGGCGGCCGTCGGCGCGGCGGACCTCCTTCTCGACCGCCACGACGTCCGCCACCTCCTAGATCGTGTGCCCCCTCGACCGCGCCGCTCCTACTCCGCGGCCATCCTATCCGTCCCCTCCTCCGACGGCGTCTCGGAGGCCGAGCTCGATCGCGAGCGCTACCTCGACCTCCCCGCCGCCGATGGCGACGGCGTAGACGAGGGTTCCGGTGATGCGGTCGCCTCAGGTATGAATATATCTTCCCTTTTGGGCCTGCCTCTACTGTCTGCTCCTATTGGACCGCTAGTATCGTCATCGTCAGCTTCTGCCTTGCCCTTGGTTAGGTTGGCCATATTTTGAGCTCAAGTATGTATTGCACTAAATTTTTAAGTGTGATTCTGCATGTTTGTCATATGTCTGAGATGTGATCAAATGAGTTCTTGCTGTTTGAGATCAAAGTAGATTGGTTTGGAATGTAGTAGGAACAAAGGTTGTACGCCCTACAATGCTGAAATGTCAGTGCACAAATATCCAACTAATTTTATGAACACGAATGGCCAATGATCGAAATATTGTTTGGGTGTGAGTTGTGTGGCATGTTGGAAATATTGTTTGAGCGTGAGTTATGTGGTTTGGTGGCCACTATTGTTTTATGTTATGTCACTACCCAATTTCGATGATTCAGCATGCTACCATTTCGGACTCATCTGAATGAAGCCCTTAAGAAGACTCAGAATAAGTCCATACTGGTTTGAATCATATCTTTCCGATCAAACCCCTGTTTAATATAAGCTTCATTTTCAAACTGTAGGAGTTTCTCAGATGTTACTACCTTCTATGACTTACACGCATATCAAAAAGATGTCATAAAGTACATAGCTGTGCCTGTTAACAGTAACACTGGCACATGTGAAGTTAGCAGTGTTTATTGTACCCATATGTTTTTTCCCCGTTTCTTGTTTTGGAGTTTGCAGGAAAGATGCTTTGATTCTAGTTGATGAGCATCTTTAATCAGTTCAAGTAAAGACACTTTCTTCTATTGCTTATCAGATGTAATTTGTGCCTGCATGTTTTCTCCCCCACTCATGAATTTTTGCTATTTATTCTATAACAGTCAATTTAGCTGACATATTTTGCTTATCCAGGAAATGGGACAGATACCAGACAGACTGGTTATAATTCAGTTCCTTTCTCATATGGTAATTCTGCTGGTTCAGACGAGGCAAATTCTTCGGGCTCGTACTATCGCCCATCATTTTATGTGCCAGAAAGCTTGCTGAATAAGCTGGTTAGTACAAGCTTTGATCTATCACTTTTAACTTGCTTTTTATTCTGCAAATATAATAGAAATTTATTGCTTCGGCCCTTCTATTAATCTTCTTCAGTTGATCCAGCAATAATTGTCCAAGGTGCGTATGTTCTTCTAAGGATTAAATGCCTGTTTCAGATGGTTGGAGCAGAGATGAAGTTCCTACTAGTGATGCACATTGTTTCCTTGCAATGTATCTTGACGTAAGGAATAGGCAGGTGGGATTAGAATGATTAAAATGTTACCTATAACAAACTGAATGGGATGGTTGTTCTACGATACACCTGTTTTTTATTATACTGATTCTTTCTGTTTAGACATTATTATGTGCTTTTGTGTCCTCTAGCCATTACTGAGACAATGTTTTTGTACCATGCTTTTAATTTACAGCCTCCTTCTGAGAAGGCGCATCAGATAATTGCAAGAACAGCTTTATTTGTAAGTGAGCATGGGGGACAGTCGGAGATTGTGTTAAGGGTGAAGCAGGGAAATAATCCAACATTTGGATTCTTGATGCCTGATCATAGTCTCCACAGCTACTTCCGGTACCTTGTTGGTCATCCTCAACTGCTGAAAGACGGCGCAGATGCTGTTGACATGAATAAAGGCAATAAAACTGTTAAATCTGAGGGTGAGCACACTTCATCAGGTGGGGCATTATCATTGCTTGGGACTGCTTATGACTCAGAAGATGAGGATGAAGGGACACTTCCTCCTGGTTCAAAAGGCATGAATACTGGAAATAGCATGACCCCTGATGCCCCGGGCCATGTAAAACCTGCATCCATTAAACCTGATAACAAAGAACTAGGGAAAGATGAGAGTGTGTCGTCAGCAGCCGCTTCTGCTTCAGTTAAGAGTAAACCAATATTGATGAAGAAGAATCCAGTGCTTACTGGGAACAGTATTATTGCTGCTCAGCGGGAAGAGGCCAAAGACACAATTACAGCATCAACTACCAACAGGTCAGAAAAGACCAACTCAAGCTTGTCTGAAACAAAAGAAATGATCCTTGAACCACCATCTTTCATGAAACGCACGATGGAGAAAATAGTTGAGTTTATTCTGACAAATGGGAAGGAGTTTGAAGCAAAACTCATTGAGCAAGACAGAACAACTGGGAGGTTTCCATTTCTTCTGTCATCTAATCCATACCACTCTTATTATCTCAAGTTTCTCCAGGAAACCCAAGAGGTAATTTGAGTCACACTTGTTTATGCTTCAAGCTAGGAAGATTTGTATTATTACCCCCTTTCCTATTAGCTTATTGTAGAAGCCAAAAGAAATTTGATGTACCTTCTTTGTTACTATTTCTTAGAATACAAAAGAAATTACGCTTCTTAAGATACTGTTTTGCAATATATGCCCCATGCCTTTGCTCTCATATATGTGATAGTTCTATTTACTAATGTCAGATTTTCATGCGTTGCATTTGTTTTTATTTAATTATTTATACTGGACCTGATAGATCTTTCTGCTACTAAACTTCACACAATTGATAGGAATATTTTAATTTCAAAAACAATGGGGCTATGTTGCATAAGTCTAGCTTCTTTTTTCTTGTTTAAATAGTTGCCTTATTGGTTCAATAACCATTTGTTATAGCATAGCTGCTTTTGTCCTTCTTGAGTACTCTTGATGTGCATTTCCATTCAGAACTGTTGTGTTACTCTGCTATTATTCTAGTTTCTTTTGTCCAGATTGGTTTTTCATTTTTTGTCCTGTTTACTTAAATTTGTAACAATAATCAAAGTCGAGATATGTTTCTGTGTTGCTGTTCCAAATTCTAATGGCTTTGTTTTTGCCAAGAGCACATATATTTCTTTTCTTTTCTTTTTTTTTTGTTCTGAAGTGCATGTGATGTCTTTCTCTGTGCTGCTGTTCCAAATTCTGATGGCTTTGTTTTTGCCAAGAACACATATATTTCTTTTCTTTTTCTTTTTCTTTTCTGTTCTGAAGTGCATATGATGTCTTACACTTGATCTCTGAACTTCAGGTAAGTTCACGTGTGGAACGTATTAATCACTGATGCGCCACTTATCCCTTTTCCTTTCTTTTCATCTTTATATGCTGCTGGCGGCTGTCTTGTGTTCACTTCAATCAGTTCCTTTGGTTTAATTGTTAATTTCTGCATCTCTATTTTCTTTGCTTTTTTCAATTTTAATGTCTATCTTTGAATGATTTTTTTGCTTGCTTTAGATGGGACTCTTGCAAATAGTAACCTGGACATCCAGCACATGGTCTGTTTTACTATGTCGTGCCATACTTGTGGAAGCATCATTTTGCAAATAGTTTCTGCTTATCTTGGGAAGGTTCTTCATCTTCATGGGCATGATTTGCTGATGGCTGTCCTGTTTATACTTAAACAGTTGCTTCAATGCATCTCCTGTTTGCTTTGCTTGCCAAGTTTTCGAATGAGTATTTTTCTTTATCCTAAGCTTAATGGAACTCTTCTTAAGAATATCCTGGAACCTCAGAGCATCATTTGTTTCTAATTTGTGATTCATCTCTCATCCCTGGGGAATGCTAGATTGTTTCTTTAGGCTTTGCAACACATGATTTTACAGGAAATAGTTCAATTCTCACATTGTTGATAAGAATTCCCATGTTCTAAACACTGAACTTCACCAGCAATCTTTACTTAGGAGATGCTATCCTTTTGGCCATATTCCTGTCGAAAATTTAACCATGGTTTGTTTCTCCTTTTATTGATTTTGCAGTCCGTGTCACATGGCAGAAGTCCTGACCACAAGGACAAAAGAGATTCTTCTGACCGGAGGGGCAGAAGAAGTCCTTCTGACCGCGATGAAAGAAGAAGCTCTCATCGACACAGTGACAGAAGTTCTCGTGAGCGCGATGACAGAAGCTCCCGTGAGCGTGATGATAGAAGAAGTTCTCGTGAGCGCGATGACAGAAGAAGCTCGATGGAGCACAAGGATAGCAGTTATGGCAAGGTAGGAACCATAAGGAATGCATGGCCAACTGGCATGCTCTCTAGTGCCTCTGACAGAAGCTCAGCAGGGGCACCAGAGAAGCAGTTATATGATCAACAAGGGAAGGGTATATTCCATCCTGTTTGTGGGGCCAAGAAAGAACGTCCTCGGAAAGTCACTGCAGATGAAGCTGCTGCTATTGTAATGGCGGCTACTCGTGGACTGGGTACTGCCACTGACTCACTTAGCACCATAAAAGGGAGGAAAAATGATCTTAACATCCATGGTAGTCATGACCACTCGTCCAGCTTTGGAAGTTTATCATCTTTACAAGACCGAGATGCACCCCCGAAACACATTTCAAATAGTGAAGCAGGTACTTCACTTACAAGTAGTGGACAGCCCAAAAAGGAAGGTTTTGGAATTATTGATGATGATTGGATTGCAAACACTATTGCGAAAGCTGCTGCTGTTGCAGCCTCCAAAGAGGCAGATTCTTCTGAAGCTTCCTTGACGAAGGAGCAGAAGCTGAAAGCTGAGAGGCTTCGACGTGCAAGGATGTTTGCTGCAATCATTAAGAGTCGAGGGGACAAGATGAATGATTTAACTAAAGTATCTGATCCAACTAATGAACCTTCCGAGGCCACTCCTGCAGATTTGAATGCCTCTGGGCCTAATCGACCTGAGGCTAAGGAACGTGAAGGTAGCTCTGCTCCATTTGAACGTGAGGGTTCAAATGTGACAAAGCAGGAGAAAGACTCTGATGATGAACAAAACAGAGTGCGGAAGTATAGAAAGAAACATCACCAAGAGTCTGATGAGGAGAAAGGTGAATCAGAGGAAAGCTATAAGCAATTGAGAAAGAGGCACCGCTCAGAGCATTCAAGAAGCCATAGTAACGATGTCCACAAACATAAGCACAAAAGTCACTCCAAGGACCAGGAAACCAGACATCGTAGGCACAGGCATAGCTCTTCAGAAGATGAGCATGAGCATCGGAGTTCCAAGTCAAGGCATCGGCACCGGGATGATGATGATGCTGAAGAGCATAGCAGGTCACGTAAGCACCGGAGGGAACACCGCTCCAGTTCTAAACGGAAGCATGAGGAAGAGCGAGATCAGAGTGAACAGACTCAAGGTCGCTTAGAAGTGCCCCCAAGCACATCAGGTGCTAATTTTGAATCAGACAAGCCACCTGGTGACACTGCTCAGTCTTCTGAGGGAGCAACTCAAGTGCCGAGTGAGCTGAGGGCAAAAATCAGAGCCATGTTGCTAGAGACACACTGATATTTTGTTCTAAGCAATGTAACATTTGTAAACTAGTTGCTCTATCGTATGCGGTTCAAAAGTTCTTACTATGCGCTCAAAAGGCCATTTTATCTTTAATTCTAAGATTTGTTAACCGGGTTTCCACACATTTGTGATGTATAGGTTTGCTTCTGTGCCATTTCTGTTTGAACCAGTGAAATGAATGCCAAGAGAAATGCTGTTTCCACAATTGGAAACCTTTCAGGTGTTTATTGAAGGCGGTATTTGATCAGTTCAGGCGAGTTAAGTAGATAGACGACGTTAATTTACGTGATATGAAATTGCCGCGCGCAACACAATTTTAATTGGCACCGTCTGCATATTATGCTTATTAGAGTACTCCCTTTGTTATCAAATATATGACGTTTAGGATAGGTAAATTAGTTTATTTTAAACTAAATAGGTTGTCGTAAATGATATATATTTGAGAACGGATGTAGTAGCTGATAACGAACAAAACACAGATTAAGCAGGCATCCAACCAAAGCCAAAGGCATCAGTTGAATCCGACCCAAACCACTACGTCAACGGGCTTGGTTGGATCCCGTTTCCCGCACCTCCGTCTCACTCCTGCCGTCCTGTGGGCAAGCATCGCAGCCGTCCGTTTGCGCAGGCCCGGACCCGAAACCCGGCGATGCAGCGAAACAAACGACCCCCGCACGCCCGAATGGGTCGCAACTCGCAACCAACGCTGCATCGTCCCCCGGCTCCGATCTGCTAAGCCCCCGCCGGATCGGGTTGCGGGTCGCCTTCCCACGACCCCGACCCACCACCGCTCGCCGCCGGCCGCCGCGCGCCGCCGAGGTTAGTCTCCCACTCGCACACCCGCTCTCCTCCCCCTTCCTGCCTGTTGTCCCTTATCGGATCCGCTTACCCGAGCCATAAACCCTAGCTAAAAGGCGCGGTCTGCGAGCCATTTCACGCCCGATTCCTGGGCTTTGACTGTTCGAGTGTGGGGGGACTGGACCTCCGGGCTCCGATTTGGCGGGGGAATGCGAGGCCGCTTGCTTGCTGCAGCTGATTGTGTCGTAGCTCTGAGGAATTGGGGATCTCGGATGCGTAAGGTGGATTTGGGGGAAATGCTCGTGTTTTCTCTTTCACTAAAACTGCACGGCAGCCTGCATTTGTCGCGAAACTTAAATGGTATCTATGGTGTCATAGGCGTTCAGTAGTGCTTGTGCGGTGTGCTTGCTCAGCATATCGGCAGTCTCTGCAGAGTCGTAGCTGCGCATGCATTCAAGCTAGCTTTGCAGTCTTTGAGTTAGGAGGGAGCTCGGCGAGATTTTGGCCTGGTTATGGCTGAAAGGCTACCAATTGCTTTCCAGTGTATGACAAAAGGTATAGTTGGATATATGCATTCAGTAATTAGTTTTTGCTACTCTTTCTTTCTGGTAGGGAGAGGGAAATTTGAGAGCTTTTTCCCTTTGCTATTGTTTTGTGACGCGTTTCTCTGGATGTGCTGCAGTGGGTGATCGTAAACGCGGTAAAATGCTGGAGCCTACAGCAATGGAAGTGCCAATTGCTGGCTCAGCGAACAACGCTGTGGTGCCTGTGCCTGCTGTTCACAATCCACGGACGCGCAAACTGCGGTCTGCAGTTTGGCAGGACTTCACTAAGGAGCGTCGTGCTGACGGCAACTGTGTGGCTGTCTGTAACCACTGCAAGAAGCAGCTCACAGCGACCAGCCGATCAGGCACCACACACCTGCGCAACCACCTCGCAATCTGCACCACCACCTCCACACGACGTGCTGGTAAACGCCGGAAGCTTGTCGTGCGCCGTATTCACCACAACAAATCTTCTGCTGATGGACGATCTGGTGAGGGCCATGCCTCGGGCGAGGACAATGACAATGACAACGAGGGCACACACTTTGATCAAGAACTCAGCCGCAGAGACCTTGTGCACATGATTGTCCAGCATGGCTACCGGTTTTCGATAGTAGATGATGCGGGCTTCCAAAAGTTTGTCAAGAACCTCCAGCCTCAGTTTAGGATGGTTTCGTATGACACGGTGAGGGCTGATAGCATGGAAATATATGAAGGTGAGAAGCTTAAGCTACAGGATGTCCTTTTTAAGATCCCCTGCCGGGTTAGCATCTCAGTTGATATGTGGCAGTCAAATACACAGATGGAATATATGTGCTTAACCTGCCACTACATTGACCATGCCAATGATGAGTGGAAAGTTAGGAAAAAAATTCTCAACTTTGTGCATATCGAGGCACCTTTTACATTTGAGCAGATTGCTAATCTCATTGTAGAGAAGTTGCAAAGTTGGGGTATTGACAGAAAACTAGGTGCTGTTGTACTAGATAACTGCAGTGGTGGTGAAATGGTTGCCAGAGAACTTCTCAGAATTTTGCAGCCCGGGAGACTTCTATTAAATGGGGATTTGTTCCAAGTACGCTCTTGTGCTCATATTCTAAATCTCACTGTCCAGGAAAGCTGGGAACAGGCATTGGATATAACTGATAGAGTTCGCAAGATGATTAACCATGTCAAGTTTGAAAGGTTCCAAAAGTTTCAGGATATCTCAAAGCTACTGCATATGGACCAAAAGCTGTTGGTTGTTGATTCTCCAGATAATTGGGCGTCCATTTACTTAATGTTTGAGTCTGCGTGCTACTATCATGATGTGCTTGTGCGCCTGGGAGAACAAGAAGGGCACTATGATGTTTTTCTGGCTGCTGCGGACTGGGCTGATGTGAAAGCCCTCACAGAAATACTAGATGTAGTCTATAATGCTGTGGAGAAGTTTCCGCTGGAAAACCCAACTGCAAACCTCTATTTCAATGAGATGTGTGAGATCCATGTGCTTTTGAGAACCTGGCGCAATAGCCCATCTCCTGCTGTTGCCAAAGTTGCTGGTCAGATGCTTTCTAAATTTGAGGGCTACTGGAACCTCACTAGGCCTGTAATGGCATTTGCATCTATTCTTGATCCTCGTTACAAGATGAAGTCCCTCGAATACTTCTTTCGGCTCATTTATGCTGATGAGCAATTTACAGCAAAGACAATGATAGATGTCATCCAGAATACTTTTCACAATCTATACAATGAATACAAACACCAGTCATCAGATTCATGGAAGAATCCATCTGTTCTCTGTTACTCTAGAAACAGTAGCTCTTGCATGGGCTCTATGTACAGCAATGGGGATGATTCTAAGACCTTCTCTCGTATCACATTATCCGATGCTCGACGAGGACTTGATCAGTATATACAAGAGACATCATCAGGCCAATCCTTGAAGTCTGACTTGGAGTTGTATCTCGAGGAAGTAGTTTATCGTCAAAAAGAAGGAAATCAGGATAATTTTGACATCCTGGGATGGTGGAAGTCCTTTGCAGCCAAGTATCCTGTACTTTCACAAATGGCTCGTGATATTTTGGCTATCCCTGTATCTATCATTCCTTTGGACAGCGAAGCCCGTACACTAAACGAGTATCTCAGTACTATGGACCCTTCAACGGTTGAGGGATTAGTGTGTGCACAAGATTGGCTACAGGAGGACCCAGAAGGTATCACTGAGTTTTACCAGATACTCTCTCTTATTGTTGTAAAGATTGATGTTTACTTAATAATGATTGATTTCCTTTGTGCTTCTGCAATTACCGGTTCAGGTGGTCAAGCAAATGATGGAGCACCAACCGGTGATGAGCTTATTGTGGTGCCAGCCCAAAATAGGTGAATACTTTGGAGGTACTGCACTGCTTTCAGTATATTTGGAATATCATTTTATCTTATCCTTTGTTGAAGATGTGCATGCACAAGATATTCTGGCAAGAAAAAAAAGTTGACGCGAGGTCTTTTATAAGAAAAGATCACAGAAGCTGGTTATTTAAGCTTTCTTGCCATTTGTTTTTGTCTGTATGAAAAACTTAAAAGCACCCAAACACAAATCAATAAGGTGCAGTTAAAGTGTTAACTAATATAGTAGTTTTTAGAATTTGTAACGTTTGTAGAGTGATAATTAGCTTATCTCCTCAAAAGATGAGAATAGAATACCAACAACCCTGAAATAGTATGCATTGGCAGTCTAAGATACTTGACAAGTTTCACCGGTAAATTCATGCACTCCGTATAAATAAAGTTGTATACTTATAACAGCAGTTGTCGTGAAGAGCTGCTCGTGAGTGGCTATTATTAAAGTCTTGAAGCCCACTAGTTTTGCTATGTTTAAAGTTTTAATGTTATTTCTTAATGCAACTTTATCAACCCTCCTTGAAGCATTTTACTCTCCTTCAGCGCACCAGTAAAGAAATCAGGTTGATAAATTATATGGTTTAGTACAACGATAACCCTCGTGGCGATGGTGACATGTTTTAGTATTGTATTTAGTACTGTTGAATCCACTTTCTCAGGAGTGAATCTTTGATTCTTTGGTCAACGCAATGACACTGTCAGGGCTCTAGTTACTTCTTACTAGGCTTTTGAACCTACTTAATATCTGGAATTATTAGGACACTATAAAGCCTGTACATTCTTCATAGGGTGCTAATTGTAGGTTGTTGATGCACACCTGACACATATATGCACACTATGCATTATGAATATCTTCCACCAGGGTTCGACGTCTGTGTGTAAAACTATATGGTGCCTTGATAGTAGTAAGCTTTACAAATATGCATTTTAGCTTAACCATGCAGAATCAGTGTTACTCTTTGTGTTTCTAATCTTTTAGAGCCTTTATATTACCTGACCTATCAAATGTTTCCTGGCCCTTTTATATCCTTTGGATTATGAGTTCATCATCCTAACCAATTTAACATCGTGCAGAGTGGACTATTCTGAAACAAGGCTTTTGAGAAGACCGAAGGCAGCCTGGGAACTACATAATATATTGTCCAGGAACCAGCAGTGTGAATGCGTCGTTCTAGTTCTAGATATTGATCTGTACAATGAATGGGCTCCAAGGAGGCTAACATTATCCGGCCATCTATTGCCATTGAAAACAGCCTACCATGTATATTATGACTTGATGTGCATTGTGCTGCTCAGGTAGCCTAAACTATTTGTCGTCGGGTTTCGCGATGCCATTGCAAGTATTCAAAGTGCTCTCCTTGATGAGGGATACATGCCCTTTGGTTGGGGTGCTTGGATACATGATAGATGGCATCAAATTTCTGTTCAAGCCTCTGAAGAACTTGAGGTGGGCATACATTTCAACTGGGCATTTCCCATGCTGAGTTGATAACGTTATCCAAGTAAAATGGTAAGCATAGCTGTCAGAAAGGATTTAGCTTGTCTCAACAGAGCTTGGCTTGGACCTACAACAGCGAACTACAGGAAGAGAGAATGAAGTGATGCCTCTCCTTCAGGTTGCACCAATTCAGAAAGATTTAAAAGTTGTTCACCATGCCTATTTCGCTGTCGTTTTCAAATTTCCTAGACACCGTTTGCTAGTAGCATTGTCCACTGTCCAGACTGGCTTACTGCCTGAAGAATTTGCCACTCTTTGCCTGAGGGGCGATGTGAGTCCAAGAGTAAAAAAATATGCGCGCTGGCACAGGTAACGGTGGGAATGGATCGTGACCCTATCTTTGGATAGCTAAAAACGTAGTATTTTAGTCTGATCTTAATCGGATCCGATCAATAAAATTAAAATTTCTAGTACAGATTGAGGGCCTTACCACCCCTAGGCACAGGACGGCCGGCTAGCCAACAGACCGAGAACACAGCAGACCAAGAATATCACTGGGGCCTTGATGCCAAATTCTACCTCTAAAGTTTACTATGCAAAAAGAAGATTCTCATCACATCAAAATGTCATAGCATGCATGGAGAACTAAATATATATAAAATTAAAAACTAATTACACAGTTTTGTTGTACTCTACAAGACGAACATTTTGAGCCTAATTAATCAATTTTTAGATAATTTTTCGCGCATACAAACAAAATGCTACAGTGCGTATTTATTACGCACAGTACCTGTCAGTCCCGAATCAGCACCACCCGATTCGGGACCTAGGCTTTGTTTAGATCCTAAATTCTACCCCAAAGTTCACTATGCAAAAAGAAGATTCCAAAAACTAATTGCACAGTTTTATCGTACTCTAGGAGACCGAACATTTTGAGCCTAATTAATCAATTTTTGGACAATTTTTCACACGTACAAACGAAATGCTACAGTAGCGCACGCACTCCGAAAAACCAAAATTTGGCTTATAATTTCAGGAACTAAACAAGGCCTGGCATAGAAAGAACAACCGCGTCTGATTCTGAATGGTGCCCATCATCCCTGGAGAGACACACTGCAGTTCCGGCCAAATTCACAGTTCGCCACGGAAAGAATCTGCCTAGCAGCATACTATTGGCAATTGGCTAGTAAAATAATCTCTGCCTGAAAAACTGGAAAAACAAAATATCTGGTATATTGTCGATGTTTACTCGCCAAAAAAAATACTATGTATACGCTCCCGGACCAAGACGCTTCATTCCCGACTTCTCCAGCCACGGCCTCACCAGTGGCCCATCACCATGCTCCTCTCAACAGATCATCACCTACTTTTGGAGCCTGCAAGAGGGCAAACAGCAGTGTCAAGCGAATACCAAGGTTACAAGTTTTTGCCTGTACAATGTACTACGGTAACTAAACAACTAAACCATAGTATATAGTTAATGACCACCCTAGAAGCTGCAAGACACTGCTGGTGACTGGTGAGGAACAAACGCATGCATAGGAATAGGGAGATCAGGCCAACCGCCTGCACGTTATTGGTTAGGGCATGTGGATGTCCTGTTTGCCTACAGGGATACAAAATGTTCATGTCCAACACTACTTAAACATGTTTTCCTCAGCAAAAAATAATTATCAGTGATGACTACATGCTTTTCCCAGGAAAATAACAGGGGAACTCTTACATAAAGCACATGAAAAGAATATGCATGGTAGCAACTAATAGTTATTACACAGTTCAATACTTCATTGTACCAAAAAATTGCCAATTCAGTGAAATAGTGCTCCTTCCGTCCCAAAATATATGTCGTTATACTATGCATCTATATATATGCTATATAGAAGTACATAGTACGTGTCGATAACAAATGTTAACAAAACTGATATACACTCCCTCCAAAAAAATGACAAACTTTGTCTATTGTGACAGAACGGTGAGAGTGCAGTAAGATATTGGTACCACTAGTTCGTTTTGTTTGCATCTTAAAGTCACCAAATAAGGCAAGCTTTTCAAAATAGTCTGTTAGGACACTCGTAAAGCCCTTGTTTAGTTCCCAAAAAGCAACCCCAAAGTTCACTATGCAAAAAGAAGATTCTCATCACATCAAAATGTCATAACATGCATAGAGTATTAAATGTAGATGAAATAAAAAACTAATTGCACAGTTTTGTTGTACTCTGCGAGACGAACATTTTGAGCCTAATTAATCAATTTTTGGATAATTTTTCACACATACAAACGAAATGCTACAGTGACGCAATGATTACGAAGTGACACCAAACCCCTGAATCCACACCCCCCCAATTCTCCATCTAAACAAGGCCAAAAAGCTAAGAATAAAAGGCAAACATTGATTGCTCTTAATGAAGTTGTTGGCCCAAGTCCTAACAGGGATGCCCATAAATAGCGTGTGCAGATCATGTACATGTAAAAGGTGAAGACAATTGGTTCAAATAAGGACCTACAGGGTCCACGAAAATCTATCAAGTCTGTATACTATCTGGTGTGCAATTCAATGTTGTAGTACATAAAATCAAAAGTAAAAATTACAAGCAATTAAAGGCGGCGGCTTACTGAGGGACCAGAACAATATGTTGCACTAAAAGCTGAATTTCTTGAGAAACCAAGCTCTCAGTGTTTTACTGGGTTGTGAACATCAGAAAGTAACCTACAACTATTCCTGTTTAGTTAGTTTGAAGAGATGTTGTATTTTTTTCGGTTATTCGTTTGGGTTGTAAACCGTCAGAATGCAAAAAATGCAAACTCTAACTGTAAGATTGTTATTCAGCATGGAAACAAAAACCAAAGATGTTAATCTCCAAAGGAGAGCACTCAATGGTCAGTGAAAAAAAGGTACTGGAGAAATGTGACATTCTATTCTAATCGTGCTGACCATAGGACAATGCACATCAGATCGAAAGTGGCGCTAATTTCATCCCATAAAAGCTTAGCTTGGCGACTGAATTTTTAACAGGATTAAGGATAAACTTGAGCAGAATAATTCAGTCCTGACACGTGCAAAACCGTGTAACCTAATAGGAGGAAAATATACCAGAATCTACGACCTAAGGCTCTTAAATTATACGTATTGTTTATATGAAGCCAATGCGGAATAAGGACACAAAGGCTCCTAACAATCCAGTGCTTAACTACCCATTCACCAACAAAATCTATTCAGTACTTGAGCGCACAACCAAATATGTGACCACCAATCTGCAATCAGGTGGTGTTGGATACTGATAAAGAAATGACCAATCCAACAGTCAAACAAAAAAAAATACACGCAGGTACGTAGTACTTGGAGACTCGGAGTAGCTCATATTGTGAGCTTCCCTAAGACAAAACGTGCCCTTAATTAGCTATTCCTCTGGTGACCCGGATCCATGAATCTCCCGTTCATTGGTATTTCAACAAAATAGTACGCGAAAAGAAAAAATTAACAAGAGTGTGCCCTTGCCTATTATGTTTGCCGTAAAGAAAGAGCATTGATGCATGTTTTTCCAAGAAGCTCCTGATCCTGAAACGCAAACACTACATGGCATTTCGCCACGAACAACTCGGCAAGCTCAAGAACAGCAAGACAGCGTGATGGAAATGCAGTGGCACGGAGAGACTTTGGGACTAGGAACCCATCAATCAAGGTCGTAGCGGGGGCTCACCTCCTCCTCCGAGTCCACCCCCCTGGTGTCGCGGCGGCCATGGCGGCCTCGGGGGAGCTTCCTGGGCCCCATCGGCGGCCATGTTCGGTGGTCGTCGACGGGCCTTTCACAGGCTCGGGCGAGCACGGCGGCGGCTGCTGGGCCTGCGGGGAAGCGAGAGAGCGAGGAACAAGGGAGCACGCGAGGTGGGCAGGCGGAGGGCCGTGTGTCTCCCAGACAAGGGAAGCGGAGTTAAAACCAAGCAACTGGAGGGGGCCAGGCTACTACTACTGCTCGCGCTGTGTATGGCTGGCTTCGAGGTGAGAGAAGAGAGCGGGGAGGGGCAAAAGGAAAGGAGAGGGAGCAAAAGAGCAATGGCTGTCAGCTATCTCCGCTGCTTTTTCTCGAGCCTGCCTGCGCGGCTGCACAGCGCCTCGCTCGCTGCCACCGCCGCAGCAGCGCGCGCCCACACGCGACACGAGCAGAGCAGCTCTCTCTCTCTCAGTAATGCCAAGTGCACGCATGCGTGTTGCAATGCAAGCCTCTGCCGATGGTGGTTTTTAAGGGCCGAAGCCAAACGGAAACGGTCAATGGAAGTGGCCCCTGCCCCCACGTGTACTCCCTCCGTCCCGTGAAGAATGCAATTCTAGTTTTTCTCAGACAGATTAATGATATTGGTAAATGACCATATTATCCTTAGTAACCGTCTCAATCATACTAAATTTGATATAGACGTTGTCAGTGCATGCGAAAAATTATCTATTTTAACAAATAAACAGTTAGTTATAGTTAGAATTGCATTCTTTTGTGGGATTTTTTTGAATATCAGGATTGCGCTCTTCACGTAGTGTTCTGTGGCTCGATGATCGAGACGAACCGCCGCTGCAGGTTCAGTTGATTAAGCAACTGCCAGCGGGACCACCTGCCAGTGACCGAGTCCCCCGTTGGCCGTGGCACCTCGCCACCTCCGCTGCGCGTGGGTCCTTGTCCTTTGCGTGGGCATGCGGCGGACGCCGAAGCCAGTGCCAGCCTTGCTTGAGCCGAGGCGCCGAGCAAGAGAGGCAAGCGAGCAGTAGCTTGCCAGCTCGGTTCCGGCGTCGCGCGTGCACGTTGCTTTAAAGCGGCAACGGGCAGTAGCGGCGGTAGGGTAGAGGGGACTAGGGAGCGAGTCTTTTCTTGCGATGCCCTGCGCGCTGGGTGCTGGCAGGCTGCAGCCGCGCGCGCCTGCCTCCTCTCCGGCTCTCCCTGTCTGTCTCTCTCTTCTGTCTCGTGTGTGAACCTGCCTTCCTTTGCTTGCTTTTATCGCCTGTCTCAGGAAACGGGAAAGGCCCTGTGCCTGTGCGGGAGAGGGGAAGGAGCCCGAATCCCAAGAGATTGGTAAAGATTTTGCGGGTGCCTTTCTTTCATCGTGTTTTTAATCGTCCAGGGTTTAGGCCCCTGATGATAGCGCACGGGTAGGCTATCACATGCGGTTCCACAGCTCGTTTAGACCATTCTCAATCTCACGGAGGTGCCACTACGGTGGCCATGGCCACGTCGCGGTGCAGTGAAACCAAACATGTCCACGCCCAGCACTAGCAGTGGCTCGTTGGTAGCTGCAAGGGAGTCTCAGCCCTCCATATAGAATGATTTCTAGAGCATTAATTAGGTAGTTATACGAGACTCTTTGCTTGTGTGACATTGTATTAAATAAGAGAATGAAAAAACGAAGAAATTGAGTCACATGTAAGACACAGTGTCAACACGAGAACGTATATGACACTTTGCATTAGGAGAGGATAGTGTCTTCACGATAGGAAAAAAACAAGTGTGATTGATAGAGAGAAAAGATGATAAATTTATTAATAATTTATTTTAAAAAATTATGGATTGAAGAATATAGTGTCTAAAATAACGTCTGTGCTGACCTAACGGTATAGACATTATCCGTAGAGTTTTTTCTTTTTGAGCACCATTATCCGTAGAGTTGGGACTGCCCTGGCCGCGCACGACCTGTGTCCGGCGTTGATTAGCATGCGCCACGGCGGCCGGGGCCGGACCGTGTCGTGCGGCTGCTCGCACGTGGTCAGTCTCAATCCATCGTGTCTATGGATAGTGTCTATGCTGTTATGTTAGCAAGACATCATTTTAGACACTATATTTTTTAACCCATGATTTTTTAGAATGGATTATTAATAAATTCATCATCCTTTCTCTATACCAATCATACTTGTTCTTTTTCTATCATGAAAACACTATTCTCCCCCAATGCAAACTTTGGTAGTGTCCTATATTCTCGTGTCGACACTGAGTCTTGCATGAGACCCAGTTTCTTCCTCTTTCCATTCTCTCTCTTATTTAATACAGTGCCACACAAGCAAAAAGTCATATGTGGCAGCCTAATTAATGCTATGAAAATCATCCTACGTGGAGGGTTGGGAGTGCCCTGATCTCCTCCTTACCTACGTACCGGCACCGCCTACCGGCCTACCGGCGCGCCGCCTCCGCCGATTCGCGCACGCCGACGAGAGCGGTATAGCTCGACCTCCGAAACATTTGCGCGCACGCAACAAAACTTGCGATCGGACTAGTAGACGAGTATGATGATATGATGCGTCCAAAGGTTTCACGCTAGTTCGAGTGTAAGGTTTTATAGAGTTTCATGCACATTAAATATGGTGTTAAATCGGCATTTTAGATGATGTGGCAAAGAGTTAATGATGAGATAGATGAAATGGGTTTCATCTAGATGAAACTCTGTATACATAATTTCCAACAAGTTTGTGTCTTGCATGCATTGCATATAAAACATCAAAATTAAACAATGCATTATATGAACCATTTTATCTATAAATTAATTGTCTACTTGATTACGTAGCATTATTGAAAACACAAAAATGAAATCTCCGCTTTACCGGCATTGCTCGCACCGACGTGCCCAAATCCCGGTGCTGCAGAGCTGTCTTGCATTTTTGGGTCGTTGGTACAATGATACTGTTTCTTGTTGGTTGTACGCGTACATCACTGTTCTACGGTTTTGGCGGACGTGGCACCCAGATACTTACTACGTACGGCAGCGGCAGCAGCAAATAAAACAAAGGCGCCCCAAATTATAAATGGGCAAACAGCTAGCAACCGTCAAAAGCCACTCACCAGCGAACGCACAAGTCGGTACACGGTACTTACGTTATTGCTACATTTAGTACTCGTACCTCAAATATCGAACGGCTTTACAAATCTTGAGCGCCCCGAAGCTACTCTCTGGCCAACACATTGTATAAGGCACGAATAATAACAATGTACTATATATTAGGAAAGATTTGAAAGAAAATTGAGTACATCAAAAAGCAGGATGCTTTCTGACGGAGGCAGGCTAACTCTAATTAACTCGATCCTAAGCACTCCATGTACATGATTTGCTTCTTCAAAGTTCCAAAAGAAATATTTAAGAAGTTGGACTACTTTAGGTCTAGATTCTTTTAGCAACGGGTTGGACATAAAAGATAGTACAGTTTAGCAAAGTGGAGTATCTTGTGTATATTGAGAGCTCAAGAAGGTTTAGGAACTATGGATTTGGATATCCAAAATAAGTGTCTTTTAAGCAAACGGCTTTTCAAGCTTATAAATGATGATAGAATTTGGTAACAAATCTTCAAAAACAAATACTTAGGCTCCAAAATCATTTTTCAAGTAGAGAAAAAGTTAAGGCATTTTTTTGTTGGGGTTAATGGAGATTAAGGAAGAGTTCCTTGATCTCGTAACCTTTAAATCCCAAAACAGAGAACAAATTAGATATTAGGAAGACAAGTGGCTACAAAATACTAGCTTTAGTGTCAAATATCCAGCTCTTTACAATTTGGTTGTTGGGAAGCACGCCATAGTGAAAAAGTTCATGCCATCAACTCTGCTTGACGTTTCTTTAGGAGAGCTCTAAGGTGGAATATGAATTGGCATCAATTAGTGACTATTGATAGCAAATGTCCCGTTGGTAGATCCACCAAAGATGCTCATTTGGTCATTACAAAGAAATAGATTCTTCTCTATTCAATCAATATATAAAGCGATCCTCAATATAGGGGTCCCTTCTATTAACAAATTCATGTAAAAACAAAAATCATGGAAACTAGGGTGTCCGATCTTCCATCAGGTGAAGGCTAACTTATTTTTGGGTGGAGCATGAATGCACGATACATCGATCCGGTTTCAGGTCAGCAAACACGAACACTGCAATCCTAGCACCACGACTCATCTGGTTATCAACCATGTTACAATCCGGTTGACCTCGCCAAGAAGGATAATCTCTGCCTACGAAATGAAGAACACAAGCAAGAACTCGAAAAAACGCAGCTCTCAATAGAAAGTAATAAACTGCAGATGAATGATTAAGCACATGAGTCGGGGTTTTACAAACCAATAACAGTGGAACTGTTCTTAATAAATAATCTAAGCAAAATCCGAGTCTAAATGATGGTGGCTACTAAGTTTATTAACCTAGGGGCCAGCTATGGTTGGGGCGCACTAGGATGGGGCGTCCACAACATTTGCCGAAGACCCGACAAGATACAAAGCCTAAAAAGCCACAAAATAGGTGACACAACATATTTTCGTGGTCACACAAAAGAACTACAAGGCTTTTGGAGCTAGGACTAGAACCAAAAGAAGCGTCTCATCGTCACGGTTTCAACGTATCTGAGAACGTCTTGATTGGGCGTCGTATGAGGGAGATATCGCCGTTTTGGTGCAGAAATATCGGCTGAATCCGAACCGATGACGGTGTCCAACATGGCGACGACTCATATCTTGTAGATGAGGCCGGCTTGTGTATGTCCAGCATGGCGACGACGTGGTGATGTCCTCATCAGAAAACTTCTCCTGAAGGTAAAAGTTTTATTATAGCTCCTTCACCGAGGGGTTATTTTGACTAAATATAACTTGGCTAGACAGAAGTGGCACGGAAACCTGAAATGTTGCTACTGTAGTAACAACAAAATTACACAACATCTCTTCTTTAAATGCCATATGACTAGATTGATTTAGAGAATAATTCATACTACCCTTGGTCTATATAAACCAAACACTAAGGGGAAAACGTTCAATTTACTACCCTCAATAAAATTTAGAGTCAATTTACTATCTGAACTATTTGATTTGATCTAACCTACCCCTTAATGAGATTTTTCTTTTTTTGTTTCTCCATATATAAGATGATTTTTTAATCAAATTTTATGAGGAGATAGAGAATATGATGGCTTGTGTTATAAAAATATATTAAAAAATTATGGTTATTTTCATAGACTAGAAATATTTAATATGAAATTTATGCTAAGGATACAAAACTATATGCAAAGAAATCATGAAAAAAATTTAATATATTTTATAGGGCATTATGTTATAAGTCATCTTGCCTAATTTGGACTTAAATTTCAACCTATGTAGGGAGAAACATAAAAGACAAATCTCATTAGGAGGTAGATTCAACCAACTAAAATAGTTATGGGAGTAAAATGAGCCTAAATTTTGCTCAGGATGTTAAGGGGACAATGTAAATAGGTGATGGTAGTATAATAGATTGTTTCTTAAGGGGTAGACATTATTTGTTGGGCCATCCAGCTCAGTAAAAATGATGTTGTTTCTTTACGAAAGAAACCCACAATCTTGCTTGCAGATTCTTTTCGAGGCTACTCACTATGGGGCTGTTTGGTTGGTGGCCAATGCTTTCCCGACCAACATATTGGTAGTTGACTGGAGTGCGGTAGCGTGTTTGGATGGGAGCCAGAGATTGGCGCGCTCACGTGCACTAAGCCCATGCCAGTTCATTTTTGCGCTGATGCAAGGGCGAGACGGAGGCGGGCAATTCCTGCGCCAAATAATTGGTCCGCCCTCGTATTGGCGCGGCGGGCATGGGCATGAACCAAACAGCCCCTGTATGAGACTTTAGGTTCTACTATAGGAGGAAGAGGACAGGGACACTATTCTAGAAGCTTGTCCAGCTTTGGAAGCCATGGCAATGAATATTGCTTATAAGCTGGCCACATTTGGTGATGCTAATCTTATGATCTCAAGTTATTCCGTTTGTAATAATGGTCGGATATATTGGACTTTGATGTAAAGGTCGGAATAATATTTATTTATCTAAAAATGTATTAGTATATCCTCTTGCATAAACAAGCCTCTTCCATGAGAAGAAACCTGTGATACTTGTTTAATAAAACTCTGTCAGATTCTGAAATATTTTATCATTTTACACTTTTGATGATCATAATCATATTCTCTAACATGATTGTCAAGACATGACCTGCAAATTGGAACACTAGGTCAACCCATGCACAGAATATGAAAAGAACAAAATCAATTGATGTATTGTGTTTACTCATCAATATAATTATTCAATGAAATGAGTAAATACAACAGGAGAAAAAATATGGCTCGGAAGTTTGATCTCGTGCCATTGATGCATTTATTCTGGTCTTGCCTGATCTCTGGACTCTGGTTGTTGGTTACTGGGTTACTTTTTATGATACGGTGCGCGTGATTTTGGAGTGCAGACAAGGCCTGGGAGGCTGGGAGAGACGATGCTCATGGGACACGAGTCACGACACCTCGATGATCAATGGGAAACCAAAAGCCGACTCGAACTGCTATCACACTGATGTACTCTTAAATCGTCCGAAGGAACAATTCAGCGTTCATGTATCTTATCATCCCCTTCTAACGACAGTTGAGCATCGTGAACGCTGAATTGTATTTGGGCTTTGGACAGTCCGAGTACATACCAGATAACAACATTGTTAGGCCCAAGAAATATTTGTGCTTGGGCCGCTTAGGTGCACACTAGGTACGCTGTGAGGGCAATAGCGGCCCAGCAGAATAAGCATAAATGCTCGCGTCCGGGTTGAACCGTTGAAGTATACTAGATTTGTATAGAATTCCTACGGAAACTGCCTCATGTGAAATCCATGTTCTTCAAACAATTTTTTGTATATGTGTTATTTGTTCCAATCAAGCACACGGAAAACAAACTCTAAGGATCCAGCTAGACATGACATCAGTATATGTGTCTTTCTCATTCCAATAATTTTTTGGATTCTTTCGGTCCAGAGGGATCATCCGAATTAATAAAGTTTTGTAATGAACAAAGTGGCAAATAGGTATGTGGGGATTATCTCATTATCATGTAAACAAATGACCCTTTTCTAGTATGGTTTAGAAAAGCCTAAACCTTTGAGAAAGAACAAAGGCAAGTTTATGTATATGTTATTTGTTGGAGAGCCTTAAACTAACCCAAACAAATCATTAGACAATCTGGAGGGTACCATCCAGGTCCAAGCATCCACAACCATATTCTGAAGAAACGAGCTTTATGCCATAGTGAATGGATGACCTTCTCCAACCACTGATCCGTATTCCATATACATATCTAATATGTTCTTAGCCTCCGAGAAAGGATGCATAATATAAAGACTAGACACTGGCCAGTGGCCACAGTACATTGCTAGCGCTTTTGAACTTTCAAAAGGCGTGCGGAGCTTGTCTGAAGCCATTTGCTGAACGGCATAGCCTCACCGTCAGTATGCAGCAACGATCGACGCGGCCTAACTAGCTAGCATGTAGTGGGGGACGACACGAGTGAGCCTCTGGCTGCAGGCTTCAGACAATGCCTTGTTGACTCAGGCGGCAATCTCCAACCAAAAGCGGCTGGCTGCTGAACTGCCGGATCCTCAAGGGTTCAGCGGCCAGGCTGCCTTATCCGGTTGCCCGGCAGGTAATGACTCTCGAGCCAGTTGCACTTAATTATAAACGCTATTGGAGCGTGATGGTGTTAGGCCAAGAGATATTTCTTTTTCAATCAGGATAGTACCCATGGACAGCCACAACAATAAAACTTCGTCTTCCCCCAAGGTGTCAATTTCCTGTGGCGAGGTCAGAAAAAAGTAGCTTGCCGCCGTCGCGCCCATCGCCGACCGATACATGTCGATGTCCATTGAGCGAATTGACTTAAGTTAATGCGGTTATCCTTTTTCCCTTTGTTCCTTTTAACCTTATTTTAGTCCTGTCAAGGTTTGACTCCGCAACATTTAAGTAAAAGCTACGCCAATCCGCAGTGTCAACGCCTGGTTTGACGTTTCAAGAAGCTCAAGGCCATCTTTGAGTCTTCCAGGAATCTGGAGTTTTTAATCGGCAAGTGAAGAGGATGTGCGGTTCCTTTTCCTTTGACATGCGTGGGAGTGAAAGTGTTGGAGATGGCTTTAGCAGGAGCTAAAGCGAAAGATACAATTTTTTGGTGCCTGAGGATAAGGAAGCAAAGTAGTAATTTGAAATCGATATTCTGTGTTCAAGGTTCAGACACACCCAAAACTCGTTGGTTATACCCTGAACTGAAACTGGCTCAGATTGATTCAGACCAGAAAAGAAAGGCCCCATTTCCAGCTGGACCTAGCTATAGCCCCACAGCTCGACCCGAAGCCAATGCAAGCTGATAAACATCGAGGCGCATGCATGATATGCCAAGCGAAGGACAAGAGAAAAGGTACAATGAGAAAACGGCACACCCTGTACTGTGTTCATCCAAGTTAATTTACTGTTGCATCTCCGTTGCATTGCATCTTTCTTTACAGCTGCGGAGAGCCACTGCGACTTGATAGATGGTGGGTGCGACGTCACTCCACACACTCGTGGATGCTTTCCAAGCATGGCACTTGTTACTCCAGATAAGACTGGCAGCCACCTCTCCCAACCCCTGCTCCTCAACATGGCACGGTTCGAAGTATATATCAAAAAAAAAGAGAGAGAGCATGGCACGGTTCAGAGCATCGGGTGCGTCCATCACTGTCCGTGTCTGCTCGAAATCAAATCGTGCCGACCTGATTGATCGATTCTTAGGCACGCACTCGACCTTGGATCCCTCTCGTGCATTGTTCGTCAACCACCAAATTAATGTCCATGTTCAGTTGTCCGTTGACATTGTTCGCAAGTCAACCAGCCCGAAATTCTTCGGTTGCCCTCTTTTCTTATGCTAAACTCGGCAGACGAGACCAAGTATTCACGGAGATGTCAAAACGGTTGACCTGCTCCAAACTCGGGAGCAGGTTCAACCAAAAGGGGGATCCGTTCTTACATTTCTGGCTCACTTCCAACTAGCTACCACAGAAGAGCTTAACAAATGTCCAGTGGAATTGGCAGCCTTGGAGATCCGGAAGAACGTGTCAGTTTACACATGGGAAGAGACAGAGTGTAATCATAGGATGGTGAGGCTACCTATAATCCTGTTCGCATAAACAACACTCCGTACCAAACAAGTTGACTCACCCAGTAGTCGCTTGAATGCTTGCACACCGGGCATGCATGTGTTGACTTGGGGTCCGGCGCCGCGTGACTGCGTGCGTGTGAGCCATCGAACCGGGCGTCCAGTTCGGCGCAGCAACGTGAGACCTGTCAGATCTCAAGGTCTAGAGGGTGTTCGGTTCAAGTGCACACGCCGCCTGGAAAAACGCCGCTCGGTCACCGGATCCTACGTACGCGCTGGCGACGTGGAGGCAGGCAGCCACACACCACACGGCCTCGCTCGCAGGTGTGCGCGTGGTTTGGGGCCAAACCCCGGCCGTGATCTCGGTCCGAGGCCCCAAGCCGCCGAACGAAATACGTCGCCTGCCTGACCGCATCGGCATCGCCCTCGTCATCTGCTAGAGCCTAGAGGACCCTGTGAGTGATCCAGCCAGGTTTGCTCGTGCTCGCCCGCGCTGGGACGCACGCCCATTACTCGGAGCAGAGCAGAAACGGGCCGAAGAAACGATTATTCGGAGCAAAAACAAGCACGATCAGGCGCATATCGATCATATCCGGGATAACGCCAGCGCGTCGCTACAGCGCAGCTGCTCGGTCTGCCCATTTCGGCCGGCAGGCACAACCACAAGAAACGTGCGTCCACTGCTGCACGGGATCAAGCTGTGCCTGTGGGGGCGGGGTTCCTTTTCGGGTGGGGGCAGGGCAATAACGCCGACGATTCGAGGCCGGTCTGAACCTTCGGAGCGGACGGCAGGCACAGGGACGGAGAGGAACCAGACAAGGGACGCTGCGTGCACGGGCTACAAAAGGCTAAAACGGAGCGAGACCGGTGGCACCAGCAGACACTGGGTTTAATGCGTCGCACGGCCCGGAACTGCCTGCTGCTAGTGGCCAGTCGAGACAGACAGGGGTATGTATGTGAATGCCTTGCGCGGACCGAAACTTACACGGGCACGAGCAGGCAGGTTGTTACCAGCTGAACCTACTCTTGCTGGAGCAGGTCGCTCCAACGAACACAGCTGCTGATCCCCTGATATTTCCCTTGACCCGGATTTGATCCCTTCATCGGAGTACGTCTCCCGAAAACTCGTCAGCATGTTGTTGGGATAGGGTAGGTGGAATGTTTCTCAAAAGAAAGATATGGGGTGTGGTATGACCGTCGAACGGTAATGATGCAAGTCAAGCGCCTACCTACCTGCTCGCTCGCTCGCTTGCTTGCTCGCCCCGATCGCCGGGTGGGTTTGGTGGAGCAAGCACTGCTGACCGGGTGACCCCCTACTACGCCTCTGCGCCATGATTCTGTTGTGCAGACTCGGTGCCCGAAGTGTCAACGCAGCGAGCAACCCTGCCTCCCAAAAGCGTCGAGTGCCCAGCGTCCTTTCCGGCGCACGCGTTGACCCCCGACGGCCGGCACGTTTATACCCGTAGCACATTGAGGCATTGTTCAGATCGCAATTTGGAATGGGTGAAGTTTACACTTTATAATAAATACGCTACTAGTAGCATTTTATTTATATTTATGAAAAATTATGTAAATATTGATTAATTAGGTTCAAAATATTCGTCTCGTAAAATATAATAAAAATATGTAATTGGTTTTTAATAGTACTTCATCCATGTGCCAATATTTTGATGTAATGAAAATCTTCTTTTTATATAGTGAAATTTGGAGGTGAAATTCCGGATCTATCTCAGACCTGCGGTGAGTCGTCGTGTGCAGGGTCCCGTCCCGATCACCAACCGGCGCTGTGGCTGTGCTGCGTACGGGAGCTACGGCTGTTTAGTTTCAAAAAGCAACTCCCAAATACACTATGCAAAAAGAAGATTCTTCATCACATCAAAATGTTATAACATGCATGGAGTACTAAATGTAGATAAAATCAAAAACTAATTGTACGGTTTTGTTGTACTCTGCGATACGAACATTTTGAGACTAATTAATCAATTTTTGGATAATTTTTCACAAATACAAACGAAATGCTACAGTAGCGCAATGATTACGAAGTAACATTTTACTCCCAATTCTAACGTTTAAACAAGGCGTACGGCCGCTGGCCGCTGGGCCTCGCTTTCGCGGGCGCCCGATCCGTGTCGTATCGTATCGTATCGTCTGTGCGACGGGGAGACGGCCACGACGCGCGGCCGCTGCCGTTGGGTCGACCGGCCGGAGGACGCGGCCGTTGTACGTCCAATCTTGACCGGTGATCCCGTACGCCGCGAGGTTTAAACAACCCTGACCGGCGCCGATTAATGGCGGTCGCGACGGACCCCAGACTTAACGAACTCGTGCTTTTGTACTATTTTGGTCCCGGGTAACGCTACTATTCCTTTGGTCACGCGTCCAGTCGCACGAGGAACACGAGCAGGGGCGTTGCAGCTGCAGGATTAGACCTTCTAATAATCTTTTGGGACGCAATTAGGGTTTTTTACTAATAATCGGCCACCCCGCGTACGCTGCTACCCACGAGATTCTCCGAATCAGGTTTCTGAAACACGGGTCAATTAGAAAAAGATCGCAGCATGTTTATATATATAGCGATATAAAAAGATCAGCAAACGATGATGCATGTGCCGTCAGGGTGACGCCGGCAGCGGCAAGCCAAGTGAGGCGCAGGCTCTCGTTAATTAGCCGCACGAGTCGCGCCGCGCGTTCCCACCCACACAAGAGCGCCACACCACACGCCGTCCAATTGCCGCGCGTGGGCGCTGGGCGGGACCCGGCGCAAGACCCACGCCTTCCCCCCTTGCCCATCTCCTAATCCCGCCCCCACCCAACTTGAGCCTTTGACGCACACCAAACACCCCCCGCAATCCCCCTCTTAACTAAACTAATCGCCCACCCAAATTAACTCCAAGTCGTCCTCCTCCTTCCCCACCCCCCTTTGTATATAAACGATCGCCAGTCACCCACAGCCAAGGCAGGCAGGCTCTCAAATTCCAGCTCAAGACCAAACAAAAAGACCACCAACACAACCATCGCAAGCAATCAAGCAACCAACCAGAAGGAAGAAGAACAGAGGCGAGGAGGAGTCATGGCGGCGGTTGCCGTGAGCGGGAGGCACTGGAGGAGGCTTCACACGCTGGGCCGCGGCGCGTCGGGCGCCGTGGTGTCCCTGGCGGCGGACGGCGCGTCGGGGGAGCTGTTCGCGGTCAAGTCGGCGGGCGCGCGCCACGCGGCGGCGCTGCGGCGGGAGCGCGGGGTGCTGGCCGGCCTGTCCTCGCCCCACGTCGTGCGCTGCGTCGGCGCCGCCGAGGGCGCGGACGGCTCGTACCAGCTCTTCCTCGAGTACGCCCCCGGCGGGTCGCTCGCCGACGAGGTGGCCCGGAATGGCGGCTCCCTCCCCGAGAGCGCCGTCCGCGCCTACGCCGCCGACGTGCTGCAGGGGCTGGCGTACCTCCACGGGCGCTCGGTCGTGCACGGGGACGTCAAGGCGGCGAACGTGGTGATCGGCGCCGACGGCCGCGCCAAGCTCGTGGACTTCGGGTGCGCGAGGGCGGCGCCCGGAGGCCCGATCGGCGGCACGCCGGCGTTCATGGCGCCCGAGGTGGCCCGCGGCGAGACGCAGGGCCCCGCGGCCGACGTGTGGGCGCTCGGGTGCACGGTCGTCGAGATGGCCACCGGCCGCGCCCCGTGGAGCGGCGTGGGCGACGTCCTCGCGGCCGTCCACCGGATCGGGTACACGGACGCCGTGCCGGAGGTGCCGGTCTGGATGTCGCCGGAGGCCAAGGACTTCCTGGCCTGCTGCTTCGCGAGGGACGCCGCCGACCGGTGGACCGCGGCGCGGCTCTTGGAGCACCCGTTCGTGGCATTCGCCTGCGCCGACGAGAAGGCCCAGCGGTGGGTGTCCCCGAAGAGCACGCTGGACGCCGCATTCTGGGAGTCGGAGTCCGACGAGGAGTCAGACGAGATGCCAGAGGACGCGGCGGGGAGGATCAAGTCGCTGGCGTGCCCTGCCTCAGCGTTCCCCGACTGGGACTGCGAGGAGGGCTGGATCGACGTGCTCGGCGAGGAGCAGCAGAGCGAGGTCCAGGTGGCGCGCGGCGCGCCAAGCAAGGTGTCGGGCATCGCGGCGGTGCCAGCTGGAGAAATGGCTGTCGGCGGCGGCGGCGTCCTCTGTGATGAACTGGAGACAGAGGACGTGCCGTTCGGTGGCGATGCTCCAGCAGCCGATGCTGCAGTTGGGCGTCAGAGTAAACGCTGCTTGAGTTCAGACTGTCGTGTACAGCCATTTCGGCTAGTGCTTTGTTGTAACGGAGTTATTGAGGAAATAAAGTTATGGCTTCCCACAAAATTCGATCTGGTGCTCTGTTTAATTCCCCCTGTTCATACTCTGTTCGCGCCTAATTTCTCATCTGTGGTACGCGAGACAGGCCACGATCGGTTCCTTCCACACTCACCACTCACATTCAACGGTGGAAAAAAAATTGCCACATTAACCGCGCAGCAAGGAGTTGCATAAATTACTTAACTGTGGTGTGTTTAGATCCGTAAAAAGTGGATGAAAAGTGTCACATCGGACAGTGTAGCGTATTGTAGCACTTTTCGTTTGTTTGTGGTAATTACTGTCCTATCATGACCTAACTAGGCTCAAAAGATTCGTCTCGTCGTCTACATCAAAATTATGCAATTAGTTTTTTTATTTACCTACATTTAATACTTCATGCATGCGTCATTTGTTATATTTAACGTTTCGATGTGATGTCGATGTGATGGAAAATTTAGAAAGTTGGGAGGAACTAAACACACAGCGGGCATAAAGTCACAGCTTCCCACATTTTTTTGCTGTGCTGCTCCGTTTGACTGCCTCCCACATTTCACACTTTATTCTCTGCTCCCGCAGCTAAATGTGGTGCTTGCAAGGCATAACAAGTTATGTCCCACACTCAACAGTAGCGCAAACGATGGTGAAATAATAATTTTCTACCACAGTACAACACGCAGCGCCGTAAAGAACTGCCGCGGCATAGCCGCATAAACTGGTTTATTCGAGAGAACGAACACCTGGTGGGGTTTATTCCAATCCACGGCTTCTGGACCGCGAAACAGGCGGTGGCCTCCGATCCCCGAATCGGGCACGCCACGGATGCCCCGCCGGCGTCAGCCTACACGCACGCGCCCGCCCCTCCACTAAACTAGTCACGGCGCGGCGGAAGCCGGAAGCCAGAAACCACCGTGCTCGGGAAACCGTCGACCACGAGCGGCGTCGCGCGGGCGTCGGCTACGCTGACGCGAGGGAAGAAAAGAAAAGTAACAGGCACTTGCGCCGCAGTGCGGCCGAGGCCGCATGCATCTCAGCATCTGCCTGACCCTTTCGACGGGGAACGCCAAGCGGGATACGCCCGCGGGGCCCCCAGCCGACCCGAGCACCGCCCCCGTCTCCCACCGAATATCCACGCCGTCCCGCGGCGTACGGACGGCGCCCCGGTCCCCGGCGGTGGTGGGCGCTGGTGGCGGCCGCGTCGGTGCGCGCGTGAGGTCATGCGGATGGGGCCGGCGGCACGTCGTCGCGCCGGATGACGCGACCCCAGCATCATCCGCCCCGTCAGGGCGCACCACTCGCGGCGAGGTGGGGGGATTCGCCTCGCCGTACGCGGTCAAAGCGCGCGGGCCGGCAGCCGGTGCACAATGATTAGGCTCGCAAGCGCGGCACCGTGGCGGTCAGCGTAGCTGCCTTGCGCGCGCCGATTGTCCCGGCGGCCACCGTACTGGCTGCCCGCGACGCGTGTCGACATGATGATCGCGCCGTGGGTTTGGCAGCTGAGATGGTCACTGGTCAGTCTCGCCCGCCCGGCCCGGCGCGTCCCATTTCTGGAGCGCGGCAGCGTGGCTGGTCGTCCGGAGTCGCGTGCCGGTCGTGGACTCATCACAGCGTGCAATTTGGTCACCAATTTCTTATGTCCAAGCTCGGGCGCGCGGGGTACAGATGGGCGGCGTCGGATTGGGCCACAGGGGATAAGGGGAAGGACACCGGAGCCTGGATGGAGTCCACGGGAGAGTGCATTTGGAGGGGTCTTGGCCGCCAGCCAGCTCGTGTGCCACGGTAGAGTCCACAGCTTTCGGCTGCCTGCCTCCCTCGGGCCTCCGGCTGTCTCGCCACTTCGTGCTTTTTCTGCCGCTTTCTCGTCAACTTTCGGGCGCAAGTAGGCCTGGAGAGGAGACGAGGCCACTCGAGATCAAAATTCTAGAACTGTTTGATCTATCCCGTGGACGACGGCATCCCGGGTGCTAGAGAGGTCCGGAACATTTACTTGTTCGCTCCCTGGATGATGTCTTCTTGAGATTGGAAGGCGAGGGTTCGGTGGAGTCAACGGCTTGGAATGTTCCAGTGAGGGAAAGGGTATGATGGCGACCGTGCTCTGTCTAGAAGCAGAAGCGCTGCGGATGCAAACCCAAACGGATAAGCCAGGGGACTCCAGATTCGTTAATTTTGGTGAGTTCCGACCAACTCAGCGTCAAAGCAGGCACTTAGGTGGCACCGAACTGAAGATTCCGGCGGAACATCCGGTGATCAACGCTAACGATCTCCAAACAACTGTGTCTCTGCTGTTCACTCCGCCGAACTAGTAGTATTAAAGTTTGGTGATCAAACTCGCGCTACGTACTACGGTACCATTATCACGTGTACCCTTTTTTTTCAGAAGTCGTTGCATGGACCTCCGGCAGTCCGCTATCAATGTGCTAGCAAACACTGTTGTCCTGCAGGTTGACTTAAACTTCTCTGTCCCTATTGTATACTGGCGCAGCTCCCACACCATCCAAAAAGTCAAAATCGTCGTAGAGGGGTGCCATAACTCAATTAGTACTACCAAGTGTTCACAGTAAACGCCGCCTATGCCACGGCCACCATCTGATAACCATTGTCTAATAATCTCGACAGTTCCGGCCGCTCCTGGCGTTTTGTTCTACTCCAGTGCGTGCCTCCAGCGGCACCGTACCGTGCCTTTTGTTTTCTTGTTGCGCTCATGCTCCAGACCTCTCTGTCCACTGCTTTTTTATACATATATAAAAAGGACGCCGAAATTCTAAAGTTCCAGGCACGGCCAGTATACTCCCCCGGCTTCCCGTCCACTAGGGCAGCGCAACGTGTAATGCTCCCCCGCCAAGAAAGAAACCACCGGCTCATCGTCACCGGCTCACCGCCTCGCTGGGCGCCGGGGAGAGATGGAGAAAAATAAAAGCGGCGACGCAAGCCTGTGACCCGGACACCTGTCGAAGCAGCAACTGTGACAGGTAATGCAAGTGGAGCGCCTACCCGAACAAAAGGCGGCCGGCCGGCCGCCAGCTCGCCAGCGAACACACCTGGACAGGTGGCGAGGCACGGGTGCTTGTTTAGAGTAGTGCTCAAAGAGTCCAGTACAGTATACTACTCGCACTTGGTTAGGCTTGTGGCTGTACGTGAGTTTGGGATCTGTCATACAACTGTCGAGAATTAGCAGAAATGCTGGAGATGGTTGGGTCGATGGGAGGGGGATCATCATTCCGCTGGCAAGGGGCGATGCTTATCGTCGAGCCGTGATTGGAGCACTGGTGTTTCCTTTGATCATGCAGTTATGTGGATTAGGTTTGTCTGGACTCTCTGTCCGATGCTACTATCTTCAGAACAAGTGAATCACAATCGTGCTTGATTCCAGGCTTCCAGCGAGGAGGTCCTAACTGCAGTTGTTTCAGATACATTGAATCGTACCCAATGATACCAGGGCCATTTTATTTTACAGCTAATCAAGTCTCTTTTTATGGGTTCATTGTGGGACGTGGAAGGTTTTTCCACAATTTTCTTTGCAATGTATCCACTTTTTCCATGCATTTTTCATTTGTCGATTGTTACTTTTGTATCTTAAAATTGAAAACGAGTTTCATCTTGCAATCCAACATGGCTGTATAATATTACATTTCTTACATATCTAAGTATTTAGATCTATTATGGGCCTTTTTTCTAAAAAAAGACATCCATAATATATTTGCCTAATGATTTTGAATTTAAAGGTGACTAGCGGATACGTTGTCATATTTCGTTACTATATTCGTCTATTGAAATAAGAGTATCATGTCAAAAATATTTTTTTCTATGGTTTCTCACGTCAACAATATTCATCATATGTGTTGCGCCTTCAAAAAAAGCATATACAATGTCATACATTGGAATATATTTTCTTTTTATTTTTTAATATTGGTTTCACAATCCCACCACATAATTAAGAGGAATGGCTTAAATTGTTGCTTAGGTGAGAGCGTATGGAAATTTTTTTGATGGGAATGGTAGGGGAGGCCCCTACCTATATTAAATTTTATATTAAAGAGGAAATATGTACAAGAAGAATAATTGCAGGGGGAAACGACTTTAAGCCCAAAAGGAGAAAAGAGCTAAGCTAATTATAAGTTACTACTCATCCACAAGGTGATTTTCTCCTTAACTCTCGGTCGGGCTCTAAGAGTGACCAAGCGCAGCTGCTCTTTAAAGATAGCTCTCCAACTGGCAAAAGATAGAGATCCTCCATAAAAAATAATGTTGTTTCTATGTGCCCAAATTGCCCAGCACACAGTGATGACCAATTCTCTGAAGATAATGGAGGCAAATGCAGTTCGGGCTTGGATGATCATCTCCAGTAATGGGATGGAGAGATCCCATTGTATACCAATAAAGATCCAGCATGACTGGCTGAAAGGGCAATCGAAGAACAAGTGATTCAATGTTTCCTCTGCATTTTCTATGCATTGTACACAACAATAGCTGGCTAGTGTCATATACTTCCTCTGAAGAATGTTTATTGTATTCAGACGATCCCTGAGCATTAGCCAAAAGAAGAACTTATGTCCAGGCAGTGCATTCGATTTCCACATCCACTTGAAGATAGGAGAGGCTGGCCAGGCGGAGGCGCTGCCGCCTGCCGCCTACCCGATAAATCCCGTCCCGCGCCGAGGCCGGCGTGTCCGTGTACGTGTTACCGCCCCGCCCGTTGCGGCGCGCCACGCGCGTGGCTGCATGGGACGCATCGGCGCGATTCGGCTCGCAGTCGCAGGCGGCGGTGCGGTAGCCAGCGGCACGGGCGAGCAGACTCTCTGAGCGCATCCGTGCGCGTCGCGTGTGGCTTCACGTGTGCTCGCCCTCTGCTTGTCTCCCGTTCTTTTGGGCGAGCGAGGCCGGCGCCGTCGGCGACCGTCGGTTGCTCGGTTAGGGACTGACCTGCCGCCCATGCCCTGACCAAACGCAATCTCAAAGGTGTGATTGTTTCCAGAAATGTTTCCGGTTATTAAATGATCACTCGTGCTCGTGCTGTTTTCACCCAAATGTAGGCATCGATTCGGCATGGCCCACTGCTAATGGCAATCTTACATCACGCTTGGCGCCAGGAGCAGAGTGCCAGCGCGACTCCGAGCACTAAAGTATGCTTTCCACTTTCCAGAAGGAGAAGACATGGTAAAACAAACGGAGCACCAGGACCTGACACTTGTCGCCGGGGACCCAGCTACAACGGGCAACAATCCTTCACGCCAGCTAGACTGCATCAGACACCTCGCGCAGGTGAATAGCACAGGTGGGTAACGTGGCTGCCCACGGATTCACCGCTCGGGAGCCGCAGGTTGCTGTCGCAAATCATTAGCCATCCGATCTGACCGGGGAAAGAAGACGAGACAGCATTCATCCTTTTGAGTTTTGACACAGCATGCATCTCTGATTACTCAACGTTGGCGCAAGCACTGATCTTGGGTTGGGATGGCCGTTCAAATTTGTTCCCCAACGTTAAATGAGTATCATCCCCGTGCGGCGCCTCATTGATGCTGGTAATAATAATGTGCAATGATAGCGAGCCTAAATTTTTCTTGGATAAGCGGAGAAAAACATCGGCACGAGGACTGAACGTGGATGAATCTTGGAAGTCCGAACCGACACCCCTAGCTGAGAATACACGTTAGAGAAGCAGTGACGCGGCGTAATACCAACCCTTCCCCGGGAGAGAGCGACGCGGAGGCCAGAAAGCTCCCCCTCTCCACCCGAATTGGCACTCGTTTTCCAATCCACCCCGCCAAAAAGGCCAAAACCAGAAATTCCTCACGTGCTCCGCGCCACCAGCCACGTTGCCCGATCCCCCCACCGGTCAATCTCTCCACAGGCAGGCGTACTCCCTTCGTACTCGTAAAAAAAGTCGTTTAGAAAAATATTTGAGTCAAATTTTAGAAATATAAATTATAAATAACTTTTAAATTGTTGAGTTTGAAATTGTAAAAGTTATATAAATAGATTATTTATTTTAAAAAATACTTTCACAAAAGTATACATTTATCATTTTTTGATAAATATTTTTATAGAAATAAGAAGTCAAAACTGTGTTTTGAAGACCGTGTCGCTGTGTTAAACGACTTTACAAGTACGGAGGGAGTACGCCGCTGCTCCTGAGCCGGGGCCCATACGCCAGTCTTCCCCCGTCGCTCCTGCTCCTGCTCGCTCGCGTCGCATGCTTTCCACGCCCCCACCGCGGAGGAGAGGAATCGCTGCGGACCTGCGGCTACGGACGGAATCGTGTGCGGATGGAGGCCGAGCGAGCCACCAGGCCACACGCAGGCGCACACAGATGTGTTTCGCCCGCCTTATAAATACGCGCGCTCCACTTCAAACAAGCGGGCAAATCCGGAGAGCCAAATCGGGGCCAACTGCGAGCCAAGTGATTCGAACAGACGGGCGCCGAGAGAAAGCAACGAAGAGGGAGAAAGGGAAAGAGGGGCAGCTGAACTGAGCCTGAGCGCCATGGCAGCAGCGGTCAGCGGCCGGTGGACACGCGTCCGCACGCTCGGCCGCGGCGCGTCGGGCGCGGTGGTCTCGCTCGCCGCCAACGAGGCCTCGGGTGCGCTCTTCGCCGTCAAGTCCGCCCCGGCGGGCGCGGCGGAGCAGCTGCGGCGCGAGGGGGCCATCCTGTCCGCGCTCCGCTCGCCGCACGTCCTCCCCTGCCTCGGCTTCCGCGCCACGGGCGCCGGGGAGTGCCAGCTCTTCCTCGAGTTCGCCCCCGGCGGCTCCCTCGCCGACGTTGCGGCGAGGAGCGGCGGCGGGCGGCTCAACGAGCGCGCCGTCAGGGCGTACGCGGCGGACGTCGCGAGGGGCCTGGCGTACCTCCACGGGCGCTCGCTCGTGCACGGGGACGTCAAGGCGGCGAACGTCGTGGTGGGCGCCGACGGCCGTGCCAAGCTCGCGGACTTCGGGTGCGCCAGGGCGGCGGGCTCCGCGCGGCCCCTCGGCGGCACGCCGGCGTTCATGGCGCCCGAGGTGGCGCGCGGGGAGGAGCAGGGCCCCGCCGCCGACGTCTGGGCGCTGGGCTGCACCGTCGTCGAGGTCGCCACGGGCCGCGCGCCTTGGAGCGACATGGACGACCTCCTCGCCGCTGTCCACCGGATCGGGTACACCGACGCCGTGCCGGAGGTGCCCGCGTGGATGTCCGCGGAGGCCAAGGACTTCCTGGCCCGGTGCTTCGAGAGGGACCCGCGTGACCGGTGGACGGCGGCGCAGCTCTTGGAGCACCCGTTCCTGGCGTCAGCGGGCTGCGGCGGGAAGACGGAGGAGGTCGCGGCGAAATGGGTGTCTCCTAAGAGCACGCTGGACGCCGCGCTCTGGGAGTCCGACTCTGACGACTCCGATGATGAGGGAGACATGTCAGAGAGCCCTGCCCAGAGAATCAAGGGATTGGCCGGCGCCTGCTCGGCCTTGCCGGACTGGGATTCCGACGAAGGCGACTGGATCCTAGTGCTCAGTGAGCAATGTGAAGCCTGCAATTTGGTGCCAATGAAAGAGGCGACCAAGGAAATGGCCGGCGAAGGCGAGCGCCTGGTGCTGAGTGAAGTGCTGGAAACAGAGGTTGAATTCGTCGCCGCCGATGCAGAGGGCGATGATCTTGAGTGCTCTGTAGCTGTAGGATCAACTGCTTCGCCAGTTGAGCAGCAGGAAAAGCTGTGTAGGGGTTCTTGGAGTGATCCATCTGTATTTGCTGTAGCAACCTGTCTCAAAATTGAAATGTCAAAGTCATTTTTACTGCCCAATTGTCTCCCCTTTACGTCCTCTGTTCTACAGTTCATTCCTCTAGATGGTTATCCGATTCATGACAATCATCTAGAACTGCCGAACTGGTGCCATGCGACGATTCCAGAAACATTGTTCTAGAGCAGACGGGCTCGCGAAGCAGTGACCTCCTCTGTCCCCCTCCCATGGGGCCATGCTAAAAGCAGTGACTTGGGGGGTGTTTGGTAAGGACTAAAAAACTTTAGTCCCGTCGCATTGAACATAGAATGAAAAAGAATGCTAATTAAAAGTATTAAATATAAATTAATTACAAAATCTATTACATAAGCTAGGACTAATTTATGATACAAATCTATTAAGCCTAATTAGTCCATAATTAGATAATATAATGCTACAGTAATAATTTAATAATTATGTATTGATTATAGGTTAATTAGGCTTGTTAGGTTCGTCTTGCGGGTAGATATAACTTATGTAATTAGTTTTATAATTAGTTTATGTTTAACTAGCAAGGTGGCCCGCGTAAATTTACGCGGATAGCTAGTTTTTTACTAATATTAGATTTTTTTAACTTAAATATAATTTTATTTAAATATCTGTTGTTCTATTATCAATACTGTTTGTCCAAGTGTGTCCAAACTAATTTATTATTTTTTATCATCATGCATGTGGCACATGGTATGAATTAATGATGCAGGCTTATATTTACTAATTATATTTGATATTGATTCTTTGATCAACTTATATTTTACTTATTTATTCAATTTAGAATTTAACTATTTATTTACTCTAATCAATGTACTTTAAGGGTTAATATAGATTATTAGATCTTATCAAAAACCAACAGTGTGTATTATTTTTATTTCGTTTAATATGGTAATAACATTATGTTATTAAGATTAACTCTATCAATACCTTTCAGACTCTCCAAATACTAAATGGAGTCTACCTCTATTTTTAAGGGCCACAGAAATGCTACAACTCCAGCAATAACCCTCGTAAATATAGGGCTTTCTATAGACCCCCGAGAATGGAGGTCTACTGAAGTGCAATTTTTTTCTGGACCCTCTAAACTTGTGACAGGGGCTTGTTGGATTTGCTGGAGTGCAACTTTTTTCTGGACCCTCTAAACTTGAGATAGGGGTTTGTTGGGTCTGCTGGAGTTGCTCTAAGATAATATATTGTGTGACCTAATATTGAGGTAGTGATAATGGGTAAGTGAATAAAGTAATCCATATAACTTTACATATATAAAATGTAACTTACTGACATGACATGAGATACTCCCTTCCTCACGGACATGAGAACTACCTCTACGAACTTACAATAGCGTAACACATGGCGATTGGATTAAAGTAGAAAACTTCTACAAAACATAATGGTGTTTGGGTCGTCTCACTTTACAAATTAGCGGTATGATCGGTAGCCTAGTTTTCTACAAAAATCAATGATCAGAATGACATACCATGAAGGAAAGCTTAACGAGGGAGGAAATCAAATATAGAGGGTAATCAATCACACCAGGAAAATGCTATCCAAAAACAATTATGAGAAAAATACTACTATTTTGCTAGTTATGCAATGAGAACTTAGACTACAGTAACCAATAGGTGCCTATCACGGTTATGGATCAATCTTTTACCTTTTTCCTCCTCCGGTAAAAGATGGAGTAATATATAGACATGGTTGATGCCCGATCTAGTGATTGATCGACAATAGTTTACAGTTGCATGATTATATCGGGCATTAAGAGAAGTATTTCTTTGCCCAGCCTGTTGTCACTCAACTTCTATGTCAACACATGTGCACGTCAAACACGCCTATCATCAAAGTTGTACGACACCTGAGTTTTTTTGCTTTGTTTTTCCTAAATTTGCTCCTGCTTCTTGCACCGACTCGTTTACGAAGACCATCAAACGGGATTGAGTGTGGGCAAACCATTTGATGATCTTCCATGAGTGCTGAGCATGACCATGGTGATGATCAATTCCAGCAGTGATTCACTTCCTTTGGATATGGAGAATTTTTCTCTCACGTTGTTCTCACAACCTTGGTGAACGCCCTAAATCTAAGCAACTTTCATCATTTACATGTGCAATTCAACATGGTGTCCTTTGCTCATGTTGAACGCTGCACCATCTTAGTTTCTCCGCTTTGTTTTTCCTCTCTCTGCTCCTTCTTGCACTAAGTCATTAACAAAGACCATCAAAAGGGTTTGAGTGCGGATAAACCATTTGATGATCTTCCATGAGTGCTGAGTGCGGCCATGGTGCTCAATCCCGGCAGCGATTCACTCCCTTCGGATAGGGAGAATCGTTATATCCTGCTGTGCTCACAACCTTTTTGAACGCCATAAATCCGAGCTCCTCTCATTAGGTACACGTGCAAGATCAACATGGTGTCCACCGCTCATTGTTGAACATTGCCTCTTATATGGAGAAACGTGGAAGGGCACATCGGGCTTCAGGCTATCCGCACTCGCCGTACTCTGTTCTTATCCTCTAAAAGGAATATTTGTGCCTAGTCACTGAGATTCTCTCCTCTATATTAATTTCTTTTGCATCTGTTATCTTCTATATCTCATATTATATACCAACTACTAACACGTGAGCCCACACATCTCTTTTTCTCCTTTTTTTACACCGACGCCCCCTGCTCCCCCCACTCTATCTCTCTCCCTCTATCTCCCCACCTCTCTCTAGTGGCGGCGGCGGTGAGGGGTGTCGGTCTCCCTGACCCGCAGCCTTCGGCCCCGCTGTCCTCCGGTGGCGCGCGGTGCGGCCGAACCCCAAACTCCGAAGGCACGCGGGCGGCTCCCACGGCGGCGACGATGGTGGACGGCCTCTTGGCGGCGGATGGTCGCGCGACAATGACAAAGGACTCCCGCGGCGGCTACAGACAGCCGCGCAGCCGCGGTGGAGGGCTCCCGTGGTGGCCGGGGACGGCCTTGCGGCGACGGCGGTGGACGGCCTCCCAGCGGCGGACGGTCGCACGGCGATGACGAAGGACTCCCGCGGCGGCCGCGACCAGTCGTGTGGCGGCAGTGGAGGGCTCCCACAGTGGCCGGGGACGGCCTTGCGGCGACGGTGGAGGCCTCCTACGACGACCATGGACGGCTATGCGGCGGCGGCGGCGGAGGGGCTCCCGGCGACCATAGAGGGGTGGCGGCGGACAGAATAATATAGACCGTTAGATCTTCATCAAATCTGACGACGTATATTTTTCTCTTTTTTAGATTAACGGAAAAATATAGACTGTTAGATCTTCATAAAATCCGACGGCAGATACTCGTCTCTTTAAACCGTTAGATCTTCATCAAATCCGACGACATATATTTTTCTCTTTTTTAGATTAACGGAATAATATAGACCATTAGATCTTCATAAAATCTGACGGTCCATATCCTTCTCTTTTTTAGATTAACGTGGGAATTTCTTGGCCCTCTCGGCGAACGTGGTGGCTCATTTTAACACTATTGTATTAATATAACTAGCAAGGTGGCCCGCGCAAACAGCGCTGATAGGTAGCCATTTTTTATAATAATATTTTAAATATCTATCACTTTTTATAAGTATTTTTAATTATTTAATATATTTTTTCTTTTGTTGTTTAATTTTAAGTTTTGTCATAAGAATTTTCTAATTATTCATTATCATTTTACTCTAGAAGTTGCAGATGAATCAACAATTTTTAGTGTATATGATTTTGGGTATGGGTCCAATGGTTACATATTTTGTAGATTAAGTTTTTTAGTCCAAACTTCGTATGGAATGATTGATGTCTCATTTTTTCAGCATATATCTTATATTTAGATTTGCCAATAAGGACCTATATGTATTCTATTTTTATTTTAGTTATTTTTCATGTCTATTTTTTCTCTATTTACTTTTTTATGTCCAAGTGTGCCATAGTTTGGGTCTATTTTTTTATTTCTTGAGGTTACGTGCCAAGGCAATTCAATCTAAGGTTATTTAGTTGAATATCCAATATTTTCCAAAAAAAAATTTATATAGTATGTGCAAAGTGTGTATATTTAAAAAAATAAAGAATGACACAAAAGAATATACTACTTAAGGAACTCGGCCCGAACAAAAAAGAGTAGCCCACATCTTCATTCCTGCCTACCCCACACTTATCCTAGTGGCAAAGTGGTCCATTTTAGGCCTTAATTCAATTTTCTAGCCCCTACATCTAATCGGTTCACTGAGTGACACAATTCCTACACCTTCTCTCATCTATATCAAGTGTCGTTCTCGTTCTTGAGACACAAGAACAATTTAGTTCAACCATGTAAAATATTTTTTACCACGATCCATGTTTCTTAATCTATTGATCTGGGAACTTTTTGGCATTGCATCCTGTTCATTTCTCCTTTGGAATGAAAAGTGAGCAAGCGTGGTGGTGGTGGCTTAGTGGAGGGCACACGTATCAAGGCCTCATGGGTTGAGGGCAGTGGGTACACAGTAAGGTGGCCCAAATCTTGTGCCCATCCCTACTCTAGATGTCTTCTTCAATGTCACGACGATTTTTGGTTTTGCGGCTTAAAGTTTCTTGCATGTGTTGTGGTTCCATCTAGATCTTTACCGTGCTTAGAATGAATTGCCTCTGTGACTTAGGATTTATGCTGCTTAAATGGAGAATAGTTTTTTAAGAGTTTAATTTGTGCCTAGTTTATTGTTTTTCATATGGTTTGAATTTTGTTCTGTATATTTTAAACCAAAAGTTTATTATCCATATGTGCAGTCTCTAGATCTTTGTGTATGTTCAGTTTACTACACCGTAAAAGCATTAGGCTTACATTAGATGATGCTTTCATTTGCATCACCTAAGTATGCAAGAATGCAATGACCTTTGACTTTATATTTTTGCTAGATGTCTTACTGGGTGCAACTGCACCTATCTACCGCTGACAGCTTTCCGCTAAACTGTACCGTACACCTGTCAGTGTGCTTCATTGGCATCTAGCTTGTTTGCCGTGATGGATTACCACCAGACTTCACTGAGTGATGATTTGTTTCCTACGTACCCTACTTGCATGCCCTAATGTATGGGCATCGATTTGTTTATTTCACAGGGCGCTCTCCAATTCAACACGGACTCTATTTATTTTGAAATTACATATAATTAGTAGTTGTATTTAGCCCAAAATAATTACCATAGACCGTTACATCATTATTAAATGTGATGGTGTAATAAGTTCCTTTTTATTTAGATTAACGTGAAAATTTCTACGCACTCTCAGCTAATGCGGTGCCTTTTTAACACTATATATTTTGGGACAGAGGGAGTAGTTCATATGAAAAATTAAATGAATAGGTTATTCATATTTTAATTCTAAATTAGAAAATTATGATTTGTGATTGATATGTACTCTTTTGGCTAATTTAGTCAGTTAGATCTTCATACAAATCCAATTGTTTGTATCTTTATTTTTTCTATATACCCGTAATAATATAGAATTTTTTAGAATACGTAAACTCTAACCGACGACGGGTCGCGGGGAAGGGCTCGCGCGCGGCCCGCCGCCACATACAGCCCCCGGCCGATTAGGATTCCATGTTTTCGGGGGAGGGAGGGCGCGGACCTAAAAGGGGTGGCCGGCCTGGCGGCGGCAACAATCACCGGGTGGAGGGCCGGCGGCGGAGGCGCGACCGGTCGAGCGGTGGTGGAATTTTTTAGAATACGTAAAGTTTAACCGACGAAGGGTCGCACGGAAGCGCTCGCGCGTGACCCACCACTGCATGCAGCCCCGCACGCCGCTTCCCCTGACCGGTTAGGGTTCCAGGTTTCCGGGCTGGTGGCCGGCTTGGCGGCGGCGACGGTCGCCGGGTGGAGGGCCGGGCGGCGAGGACGCCGCCGACCGGGCGGTGGGGGATCTCTAGTGGGAGGTGCCGACGGCAGGAGCGGAGACGGAGGGAATACGTAAAGTCTAACCAACAACGGGTTGCACGGAAGCGCTTGTGTGCGACCATCGCTTCATGCGGCCCCGTGCGCCGCTGCCCCCAACTGGTTAGGGTTCGAGGTTTCCCGGGCTGTGGCCGGCTTGGCGGTGGCGACGGTCGCCGGGTGGAGGGCCGGGCGGTGGGGGATATCTGGTGGGAGGTGCCGGTGGCGGGGGAGGGGGGTTAGGGTTCCAGGTTTCCGGGGCGGTGGCCGGCTCGGCGGCGGCGACGGGCGCCAGGTGGAGGGCCGGGCGGCGTGGGTGCCGCCGGCCAGGCGGTGGGGGATCTCTGGTGGGAGGTGCCGCCGGCGTGGGCGGAGACGGTGGTAGAGGAAACGACAACGATTGATTAGCTTGATGGCGGCGGTAGGCGCGGGCCGCCATCGGAGCCGGGGTGGAGGAGGCCGAATGGTTAGCGTGGCTGTTGTATTAATATAATAGATATAAACACGGCTTTCTCGTGTTATTGATTTTTCTTTGTCTATTTATTAATTATAGTCAGTCTTATCCATTAGGTTGATGTGGACCGTTAGATCTTTATAAAATTCGACGGCATATATTTTTTCTCTTTTTTATCATTGAAATAATATGGACCGTTAGATCTTCATAAAATCTGATGGCTCGTTTTTTCTTTTTATTTGGATTAACGGAATAATATGTACCGTTAGATCTTCATAAAATCCGACGGCATATATTCTTCTCTTTTTTAGATTAACGTGGGAATTTCTTGGTCCTCTCGACGAACGTTGTGACTCCTTTTAACACTATTGTATTAATATAATAGACATATGCTACTAATTATTACTTATTTGAGGAACTAAACTTTAGTCTCTGGAATCCAAACGCAGCATAGATCATGTCAGTAAGGGCAATTTGGAAGCATCACAGTTGCGGCTTTCTGGCCAATGTTGTATCTCGTCCGTTTACAAAATTCTCAGCCATTCGGGCAGCAATTTGGCGCACACTCGCCACATGATTCCGAGCTGATAACGATGAAGCTCACTCAGTCTGAATGGCATTCCACTCCGAGCTAAGCTAGCGAAACGGAGTACTCCTTCCTGCCAGTGGCCGGATCGATCCGGGGACTCGTGACAGTGGCTGGCTTTCGAAAATTTACTACAATTTGTCTGGATAAGTCTGGACATATTGGCACGCGGCCGGATACGCAAGTGACGGCCAAGTGGCAGCGTCTTCCAAACTTGGTGGGGGTGCACCGCAGGCAAATGTATAAAAATGAAGTTGGCGTACACGTTTGATGCCTGCTTGGTACACGTGGAAGCATAAATGGGAGAGGTCTCTTGAGCTTGTACAGATCCCCAAGGTTTCCTCACCGCGACACGCGTCCTGGGTTATGGGAATGCTCTTGCTTGAAACTTCTGTGCTCGTCATTTCTCTCAGCAGCACAACTACCTACCTACAGTAGGCAGCTAGTACTAGTACTCTGCTAAAATCTTTAGATTTTTGCCCCCAATTAACCCATCTCAGCTCTTACGTCAGCTAAACTGATCTGTTCTCCTCTACGGCAGATTCTTTGCCGGTGTCATGGAAAAGTGTCGCTATTTTTTTTCCACGAGAAGTAGAAGTCTCAAACAAAGAGTTACCATCACTTTGAAAATTCTGAGACTCCCTGAATATTTGTGCGCTACCTAGCTTGCGATCCCTTTCGCGGTCAGCAGGCACCGAGGTCATCCCATCCACGGCGCAGGAATTTGGTGGCCTACACGACGGCCTCATCAAGTTCGTCAGCAACCTTGCTGTGCGCCAACTAACGTAGCACCTTAGACGCCTAAACCCACACCGCCGCCAGTGTTCTTGAATCTTGGGAGCGAGCGAAGCAAGAGAGGGGAAATGCGTGGCGCACTAGTTTAGTCGCCTTCCTCTAGAACCCTACGCTGGTGTAAGCTCAGGAGGGCAAGAGCACCCAACCCAACCCTATATGTGCGTGCGTCTGGTAGGTGGTGTGCGTCCAGGTCAACATTCTGCATGCGTAGCGCCGGACACGATCTTTCTGCTCGCAGCCCGCCCCGGGGATTTGACCTGCATGCGCAGCGCGAGGCGGTTGTTAACCTCGGTTGGCCTGCGCGCTCCCGTGTGTAGTGTAGTCTAGTGATATATCCGCGGTAGAGCGAGGTTCATGCACATCAGCATGTGCCGTTCGAGAGAGGATGAACTTGTTGCCTTGCTGCCTACTGGCACTGACCAGTGGGAGATCGAGCAGAGTGAGTGAATAAAAATCTGGGCGAGGGGGCGCTGTCAGGTGGACGGGTTGGCGTGCCAAACTGTCGCTTCGCTCATCCTGTGCGCGCACTGCCGTTGCCTCGATCCTCTCCGAAAAGTCACGGGGAAAATCGGAAACCGGGGGGGAGTGTGGTGGGAACTGAAAAGTGTGAGTAAGAAACCCGTGCTGGTTTATTTATCTGAACAACATGTGATGATGACTTGATTATGGTTGGATCGCCTCGCCTGACGCTGTGTATATGTATACAATCCAGTGCGGTGCGGACTGCACCAACCTCCGCAACTAGCGCTGCTGCTACTACTAGTGTCCGATCGAGCAAAAGATACGCTGTATCGCAACGCGATTCGGCTCGTGCGCGATCTGCAGGCAGAACCGTGGACCGGCGCTGGTAGTCTTGCAGCGCTGTTTGTTTCTGAACTGGCTGTCCAGGGTCGATTTCAACTCTGAAACGCAAGCGGGCGTCGGTCGGCGGGAGCAGGATCGCGGAACGGACCGGGTTAATTTGGCGAGGGGAGAGGAGGCGACCTCGCGCTTGGACTTTGGGCTTGGTAATGCGCAGAAATGTCACTGCAGAGGAGTCCAGCAACATGTGCTTCAATTGAGGGGTCTTTTGTTTACGTTTAATTTTTAAACGGTTGACGAGTAGCGATCGATGCCAATCAATGAGGCCAGAGTCCACGTCCAATAGTTTACTACTAAATGCCTACGAACCTTTGTAGGTAGAACGTGCTGTGTTCTACTAAACCTTAGTCATACGAAACGAACGCACATGTCCAGTACGTCAAGACATGTGCCGGATCGGATCCATCATCACGCCGAACGCCCTCCAGACTGTTCAGGCAGCGCCAGCCTAACAGGCCCATAAATTAACAACGGAACTTTGGAACGTATCGAACGGCAACGGACTGAAACCGAACGTGCCATTGATTAGCGCAGAGGAGATGACCCCTTTATCCAACAGGCGAGCGAAAGAAAACATGCTCATCGTGGCAGCCTAACGTACGGCACCGGCCGGTCAGCTCCGATGATGACGGTGCATGCATGAATGCATCTCGTCACATCGACAACTTGCCGCCGGTTTGTCCGGGCGAGAAGATGATCAAATCAGAGGCCACGGCGCGACGCCGGCGTCCTACCACGTGTACGTCCCGTGGCCTCATGGAGATGCGATGCAAGGGCATGGTCGGTCGCTGTCGCCGGCGCCGGCGCCGAACGGGTGGCGCGGAGCGCGCGCGTGAATGCGTGATGCGACGCCGCGCCGCTTCTTCGATCGCGCGGGGCCTGTGACATCCGCACATGAGGCGAGATCGCATGTCCCTCCCCTGGATCAACGGGGGCCTAGTCCCACGTTTGTTTTCCGTGTTCGCGTCACGGCGCGCCTTCGGTTCAGCGCTGTGCTACTGGTGCCTAGTACAGGCTACACCACAATGCGCCACGAGGCCGGCGAGGTTTCGATCTCAGGGAAAAGTTCGGCCGGCGAGATATGATCCATCCATCTCTGTAGCTTACCAAGCTTTTACTAGATCGCCTTACCTAATGTGGTCCATCTAATGCATTTGTTTTGCCGAACCGGGGCTTTATTGTGTTTGTGCCAGTAAAATTGGCAACGGATCCGAAATTTCCCGTTCCAGTCGAAGAATGGGTTAGTTATTCTCAAAAAAAGAAGAAGAATGGGTTAGTTAAGCTGGGAATCTTTTGGTATCTATACTCTGTCCTTGAGTATCAAGAGGAGCGCGAAGAGGGCAGGGCATCTCACCCACATGAGGCCATGATAAGATTGGGGATCCTGCACAGCTTCCTCTAGAGAATCCGCAGACCCACCTCCACCGTCCACTCACTGGTCAGGTCCACGGACCATGGTTCCACGCCGGCCGTCCGTCCGTCGGAAAAGGGCGCGCGCCGAAGGCGAATACAGCAGCGCATTGGATCTCCCACGGAAGATTCGTGGCGTTGACATCCCATAGATCAAGTGATGTCCACTCAGATACAGCACTGTATATGCAACTGGGAACAATGCAAAGCCTGTGCGGACGTGACGTCGCGCCGATTCAGCATCCAGCGAGCATCTGATTGGCCATTTGGCCCTCTTCCTCTTCCAGCACGTTGAGCCGCTCGGCGAACAGACCTGCCTACTTTGCTCAAGGAGACGACCGGCTTGCCGTTCGCGCACGAGTTCGATCGTGATCGACGTCACCCGTGTGGTTCTTAACGGATTCGATTTGCTCCAGCGATCGCAGAGTGAGGCATACGCACATGAACGGTAAGGTTTTGCGCCAACCAGGTGATGGCAAAGACGGAAATTTTGAGCGAAATTCTTTTCATTGTTACTCTGTTTCTGTTACAAGCTCGGTGGGATTCCACCTTTTCGATCCCGTCGTGGTCGTACGGGCGCGGGATTTTATTTTCATGGTCGCCTAAATGGAGAAGCAAGTAACTGCCCTGACTAATTGCGGCGGAGGCGGCATCAGTTACTCCGGCGATGAGCGGGAGATGGAGATGGCCGCTGACATCTATGGCAGCAGTGGCGAAGAAGTGCTCGAACTCAACGTCTGATGATGGCTCCGCCCAGACGAAGTAGTCCGCGGCGGCGGCGTCGGCCTCTGTCGCCGCCGGCGGCGCGTCGGCGGTTACCGAGTGGTCGTCCTGCAGGTCGATCCAGCCTTCGTCGGAGTCCCAGTCGGGCAGGGTGGACGCGGCGCACGCCAATGCGCCGATCCTCTCGGCCGCGCCCGTCGACATCTCCTCCGCCTCCTCGTCCTCGGTGTCCGAGTCCCAGAACGCGCCGTGCAGCGTGCTCTTGGGGGACGGGAACTCCTGCTTCGCCGGCTGCGCGTCAAAGTCGCGGGCATCGGCGACGAACGGGTGCGCGGCGAGCTGCGCGGCCGTGGCGCGGGCGCCGGCGCGTCTCTTGAAGCAGCAGGCGAGGAAGTCCTTGGCCTCCGCCGACATCCATGCGGGCACCTCCGGCACGGCGTCCGTGTACCCGATCCGGTGCACCGCGGCGAGGAGGTCGTCCATGTCGCTCCATGGCGCGCGGCCCGTGGCCATCTCGACGACCGTGCACCCGAGCGCCCAGACGTCGGCGGCGGGGCCCTGCTCCTCCCCGCGCGCCACCTCGGGCGCCATGAACGCCGGCGTGCCCCCGATCGGGCGCGTCGACTCCGCGGGCCTCGCGCACCCGAAGTCGGTCAGCCTGGCGCGGCCGTCGGCGCCGATCACGACGTTCCTTGCCTTGACGTCCCCGTGCACGAGGGACAGCTCGTGGAGGTAGGCCAGCCCGCTCGCGATGCCACCGGCGTAGGCCGCGATGTCGCGCTCGGCGAGGCGGCCCCCGCTCCTGGCGGCCTCGTCGGCGAGCGAGCCGCCGGGGGCGAACTCGAGGAGGAGCTGGTACTCGCCGCCGGCCGCGGCGCGGGCGCCGAGGCAGGGCACGATGTGCGGCGAGGAGAGGCCCTCGAGGACGCGGCCCTCGCGCCGCAGCTGCGCGGCGGCGGCGGCGGCGCGCGCCGACTTGACCGCCAGCAGCTCGCCCGAGGCCTCGTCGGAGGCCAGCCACACCACGGCGCCCGACGCGCCGCGGCCCAGCGTGCGCACCCGCCTGAGAGTCTTCGTCATCACCATGGCTGGAATCTCAGTGGTCTCTGCTCGCGTCTCCGGCTGCGGTCTCAAAGGAATTGCTTGCGGGAGGAAGGAGAAGCGGATGAGAATTGGGATGGTGTTGGGTGTCTGGTGAGATTTATGCGTCTGGGGAGGGGAGGGGAAGCCGGGAGGTCTATTTCTACGGGCCGCGCGGGGGCGTGGAACACGTGCGGGAACGGAGCGAGGGGGTATTGGCCGCGTGCGCGTGTTTCCATGCGCGCGGCTGCCTGAGAGCAGAGCCTCGTCGCCCGCCTACCCCGTGCCCGTGGCTGCTTAGGAAGGTGTAACGAACTTGTAGGTAGGCGCGGCCCCAGTCGTGTTTTTTTCCGGTCTCCTTTCCGGCGTTATTCCTGCCGCCTTTTACTACTCGCGACGGCGGGGCCCTGATCGCATCCTTCTCAGACACTTGGGCGGCCGGATCTGATTGGCAGCCACGTGGTCGAGGCTAGACGGCTAGTAGCAAGCATATGATTTTTGCCTCGGCAGCTTGTTAGATGGAGCAGTAGTTCCGATGCCTACTCCCTCCTGCTCCAGCGGATAAGGCCTGAGATCTGGTCAGGACGGGAGATGGGATCGCGCCCCGTGACGCTACCCATGAATGGAAAGGCAGGCACATGAGAAAAGAGAGGACGTAACGCGACGGATCATGAGACATCAGCCCGCTTTTCTCTCGACGTGGATGTGCTCCGGAGGAGGGGCTGCCGTGGGGGCAATTCACAAGCCGATCGAGCTCAGCACGTTTTTGTTCGGCGGACGGCCGGGCAGGCGCGACGCGAGGTGTCAAACGGCGCTGACCCCGGCCGGCCAGAATATTCCGCCGTCTAGGGGATAAGCTCGCCGGATCTTTCGTCGTCCATGTGCGCCGGCAGCTGCGGTTTGGCTAAATGATGGTTACGGGCCGGGGTTATTTTTCTGGGCGACGCTTTACACCGTAAGCACGTGCACGGCATCATGTCAACATAAGCACGTACAGTTGTCACCGTCGTCGTCTATACTGCTGCGCATCTCAGATCCCCCGATCAAGGGGCGATTTTTTCTTTTTCCCGAGCGGTCGTTAGGGAAAAATAGCAAGATTTTACAGATTTGTGAAAGTTAACACAAGCACCTCTTGGTATCTTTCAAAAACCCTCGAAGGGGGGAAAAAGCATCATGCCTTTTTGGGCTTCACGAGAATGCATGAATGAATCAAAGCCATCAAAACGTGTGATTCTCTTCTTTTTCGCGTTTTGCGCTGGTGATCCAAGCAATTGAGCCACCGTTTCGTCTCTGAATCGGGAACTTCAGTTGTGATAGCCACTCAGCAGAGTTGCCCCAGAGTGTAGTTCACTGAATTCAGTCTCTCCTCCCCACTTGGACACGCATATATATCTTGGTGCTCGTATGATCAACTAGTCTTGCTTCACTCTTTGCAAATTGGGTGGTCCATATGGCTCCAAGTCACAAGTGCACCTTGCCAATAATCCATGCACTGTTGTAAAAAAATCCAAGTCGATTTAATCTGTACGCTGTACCCACAAGAAAGCTCGAACAACTCCTCATCAGCATTCTTTGCCTCCAAGCTTGTAACACCAACCGTACTGCACCTTTCCAGACTACTGACCCAGTTCTATATATTTCCACGCCTCCTTCCCGTTGTACACTTGTACCGAAGATTCGTTGAACCTGCTGCTCACAAATCATCGTTGTTTCCATGCACGTGCCTTCGAGTTTTGCCTCACTTATACGAACTAAATTTAAACGGCATTTGACTAGAAGCTGCCTGACTTGGCTTGCAAAAGCTTCCACCGAAGGACGGATCTTGAAAACTGTATGTATATTGCAGTCTTGTGGGATGAGTATATAGTTGGCACGTGGACCTAAAAGATGAGAATTTTTCGTATGACTACATATGCTGCATATTTGAACAATCACCGTTCAGTCTCGCCTGTGGACCCCCAGCATGCACAGCGTTGTTGTGAGAAAGAAAAACGGATTATATTGTTCAAAATATGATGATAGAGTCCGCTGCTTATTGATAAGCGTAATTGTGCACTTCAGCCAGTCTTATCCCGCAGACGGCCGCAGCGGCGGAGCAAGGAAAAAAAACTAAAGGGGGCCGGGAGGAAGGTCAAAATTTCCATGATAATCATCATAGGTATAGAAATTAATACAACGATCAAGTATATTTTTCAATACTTCTTTCATCATTTCTGCTAGAATTATATTATCACCAATGTCAATGTCGAAGATAACAAAAACAAGCTACACATACATTTTATCGAATAAACACAAAGCCGGCTGGATAACCCAAAGCAATACGGGATCACGACACAAAACGAAAGCCATGCTATCAGACCGGTAGGCAGATGGATGATAAGATAACGTTTAGCTGCCACAGCTCGCTAGCACCTTAGACTATCTGCACTGCAGAACGGCACCGTTTACGGTATCCCAGTAGCGTAAGGTTAAACGCAAAAATTTGCTGCAGCACGGGTCGGCACTGCTTACGACAAGAGACCGTAAGGCTCACGTTACGACGAATGCAGCGTAATGCTAGCGTTGCGGTAAAGCCTGCTACAGCCCAACTTTTTCTTTCCTCACATACGGAATAAAGTAAAGAATGTTGTAATATTTTTAATTGAAGATAGTAGTTAGAAGTAGACGAATAAAATATATAGTTGTTGTATATAGAGTAAATATATAGAGTAACATGAGTCCGGGAGAAGCTGATGTAAAGTAAAAAATCTTAGTGACGTGGCTAAAATATTTCTCTTAGAGTAAAAATATAGATCAACATGAGTGCAGATAGCCTTAAGGGTCCGATCATAGCTGGTCCTCCCTGCATTCCCACAGCATTAAGGTTAGCGCCAATGCCGTTAAATTTGGGAGGTATAAACCTTTGGGCCCTCCCTAATCTAGTTTCTTTTTTTTGACCGGATAATCTAGTTTCTTAATGCCACTGGATCGGCTCAATTCCAACTCTCCTACCCCTTCGACTGTTCTTCTTTCACCGAAGTACACGCAAAACGTATAACACAACCAGCTTCTCCATCAACACTGCCGGTGCCTACGCCTCCACCAGTCGACGTCGTGCCAAATCACTCCCATCCTATCTCGGATTTGCCTTGGTTCTTGCTTCTGCGGCTGACTCCCTCGTGGCCTTAAAGTTTAGAGACTATTACTGCAGGATGCAGCTGGGGTCTCCAAAACAATTGCGCATTTGCCTTCATAGCTGAACGATGAGACGAGGATGGAATAAAAATTTAGGGTGCGTTTGGTTGATGACCGTAGCGCGCCACACCTTTATGTGCCTCCTCGTTTGCCTTGAATATATTTTATTATTTTTTGTTGTCGTGTTTTTCTTTTCCTCCCGGTCGTGGCCCACTCAAATGGCCTTAGATTGACCATGCTTCAACCGGACGGTCCCCAAAGTCCTCATCGTGAGGACCTGGCTTGGGAATGAAGGGCCGCTCGCTGTCGGCTCGGCTCCCTCCACGGTCGGCTCCATCACCCGAACGCTACACAGGAATATAGGATCAACAACATGTACAGCTCAGATCCTACTCGACCTCCTGTGAGGGGACTTCGGTAGGCCATGGCGGTGGCGTAGGACACCGGTGATGATAGCTCCTTGGGCTCTCGATGGCAAAAAAAAAAACTCAGACGTCTGCCTGGGGGCCGGCCGGCTGGGAGTCGATCGCCCGAGTGTGAAGAGAGCCGAGCGGAAGGCGAGCGGCCCTTTGTTCTCGAGCGTCGATCCGTCCGGGCCTCCACACGGCAGAAATCCAGGACTGGTCTTCACGGTGAGCCCTATGGGGACCGTCCCCACCTAATGCCCCTGCCTCCCATGAGGACGAGGTTGAAGGGAAAAAAAATTAGGTGGGGACGGTCCCATAGTATAGAGTAACCTCGTATTAGTTGCCTCCTCATCTCCATCTGACTACCCTATACCAAAACTAAAATTTTAGTATATAATTAATTTTAACCGTTGGATCCTTTTATATTACTCATTTTCAACACTGGTATAGAGTATAGAGTACCGTGAGACCTCCCGAAGACACCCTGTAACCTCTGCTTCCTATTCTTGCTGAGCGAAGGAGCCTCTGCTTCCTATTCTTGCTGATCAAATCCTTCGCTGGCTCAGCTCCTGGTAAATATCTACACTTAGATGGAACATTGAAGCAGCATCGACGCGAAATGTCAACAAAACGGCCAAATTGGCACGAGATTAAATTTATTCTCCACCTCTCGATTGCAAGGACAATCGAGTTCCACAGTTTCGCCCCGGTGACTGGCAACCGGGCGCAGATACTCTAGATTGCTGCCTACACTAACCCTAAAATGTCTCTGGCACTTGAGAACATCATCAGCGATTCCTACATTGCTGCCTACTCTCACCCTAGGACATCTCTGGCACTTGACAAAGCCATCATCAATTCCTGCGTTGCTGCCTACGCTCACCCTAGAATGCGTCTGGCACCTAGCAAAATCATCAGACTTTCCTACATTGCCTCCTGCACTCACACTCGAATGCCTCTGGCACTCGATGGAATCATCTCTAACTCCTACACTGCACGTAGGAAACCTAACGGCGCCGTCCATGACGACGACGTCGAGATCAACCACGGCAGAATCCAAAGTTTCACTTGTAAGGGCAGAACCAGCACCGGTCGTCGCCGTGGCTGCCGGTGTCTCCGAGACCCGGGAGCACTCGCTGCGCACTTCGATCCAGCCTTCCTCTGAATCCCATTCCGGCAAGCTTGACAAGGGACTCGCCAATGAGCTGATCCTTTCGACCGCTCGCTCAGAGGCCTCCTCCTCCTCTTCCTCGTCAGACTCCCAGAATGCCGCATTGAGTGTGCTGTTGGGAGACGGCCAGTCCTGCTTGGCCGCCGGATCGGCGTCGCAGCAGGCGGAGGCGAGGAACGGGTGCTCCAGTAGCTCCGCCGCCGTGGGTCGGCTGCGGGGGTTTCTCGCCAGGCACAAGCGCAAGAAGTCCTTCGCCTGCGCCGACAGCCATGCTGGCGGCTTCGGCACGGCGTCAGTGTAGCCGATTCTGTGAACGGCGGCGAAGACGTCGCCCACGTCGCTCCACGGCGCGCGGCCGGTGGCCATCTCGATGACGGTGCAGGCGGCCGCCCACACGTCGGCCGCCGGGCCTGCTCCTCGCCGCGCGCCACCTCCGGCGCCATGAACGCCGGGGTCCCGCCGACGGGCCGCGACGGCGACGGCGACGGCTGGGCGGGCCGCGCGCACCCGAAGTCCGTGAGCCTGGCGTGGCCGTCGGCGCCGATCACCACGTTCCGAGCCTTGACGTCACCGTGCACCAGCGACCGGCCGCGGAGGTACGCGAGCCCGCGCGCGATGTCTCGCGCGTACGCCCGGATGGCGGGCTCCTCGAGGCTGCCCCCGCTCCGGGCGACCTCGTCGGCCAGCGAGCCGCCTGGCGCGAACTCGAGGAACAGCTGGTACTCCCCGCCGGCGGCGGCGCGGGAGCCGAGGCAGGGCACGATGTGCGGCGAGGAGAGCCCCTCCAACACCTGCCCCTCGCGCCGGAGCTGCGCCGCGGCGCCACCGGCGGCGGCCGCCGACTTGACCGCCAGGAGCTGGCCCGAGGCGTCGTCGGAGGCCAGCCACACGACGGCGCCGGACGCGCCGCGGCCCAGCGTTCGGACTCGCCTGAGCTGCTTCGCCACGGAGGGATCCATGCGTTCCTCTGTTGGCGATTCTTGCTGGATGGATATGATGGGGCCCGGGAGGAATGCGAATGGCGTGTGGAATCTATGCCCGGGAATGGATTGCCTTCCAGCGAGGTAGGGGGAGGTCTATTTATACGCCACCCTGGAGACGCATGGAACACCTGCGGATGCCGAGCTCCGAGCCGCGCGGGAGGAGGGATTTAGGAAATCGGCGGCGTGCGTCCCGTGCGCGGCTGGCTGCGTGGAGAGCTCGGCCGGCGGAAGGCGTAACGGGCTTGTAGGCCCCCGGTTCTAGTGGTGCTTTTGGAGCACTTTTCCGGCGTTTCTCCTGTGCCTACTATTGCTTCTGACGGTTATTGTTCGTCAGCCGCCGCAGCCTCAGGAGGCCGGTTGCTAATTCGCGCACCCTTCCCGATATGGTTTGTACCGTGACTCCAAAATCCAAATGCTCACGTTCTAGAAATCCCTACCCTCGTCCCTTACCAATTACCATGCTCTTCCATTGGTAGCTCAAAAATTTTGAGACAAATTTTTGAACAAAATCTGATAAAGCTTAATAGTTAAATTAATTTATGCAACCACATTTGCCGTCATGGAATAGATAAGATTAATTTAATACCTCCCCGGTTACATATAAGTGTTGTTTGTTTTAAGTCAACTATTTTGAACTTATTTAGTTGCAAATCACTTTATAAAATATAAATTTTAGTTTTATAAATGTATACTTTTACAATATTTTTATATACTTTATAGCAGAATATATTAGTTGATGCTGTATTTTGGAGATATTATTTGATCTCTAAAATGCCATTTATTTGTGAGCTGTGACTGGAGTAGGTAAAAAAATTATTAAAGCGCAACTCAGTTTAAGATATTTGTATCTGATACGGTAGGAAAAAGCTTACATATATCTAACTATGGATTTACAGGAATATTTACCCATCACGTAGGTGGTGGTTGCTGATAAGGTGGAAACGGGAACATGGACATATATGGATGATGATGTTTTAGTGGGATGGGGCAAGGGATATAGCGTGTGTTTGGTTTGCAAGATGATCCAATCTAGAATCATTCGATCCAAACACCGAACCTCATCTATCCATTTGGTTTGAGTCGTCACTAGGACGTGTCATGTGGTGCTGTGAGGACCATGTGTGTCCGAGGACCGGTGGATGGTCGCTTCTCAGTGTGATGAGTGATTGACAACGGTGTGTGGACTGACTCTTGGCCTAGTACTGCAGGTGTTGGTGCGACTTGGTTTGCGTTGGTGCAGGTGAAGAACAAGCGCGAAAGGTCTTAGCCAGAGAGTGGCCTCCGAGGTGTGGAGAGACAAGTAGGCTTGGTTCGAGGGACCCGGTGGCCAGACGGGATCAAGTGCAGTCAACATGGTGCAAGAAGAGAAAGACGAGGTCGTGGACTTGGAGCCGGTGCAAGGTGGCGGCTAACGACCGAATCTTGTACGCGGAGTTTGATGGTTGGGCCACAAAACCATCGGAGGAGGGTTTCTCGGTTTGGGCCTCAAAACCGAGCCCGAAGGCCCAACGTGACGGAGAAGGTGATCCGGGCGCGTTCGGGAAGCTTCGAAGCGGTGGACGCGTGGCGGGATCCGGGAGCTTGCGTCGGAGGGAAGCAAGGCCGGATGGACGGCGTGCCCAGCCGGAGGAGTTATCTACAACTTTACCGTTTTGCCCGTGAGGGCGTGTATCGAAGAGTTAAATTGTAGGGGTAGTATGGTCACTTCCCTTCACCAGGACACTTAATATAAATAGGAGGTGGAGGGGATGGCAAATTATCTCTCTGGAACCCTAGTTCATTTCTTTCTTGCTTCTCTAGGCTAGCCCGTGCTTCATGTCGATCTTAGCGGGAGGATGTTTGGGAGGTTGCTAGCCTTGTATAGAATCTGACCTTTGTTTGTTGGAATGAAATCAAGTGCTAGTTGAATCTCTTTGTTTCTCATCGAGTTCCTTTTTGTGCTATTTTCGTTCTTGGCTCGATTCTTCGTTTCTAGACCGTTTGGCTCCGGATTTGTTTGAGGGGATCATGGGTGAGTGCCTTGCGCCTCTTTGTGTGTGATCTTGCCCTTTCAAACGCCGGGAATCGGTCTCGATTCGTAGTTTTTGGGATGAACTCGTGAGAAGGTGTTCTTCCGTGTGATCCGCGATTTCTCGAGTTGTAGGGAGTTAGAGGCCGAGATTTTTGGGGCATAGCTTTCCCTTAGGGTGCTAATCATCTCCCCAAAGTTTCGTCTCAAGAGCTCTAGCCGTTTGGGAGATCCGGTGATGGATTTGGGAGGAGAGATCCGCGGGTTACTGTAGCTGTTCGTTCTGTTCGTCCGTCGTGTTTCTCGGATGGTCCGCGCGGGGTTGGCGGACGGTCCGCGAGGTTGCCGGACGGTCCGCATGTGATTGGTGGACGGTCCGTGCAGAAGAGTTCGACGGTGTTGTCTTGGATTTGGCTAAATGTTTTCACGGACGGTCCGTGTGACCACCTCGGACAGTCCGCGACACTGGCGGACGGTCCGCGGTAGGAGCTCGGACAGTCCGTGAAAGGGCCTGGAGCTACTGGAGATTTGAGGTAATTTTACGGACGGTCCGCCTTGTCTATACGGACGGTCCGCCGTGACCACGGACAGTCCGCGACCCCTGAGCGGACGGTCCGAGCTGACCCAGGCAGATTGCGAATCGTTTTGGTTCTTGAGTTGTGTTTTCGCTTGTTAATTTGTTCTAGCTTGTTCCTAGGGTTGGTAGGTCCTCTGTGACTACGCTACCTTGACAAGCTTGTGAGGAATCTTTGGCGAGTGACTTTGGGACATAGGCCGAGTTTCGAGAAAAAATTTTATCGGCTCCCATTCACTCCCCCCCTCTCTGGTCGCCACTTCGATCCTTCATGCTGCCCTAAACCAACGACAGAGGTTGTCCTCGCTTCTCAAAAAAACGGCGAACCGGTAGGGTGTTGAACCAGCTCATGCCGGATGAGCACAATCCACTAAGCAAACTTCCTAATAGTATTTTGGATTATCGTGTTGTTGGGCCTGAGGTTATGAGTAATCTAAATGATATGGCTCTCATTAGCAATGGAAATATACAACGGAATAATACAATATGAAAGATGAAAGTCCCTTTAAAGATTAAGATATTTATGTGGTACTTAAAAAAGGTGGTCCTTATGAAGGACAATTTGGCTAAGAGAAACCGGAAAGGAAGTAAACGATGTTCTTTCTGTTCCAATGAAGAAACAATTCAGCACCTATTTTTCGATATTCATATGGCCAAATTTCTCTGGAGGGCTGTACGGATTGCTTTTAACTTACAGATTCATTATAGCTTTGATTATATGTTCAATAATTGGCTTGTAGGGATGGATGGAAAGTTAGCCGGAGCGACGGCCCTATGTTGGGCGCTATGGCTCAGTAGGAATGATATGGTTTTTTGACAAATCTTCAATTAAAACTTATTTGCAGGTAACGTTCAGAGGGACTTACTGGCTCCGGCTCTGGGCACAACTACGACGGCGTGAACAACAAAGACAAGCAATAAAAGATGCATGTCAAGCACCGGAGGTTTTGACTATGCGTCTCTTTGCTCACCATGGATGGAGGTTTAGCAATAGGATTGCATTGTAATTCTCTCATCAAACTATGTGGTGTGTCGTATTTTGGTAATATTTGAGTTTGCAGGCGGAAGTGCTACAATTTTGTATTTGAGGCCGTAGCCAAACATGGTCAAGGCTGAAATTTATCCATTATCTAAAAAAATGAGTAATCTAAATGATATGATTCTGCTTGTTAAAGGTCACAAGGATTGAATTGTGGGGGCGACAGACCATAACATTATCCAAAGTTATATGTCTTAAATCATGAGAAGTTTCGGCTAACAAATTTTTTACTATGCTAGTGTGGTTCTAGTTAGATAGGGCCATGGTATCGGAGGTTTTCTTTGTTGTTGGCATGTTTACAATGCAAGTGCTACTTGTGAGGGAAGCTATGAGGATGTGAACATGCCATTTTTCATGAGATGGAGGACCACCTACTGTGGGAGGGTGGGCGGTGAAGTTAGCATGTTGCTTGGCTACTACGAAGAATCCAGTAGCAGGTAAGTCACCGGGAATAAGATAGGTAAGTAGGCGGAGGTAGCAATTGTGGTGACGTGTGTTACAAAAAGAAGGGTGTAGCTTCAATAGCAAATAGAAGAAATAAGGATAATTGTTGGATTAAAATTGTTAGACTATGTTAAAAATGAAAGGTGGTTTTTAAGTGAGCGTTGTATACTCCTTTTCTTTTCTACTTCTTGTTTATTTTTAAACCATATACGTGCACATGCACTGTCAGCGTGGGTCAAAAAATGGCGAGGTTGTGTGAAATCATTGTCCTTCCAGTTTAATAAAATATATGACTTTTAGAATGAGGTAAATGAGGTAACATCGTATGTTAAAACAAACTGATTTGTTGGTACAGTTTCTTGAAGGTGAGTTTGTGTGAGCATCTGTGCTGTGCTGATCTTTCGTAAAAACAAACATTGTATGTTAAAAATGATAAATTATTTATATTTGACCTTTTTCATAGCAGGAACAGGCGAGCTTAAAGAATTTTCACTCCGGTGACGAGCAAATGGGAGCAAATACCATACTACACACGGTACAATGATAATGTAATGTCCCTGCCACCTCATGGATTCATAGGCAATTCGTGCATTGCACTTATGAAACCTAATGCATGGCACCTGAAAATCAACTTGGGTAGCATCCAGCGTTTCGTTCGTAACGCCAAAAAACTGCACCGGCTACCTGAGGAGCAGGGGATTGCTAATATATGAGCTTATCTTTTCCGCCCCGCTCACCGGCTGGCTCCTGCCCATCCGCTTCGTAGTCCTCGTCGTCCAACTCCCAAGAGGCCAGGATGCCGCGTTTAGTGTGCTCTTGGGGCACGCCCCATCGTGCTTCACCGGCGTTGGGGCTGGGGCGGCCGGGTCGGGTTTGTTGCCAGGCACATGCCCAGGAAGTCCTTCGCCTCGGCAGCTCGACTGATAGGCACGCGGGCAGCTCCGGGACGGGGGTCCGTGTAGGCGATCTTGCGAACGGTCAGGATCGACGTCCCTCTGCGGCGCGGCGAAGGTGGTAGTCTCGATCAAGGTGCAGGCCTGAGGCCAGCGCCCACTCTTGACACGTCATAGCCGGCTGGGGTCCTGCCGATCGGCTGCGACGGCGGAGACGGACCTCGCGCACCCGATCGAAGACCGTGAGCCCGGCGCGGCCACCCTCGCCGATCACCGCGTTCCTCTTCCTGGAATCCTGGCCGTGATGTCGTACGTCCCGCGACTATCCGCGGAAATACGCCGGCCGGCAGGACCACGAACTAGCCGGCTTGACTCCCAGCAGCCGAGGCATCGCCGGCAGAGGCCGGCCAGCCACACGACGACGGCGCCCGACGAGCCGTGTCCCGAACGAGCGGACTCGCCTGATCTGCGTCGATCGCCACGATGGCATTGGCAATTGGCATCCACGTTTTTCCTGTTTGTGCTTATACAAGTTGGAATCCGGGAAGAACGTGAACGGCGTGTGTGTGCTTTGCAACGAGGTGGGTGGCGGTCTATTTGTAGTTTTGTACGGGTCGAGCGTTGAACACCTGGGAAACGGAGCAGCCGGAGGCCTGGAGGAATTTAGGAAATCGGCGGCGTGCGTCCCGTGCCCGGCTGCCTGAAGGCCTGAGCCGGCGGGCGGAGGAAGGCGCAGCGGACTTATAGGCCCGGTTCTGGCCATTGTTTTTCAGCACTTTTCCGGCGTTTCTACGCTGCCTTTTACCTCGGGACGGTTACGTGCAGCCCGTCTGTAAAAGCCCTCCTGTGCAGATCTGGTTCGGATAGATGACGCGTGGCGCCTTCAACAATCGGACGGCAACTGTTTTGCCTGTGCTCATCCTCCCGACGGCTCATCTGCAGTGGCCTACTTGCAGCTGGAGCCGAGCTGCAACAAATTGGAGCCGAGGGTAACAAAAGAAGAGGTATTCAGTATTCTGCCGTCGGACTTGCAAATTTTACAATCTACACCGTAGCTTCATCCGCCATGCCCTAGCAGTCACAGTAGTCAGCTAGCACCTGCCATGGAGACCGGCGTTGTTCCCGCCTCCAGAGAGGACCTTACTGCGGCCAGCAAGGCCAAAGAGGACCCGACAACTGATGCAAATGCATTCGAAGCTTCAATCGCCGGTGATCATGATACCTTGGTGTGAATCAGATGCCAATTCATAAATATTTGGTTGCTATGTGAACTCAGCTGTATTGTTTGAGAAGGAACAGCCATTTATGAGGCTATTTTTTTGTTTAAGAAATATCTGTCCTTCTTTATTAGTAAAAAAGGAATCAGACATTTTCTGAAAAAATTTAGTATGCAGATGAACCAGTCATTCACATGAAGAGGTCATTTATTCCAGTTTTGACCATTTTAACATGTGAAGCATACACATTCCTTTATTTATTAAAAAGGAATCGGATTCTATATTAACACATCCATCACTACACTTGTATATTACAGGAAGACTTGTATTTCAGAATATCCAAATGACCATCGCGCTCAAGTTGGATTTTCGGAAAGCCTTTGATTCCATCGATTGGGGAGCCCTCGACGCTCGCGGCTTTGGGGGAGCTTGGCGCGCCGCCTCCCTCGCCATGATCCTAGAATGCCTGGTGTCATCCTCCCCCATACTTATCTGGGGTTGCCGCTCTCCACATCGAATATCCCGAGGTCAGTCCTGGACTCCATGGCGATCAAGGCGGAGCGGTCGGTACCGGGGTGGCGCGCCGCATTGCTGTCCAAGGCCGGGCGCCTCACGTTGGCAGAGAGTGTGCTCATGGCGCAAGCCATTTACGCCATGTCTACGCTCCCGCTTCCTCTCTCCACCATTGCCAAGCTAGACCAACCGAGGAAGGGGTTGTTCTGGGCCGGCGCGCCAAAATGCAGCAGTGGCACATGTCAAGTCACTTGGGAATTGGCGTGCCGGTCCAAGGAAGACAGAGGGCTTGGTCTCAAGGACCTGGCAACTTTGAACAAGAGTCTTATGTTGCACCATGTCCACAAGTTCTTCGCCGGGGAAAGCAATCCATGGGCGGACTGGATTCGCTTTTGGTACGACGGTGGCCGGGCGGAGATCGACACGCCATGCTGGAGCTACATCAAGAGTCTCATCTCGCAGTACCGTGGTGTCACGAAGCTGGCACTGGGCAATGACGACACCACCTCCTTCTGGAATGACTACTGGATGGAGGTAGGAGCCCTCGCTGGCGTGCTTCCGGCCCTCTACTCTCATTGCACTGACAAAGAGGTGACGGTGGCTGAGGTGGTGGGCGCCGGGGGCTTTTCGCCCCACTACCTGCAGCCGCGACTCATGGCTGCCGCTCACGAGGAGGAGGCCTATCTCCACGACGCACTCGCCGTCCTCTCCTTGACGCTGCAGCCGGACGAGCGTCGGCTCCATAGCACCAACAGCCGTCAGTCAGCTGCCCGGGCTGGGGATTTCTACGCCCTGCTGCTGATGCTGGTAGGCGGTGCGCCCTTGTCGTACATCAACTGGGAATGCTACGCTCCCAAGAAAGTGGAGGTCTTCTTTTGGATTCTTCGCCACGGTCGCACATGCATGTGGGACTGGCTTCACCGCCACGGGGTGCTGGACTCCTCCGATTGTCCCTTCTGCCAGGGCACGCCGGAGACGGTGCCGCACCTGTTCGCCACTTGCCTGCACCTTGCGGCCCTTTGGGCACGGCTCACCCCTGGCCGATTGTCCCCCGAGACCGCCTGCACTGTCATGGAAGGGCTCCGCGATGACCTGAGTGGCATGGCACCGGCTCTGGCGCACACGGGAGTGGTGGTGGTCGCCTGGGTGATCTGGAAGGCGGGGAACAAGATGGTTTTTGACGCCGTGTTCCTCTCGATGGAGGACGTCCTCCAACAGCTGCTTCGACACATCACACTCTTGGTCTGTGGTGCCCCCCCCCCCCCCCCCCCCCCCCCCCCCCCCGCCTCGACACTGAACTATTCTGCAAGAAAAGAAACGTATAAAGAATTGAACAAACCAACTTTCCTAAACATGTAGAAATCAGATAAAAAGCCATACTATTTCAAGCTACCAAACATAAAACTTTTAGAATCAAGGCAATGTTAAATTACAATACCTTCTTAATCGCACTTTCAATAAAATCCAGAGCAAGAACATTGCCAGCGGTTTTTGCAAGTTCTCCTGTGAAGCAACTTATTCCAGCACCAAGCTCCAGTACTGATTTTCCTTCATACGACGGAAGTAAAGACATGACCTGAAGAAAACGAGCACAACCATATCAAAATGTTAATCTTGAAAGCCCAGGAGCACCTTCTCTGGTAAATCCAAATGATGTCTACTTAATGCAAAATTAAACAGGAAAGTTGGTTTGTCAGCGCCTCCTTTAAACAACAAATTGATGTACAATGTAATTGCAACGCCTGAGGGTCGGCCTTACCTCAAGTGACAGGACTGGGACAGGATTTCACTGTTTATAAAATGCTAAGTAATTGTAGGCATACCTAGAAGTAATATAAGCCAACTGTATTGCCCTGATCACTGAATGCATGCCTCCCAATGTACAACTTGATTTGGACTATTTATTTGTAGTTGTAACAAATTTAATGCAAAGGAGCTAATTTCACCTATAAGCATAGAACAAATCAAATATAATCTGATATACAGAAAAGGGTGACGTATTTCTATGTCTGAATTTATATGCCTTTTATGTTATTCAGCTTAACCTTTCTCCAATGCATTACATCTACTTTCACATTTATCTAACATAGTAAGCTGTAGGACTTGCTATCACACCATTTTCTTTTATGAATTGATACATTGATAGCAGAAAAGTTGTTATCAAGAATAGTGTTGATTAATTTGGTTACACAAATGCATCAACACATTTCGCTTCGATCTTGCTGATACAGATTAGCTTAAGTATTCTTATGCTTTATGCATTGAAAATCTAAGGGAGTGCTTACTTGTTCTATAAGGGAGTGCTCTTACAGAACATGATGGAAATTTAAACAAGTGAGCAAACATCCTAAGATTCTTAGAAGAAGTGATTCAATGTGTATCTACATGTGTAAAGACAAGAGGACAAGTAAATATTCTTCTAAAAAACAGGACAAGTGTAGATGCATAAAAAGTAGAATTTAATAAATGTAAAATATTTATATTTTCAAGCCATGTATCCAATTTAAGTTCCATTTGAAACTCGTAATTGTTCTCTTATATGAAATTTGTTTGTGACGTGGACACATTTGTTCTTTAAATAAAATAATTTGTTTGGTACGTGGATACATCTATTCTCCAAATAGAAAATTTTGTTCACGACGTTGGCACGTTTGTTCTCTAAATATAATAATTTATTCACACATGGAACTATTTGTTCACGGTTTACACTGATTTGTTCATAATATTAAACTAGTTATGTGTCATATTTAATACTCCATATTTTATTCACAAGAAACAATCATATGTTCCTTTTGTCCAAGTTATTATTTGCGGTTGTACAAAATGTGTTAGATCTTGCCTATCAATATGAGTAGACCATAAACCACATGATCTTTACATAGCCTACACATGATGAGTCTATTAATGCAGAAATCTTAACTAATTGTTACCAGCATTAGCGGAAGCCATGCGAGACGCTCCAGCCGTAGAGAAAGTAGTCGTACTCGTTGGTGTTGCGGTCGTAGCGGTGTCCATCCATGCACCAACGACACTACCCCGGACGAGGTCAAGAGCTTCTGCTCCACCTCCAGCACCTTTAGCAACCAGGTTTAGGTAGCTAATCATGAATTAGGATTAATCACGTGATTAGTGAGTAGTCACTGCTCATATTTATAATGTTGTGGGGGCGGAGCCTTGACCTCATATGGAAACTCATTTGGGCCCACCGATTGCAACCCAAAATGTGATTAATTACCTTAATCATGATCTAATTGCATTCAGGTGGTTTAAACGTTTTCCTGATATGTTTGTTTCGTTAGGAAATCACATTCCAACAAATATTCTACCTTCATAAATAAAGGAAAAAGTCTACCTAACCCCTTTACCTATTAATACTTGTCTAATTCCATGTAGTTTAGGGTGTGAAATAGCCTTTTAAACATGTTTGCCACATCACATCCATGTGTAATGCCATGTAGGCAAAACCACCTCCGAAACCATCCTAGGGGGTTATTTGTATGGTTTTGGATAGTTTAAGAGGTAGTATATCTGGTTTTATAGGTGTGGGAGTTAGTAGACAAGCATTAATAGGTAAGAGGGTTAAGTAGACTTTTCCCATAAATAAATATTCGTAAAAAATATTATCTAAACATCTTATCATAGTCAAGTGCGGTTTATTTTAAAAATCTTGTAGAAAAGTAAATATTATGGCGCAATTGAAATTGAACTTGAACTTGAGATTTATGCCTTTTTTTTGTTTCAAGTCTCCGTGTATGTGCATGGTTCCAGCAATCTCAAGTTCCATGCTCCTTTACTCTATACTCTGTGGGCGCTGCTAGTTGTGGGCTATGGTTAAAATGGCTGCCGGTGGCGGCGTCTTCTGTGATGAACTGTCATGTGCAAACATTTCAGCTAGTGCTTTGTTGCAATGGAGTCATTGATGAAATAAAGTTATTATGGCTTTCCATAAAATTCGATCTCCTGCTCCGTTTAATCCCCCTGTTCATACTGTGCTCACGCTTAATTTTCATCTGTCGGCGAGACAGGACACGATCAGTTGTTCCACGCTCAACAGTCAACACGTGCAAGAGTACTAAAAAGATTGACACATTTACCGTCTCGTTAGGAAGAGCATAAATTACAATACGAGGAATAAAGTAACGGTTTGCCCCAGTTTTTGTGTTGTGCTGCTCTGCCTTTTTTTTGAAAAGAAGAAAACCATTGCTTTTCTTGAAAGGATATAAAAGTTCGATACACAAAGTTCTGGGGGTTACCCAGTAGCAATTAAAAGCAGACTTATAACTATTACATACTGTGAATTAAAGTTCAACTACATATGAAAGATTGACATTGATCAAAGTTGTTGACTTTATCCATGGATGCATGACTCCCAGAATCTTCATCACCTTTTTCTTGATCATCCTTGTTTTAAAGTAGCATCCAATTCTGCACAAATGACCTACCAGGGTATAAAAGTTTAATAGGGTTTGTTGGGAAGATCATAGCCATCTTATTTCTTGCTCCCCATATTGCCCAGGCAAAGCCCTACAAATATAAAGATACTAAGTTTTTTCGAAACCATAATTTTGTAGGCAGCCATATCCCTCTCAGATCTAACCAACTAGTCCGAAAACCATCCCAAGAAAAAATATCACGTGCACAACTCCAGAAGAATTTAACAAGGGAACATTTGAACAAAATATGATCGATGTCCTCTCTTCCACCACATACGGAGTATGCAACAATTATATTTTCATTTCCACCCTCTTCTTCTTACATTAAGAGGTAATTTGGTCTTCCAGGTACTATAAGCATCCACAATACACACTCCTGTGTGTGTTAGAAATTTATAAAGAGATCTAGTAACGTAACATTTTGACTTATCTAAGATTGGTTCAACCTCATCTTCCACATTATATTCCACACATTCACGCCTCATGCTCTGCTCCCGCGGCTAATTTTGTGCTTGCTAGGCAGAACAAGTTATATTTCACACTTAGCCGTTGAATAAACGACAGTGCAATAATAATTTACTACCACAGTATACAAGTGTACAACACACATCGCCGCAGAGAACTGCCGCGGCATAGCCTGGTGGGGTTCATTCGAATCCACGGCTTCTGGACCGTGAAACAGGCGATGGCTTACGATCCTCGAATCGGGCACGCCACGGATGCCCGCTGGCGTCAGCCTACACGCACGCTCCCGTCCCTCGACTAAACTAGTCGCGGCGCGGCGAGGCGAGGCCAGAAACCACCGTGCTCGGGAAACCGTCGACCACGAGCGGCGTCGCGCGGGCGGGCGTCGGCTCGGCTGACACGAGGAAAGAAAGAACACTCCGTAACATTGAACGCAAATTAGTCACCCCAACAAAGGTAACATTGAACGCAATTATCCCCGTGCCTCATTGATGCTGGTAATAATAGCGTGCAATGATAGCAAGCCTAAATTTATCTTGGTCGAACAGTTAAACTTGGATAAGCGGAAAATTTCCCCAAGAAAGTTTTTGGCACGCGGGCTGAACGTGGATGAAATCTTGGAACCTGGAAGTCCAAACCGACACGGCGACACTAGCTGAGAATACCGACACGGCGACACTAGCTGAGAATACCAACCCTGCTTCCCCGGGAGAGAGAGCGAAGCGGAGGCGGAGCGCTCCCGCTCTCACACCCGAATTGGCACTCCTTGCCGCCCATCGTTGCCACCGGCCATGGGAGCCCGGCTAAATCTGAATGTGTGATCTGTTCTAGTACTTTGCAGTTTTACCCCCACATAATCACAAAATATCTATATAATTTCTTGTGTCTAGGGCTCTTGGCGAACTTACAGAAGACACCTTAGAAGGTGTTGCAAATCTCTCTCTATTTTGGGTGTATAGTGGATTATTTGGTTCACCGGTATATTTGTTGGGGAAAGGGAGAGTAAACAGGGATTTAATTTGAGCAATGTCATTTTTGCACGAACTTTTCTGCTATGTAGTTGAATTGAAGAATGTGAATCTGCTAGAGACGGCGCGGCCCCTATAGTTTTTTTTTCAATTTTATTGTTTTCTAAAAACAATTTTATCACGAACATTCACATCCTTGAACTCAAACGAAGTGATGTGTAACAATTTGCACATGCAAATATCAGAAGGGTCGTGAAATGGCCAAATCTGTGCATAATGAACTTGATTTCCCATTTGTCATTACAAGGCCAACTGAGTTTCGATCCATAGTTTTGCCCCGCCGACAAACGACTGGGCAGAAACACAACCCTATGTCGCCTAAGCTCAGACTCGAATGTCTCTGCTAGCACTTCAGTACTTCACCAAATGTTCAACAACTCCTACATGGCTAGTAGGATACCTAATGACATCTTCCACGTCAATGATGTGGAGACCTACCTCGGCGGCATGAGGTTAGCATCTTAAGCAGCCTCCCAGTAAAATTTTATCAATAACAGGCTAATTAGGTGAACCTATTGGGAGAGCTCCAAACCCCCCTATATGTATGGGGGAGAGTTGGGATGGATTATTGGTTTGTCCCAATAATTTTTGAGAAAAGGGAAATATATTGGATTCTGCTGGAGCGCTATTTTTTCACCAACTTCCCCAAATACAGTGGTTGGATCGGGAATTGTGGATCGACGATGGAGATGCTCTAAGGTCAAAACCTGTACCAACGGTCACCGCATTATTCAGGGGAAATTGTAGTGAAATATTGAGATGAATCGAAAAAATATTGGAGAAACACAAATATAAACCGTGATTGAACAAAACAACTCCCCCAATAATTTTGGTATTCACCACTATTTGGATAAGGTTTATTGGGTACCACTTGAGTTGCTTTAAGAAATTTAAATGAGTGGACCCTCTATAGGTTTTTCTTTTATAGTTTTATTATTTCTGTTTTGTGCTGAGACATTTTGCGGAAGCAACAACATGCCCATGCAAAAGTCAGAGAGAGGGCCACGAAATGACAAAATTTATGCATAACCAAACTTGATTTCTCATTTGCTTTTACAAGGACAACCGAGTTCGGATCGACAGTTTTGCCCCGGTGACAAGTAACCAGGCGCAAACCCAACCCTATACGGCCTACATTCAAACTCGAATGTCTCTGCTGGCACTTCACGAAATCAACAACTCCTACATTGCTAGTAGGATCTCTAATGGCGTCTTCCACGTCAACGGCGTGGAGACCTGCCTCGGCGGCATCCTGAGCTTCACTCCCAAGGCCAAAACATGCACCAACGGTCACGGTGACCGCCGGCGCCTCCGAGACCTGGGAGCATTCGCTGTGCACGTCGATCCAGCCATCCTCGGAATCCCAGTCCGGCAAGGCCGAGCGGGAGCTCGCCAGGGAGCTGATCCTTCCGGCCGCGCTCTCCGACGCCTCCTCGTCGTCCTCGTCGTCGTCGGATTCCCAGAATGCCATGTCGAGCGTGCTCTTCGGCGACGCCCAGCAGTGCTTGGCTGGCTCGGCGGACGCGATGAACGGGTGGTCTAGCAGCTGCGCGGCGGTGGGGCGGCGGCGGGGGTTCCTTTCCAGGCACACGCGCAGGAAGTCCTTGGCCTCGGGTGACAGCCACGCGGGCACCTCAGGGACGGCGTCCGTGTAGGCGATCCTGTGGACGGCGGCGAAGACGTCGTCCGTGTCGCTCCACGGCGCGGCGCCGGTGGCCATCTCGATGACGGTGCAGGCGAGCGCCCACACGTCGGCTGCCGGGCCCTGCTCCTCCCCGCGCGCCACGTCCGGCGCCATGAACGCCGGGGTGCCGGCGATCGGCCGGTCACAGCCCACCGCCCTGGCGCACCCGAAGTCCGCGAGCATCGCCCGCCCGTCGCCGCCGATCACGGCGTTGGCCGCCTTGACGTCCCCGTGCACGAGCGACTCCCCGTGGAGGTAGGCCAGGTCCGCCGCGTACCTCCTGGCGTCGCGCTCCCCGAGGCGGCCCCCGTTCCTGGCGGCCTCGTCGGCGATCGAGCCGCGGGGCGCGAACTCGAGTAGGAGGCGGTGTTCGCCGCCGGCGCCGGCGTCGTGGGAGCCGAGGCAGGGCACAATGTGGGGCGAGCGCAGGCCGGACAGGACGCGGCCCTCGCGCCGCAGCTGCTCCGCGTTGCCCGGACCAGCAGACTTGACCGCCAGAAGCTGCCCCGAGGCCTCGTCCGTGGCGAGCCAGACGACGGCGCCCGACGCGCCGCGGCCGAGCGTGCGGAGCCGCCTGAGCTGCTTGAAGGCGGCGGCCATGGTGTTTTGGTCGGAGTCGGAGGAGAGATTTGGATGGCGCGCAAGTTCGGCGGGGGGTAATTGTGTTGGGTGGGGGTCGGGCTTGATCTACCAGGTGAATCAAGATTCACCCGATAGAGGAAAGCACTGAACACCCCCCCCTGTGTCCCCCTCTTGCGCGTCTCTGGCTCTCTCCTCCTCGTCCTGAGCTTCCATGGAGTCCGGGCACATCTATTTGTATGTCCACGTCCGGAATGGCACGCACGTGACCAATGCAAAAATGTGCGGGAAGTGAGCAAGTGGTGGGGGATTGTGCGACGTGCTCGTCAATGCCAATGGGAGTAGGGGACGGTGTGGCGGGGTTGTAGCAGCATAGCCAAATCACCATGTCTTTCTGGGACTCTACTAAATTCAGAATGCACAGGTTTGTTGATTCCGCATGCACACCCTCGTTTATAAAAGCTCGTTTCAACACAGCCTGATCCTCTGTTTTAGGCAAAAGCATGGGTAAGTTGTGCATGCATGCAGAGGCAAAATGGTAGGCTCCTGAAAAGTATAAGTTAATACTCTGTGCTCTATTTTTATATGTTTGCTTTTTTGTAATTGTTATATTTTTTCAATAAAATAAGATCCATATTCACTATATTTTGGATAAAAAATTTCTAGATACACAAATTGCCTGTACCAGAAATTGGGGGGAAATTTCGGACTAGCCCAATTAAAATGTTTGCCATGTTCACCAAATTTTCTACTCGCCATCCTAAAAGTATGTCATTTAAATTTTGTCCTAAACCAAACCATTTTAAGTTTGACCAAGTCTATAAAAGTATTACTACTGATGATACTAAATAAGTATATATATTCATCATGAAAAACTATATCTTCTACCCGCAAAAAAAAGAAAGAAAAAATATATCTTCATAGTGTATCTATTTGGTGTCATAAACATATACTTCTTTTATAGACTTGGCCAAACTTAAAATGGTTTGACTTAGAACAAAGTAGAATTACATTTTTTGAATGGAGGGAGTATCTGAGAGCGTGGAAAAAAATGCCTGTTTAACTCAATTGTCACCCACCTTTCAATACATGCTCACCTAGCTTAAACTATTTGTATTATTGTTACCTACTGATCCGCGCATATTCCTGTGGCATTCCTGTTGTTGTACACGTTTTTTGTTAGTGATTTGGATCTTGAAGTTGTATCCAACTGCTTGTCTAAAGTGTGAACTCGCTGAACCAGCATATTTTCTGCACGTTGGTCTTGCTCTTGCAGATAAGGCCTGGCTAGTGGTGTGTTGCCTCCTTACTTTCAATCCTGGAAATTTTCCATCCCCCCCCCCCCCCCCCGCCCGCCCCCGAGTCGCTCTTATTATTTGAGGTGCACATCTTTTTCAACGTCGAATTGCTGCATTGGAAGTGTACTCAGCAGTCACTTACTCACTAGCTTAGTCACTACACATGGGCCTTGTTTAGTTTCCAACTTCTATGGTGTAAAGTTAGGACTTTGCCACTGTAGCATCACTGTAGCATCTCGTTTGTATTCGTGAATAATTGTCCAAACATTAATTAATTAGGCTTAAAATGTTCATCTCGTAAAGTATAACAAAACCGTGCAATTAGTTTTTAATTACATCTACACTTAGTACTTCATGCATGTTCCGATCTTTTGATGTGATGTGAATCTTTTTTTTGCATGGTAGAATTTGAGGGTGAAATTTGGGAACTAAACAAGGTCACGGTGTTGAAAACCAACAACCATCTTGTCCAACTGAAGAGAAGTCAAAACACCTTCACCTAATAAAATAGAAGTAAGCACACGTGCAGATATGTAAAGCACACCTTCACCAGACAGATGAACGCAACAACCGGGTAGCATTACCCAAGGAATGAGTCTCATCAGACTCTCTCATGCAAAGACAACAACAAAAAGAGAGAAAAAAAACAGAAATCTCAGGCTCCGAGCTGCGAAATGGACCGGCGGCGACCGTAGGAACAAGCGCGGATGTTTCGTTGCGCCCCCGGCTCTCGTTAGCAGTCGGCAGCCGGCACACAGGTGAGTCCTGCCCCCGGCGGCCTATCCCGGCGACTTGGCGGCGGCCTCTCCGCTCCGGTCTCACTTGCCCGTTGGAATTTCCAACCGACCGGGTCCTGGTCTTTCCATGAGGTCAACCGGCAGAGACGGGCAGAGCCACCCCAAAAGATTCATGCATGCATGCATGCACACGCCCTTTGGCGATCTCACTGCACTCTCCCTTTTCCAAGTGAAAGTTCTACGCACATGTCGTTTTCACCAAAGTGCATCTCGCGTCAGCGAGGGCTTGATGGTGACGTCCAAGCGCGATTAGTGATGGATAATGATCAGCAGGCTTGGGACAAAGATAAATACTTCCTCCATTCTGAAAAAACTGACGTTTAGGACAATGTTTGAGTCAAACATTGGAAATATAAATCATCAATAACTTTTAAGTTGTTGAGTTTGCAAATGTGAAAACTATCTGAATAGATTTATCTTGAAAAATACTTTCATAAAAATATACATATATCACACTTTGATAAATATTTTTATAATAACAAGAGATCAAAGTTGTGTTTTGGAGACCGTGTCGCTGTCCTAAACGTCAGTTTTTTCAGAATGGAGGGAGTATAACGGACCAGTCAATTATAGTTCCTGATTCCACATACCGGCTCAAGATTCTTTTCGGATGCTTGGGACTTCAAGTCACCTTCTTCTTTCTTTACATATCCAATTGCTTTGCGTCGAAGAGCCAGAATGATCCTCGTCCTCTGTATAAAACCATTTGCGTGATGGAAGAGGCAGAGTTGTACTTGCATCCTTGACCCGCTTGGAGGACAAGATGTCTATGAAATGTTTTTAAAATTGAAGAGCGATGACAAGTAAACTACTAGTATCCAATACTAAATTTTGGATAACTTCTGTTAAATAAGCTTTGTGTTTTTGTAGTCTGTACATTAGCTTAATTATTAAAAGGTGAATCAAGAATTCCGCAAATTTCCACCAGGATTATATAATCTATTGAATTGAATAATTACTAGACCTTCTCTTATCATGTGCAAACGCAAAGTATGAGAAGCGAGAAGACTACCACACACTTTTGCCCAAGGATACTGGTTGTTCCCTTGAGTCAAAAGGAACACATGTTTGGACTTCTTTTTCAGCCGTTTCTCACAGCAGTGGAAATTGGAAACAGCATGTACTTTTCGCTCTAGCTCTGAATTTAGGGCTCTAATAACTCGAGATAGGAAATGGGACGGAAAGAGCGGACGTTTGACCATCACTCAAGTAATCAAGTTTCTTATTGATTTTCAATTGCACGTTGTGCCTGACTTGAGGGGAAACATGCATGGACTAGTAGGGGAAAAACTCTAACCATGAATCTGCGTACCGGATGCAGCGCCTTGGAATGCCTAGCACACGTTTATGTGGACTGTTTCTTTCTTATACTTACTTTTAATCTTTTACGGCAATTGGGCATGGCTGGTGTCCATTGCATTGTCATGGTCTTATGGTTAAAATAATGCAGCATGAAACAGCCGTATGAAAGTGAAACATAAGTAAACGTCCTCCCTGATTTAATTATTCAATACTCCGTACTTTGCTAATTAGATCGCCGGTTTTTTTTTGCAAAGCATCGGCATCGCGAGCTGAGCATGATAAAGAAGTGGTAGACAATGTGTCCCACGCCAGCCCATCTACAAAATCTGTCACCCACTCTCGTGTCTCGTGGCCGAGAACTTGAGATCTTCTCGTGTGTTTTGTCTTTTTTTTCCATCACTATTGGGCCAAGCTGCTAAAGCACACACCGACACACGCGGGCGCGTCGCCCGCCGCGGCCCGCTGCCGACCATGATGCAGCAGCTATTTCGGCGACGGCCGGCCCATGGTCAGTGGAGGCCCATGGTAGTCGGGGCGACGAAACGGGTTGTGGCGTAGGGGGTCACGATCCACATCCACACTGTTCCTTCACTTCGGCCCGCCTGTGGCCTACAGGGCTTTTTCTTAGAGTCTGTGGCCACAGGGCTGATCGATTGCTCCCGCGCCTTGCGCCCGGGTCCGGTAATCCTAAATGCTTCCGGAAATTTTTTAAGTTCGGTTTCCAATATATAATATTCATGCGCTAATATCTGGACGACGGAGAAGACACGTGTTGGAAATGAGATGGCCATCATGCTTCATTACGTGAGAGATACGGCCGGCAATAGGATCGACGGACACGTGTTTTGATACTGGTAGAAGACGGAAGAAAACTAAACCAACGGTAAACTTCGATCGATCTTTTATTTTAAACTATATATACGATTTAATATCCATTTTAACTATGATATTTATTTAAATTAATGAAACCAAATGAGATCAAATATGTTATTATAAATTTAATTTTTTGCATTTCAACATTTTTAATATATTGCTCCAACATTTGTAACACACTATTTCAACATTTTTTAAAATGTTGAATTTATTTTTTCAAACTATTGAATCCGTTTAACAAAGATGTTGAATATGTTATTACATGATTATAGTAGAAAAGAAATAAAAATATGAAAAACATAAAAACAAAATATACTCACTGATTGATTCTTCTTCTCCACTGACGATGTGGTTGCAACAAATGATATGATTGCTTATTCTCCACTATGCACTACTGTCTCGCTAATGTGTGCTGTTGGCACGTTGTTCTCGGTTGATGGATTATGTGCTCCTAGAAAGATGGGTCACGATGGCCGTGTGCTATATGGCTTATCTAGTTCGCGGAAGTTATCAGATATTGCCATGCCAAATGTACGTCTTCTATACTAAAAAAAATGCTAATTGTCTTCTGAAAAAAAGGAAAAATGAGAGGCCATAAAAAAGAAAAAAAAACAACTGCCAGTGTGTTTCGACGGAAGAAATGCCGCTGGCAGGATCGAATTTCTCAAGATGAGTCTAATTTGTCTTTCTCGCTCATTCATTTCTAGGAAAATGGCGCAACCGGTAGCAGCATAGTCAGTCTAGGCGACTAGGCTTAGCGACCTAAATATAACAAGATAAAACCATGTGAAGCTCATGATAAACCGGTTGCAGTTTTGTATTCTCTTCGAACGAAGGTGCTGGAGAAAGTGATCTGATGGAGCGGCTGAACCGAAAGGTGCAGAGGGCCGGGCCGGGGGAGAAGTGGCACTCATATATATCTGACAAAAAGAGCTCTTGCAATTTTCTAGCCGAGGGATTCGGGATTCAAAAGAAGCATCAGCTTGGTGGCTTTGCTCGTCAGAAAAGCGATCGCCACCAGGTGGAGATTTTGGCTCAACATCAACATGAAATCATTATGCCCCAGCTTAAATTAGAGAGTTACAAGTGGCAGAAGAACCGAACAATATATGCCCTTTCAGTTTTCACCCCCTAGCTGCTTTTGCCATGCCATGCCATGCCTACCGTCGATTCTGTGATCCGTGACGGCCGAGAGACCACGGCATCCTCATCTGCTAGAACTTGGCTTTGGCATCTCCGAGACGTGTGTCCCAACGTCTCCCAAACACCCAAGGATTCCATGGCGCCCCGCGTTCTTCTTCTTCTCGCTGTAAAGGAATAAAGCGCCTGACGACGCGAACTGAACTGAAAGGGATCGCCGATGCATACCCCGGAGGAAAAGGCTGTGGCTGTCCAGCACATCGGAGCCATAATCCAGCCGCCATCCTAAGTTCCAAGCTTCGAGACGAGCAGAGAGAATCTCTGACGACGGATAGGTAATATCTAGAGATGGATCGAGCAGAAGCTGAAAGCCCCCGGCCGCGCGGCCGCGGCGCTAGCTTCCTGCCTTGAGAATCACGTTTGTCACAACCCTCACGTAAGCCCCACACAATCCAGCGGCCGGCCGGCTGTTCGTGCAGCCAATGGAAGCAAGGAACAAAGCTAATAGCTTAGCGAGGCCACAGGCCAGCTTGCTGCCCTATCCCATCGTCATCGTCATCATCAGTAAACTAAAGTATTGAGTATTTTGCAGCGTTGTGTACCGGGGTGCTCGCTCGTGTGTGTATATATATGGGGTGCGCCTGCAAATGATACATCAAGCCAGCAGAAATAGTACGTAGAGGCGTAGAGCAAGAGTTAGATTGTAGTAAGAGCTAGCTAGCTAGGAGCTCGATTCGTCTTCCGTCAGCTAGGTAGCTCGGTTTCCATGGCGAACGCGGGCCTGAAGCCGGTGGCCGGGCTCCTCCTGGTGCTCAACTTCTGCATGTACGTCATCGTGGCGGCGGTCGGCGGCTGGTCCATCAACCACGCCATCAACTACGGCTTCTTCATCGGTGCGTACCACTCGATCGATATCGCTAGCATCAGTTAATTCCTGGCCATCGTCATCAGCATGTGATGCATTGCTAATCGTTTCCTTGTTATCGTGTATGTGTAGGCGCTGGCCTGGAGCTCCCGGCGCACTTCTCCCCGATCTACTTCCCCATCGGCAACGCCGCGACCGGGTTCTTCGTCATCTTCGCGGTGATCGCCGGGGTCGTCGGCGCGGCCGCGGCGCTCGCCGGGTTCAATCACGTCCGCGCCTGGAGCGCCGAGAGCCTCCCGGCGGCGGCCTCCGCCGGGTTCATCGCCTGGACGCTCACCCTGCTCGCCATGGGGTACGTAAATATATTGCACGAACCAATCGTGGCAACACCAGCAAGAACATGTATACGACTGTTGGATGGTCCATACGATTCCTGACCTTTTTCTTTGGGCAACTTCTTTTTGTTTCAGACTGGCCGTCAAGGAGATTGAGCTGCACGGCAGGAATGCCAGGCTGGTAAGCTCGATCCATTGCCAAATTTTATGCAGTTTACTCTGTGCCTGAAATAAAATTGCAGAGACACGTGACCTGCAGGGCCGGGTTCATCGTGCGCTCCAGGACTGTATTTTAATTGCGGCTACGAATGAATCTTTTGTTGCAGATCTGCATGGAGTCCTTCACCATCATCCTGTCGGCGACGCAGCTCTTCTACCTGCTCGCCATACACGGAGGGAGGTGAAGAAGAAGCAGAGGCCCCTGATATATTGGATCATACTGGTTGGCGCGTGCATGGGTTTCATCGGTTTGCTGTAGGATTCTTCCGAGATGGAGAGGCAATACGCTATGTATATCTCTGTGTGTTAATTATGTGCGCCATGTGTGGGGGCTGGTGTATCAAGTGGTGTTAATTCATCGATTGTTTCCGAGATGGGGAGAGGCAGTATGTGTGACTGTGTGAGTGAGTATTACATGTAGCTGTTGATTTGATCAATGCTATGATGTGGTGAATATTTAATTGCTTTTGCTTCCTGTGCCGTTAGTATCAACATGAGCCCCTCTGATTCTCTTTCACTTTTCATCCAAGTTTTTTTTAGAACTCATTTTTCATCCAAGGGCAACCAAATTCATTGGAACCCCAAAACTCCATAGGCACAGTCCAATGGCAGAGCCGTCTCAATTATGGGCTGATATTGGGCCGACAAGGGCCCATAGTTGAATACAGCGCCCGAGAATTAATTTCGCTTTTACATACCTGTTCGGATGCGAATTGGCCTGTAGTCATATGGTAGGATGGTCCAGTGAGACGCTACCATCAGGGTTCAAATCCTGGTGCTCGCACCTTTTTCTGAGATTTTTTTAGGAATTATCGGCATTATGCGTTAAGTGGCTAGCGGCGTTCCCGACTTCAGGAATCTCCAGATCTGTCGGGTGCTCAATCCTTCGGATGTGTGCTGGATAGGGTTTGTCTATCTGTATTCATAGAGATGAGTGTGCGTGCGTGTGTGTGAATGTCTGCGTTGTACCGTGTAATTCTAAAAAAACATACCTGCTCGGATCGAAACCACGCAGTATTGAAATTCAATTCCCTGACCTATTTCAGTACCAGCTGCGCCACGACAGGCAGTCGTGGGCTTCAGCCTATTCTCCCAGGCATACAGCGCCGCCAACCCTTCGGCTTTGGATTCAGCCGTTCAGCCAGATGGAGCCTGACGCCGAGAAGCGATCTCAAATCGGGCCCAAACGCGTGGTTCATCTCGACTTCGGCCTTGTTTAGTTCCCGAATTTCATCCAAAATTTTACTATATAAAAAGAAGATTCTCATCACATCAAAATGTTGACACATACATAGACTAAATATAGATAAAATTAAAAACTAATTGTACAGTTTTGTTGTACTTTACGATACGAATATTTTGAACCTAATTAAGTAATGTTTAGACAATTATTCACAAATACAAACGAAATGCTACAATACCACATTTATGACAAAGTTTCAAATTTTCCTTCCCAAAATTAGGAAACAAGGGCTTCGACGTGTTCGCAAAGCACGAGGTGATCTCGCCGCCTCAGGATCCAGATGAGCAAGAGTACGCGGAGGCGCGGAGCATGTAACATTCTGGGACTCTAGGAGGCCATACTCTCTCTCTCTCTCTCTTTTGGAAACGTCGGCAAATATCGCCGTAAAAGAGAAGAGTTTAACGATGCCTAAACCGAAAAGAGAAGAAAAAACTATAATATATATTATTTATTATAGTTGGAGTTATTTGGATCTACATGAATAAATAAAATCCAAATAACTCCAACTAAAACACCAATAGATGGTCTACACTTTGAAAAAAGTTTGGTACTGGTTTTATTTTTCTTATTTGAATTAGTTAGTTATGAATTTTTAGATTAAACAAAAATCTAAAAATAAAAAACCACCTTTGAAACCATCCAAGGGTCTAAATTTGATTGTATTTGATAGTTGAATGTATTTAATATTCGATTTTGTAGTTGAAGGTTGAAAATCATACTTGTGTGATATTTAAAAGGTGAAAAATGGACCTTTTCCTTATGATTTTTAAAGTGCAGTTGTTCAGTTTGCTTGGACCGCTTGATATCCGCTTTTGCGTCCATGAAGTTTGCTGTGAAGGCGACCATTGAGGTGAAGGTCAAGAGGGCCATGCTAGGCTACTGCCTTAGCATGGTTACCGCATTGAATTGTGGATACTAGGGATGTGTTTTTTTGGGTGGAAAATTTTTTTCATCCCGACCAATAATTAAGGGTATTAAATAAAGTTAGTCTACAAAACTACATTTACAATCCCGGATTAATTCAGGAGACAAATCTAATGAGGCCTTTGACCGTACGATTATAGAATGATTACTGTAGTAAATTATAGACTAATTAGGCTCATTAGATTCATCGCGTAAAGTTACACTCATCCCTAAAAATGTTCTATAAATAAACTTTATTTAATACTCTATACATGCAAGATTTTCTTTAAAAAAATATTTCCGGTTTCCCAGATAACATTGTACGACAAGTTCGCACTTTATCCAATCGCCGTAGCCCTGAAGGATGGTGGCGGCTTGTCGTCGTCAGTTGTGGTTGTGGCGCACGTCGTGGTGGATGTGGAGGTTGGTTGTAATCTGAAGCTGCGATTAGAATAAAAGAGGAGAAATAATATGGGCATGCTCAAAAAAGCTCCCACAAACTCTTATTCTCGCGCATTGGCACATGAGCAGCAAGCGGCCCATCGTGATGGCCAAGATGTTCAAGGTGGCGGCGAAGGTGACTTGGTTCACCACGGGGACACGAGCCCGTTCGGTTGGTGGCTGATGCTGGTTCGTGTTGAGAGAAAAATACCGCTGGTTGGCTGGTGATTGGTGCTGATCTATATAGAGAGAAAAATACTGCTGACTGGCTGCTGAAAATTCAGCCGAATGTTTGATACTAGGAAGAGAGGCTTGCTTGGTAACCTAGATGGCCGTGCTCTATGTGAGATGGTCTGTTGTTGTTAGGTTACATTTTGTATCCAAACTAATCGTGTTAAAAAGATGCATTTTGTATCCAAATTGTCTGAAGCAACGGTGAGTTGATTGAAAACTTTAAAAAACATTAGTGGAACCTCTTCAACGTCAGCAAGGAATACCGCACAAGCCAAAGAGCCAGTGAACTTGTTGCGCGGCAAAGAAAAGCACAAATTGACATCCTCATCTTTGCATATAAAAACTGCATCTTGCCTCATCTTGGTAGAGCCCCCTGATTCTTGTGCTACTGGGCTGCTTTCTTTTTCTCGCTTTGGCCTTTGGCACAAAGTGTTTTCAAAGAAAAGACCCTACATATAATTCTATAGTGATGATAATGGAACGTTATGATTCGCCCACATAAACCTGAAAACCATTCACGTCGTGTTCGTGCATATTTTGGTAGGTCCGGTCTGATCCGTTCCGTGATGGTGCGAGTGCTGCGAGCCTGCGACATGGCACGGCTGGCTGCTGAGCACGCTGCACGCCACCTCTTCCAGGCGCATCCCGAACGTCTGGACGGTTTGATCTCATTAAAAAAATCTGGACGGTTTCTTTTTTTACTGCTACATCCGTTCTAAATTACTATTCGTTGTTGACTTTTTTATTTAACATTTGACAATTTATTTTATTTAAAAAATTTCACGAGTATCATTTATTTCGTATGTGATTTGGTTTATCATCATATATACTTCATATATAATTTGGACAAATGATCAAAGATTATGAAAAAAGTCAACAATGAATAGTAATTTGGAACATGCAGTACTTATTTGCAAAACCTATTAATTATACGCGCAGTTTCGTTCTAACGTGGGAGTATTATGATGATGATCTGAAATTGACTTCTCGACCAGGAGCAGCAGCATTTTCTGTAGTGCTGCCATGTGCCATCCCTCCACATGCAGCGTGGCAGTATCTCGTGGGGGAGCAAATTCAAACGGCACCTGGATGCCGTACTGCGGATCCGATCGCTGGATCTTGAACCAGCACAAAACGGAATCCAGATTTTGAAACCAAAGGAATCTTTATACTTTTTTTTTGACATGTATAAAGGAATCTTTATCACGATCTGAGTATAAAGAAATCTTTATGCTCAGATCGTGATAACAGATACTAGCGTAAAACAACCAATGTCAGATGAACATGTGCGTATTGGGTCGTTTGAAAAGGCACATTTTTTTGTGTGGATTTTCTGTCGTTTCAAGCAGGCAAGTTGAACTACTACTTGATGTTTCTTACGGTGCCGAGAATAACATCAATCTTTTCGACGCTACAGCCAGTAAAAGACCTGTCAGGAATGTGTGGAATTTAAACAAAAAAACATCGTTAGTTAAGTAAGAATGATCCGATACGCGATTTATTAGGCGTGTGTGAAGGCATTCATGGTCGACGGGAAAAGTGGCTTCAAGAAATAGGAACAGGAAGTGAACACGACGTGTGACACCTCCGGCTAATCCCCTATCAGGCAGCCAGTATAATCCTTCCAAGACGACGCCCTCATGCCACTATGCGCTGACAGCAGAGTTTCTGAACGCGACGCCATGGGTTACCTGCCTGCAGAGACACCTGCACAGCGGCCATAGGGGAATCAAAGCCACGGCAGGATCACAAATTCACAATTTTGGTCTCTCATCAAGTGCTCTGAAACTTGTGGCTCTCTTTGTAACACACACAGAGAGAGAAATTGTTTCGAACGGATCTTCTATGGTCGAAATTTGTGTCGCCGCCATGGGTGCAATCAGCACCAGAAGAGCTGCTGTTGGTGCGGCCGCGGCACAAGCAGGAGAGGGCGTGGAAAATGGGGGGCTCACAAGTTCAACGCCAAAGCCGGAAACAGCATGTCAAAAAAAAAAAAAGCCGGAAACAGCGTTCCTAAGATGGAGCCGAGGTCCGGCCGTCGTCCCGTCCGCACCCCACAAACAAAAACGCTGCATGCACGGGTTAATGCGGCTACCAGATTGTCTTTTTGCTTGCAAACGTGTAGATGTGGCTGGTTCTGGTCTCTGCCTTTCCTTCCCTGGGTTTCTTGAAGGTGTGGCTTTTAGAGCAGCCAGCTAAGCTACGTGAGTAAAATTCCATCAACCATATAGTTTGTTCACTTTATTTGTCCACACCTTTAAAAAATTCCAGCATGCATGCACTTCTATTTTGATCAGGAGCTGGACATTACCGTTTTCATAATTTCAGAACAACTCACCATGAGGTCAGTATCCCAAGCTCACACGTCTATTTCAAATTCAAAATCCGCAGTAAAAGTAGTTCCATTAGGCTATAATAAAGCCTATAAGAACCCTTTTCAGGACCAACCATGTATCATAATATTTTACAGGTTGCACACCAAACACCTCAAATGATATGTCATTACATAAAAAAGGATTTGCATGAAATCTCTTTCATTTTTTGGGATAAATAACCTCTTGCATATTTGAACGAATCATGGCAACATACGTAAGGTTATGTCTCGTCCGGCGTATCTAAAATCATCACCTGTTTTTATTTGCGCACCGCTATCTCTCTCTAAATTGATTTGCCACGGACGAATCAAATCTGTTAATGCGTGGTATTCACCGTAGAAAGGTCGGGTGGCAGCAAAAATAAAAATAAAAATGCACGCACGGACCAAGGCTTGACGTAGTTTTTATCTTGAAAAAAATGGTAAAAATACTTGAACTCTTGTTCCGACGCAGTAAATGTTGCCCTGGAAGGGCTGGGGAGTCCGGGTAAACCTAACGAAATCGAGCCGATCCCCTCCCTCCATATCAAAACAAAATCGCTTCTACCCCCTTCCTCTTCCTCCTCCCATCGCTTTGGTCTTTACCCCGCTCCCCTCCCTCCTCCTCCGCGCCGCCCCCTCTCGAATCGAAATCCCCTCTCCGCCATGCCGAAGGGCGCGAAGAAGCGCGCCAAGCTCAAGAAGAAGCAGCAGCAGGGCCACCCCGACGATGGCGGCAACACCCACGCCAACAACGGCAACGGGAACGGCAGCGGCGACGACAACCACAACAATAACGCTTCCAGCCCCCGCGACGGCGACCACCACCTGCGGATCCCACCCAAAGCCTCGCGCGGTACGAATGGCACCTAACCCTCCCCCCACGTCTTTAAGCCGGAGCAGATCCGTCCGCGCGCCGCTTTCCGGCAACCAGCGTGGTGGGAATCGCCTTTTTCGCGTGCGGCGAGGGGTGGCATTCGCTGGCGCCGCGGTCACCCCCACCACCACCGCGTTCCCAGCGGCGGCCGCTTTACGGGCTGTTCGCGCTTTCTCTGCTCCCTTCCTTGCGCTATATGTATGATGGATGCCTGTGGTTTCTGATGCTGTGTTTGTGCGTGGGCTGGTGCAGTGGATGCGAGCGAGGACTCGATGGAGAGCTCCGAGGAGATGGTGACGCCCAGGGCCGCCGCGTCCGAGGCGGACGAGGAGGAGAGGAAGGCCGCCGCGGCCGAGGTGCCCGTCGAGCGCCCCTCGGCCGGTGAGGAGGCCATGGTGGACGCGTTGCCGCCGGAAACGTCTGGCCAGGAGGGTAAGGTGGATGCAGCGGTGGAGGTGCACACCGTGGCGGCGCAGGAGCCTGAGGTAAAGGATGTGGTGGTGGCCGAGGAATCCTTGGTGCAGGAGCCAGAGGTGGCCGAGGCACCTGCGGTGGAGGTACCAGAGGTCAAGAGGGAGGTGGCCGAGGCACCTGTGGTGGAGGTACCAGAGGTCAAGAGGGAGGTGGCCAAGGTGCATCCTGTGCCTGAACCTGAACCCAAGGTTGATGAAGTGGTGGTGGTTGAGGAGACATCTGTGGCACCTGAGGTAAAGGAACCAGAGGTGAAAGGTGATGGTGCCAATGTCGTTGTGGCGCAGGAACCCGAGGCTAAGGGTGGCAATGTGGTGGTCAAGGACTCAACTGAGGTGTTGCGGTCTCGGGAGGCTGCTGATGTGCATACTACAGAGGTAACTGATGTATGTGGGTTTAGATTGGTTCCTCCCTTAAGCTTTGAAGCTATGAGTTCTGATTGGGTGGGTTGTGTTTGTTGCAGGTGGCGCGCGGACCTGTGGTGGCAGTGGCCGCTTCAGGGCAGCGGGCAACATGGTGGAATTGCTGTGGGCTTTTTGATGCGTTTACTGGTTCAGGGAGATAGATGAAGGTGAGATGGGTCTATGTCTAATGACTGCTTCCTTAGAATACTTAAGTAAATCTGAATGCATCGAATTTAAATGTATAATTCTTCTTTAATTGTTGTTAATGAAAGTGATATTGGTGAAGTATGGTGCTGAGTTTTACTGGTTAAGCATTTGAAGCATAGGATGCATTGCGCATAACTTATGTTTTGAGATCATCATGTCCTGTTCTCCATCGGTGCAAGTTAAATGCAAATAAATTTAACCTGCAGTTTCTAACTTCTAAGAAATCTATAAAACAGTGAAAGGGTGTTGATTTCAAGGATTTTACTTTCATTAGGCAAACCTTCAGGGTATGAGATGCAGTTCTGTATTTTCCAGTTCCCACACATCGTTTAATGCATGATGACTTTGACATTCTTATTATCATTACTGTTGGATGTCATTTGTGAAGATAGCAGTTAAAGTTCTTTGCTTAGCTTCTGGTTTGATCGAATAAACATTAGCGGCCCTTAGCTATTATGCGTTTGCGTGTTATGGCCTACTCAATTCCGTTCTAGACTTCAGTCACTGAATTCTGAATGCATATTTAGTTATTTACTGTACCCAGTTATAAACAGTGCTTGAAGACCAGCAACTATTTTGCCTCTCCATATAGCTGAACTGAAGAGTGCAAGGTGAGGATAGAGAGCTGATTGCACCAGATCAGGGGATGTAGTTAGATAATCATCATTTAATCTATGAAAGTTTCATTTTTTTAATCTATCTAATAACGCCTTTGAGGCTACTGATCTATCTTTGGATTTGTTCTGACATTTTAAGGGGGTAACATACTTTGTTATCAACTCTGAGTAGACTTTCTTTGGTTCCCTTACATTGAAAAATGTAGAAACAATACTTCTATTTATTTCCATAGCATGCTTTTCTATATGAATTAATTTGCGGTATCTTGAGAGATGGACGATTTAGTGTTCGTCCTCTAAATTCATCGCAACGAGATCATGATTCACTTTTAAAATCCTCCCAGAGATGGTAGATTTTAATGGGGCAATATCAAGGCATATATTTTGAATCATGTAATGTATTTGACGTGAGAGGCTAAAATATCCGTTCTTATGTTAATAGTGACGTCTTTGGAAAATAATCTGTTGGGAAGTTAGAAGTTCAATTCTTGCCGTGTCCTTTTTAAGAACGGTGATTTCTTCATGGTGATAAACTCATAAACTGCCCAGGGAAGGAAAGTTATACATAGTGGTGCAGTATCTGAACCTTGCTGACAGTGGCCATCATGAAAAATTGAGAACTCACCATTTGTTTGCTTGAGTACAAGTACAATATCCATATTAACACACCAATATACACCCTACTAGTGGATAGTCATATTATGTACATGAAAATGATTTCCCAAGCTTTCTATGTTTCTTTGACTTGTTTATTTTTTGTTAGTTTAGTTAAAGCAGACTTGTGAATCCCCAATAGCTGGAGATGTTCTCTTTTAGTTGGTACTGTCCAGGACATACTGACTTAATGTAAAGGATTCATAACTGCGATTGTGGTACTCATGAATCATAATGACGATACTTCGTTGATTTTCTCTGAGGCCTGTCTATGAATCTGTCCATGTTGCATTCTATATATTTATTACTATTTTAACTAATGTTTCGAATGCATTATATATCTGCTTATTTTGTGTTATGTATTTATGTCAAATGTAGACATGAACAATTCATTGAAAATGAATGGTGCCAGTCCTTGGCAAATACGATTTTGTTTTTCAACTAGTATTTTTTGAGAAGCTCTTCTGTTTTTTACACACCACAAACTAATTGAATAATGGCTACTGGTGTTCCACATTAGACAAATTCCCCCCCTCATCTGTGATTCTGAAACAGAAGATATCTTTGTAATTTTTGTTATACTATACTAATGTTTAAGCATTTGCTTTAACACTTGTTTTCTCTTGGATACAGGGTTGGAACTTGGAAGTCAAGAAGACAAAATGCGACATTGTTCGGTTGAGCTGATGGGCAGTTGTAACTATATTTGGTTGATTAGTCACATGAATGATGGAGCAGAAGGATTTCAAATAACATCGAGCTGATGTTTCTACTTCCTCCCTTCCCTGTGTTTCTTCGTCTGTGCAAAGTTTACACCCTCCTGGTTGTGGTTAATATTCTTGATTTCCTTGGTGTCCCGAACGCCTCTTGTCTTGTCTAGTGTCGACGTCTAGGTCCTGCTCTTGTAGCATAAGAGTTGAAGTGGGTCGAGCGTAAAGAAATTTTGCTGTTTCTGCTTTTTATACTTATTTTCCTGGGGCATGATCTGCCATGCCCCCTTCTCTGATGGTTGTCACATGTAAGGAGTATTTTCTTGAAACAATTTGAGATGTTCTTTCCAGAGCCTTGTCCGAGATTGCTGAATATCAGTCAGGCTACCCGCAGTTCGTCTGAACTACGTTTGTCAGTTCGGTAACTGAGCTGTTATTCGTCTGAATCACGTTGTCAGTTTGGAAACTGACCTGAACTGCTTACGTTCGTCCCGTTCGTTTGACTTATTATTAGCAGTCAGTCAGCAGTATTTAACAGGGCGGTTGTCAGTTTGGAAACTGACCCGAACTGCTTACCGTTACGGATAAGAAAATTGCTGACCGGTTGATTGAGAAGACACTGACGAGCTGACGTTGAAATGCCTGTCCTGTCGGCAGAAAGAAAAAGGCGAACAGCATTTACCCGGCTTGGATTTTTTTTCTTCTCCGGGTCCCTTTAAAAAGCTGACGCGGCACAGCACCAGCGACATAATAGCGCGCCCTGCCCGCTCAGCCCTTCGTTTTCGCGAAGCGTTCGTGGCCGTGCAAAGCCTCTGATTACGGGGAGGAGAGGGAGCTTTCACGGGGAGGAAGGAGATGTGGTGGCCGCCCAGTCTTCGCGGGCTCACGGCCACGAGCTCATAAAGCGACCTGGCCCATTTCCGTTCACCACACGGATTTGAACGCCGGGGAAGATAATTCGCAAAATGACAGCTGGCAGCTCATTTTTTTCCTGTTTGTAGTGTGATTAATTCGTGGTGATTTTTTTTCCTGCTAGAGAAATACTAGTGATAGTAGTGCGTGCTCTGCGCTTTTGCCAGCCACGCAGTGACCAGACCCGCCAATTGCATCTTGACAAGAAAAGAAAAAAAAATTCAACCAATCCGGCGTGATAGCAGGAGATACAAAAGGGGATATTCGCAGATTTCAACGGGTGGTCGTAGTGTTGGTGCCTCTCGCAGTTCGCTGATTAACCCGTGCTAGCTCCAGACTCCTATAAGAGCCCCAGATTTTTAGCACGGGGTGGGAGTAGGGAAGCTGCTGGGAAAAGCAGAGCACGAAGCGAGGCGGCGCATTCATGAGCTCCCTGTATGATATCTCCTGCTTCGGTGCCGGCCTTGCTGGTAATCCCCTTCTTCCTCGCCTCTCTGCTTATTCCGGAATCCTCAATTGTTCTCGAGAGTTGGTAGCTGAAAAGTTCTTCGATTTTGTTCGCCATTGCAGGCAACATCTTCGCCCTCGCCCTCTTCCTGTCGCCGGTGTAAGCCACCATACTGATTTTTCTCTCTCTTTCCCCTACCTCTCCTGTTGCTTTTCTTGATACGATCGTGATCGCGCGTTGCTGCTCTCTTTGGCGCATGTAAAAACAGGCCGACGTTCAAGAGGGTGGTGAAGGCGAAATCGACGGAGCAGTTCGATGGGCTCCCCTACCTGCTGTCCCTGCTCAACTGCTGCATCTGCCTCTGGTACGGCCTCCCATGGGTCTCCGACGGCGGCAGGACCCTCGTCGCCACCGTCAACGGCACCGGCGCGCTCTTCCAGCTCGCCTACATTTCGCTCTTCGTCTTCTACGCCGACAGCAGGAGGACACGGGTAATTCCTTGCCGTCCCGCACTAAACCAGCTTCGGTTCAGAAAGAGTGGGGAACTTTGCTGCTTTCTTAGTTTCTTGCCGTGTGTGGCTGGCTGGCTGACTAACGGACACCGGTAAAATGGACCACACGAGTCTGTCTTTGGAAAATTGGAGGCTGTTTCCGTCTTCATTTCTAGAGAGATGTTTGCGTGGATGATGAGACCTGATATCCATTCTTCCCACAGATGAAGATCATGGGGCTCCTGGTGCTAGAAGTCTTCGTGTTCGCGCTCATTGCGCACGCGAGCATAGCCTTCGTCGACCAGCCGGTCCGGCAGCTGTTCATTGGCAGCGTGAGCATGGCGTCTCTGGTGTCCATGTTTGCCTCCCCACTGGCTGTCATGGTATGCTGCTTTCCTAATTTAAGCACTCCATTGATCTCTTCCTCGTTTTACTTTTCTGCCGGAGGAAATTGCAGTGTTTGACCATTCTCACGGATTTTGCGTACGTGCTTCATCCTGGTTGTTCAGGGTGTGGTGATCCGGACCGAGTGCGTGGAGTTCATGCCCTTCTACCTGTCCCTCTCCACCTTCCTGATGAGCGTCTCCTTCGCAATGTACGGCCTTCTGCTGCGTGATTTCTTCATATATGTGAGCACCTCGATCCTCATTTCAGCTTAGAATGTCATGAAATTACGGCATATGTCTAACAACTTTTGAGTTTTGATTTTCAGTTCCCCAATGGGATTGGAGCTATCCTGGGAGCAATGCAGTTGGTGCTGTACGCTTACTATAGCAGGAAATGGAAGAACGGCGACTCGTCTGCGCCGTTGCTCGCCTGATCAGAACCTAGTTTTGATCAGTCGGTTGTGCCCGTGCTAGGATTCAGGACATAGAAGGCGGGATGGTGTTTTTGAATGAGAGTGATATGTTACCACTAGCAGTCTATATACATTGTTTTGTCCTGGTCAATGTGCTGTGTACACTGTACAGGTCGTTAGCTGCGTGTCCAGTTGTTTCTCTTCACATATTTGTAGTGTATAAACAACATTTTTCTTGTAATAGGATATATCATATTCATTCGGTGGGGGTCGGAGACAGAATAAGGGAAAAGACTCATTTGAATATATACCCTTCCTCGTAAATATTTGTAAAGTTATTTCACTTGTTGATATTAGACTGATAGGCTCTATTTTCTTTTTAGATGTTATTGGGCATTGTTCATTTGTGCTGATACATCCAAAGCACTCCAAGTTAACATGCTGGTAGTACCTAAGGGATTCTACCATAACATTTGGGAAATCAAGTTAACATTTGGTAGTTCCAAGGGATGACGAGTTCCTTCTCGTTGCACATTGTTGCATGGAAAAGTAGATAACAAGTTAAGAACAATAAAATATCTTAAAGTAGTTTCACCAAAAAAGCTATTCCTTTTGGTGACAGAGATTTGTTTTTTTATAAGATTCGGTGGAAATTTTAATAAAAAGTAACTTTTAAAATATTTATGTTGCAAATGTGAAAGACGTATGTGTTAATTTATCTTGAAACATAGTTTTAAATTTCATGAATTAGTTGCATTTTATAAACATATTCTAATAGAAAACAACAAATATAGGTTCTGTTTGTGTCAGCTTATGGCTGATTTTGATTGCTCGATTTTAGAAAATCGAAAAGTCAGAAGACTCCCATAATCCATAATCGAGAATCCAGCTGGATTATGAGAGTAATCTGACTTTTGAATTTTTCAAAATCGAGCCTTAAAAATCGGCCATAAGTTGAAACAAACATGACCATTGTCTCTAAATCATCATTTGGAGAGTCATTTGAGTAAAAATTGATTTCTATATCTTTATATTTTCTAACAACTTTTCTATATCTTGTGCGCAGTCCAGAGAGTCATCTTGCTCTCCATCTTTGGTTAGCAAGAAATCCGGAATAGAGGATATCTATATTTGGATATCCAATTGAAGAGGATGTTGAAGGGTGTTTTTTTTTTTCAAAAAATCTCTGTTTTGGTAAGTTAGAAAAGATATATAGAGTCTCTTGGTGATGCTCTTCCTTAGTCCTTTTCGGTTATATCTTTTGTGTATTTTGAAATATAATTTGGAAAGCTGTTAATACTGCTGTTTACTTGACGACTCAAATTTTATATAAGAAAAATATTTCCGTTAGGAACTCTCTATCGTCCTTTGAAGAAGAGGACGCCCATATTCGAGCTCAAGGGAAACAGCGTACTCAATGACACCTACCAATTGATCACGTGCGCTGCATAGTCCACCAGATCAACTAGAAGTAATTTTTTTTTGGAACAACAAGAACATGAACTTCAAGTAATTGTTTCGAAGCTTGCAGTTGTAATAAATAGATCAACACATATAGATAAACTGTTTGGAAGCTTGGAGTTGTAACTATTTTGCTCAATTGTCACAACAATTGCTACCGACGGAGAAAAATCTTTCATGGCACGATGCTCAATTGTTACAATTTTATAGCCGCACCCTCATTTGTAAGTAAAATTTTACACCTATATAACTTGGGTGATTCATAGGCTTGTTTGTACCCGCACGAGTGATGCGTCAATTTTATAGCCGCACCCTCATTTGTAAGTAAAATTTTACACCTATATAACTTGGGTGAGGCAGTCCCAACCCATAGTTTCCATAGTAGTGTCTAGAGGAGAGAGAAATCAATAAATGTGCATATAGAAACTATCTCCCCATTGCATAGTTTCCATAATAGTTTCTATAGACAAGAAAAATTAATAGTTCCTTGCGTGTAATTTAAAAGGAGAAAGATCAGCTGTGGCTATCACGGAAGCAACACCCCTGTGTTTTTCCATTGCGTGGCTTCCCAGCGCTCCCACTCTAAGCATATGCACACAATATATCAAGAGGCATTAGCAGGAAATTTTTTTACAGCAAGCCAACATCGCAGCAACAGCTATCTAATTCAAACAGACATGAGCAGACATCAAATTGCTGCCAAAACAAACAAAAGTAGTTGGCCTCTTGCCCAGAAAATTTGATCAAACATGGCAGTTCATAGTGGTAGATAAATTCTGATATAGTAGTCCATACATCTCACCAAAAGAAAAAGAAAAAAAAGACTCAAACTAGTAGTCACTCAGGACATGAGTTGTTCATCGAAACAAAGAACCATACATAGTGGATAGACGCAGTTCATCCAACATCCAGTTCATGACATTAAAAAGTAAATTTCAGTAGCAAATAGAAGCAGTTCATCCAGCATCCAACTGCACAGCAACACCAAAATGGTAGGAGCCCCCATCTGCAGAATAAAATTATAGACAAGTCAATATCAAAATCAGGGAGCAGCTTAACAATCCAGAAGGAAAAAAGTGAGAGAACTGACAACTATCACAAAAGAAAAAAATATAACACATAGATGTAACATGAAGAATTCTAACTACACAGAGACAGAAAAAAAACGACTTTAAATCATGCCCAATCACCTAGTTATTTCTGTTCCCAAACTTCTGCCAAATATGCTCAATCAAATCTGTTTGAAGTTGCCTATGAATAGTACGATCATGGATAATGGCATTTCTTTGTATCACTTGTTCCATCAGTGGGTTAGGTCCTTGAGAGATTGTAGCTTCTTTTACGGTCGATGTACTAGGTGTCTCATTCAAACCAAAAGGAATCTGCTCTATATCTTTCTCATCTTCAATTACCATGTTGTGCAGAATGATACAAGGTAGCATGATATTCTCAAGATCACCTTGATCAAATAGATGTGCAGGTCGTTTCAAAATACTAAAGCGAGATTGCAAAATACTAAAAGCACATTCAACATCCTTCCTTTCCCCTTCTTGATGTTCTGCAAATAATTTATGTTTCTCAGATTGTGGTTCACGTATTGACTTAACAAAAGCAGCCCATTCTGGGTATATTCCGTCCGCAAGGTAGTAACCATGATTGTATTGCCGTCCATTGACATGGTACTGCACCTCAGGAGCTTCTCCTCTCAGCTGCTGGACGAACAAAGGTGATTGATTGAGTACGTTGATATCATTATTAGATCCAGCAACACCAAAGAAGGCATGCCATATCCAACGATCATGCGAAGCTACTGCTTCTAGAATGACAGTAGGAACACCTTGATCACCACGAGTATACATTCCCTTCCACGCAACAGGGCACTTTTCCCAATGCCAATGCATGCAGTCAATGCTCCCTAACATGCCAGGGAACCCTCGCCGCTCACCAATCTGCACCAAGCGTTCAACATCTTGTACTGTGGGGCGTCGCAAGTACTGTCCACCATACACCTCAATTACACCCTTCACAAACATCTTCAAGCACTCTACTCCGGTACTTTCTCCAATCTTTAGGTACTCATCAAGTTGGTCTGCTGGAGTGCCATTCCCCAACTGGCGGATAGCGGCTTTAGTGCTTGCATAAATGAATTTGTCTAGTTTGTCGTTGATAGCAGAAATAGCCTCTGGTGTTTTCCATTTTCCATTTCGTTCATCTTTAGCCTTCTTATGCCCAATAGGACGCTTTTTTGGAGAATTTTCTACATTCACAACATTAGCTGCATTGTTTTTTATTTCCTTGTTCAGTTTCTTGACATATGCAGCCCACTTCCTTTCATGTCGTACTACCCTCCATATATGCTGCAGTAAGAAAGGCTTATCACCATGTTCATATGCATACATCTGTAGTGCTTGATCTGTCCTTTGGTCATCGCTTGCCCCACTTTGGAACACTCTAGTAGTCCTTACCCAGCAGCCATGGAACTCACTGACTGGTTTCTTAATGCGATCCCAACGAATTTTTAGTTGGTTACGGTTCCTCCTACGATTACTTGGTGTATTGCTGTTGTATGTAGCTGTAACATCTGCCCAATATTGATCAGACTTCTTATCATTTCCGTTGATTGGATCAAGCGAATTTTGCAACCAAGCACTAACCTACAATCAGATAAAGAACAAACATTTTAATAAAACAGATCAATTCCTTTTCGACTCGAGGTTGACATGCATATTTATAAAGCAAACTCACCAATCTGACATCTTCTTCATGAGACCAATTCAATCGCTTCTCAGTCCTAGTGGGCTCGGGGGTCTCATCGTCATCAATGTTAATTGTTTCTTCCTCTTGTGTATCTGCAGCATCCGTGGCTAAGCCACTTCCAATTGGTGATGGGGTACCTCTAGTGCTTGGACCACCAACAAAATGGAAGTTCTCTGGAAGATTGCTTGCATTGGGATGGCTGACATATGGATATGGCTGGGCAAATGGAGGGCTGGTCTGCGGCATCTGTAAAGAGTTAACGAACCCACCAGGTGGATATAGCCTGAAAAAGAGAAAATAACATATTTCATAAGTACTGATTTGAAATGACAAAATATTCAGATGGTGTCAGCAATAGAAAAGCAACAGATCCATGGACAAATAGAGATTCTAGATGTATATCAGAATATCAAGATAAGTTTGCAGGTATACCAAATAATAAACCATTATGAGCATAATCTGAACATATATAACTCATATATTTTCATTCATCAAAATAGTCTATTCCATCATATCAAAGAAGTTATTGAGACAAACAAATTAATTACACCATACCATTCAGAGCTGCTAGGAGACAGATCACCCACGAAGGAGCTTCCATTAGATGAGACAGGCCAAAACACACCACCAGGATGAGGGCCAGTTCGGCCACCAACGTCTGGACCGGTGGTAGGAGCCCCAGTGCGAGAATCTGGGTCACCCATGGGAACTCCAGAACCTGCAGACACAACACCTGGACCACCGATGGGAGCTCCACTGCGTGCAGAAGCGGCGGCAGTAGCACTGGTGGCCCTCCTGGAAGTAGATGAGCACTTCATCGATTTCTTTTGTTGTGTACCTTTCTTCTCTAATGGATTCATCCTGGAACTCGAGGTGGGTTTTCGGAGATCGATTGGGGATTAACTTGGATGGACTAGGTCATGGGACTGGAGGTGGGTGCCTATATGAGATGGGGAAAATTGAAGCAGAAAAGAGAAAACGCGGAAGATTAGAGCGGCAAATTGAGCTTTGGCGCGCAGGAATTGCTGACGGGTGAGGACTACGCGTGCGACGCGGTGCATGATTTCGCCGGCGGGCGGCAGGGCGAGCTCGCGGGAAAAATTGCGCGTGGGAGGGGCGCAGCAGGGCCTGGCGCGCGCGGAGGAGGGGAGGACCGCGGCGGGTCCTTGCGCGCGCGGGGGAAGGGGTTCGCGCCAGGGGCATTGCGCGCGCGGGAGTGGGCGGGGTCGCGTCGGGAGGCCTTCGCGCGGCGGCGGAGAGGAGAGGGAGGCGCACCGGATCATGAGGAGGGGGAGGAAAACGAGGATGGAAACGGAGTCGCCGCTCCAACGCGGTTTAGGCCGTGTCTACGGCTTTGGTACGCGAGCCGACTTCGTTTCGAGAAACGATTTCGACCGCATCACCAAAATGCTGACACGACGGTGTATTAAATACTGTAGAAATCATCTGACTAGAGGGTTGGGACTGCCTTGTTGGAGTGATCCGTAGTGGCCCCAGGTTCGAAGCGTCGATCCGGCTGGGCGTGTCAAAATCTATCCACGTAGGAGCGTTGGACCAACCGACCGACCGATTTTTGTGTCCCGGAAAAACACACTCCGTTCCCCTCCCTCCCGTCCCGTGTCGCACACTCGCACTGCCACGCCCGCCCCCCGCGCGCTCCCTCCCTCCCTCCCTCTCGGCTCGGGCGCTGCGTTCTCCATTGGCCTCTCGCTCCCCCGCCCACGAAACCAGCCGCTATTCCCGTCTCCATCACAGAGATCACCGGACGACGTCTCTTCCAGCGGAGGCCCCGGCCGGACAATTGATCGCTCACGGTGAGCCTCGATTGACCCGACATTATTTCCCCCCTGGTTTGCCGGTTTTGATTGCCTGCTGCTGCGCCGTCCAGGCTCGTCCTTAGCGATCGGCTCTCGCGGAAATTGAATCCGCCGTCACGCGGCGAGCCATCGCGCGGCCCATCTCCGCTGCGCGGCGGAGCGGCGGCGGGCGTCTATCGTCGGCGCAGCAGGAGGTTTCGAGTCCAGCGGGCGCCAGCCATTTGCGCTGCACCTGACGCCTAATCTCCTCGCTAATCCATCCGGTGCTCTGTCGCTGATCCTGTGAACGTGCTGCCGTTTTTGGCCCACGAGCTTGAGAGGATTGGAAACCGTTCCGAACACCGAAGCTTGGATCGGGTAATTAATGGTATAAAGGTCGATCCTTCGTTTCCTGTTCTTTCTTCTCTTCGTCTCGACTAAACATTTTCGACGCTATTTGTTTCCTAAATCACATGCATTCCAGATTTGGAGTGCGCCAAGCTAACACCAATTCAAGTTAATATTTGATTTTCTAATAATTATGAGAGAATGGTACCACTTAATCCAATCTGTAAGTGTGAGACACACATCTCCCTGCGATGCTTCTCCATTTTTTTTTGCCCATGTTCAGAGGGATTAAATGTGAGTCTATTCGTTACCGCACAATGATTGGCTAATGTCGAATGTTTGGGGTTCATGCTATTGGCAAACGCTGGATTGTCAGCATGAAATTGGTGGGGATTCTTATGATTGTATCTATAGTTGGGGGAGTTACAACATCATTTCATTGTTGCATTTGTCTTCCACTTTGGGCACCATTTGGTCTTTTTGTTATTGGCAAATGATTTGTTGTCAACTCCTGTTTCTGAAAAGTGAAAAATCTCTTCATGTGATATATTGATACTGACATCTCAAAAATTTTACATCTTTTTGTCCCTTTATTGCAGTTGTGGATGAAAAGAGCTGAAAATAGGATGTTGACTTGTAGCTGTTTAGATGACACCAGATGAAAATGTGCGGTTATAGACATAATTAACTACGATACTTCATTTTTATTATTAATTGCACACGTGTCTAAACTTTTGTGATACTACATTTATGTTTTATTTTCTGAAGGCCCTTATTACTCTAAAGAAAGGTAGCAAGCTTATCAAGTATAGCCGGAAAGGGAAACCCAAGATCCGTACTTTCAGACTTTCTAGTGTAAGTTCATAAGCACATTCCTTTGATCTTGAAATGCTTTTGTTTGACTTGTAGTGTACAACTTAGTCTTAGACTGAATTATTTTGGAACCTCTGAAGTGAAACAAGGTCAAGGGAAAACAGAAAAAAAAAGGAAATAGCTGAACAAAAAGCAACGATGGGCCATATATTAATATGGATGCTATAAAATTACTTAGGCTATTAACAGAAGAGTAAGTGATTATTCTGTATTTTTATTCAATGTATACGTTTCTTGCAATGTGGATATGAATAGCCTTCACAAGCAGACATTGCTGTTCACATTTATGAGCTTTGTTGTGTCTGAAAAATCTGTTAACCAATATATACGAGGGAATATATATATATATATATATATATATATAGAATCATACGCATATGTCAGTTGCCTGTCAAGGGGATGCTATGTTTGATACTCTTTATTTCACATTTCTTGTTACAGGACGAAACAACATTAATTTGGTATTCTCACAAAAAGGAAAAGTTCCTCCGGCTGTCTTCAGTCTCTAAAGTCATTCCTGGTCAGAGAACTGTATGTGTGCTATTCTGAGTTAAATATCAAGTTTTTCCTTGCTAGCATAGCCTTAACAACGGCATATAAAGTTAGAGAAGTTTCTGTAAAGTGCAATAGACATTATACCAAAAGTTAGCTGATTTTTTTTCTCCACGAACATGAAAAATTTAAATATCAGTTATACCATGGGCCTAATATGTTTAACTCTTGATCAGGCTGTTTTTAGGAGGTTTTTACGCCCTGAGAAAGACTATCTATCATTTTCCCTCATATACAAGAACGGGCAACGTTCCCTTGATCTGGTAAAGATAAGCTTGCGAGCTTCTAACCATTAATTGATACATTTGGATTTATTGATAAATTGAAGCCATGATAGAATGATATAAAGATGACAGGTTTAGCATGAATTTCTTCTATTCTGTAGGTTTGCAAGGATCAAGCTGAAGTTGAAGTTTGGTTTTCAGTACTTGAGGGGTTAATAAGTTCATGCCGTAAAAGTTCTGCGACTGATGAGCACAAGGATAGAGTATCATTTTCCGATGTTAGTTTGTGTACCCAAACCATATCGTGTTTATTTTGTGAGCAGTTTGATGCATGGTTTAGTTTTGCTATGTCAGTTTTGGATGTTCTTATGCTAAGGGGCTGTTTGGATCCACATGGCAAGAGCAAAAAATAGCAAAAGTTTTGCCCTCAAGAAAAGATGGCAAAATTTTTGCCATTAGAGGTGTTTGGATCCAATGGTAAAACTTTTGGCAAAAACCTATTTAAACCCCATTCTTCCTCCTTTTGACATGGGGTGTTTGGAGGCAAATGGTAAAAGTTTTGCCATTTTACCCAATTTTGCCACAATGTTGAGCCAAAAGATTTTTACCATCTCATTTTTGATTTGCCCTTTTGCCATGGGGGTGTTTGGAGGCAAATGGTAAAAAAATGACAAAATTGATGCCATTTGCCATTTGCCCATGGATCCAAACAGCCCCTAAGTGAGAATATGTTAAGAATCATGATTGAATTTATGCATCATTATAGATGATACACTGTTAATTCTCCTAGTTACACTTGAATATGATTTTTATTCAAATAGAATAGAACTTATATGTTTGAAGCTTAAAGTTTGAAGATCGATATCCAGCTCTAATGCTCTATGTTCTTTTCCATTGTGAAGAATGGGCACCACTTTCATGTTTCAATCCTGTTGTGACTATCAATCCTAGCCCTATTCTTGTTTGCAGGCGATTTGCATGTACGTTTGATTATAAAAAATGCAGTACATTGTGATCTGATTTGTGTTTTACTTTCCAGGAAGTATCATACTATCAAGATAGTCATTCATATGATTCAACACTAGATATTGCTTCAAGTATTTCACGTAGTTTTAACACTGCTGGTTACTGTGGAAACAATTCTTTTAGCTTCAGAAGATCAGATGCTGGATCTGATCGGGCAAATATGATAAGAACAAGTGGTGCAGATGGTACTCGACTTAGTATTTCCAGTGCCCCAAGTTCTTCGAGTCAGGGTTCTGGAACAGATGACATAGAGTCCCTTGGTGATGTTTATGTATGGGGTGAAGTATGGACTGATGTGGCCCTATCAGATGGGCAGACAAGTTCATCCTGCTCAAAAGTAGATGTTTTGATTCCCAAACCTTTAGAATCAGATGTTGTCTTAGATGTCAATCAGATAATATGTGGTTCTAGGCATGTTGCTCTCACTACCAGACAAGGGGAGGTGTTTACATGGGGCGAGGAATTTGGTGGGCGCCTTGGTCATGGAACTGATACGGATATTAGTCGCCCCAAGCTTGTTGAGTCAATATCTGTGACCATAGTTGATTTTATTTCATGTGGAGAGTTCCATACCTGTGCTATATCTGCTTCTGGTGATCTGTTCAATTGGGGGGATGGTTCTTACCAAGCTGGATTGCTTGGATATGACACTGGAGCTAGCCATTGGCTTCCAAAACGTATCTCAGGGCCCTTAGAGGGTCTTCAAGTACTATCTGTTGCATGTGGTTCGTGGCATTCAGCTCTGATCACATCAAGTGGAAAACTTTACACGTTTGGTGATGGAACATTTGGTGTTCTTGGGCATGGAAACCGTGAGAGTGTTGCATACCCAAAAGAAGTAGAAGTCTTGAATGGATTTAAAACAGTCAAAGTTGCGTGTGGAGTCTGGCATTCTGCGGCAATAGTGGAGGGTACTGTTCAGACAGGCGTGAATGTGGTGTCGAAGAAACTGTATACCTGGGGTGACGGAGATAAGAATCGTCTAGGCCATGGGAACAAAGAAGCTAGGCTGATCCCTACCTGTGTTCAAGCTCTTCTTGAGCACAATTTTCATCAGCTGGCCTGTGGACAAAACATGACTATTGCCCTTGCTACATCTGGTCATGTGTATACCATGGGTAGTGCTGACAATGGTCAGCTTGGAAATCCAAAATCTGATGGTAAACAGCCTTGCTTAGTCAAAGATAAACTGGGTAATGAGTTGGTTGAAGAGATCTCGTGTGGAGTTTCCCATGTTGCAGTTTTAACGTCAAGAAGCGAAGTATATACATGGGGCATGGGGGCCAATGGAAGACTTGGTCATGGTGACGTCAATGACAAAAAGACACCAACTATTGTCGAAGCACTTAAAGATCGGCATGTCAAAAGTATATCATGTGGTTCAAACTTTACAACATGTATCTGCATACATAAGTGGGTGTCTGGTGCAGATCAGTCAGTTTGCACAGGTTGTAGGCAAGCATTTGGTTTCACTAGAAAGCGACATAATTGCTACAACTGTGGGCTAGTACACTGTCATGCGTGTAGTTCAAGGAAAGTGCTCAAGGCTGCTCTGGCACCAACTCCTGGCAAGCCGCATCGTGTATGTGATTCATGTTTCCTAAAACTGAAGAATGCAGATACTAACACCAACAGTTCCAACAAAAGAAATGCTGCTACTCGTCGCTCTACTGATAGCAGAGAAAGGCCAGAAATAAGGCCTTCCAGGCTTGTAGCAGCACCGCCAACGGAGCCAGTCAAGTATATGGACGTAAAAGCAGCTAAGAGTGACATAAAAGCTGCAGACTCGATGATGAAGGCATCTCAAGCTTCAGCTCTGCTACAGTTCAAAGACCTTGGCTTTGCTGCCCAATTTGGTGGGCTTCAACCCATGGGTGGAATGTCACCAGCATTAGCTATCTCGCCTGCAATGCCTACATTTTCTTTAGCACCTCCATCTCCATACACAAAGAAAACAAAATCACCTCCTGCTGCTGCTATGTCACAGAGCTGTAAAATTGATTTTGATAACTTGCAGAAGTCAAATGAGTTGCTGAATCAAGAACTTCTGAAGTTGCAATCTCAGGTAAGCACGGTGTTGTATTTACTTTCTACTCCGTCATCGTTAGACCCTTTCTTTAAGTATTGTGATTTCAACAGGTTGATGATTTGAAACAAAAGTGCGAAGCCCAATATGAGCAGCTTCAGAAATCAGATAAAAAAGCTAAATCAGTTGCCTCTATGGCTGCTGAAGAATCCACCAAACGTAATGCTGCCGTGGAGTTTGTTAGATTTCTAGACAATGAGGTAATGTTAAAACTTCCATTTGTGTTTGTAAGCTTGTGTTTCGTACCTTTGATAGTATGCATTTAAATAATATGCTCTAACATGAAAGATTTTTACTACGTGGATATAATTGTAAATTATCATCTACATTTGATGGATAAATCCATCAATGGTTTTATGTTACTGTGTACATACATCTCAATCTACCACTCTTCTGCAGCTCAAGGGTATTGTGGATAAACTGCCCAGTGATGCTGCCAACGGCATAAAAGCTTTGCAAGTTCAGACGCACTCACTCCTGAGGGAACAATCAAGTCATCCATCAGAGCTCATGAATACAATGGAACGAGATCATCTTCACCTGTCTAGTGGTGGAAGCGGAAGATATGATTTGGTTAGTCATAAGTCAGGAGGTGCAGGTTACTTGACAATGTCTCAGGATGGCAGACCTGCTAGTGGCTCAGCCATTTCCATCACTAGTGAATCCCCATCTCATCGCTTCATGGAAAACAGTGCAAAGGCTCAGGGTGATTTTGCCCCGAAGCATGGTACCCATGGAGAAGTGCAATTAATTGAGCAGTTCGAACCTGGCGTCTATGTGACACTTGTCCAGCTAAAAGATGGCACCAAAGTATTCAAGCGGGTGCGATTCAGGTAACTTTCCCCACTTCAGTTGAATAAAAACATTCTAAAATTTGAATGAACGCCTAAATTTTACTGTGTGTTGAAACTTGGCTGTTGGTACAGCAAGAGGAGATTTGTGGAGAATCAAGCTGAAGAATGGTGGAGGGAAAACCAAGAGAGGGTATTCAAGAAATACAACCATCCAAGTCACGCACCACATGGAAACACGACCTCTTCTCATGAGGAAGAACATCATTGATGACCTCCAAATCAGGTCGTACAGGTCGTCGAAGACGCCTCACATGATGAGACAGGGCAAAATAGAATTTTGACAGGAAATATCTGCTCTCCACTCAGGAGATGCTTGGAGGGCCTCTTCTAGGAGCTTTATTATGTGACGAAGTAGGATAAGAGAGGGCTTACAGTACTTTTGTTCTTTATTCTTTTGTACCTTGTAGATTAGTATATTTTTGTCGTTGGTCTTTTTACCCCGTTCAAACTCCCTTCTGACCTAGATATGCATGTTCAAAGCCACCTAAGCTGAGCATTCACTAACCTGCTTTGCTCTAGGCAGTTACTCTTGTCGATTTGGTCGGACTGGCTGTTGGTGTAATGAATCTTTTTGGTTCAGATAATCAGATTTCACCATGTCTTCATTACGTTAATAACATAGGTTTGCAGTGACTTGAATGGTTCCAGACTGTTAGTAATACTAGTCATCGACCCGTGCGAGGCTTGATTTATTAAGTTTTTGAGCGGTGCTATTTAAATATAGTAGTAAAACACATGGAATTATTTATTTGTGGAAATTATATGGATAGTGTTTGTGTTTAGTTTTATATTCCAAAAACCTAAAGTCTAAATTTCAATATTAGTCATGGCACTATTTAATTCCATGTGAAAATCACATGGAATTATTTATTTGTGGAAATCATGTTTGAAAAGTTTCATTGCATATACCTAGCTCAACGTGTGACCTGCATGGTCCATACGCATTGAAGCTATTGGTGGAAAATATAAACATTATTTCATACATAGCGATAATATATTGTTAGCCCACTATAATACAATTGTTTTATATAGTCATAATATATGTCGGCTAACAATATAGTGATGACATATTGTTAGCCCACTATGTGTATGAGCAATATATACAAAGTTTATAAACTAATATATGTGTTTCTTTGTGTAGACGGTCTGATTTGTGCCCTCACACTGTTATTATTACATGCGTGGCCGTAAGCTATGGATTGATGTGATTCTCTGCGTACTATGCGAATTCACTCGGTCGCCTTGCGGACCTGTGGTGGGTGCAAGCATATGGTTGTTTGAGCAACGAAAGAGTCTCGCTACAGATAGTCATTATGGTCCCGGATGCCATTACAAACGTGTCCCCCCCCCCCCCCCCCCCCCCCCACCAAAAGACCTCATCATCTACCCACACACGGATGCAACGGGAGCCGTGGCATAGATACACGGGTTAGACCGGTCCTAACCCTATTCTATGAGTAATGTTTATATTTCCATGTCATCAAGATATCAGATTTAAAAACTATAGTATCCAATGCATAGTTTCTTTATATGGACCCTTGATTAATTTTCTACTCCATCTACTCTCCTCACGGTCTTTTGAACGCGTGTCCAAATGATTTTAATGGTTTCTGTCACCTTAAAACGCATAACGAGCTGATTTTCTATATGTGATCCAATTTCCTTGTTTTTTCTTCTCTCTCCTTAATTCTTCTACTACATTAGATTCCTATTTACTTAATAGCTTCATTAATTCTATAAAAATCAGATGATTAGAAGAATTTGGGTTGCTCTTAGTGGGCCAGAAACGGATGCTCGAAGGAGGAGGCTAGGAGCGCGTTGGGACATGTTGAGGAGCCTTTTGTAGATAAGACCGATTTGGGCTATGCTGCTTCTGCCAAGGGAGCGGTGATAAATGCAAATGCAAGTAAATTAGTCTGGTCTAATAGACGGTCTTATGTGGTGATAATAATATTAAGACGACTTATGAGACAACATGTATAATAGATTGTTATTTTGGTTGTCTCATTTTTTTATAATATAATAAACCTTAATTTGTGGGGAATAAATAAATATTATTAGTTGCATGGCAATAAAACTCACACAATGGTGAAGAAGTTATCTCGTAGTCATAAAATTTAGCTCATAGGACTGGTTCGCGAAACAACAACCTCCTTCTCTTACCTGGCTCTCTCTTCTGCACATCAGCAAAAATCCTACGTAATATTGCATAAGAGCAACTCCGGCAATAGCCATCAAATCAGATCCTCCAAATATTAATGGAGGTTGTCTCTATTGTTTGAGGGCCTCAAAATTTGTTCAACTCCAACAATAGCCCATAAGAATGGAGGGCTCCATAGATACCCCCAGAAATTGAGGGTGGAGGGATTAACTTGGATGCCTCCCTAAAATAAATAGAGGGTTTGTTGGAGTGCAACTTTTTTGTTTGACGCTCTAAATTTAAGTTAGGATTTATGTAGAAGGTCTAATGTTGTGTTGCTCTAAGACAACCTATCGAACGGCTGCCACGTAGCAATATAATATAGTCGCGTCATGTGATTGTGGAGGGATAACTTTTTTTTTCTCTCTTCTCGTGCGCGTTGCGTCGGCCAAGCAACAGAGACAGAGACGACACCACCATTGGCATCTAGTGGACTTTGATTCCTCGCAAAAATGAAAATCTAGTGGACTTTGATTTGGCAGCTATCTTTTCGTACCATAGGCGCTGCATTCTTCAAATGTCGTCAGCACTGGACGTATACAATTTTTTTGATAACGGACAAAGTTTTCGGCTTTACCCTCCTTTCCAATATTATTACAAAATAGTTACTAGATCGAAGTCATTCATGCGAAGATTGAATAAAAGACTATACTTCTTTAACAATCTAGTTCTTGGTATAATTAATTTTTTATCCACAATCTATTATATGTACCTACTCTCTCCAAATCCTTTACCTCAGCTGAGATCTGACTTTAGCTAGTGATATCTCCCCTTGTTGAAGAAGGCCCAATATTGTTCAGTCAAATGTTATTAAACTTTTAGATGCTAGTGCTATCACTTTTTTATTCCAGAGGGACTATCAACTGTTATCCTTAAAAAAAGAAGTAAAGAAGCATATTTTTTATGCCCAAAAGTGCACCATTTTTTCAACTTTGTTATTACCATGTCTCCACTGACAATATATAATGGACACATCCATCGTCATGGATGCCATGATGTAGGACCTGAATTCAGAAAACTCCAACCAACGAGTGTGGCATATAGTAATATGGAGACCGATGCAGCTAAGTTCCAACGCATCATCTCCTCCATCTTCCAAGAACTACCTGCAACTCTTACATCCATGTGTGAGAGCGAGTGATTGCCGGTCGGTCGAGACTATATAAAGATATAAATATAGGTCTGAGCAAGGGCGTAACTAAGATACGCTGCAGCTGGAAGACAAAAGAGAGAGAATAGAGAAGATGGAGATGGGCACGGTCCTGGGTGCGATGGAGGAGTACACCTTCACCTTCCTGGCCATGGCCGTGGGATTCCTGGCGGTGGTGTACCTGTACGAGCCGTACTGGAAGGTGCGGCACGTGCCGGGGCCCGTGCCGCTGCCGCTCATCGGCCACCTCCACCTGCTGGCGAAGCACGGCCCTGACGTCTTCCCTGCGCTGGCCAAGAAGCACGGCCCTGTCTTCAGGTGATCCTCCGTCCCCTCCTCTGCTGCTTGCACGTCGTTGCTACATTTCAGAATGAAGTTCAGAGCGCTAATTTTGTACAGTACATGTGATGTAAAAGTCGAAGTCTTCTTCCACCTGTAGATGTTAATTCTAAAAGATTTAGCAGATCACTAGCCAGGTTTTGATTCAATCGATCTGCCTGCAGATTTCACGTGGGAAGGCAGCCATTGATCATCGTGGCCGATGCAGAGCTTTGCAAGGAGGTGGGCATCAAGAAGTTCAAGAGCATCCCCAATCGAAGCTTGCCTTCGCCCATCGCTAATTCTCCCATCCATCTCAAAGGCCTCTTCGCTACTAGGTACTAGCTTCTCGCCAAAATCAGTTCAAGGAAAACAAATCTCTGAGAATATTTCATTCACTGAAGTTGAAGTCCAAGTTGGCCATAGTGCAGAATCTCATTCACTTGAAACTAGAAAAAAAATGCGTGCATTCATCAACCTGAGAGAGTCGGAGCATTTCTTCAGGGATTCGAGGTGGTCGGCGATGCGGAACATCATCGTCTCCATCTACCAGCCGTCGCACCTCGCGGGGCTCACCCCGGCCATGGAGTCGTGCATCCAGCGCGCGGCGGCGAACCTCAACGACGGCGAGGAGGTCGTCTTCTCCGACTTGGCGCTGAGCCTCGCCACCGACGTCATCGGGCAGGCGGCGTTCGGCGCGGACTTTGGCCTGTCGAGGAAGACGCCGGGGCCCGGCGACGACGACGACACGAAGGGCGCCGACGGCGGCGGAGCCGCGGCGAAGGAGGCGTCGTCGGAGCTCATAGACATGCACATCTACTCCACCACGTCGCTCAAGATGGACCTGTCGGGGTCGCTCTCCACCATCGCCGGCACGCTCGTGCCCTTCCTGCAGAAGCCGCTGCGGCAGGCGCTCTTGAGGGTGCCCGGCTCCGCCGACAGGGAGATCACCCGCGTCAACGGCGAGCTCCGCAGGATGATGGACGGCATCATCGCGGCGCGGGAGCGCGAGCGCGCGGCGGCGGCGCGGCCGACGCGCAAGGACTTCCTGTCCGTGGTGCTCGCGGCGAGGGAGAGCGACGCGCCCACGCGGGAGCTGCTCTCGCCGGACTACCTGAGCGCGCTGACCTACGAGCACCTCCTCGCCGGGTCCGCAACGACGGCGTTCACGCTGTCGTCGGTGGTGTACCTCGTTGCCAAGCACCCGGAGGTGGAGGAGAAGCTACTCCGGGAGATCGACGCGTTCGGCCCTCGCGACAGCGTTCCCACGGCAGACGATCTCCAGACCAAGTTCCCCTACCTCGATCAGGCACGCGAAAACACGCCATTGCTACGGCTTCTTTGATCATCTTAAATCCATGGGCTCACTTGACACACACACACACATGGATGTATGCAGGTGGTGAAGGAGTCGATGAGATTGTTCATGGTTTCGCCATTGGTGGCGCGAGAGACCTCTGATCCGGTGGAGATTGGTGGCTATGTCCTTCCAAAGGGTACATGGGTGTGGATGGCGCCAGGGGTCCTCGCCAAGGACCCCATCAACTTCCCAGAGCCAGAGCTGTTCCGACCGGAGCGATTCGACCCTGCAGGCGATGAGCAAAAGAAGCGGCACCCGTACGCGTTCATCCCCTTCGGAATCGGCCCCAGGGTTTGCATCGGCCAGAAGTTCGCCATTCAAGAGATCAAGCTCGCGGTAATCCACCTCTATCAGCACTACGTGTTCCGGCACTCTGCAAGCATGGAATTCCCTCTGGAGTTTCAGTTTGGAATTGTGGTCAACTTCAGGCACGGCGTCAAGCTTCAGGTTATCAAGAGGCAATAGAATTACTAGATCAGTTGCTAGTGGTCGTGTGAATTTTTATCTTTGGATTTCCACGGTGCAAAGAAGCAGGGCTTTAGAAGATGAACGCTGAACAGCCCACGGGCAAAGTGCTAGTGCCCGGTGCGGTTGTCAGTTGTCACTTTGCCCAGAAGTCTAAAAGCCCATGGGCTATTTTACTGCACGCCGTTTGATATCAGGCCACAACTGGGCCCCAGGAAGCAGATTGTGACATGGAGGCGCTTGACCAGCAAAAGGAAAACGTTCATTCCACACCTCTCAACTATCGACGCCGTCCAATTTTCAACCCTTAACCGTAAAATCAGATACTGGACATCCTTTAAACTTTTAAACCATCCAATTTACACCCATTGATGATTTTAATGACAGTTTTCGTTGACGTGGCGCCACGTTTACCGTCTTGCGTGGCACCACATCAGCCATGAGGGTTGTAAATTGATTCGCTTTGATAGTTCGACGGGGTAAACTAGAATTTATTAAAAACATAAAATATATTTTTTCTTAGAAAACAAATATAATTAAAAATGCTAAAAATCTAATTCATCCTTAGAAAATCGATAGAAAATTTGTTTTAGCTTAAAAAATATAAAATCAATTTTGTATTTTTTTCTAAAATCATGCTATACTCTCTTATACGGCGTGATTATGAGTACTTTTGATATTATACGATCATGTTTTGATTTTTTTTGGCTAAAATCACTACTATTATTTATTCCAAGTAGTCTAATAGACCTTGAAAATGACTTGTAGGATATTTATGACCTATACTACAAAAAATGTCACCTCACTTTAATGATAAGTAGGTTTTATTATGAATGGATAACAAGATAAATTAATGCTTTAATGAGTTTTTTAAGTTAGACTATTATTATTTATTATAATCTCATGTGTTGTTCAAATTCAAACATTAGCTAAACTTCAGAAGAGCTAAACAGGGCAAGCTCAAGTTAACTTTTGTAAACCACCTAATTTTAATTTCAAAATAAAATGAGTGTAGTTCGAGTCATTTTTTTGTAACAAGCTACAGAGTTAGTTTAACCATCTTTTTTTACGGTACAAGACATCAACGTCGACGAGACTAGATACCGGCAAATAAACACCAAAAGGTGATTGAAAAGATCAAAATAACTTCCAAACAGGAACTTAAGTGTGGAGCGTGATTTTAGAAAAAAATATAAACTAGTTTTATATTTTCCTAAGCTTAAACAAAATTTTTTATTATTTTTCTAAGCCTAAACAATATTGTACTATTTTTAAATTCATATGTTTTCTAAGAAAAATATTTTTCTACAATATTTTTATAAAGTTTAGTTGACCCCTCGAACTATCAAAACAGACTAATTTACCCTCTTATGAGTGACATGGCGCCACATAGGACGGCAAACATGGTGCCACATCAACAAAAACCGCCATTAAAACCACCAAAGGGTGAAAATTGGACGGTTTAAAAAGTTGAAGGGTGTCAAATATCTGGTTTTGTGGTTGAAGATTGAAAATCAAACAACGTTGATACTTGAATGGTGTGGAATGGAATTTTTCCGCAGCAAAATCTCTATGCCGTGCAGTGGACAGTGGTTGGCTTCGCCGGGCTCTTGATAGGCCGCAAATAGTATTTTTTTAAAAATATAATATATATATATATAATTTTTTATATTAATATAATTAATTTATTATTACATATCATAGTTTTTCAAAATAATAGTAAAAAATCATAATATATTTTTAGATATAGTTTATGATTCCCTATTATGCCACAAAATTTCAGCTTGAAACCATCATTTGCGTATAGAGAAAGAAAAAAGACAAATCTTACAAAGGGTTGGATTGAAGATTGGACCGATTAAGATAGTTGTGGGTGAAATGAATCAAAATATACTTAGGGGGATTATTCAAATTTTGTCCATATTTGAGATTAGTAATTTGGACTTTTTTCCAAAAGAAAATTTACTGGAACCGAAGATGAAAATCCTTACAGCCACATCACCAACATAGAGATGATCTGCGCCACTTTTAACGCCCAGGCATAACACAAGATTGGTACAAATTGATGGGAACTAGGGTTTCCCGATCTTCCGAAAGGTCCTGATAACTCTCGATTTGGTGGAGTCGTGACTCAAATCGATCCGGCTTCCGAACCACACGTTCCGAACCCCGCAATCGCAGCACCACGTCTCCTCAGGTTATCAACCGGTGTTGCACGGTTGACCTCGCCCAGAAGGCTAATCCTTGCATGTGAATCGAAGAACACAAGCAAGAACGAGAAAGATTGTCACACAATTGCAGATGTATGATTAAACTCACGAAATTGGGGTCTCACAAACCGACGAGCGGCGACACTATTCTTGACAGAATTGATCTAAGCAAAACTCAAACCCTAACTTGGGTGGCGGCTATTGTTTTAAAGAGTCTAGGGTCGTGGTCGACCCCCTTGGACGTGCCCCTATTGGGCTCAACACGATACACGGCCCAAAGACCAAAATACGACGACGCAGCACCGAAACAGATTCTGGACGTCAACTTGTTTCGTCGATTCCCAATGGCTCCGGATGAATTTTGACATGAGACTAGTTCCATTGCAAAGATTATCTTCTTAGCTTTCCAGGCATATAAAGAACATCCAAATCCGAGCCCGTATGCGACCTTGGCGTCCGAGGTAGCGCTGACTGCTCCTGGACTCCGAGGTGGACTCGAAGTCGAATTGACTTGGGCCTCTATCTTGACTTGCACGCCCTTGCTGGTCCTCTCCACCTTGAAGCCCTTCTCCAACTATCCTCTGGTCCTCTCCATGGTTCCTAATTACAATATAATCATTAGATAGCAATCTATTCTCATAATTACATAGAGAAGTACTTAGGAACGAGCTCACCTCTAAATTCAATTGTCGCGCACGAGCTCTAGTGATTGGACCTTGAACGATCAATGGAGGATTGTTGTGAGTATCCATAGGAGTGATGTCCTCATCACAAATTTCTACTGCTTTTCTCCTTCTTACTTACTGGTGAAGCAAAATATTGGTACTTTGATACGGTTAACTCAGTGGAACGAAACTAGGTTTCACTTATTGAAAAGTTTTACATGAGGTTTTTCCCGTTATCTAGAATTCAACGGCTAGAAGAGATGTTATGAACTTCACTCGACTGCCAAAAGAATCTCCAGGTGATACATGGGACACTGAATTGCTAACAATAGGACAGGACTTGGGGATGATAGACACTAGGCCCTTGTTTAGTTCCCAAAAAGCAACTCCAAAGTTCACTATGCAAAAAGAAGATTCTCATCACATCAAAATGTCGGCTCATGCATGGAGTACTAAATGTAGATAAAATCAAAAACTAATTGTACAGTTGTACTCCGCGAGACGAACATTTTGAGCCTAATTAATCAATTTTTGGATAGTTTTTCACACATACAAACGAAATGCTACAGTGGCGCAATGATTACGAAGTGACCCTAAACCCCCAAATTTCCACCCCTATTTTGCATCTAAACAAGGCCTAGTCAATGTTATCATGCATACTGTCGGTGCTGGGATCGGTCGACCAATCCCCAGCGCCAAACAGAATGCGCTGTGTCCCGTCCCTTGACGGTTGATGCAAGAGCTAGCACGATGAGACAAGCGTTTATCCTGGTTCCGACCGTGAGGTCGTACGTCCAGCAGGGTGCGCTTGGGGCGCTGTACTATCTTGCACCGGAGTGCTTGCAGTGGGGGGCTACAAGCAAGGCGGGAGAGGAGGAGGAGTCTCCAAGTCCCTGAAAGCGAGCGTGATTGAGGTGAGTGCCAATATCGTGTGTGGCGGTGTGTCTCCTCTTCCCTTTTCTTCTCCTCATACCTCCTTTTATAGGTCAAGGAGAGAATGGTGGGGGTAGGGTTTACAAGTACAAGCGTGACGTGCTACAGGGGTAGGTACCGGAGAGCATGGCGTCGGGCGTGCATCGTCTTTAACCCTGGCGGGGGATTTATGGCGAGCCCCGGCTTCTGCGAGCGTCGTGGCCGTCCCTGTGCTTGTCCTGGAGCGGCTTCGAGGGGTGTCGTTGCCGCAGTCCGCGTCCAGCTGCCCGTTCGCTGGTTGACTTCGAGGGTGGGGCAGGTGAGGAAGGACCGGAGTTGGCGGTACAGGGGTCGGTATGGTGGTTGCCGTCAACCACAGTGCGCGGCATGCCCGGTTCACCAGGGGATGGTCGAGAGTTGGCGGATTTGACCCGGCGTTCGTCATCACCAGGCCACGCCTGACCGGAGCCTGTACTCGGTTGCTGTTTAGATATTCTTTCGAGGGTTCCCCATGCTCATTCGAGGGGCGTCCCGGGGGGAAAAGACGGTAGCAGGTGGAACAGTGGCGCAGAATGGCGCCTGCCAGTCCGCATAGGGTCTTGCGCAGTGCCGCGTGCGTCCGCACAGCGTCAGTGAGGACGCACAGTGACTGGAGCAGGTGGAACAGCGAGCTCTGCGGTGTCAGTGGCGCGGCGTGGGGAAAAGATTGCCTTTTGACTTCGGCGCCCGCCTGATGGGGCGGGCATTAAATGCCGTTGTTGGGCGGGGCGCCGGAGTGTGCCGTGTTGAGTAGAGAGTTTGCCTCGAGCGAGGCGGAGTTGGCTCGCCTGCTCGAGGGAGTGCGCGACCCTCGAGCGAGGCGGGGTTTGCGTTGCGCCTGCTCGAGGGTGCGTGGCCCTCGAGCGGGGCGGAGACGGGGGTAGCGACTTGGGTCTTCCCGACAGGCGAGCTCGGATGGCCGTTCTTGGGCCGGGCTGTCGGTGGTTCGGCCTTTCGTGGCATATCGTTTCCAGAGGGTGATTACCCCGATGATTAGGGGACCCCCTGGGTTTGTCCCCGACAGTAGCCCCCGAGCCTCTGCCGGACTATGGATTTAGTCGGGCAGAGGCTGATGGTTCGTGGGACCGTCCCCGGGCATTCTGCGGGGATTACTCCTTCTCGGTTATGCACGTTCTTCCGTGGGGGCGCGCGAGCGCACCCGTGGGTGTAGCCCCCGAGCCCTTGGAGGAGTGAATTCACTCGTGCAAGGGCTTTGACTTTCGAGGTTTGTGTCAGTCGTTCCCCTTTCGATGTGGTGGGGGTGAGACCGAGTTATACGGAATTCGGGAGGCGGACCCTGCACGGCTCTGATGTGTTTCGCGCGTAAGAGGAGGTGGACATGCTGCAAGGAGCCCCCGAGCTCCTGGCCCGCGCGGAGGCGATCGGAGGGGCTTCTTGTCTTTGAGTTGCGACCCTCGCCTCCCCTTCGCGGGGGAGAGGGGTGAGGTCATTCGTGCAGCCCTCGAATCGGGCAGCGTACACGGATGCCTCGGTGAGCTGTTAGCGGGTAGTTCAAGTGGACGTCCGTGCCCCGTTCGCTGGGGGTCGGCTCGTGGTCCGGAGACACGTCCATGTAGCGCTTGCAAAGGTTTGCTAGGTGGGGCTCGGTCCCTTTCGCAGAGACCGAGGGCGCGAAAGCTCTCCCTCGTTGGGATCCCCCCACTAGCTGCCTTTGTCCGGCCTTGAACACGACAGGGGCGTCCCCAAACTTCGCGTTTGGGGTAAAGTCCGTTGGACACGCCCGAATCGTCCCTGACTCTGTTGATCTGGAGCGCCTGTCGAACCCTTTCGAGGGCCAAGCTTCGTACTCCTGATCAGTAGGGCCTTGCGAAAGGTGCAGGTCACCCTCGAGCCGCGGGCTCGAGGGTTGGTCGAGCGTGACCGGCAGCCTTCGCATCGCTTAATCTGGGGCGCCCGTCGAACCTTTTCGAGGCCCGGGTTTCGAGTCCCTGATCGGTAGCGCCCTGCGCCTCGAGGCGGAGGGGGGTCGTTGTCTTACCTGGGAAGGAATCCAACGGTTAGGTCGTTCGGGCCCGCGCACGACCGCTGGCGGGCGTGGTCGTGGCTGACGTGGCGCGGAGTGGGCGAGATGGTCGTAGTGGGCGCGCCTTTTTAGGCGGGGTCGGCGTGCGCCGGGGAGAGGCGAGGCGACAGGCGGTCAGGCGCCGCTGTTGCGTCGTTTCGTTTTGCCGTGCCGCAGTAAATGCCGTCGCCCACGCGTGCCGTTCCGCGGGAAAAAAGGGGAGGGGGGTCCCCGATTGTCAGCGACGTGCCATGCGTGGGTTCGGCCCGTTGCCAGTGGGTTGGTGTGTCGCGGCAGGGACGAGCACGCTCCCTTATAAAAGGAAAGTAGGGGAGGAAGGGGATTTCTTACCTTCGCCATTCCTTGCACCAGCTCTCGCCTCTGCCTTTCGCTTACCTCCGAGCCCGCTAGTCGCACTCTGTTCGTCCTTCACGCCTTCGTCGCCTTTGCTCCGCGCTCCCTGCTCCGCCGTCCACCATGGTGATCATCGAAGGCGTCACGAAGTGGACCCCGTCCACCGCTACCGAGCACCTCCTGGAGGGCTTGGTGAACGGCGGACAGCTTTCGCTCAGGGGCGATTCGGCGCGGCCGGCGTGGATCGTCCCGGCGCTGGCGGCCAGGGCGCCGAACCCACCGGCGGGGTACGTGGTGAGCTTCATCCGCTTTCACGAGCGGGGCTTCAACGCGCCCGCCAGCCAGTTCATGCGGGGCCTCTGCCACTACTACGGCGTGGAGCTCCACAACTTCTCCCCCAACGCCATCTCGCAGGCGGCGGCCTTCGTCGGCGTCTGCGAGGCTGTGCTCGGGATCGAGGCGCACTGGGACCTGTGGGTCCACCTCTTCCGCGCCGAGCTCAGCACGTCCGGCGCGGGGAGGGGGGTGCGCCGTTCTTCGTGCGCCGGCGGTCTCACGCTCACGCCAGTCGAGTCCAGGAAGCACTTGTACCCGGCCTGCAGGATGACCACCAACAATAGCGGCTGGGCCAAGGGGTGGTTTTACCTGCGCAACGACGGCCTGGGGTTGCCGGAGTACACCGGCAAGGTCTTGACGGAGAAGGCCGACTCCTGGAGCTACGGCGTCTCCGGCGAAGGTCAGCGGAAGAGGCTCCGCCCCGTCGTCGACGCCCTTCGTGCCTTGGAGGGGTCGGGCCTGACCGTGGCGCACGTGCTCGCGCACTGTCATCGCCGCCGGGTGGTTCCCCTTATGGAGAGGCAGCTCCCTCTGTTCCGGATGACGGAGGGCGCCGACCCGGCGGCACTGGCGGCTTCGCGCATGTTGCCGGAGCCGCTGCTTGAAGAGTACGTCGTTACGAGGGTGCGAACGGCGGTGCATCCTGACACCATGCCGAGCGACCTCCGGACGTTCCGGCTGCGCCCCGATGAGGGCCATGTTTTGTCGGTGAGTCGTCATTCTCCCTCTCCGGGCTGTTGGATTGATTAATTTAGAATTCCCTTCCTCAATTCATCGTGATTTCAGGACGTGAATTGCGGCCTCTACCGCTCCCTCGCGCCGACTCCGGAGGTGCGCGCTTCGAACTGCGCTCGCCGTGACCGCGAGAGGGACGCGAAGGAGGCGAAGAGAGCCAGCAGCCGGAGGAGGCAAGCCCGGCGGGACGCGCACCAGGCGGCGCTTCGCCGGTGGAGGAGGGACGGCGGGGCGCAGCCGTCGTCCCCCGAGGACTCCCCGGACCCTCCCAGCGAGGGGGAGGATGAGGAGGAGATCGATGCCGGCGGGGTTCCGTCCGCCGGTGAGGAGGAGATGGCCGCGCCGCTGCCCGAGGCGGGCGTGGTGGCCCCGGGCGATGTTGCGCCGGTGGCGGCGCGGACGGCGGTCGCGCCTGCTCGACCCGCGGCGCCGCGGGCGCGAGCAATTTTCTCCTCCGCTGCGGGCGTGTCGCGCCGCAGCGGAGCGAGTGTCGAGGGCTCGGGGGGTTCGCAGCCCCCGAGCGATTCGAGGGGGTCCTCGAGTTCGAGGAGGGCTCCCTCAACGGGCGGCTCGAAGCGGAAGCTACAGGCGCTGCAGGATTGCATCCGGTAAGTTCTGCCTCGAACTTTTTCGTAGCTTTCCATCCTTGTTCGGTTTTTTGTTTCGTAATTTCCGTTCTTTCTTTTTGATTTAGCACGCGGGGTGGCGCCAGGGCCGCCCCTATCCTCGCGCCCAAGAAGGCGTTGAAGGTTGGGGGGTCGGATTCCCCTCACGCCGGAGGATCGCGTTCGCGCGGGACTCCGCGTCCCGCAGCGATGTCCGCAGCGACGCCGATGGATCCGGCGCCGGGGGTGCGAGACTCCGGGTCGGCGGAGGGGGAGCGGGAGAGGACGCCCCTGGTGGCGGAGCCGAGGCAGGACGCCCCGGTGGTTGAGGTGGAGCCGGGACACGGCGCCCTGGTGACGGAAGTGGGTGAGCAGGAGGGCCATGCCACTGCCGCGGCGCGTGCTGGAAGGAGGCAGGAGGCGGTCGTGCCGGTCGGCGGCGCGGTCATCCTGCCGGCTTTGGGTCACGCACAAGGCGCGGCCCGGGGTGGGGATGGCGGGCACGTTCCCCCCGCTGGGGTGTCTGCGGCCGAGGCGTCGGCGGCGCGCTTCTTGTCTCAGGGGCCGCCGCAGATGCCCGTGGCCGGGGGAGCGGCCGAGTGGGATGCGGCCGAGGTAGCGCTGCTCCAGGGTCGTCGCGGCGCGAGCGCGTGGCCGGAGGAGCCTGGCGTCTCCGCCCGGGTCTGGCAGAGCATGGCGGAGGAGAACGAGCTGTGGGCTCAGGCCGAACGGGTCGGGACGGACCTGGAGCGGGCCATCTCAGCCGCCGCCGATCTCCATTGCAGGCAGGCGCTGGAGCTCTTCGAGGTATCCCCACGCTCGTCCCAGCACTTTGAGATTGTTTTTAGTCTGTGTCTTATTCCTGATGGCTCTTCGTGCAGCTTCTGCGGCAAGAGGCGGTAGACAAGACCGCGTGCATCGCGGGCTTGTACGCCGATCTTCGCCGGTTTCGCCAGGCGAATGCGGACCTGGGCACGGAAGTGACCCAGCTCACCGTCCGGGCGAGGGAAGCAGAGACGGCCGCCCGTGCACACGAAGAAGCCAAGGCTCGCGCGGAGCGGGAGCGCGACGCTGAGAGAGGCGCGGCGGAGCGAGAGGCCCGAGCCTTGGCCGCAGCGTTGGAGCGGCTCGAGCTTGAGCACAAGGCGCGCGAGGCCGCGCAGTCCCAGCTCGCGGAGGCGGTGGCCCGGGCAGGGCAAAAGGCCCAGGAGGCCGAGCAACTCGGCCGCGCGCTTCGAGAGAAGGAGGGTGCGCTGGCGACCGTGGAGGGCCTGCTCCAGCAAGAGCGCATAGCGCTTACCGAGGCCAGGGCCTTGGTGGACGGTATGTCCTTACGCTTTCCTGGATTTCTGTGTTGGAGTTCGTCTTGACGTGCTTGAGCTTTGTCAGGGCTGCGGAGGGCCGAGGCGGAGAAGGCGGATGAGGTGATGGCTGTTCAGGCCGCCTACTCCGAGGCCCAGGGGGAGCTCGAGGCGCTGAAGGTCGCCGCCGATGCGGCGTGCCGGGACATCCAGTGCGTCGACGTGCAGTCGGGGTCGTCGTTGCCCAGCCGCCTGAGGTTTCTGAAGAGCTGCGTGGCGGAGCGCCTCGAGCACGCGCTTCACCTTGGAGTGAAGAAGGCACTCGGCGTGGTGTCGACGCATTACGTCATTGACCTCGCGGCGGTGGCACGCGGTTACTTCATCGACGCAGACCTGGACGACGACGCCGCCCTTGCTGCCCTCGACGAGGCTGATGACGGCGCCGAGGATGCCGCCACGGCACTTGCCGCCAAGTTCGGGCGCGATCTTTTCCCCGAGGAGGATGAAGATGCGCGCGCCGACGTTGGGCCTGAGGCTGCGACCGCCACCGAAGCCGAGGTTGATCCTGAGGCCGACGCCGTGGCGTCTCTTGAGGAGGACATCGCCTCGGTGTGCCGCGATGACGATGGTCCTGGGGCGCTTGCATCGGTTCCCTCGACCGTTGCCGCCGAGGCCACCGCGCCCCCGCAGGAAGGTGGAGCCTGAGGGGTTCAGGCTTAGTATCTAGATGTATCTTAGTTTTTAGGAGACTAACTCTGTAAAATAAACTAAGATTGAAAGTCGATCGTGCGTTTCAAACTTGTTCGATTGTTCTATTGTGCTGCTCTTGGCTTGGAGAGATTTTAGCCGGGTATTTCGAATCCGCAAGCAATTAAAGCGTGGAGTGGAGAGGGAGATGCCGTATCCCTTCGCGGGCATAGGCGGTCTCACGGCTCAACCAGCTCCAGCTTTAGCTGGCTCGCGCCCCGCATCTTTTCTAAGCGCCTCGAGTTTTAGCACAATTTTCGAAAATTGGGACGATTAGGGGGGGGGGGTAAACCCCCCTGCAGCCCCCGAGGGGGGCTTGGCTTTATTTAAAAATAGAACCAAGTCCCCCTTGTTTGTGTTGTTAACAACAATGTTTTCATGTTTTTCGCAAACTTTTTATTATTGTTAACTAAGAACATGAAGTATTTACAAGAAATACTGAGAGTTTCAAGGATAGAAGCGACGTAGCTGTTGGATGTTCCAGGCGTTGGTGAAGACCTCGCCCTTCTCGTTCGCCAGCTTGTAAGTGCCGGGTTTGAGGACCTTGGCGATGATGAACGGTCCTTCCCATGGCGGAGTGAGCTTGTGGCGCTCTCGATTGTCCTGGCGTAATCTTAGCACCAGGTCCCCTTCGTGGAGGTCTCGACGCCGTACCTTCCGAGCTTGGTATCGCCGAAGCGATTGTTGGTAGCGCGCTGAGTGAAGCAACGCTACGTCGCGAGCCTCGTCCACCTGGTCCAGCGAATTCTCGCGGTCCCGCTGGTTTCGGTCTTCCTGGTAGGCCTTAAGCCTCGGAGACCCGTACTCCAAGTCTGTTGGGAGGACGGCTTCGGCGCCATAGACGAGGAAGAACGGGCTGAAGCCTGTGGCCCTGCTTGGGGTTGTCCTGAGACTCCAGATCACCGATGGCAGCTCAGCAACCCACTTCCGGCCAAACTTGTTCAGCTTGTTGAAGATTCTTGGCTTCAGGCCTTGTAGTATCATGCCGTTGGCACGTTCTACTTGGCCGTTCGTTTGTGGATGTGCCACGGCCGTCCAATCAACGTGAATGTGATGGTCGTCGCAGAACTCCAAGAACTTCTTGCCGGTGAATTGGGTGCCGTTGTCAGTGATGATCGAGTTGGGTACCCCGAATCGGTGGATGATGTCGGTGAAGAACATCACGGCCTGCTCAGATCTGATGCTGGTGATGGCCCAGACCTCGATCCACTTCGAGAACTTGTCGATGGCTACCAACAAGTGGGTGAATCCCCCGGGCGCTGGGCGGAAGGGCCCCACGAGATCCAACCCCCAGACCGCGAAAGGCCATGTTACAGGGATGGTCTGCAGGGCGTGCGCCGGGAGATGCGTCTTTCGTGCGTAGAATTGGAACCCTTCGCAGGCGCGCACGACCTCGTTTGCGTCGGACACGGCGGTGGGCCAGTAAAAGCCTTGCCGGAATGCGTTACCCACGAGGGTGCGCGGCGCTGCGTGGTGTCCGCACGCCCCGGCGTGGATGTCGCGGATCAACTGCCTTCCCTCGGGGATGGGGATGCATCGCTGCAAGACCCCTGAGGCGCTGCGCTTGTAAAGCTCGCCGCCGACTGAGACAAAGGTCTTGGCCCTTCTGGCGATGCGGCGCCCCTCGGTTCGGTCCGAGGGCAGCTCTCCGCGGTCGATCCATGCGAGGTACGGATCACGCCAGTCTTGTGGTCGCGTGTCTGCGTCGATTTCCATGGCCTCGGCCAAAGAAATTTCAGCGTCGAGGGCTTCGAGCCCCTCTTTCGAGGGGTCCTCCTCTATGGGCTCGACCCCCGCAGCCCCTGAGGGTGTCCTGAGGGTTCCGGCCCTTCGCTCGAAGTTGACGGAGGGTTGATCGAGGTCGCGGGCGAAGACGTTCGGAGGAACGGTGATTCGCTCTGACGCGATCTTAGCCAGCTGATCCGCTTCCTCGTTGTATTTGCGTACGACGTGGTTCAGCTCGAGGCCATGGAATTTGTCCTCGAGACGACGAACCTCGTTGCAATACGCCTCCATCTTTTCGTCGCGGCAGCTTGCGTTCTTCATCACTTGGTCGATGACCAACTGAGAGTCCCCCCGGACGTCGAGACGTTTGATGTCGAGGTCGATGGCGATGCGGAGCCCAGCGAGGAGGGCTTCGTACTCCGCCATGTTGTTCGACGCTGGGAAGTGCAAGCGAACCACGTATCGGATATGTTCACCGAGGGGCGAGACGAAAAAGAGGCCCACACCTGCCCCAGTTTTCATTACCGACCCGTCGAAGTACATGGTCCAGCATTCGGCCTGGATCTGCGGCGGCAGAAGTTGGACGTCGGTCCACTCAGCGACGAAGTCTGCTAAGATTTGCGATTTTATCGCCTTACGCGGTGCGTAGGAGAGAGTTTCCCCCACGAGTTCCATAGACCATTTCGCTATTCTACCCGAGACGTCCGGGTTGCGGACTATCTCCCCCAAAGGGAAAGATGAGACCACGGTGACCAGGGTGGGCCTCGAAGTAGTGTCGCAGCTTTCGACGCGCGAGCACTACGGCGTAGATTAGCTTCTGGATCTGTGGATACCGCATCTTGGTTTCGGTCAGCACCTCGCTGACATAGTACACCGGCCTCTGGACCGGCAGAGCGTGGCCCTCCTCTATCCTTTCCACAATGACGACGACGCTGACAACTTGCGTTGTCGCAGCCACATATAGGTAGAGAGGCTCACCGTTCCGTGGCGGCGTGAGGATGGGTGCGCGTGCGAGCGATGCTTTTAGCCCGTCGAGGGCTTTTTGGGCTTCGGGGGTCCATGAAAAGCGTTCGTGCTTTTTTAGGAGCCGGTACAAAGGTAAGCCCTTCTCGCCAAGTCGAGAGATGAAGCGGCTGAGAGCTGCGAGGCAGCCCAGTACTCTTTGCACCCCCTTGAGGTCCCGAATCGGCCCCATTCGTTCCAGGGCCGAGACTTTTTCGGGGTTGGGTTCGATGCCTCGTTGGGAGACGATGAAACCCAATAGCATGCCTCGCGGCACCCCGAATACGCATTTTTCCAGATTCAACTTTACCCCGTTCGCCCGGAGGCAACCAAATATGATTTGCAGATCGTTGACCAGATCGTTCGCCTTTCCGGTTTTCACAACAATATCGTCAACATATGCCTCAACGGTCCGCCCGATGTGGCTTCCGAAAACGTGTTGCATACATCGCTGGTATGTAGCTCCAGCGTTTCGGAGGCCGAACGGCATAGTGACGTAGCAAAACATGCCAAACGGGGTGATGAAAGAAGTCGCGAGCTGGTCGGACTCTTTCATCTTGATTTGATGATAACCGGAATAAGCATCAAGAAAGCATAGCAACTCACATCCAGCGGTGGAGTCTATTATCTGATCTATTCTAGGCAGAGGAAATGGAACCTTAGGGCATGCTTTGTTTAAACCGGTATAATCTACGCACATGCGCCATTTTCCGTTTTTCTTCTTAACTAGAACAGGATTAGCAAGCCAGGTCGGGTGAAATACCTCTTTGATGAATCCGGCTTGTAGGAGTTTGTGCACCTCCTCCCCGATGGCGCGGCGCCTTTCCTCGTCGAACCGCCGCAGTCGCTGTACCACCGGCTTGGAGTGTGGCTTGATGTCGAGGCTGTGCTCGGCGACCTCCCTCGGGATCCCCGGCATGTCCAAGGGTCTCCACGCGAAGATGTCGGCGTTGGCGCGGAGAAAGTCGACGAGCACTGCTTCCTATTTGGGGTCGAGGGTGGTGCTTACCCTCAACGCCTTGCCCTCGGGGGCAGTGGGGTCGAGGGGCACCGCTTTGGTGTGTTCAGCAGCCTCGAAGGTGCCCGCGTGCCTTTTGGTGGAGTCGACGGCGTCGTTCGCCATCTTCTCCAAATCTGCCACCAGGGTTTCGCTGTAGGCGAGCGCTTCCGCGCCTTCGACGCACTCGACATCGCACGCGTAGGCGTGCTCGTACGACGATCCCACGGTGATGACGCCCTTTGGCCCTGGCATCTTCATCTTGAGGTAGGCGTAGTTGGGGACCGCCATGAACTTGGCATAGCACGGTCGCCCGAAGATAGCGTGGTATGCTCCTGGGAATCCCACCACCTCGAAGGTGAGGGTCTCCCTCCGAAAGTTCTCGGGAGTACCGAAGCAAACGGGCAGGTCGATCTGCCCGAGGGGTTGGACCCATTTTCCCGGCGCGATGCCGTGGAAAGGCGCCTTGCTTGGCCTCAGCTGGTTCGTGCCGATGCCCATGAGCTCTAAGGTGTGGACGTAGAGGATGTTGAGGCTGCTGCCCCCGTCCATCAGCACCTTGGAGAATCGCGTGTTGCCGATGACGGGGTCGACGACGAGCGGATAGCGCCCCGGATTCGGGACATAGTCCGGGTGGTCCTCGCGGCCGAAGGAGATGGTCTCGTCCGACCAAGCGAGGTAAGTTGGCGTCGCGGGGTGAACGGAGAAGACCTCTCGGCGTTCACGTCTCTGCTCCCGGGACGTCGCGTTCACGGTGGGCCCCCCCACGATGAAGAATGCATTCTCCACATGGGGGAACTCGTCGTTGCCGCCATCGCCCGTATCCTTCTTCGGGCCATCCTCCTTCGCGGAGGTGCGCCTGAAGTAACCCTTAATCATCCCACACTGTTCGAGGGTGTGGGTGACGGGGCCCTTGTGGTACGGGCATGGCTTCTTCAGCATCTCGTCGAACAGGCCTCCCCCCTGAGGGGGGCCTCGAGGGCCTTTGCGGCCTCGCTCGACCACGAGGGCGTCGTCAGAGTCTTCGCCCTGCTGCTGCTGCTGCGCGGCCTGCCGAGGCCTCTTGCCTTTACTGCCCCGTTTCTGCTTTTTTGTCTTGGCCTTGGGTTTGCTGCCCTCCGCGGGCAGCTCCTCCGCGCGCTTCCCCTTGGTCTTGCCGTCGAAGATTGCCCCGACAGCCTCCTCTCCAGAGGCGAAGTTGGTGGCGATGTCGAACAGAGCGTTGACGCTGGTGGGATGGTTTCGTCCCAGCTCGCGCACCAGCTCTCGACAGGTCGTGCCCTCGAGGAAGGCGTGGATGATTTCGGAGTCACCCACGCTCGGGAGCTCGGTGCAGCGCTTGGAGAAACGGCGGATGAAGTCCCTTAGCGGCTCGTCGGCCGCCTGCCGGCACCCGCGCAGGTCCCAGGAGTTTCCGGGGCGCACGTATGTGCCCTGAAAGTTACCTACGAACATCTTGACCAGGTCGTCCCAGTCGTGGATTTGGTTCGCGGGTAGGTGTTCGAGCCACGCCCGCGCCGAGTCCGCGAGATGAAGTGGAAGGTTGCGGATGATCATGGCATCGTCGGTGGCCCCGCCCAACTGGCAGGCCAGGCGATAGTCGTTGAGCCACGTCTCGGGTTTCGTCTCACCCGAATACTTGGTGATGGTGGTCGGCTGGCGAAAACGCGGCGGGATGGCGGCCGAACGGATCTTCCGGCTGAACACCGGGGTTCCCGGGGGTTCCGGCGTCGGGCTTCTGTCCTCCTCGCTGTCATAGCGACCTCCCCGTCGGGGGTGCCTGCTGCGGGGAGGCGCCGCATCCTGCCTCTTCTTGTTCAGGACGTTGCGCGCGTCGCCATCGTCGACGGCGCCCCGCGTGTCCACGAGTCGGTCCTTCGCGGACCTCCTCGTTTCGCGGTCGCCGGTCACGAGCGCCCTTCCGTCGTTCGTTGGACGGCGAGGCGTCCACGCGCCCCTGGGTGGGGTGTGGATGGATTGCTCCTTATCCCACTTGCCGCCTCCGGCTCTCGAACTGTCCTGGTGGCGCATGCGGGAGGCGGAACTTTCCGCTTGTTGAACGGCCGCTTCTTCGACAAGGGCCTGCACCTGGCGCCGCATGCTGCGTGCTTCTGGTGTCGATGGTTCGGGCATGGCCCGAATCAGGGTTGCTGCGGCGATGAGCTTCTGGCTTGCTCGTGGCGGCATGGCAGGACCGGCGTCGTCGCCGTTACCCATGATGCGCGCTTGAGCAATACGCCCGGCAGCTCGTGCGCGTTCGCCGCGTTTGGGCTGCCGGGCTTCCAGGGCTGCGCGCAGCTCCTGTACCTGTTGGCGCTCCTGTTGGAGCTTGGCTTCCAGCTCTTGCACCTGCGCAAGCTGCGCCTGCGCGAGTGCGGCTTCACTCGCTGGCTCGGCGGGCGCCGGTGGTGGTTCGTCGTGTCCGGCCCCGTCGCGCGTCTCTTCATCATCTCCCACGGACTCTACTTCGCCGTCGAGGACGAAGCATTCCCGCGTGGGGTCGTATTCCCCCTCGCTGGAGTCGTCGGAGCAGGTGAGGCAGAAGTCCGCGACGGCCTGGAAAGAGATAAGGCCTTCGCGGTCGCGCAACCCGGAGTAGTCCAAGTTCGGGTGCTCCTGCCCGCGCGCACTCTCTCCGTCATCCGACTCGGACTGGGGTCCGCCGGGTGAGGAAATGTTGAGGCCGCGGATCGAACCCAGCTGGTGACCCGGCGAATCCTCGTGCGCGTTCGGGTTGGCGCTGATTGCCGCGGAGTAGCTTGCGGCCGCGTTGTTCATCCCGTGGGGGAGCTGCGCCGGCCCGACCACATTTTCCCAGCGCGCTCCCTCCGCGGGAGCCGCCGGCGGGGGTCCGCCCCCCTGTAATGTGGCGGCGGGCTGGAGCAGCAGGTGTGCGTCCCAGTCAGGGAGGACGATACGCGGAGCAACGCGCCGCTCCGCGCGGATCTGTAGCTCGCGCAGTCCTCGTCGTCTCCTGAGCTGGGCCGGCGTTGGCGGCGTCGGGGTAGCGGGCATCATGTTGGGCGGCCTGGAGGCGAGTCGCATGAGGAGGCCCTCACTGGTCGCTTCGAACTCCAGGCTCCCAAACGTGATCCGGTACCCGCGCGGAAGCGGGCCGGGGGACCCCGTGGCGGATCGTGGCGACATGGCCTTGGCGTGGCCTGCCGTCAAGGGAACTGATCGGGCGAGGTTGATCACAGCGCAGCCCCCTACCTGGCGCGCCACTGTCGGTGCTGGGATCGGTCGACCAATCCCCAGCGCCAAACAGAATGCGCTGTGTCCCGTCCCTTGACGGTTGATGCAAGAGCTAGCACGATGAGACAAGCGTTTATCCTGGTTCCGACCATGAGGTCGTACGTCCAGCAGGGTGCGCTTGGGGCACTGTACTATCTTGCACTGGAGTGCTTGCAGTGGGGGGCTACAAGCAAGGCGGGAGAGGAGGAGGAGTCTCCAAGTCCCTGAAAGCGAGCGTGATTGAGGTGAGTGCCAATATCGTGTGTGGCGGTGTGTCTCCTCTTCCCTTTTCTTCTCCTCATACCTCCTTTTATAGGTCAAGGAGAGAATGGTGGGGGTAGGGTTTACAAGTACAAGCGTGACGTGCTACAGGGGTAGGTACCGGAGAGCATGGCGTCGGGCGTGCATCGTCTTTAACCCTGGCGGGGGATTTATGGCGAGCCCCGGCTTCTGCGAGCGTCGTGGCCGTCCCTGTGCTTGTCCTGGAGCGGCTTCGAGGGGTGTCGTTGCCGCAGTCCGCGTCCAGCTGCCCGTTCGCTGGTTGACTTCGAGGGTGGGGCAGGTGAGGAAGGACCGGAGTTGGCGGTACAGGGGTCGGTATGGTGGTTGCCGTCAACCACAGTGCGCGGCATGCCCGGTTCACCAGGGGATGGTCGAGAGTTGGCGGATTTGACCCGGCGTTCGTCATCACCAGGCCACGCCTGACCGGAGCCTGTACTCGGTTGCTGTTTAGATATTCTTTCGAGGGTTCCCCATGCTCATTCGAGGGGCGTCCCGGGGGGAAAAGACGGTAGCAGGTGGAACAGTGGCGCAGAATGGCGCCTGCCAGTCCGCATAGGGTCTTGCGCAGTGCCGCGTGCGTCCGCACAGCGTCAGTGAGGACGCACAGTGACTGGAGCAGGTGGAACAGCGAGCTCTGCGGTGTCAGCGGCGCGGCGTGGGGAAAAGATTGCCTTTTGACTTCGGCGCCCGCCTGATGGGGCGGGCATTAAATGCCGTTGTCGGGCGGGGCGCCGGAGTGTGCCGTGTTGAGTAGAGAGTTGGCCTCGAGCGAGGCGGAGTCGGCTCGCCTGCTCGAGGGAGTGCGCGACCCTCGAGCGAGGCGGGGTTTGCGTTGCGCCTGCTCGAGGGTGCGTGGCCCTCGAGCGGGGCGGAGACGGGGGTAGCGACTTGGGTCTTCCCGACAGGCGAGCTCGGATGGCCGTTCTTGGGCCGGGCTGTCGGTGGTTCGGCCTTTCGTGGCATATCGTTTCCAGAGGGTGATTACCCCGATGATTAGGGGACCCCCTGGGTTTGTCCCCGACACATACATTCTATAGGTCCTTGTCTACAAAATCTGCAAATTTTCTAGAATGTGCATCGGAGGCGGCTTTCGAAATCTACAACTTCCAAGAGCCTAAAAATTCTCATCATGAACATATAGTGCCCTCTGAGTCCATATGGAAGGCATGGGACGAGTGAGACGATGAAGACGAGGAGTTTTCACACCTACACCAGAAGGAGAAAGACTTATCCATGATTTAACCTGGTACTAAGTGTGTGATATATGTGCAATGAAGATGGAAACTTATCCATGATTTAATCTATCACCCCGCTTGAAGATCCAGTCAAACCAACTTTTCCTATACATCAACGTAATCAGAATCAAAGCATGTTTAAGTTTGAACCGCTCTGATTGGATTCCTATTGTTTATATCATCATTAATCATTTTTCTCCACAAGCCAATCTACTGTTGATCAACATAAGGTCTCGATAGTGTTAGTGAGAAGCAGCAACAAGTAGAAATAAGAAATCATTAGCATTTCGCTCGTTTGGAATTGAACGGTGTTAGGTTGAAATTGGGCATTGTGTCAGTTTTTTGAGGGAGTAAATTTGACTTACGCAAGGTTTTGAATAGCTAAAAGTGAAGCATAAGTAGGACGATATATTTGGTATTTTTTTAAAAAAGTTGCCGGAGCAATGCGCTGTCCTTTAAGTAGAAGAGCAAAGTTCATACAAGTTGTGGTTATTACATTAAAAAAAACTAATAAATTCTAGAGACTCCAAGTGACTAACAGAAAAAGGTACTAATAACATGATATATTTACCATTTGACAATTGACATTTAAATACACATGTTACTTGTTAATTGACTTTCCACCCTCCCAATCCCAATCCTACCAGTTAGCTAGATACACATGAAATTCCTTACTACCAATTACTCTGTACTGAACACACCACAACAGAACAGGGCCATGCATGCATATGCAATGCAGTAGGCTACTATATATCAACCGTGTCAAAGTCCTGTTGACAGCAGTCCGTGTCACAACCTTGTGAGGACGACCCCGATCTGGACGCTCTTGACCTCCTCCCTCTCCATGGACTCGGTGACGAGCTCCGTGTACCTCTGGAACAGCGCGTCCACGGTGTCCGGCCCGAAGTGGTGGCTGAGCATGGACTCCTGGATTGCCCTGATCGCCATGGACACCGTCCTGCCGTCCTCCTTGGCGTCGCAGCTGCTGCTCAGGTTGATCTCGTACGTCTGCACGCAGTCGAGCCGGAACGACCCCTCCCTCCTCACCTCGTCCCCCACCTCCTCCACCGACGGCGCGTAGAACGGCATGTTGTACGCGTCCACCTTCTCCTGCTCCACCAGCCCCTGCTCCACCAGCGCGGCGAAGGACTCGGAGAGGAGCTCCCACAGGAAGGTGGTGCGCCTGTCGATGTACCCCTCGGTCTGCCGGCCGAGCATGGCGAGCACCATCCGGCCGCCGGTGACGACCTCGGCGGCGCGGGACCTCAGGAACAGCGCGAAGTCCCTCTGGAACTGCCTCTGGTACGCCGCCGGCACGGCGACGGGGCTAGTGCTCGAGATGTACATCTTGCCCTTGTTGATGGGCGCGCCCGTGGCGTCGTCGAAGAGCCCCGGGGGGACACGGGAGAGCCAGTGAAGGCTGGAGCAGGAGCAGACGAAGTGCACGCTCCTCCCGGGGAAGAGCCTCCCGTAGAAGGACCCCGGCACGCCGGAGAGGAACACCATGGGGGGGGGGGGGGGGGGGGGGGGGCAGCACTCGTCGGTCTTGGCGGCGGCCTTGAGCCGGCCGGTGAACTCCGGGAGGCTGAAGAAGATGGCGTTGAAGTCGTTGGTCGGGAGGTCGTTGAGGAGCACCGAGAACTCGGGCGGCGGCCGCGACGACCGGCCGCACGCGCTCCCGATGCTCCCGACGATGTCCTCCGCCAGGGACAGCGCGTTGGGGCCCGACGAGCAGCCCAGGTCCGCCACCGTGAAACGCTCCGGCATCTGCGAGATGTACACGTCCAAGGCGGCGTTGGTGATGAGGCTCTTCAGCGTGTCCATGCCCCGCTTCTGCAACAACAAACATAAACATATACAGGTGTTCAGACTTCAGAGTGGTCAATCTGGTGGAAGAAAAATGGCTGCCGGTGGTAAGGCGAATTTTCGCTCACCTGAAGCGAGGAGTTCTGCGCGTAGCTGGTCTCGCCGAGGCCCTCTTTCATGTGGAGGATGGTCTCCACGTCCATGAACGGGAGCTTGTCGGAGCAGTGGAGCAGCGAGGACGCCATTGCCTTAATGCCTTTGCGTCTCAGTCAGTCACTGCCACCAACCAGGACTTGAGGAATCGATGCCTTCTGTTCTCCCTGTGGTCATGTAATGCAGTACATATAGGTTCAGAACTCTGCTTCTGCACGTCACTTGACGCAAAATAAAGTACCAGAATACTGTCTAGGCCCGTTAATTCTTTCGCATTTCTTTTGCCAGCAAAAGAGGGCTAGGACATATCTAGCTTCTCGACAGCAACTTGTTACACGCTAGGTGTAAAAAAAGAGAGTTTTTGGTCCGTAAAAAAAAGGAGAGGGAAGAGTTCTTGATCGAGAATAGTTTTGATGAGCATCTATTCAGGCCGCTTTATGCAAAACAATGCGTGATATGTCTGTCTAACTGAGAAATCTGTCCCCTTTTCGGCTCGGTTAGTTTGGTGTGAGTGACACTGGGAATCCGGTTTCAGATAAAGTACAATATCGTAAGGCCTTGAGGGGGGCTCGGATTCGCTGCTATCATATCACGTACGGCGGAAGATTTGGTTGACTCGCAGCAGGAGAACGGAGAGTGAAAGGACGAAGCGTGAACAGGAGATGGGAGGTGTGCCTGCAAGACTAGACCACCGGTGCAAATCTGTCCATGCATGCGTGCCATGGCTTCCTTTCGAAAAGAGAGGGGGGCTTTCCCTGGCTAACCAGTGGCTGGAAACCTGAGTCAACTGTTAGGAACAGGAGGACATCGCCTTTGTGCTTTGAGGTAATACCTCGCCTACCGACCTAATAAGCATATGGATGGCAGGATGGGGTGGCAAGTTGCGACACGCTTTGCAACTTGTTAAGAGGAATTTCCATGTTTTAACAGGCAAAATGGGTGAAGCTATGTTGAAAGCGTACGCCCTTTTCGGCTCTCGCAGATGCTGGCCTGCTACCTTCCATTTTGCATGTTATAGGTACGGAATTGGAAGCGAGAAGGGGGAATAAACACAATTCTCCTGATGAACGCTGCAACAATGCTAGTGTTTGCATTGCTGGCATGTTCAGACTTCAGATACAGATGAATTCATCACCAGATCGACTTGTGAGGAACTTACCTCGAGACTTGAGAGCAACTCTTGATCTTGAGAGAAGAGTATCTGGTCTCCTCCTAGCTGGGGCTCTAGCTGCTGCTCACTTAGCTAGCAGAGAGAGGAGAAGCTAGAACAAGCCCTGCTGCGCTGCAGCCCTGCACTGGCTTGGCGTCTGCAGTGCTCGGTGGCCGGGGCATTTATAGGCAGGCAAATGGAATCAGAACAGTCTGCAGTTGCGACTGGAGCAGTGGCCCGGGGGCCGGCCCACTTGCGCCAAGGGGAGGAGGGGACTGTGCGCACCGCACGACCGCCATGCTCGCCTGCCTCCCTCCACTCCCCGCTGGCTGGCTCATGGGCCGACGGGGGAAAAAATATCAGAAAGCCTAGGTCTCTCGCTTGAGGATGATCACTTCCCATGCCCAGGATTTAGCGTTCCCTGAATCCATCCTGAGAAGATATTAATTATTGTTTATGCGTGCACGATTGGTGATCGAGAGGGACGGACGGACCGAGTGGCGGTTTGATTTTTTTACTATATATATAAGTTTGACCTCTTGTTTTATTTAAAAATTATAAAATATAATCAAATTTATGATATTTTTAAAAATTTATTAATAAAATAAATCATCATGATAATTTGTATAAAAAATTAAATAAGACGAGCGGTCAAATTTAAAGTTAAAAAAGTTAAATAAATTATAATTTAAAACGGAGCGAGCATTGGATACGGTGCACCGCCGACACGGCGCTCGCTCGTGCGCTCGCTGGCGCATCCTCTTCTCGAGCATTCGATCCATGTTGTTGACTAAACAAAGAAGATTTGGAGTCCTCTCGCGTTGGTTAGTTAACTCGCGTAACGAAGCAGCTAGCCGCCGCCGGTGCGGTGCGAGGCGAGGCGAGGGGAAATGAAATATTCGGTGCCCATGGCGCGGTCGAGTTCGTGGCGTATCGCGGCGGGACAGGTAGGCGCGGGTGGTAGCAGGAACGCGAGCGAGCGGCTGTGGGAGCGGAGGGGAGCGAGCTGGGCCGTCGCCGACGCCAGACGCCTTTTCCCCTGGCTTTTCTTTCCTTGAATTCTCTGACGGAGACGCCGGAGTGGAGTGGAGGAGGGGGCCGGGCCGGACGATGGAGACGCCGGGAGGGTCCGGCTCCGGTGCGGTGCTCCGGTCCCTCCTCCTCCGTCTCCGTCTCCGCGGCCGGCCGGTGCTTTTTCTTCCGTAGGCAGGCCCCGGTCGCGGGAGGGAACCCAAAGGACGAGGGATTTTCGCCGGGGCGCAGGCGCGTCGAGGAGACGTACGTGACGTTCGCGGGTAGGGTACATTCCCCGGCCCCCGGCCGGGTGCCTAACTGGCGTATCAAGCGCGGCCGGAATGTGCGCCGGTGAAGTCGATCTGAAGCCTGAAGGTGGCTTATTGCTTCTCAAATATCAGGTGGTAGGTGCAGAGCCCCCTCGAAAAAGATCGAGTGCGAGCTAGCTGGAGAGGAGAAACTTGGCTCTGTTACCATATCTTCGGTATCTTTCACGATGTCTTTTTTTAGTTTCCAACGCTTTAATAATCATGTATATCTTCGCAAAAAAATAATAATCATGTTATATGATATACACATATATAATCATACACTTTATATCGTAGAAAAAAGGTTACGAATCATACACTTGTGAGATGGAGAGAGGCCGCAATCCCGCGGAATTCCTGGGCCTGTACAGAATGTGAAGTTACATGCATCCACGGTGAAGCAAAGCCATGTACACAGAAAAGCCTAGAGCCTTTATACCACTCACACAGTGATAATCTATGGACTAGCATCATATCAATAAAATCAAACTCCATAACCAACAAGAATATTTGTCTGCGTCTTGTGGAAAAGTGGAGACACAAAGAATGCGGAAAAACCTTTTCTTACTGAAGTTTGTGCAACGGCATTTGCACACGTAATGATATGGACCAGACATATAGGTTAGCTAATATAACTAATATAGCTAGGCATCTTTCCTTTTTGCATTTGAAGCAACGAGAATAAAACAAAATGCGAATTTTGGCCTAGCTAATGGCTTACAATGGCCACATCTATTGCTGCAAATGTCTAATGCCCTTTGACAACTCATATTTTATTCTAGATATGGTACTGATATATTCCACATTTTCTGTCTCTAGATACAATATTTAAGGTATCTATGCACAATGCTTTGTCGATCCGTGGCACTGTATATGATCTTTCAAAGTTGAATACAGCTGGTTAAGGAGGCATTGTGAAACTGCATAATGATGTAATTTGCAGCATCACACTGCCAGGATGACCAGATTTAGTAATCTCATAATAAACGTCTATTTTTCCTGGTCGCAATAAAACTCATGATCAACACAACAATAAATAAATAAAATCGTAATTGTTCTTGCTAAAATAAAAACCAGGGAAGCCGAATATACTAATCTCTTGTGAAGCAAACCACAATTTTCCTGGTTGGAACAAAACTCGATGATGCCTTAGCCTTCCAAACCAGAATATTACTATTGCAGAGAGGGACTGTCACCGTAAACAATATGGCCGACTACTCCCGATTTTTTTTAGATTAATAGAGCTGCAGGTTCTACTCCTGTTACATTCATACCAACTTGGCACAATGGAGTAGCAGATACTAAAATGGTAGGAGGTATATTAAAAAAGCAGGCATATGCTTTCGTTGGTGCAAGTTAGAGCTGTTTTCTTTTAAGATTCCCTGGAGCCTTTTTTTCCCTCCAGTGCTGCATGGTAGAGTTGATTAATTGGCGATTGTTTATAGACGGAAGTGTTCACCAGGTCCAACTTCTGGCTAGTTGCATGCGCACTATATAATATACACGCGCGTACTCTGTGTTACACGATCATTGCCATTTGAAAAGTGTGTATATATCATGCATACAAAAATCATATAGGCTCCATTCCAACTCCCTTTTTGACACCGGTATAGCGACCCTTCGAGCTAGCCGTTCTTGAGTGAATCCGATTAGTCATTGGAGGCCCTAGTTTCCACACAATTTGTTGGTTCACAGTTGCAGAGAATATTGTGACTTTATGCTTGTGTACAGTATAATATTTTTGTAGGTCATCCAAAATAAAGTGCATTATATATGTAGGTTATAGAGCATTGGGTCTCCTTTTTATAGTTTATAATAAGATGTAGTGTAATGGCGGAATGCATATTGTTATGGGGAATAAGATGCATACACGGAGAAGATTCAGGGAATAAAGTCTCATCTCATTTGTGAATGTAATTGAAAGCTATATAATTGCTCAATTTGATCGTGTAGTCACATACTCACAGTCACATACCAGAACAAGATGTTTACTCCATTTATATTTCTTGTTTGCGCCTATTTTGAATGCAATAATTTCATGTAAATCAATTTCTTTGGCGGGATCATATAACTCAACAATTTATTCATGCAATTATTCTTCCTTCCAAACGTGTTTATAGAATTCTACGCCAAAGTCTGTCATAAAGTCATGTGCAATCAAATGTTTTGTGATGGGAGTCCTCAGAAAAATGTTGATGGATGGATGGATATATTGCACATATATAGCACCGAATAAAGAATGATAAATAAGCATCCAGTTCCTGTCCCGATACAAGAGTGAGGTATGTAAGAAGGGTACCTAGAGCTTGATATATCAACTGTTGTGTGTACATGATTGTCTTTTCTTTATGGAATATGTACGTGATTGTGATACATAGACTCAATTGATATGGAATTATTCCAAGTAGATGGCTATGGAACTAAGCTATATACTCCCTCTGATCCAACTATAGGTTGTTTTGTTTTTTCTAGATATCAAGTTTTTACTTACGTATATAGACATATAGCATATATCTAGGTGTGTAGCAAAATCCATGTGTATATTAGAAAAACCAAAACAACCTACAACTTAGAATGAAGGTAGTATGCCAAGGAGATAGAGGTACGACCAATAATTAGGGAAGCACCAAACGTACCAAATTTTGTTACCATGTTAGGTGTGTATATACTACTATACTAGTCCCAACAACCTTAAAAATCCATACTATGAACCCCCCCCCCCCCCTCTCTCTCTCTCTACCTGCCTTCTATTTTAATCCACATTCATCTTTGTGTTTCTAATCAAATTTCTATACTCGAACAACATGCCTAATATGTCTTGTCATGAGATTATTACTTTCCCTTTGGTTCTATTTGGTCTACCATATTTTTCAGCATTCTTTTGCCGACTAGCAGCTATTTCGAGAGTACAATTCAAAATTGCAAACCTGTTTTTTGTTAATTTATGACCTCAGGAAACCTATAAATGTTTCTTTGCACGTCCTATGTGCTTTGCCGCTTGAGAAGCTTATCAGAATATATGTAGCCCCTATTCTTTGCATTTTGCTTCAGTTGGACCACCAGCAGAACCTGACATTACAACCACCGAATTTAGGACGTCACGACGCAAGGTCCATCAAATTGACATACACTATGAGATCTGTGAATAAGACATGCATCAACTCCTATACCCCAATACCGGCGGCCGAATCTGAATCTGGAGGGCCGGCATCCATGATTCAGTCTTGACAGCGCGCTTGGCAGCATATTGAACCTCCGCTGTGTTCCATCATCAAGCTGGGGTCTTTGCCACCTTGGCAAGTCTCTTCACTTCACTTCACTTCACTTCAGTGTTTTAGAACGAGCAGTATCAGTGGCTACAGGAGTCTGCACTACAAATGGATGGTTTTTAGCACGCTTCCCTTTTCCTTTGTGTGTCATGTCCGTCGCCAAGTTGAGGAGAAATTGTAACAAGCACCAACAGGCGTAGAAACCTTTCGTGGAGAAATATTTGAAGATTGTCTGCACACACAAAAAGGGGATATGAAAACTGCACAAAATTAAGTTTGCAAAGTTGAACTGAATATTATGGATTTATGGTTTGATCTGCAAGACCAATAGCACAAGAATATGCAATCAAACAATGGAGTTTATTTCATATTAATATACCAGAGCTTTGCAAGAACAGAATGATTCCCAAGGATTGGTGCGAACCTTTTTTGGGAGAAATGCTACTATTCATTTGTCAGAGTTGTAATGTTTCAGCTGAAAGTAAAAAAAGTTCCAAGTCGAAAGACTAAATATTCCTGATAGAGAAATCAAATATTATTTTCATTCCATCCACTTTTCTTCCATGACAAGAAGGATACATAGATGGTTTAGAAAGGCGAATCATCTAGAAAAGGGGGGAAATCTGCAGACAAAAAATGTTGCCAAAATATGCGAGCAACTTTTTTTTTGGAACGGAACGACAAGAGGTTTGTCGTAATTTTTGTTAAATGAGAAGAGAAAATAAAAAAAAGAGAGAAAAGAACAAACAACTAGACCACCACCCCTTCCGGCGACAACAAGGAAACAACAACTGAAGAAGAAGAAATACAGAGCAACTTCCTTCTCAAAAAGAAAAAAGAAAAAAATACAGATCAACTTTTTAATTCTAGAGAAAAGAAAGATCAGTTTAGCTCGATTAGTCTGTGCTCACAAGTTGTTTTGTGTGCCACCCTAGCCGTACTCTTAGCATCGCTTCCTCAATTCGACATAGATGCATGGTTTGTGCGCCGGTCCACTAGCTGCCGGCGCTCCTGGTTTTCCCTGTCCCAAAACGGAGAACGGAAACCACAACAGCGAAAAGGCCACGGCGAGCTCGATTTGGAAGCGTCAAATGTGGGAGCATCATTACCCTACCCGACGCAACAGCTCGAGGAGGGGGGGCAGAGAGAATTGGAGGAGTAATCGGGCGCGCTAATGGCTGCCGGATCAATCAGCCAATCGCCGCTTGGGTGGGGGGGAGCGGTCGTGTGGCCCGTGCGCGCCCTCGCTTTGCTTGGCTTTGGCTCCCCTGACGGCCGCACGATGGCGCCTGCCGTCCCCGTCTCGAGTGAGGTCAGGAACAGATCCCCACAGGGGCCTACGATCGTTTCCGCCGTCGGCTGGCGAGCGATGGCATTGGCATTGGCATGCAAAAGTCTGTGTTGTGGGGAATTCAGATTCGATTTCGTTTTGGTCAAAACTGGAACGGTAGTGGGCGGTCGATCTTGAGTGTTAGTTACATCATGCCTCTGGTCTGGGAAGCTGTACAAGATACATCGCACTAATCACAGGGCCTCTTACAGATTTCCTCGTGGTTTGTTGGGTTCAGTCTCTCTGCAACGAGAACCTTTCAAGTGGTTAAGGCGTGCACCCTCACTTCTCTGTAGAGCACAAAGGTCTACGAAAACCAAACTAGCAACTTTCAACCAGAGCAGTGGACTGGTACACAGCTCGTGATTTGCGCGTAAGAAACGTCTCCAACCGAGTCCACTGAATACAGATGCAAAACGATGCTTTGCTTGCGTGAAACGCAGGACCGACTTTTTCCATGAACAGAACCAGTACCACCAGCTGCTGTACGACATCAGGAGCCAGTGTCCGGCTGCAACACGACTAGCGTGCTAATAAGTGGAATACAAAGCTTCTGGACAGAATCGCGCACGCTGTCCTACCAATATCGAGTTGCATTGCTTTGCTCTCAAGATTCAGCAGAGCAGCAATTCTTGGAGACTTAGTACTGATATTCTATTCTTCTTCACTGTAACCGGTTCAACAATTCTTGAAGACTAGGGCCTTCCCTCCTAAATTCCACTATGCAAAAAAAAATTTCTATCACATCAAAATATCGGCACATGTATGGAATACTAAATATAGATAAAATCAAAAACTAATTGTACAGTTTTATTGTACTTTACGAGACGAATATTTTGAGTCTAATTAATCAATGTTTGGACAACTATTCACAAATACAAACGAAATACTATAATAACGTATTAATGATAAAATGTCAAGTTTAACACGCCAAACTTTGAAACTAAACAAGGGCTAATACTGATATTCTATTATTCTTCACTGTAGCCAGTTCAGCGTGCTTCATAAAGCGGGATGGACAAAAAGAAGGGATCGAAGACTATGCACAGGACACAGAAGGATCAAGGGAGCAAGCTTCAGAAGGGAGCTTCTCCCAGATCCAACGAACCAGACTCCTGATCTTCGCATGCCACAGGTATGCAAAATAACGGATGTCCCCATGGCGAAAATCATCTGTGCAGACAGCTACAAGTTATGCATATGGCCACTCGGAAGTAAAGGCAGGGAAACTTAATATCAGAGCAAGGTTAATAATAGAGTAAGTCTGGGCTATTAGCTAAGACGTAAAAATCAAGTCATATAATAATAGTCTGTTACTTATCTATACATTACTAATTTTATATTATTTATTATCTTTTTTTTTCTATTCACTCTCGCATCCCCTCTGATCTGGTCCCACTTCTACGTAGGAGTCCATGCTCAGCTTTTGTATTATTTATTGTCTTTTCTTTCCTATTCACTCTCACATCCTCTCTGTAACAACCCTAAAATTCCCATAGGTTTTGTTGAGCGCAAAAATTCGAGTTTAAAAATTTTTGGTGGAATTGAGTGCATGCAAACAAACATATAAGAATGTCTTCTATTTGCTCCCTAAATTCCTAGGCAATTTAAATTCAAATTTAAAATCAATTTGAAGTGCTAAGGATGAAATAGTGTGATTTGGATTTATTTGGATTTTTGGTTGGTTTGAATTCAAATTCTAGATTTGAATTCAAACTCTAATTGACTAAACTAATTTCCAATTCTTCTAACTGTTCGTGGGCCGAAATCCCGCAGCTCAAGTCCATCTTTCACCCTTGAACTCTTTCCCCGAGCCAGCAAACCAAGCAGCCCGGCCGGCCTTTCGGCCCAGCAGCGGCCCATCTTTCTCCCCGCCGCGTCGACTCCGCGTCGCCGCCTCTCTCTCACTGACGCCGGGACCCCACCTGTCAGCCTTTTCGTCTCCCCCGCGTCATCGTCTTCCTCCCGCACGCCGCTCTCTCTCTTCCGCGCGCCGCCCGTGACCCAACTGCCCGAGCTCCGTGCGGCCCGACGCGATTGCGCCGCGTGTCCGCAGCCGCTCGAGCACCCCTATCTCGCCGTCCGTGCCCAGCGAAACCCTAGCGCCTAGGCCCTATAAATCGCCCCGCCGGCCGCACTCCCTGTTCAAGCCGCCGCCGCCCCATTGGGGTTTCCTAGATCCAATTCGAGTGGGGGAGATGGAGGAGGAGGACCAGGGGAGGGTCTGAGGAGGAGAAGAGGGAGAGAAGAGAAGCCGAGGCCCCTTCCCCGCAGCGCCGCCGCCGAAGTCGCCGCCACCGCTCGTGGACCGCCATCTCCAGGCCAAACCAAGGAGCGAGAGCAGGAGCACGAGGACCGCCGGACTGCGTCAAGCCTACCCCGAGCTGCAGCGATCGACTACTAGCCCTAGGTGAGCTAACCGCGATTCGCCCCCTTCTTCTCTGTTTCCGGCGGAGCGCCGCCGCGCGTGCTCGCTGTGCCAAGCCAAGCCTTCTGTGTGCCAGCCTTCGTGCTGTGCAGTCTCTTGTGCAGGATCCCGAGCCGCTAACCCTTTGCAACCCGCCGTCGCTCTTACCCGCAGCCGAGGCCCGCCGCGGCCGAGCTTTCCTCGCCGCGCGCGCGAACGCCGAGGCCACGCGCGGCCGTGGGCGACCACGAGCCCGCGCGTGTGCACCCAGGTGCGTCCCAGCAGCTGCTGGAACTGCACGCGCACATGCACATCCCCTTTCCGAGCACTTTTGCGCCAAAAACCCGAGCCGCCGTCGTGCTCGCCGGCGTTCATGGCCGTGCCATCGCCGTCGCACGTCGGGAGCCCAAGCCAAACCCTAACCAAGCCCCTTTTCACCCTGTCCGAGACCACCGAACCCTAGCCATGCTGTTCCGACCACCCATGACCCAAGCTAAGGCTTTTCCGGCAAGATCCGCCGTCAACCATCGCCGCCGGCGCGTTCCAGTGCGCGCCGCGCGCGCGTCGCGTCGCGCCACGGCCATGCCACACGCGGGACCACACCAAGTCGCCACACAGCCATGCACAGACGATCCCAGTCGGCCACAAATCGATCCCGTGCACCCGGCTCACGTGGACCTATCTCACGGTTCACGGTGGACTTGGTCCACCAGAGCCAGATCCAGCAGCCAGCCCTTCGAGGGCCGAATGTTCGCGTTTAAGTCTGTTTAACCACCCTAAACTCTTCCGGCCCATTCGCTTTCGGCCCAATTCCAGCCCAGCCATCGTTTATTTCTTTTTCTTTTTTTTTTCTTTTCTTTTAACAGCGCTGACGTATGGGACCCACCTGTCATACTCTGCGAGTCACTGACACATGGGGCCCACTGACCAGAGTTGACCCGCTGACCGTTGACCGTTGACCCCCGTTGACCGTTGACCTGTCAACGCTGACGTCAGCAGGGCCCACTGCTGACGTCATCCTAGGCGGACCCCACTGCTGACGTCAGCATGATGTCATGCTGACGTCAGCAGGCTAATTATTTGTCTGTTTTCTTTTTCGGAAATTATTTAATATTTTCAGAAAATGATTTAAACTTTAAAAATTAATATTAAATCAACCGTAGCTCAGAAAAATATGAAACCAGTTTCTATATTTTTCTAAAATCATGATCTACGCGTTAGTATAGAGTTTGGTGTTATTTGGGTCTTCTTTCGTCGCTGTCTTAGTGTTTCTTTGCTAGTAGTCGCGTCTTATTTTATTTTCCGCGACCCTAGGAGCTCCGGAGAGTCAGGAGGAGCCGGACTACTACAACAACTGCTTCGACGAGGACGAAGACCTTTGCCCAGGTTCACGCCCAACCATCTCTGAAATACCTATTAGACATGCAAACTAGTATGCTAGCGCTTTACTTTACTCGCATGATAAACCTGCACTGCCTTTGTTATTATCCTGTTACCTTGCTACCTACTACTCACTTTATGAAATATGCTATGCTATGCATGTGTTGGGATGGTTGTGATTGATCCTCTTGGCGTGAGTTGTGGGTGGTTTGGGAGGAGTAGTGCAGCTAGGCGGTGTAAGCGAGTAATAACAACTCGATCGTTGATCGAGGTGCTGAGGGGCTGCACTCGGGCAGTCCCTATGGGGTACCTGTTGCGGGTACATGGTTACTGGTTATTTGGGGATTGGTACTCGGTGAGTACCTGAGGAGTTTGGGCGGCAATACCTGTTATGGGTGCCGATTGCGGACCGTTGCGGCAGATCGCTTGTGATGCAGATACTCGCTTTACCGAACAATTAAGGACCGAGTCGTACCCCCACTTTGGACTTGGGAATTACCGTGCTCACCATCTACCCAGTATGGGGAGGGTTCCAGCAAGCCTACTCTAGTACGGCGCCGAGACTGTTGGAGAATCGAGTTTGATATGTGTAGGGGGGATTCGTTGCGGCGTAGTCTCCCTGATTTACCACGGCCCCCGACTGGCCCCGGTGGGAAGGTTTCACGACCCTGGGGCAGATGTTAGATCGGATGTTTCCCGAGCCCAGGGAGACAGGATTGGCGCCGCTACTGTTTAGGGTCTTTGCTGTGGGTTGCGTCTCAGGTTGGTTGCGGACTAGCCTTGCAGCCCGGATGGATTCCTGGAGTGCCACCTCTGCAGAGTGTAAACTATACGTATAGCCGTGTCCACGGTTACGGACGACCCATTTCTGAGAAGCCCCGGCTAGCATGGGAATATGCTTTCTTACCTCATCCTTGATTTGGGTTATGAGAGATTGGTCCAGCTGAGGCTGTTGAGACGAGGTGGGGAGGGAGCTCACCGAGTCGACTAGTGAGTGAAAGGAGTTGGAGGTTAATGATTTGCGGGAACCTGCCGTGGCAGGACGAGCCCGATGGGAATATGTGAGGCCGATGGTTGGTTTTGGGGAGCGGATGGATGTATGTGTGTGAGCAGGAGTTGGTGATGAGTTGATATTGGGTTATTGCTGCTGCTTGCATAAGAAAACTCTGGCTTAAACCTTGATTATTTCTATATCCTTAGAATAGGCCACGTTTAAAGCTTGCATCATATTATGGTTGGTGACGTGGACCTGTCCCATTTCCTTGGGGACAGACTTTGGGTTCTCAGGTGAAGACCCCGACCACGAGTTCAACCAGGACGGGTGGTACGACTGAAGGGTGTGCGCTACGCTCAAGGATGCCTGTGGAGGAGTGGTCCCTGTCGTTCTAGCTACCGCTGCGCAGTTGTTTCTTATTGTCGATTTAGCCCAGAGGGCTTGTATCTGTCGCTTTGTCTTTATATGAGTCATGTATTGAATCTTTTATCGTTGTATGGATGTGATATTCGACTGAGATGAGTTCTGTACGAGATAGCTGCTATTCCTGGGACTATCTCAAGGGTACAGGGAGTCGGGTTCTCGTCGGTGAGAATCCGGTTCGTCACACTCTCTAATCTGGTCTCGCTCCTACATAGCAGCTCATACTCAATTTGTTGCTTGCATGAGAACCAATCTCTTCTCTCTCATTTTTTTTCTCTCATCCACGTCAGTAAAATTGATACCAATCTCTTTTCTCTCTCCTCTTTTCTCTCCTCCACATCAGTAAAATTTGTAAGACTATTATTGTATCTGATCTTAGATCTAGCCCAAACCTGGTTAGAAATTATGCATGGCCACTCGCACAGTCGCACGGGCCACCGTACAGGCTTCATACGCAGGATGAAACGTTTCCCTGCCTTTACCGTGCGAGTGGCCATATGCATAACTTGTAGCTGTCTGCACAGATGATTTTCGCCATGGGGAAATCAAGACTACGCAGGTTGTACAGCTACTTTTGCATAGCTCGAGCGCTAAAGGCCTACCCACCCATCCAAACATGTATGGACTTTTATTTAAAAACATATATGGACTGCATTTTATGTAAGCCTGGATAGAGCAATGCACCCTACCTATCACTACTTAAAACTGCATCACGGTTGAACATGCAAATAAGATCTCAAGATGCAAACAAGATCTCAAAGTATTTTCCTTTCCCACTGAAATAAGATCTCAAAATAAGTTGCCCAACTATCAATGTCCGGGTCACTATCTGTTTCTAATAATTACAATAATTTATACAACGAAAAAATGAAATATTTTGTGAGTATTCTGGATTAACAATAGCAGCGTGCGATCTAGCAAGAGAAGGGGAAAACGTGGCAGGTGCTCCAGTAATTAGAAACAGAACTTCTTTCTCTGCAAATGGATGGACAAAAATTAAATTGCGTACATGGTACTACTGGAGACTTTAAAGAGGCACATAAGAAAAAATGTCCTCTCTCAAAAGGAAAAAGGTGAACTACAGGAACACCCATAACTTACGCAAAACTTGGCTGTCTGTTGCTGGTCAATATATGCAACCAGCTCATCCTGCCGAATCAATGTCTCATACAGGGCCTGTTATGAGGGAAACTAAGTGTTAATACAGAAAAAACAAGCATTCCGTATCATTTCTTGGTCTCTGTGAATCAATCTAGGATGTCAGTTTTGGTGCAACAAGGAAATCAAGACTAGAGTAAACGGCCCTTGGATGCACTACATGACTGAGAAAAATATTAGCTCACAATAAAAGTTTTAAAACTTATGAAGTTAAGATACCTAACTAGTGTCAACCTGATGCCTCTGCTTGAGAACTACTACCTCCATTTCTTTTTAGTAGGTATATTAGGATTTGAAAACTCTCTAGAGGTATACTTTGACACCAATTTCTATTACAATATATCATTAATTGCTACAGAATCAATGCCATATTAAAAGATATTTGAAATATAAATCTTTTCATATTACTTTTATACACTAGGCATGACTACTTATTGATCAAACTGCACAAATTTTGAGTTGTAAAAATCCTACTACACTACTAAGGGTACGTTTGGATGCTGTCGTAGCCAAGCCCCGCCAAACCGTTGGCCGGCCAAATCTTGGCGGACAAAACGTCCGCCCAAGAATCGGCTGCGCTAGGGCCAGAAAATGAACTGCGGCTGCGCGTGTGGGCATTGGCGAGCCAAATTTTGGCACTAATCCAAACTCACGCATCACGTTCACCAACGGCCAAAATTTGGCCGGGCAACATCGGGCACCAATCCAAACACGCCCTAAAAGCGAATGGACGGAGCACTTCCTTTCTTTAACGAACCGAGAGTACCTTCTTCATAGAAATTAGCTCAGCTTCTAACGCATCCACACGGCGGACAGCTGCATTTAGCAATTCCTCCTTTTCAAATGGCACTTCGGGTGGCTTTACTTCAAGTATCTGTACTTTCTCCTCCAATTCACCAAGTCGGCTTAAAACAGATGTAAGGGTGCCATTTCCTGTATACCCTTTATGAGGGAACTCAGCACTATAGTGATCACAGGAAATGGCCTGGTTTGTGAGCCTTTTGGTCATTATGCTTGGGACAGAATGAAGGAATGCCAAAAGGCTCACTATTAAGACCGTCAACCATGGAATAATTCGATTTATAAGTTCTCCCAGTGTTGCAGGTGTATTTCTCAAGGAGAAAGAACCTGCACGAAACATACATCAAAATTAGTCACACAAGCTTATCAGCGTATCCTATCAATATTAAAAACAAGTGAAAATTGCTCAATATCATCAAAATTAGATTGTTTAGTATGGGTAATGATGTTCTAGTTAGTCTCTACAAAGTTGGTCAAATCACACCAACTTCTCAATAACAACCTCTGAATGGCAGAATTATATAATGACCTGAGGTGGAAGCCATTGAGCTGTTTCTTGGATCGGAGCATGCATCCACAACCTTGTCAACAACAGGGGTGCTATCCTCTATAATGGGAGGAGCATCAGATGTGGAAGCATCTCCTGGAAATTTTGGCTGCAAACAGTGAAACATCTATTGACCATCATATTGACAAACTAAATGATTAGAAGTAAAAAAAAAAGGTCCCAAACTAAGAAACAGTCGCCCAAATAAACATTGATCTCATGCAATTGAAAATCAAAGAGGAAAAAGACACTTGCCTCATGCACATGGTTCAAATTAGGGCTGATGATGGGGTTCGCTGAAGCACTAGGAGAAGAAACATCTTCCACCTCAGAACTAGATTCGGCAGAGGCATCATTGCCTCTTCCCTGCTCCTAAGGGGGAATTGGCTTAAGGTATACAATGGAAAATTCAAAAGGATGCTTAAAGTAATATCCATAGAAAATAGTCTTACAGTTGAATGGTGAAGCTCAGTACAACCAACCTCCTTCTGATTGATGCTTGATATAGAAAGAACTTGCCGACCATAGTTTGCTTCACCGTTGAGGACCCTCTGGAACATGGAAGCCTTTGTTTTAGTATTACAAAACAGGTCAGAACGATGAGGATATGGCTAAAAATACCTTGATAATTTCAGGGTCCCTCCAAGGACCTTTATCTGATTTCGGGCAACCTCCATATTCTTCACACCTGCACTTGCCGCCAAGAAAATCTGGGAGTTCACTGAAACATGTAATAGAAAAATATTAGATGAAATCCGAGCAAAAGATTAACTAACAGGAGTTGAGATCCTTACCTGGCATCAATTATTTCAAGTAATTTTGTTTGGTACTTGCTTCCAAGGACCTTGATGTGAAAAGATTGGTGAAATGATCAGTATATAGACCAGAAACAACACATGAATGGTAAGATCAAAGCAATACAGGTGCAACCATACATGAATTTTTGAAGCAGTTTCTGGGTCAAGAAATGATTTTATTGTACCCCATAACATCTTGAAGCCTTGGCCAGCATTTATGATGTACAATCGGTATAAGGTCTGCAAGAGCATTCAGAGTGCATCAGAAAGTTAGTTGCCTGTACAACCCCAGACAAAAGAGTGAATCAATGAGCACATTAGGGAAAAGGCTTATCCAGGAAATAGTGAAAACGAGCACTGAAGTTGGGAATAGCATACCTCTGGATAGTTGTCATTGTTGATCTTCTGCAATCGCATTATTAGCTCTCTTGCATCTTTTGAGAAGTTCTTTAGGCCCTTGACTTACAAAAACAAGTTAATTGGTACTCTCTAACCCCATAAAATAAAAGTCTGCTTACGGCAATGTTGCCCATTGAAATCACATACCACTCCTTGCACATCCAGGATAGTAGTAGATGAGTCTATGTGCTTTTTCGCAGCAATAGAGCAAGCTGGAAATCTCATCTGAAGACATCTCTCAAACTCCTTTACATGATACTTTACATATCGATCAATAGTTGTGATTTGTACAAGTTTGTTAGTATCAACTTTCCCAAGTAGTTCTATGTAAACAGGCCTCCCCTCTTTGTCCACACCATGATAAAATTGTGGATAGTACTTCACAACTTCATGCAGTTCACTGTAGTCAAATTCCTAAAGGACCAGATCAGATTTGAGAAGTAAACACAAAGAAAGAATTACACTGAATATATTCTTGGGAGTATCTGTTTTCAGTATTTGCTTTACCTCTATGTGGTCAGCCCCAAATTCCTTCCTCCACCTAAGCATTTCTGACCACATATGCTTTGCTTTCTCGATATTAAATTTCCTTGCTTTCAGGAACCTACATACAAATGGCATACAGAGAAATTTTAAACCTAATAAGGAGGTGACTTTATGTTCACAATAAATTGTAATGACTAAAAGTATGGTGCAGGAAGAGAAAACCCATGGAAGAGAAGAACCCAAAAACTCTGAGATGAGAAAATGCGATGCTGTGATACCTCAACATCGTGTGATAATCATCATGACGTTCTGGCAACAAGCCCTCCTCAAGTAAACACTGACGGAACCTTTCAACAGTCTCCAGCTCTTGAACATCTCTTATGTCTTCTATGGAGACTACATGGTTGCCACTCTTCGTTCTACTCTTCCTCCTCAAGGAATGCCTAAATTTATGCCCTGCAGTAATCGCTCTCTTCTTGAAAGAGCCCCCTTTGACCTTCCTTTCTCCTTCTGAGTTCTCTTCATCAGAATTGCACTCCCTCTTTTCATCGCTTCGTGCATGACCTTCATAACCTGCACCCAGGTATTATAATGTTCCAATCAGTGCGTTTAGAAAAAAAAAGAAATAAGTATAGCAGTCATACACTCATACTATACTAATCAGTAGGAAAATTAGCAGATGACCATCCTACACAACCAACAAAAACCTGCGCAGTCAATTGGCATGTTGAAGAAAACTAAAAGTTGCCTATGATTCATACGAACTGGACTACAAGAGTTAGGCGTCAGTTAAGCAGAAACAATATCGGCTCCTTGAATCGAAGTATCCAATTTTGGGAACGGGTGTGTTGTTTCGAATTCTTTCTCATGTTCATGACCGTCAATACTGAACCCAAAATAAGCAATCATACAATAAACGCGGTTACAACTGAAACCGATGAAACAAAGTAGCCAGCCGCGCAGTTGCCAACCCCCACGACATCGAAGAAACGAGAATGAACAGCGCATACAGGAACCATCAAGAACACGTAATTGAAGCAAGGAACATTCCGGCACTCACTCGGCGCCGCGAAGCGATCGATGGGCCCCGACATTCCCTTCTTCCTCCCAGGCCACAAGCCCTCCTTCCTCCGATCCTTCCGGAGGAAATTCCAACTCCAAAGCCCTCACTGGGGCACTAACCCCTCGCGACGGGGGCTGTCGATCGAGGGGTGCACGAATGGCGGATTGCTCCGAACCCAATTCTTTTTTTTTCAAAAGGGAATATTAAAGCTGTTTGGATTTGATGCTTTTTTGGGAGGGAGGGGGAAAGAAGCTTCTGCTTTCCCTTCATCGGTGGAAGAAGGGCAGAGGCGGAGGGGACTACACGGTTCCCTGGCTGGACCAGGTCCATGGGCTCCGGAGTGCGAGGAGGTGGCGTCGTCGGCGGCACGTGAGACGTGCCACGCGTCTGGCGATTCGGGGTTCGGGGTCCATCGACCTGGCGCACGCTGGATTCGCGCGGGTATATGCGGACCACTGGGCTACTGCACGTGGTGGACCAGTTCCGGATTCGTTCCTGGGTGGGTCGTGATCCGGATTCGCAGGCGCCCGCCAGTTTGACGGTTCTGTTCTGTGAAGTGTGATGGATACGACGAGGAGGATTCTAGGCCGCGCCGGGCCGGACTTTGAGCGTGGTTGGGACAAATGGAGCTTTGCTTCATCCATCATGATTCCTCTCTCTAAAAAAAAGACAAGGAAAATAAATTGAGCTAGCCTGATTTCCCTCTTTTTTTCTACTTTGGGCGAAGAGCCCTATTTCCTGTCAGGTGCAGCTCAATTTTCACTAGAACAAAACTGTAGCCCAGTTGCCAATCAAAGCTTGGGCCAATATGAGCGATAAAATTCACGAGATTACTGGGCGATAACTGAAACCGTGGCCTTTCTTTTTCATTTGGAGTCGTGAGAGTCTCGTCAGAGCAATTTGCTCCATACGCTGCACGACACCACTAACTATGCACTGAGATCAATTGTGCGACACTACAACCATTGGCACTTTGCTTGGTTCGGTTCGTCAGAGGTATTAAAAAAACCTTCTTTTTGGTCTTTTCTTACAGCCACTGCAACTGAGCTAGTAAAGTATGCGGAACTATGCTCCGTACATATTATATACATAAGTTCTGTAACTATTTACATGGTGCTTCTTGATGTTTGCCGAAGCTTCATGTGCTTCAGCCAAAAGCCTCCTATGTACACCCCCGATGAAGGGCTGACAAGCTGAAATGCTGTACTGATGCGGAGGACTCGTGATCATGGCCTGCTATATTGCGTTCTTTTTCTTTGACCGCAACATGGAAAGCTGGTCTCTGTACTGAGCTAAAAAAGTAAACACCAGAGAACAGATCAGTCTATTTGAAGGATTAGTCAGAACTAGATGCAGTTGTCGACAAAACTGAACTCATCATCCTACGGGACTCATCATCCTACGGGACGTGCCTGTAATGCATGACTGTTTATTTAGTGCAAGTGCAGAAGCTCACCAGCATCTTTGTAGCGTTCTTCTACGGCAGCGATGAGCATATTGCGGACCAAATCAAACTCTTGGGCCTCACCGCAAGGCTGGTCATCAGGCCTGCAAAATGGTATTGCTTCAATTGTTATGATTGTCTTTGCAGGGACCGGTAAAAACAGTTTTTGTGACCTACCTGTCAAGCCTTGTGATTTGGATGTCATCCGAGCCCACAACGACCACCTTTGGTTGTACAACTTTCAATCCATTGTTGTACGCAATACGCCTATTAACTTGTATAGGAACCTAAGGTTGAAGATAGAGCAAACTGGAATAAGCATCATAGAATCCAATGAGCAATAATACAAACTTGTGGAATTTCTTGGCCCGTGTTTTATTCCCCCCAAAAAAGAAATGAATTTCTCTGTCCACATAATAACTGTGCTGAGATCATATCATACAGCAATAGCAAGGTTTAGTATCAAGACAGGATCAGAATAAAACGGTGGGGTTGCTTTGCTGACAAATCAAAGGAATCGAGTTCTTGCTTCGATTCTCCAACAGAGTGGTTAAAACTCGTGTGCCAAAAATAGTATACAAGAATCCTCAGGCAGCCAGAAAAGGATAAAAGCGACACTTTCGGTAACAGCGATAATTATCGTTCAAGCAAATATTGTCAACAGATAGTGAGAAAGGAGAGGAAGAAAATGCATACGTTGCACCGGAAAGCAATGTTGATAGCATCTGATGGCTTGAGGTCAAAGCTAATGGTGTCTTCTTCGTCTCCAGCCTGACATCATACGGCCATACTTCAGATCAATGTGAGCATTTTTATGTGATAGTCTACTTTGGAGTACAGTTACCTTAGCAAGATAGAGTCGCGAATAATACGCGTCATGGACCATCTCTGTAATGCGCACCAAACGTACCTGAAAAGAAGGGTGATATCCCAAGTGATCCATGAGATAACAAATTATTAGTACCAAAGAACCCAAATGTGGGGAACCAGATCTTCTATCCAATGGGACATATTTGAGAGAAGAGGTGTGTATTCTTAGTTGTTATGGTGCATGATTTAAAAATAGTAGATATGAATTTAGTAGATTAGTAATGCATTCATAAAACACATTTTATCAAGAATACAGATATGTAACTAAAGTTTGAATTTGCAAGAAAATGGGAAAGGAAACTAAATCAACCCAAATGGTTGTATCTTAAACACACCTCATATCCCATCCTTTTCGTCATCTCCAGTAACACACTGTAAATAGTTGGCCTTGGCTGGAAAAAACAAAATGTCGGTGCAGTTCAGAACTTCAGATACAGCAAAACCATTTAAAACCGGAAGCATGTGGACGCTTATTAACATCTGCAGAAATATTTTTGCAAGTAAATTCAGCTCTTACAATTCGAATGTTCCGAAGTGCAGCCAGCAACATAATGCTTGGTGTTTCCACTGGAGGAAGTAGCATGGGCATATAAGAAAATAAGAAAAGCATCTGCAGCAATGCAACATGTATCCAAGCAAGAATTGATACTCACTAACAATAATCGGGAGCAGAAGGTCGCTTCCATCTTCCATCTTCAGCACAATGGCATGGTGCGGTGCAGAATCCCGTAGTCTTAGTACGCGAGGATTGTTCTGAACGCATTGCAGGTTTTTGCCGTCACGCATTTTTATCACAAAACCATCTGATACACTCCTGAGCTCAACTGCAAGGACAGATCAAGGCTCTCATTTAATCACCAGATGTCAATAGCTCAGTATAAGTGACATGTAGCTAATGCTGACAAAAAAAAAGGAGCTCGGATCTCTTTCGCAGTGAACTTCAGTGTGCGCATACTCTGAAAACTGTTTCAGGGTGACCCCTGGCAGCAACAATCAGGCGCAACAAGCCCCCAAGTCCAACCCAGGATTCAGGAAAGGAGTGAGGGGAAGCATAAACAGTTACCAGCCTCGATGACACTGGAGTCGACGAACTCCTCTCCGCTGGCGTCGAAGTTGGCGGCGGCGGCGCCGTCGCCGTCGGAGGACGAGCCGAAACTGCAGTGAACAGGCCAGTCGCCCCAGTCGTTTCTCCTGCGCCGCTGGGACGGCGGACCGAAGAACCTACGCGGCATGCTGTCGCAGTCCGCCTGCACCCCGCACGTCCTTCTCCTCGAGCGCACGCGCCGGAGCAGCTGGAGATGACCGCTGACCCTGGCGTCGGAGGTCAGGGCGCCCGCCGCGGGGGCGGCGTAGCGCGGGAGGACCGCCCCGTTGATGATCTCCATCCCTTGGGCTGCAAATTCCACCGCGAAAACGTCAGAAACACAGTGAAAACATCGCAAACACACTGGAATCGAGAAAATAGCTAGATACGAATCCATGTGATCAGCGACGCAGGTTTGCAATCTACTCAATCAGCGCAGTGAGCATGCCGGATTGGAAAACGCAAACAAAGTGAAGGAAAATGCGCCGGGAAATGGCGGAGAAATCAGCTTACCACCGATTTCCGGCGAGAGGATGACGGCTGATCCGAATCGACAGATGCGGGAATATGGGGTTGAATTTTTGTGCGCCAAAATTTTTTGGGCCAAATGTTAGTTAAACCCTTATCGCTAAACCCGATCCGAGCGAGGCTTTTATGGCCGAAGCGGTTGGGCGAGGCAAAGTTCCAGTACTGACCCTGGATATTTGGGGAATCGAGGGTTGCATTCTACTTGCTTTTGTCATGACGCGGAAAAGCGCGCAAGGGTATTTCTGGAAAATGCTGATGGATCAGCCATTCTGGGACGTTTGACTGTACGTGGAATTCATGTCACGGGATATTTTCCCATGGATAGAAAGCATAAGCGTGACGTGGAAAAGGCAGCATATCTAGGATATTTCTTTAGCTGGCAGATACTTCTATAGTAGTCAGTAATATCTCCCCTCAGGTTCTCTCCATGCACGGTGCACCGCGTTGAAGAAATTCACCGACAGCTGCAGGTTCAGACGGCAGTGCTGAGCTATACAGGTGTTTAGCTGGGGCGAGAAGTTGGTAAAAATGTCGCATCGAACATTGTAGCATACTGTAGCACTTTTCGTTTGTTTGTGGTAAACATTGTCCTATCATGACATAACTAGACTCAAAAGAATCGTCTCATCGTGTACATTAAAACTATGCAATTAGTTTTTTTATTTACCTACATTTAATGCTTCATGTCTGAGGAGAGAGATTTGATATGATTTGATGTGATAGGTGAATAGTAAAGTTTGGAGAGAGAATTTTTTGAACTAAACAGGGCTAAATTTCAGGTGAAGTCTCGGACTGACTATATTTCAGGTGAAGAGAAAGATTTTTTTTAAGAATTTTAGTGGGTTCTTGGCAGTGTTTGGTTGGGGATAAAAATTTTTACACACATATTTTATTACTAATTAAGGGTATTAAATAAATTCACTTTATAAAACTACGTACAAACTCCAAATTAATTTGCGAGACATATCTAATGAGGCATCTAACCGTGTGATTAGAGGATGGTTAATGTAGCATTACTGTAATAAATCATGGGTTAATTAAGCTCATTAGATTCGTCACACAAAGTTACACTCATCCTTAAAAATGTTATATAAATAGACTTTCATTTAATACTTCATGCATATAAGATTTCAGGGAAAAATTTCACCCCTATCAAACAAAGTCCTAGCTCAAATCTGCTTGCACAGCTACCAAACATGCTGTAAAATTAGCAAGATGCAAATTAGGGGGTGGGAACGGGAGGAAAGACGTCACTTCGTCATAAATGCGCCACTGTAGCATTTCATTTGTATTTGTGAAAAATTATCCAAAAATTGATTAATTAGGCTCAAAATGTTCGTCTCGCCGAGTACAACAAAATTGTGCAATTAGTTTTTTATTTCATATACATTTAGTACTCTATGTATGTGCCGACATTTTGATGTGATAGGAATCTTCTTTTTGCATAGTGAACTTTGGGGTTGTTTTTTGGAAACTAAACAAGGCCTTAGTCATCACAGGTCAAATAAAGTTGAGTTAAGAAAAGGATCTAAGATAAGCCAGTAAAAAATGTTGGACCTTGGTTGACCACAAGTTCAGAATGCTGAGCTCCATGTATATTATGGTTCTTATTATATATATATATATGACGAGTTTTATCTACACATACGTGTAGCTACACCCACCATCAGTATACCATTGTATGTATGTCCGCATACTAGTTTATCATTTTTAATATGTTCATATACTAATTCTAAGATACTTCAAAGCGAGTTACACGAAAAAATTTCAAAATCAACCCTATTTTTAAATATATTTTGATTATACATTTATAATACTATATAAAATAGTATGTCCATATACTCAATGTATGCTTACATACCCAACGTATATATTATCACAGATAGTCTAGTACCATCACATACTACATGTACATACTCTTCGTCGGATCAAATTCATCATGTATCATAAGATACACATGTAGGTCTGTTTAGTTTCGAGTGCCATATAATAAAAAGGCGTCGTCAACAAAGATAGCAAATAGTTAGAGTCTGTTTAGTTTGATGTCAAAATTTTAGCATGATTTTGGCCACCATTTGGTTTTCTATCAAAAACTTTCTTTGCCTCGCATCTGTTCTATGAAAATGTTGGCAACCATTTTGCCCACCTTTTGACTTATCAAAACTTGGAAGCAGGGTTTGCTTGGTTTCTCGCTATAAGTAGCCACGCCACACATCTGGAACGCCTAAGAGCAAGGCTAATAATATAGACAGTAAGTGGGCTGTATGTTGTTGCCACATCACTTATAGCCAACTAACAGCCCATCCATATAGAGCAAGTATAATAACAGGCTGCAAGCAGGCTGAATCCTATGTGGAGGGAAGAGAGGAGAAGAGAGAGAAGAAAGTGGGCTGTAAACTTACAGCCAGCTGAGGCACAGGTTCCTAGAAATCTTGTGAGAGTGGATGGTGGGCCAAGTAGTATGTTTCTTAGCCAACCTATTATATGGATGGGCTGTTAATTGGCTACAAGTGATGTGGCAACAACATACAGCCCACTTACTGGCTGCATTATTAGTCTTGCTCTAATAGGTTGGTTAAGAAACATACTACTTGGCCCACCATCCACTCTCACAAGATTTATAGGAACATGTGCCTCAGCTGACTGTAACTTTACAGCCCATTTTCTTCTCTATTCTCCTCTCTCATCCACATAGGATTCAGCCTGCTTGCAGCCTGTTATTATACTCGCTCTAAGTTGTGGCCCCAAAATCCGGTGCCACGTCTATGGCAAAAAAATGAAGTGGAACTCTAAAGTAAACGGTGGCCTAGATTTTTGTGGCGTGGCGAGCGGCAGCAAGCAACCAAGCACCCCCGTAATATACCACTAGCAACAACTATATGATCCCTCGGTCCATAAATATAAACCTTTTTTATTTGTTCTAAGTTAAAATCTTTCTAGCTTTAATTGCTAAAATAAAAAAAATCCGTTAAGATTGACAACGTAAAATGGATGTTATAACCAATTATCATAATATGTAATTATTTCTGTTTACACTAATTTACTTTTGTAAAAAATATGGGTCAAAGTTATAAAGCTTTGGCTCGTGAAAAGCCTAGAAATATTTATCTATGTGAACAGACATAATAGGATAGATCAACCAGAATGCATGCACAAAGATTAATTAGTACTGCTACAATAATGGTAGGAGTTGACTCTCGGATTATCTATTCATATCAAATGAGGCATCTTTGGGTCCACCCAATGAAAATTTTCTAGCTAATTACTGGTGCTAAATTTTAGTTAGCTAAAGTTTAGCCGGGCTGTTTGGATCCTCCACCTACTTAAAATGATTGGACGATAATACACCTTATAAAAATAATAGAAAAGGGAGGGTGGTGGCTGCCTTGATTTTAGAAGTGTCAATTTCGTCTTTACATATGTTTTAGTTGATTTTAGCTGGGTTTAAACAGCCATGGAGTTCATATACTTTTTAGCATACAGCTAAAGCTTAGTTGGGTTTTATCTGACCCGGTTTGAATCACTAGTATCTAAACTTTAACGGCCGGTGGATCCAAATGAAGCCTGAATGTGTATGTCCAATATTTATATTTTCCGGCATAATTTGAGTGGCCAATAGGTCAGATGAATTTGTATGTCCAATGCTATGTTATCTGGCATAATTCTAGTGACCAATACATCAGATGAATGTGTGTGTCCAATGTTATATTTTCCTGTATAATTTGAGTGACCAATGGTAGTAGCAGTACTAATTAATCTACTAAGATAATGGTTGGACGCGTCGTCCAAGCTAATTAAGTTAATTCTCTTTTGTATCATTATCTTACTGATGAGCAGTATTTTTACTCCTAGACATATAGACATAGCCCTTATTTAGTTCCAAAAAGCAACCCCAAAGTTTACTATGCAAAAAAAGATTCCCCATCACATCAAAATATCGGCTCATGTATGGATACTAAACGTAGATGAAATCAAAAACTAAGTGCACAGTTTTGTTGTACTCTGCGAGACGAACATTTTGAGCCTAATTAATCAATTTTTTGCAATTTTTCACATATATAAATGAAATGCTACAGTGGCGCAATGATTACGAAATGATCCCAAACCCCCAAATCCCCACCCACTATTTTGCATCTAAACAAGGCGACAGAGACTTAGACCAGCTCATAAACAGAGATAGATTCTTCGTCTTCCGATTCCGACAAACCTTTTTAGTACGCCTGTGCGCGGATCCTGACAGGAGATTGGATGCACGATGTGCGCATGTGGGAGCTCATCACTTTGCCAGGAAGCTGCTTCCGATGCATGCCAGGCTATCTGATAACGTGCCCGTTGGAGCGTGCTCCATGCCAAGACATATAAAACACCGAGCCTTGACCTTGGGGCCTTATAAATCGACCGTGCCAGCACTCCAGCAGGCAGCAGGCCCGATCGAGCGAGCCGCGCAACAACAGGTCAACAGGCAGGTCTCAGCTGCAGTTTCAGAGGCTCAGAGCTGGAGCGCAATGTGGGGGAGAGGCGCCGGCCGCGTCTTCCTCCTCGCGTTGGTGCTCCTGTTCGCCTTGCAGACCCCGGCGTCGGCTGACAAGAAGGCAACGACGCTTCCTTTGCTCTCCCCATCTTTGCCTCCTCAATCCCCGTGATGTTCTTCGATACGAGTGAATCGATCGATCTCTGACGTGCACTGGTGCTTATTTTGTGCGCGGCTGCAGCCCTATGTGATCTTCTTCCAGGACTTCCCGGCCAACCCTTCTGCTCTGCTCGCGACAATCACCACCGAGTAAGATCAAATACTCAGAACACTGGCATCCATTTCTGCAGAGAAACAGGTGCGCGCGTGTGCTTACTGTTCCTCGCAACTGAATGCAGCTTCAGTATCCTGTACGAGTTCAGGGTCATCCGCGGCCTCGCGCTGCACATCGACAATGGCTTCTTAACGCTCCTCGGAAGTACGTATACTATTCAGCGATCAATTGGTTGAGTGATGGCTGAAGGCGACGTACGGATGCATCCAGCTGATGTGCTCGCTCTTTTCCGTTTTGGGTTCAGAGCTCCCCGGGGTGTTGAAGGTGATCCCAGGCAGCCTGATGAAACTCCGAACCACGCACTCGTGGGACTTCCTCGGCCTTGGAGAGAACGGCCAGGAAACCCTCGCGTGGTCGTCTGCCAAGTTGGGTGCGGACACAATCGTCGGCAACATCGACACAGGTAATTTCACAGCGTTAAGACTCCCTCTGTCTAAAAAAATAGTGCTCTCTTAGGGGTTTTTTCTAAGTCAAACGATATTAAATTTAATCAATTTATAGAAAAAAATACAAACACTTATGGTACAAAATAGGTATTGTTGGATTCATCATGGATATTTTCATAATATAACTATTGGGCTTAGGGTTTATGGTTGAGAATCTTGTTTATAGATTTAGTAAAATTTAAGATTTTTTTTTACTTAGGACAAAGTTGAAAGAGCACCTTTTGGGATGGAGGGAGTAGTGTTTGAGTTTTATTTCACGGCTAACAAGAGTGTCATGTCAATTAAAGATGTTATGTTGATGAATTAAAAAAGTCCCTTAATGCATATTCTCATTTTGCGGTTTCGCATGTCAATTAAAGATTGTTGCACTCTGTTGTGAAATGATTTAATTGGTGGGATTTTATTTTTCGTTTCCAAGAGGATTAAATGTTTTGGTCATATTGATAATTCACTTCGCTCCAGAGATGTGTGTATATCAAGTTTCATCTAGATTAAAGTTATTTCTTGTCTCTTTGTATTTTTTTTGCCATATCATCAATTTATTTTATGTGGCATCTTATTTAGTGAGGCTGAATCTCTTATGGCACATAGATTGGGAATGGCCAAAGCATAACAATATGCTAATTGCTTTGAAATTTAACTTTGTATCATTGTTGTATAAAAGGTTTTTACAAATTGACACACAACTCGACATTACTGGATTCATTCCAAAAAAATAAGTTAATAATATATAAGTCAATGAATATTTTATTTACAAAATTATAGATATCAACAATAAGAACTAAAAATAAGTTAGGACAAATCTAGATAATTTTATATCTTTGATCGAAAAAAATAGTGGAGTAGATATACATGCTTTGCCCGGGGATATGGTTAGGGATTCATATAAGGCCTGTTTGGTTCCTCTGAAGGGACTAAAAAGACTAAATTTAGTTTTAATAGGGACTAAAGATCCAAACCCTTGGGACTAAAACCCTTTAGCACAATGGAGGAGCATATAGGGACTAAAAGGTGTGTTTTTCCACCACCTACCCCCCTCTCTCTCTCTCTCATCTCCCGGTCCCCCGACGCCGCTGCGATCTACCCCCACCATCGCTGCACTCTGCCCCCCGCCACCGCCGCTTCGTCCCCCGCCGTAGCCGCTCCGCCCCCGCTGCGGTCCGCCCCTGCCGCCGCTGCGCTCCGCCCCCCGCCGCCGCCGCGCCCGCCCCCCGCCGTCGTGGAGAAGAGCCCCGTGGAGGCCGGCGCGGGTGAGAGCGAGAGGATGCCGAGGTGGCCGGCCGGCGCGCCGTGGTCGGGGAAGCGCGAGGCGGTGGGGGGCTGACTCCGGTGGCTCCTCTTTTCCCCCGTGCGGCGTCGAGCTTGCGGGCGGCGTCGCGGTGCTTCTCCTGGTGGTGCTCCGGCGGCTCTGCTTCCATGAGGCTTGCTTGGTGGATTGGAGTGCTTGCTCGGTGGAGAAATTCAGAAGGAGAGGGAACTGCTGGTTGCGTGATTGGATTTGGAGCAGGCAGAAGGAATCAAGCGGCGCTGCTGCTCTGCTTGCTAGCTGGTTCGATGGGGAGAGAACACAGAGATGGAGAGGAGCAATTAGGTTTGCTCGCTGGGGGATTGGAAAGGGGCAACTACTTATTTGCTTCGGTGCAGTAAAAATCAGAGAGGAGAGATCGAGCAGAGAGAGAGCGCTGCTTGCTTGTCTTGCCCAGAAGCTAGCAGGAACACAGGGCGGGAAGGAAGGGGTAGCAGAAGGAAGGGTATAAACGTCTTTGTGTGTGGAGTTAAAACTATTTTATTGTCTAGTTCTGGATCCAAACTGTTTTAGTCCTTTAGGGACTAATTTTAGTCCGGCCAATATTAGTCTCAAGTATCCAAACACAGCCTAAATCTCAACATCAATCTTGATAAAGATGATATGCACTATATAAATGAAGACAATGTTGACTTTTACCTGGATCCTATAAAAATGACGAAGCCAGTGTTAACTTTTACATGGATCCTAATAAGTGACGAATCCTTGCGTGATTACCCCTTGAGATGCACGACACATGTTTTTAACTCCCTCGAAGATTGTTCAAATCCGAATTTAAGCAGAAATCAGATCAGATCCCAGCAGTCAGGTCCAACCTGAAAAATGGTAGGCAGTCCTCGCGTCAGGTGGCCTACGACTTGCCAATGCTCATTGTGATATTTACCTGCTGCATCCATGTACCCAACTACTCCGTACGATCGAAGGCGTATGGCCGGAATCCCCGAGCTTCCAAGACGATGGCTTAGGCGAGCCGTCCGGTTGGCGCGGCGTCTGCGACAAAGGCTGCGACGACACCTTCCGCTGCAACAAGTAAACGCACTCGGCACCTACTCCATTGTTCTTCTCTGGCCGGCAGCGCCATGCCTATGGGCAACATCTCGAATCCAAAATCTGACGGCTCATACATGGCGCAGCAAGCTGATCGGCGCGAGGTTCTTCAGCGCGGGTCTCCAGGCGGAGCTCTCGGTGCCCGACCCCCGGCAGGGCACCCCGCCGCCGATGCCGAGCAAGGAGGACCTGTCCTCGCCGCGTGACTACGATGGGCACGGCTCGCACACGCTGTCCACCGCCGGCGGCTCCCCCGTCCGGGGCGCCAGCGTCTTCGGCCACGGGGAGGGCCGGGCCGCGGGCGGCTCGCCGCGGGCGCGCGCGGCCGCCTACAAGGCGTGCTTCGCGGCCGCCGGCTGCGCCGACATCGACCTCCTCGCGGCCATCCTCGCGGCGGTGGACGACGGCGTGCACGTGCTGTCCCTCTCCCTCGGCGCCGAGCTGGCCGCGGACTACCTCTCGGACCTCATCGCTGTCGGCACCTTCTTCGCGGCCCAGCGCGGGGTCGCCGTCGTCTGCGCCGCCGGCAACTCGGGGCCGCAGCCCGGCACGGCGACCAACGTGGCCCCGTGGATGTTCACGGTTGGGGCGAGCACCATGGACAGGGACTTCCCGGCTTACGTCAGCTTCGGCGGCAACATTACCATGGAGGTGTGCTCTTGCCCGAAGCTACTAAATCAGAGCCCCTGTTCTTGATGCAAATTGCACTTTTGCAGGGGCAAAGTCTCGGGGCGAGTACTCTGCCCCTCGGCCAGGCGTATCCGATAATCAGCGGGGAGAATGCCAATGCCGCGTACCAGCTTACCAGCAACTCGTAAGCACTGGATCCACAACACTGTGTGTCATGGAGCGAGGAGGAACGTGCCATCAGAGCCTACTGATAGATGTGCCTGGCTGCAGGTCGTTGTGCTTGGATGGCTCCCTGGACCCTGCCAAAGTGACCGGCAAGATCGTCGTCTGCGTCAGAGGAGGGAACGGCAGGATGGAGAAGGGGCTCGTGGTCAAGCAGGCCGGCGGCATTGGCATGGTCCTCTGCAACGACGCCGGCTCCGGGGACTCCGTCATCGCGGACCCGCACCTCGTCGCCGCGGCGCACTGCTCCTACTCGCAATGCGTCCAGCTCTTCAGCTACCTCCAATCCACCGAGTAAGCATTAAGCAAAACTGTTACCCGCCAGTAACGTTCTTATTTCTGGTTCTCACTGATCTTACGCGTTGGACTAACTGATTAGAATTTCCGCTTCAACTTTTAGCAATCCGTCGGGCTACATCAATGCAACGGACGCGAGGTTTGGTGCCAAACCTGCGCCGGCGATGGCAGATTTCTCGTCCCGAGGGCCAAACATCATAACTCCTCAGATCCTCAAGGTTGCCAAATATTGTTCTGTTCAGCTCCCAAGATTGCTCCAATATGCATGTGCCGTACTCCTACTTGAGTGAGTAGTGTCACTGACTTTGCTCGGTGGCATGCAGCCGGACATCACCGCACCGGGCGTCAGCGTGATCGCCGCGTACAGCGGCGCCGTCTCGCCGTCGGGCCTGCCGTTCGACGACCGCCGCGGCGTCGCCTACAACATCATGTCCGGCACATCCATGGCGTGTCCCCACGTCGCCGGCATCGTCGGCCTGCTCAAAACCAAGTACCCCTCTTGGACCCCCGCCATGATCAAGTCGGCGATCATGACTACCGGTGAGCTATGCATCTTGACCTCCGACGCGTGTGCTTCGTCATTTGTCTCACATGTTTGTATATTGCGCTGCAGCGACCACCATTGCCAACGATGGCAACCCGATCCAGGACGAGGCCGGCGGCGAGGCCACGCCGTTGAGCTACGGCGCAGGCCACGTGAACCCCGTCGGCGCCATGGATCCCGGCCTGGTGTACGACACCACGCTGGCCGACTACACCAACTTCCTCTGCTCACTGAAGTTCACCCAGAACCCGCTCCAGAACCTCCCGGTGAACCTTCCGGTCGGCCTCCCGAACCTCCCCGTCAACCTCTCGGTCCCGGTCAGCCTCCTCTCCCCGCTGTTCGACGCCGCCGGCGAGCCGTGCACGTGCAGCCAGGGCCCGTACGGCCGGCCGGAGGACCTGAACTACCCGTCCATCGCCGTGCCCTGCCTGTCCGGCAGCGCCACGGTGAGGCGCCGGCTGAAGAACGTCGGCGGCGCGCCCAGCAAGTACAAGGTCGCGGTGACGGAGCCGGCGGGGGTCAGGGTCGCGGTGGCGCCGAACGAGCTCGACTTCGCGATCGGGGAGGAGAAGGAGTTCGTGGTGAAGCTGGACGTCGTCAACGCCGAGGCGGCTAGCGATTACGTGTTCGGCAGTATTGTGTGGTCAGACGCGAATGGATTGGACGGCGCGTACAGCATGCCGGACGTGAACAAGGAGCATCGCGTGCGGAGCCCCATCGCGGTTAAGACGAAGTGCGGATAGCTGAGTACTAGCTCAGTCAAAAACAAAAATGTTTTTTAGTTTTATAGAAGAACGTGCGTGTCGCACGTTTAATACACTATTAAAAAAATTTGCAAGTGCGCCTATTTTTTTAGGAGCCCACGAAAAACGCGACCGCACTTGCTAATAATATGACGATACTGTGGCAGTCACCCGTTCCTACAAACAAGTTTACTAAAGCCGGTGCGTGCCACACTTGAAAATAGAGAGCTTTCTAAGTGTGGCTCATCCCGTCAGCCGCACTTGAAAATGGCCATTTACAAGTGTGGTTCACGCCACTTGGAAATGCCAGCATTTTCAAGTAGGACACGAAACGAGCCGTCCTTGTAAATAATTTCTATGCGGCGTAATATTTTTTTCTACAATCGTTCTCACAATTCCGCAAGTGGCATTCACCATTACTTCAGGTGTTTGACATAATGATAAAAGGGGAGTCCAATTTAAATTAATTGAACTATGGTTTGTTGATAAACTCAAACCACTCACATCACTCCCATATATATTGCTGGAGACTCTCATGTTTACACGCCCTTTCATTCTACATTTACACTTATACTACAAAATGTATTTTTATACATATATTAGGATATGATACATGTTTTGACCAAGCTTTGAAACCTTTTAAAGTCATCTACTATTTCATAAAAATAAATTTTAGTTTCAAATTCATGTTTATAGGCTCGGCTCGTATTTTGAGCCGGGTCCGCCCCTGCAAGGCCTATACAAAAAAATAGGGTTATTTGGATCGGTACCATTACAATTTTTAGATGTTGGGGATATAACACTACAATTCACCTATTTGAAAACATACCATCGCAATTCTTTGTTTCCCACAAAAATACCACAGAATACGTATGGAGACATCTTGGGTCCACCTGTAGGCGTATACAAATTCATATATTTTGTTGTAGCTGCTGTCTCCTATCACTGACATGCGGGACCCACTTATCATCTTCTTCCTCCTTTCTTCCCCCAACTCGCCCTGATAGGGAGCTCGTCGCCCCGCCATTCGGCACGGCGGTCGCCCCCACCCTGGCCGCAGCACGCCGGCGAGGAGCTCGCCATCGGGCCGCCGCACGGCGAGCTCGCCCCTACGCCCCGCCGTTCGGCTGCCGCATGCCGCGCTCGCCCCTGAGCCCCGCCGTCCGGCGCCGCCTGCGGGCGCCGAGCTCCCTCACGCGCCGCGCCGTCCGGCCATGCCTGCGGGCGCCGAGCTCCCTCGCTGTCACACCCGGATTTTTACAAAACTCGAATGCGGCCATATGTGTGCCCAGGAAGTCATAGTACACATATAGCGAACAAATATGATAAACAGAGAACATATGCTGGAATAAATTCTTCATTAAATAAAATTTTTACATCAGAGTGCTTCATAAATGATCTAAACAATAGCAGCGGAAGACTAATAAAACTCTCAACTAATGGCGCCGCAATCCACGGGGACTCTGACTGGGAGATCACAACTCAGTAGTATGGTAAATCCTCTGGAAACTCAGCAGCAGACTCATGCCCAGCCCAATCTGTTTACCCATCCGGGATTTTGTTGAATAAAATGACAAGTGTAAGTAAACAATTACTTAGCAAGTATAACACGGGTACGAAGGCTCAAAATAGGCTAGACACGGCTTAACTGCATTAGCATTTTTAGTTGGTTCATTTTAACATTAACCAAATTACTACAAGTGGATGAAACCCAGTTGTAACCCAATTAATAAAGTATAAGTGACATTAAACATAAATAAACATCATCTTCTAATCAAAAAGGATCCAGGCCGCTCGTGACCCTGAGCAAGGCTATCATGATAGATTTTACAGTCTGTAGAGGTTTCGCCCTTTACCCACCAGTCGCGTAAAAGCTCATACGAACTTTAAACCCAACCATGCGTAGGTGGATCATACTTCACAAATCATAGTACCGAGGTGTGACCGCATAGGGACGCTATGAGGTTTTTCACAAGACAGTGGCCGATTATGGTACCGCATAGGCAGCATGGCTCAGGCACCGAGATTGGTGTACGCCTATGGAGTCACAACTAGGGGGGTCAATGGCGTCCAGAGCGCGGGCATCTCACCTAACAATGCGCAACGTGTGGAGTTCCCCGTCGCAGGGACTCTTAGCACAGGACCGTGCCTCACGGGGGCATAGCCGACGGATCACCCGTCCTCGGTGGATCAAAACATACTCTCACCCATGTTTCCCATAACGCCGATGGCCACTCCGGTAACCACTGGCAAGCTAGAGACGTACAAGTTACTTGACCAAGACCAGAGCCATAATAGTTCTAGCGGTGGCGACAGACTCTTGGGTTGCCACTTTAAGAACCGGACCTTACGGAGAGACACTAGAACAATGCACGAAGCACATGCTCTAGCTCCCTAAACCAAGTTGCTAAAAAGCATGTTTTATCATAAATATTAAAGTGAACCATTAAGTCAAGATTAACAATTAAATAATAATGACAGTAGCTGCGCATAGCAAAGATTCTACCCATATGCAATAACCCAAGGAAATCAAAGGATATGAGTAAACAAACTAGGTACAACCTTAATAGGACAACAATTTAGACGCATGCATATGAAAGTAAATGTATATAAAGAGTGTGTTTAGGTAGCAAGGATTGTCCGTGCTATAACTTGCCTTCCTCGAAGGGCGGCTGCTGCTGCTGCTGTGGGTCCTGCTCCGGAAAGTCCCCCCACGTACTCGAAGTCCAACGCGAAAGGCTCACCGACTGGACACGAATCACCATACAAGCGAGCACGCAAACCAATACATGCAAACAAATAATAATTTATTAGAACAGTACACCAAACAGTAGAAACACTACAAATAAAGCTTTTAGAAATAATCTACGCTTCACTACGAACACATGAGCGCGAAAATCACACTAATCGGAGCTAAAACGAAAAAGATATAGTTTTTCTAAGTTCTAGGGACCTTCTGACAAGTTTTAAAAGTTTCCAGGGGCTTATTTTGAAGAAACCAGGGACCTATATGTAATTATGCTTTAAAACCGAAGGTCTAACGTGCAAATATCTAAACTCAGGACCGCGGGTTCTATATTTAAAAAGGGTAGGGGGTTATTTGTTAAAAACAGGACCTATAGGCAAATACTTTTGAACTTTGGTGGACTGCGGGTTGAATCTCGAAAAACTCAGGGGCTCTTTAGCAAGAAAGCCCCGGCTGACCGTTACACGCGGTTTGACCGCGGGCGAGGGAGAAGTGTGGGCCGTTGGATTTAGATCCAACGCCCCTGGCTGGATCGAGCGAGAGGAGGTGGCCGCCGGCAGGGGCCACGGCGGCGGCGCCTGCTCCCGCGGCGGGGACTCGCCGGAGAAGAGCCTAACTTGGGCTAGGGGTCACCAAATGGCGCGCGGTTAGGTCCCACATCATCAGGGGAGGGAGGCGAACTCACCCAGGGGGATCACGACGGCGGTGGGGCGATGGAGACGGCGGCCGGCGAGAGGCAGTGGCTCGGCGGCCCTGGAGAGTCGACGACGAGCGATTAGCTTAGGCTGGGGGGGTGATGTGGTAGCGGGGGTGGCTCGGGAAGCTTCCATACCTCGAGGGGAAGCTCCTGAGGGTGTTCTCGTCGAGGGAATGGCAGCGGCGGCGAGGGTAGACGGAGGCGGCCGAAGAGTGGCGGCGTTGGGCGAGGGGAAGGCTGCTGGAGGGCGTTTGAGGCTCGGTGGGGGGTTGGCGAGGTGCTGGGGTGCGTGGGGCTCGGCTTTTATAGCCCAGGGGAGGTGTAAGGGGGCTGGGTGCTCGGGTGGCGCGGACGTCGAGGATGGAAGGTGCGGTGGCGCGGCGGCTCGGACTTTTCAAGCGGGGAGGCGCCTAACAAGTGCAGCGTCGCGTGAAACAGGAAGGAGATCAACGGAGAAGGAAAGGGAAGGCGCGGGGATGGCCCACGGGCGCGGGAAAGGGGGCAGCACGGCCGGGCGGTCTGGCGAGAATCGCGCCGGGTGGAGGGGGGGAAGGGAGGCTCGGGCGCGGGGAGGGAGAGGGACCTGACGGGCGGGTCCCGCTGTCAGTGGGAGAAAAGAGAAGAGAAGGGGGAAGCGGGGCTAGGCCGTCGCGGGGAGGTGCTGGGCCGAGCTGGGCCGAGGGAGAAAAAGGAGGAGGTTGGTTGGGTTGGCTCGGGCAGGGAGCAGGAGCGGGCTGGGGAGAAAGAACAGGGAGCTAGAGTGAACCTAGGAAAAAGTCTAGGGAGCAAAAGCGAACTATGGGCCTAACAACTTTTCTACAGCTCAAAACAAGGTGATTCAAATTTGAATTTAAATAAATTTAAATTCTCATTTGAATCACAAGCAAAACAAAAATTAAATGCAACAACATGAATGCAACAAAAATATTTCTACAACTTATATTTGATTTTAATATTCATAAATAATTCATTTAGCCTATATTAAATATGAACAACTTAAATAAATACCAATTAATTACTAAAAATTTTAAATAGGCAATTTTTGGGTGTTACAAACCTACCCCCTTAAGATGAATCTCGTCTTCGAGATTCGGAAGTAGATGCGAAGAGCTGCGGGTACTCGGTCTTGAGATCTTCTTCCCGTTCTCACGTTGCTTCATCCTCTGAGTGTCGGCTCCAGTGTACCTTGCACATCCGGATGACTTTGTTCCTTGTCACCCTCTCCGACACCTTCAGAATTCTGACCGGATACTCCTCATAAGTGAGGTCGTCTTGCACATTCAGCTCATCTATCGGAATTTGCTGTTCAGGCACCCGCAAACATTTCTTCAGCTGCGACACATGGAACACATCGTGCACTCCGGCCAATCTCTCGGGTAGTCCCAACTGATATGCCACTTCGCCTTTCCTTTCCAGTATCTGGAAAGGTCCGATGTATCGAGGTGCTAGCTTGCCCTTGAGATTGAACCTCTTCATGCCCCTCATCGGAGACACCTTGAGGTACACAAAATCTCCAACTGTGAAACTGAGATCCCTCCGTATGACATCAGCATAACTCTTCTGCCTGGACTGTGCCACCTTCAAATTCTGCCTGATCACTTGCACTTGGCGTTCCGCATCTCTGAGTATCTCAGGCCCAAAGACTTGACTCTCCCCAGTCTGATTCCAGAATAGTGGTGTTCTGCACTTCCTGCCATACAAAGCCTCGAATGGTGCCATCTGATGACTTTTCTGATAGCTGTTGTTGTACGAGAATTCCGCATAGGGTAAACTCTTGTCCCAGCTAACACCATACTGCAGTGCACATGCCCTCAACATGTCCTCCAGAATTTGATTAGTCCGCTCTGTCTGTCCATCTGTCTGGGGGTGATAAGCTGAGCTAAACTGCAATTTAGTGTCCATAGACTGATGCAGCTTCTGCCAGAAGTGTGAAGTGAACTGATTACCACGGTCAGACACTATCCGCTTTGGCACTCCATGCAAGCATACAATCCTCTCCATGTATAGCTCTGCCAGTCTGGCTCCGGTGTAGGTGGTCTTCACTGGAAGAAAGTGTGCCACTTTAGTCAAGCGGTCCACAATCACCCAAATGGAGTCAAATCCTCGCTGTGTGCGGGGTAGACCAGTGATGAAGTCCATGCCAACTTCTTCCCATTTCCATTCCGGTATCTTCAAGGGCTGGAGTAATCTGGCTGGCCTCTGATGTTCAGCCTTGACTCTCTGACAAGTGTCACATAGTACCACATGTGTCGCCACATCACGCTTCAATCCATACCACCAGAATCTTTCCTTGATGTCTTGGTACATCTTGGTGCTTCCTGGATGGATCGAGTATGCCGAATCGTGCGCTTCTCTTAGGATCGTGTCCTTGATCTGCGCTATATCGGGCACACATATCCTTTTCTCATGCCACAAGGTTCCCTGTTCACCCACTCGAAATCCAGAGGCCTTTCCTAGGGCAACATTCTCCACGATATCCTTGATCTTTTCATCACCAAGCTGTCCTTTTCGGATCTCCTGTTCAAGAGTCGGTTCTACCATCATCTCTGTGATGCTGGTCACGAACCCCAGACTCATCTTCTCAAAGTCTCGGCTGAGTTCTTCAGGCAAACAATGGCCGGTGATCCTGTTCACATAGCTTCTCCTGCTTAGAGCATGTGCCACCAAGTTAGCTTTGCCAGAGTGGTAATGGATCTCCAGATCATAGTCCTTGATCAACTCCAACCATCGGCGTTGCCTCATATTCAACTCTGACTGGGTGAAGACATACTTCAGGTTCTTATGATCAGTGTAGATGTCACACTTGTGCCCAATCAAGTAATGCCTCCAAATCTTCAAGGCATGCACCACAGCTGCCAAGTCCAAATCATGTGTCGGATAGTTCTGCCCATGCTTCCGCAACTGTCTTGATGCATATGCCACGACTATCCCTTCCTGCATGAGTACACACCCCAGTCCTAGACGGGATGCATCGCAGTAGATGGAGAAGCTCTTGGCTATGTCGGGCAATACCAGTACAGGTGCTGTTGTCAGCCTCTTCTTCAACTCTTCGAAGCTGGTTTGGCACTCCTCTGTCCAGATGAACTTGGCATTTTTCTCCAACAACGCCGTCATGGGTTTAGCAATCTTGGAGAATCCTTCAATGAAACGCCGATAATATCCGGCCATTCCAAGGAAACTCCTGATCTCGCTGACATCCCGAGGCGGGTTCCAGCTCAACACATCGTTAACCTTCTTCGGATCAACTGCTACTCCTCCATTGGACAACACGTGTCCCAAGAATGCCACTTCCTTCAACCAGAACTCACATTTGCTCAACTTGGCATATAGCTGATGTTCCCGGAGTCTCTGCATCACCATCCTCAAATGATCTTCATGTTCCTCTTCATTCTTGGAGAAGACCAGAATGTCATCAATGAACACCACCACGAACTTTTCAAAGTAGTCCATGAAGACACTATTCATCAGGTACATGAAGTATGCAGGAGCATTGGTCAGTCCAAAGGACATAACCGTGAACTCGTACAACCCGTACCGAGTAGTGAAAGCCATCTTGGGTATGTCCGACGACCGGATCCTCATCTGATGATAACCCGATCGAAGGTCTATCTTGGAGAACACACATGCTCCCTTCAGCTGATCAAACAAATCATCAATCCTTGGCAGCGGGTACTTGTTCTTGACAGTCACTTCGTTGATGGCTCGATAGTCCACACACATCCTCTGTGTTCCATCCTTCTTGTCCACGAACAGTACTGGTGCTCCCCATGGTGAAGCACTAGGACGAATATACCCCTTGGCTAGCAAGGAGCTTAATTCTTCCTTCAATTTCTCCAGCTCATTCACTCCCATTCTATATGGCCTTTTAGCTATAGGTGCAGTGCCAGGTTTAAGTTCAATAATGAATTCAACTTCACGTTCTGGGGGCATACCTGGCAATTCCTCGGGGAACACATCCGGGAACTCGCTCACCACCCTGATGTCGGCGGGAGCTGCACCCTCAGCTTGGTTGGCTTGGCACTGGTCTGAAGACTGGACTGCCCGGTACTCCTCCTTACTGCCGCCTTTAGCCACCAGTTGCACTGCCCTCTCGGAGCACTGGATCGCAGCATTATACTTGGCGAGCCAACTCATTCCCAGGATTAGATCAAATCCAAGAGAATTCAGGACTATGGGGTATACTTCAAAATCTACCTCCCTTATTGTAATGATAACCTTGGAGCAGCGTAGACTGGCTCGTTGTTCTCCCCCAGGCGAACTAACTAACATAGGATTCCCCATGGGTTGCAGGGTCATCATACTCTTGTGTACAAATGCAGCAGAGATGAAAGCATGTGAAGCTCCAGAATCGAATAAAACAGTTGAGGGGGTCGAGTTGACAAGGAACGTACCCACAACCACGTTAGTAGCTCCCTTTGCAGTTTCTGCACCCATGTGGTTGACCTTGCCTCTGGCGGGGTTCGGGTGCGTGGGGCTCGGCTTTTATAGCCCAAGGGAGGTGTAGGGGGGCTGGGTGCTCGGGTGGCACGGACGTCGAGGATGGAAGGTGCGATGGCGCGGCGGCTCGGACTTTCCAAGTGGGGAGGCACCTACCAAGTGCAGCGTCGCGTGAAACAGGAAGGAGATCGGCGCGGAAGGAAAGGGAGGCCCCGGGATGGCCCACGGGCGCGGGAAAGGGGGCAGCGCGGCCGGGGGGGGAAGGGAGGCTCGGTGTAACACCCAAAAATTGCCTATTTAAAAATTTTAGTAATTAATTGGTATTTATTTGAGTTGTTCATATTTAATATAGGCTAAATAAATTATTTATGAATATTAAAATCAAATATAAGTGGTAGAAACATTTTTGTTGCATTCATGTTGTTGCATTTATTTTTGTATTGCTTGTGGTTCAAACGAGAATTTAAATTTATTTAAATTCAAATTTGAATCACCTTGTTTGGAGTCCTAGAAAAGTTGTTTGGCCCGGAGTTCGTTTTTGCCCCTTCACCTTTTTCCTCAGTCCGCTTCCCCTCCCTCCTCTTTTTCTCCAGCACAGCCCAGCCCGCCTCCTCGCCCGCGTGCGCAGCCAGATGGCCCAACCCGGCACCTCCCCTCCACCTGGGCCTCCTTCCTGAGCCGGCCCAGCGCCCCCACTCCTCACCCCCTCGCCTCCGCTCATGGGCCGCGGCCCAACGCCCCCTCGCCACCGCGCGCGCCTCGCACTCGCCCCTTCCCTTCTCCTTCCCCCACTGACCGCCCGGGCCCGCTTAGCAGCTCTTTCCCCTTCCTCCGTTCACCCGCGCCCGAGGTTTCCTTTTCCCGGCGCGCGAGCACCGCCGCGACAGCTGGCCGCCTTGGCCCCTCCCAGCGTCGTGGGCCCTCCGCGAACCTTCCCCGCATCTTCCTCCCCCGCACCTTTCCTTCCCCGACGTCTTCCCCGCAAGGAAACCCCCTCCCCGCAAGGAAAGGGCCGATTCACCACCCGATCGCCGCCGATCCTCGTGGCCGCCAAGCTACCCCCCCTGAGGCTATAAAAGCCAGTCCACGCGCTCTAGCACTACACCAACTCCACCCGAGCCTCAGTCCTTCCCCACCGAGCAACACCGCTGCCTTCCCCCTCGAGCCAAGCGCCGCCGCTCATCGATCATCGCCGCCGGACACCGTCATGCCTCCCCTATCGACGAGACCACGCTAGGTAAGATCGCCTCCCCCTCCCGATGCTATAGGGTCAAATCCCGTCGGTGTTTGAGCCCCGTAGCCCGAGATCGACTTGCTTCGGCGAGCTTCGCCACGGGTCGCTGCCGGTAGCCACCTCCGCCGCTTATCCCTCGTCAAGACCCCCCTGGTTGGACTTGCCTTGGTCCCAGCTTTCTCCCCGACGAGATCCCGTCCCGATTGGAGGCCGGCAACTCGAGATCGAGCCTGCTCCGGCGAACCACCGCCGCAAGAGCTGGCGGCGCCGCCGCGCCCTTTCCCCTCCGGCGACCCAAGCCGCCCGGCCTAACCACAGCCGTAAGATCCAGATCCATCGGTCCACGACGCGTCCAAGCCCCCGGTCAACCAAGTCGATACCGGTCAGCGCCAGATGATTTTCAAAAGAGACCCTGGGTTTGTCGCGAATCAACCCGCGGTCCACCCTCTGTTGAAAATATTTACAGTTAGGTCCTGAATTTTATGGAAAACCCCCTGTGCTTTTGTAAAATAGAACTCGCCGTCCTATTTAGGTGTTTTTGCGCGTTAACCCTCATGTTTTAAAGCGTATTTATGTATAGGTCCTCGGTTTACTTCAAATAAGCCTCTGGAACCTTTTAAAAATTGCCAGCAGGTCCCTAGAACTTAGAAAAGCCATATCTTTTTCGTTTTAGCTTCGATTAGTGTGATTTTCGCGCTCATGTGTTCGTAGTGAAGCGTAGATTATTTCTAAAAGCTTTATTTGTACTGTTTCTACTATTTGGTGTACTGTTCTAATAGATTATTATTTGTTTGCATGTATTGGTTTGCGTGCTCGCTTGTATGGTGATTCGTGTCCAGTCGGTGAGCCGTTTGCTTTGGACTTCGGGTACATGGGAGACTTTCCGGAGCAGGACCCACAGCAGCAGCAGCAACCGCCCTTCGAGGTAGGCAAGTTATAGCGCGGACAATCCTTGCTACCTACCCACTTTGTATTAAATTATTTCATACTTGCATTGTCTAAATTGATGTACCATTAAGGTTGTACCTAGTTTTGACTATCATGTCCTTGTTTACCTTAGGTCTTTGCATATGGGTAGAATCTTTGCTATGCGCAGCTACTGTCACCATTATTTAACTGTTAATTTGACTTAATGGTTCACTTTAACATTTATGATAAAACATGCTTTGTAGCAACTTGGTTTAGGGAGCTAGAGCATGTGCTTCGTGCTTTGTTCTAGTGTCTCTCCGTAAGGTCCGGTTCTTAAAGCGGCAACCCAGGAGCCTGTCGCCACTGCTAGAACTATTATGGCTCTGGTCTTGGTCAATTAACTTGTACGTCTCTAGCTTGCCAGTGGTTACCGGAGTGGCTGTCGGCGTTATGGAAAACATGGGTGAGAGTATGTCTTGATCCACCGAGGACGGGTGATCCATCGGCTATGCCCCCGTGAGGCACAGTCCCGTGCTGGGAGTCCCTGCGATGGGGTACTCCACACGTTGTGCATTGTTGGGTGAGATGCCCCTGCTCTGGACGCCATTGACCCCCTATGGTGTGACTCGGTAGGCGCACGTCAATCTCGGTGCATGGGCCATGCTGCTTGTGCTGTACCATAATCGGCCACTGTCTTGTTAGGGTGTCTTGTGAAAAACCTCGTAGCGTCCCTATGCAATCACACATCGGAAGTGTTGATGTGCGTGGTTGGGTGCAAAGTTCTTTTGAACTTTTACGCGACTGGTGGGTAAAGGGCGAAACCTCTGTAGAGTGTAAAATCTATCATGATAGCTTTGTTCAGGGTCACGAGCGACCTGGATCCTTTTTGATTAGAAGATGATGTTTATTTATGTTTAATGTCACTTATACTTTATTAATTGGGTTGCAACCGGGTATCATTCACCGGCAGTAATTTGGTTAATAATAAAATGAACCAACTGAAAATGCTAATGAAATTAAGCCGTGTCTAGCCTATTTTGAGCTTTCATTCCCATGCTATACTTGCTAAGTAATTGTTTACTTACACTTGCTATTTTATTCAACAAAATCCCGAATGGGTAAACAGATTGGGCTAGGCATGAGTCTGCTGCTGAGTTTCCTGAAGATATACCGTACTACTGAGTTGTGATCTCTCAGTCAGAGTCCCTGTGGATTGCGGCTCCATTAGTTGACAGTTTTTTAGTCTTCCGCTGTTATTGTTTAGATCATTTATGAAGCACTCTGATGTAAACATTTTATTTAATGAAGAATTTATTCCAGCATATGTTCTCTGTTATCATATTTATTCGCTATATGTGTACTATGACTTCCTGGGCACACATATGACCGCATTCGGGTTTCTGTGTAAATCCGGGTGTGACACTCGGGCGGGAGAGAGACCTTACGGGCGGATCCCGCTGTCAGTGGGAGAAAAGAGAAGAGAAGGGGGAAGCAGGGCTGGGCCGGCGCGGGGAGGTGCGGGGCCGAGCTAGGCCGAGGGAGAAAAAGGAGGAGATTGGTTGGGCTAGCTCGGGCAGGGAGCAGGTGCGGGCTGGGAAGAAAGAACAGAGAGCTAGAGTGAACCTAGGAAAAAGTCTAGGGAGCAAAAGCGAACTATGGGCCTAACAACTTTTCTACAGCTCAAAACAAGGTGATTCAAATTTAAATTTAAATAAATTTAAATTCTCGTTTGAATCACAAGCAATACAAAAATTAAATGCAACAGCATGAATGCAACAAAAATATTTATACAACCTATATTTGATTTTAATATTCATAAATAATTCATTTAGCCTATATTAAATATGAACAACTTAAATAAATGCTAATTAATTACTAAAAATTTTAAATAGGCTATATATTTGGGTACAGCAATTCATATAGCTCGCGGACGACAACACAGGGGAGGTGCTGCCGCCGCCGCCTACTCCCACCGCTTGCCGCCTCTGACCGCTCGTCGCCGCCTCTGACCGCTCACCGCCGTCGCCTCCTGCCACCCGTGAGAAGCGCCCTCCACCATCCTCCACCGCCCCAGCGTCGTCCCCTGCGCAGGAGCCGCGCGCCGCCGCCGCTCCCCGGTGCCGAGGTGGAGGTCCGCGTCGACGGCCCCGGCTTCCACGGCTCCTGGTTCGAGGCCATCGTGGTTCGCTTCGTTCCAGCGCGGGGCCGCAGCTCCGCTGCCCGCTACACCGCCGCCTGCTCCCACCTCGCCGCCGAGCCCGTCGCCGCCGACCAAATCCGCCCGCGGCCCCCTCCGGCTTCGTCGCCGCCCTCTCCGCGATTCCGCCGCCACGACATCGAGGCGTTCCACCGTGGCCAAGAGGGCCGGCGGTGAACTCAGGGGAGCACAGGCGAATCTCCGCCTCCGGCGCCCACCCCGTGGACCTCGTCGGTCGATCTGCACATCCTGGGCAGAGGTATGTATGCCTGCATTTGTCAACTGAAGATTTCATATGGATCTCTGATTTTGTTATATGTTTCTCTGATTTTTCCTTGTACAAACCAACATGTACGCAAATATGCTAGAGCAATTAGTCACTTATTGAATCCAAATGCACTCCGAAATTAGACCAAGGTGCTTGAGGTTGTGATTCTCGTTTGTTTTGTCCCCATCATCAGTAAGAAGGCCAATGCTTGTGCTACTAGTTCTTTTAGGCTCTTAGCCCCCCTAGTTCATCATTTTCATTGATAAATAGGACGAAATCAGCCATCAGATTTTGGGCACTACTTCAATTTTACATCCAGACCGAAACAACCTGCATTTTTGCACAAAAATTCACTCACCTGAATCCGGGCAGCATCGCGAGGTCAGGGCACCAGCTGCCCACTGCAAGCTCAACCCATACCCTGGCCCAGGACGGCAGGACCAGGTAGACTGTGCTCCCTTCCTCAGCTCGTTCGGTCGTTCTTCTGCTGCTTTGGTCTTTGGGTGAATTTGGGAATTTGATCTCTATACTAAGTGGAAACAACGGTACGGTTAGTGAATGCGGTTCAATTAGAGCAGTTGTTACAAGGTGGTGTATTGAAATTTTGAATATGGGATCAAGTAGAGGAAACCATAGGTAGTTTCATCAACTTGATGTTTGGGCAAAAGGATATTTCAGATAATATGTAGTCGTGTTTGTGTCCTGTTCAGTTCGTCCATGATGCCCTTGCTGATAGCAATATGCAATGCCCGTCTTGATCAGGGGACTAGGGGAGATGAAATTTTCTCATCAGATGCAACAAAAATGTTATTAAATTATGCAACGGAAATATTATTAAATTAGGATGCAAAAAAACTTGAAGCTGTTAAAAGATCGTCACATCACATAGCCACCTGAAGAGAATACAAATTGATAGAACGATATGTTGATATAACATCACAATTTTTACAATCTGCAGAACCATGACCATTGGTGGAATTGAAGCATTTAGTTGTTGTCTCACAGTTTGATTATGATATAAATGGCTTTTCGTAACTTCTTCCTCCACTTGATGTTTGATGTCTCCAATTGCATCTTTTGACTCAGCTTGTTGATTGGTGTCCCTAGCAGCAATTATATTTTTTAATAACCATTTAGTATTAAGCATGGAAATAAGTATTGCTTCCTAGCTGTTGTTAATCAAATCTGCGCTTCCTTCATGTCTATAAGTGCAGTGCTAACATTTCGTGCTTATGATCCTATTTACATTTGAGTCAAGCAAACATAAGTCAAATGTTGTTTTTGCAGAGTTCTAGCTTAATCTCTTGGCTAGATATGCTTGGGCATGAGTGGCATGGCTCCACATTACCAGGCCGCAACGCTGATTGCTTCACCATCTTACCCAAATGCCATTGCTTGGTCAAATGAAAATTTGGTGGCTGTCGCATCTGGTCACATCGTCACTATTCTGGTAAGATGTCCACCTTCATGTCATATATGCTCAGGTGTCATGATAGTGCATGCATGTAATCTGGATTGCTTAACCTAGCACTCATCATGTTTCATCTGTTCATATTTAAGAACCCAGCTACGCTTGATGGGCCTCGCGGACTGGTTGTACTTCGCCGCAGTGATCCTTTTCCTATAGGAGTGGTTAACAGAGAAGGTAAATTTGGCTTTTGCTTTGGTGATCTCCCGTAGAACAAATTGAACTTGCAGATTTGTGTTGATTATTTGGGACATTTTTTATGAAATATTATTCGGGACATTAAAGATTCAATTCAACTATACCATGGCTGTGTTTAGTTCCCCCAACTTGCCAAACTTTTCATCACATCGACATCACATTGAAACATTAAATATAGCAAATGACACATGCATGAAACACTAAACGTGGATAAATAAAAAAACTAATTGCATAGTTTTGATGTATACGACGAGACGGATCTTTTGAGCCTAGTTAGGTCATGGTAGGTCAACAATCACCACAAACAAACGAAAAGTTCTACAGTGCGCTACAGTGTCCGATGTGACTTTTTCACCACCCTTTTCGCGGATCTAAACACACCCCATATTCAGAAATTGTTTCCTTGACGTCAATTTTGCAATGCGAATGTAGGGTGCTGTTAAAAACTAAAAGAAACTTTGGGAACTGTAATGAGTGAACTCTGCTAGTTGCCTTTCAGTTTACTAGTCATATTCTGATATTCTACCCAGTAAAATCCAAACTACTATGACTAGTGCATGTTCCTTCACAGCCTACCTAACAGCCTCCTAAACAAATGCCATGCCATTTTGCCTTCTATAGGTCAGTGTAAAGCTTTCCATTACTGTATTTTCATCAAAGAATCGGGAAAAAAAACAAAGCACAATGTGGCCATGTAGGTGTATTAATTTTGTTTCATCTGAAATTCTCAAGTGTCAATATTTTGCAGATCTCTTTGAACCATGTTTAGTGCCCACTTGTTTAGCGCGTGATACTGAACCATGTGCCCGGTCAATTTCATGGTCTCAGCAAGGATTTGCACCTAATTCTGGGTATGCATACATATTGTTGACATTTCACTTTAAATGATATCCAATTATAAATGACCTTTGCTATGTGTAATTTTTATGCACAAGTTCATCTGCTCATCCTACTGCACAATAGGTGTTTGCTGGCTGTTTGCACTGTGGATGGCCATGTCAAGCTTTACCGATCACCAATTTGGGAATTTTGCGATGAATGGGTTAAGGTAAGTACTGTTGGTGCTATGTTAACAATGTTGAATTTATGAATGGTTTATACATGAGAAATCTAGGAAGTTAGTCTGGATTTCCAACCGAATTTCTGCGCTGACCTGATTCTTCTTGTGCCGGTTTGGCTTAGGGCCATTGTTTCAAATATTTTTTGAATGACCAGGGGGAATCAGCTCACCATTAACTACATAATCCAGTTTGCAGCCAAAATTTTGTTCTGTAGCGTTTTCTTACTGCTGTTCCACCTTCTAATCAGAATGAAGCATGCAATTTGCAGTTTTGGTTTGTTCTTAACTCTTTTGTTCAATGACTACATTTTGTATGGTCTTAATTGCCTGTTACAAATTTGTTCTGGTCAGTTTTTGTCTTTCACTGCATGTATTGGTGTTGATCATCCTTTCCTTGGTCTAGGTGGCAGATATATCACAATTGCTGTTTAACTACTACAAAATTATAAATTTTGGAGAGGATAATGTTTCCCATTTGACTTCTCTGGTATGATACCTTCCACTCTAGCTCTGAGAGCTCCATTTCTTTGATTGCCACTTAATACTTTTGCCTGAATGTGGTTAAAAATATGCTTTCATGATGTGAAGAACACAAATAATGAAGAGACAGAGGTATTAGATGCTGGACAGAGAAAAAGAAAACCACCAAGGTGAATGATATTTTCTGCTTCCACGTCATAATTTTGCAAATAGAGAAACAATCACTATATTTAAAATAACAAGAGGGTCTAAAGCATCATTTAGCTATTATTTGGGCTGTCAAATGCTGATATGCAAGCATCGACCTCATTCATCTGTGGATGTCACAGATCTTCGCTGGAAGTTTATTTTGCTGCAAGAAGTCAACATTATTGGCATTCTTTTTAGCATTGATGTACTGTACCTAAATTTGTTTTGAATAACTTTTTGTTGAATGTAGAGATGATGATTATATTTATGAGGGCAATGAAGATGATTCGGCTTCAGAGGATTCAGACTTCTCACTGAAAAAATGCTCGAAGTCAAAGAAGAAGCCTTTGAAAAAGGTACAAATTTTGCATGTTCACATTTAGGTTGAAATTTCAGTTTATTCTTTCAATTCGTAAAAGTAGAATTTGTTTCATAACAAAAGGAAGAATCAGTTGTCATGCTATAAGTGAAGGCATTTCGTAGCATGTTGTACAAGTCTCTTTTCTATTTGGTCTATTATTTTTATAATGTTCCTGTATTTGTGATTGCAGACTGCAAAACCTGGACATGAATTCGCTGCTGTAAATGGACGAGGAAGCACAAAAAATGTTAAAGCATCATTGTCCTCCAATAAAGAAAATAAATCTCTTCCTCTTATCACGGCAAAACAGTATGCTTGCCGTGATGCACATTTGTCTTCCCTCGTTGTTGCATGGTCTCCACTTGTGTCATCAAGTGATAGAACTTCTTGTTTATCGACGCATTGGTGCATTCTTGCCGTTGGCTCCAAGTCTGGAAATGTGTCTTTTTGGAAACTATATAAGCCTGAATACTACACGATAGATGCTGGTGTGGTTACGAGTGATCCGCTGCTCATTGGGGTTCTGCAAGCTCATAAATCATGGGTCAGTGCCATAACCTGGGAAGTTTCCTCTGCGGGTTCTTCAAATTCCTCGCTGCTTCTATCCACTGGATGCTCAGATGGAAGGTGAGCGTGATAAATGCGTATTATTTGTATATGATTATGCTTCTGGCCCTATCATGTATTGGTTGTTTACATGGCTTTTGTGAGCTCTTCACGATCCATGACACGGCAAAAGGGATATATATGTGATAATCATATTTAAAAAATATACTCAGAGCTGCTATGTGCTTTGGAACAAGGTCAAAATGTCTGCATAAGCAGCAGGAAGACCTGTTTAGGCATGTGATGTGACCCAATGCCTCATGCTTGTGCCTTGATAAAGAAAAAAAAGAACTCACATCTTTTTTTTTCTAGTTGCTGTGATCAATATTATATATGATGCACAGCATTGAACCAGATATCTGGTCGGTGGTGAAAATGCTTTTCCCCATGCCTTAAATATTATCATTGTTCATTTCCATCTAAATTTACAAATTTTGGTAGTCTGATGGTTATTTATTGCCTTGTGTTTTCTGTAAATGTTTGATATCTCATGTTGAAGATTTATTTCTTATCTCAGTGTGAAGATATGGTTGGCGAATATTGAAGGATTAAATAAATGTACAAATGCAGAAGAGGTGCCCTTTGCATTAGTTGCTGAGGTACATAATAAACAAACCTAGTAGTGTTCATATTTGACATGAACCATTTATGTGACACCATTGTTTTTTTCTTTGAGACTGTGCAACATCAATTTGATGTCACATGCTTACTGTACTATAAAATTATCTTCTCTAACCAAAGTTTCCGTTCCAAATGTTCCTTTCTGTCAGGTAACCACTGATTTGTCAGCTCCAGTATCATCAATTTCGTTAGCTGTACCTGCCCGGTCTGAGTACGAGGTTAATTTGGCAATTGGACGGGTTTCTGGGTCACTGGAAACATGGATATGGAATACATGTAGCTGCAAAATTGAGAATACTAATGCATGCCATGCGCATGATCAAGTGGTAAAACTTCACATGAATGGAGTATCATTTTCTCTTTAACCAAAGAAGAAAATATCTAACATTACCATAGGTGACAGGTTTATCATGGGGTATGGATGGCTATTGTTTATACAGCTGCAGTCAGGTCTGTTAACTTTTTTAATTATTATCCCTTTTATAACTATGTTTTAGCTATGGGGTATGGATGGCTATTGTTTGTAATTATGGCTATCCCCAGTGTGAACTATTTTAAGGATGTGGGGTCAATTGAAGCTATTAAATTGTTGAACATCAACCAGAGATGCTGGATCTGTGTTAAAAATCACTTGAGCTGAAGTATGAGTCGACTAATTGAGCCACTGAGTTGCCTATGATAGACACCTTTCACTATCAATGTTCCTAATTGCATGAGAGAATAAATAAAGGCATAGATGATGAAGTAACTACTATATTTTGATATAAAAAACCTCAGTACTTGTCACGCTTCCTTGTATAACTGCTTAAGGTTTATGAGCCTCTTTTCAACTATGGTACTATCTGACGGAGTGATTTCAGTTATGACAAATATAACATATAATAACTTGAAAAGCTGATGGATGTCTTGATTGTTGATTATACAAGTTACTCTGCTGAATATACTATACTTTCCACTCTGTTATCTTTCTTAAGAATTTATACCCTTCTGATTTTGAGAGCTGTATCGTTTAGTATTTCAAAGTTTAGTATTTCAAAGTTTCTTCTTCTTTAGCTTTGCGTTACTTGCAGATGCTTTACATTTTGCTTCTTTTTCAGGATAATTCTGCACGCTGTTGGATCTATCACGAAAATCACCTTGAAGAAATTCCCATGCATACAAGTTTTCCGGAACTAAAAGAGTCAACAGATGTAAAAATATATATAACTGTTTCTCCTCTTCCTTGATGTCCAATTGTTTCCCTTATGATTGGCTTCCGAATGTGCATGCAGCTATCAGAAGTCTCCAATCGATGCTTTGGTCTTACACTAGCACCTGGAGAACAAATGATTGCTGTGGTATGCAGGCTTTTATATTTGGCATCTTTTGCTCAACTGAACTGTTGTTGTAGGTGAATTGTATGCATAAGAATTGATGAACTTTGTCTTTTTCAGGTTCGTGGTTTGGATCTGAACCTTTTAGACCAGATGTATCAAGCCAGGTAATTGCATTTATAATTCATTACGAAATGTACTGGGACCCTTGTGGTATAAATCTTTATTGCTTCAATATAACATTCAGAAAATGCACCCACACGGTCATAATTTTGTTATTGAAAACAATAGGACACAAAAGGCGGTAGTTGAATTCATTTGGATTGGTGGTCAATTTGTTGGTATTCCACTAGACAGGAGCATTGATGTTTGCAATCCACAGTCTGCACTCTTATCCTCGAGTAACTTTTTGTGGTGGGGATCCAACATTTTGTGGTCGTTGAAGAAATACGAAAACGTTGAAAAGGGGCTTGTCTTGTGGGATGTTGTAGCTGCGCTGCAAGGGTTCAAGAAATATGCACCTGCCTTTCTGGGGACTTTGATGGATATTTGGGTCTCAGCTTTCTTTTCAAGCGATCCACAGCTTGTTTCTATCAATGCCCAATCATGTTCAAGTCTTGACATGCTATCCAGTATCAGTGTGCGGAAGCTACAGTTACTGAACACAATTTGTAGAAAAGTAATGCTCAGCAATCACGCACAGCATGGTCCTGACGCCGAAAATGGTAATGACACGGCAACCGATTTCTGGAACACTCTTTTGATGAGGAGTGAAAGAGAGCTGTGCGAGAGACTGGTAGGTTTCACATTTGCTGCAGTACTGAAAAGGACATCATATCCGTTCAACGGTACCTCTACTGAAAACAGCTGGTTTCCTGTCGGAGTTGCCCAGATGGATTCTTGGGTATCATTGAATGATGGAGAAGTGCATAACCAGCTAAGGCATCTCAGGTCTAGGATCAAAGATCTAGGGAACAGGTACGTTTTACTAACTCAACTGATCATTTGTCAGCCAATTTCGTATGTGAAATGTAACATTGGAAGTGGAACTAATCGATTTCCTCCTGCAGGATTGTCTCGGCATGTGAATACTCCGTCGAAGAAACCTGCCCCTACTGCTCTGCACCGGTGAACTTCGAGTCGACTAACTTAGCCATCTGCAGAGAAAGGCACACGCTGACACGGTGCAGGGCGTCCATGCGCCTGTGCTCCGTCCTGCAGCCTGTGTGGCACTGCGTGTGCTGTGGAGGCATGATCGACAAGCTGTTGCCAGAGTCATTCTTCGCCATGCCGGCATCCCCTTTGGACGCCAACCAAGACGAAGGATCTCTCGATTTGTCAGGAGCCGCCACCCCACTTTGCCCCTTCTGCGGCATTCTGCTGCAGAGGTCGATGCCGGTGTTCCTGCTGTCCACCTCGCCGGTGTAGAGTTTAGTGATCAGCTGTCAGCCTCTGTAACCTTAGCACATTATTACTACATTAGGGCTTAGCACTAGATTGCTCCTAGTTGAGGCCCGCCTGTGTTAGCGATGAAAATGTAACTATTTTCAGAAATAAAGCACGCCGTTCGTGGCCCTGGGACGAATGTTCGTGCGTGGCTTGGCCCATCATGCAACTTTTTGTAACATTCTTTTGACCAGTGTAGTAGTAACTCAGCATAAGGGAAGAAGTATCCCGCTATGCATGGCCATAAGCAATAGTTTACAGCTAATTGTGATTCCTTAACGCCTAACCATGCACCACCGCCGCCGACCCACCGGCTAGCCTGGCTTCGCTGGAGTCTGGAAAGGGTGGGCGGGCTGGCGGCCACCGAAGCCTTTGGCAGTTGGCAGCCGCCAGGAGGGATCAAAGCTCAGTCAGAGTCAAGCGTCGCTCGCCACTGCAGTTTTGTCCAGGCGCCAGGACGGGACAAACTACGGGCGTGATTGGTTGGGTGGCCAAGAATAGACCTGGCTCTGAGATATGCATGGCCAGTCTAAGCCATGCTCTGGCTGGGCTTTAGGCCCGTGATTGGTTGGCTGGCCAAGCATCCTGTAACCTGCATAAGCCGGTGATTGGAAGGCTGCACAACATGTTGGGATAACCTTGTATTTGTTGGGGGTGAATATACCCCCTCGTCTCTCTTCCTTTCTCTCCTGCTGGCGTCTCTCTGCCATCGCATCCCCATTGCCCGCCCTCCGCCGCAGCCGCCGGCGTTGGCGTGTCCACGGAGTCGGCGAACCACAGACGCCACCACGGCCCACTCTGGCGTTGTGCGGGAAGCCCATGCCGCCGTCCCGCGACGCGTAGCGGCTACCCCCGCCGTCGCTCCGGCGCACGGGCGAGAGCTGCAGCATGGCGGTGGCGGAGGAGGACCGCACGCCATGGAGCGAGTGCCTCGGCATCAGGCTGGTGATCCCGATACCACCGTCGCCCCGCTTCACCACCGCATCCCCGCCGCCAGGGCTCTCCACCTTGCCGCCCCTCGTCGGCGACACCGTCACTGTCACCTATGACCCCGCCAGCAGCGACAGCCACCGCGACATCTCTCCCCTCCCCCAAATCTAGCTCCTCGCGCGTCGTCCTCCTCTGCGGCGGCTGTCGGCGTCGGTGCGTCCACGGAGTCGGAGGACGCAGCCACAGCCCGCTCCGACGTGGGCGGGATGTCCACGCCGCCGTCCCCCGACGCGTAACGGCTCCCCCCGCCGCTGCTCTGGCGCACGAGCGATAGCTGCAGCGTGGCGGTGGCGGAAGAGGACTGCGCGCCATGGTGAGATCTCTCCTCTCCCCTAAATCTAGATCCTCTTGTGCGTCGCCGTCCTCCACCACAGCCGTCGGCGCAGGCGCGTCCATGGAGTCGGCGGACGCCGCCACGGCCCGCTTCGTCGAGAGACGGTCGGAGTTCCCATCCACCCCTCGCGCTCCCATGAATCGAATCCGCGGAACAAGCTCGGGGAAGAAGAGATTTCCGCCGACGGATCGTGACGGGAAAATTGGAGGGGAGCAGGGGCCGCGCGGCGAGGATTGCTTGCGGCCAGCCGGGGAGGCGGAGCGGGAGCGGGAGCGAGCAAGCATCGCTGTGGAGGAGATGGAATCGTGGGAGGTGAGAGGTGACTGAACCCGCACATGGCCTTGTGCAGCCTGCATAAGCGGGAACGCACCTCCCCGCGTTTCCGCTTATGCAGGCCATACCGGCGTTTTTGGCTCTGTGAAGCCTGACTAGGAGCCCAAACAACAGGTAACCAATCAACCTAGGGTGGCTTACGGGGGTCTGGCTGGCCCCTTATGCACCCAACCAAAGGGGAGGCTGGAGGCAGGCGCGGGTGGGCCCGGCGCAGGAGCCTTTTCTCCCATGTTGACCGCACCATCGCATCAACTGACGCCCACCATCTCCGGCCTCCCGGCCAGGTGCGCGCCTCGGCCTCCCGCCCTCCCCGACTCTTCTCCCTTTCTTCCTCCTCTCGCCTCAGGCCAGGAACCGATCCCGGAGCCCTAGCCCACCCGTCGCGGCGGCGTTTGCTGGCGGGTTAGGGTCCGAAATGGTGAAGGACAGTGCGTACTACGACATCCTGGAGGTCAGCACTGACGCCTCCGTGGCCCAGATCAAGAAGGCCTATTACCTCAACGTGCGTGGGTGTTATCCCCCTTCCCTGATCGCCGATGCTGGTTGTTTTCATCCAGTAAGTATGATCCTGTTTCGTGATTCTGAATCTGTTGGCGATGTTTGGGTTTTTGAAGGCCAAGCTGGTGCACCCATACAAGAATCCCGACAACCCTGACGCGGCACGCAAGTTTCAGGTACATATTCGTGTTCTGCTCTCCGACTCCTTGTGGATTTTGTTTGTTGCATTGCAGCAGAGGGATAAGAGTGAAATGGCTGTAGAGATACCTAGGTGATATCAGTACACTCAAAAACCACGAGGTGATCACTATGACACTATGTACATGGCATACTCGATTTAACTGTAGAATTCGCATCGGTGTTGCAGTAATACAAAAGTTAAACACCTATTCGAGTACAAGAATATTCATTTATTATCTCCGCATCGCAAAACTTGATCCATGATACATTGTACTATGATTGCTGACTTCGATTGGTCGGTTACCTTTACTAGGAACTAGGTGAAGCATATCAAGTCCTAAGTGATCCAGTGAAAAAGGAGTCTTACGACAAGTATGGAAAGGAAGGTCTTCCCCAGTAAGTCCTGAACTTATCATCTAATTCCATTCTATTCAAGCACTAGTTGCTCAAACATAGGATTATTATAAAGGGTTTTTCTTTTCCTGAAATCTGGATTACCATGAATTTTATTTGGATGCCACATTTACCTTGTATGAGTTACCATATCACGTCACCACTCATAGCTGATCGTGTCACTAAATATTTTGTAATGGTTTTTCAGAGATAACATGATTGATCCAACTGCTGTCTTTGGGATGCTTTTTGGGAGTGACTATTTTGAAGATTATGTTGGTCAACTTGCACTAGCTTCTGTTGCTTCAGTAGAGATTGATGAAGAATCAACTACACCTGAGGCAAGGACAAGGATTCAAGAGAAGATAAAGGTATGCTGCTCCTTCTGTGATAGGCTATTTTGTCACACCTTCTCCTCAGGGTCAGCCGGTCAGGAATTGATGCTCTAAACGGAGACCTTCATAACCTCATTGATTTGCAGGACTTGCAAACCGAAAGGGAGCAAAAAACTTAGAATCTAAAGGAGTGGCTGCAGCCATACGTCGATGGGAACCAAGAAGTGTTCGGTGATTGGGCAAATGCAGAAGCTCGGCGTTTGTCTGAAGCTGGTAAGTTCAAAGATCCAGTTTTCATCTCCATCCTCAGTCTTTTACTCCCTAAGAAGTATATTCCCTTTCATTCACTTTTGTTGCTAATAAGCATGCATGTGTCAATGTTATTTTCATTCCTTCCTTCATGTATCTGTTTCATCTAAAATGCTTCTAGAACTCTAAATTGTGCGACTATCATAGTGTAGAATCCAGAATGTTCATTGCATCTTAGGTTTGAACATTATTAAGATTTTACTGATGTCTTCTATGCGGTTTACTTATATAAAATGTATTTTCAGCTTTCGGTGAAGCTATGCTCCACACTATTGGCTATATTTATGTTCGACAAGGAGCAAGAGAGCTTGGAAAAAGAAAACTGTATATGGGTTAGCTGAGTGGGTAAGGGATAAGGGCCACCATGTAAAATCACAGGTTAATGCTGCTGCAGGTAATTCTGAAGATATTGAGCTACCCCTTTTCTTATGTTAAAGATGAGCTGATTATTTAGCGACCCTATACTCTTTACTGTAGGTGCAATTTCTCTGATACAGCTACAAGAAGGGATAAAAAAGATTGAGGAGGGTGATAACAAGGAAGAGCAGTTTATTAAGAGTATTGAAGAGAAAAAAGATGCAATGCTCAATTCTTTGTGGAAAATTAATGTGGTCGATATTGAGTCAGCGCTTTCACATGTCTGCCAAGTAGTAAGCACTGTATTCAGCCATTCCTTTATTTACTTTGTCATGCATGTATATTTATATCTCCTTTAATATGAATATTTTTAAGCAGAAAATGAACAATCTTTGGCATCCCACAGTTAGTGATTTTCCTCCTTTCTCCGGGTTTTGAAAGAAAATAACATTCCCAGAGATATATTGAAGTTGCGGGCAAGAGGATTGAAAAAGCTGGGGACAATCTTTCAAGTAAGTTTTCTTTTAGTGTTTGATTTTTCTACCTAGTATGGGTGTGGCAGGGCAGAGAATGTTATGGACTCCATATTTGGCAAGCACTACCGGCGCAGGACTAGGGGGACAACAACAGGAAATAGTGGCTAGATTTAATAAATAAATATCTTGTAATTTCCTTTGTTAGTTGGTCTGTTAGGCAAGTTAGGGGATTGAGTCTATTTAAAGGACCATTGTAATCGTTTGAAAGGGGGAAGCAGAAGTAAACCCTAATTCTTAGAGCCTCCAAGGGAGGGCGAGATTGGTTCTGCCTCTGCTATCGTGTGCTCTAGTTCCCAATAATCTAGCCATATCATCTCTGGTATCAGCCTAGGTCTTGCGATCTTTGGCCGACCACCACACCTCCACGCCCAAACCCTTCCCTGCGCGCCGCTACACCCTCCTGCCGCCATGCCTGACGTCAAGGCCGACGGTTCTGGTGAGGGCGACGCCTGTGCCCCAGTCGGCGTTCTTCGACGCCATGGACACGCTGGTCACCATGATCGGCGACCTGAAGAAGACGATCGAAGCTGAGGCATCTGAGTGCAAGAGTGAGCAGGGCGCCCTCTGGACGTCCCTAAAAAATGTCCAGACTTAGCTCTTGACCAAGCAAGGTCGTTTTGACCCTGAGAGGAACTTCGGCGGCACGGGCTCCGCCCCTGATGCGCCGCCCGCTCTTAAGCTTCGTTATCCCAAGTTTGACGCTCCAGCGATCCATTGGTGTGGCTCCACAAGGGCGAGCAATTCTTCGAGTTGTATGAGACAACGGAGTCCATGAAGGTGTGGACGGCCGCCTTCTACATGGAGGGAGCCACCAGCCAGTGGTATTACCGTTCGCGCAAGAACCTCGGCGCCGCGCCGTCTTGGGAGGATTTTGCCGTGGGCGTCAATCGACGCTTTGGGCCGCCGCTCCGCAGCAACCCCCTCGGGGTGCTTTCCCAACTGCGTCGCACGGGGACCATCAACGAGTACCAGGAAGCGTTCTTGAACCTCCTGGCCCGTTGTGATGATGTCGCGGAGAAGCACCAGATCGCCTTGTTTACGGCGGGGCTGTTACCGCCGCTTAGCGTCGACGTCGAGATGCACAACGCCGCGACTCTGGAGGACGCCATGAATCTGGCCAGGGCCTATGAGCGCCGCCTCACAATCACCGAGGATGTAGCGCGCCCGGCGGGCCGACCCTCGGCGCCCATCCGCTCGGCGCCGCGATCACTGCCCACGCCCAAGCCTTCGACCACACCAGGTGCCACGGGCGCCTCTACATCAACACCAGGCGCGCCGTCGAAGCCTCCTCCTCCTTCGGGCCGTTTCAATCGTCTCGCACCTGAGGAGATGGCTCGCTGCCGCCACGGCGGCCTTTGCTTCAACCGTCCGGAGAAATTTTCGCGAAAGCACGTGAAGCAGTGTTCCATGCGGGGCATCTACTACCTCGAGTTGGGCGACGATGAGCAGGAAGACACAGGCGATCAATCTGAAGATGGCTTGATGATCTCCCTGCACGCCATCTCGGGCATCAGCACCGGCGCCACGCTCAACCTCATCGCCACAGTGGCCACAGGTCAGGCCATCGCCCTCGTCGATTCCGGGTCGACGCACTGCTTCATCGGGGTCGCGGCGGCACAGCGCCTCGGATTGGTGCCGCTTTCTCGCCCAGGCCTCACGGTCGGCGTGGTGAACGGCGATCGTATTCCCTTGGCCGGTGTTTGGAAGGACTTTCCAGTCACCATCGGCATTGAGCAGTTCATCATCGACCTCTACGCCATTGATCTACAAGGTTGCGACTGGCTCCGCACGTTGGGCCCCATATTGTGGGATTTCAAGCACCTGTCCATGTCTTTCTGGCGCGTTGATCACCGCGTCCAGTGGCATGGCGTGTCCACCACTACCGCGCCAAGCATCGCCGCCACGGATGTCCAAGACTTGATGAACCTGCTGCTGGCCGAATTTGCGGACATCTTTGCGGAACCAGTGGGACTCCCTCCGGCGCGTTCCTTTGATCATCACATACACCTCCAGCCAGGGACGCCGCCCGTGGCCGTACTCCCATACCGCTACCCCCAGCTCTTGAAGGATGAAATTGAGGCCCAGTGCACCGCTATGCTCGCCCACGGCATCATCCGTGCCAGCACATCGACGTTCTCATCACCGGTGCTCCTGGTCCGCAAGAAGGATGACACGTGGCAATTTTGCGTCGACTACCGGGCTTTGAACAGCAAGACGGTCTGCGATCGTTTTCCAATTCCCATCGTCGACGAGCTTCTCGACGAACTCAAGGGCGCCGCGTTCTTCACGAACCTAGACCTTCGTAGCGGCTATCACCAGGTCTGAATGCATCCGGATGATATTCACAAGACGACGTTCTGCACCCACCATGGCCACTTCGAGTTCTTGGTCATGCCGTTCGGCTTGACTAACGCGCCTTCGACCTTCCAGGCGCTGATGAATGAGGTCCTTCGGCTGTTCCTGCGTCGCTTTGTGCTCGTCTTCTTCGACGACATTATGATTTACAGCTGGACGCATGCGGAACACCTCCAGCACGTACGCGCGGTCTTCTCTGAGCTACACGCGCATGGTCTTGCTCTCAAGCGCTCCAACTGCCTCTTCGGTGAGTGCAAGATTCACTACTTGGGGCATGTCACGCCAACGACAGCATCGCCATGGATGCTGATAAGATCACCGCCGTGCGCAATTGGCCATTGCCCAAGACTGTTAAGGCGCTGCGGGGTTTCCTTGGTCTTACGGGCTATTACCGGAAGTTTGTACATGGCTATGGCCTCATCACCGCCCCATTAACCGCGCTCCTCAAGCGGGAGGCTTTCCACTGGTCACCAGCGGCCACGATGGCATTTGACACACTGAAGACTGCACTCACGACGGCGCCCGTGTTGCATCTGCCAGATTTCAACACACGTTTCGTGGTTGATTGCGACGCATCCGGTTCCGGGTTTAGCGCGGTGCTTCATCAAGACAAGGGGCCGATCGCGTTCTTCAGTCGCCAGGTCGCACCTCAGCACGCGAGGCTGGCTGCTTACGAGCGGGAGCTCATCGGCCTTGTCAAGGCGGTGCGCCACTGGCGGGCGTACTTGATGACGCGTGATTTCGTCGTCCGCACCGAACATTTCAGCCTCAAGCATCTTCTCGACCAGCGCCTCTCCACCATCCCTCAACACATTTGGGTGAGCAAGTTGTTTGGCTATAATTTTCAGGTGGAGTACAAGCCTGGCAAATTGAATGCCGCGGCCGACGCGGTCTTGCGGCGCGATGAGGATGAGCTCCAGGCGCGCGTCCACGCCATCTCGCGTCCGGAGTTTGCTCTATTCGACGACTTCAAGGCTGAGGCGGATTCTCTTCCGGAGATAATTGCTAAGCGGAAGGAGATTGAGGAAGGCACAGCCGGGGCCGACTGGACCTTGGCGGACGGCTTCATCATGCATCGTGGCCGTATTTTTGTGCCCGCGACATCCTCCTTGTGGCCGCAGTTGCTGGCCACGGCGCACGGTGCGGGACATGAAGGTACACAGAAGACATTGGTTTGTTTGCGCGCCTCTTTTTACAATCCCAGTGTGTCCAAGCTGGTACGTGATTTCGTGCGGGGCTGTACGGTGTGCCAGCGGAACAAGACGGAGCATTTGCATCCCGCCGGTCTTCTCCAGCCTCTCGACGTTCCAACATCTACATGGAGCAACATAGCTATGGATTTTATGGAGGGTTTTCCCAAGGTTGGTGGAAAATCGGTGGTGCTCACGGTTGTAGACCGTTTCTCCAAGATGGCACACTTCGTGCCCCTGGGCCACCCCTACACCGCACTCACCGTCGCTCAAGCTTTCTTCGTCAGCATCGTTCGACTCCATGGCTTTCCGTGCTCTATTGTGAGCGACCATGATCCCGTCTTCACTAGCAACCTTTGGAAGGAGCTCTTTGCACTCTCCGGCGTCAAGCTTCGCCTCAGCTCGGCTTTCAGACCACAGACAGACGGCCAATCGGCGGTTACAAATCGCGTTCTGGGCGTTTACCTTCGTTGCCTTGCCGGTGATCGTCCTCGGAGCTGGCTGCGTTGGTTGCCATGGGCGGAATTTTGCTACAACACCTCGTACCAGACGGCGCTCCGCACGACTCCGTTCCCCATCGTCTACGGACGGGATCCGCCGGCGCTCATGACTTAAGCACCAGGTTTGGCTCGGGTGGCTGCACTCGACAAGCAGCTTCTCGAGCGTGACGCGTTCCTGACTAAGGTCCGCGAGAGGCTCCTTCAAGCTCAAGACTATCTGAAGACGCAACATGATAAGGCTCATCGCGATGTTGAGTTTGAGGTGGATGAATGGGCATGACTGCGCCTGCATCATCGTTCGGCAGCGGGAATCACTGACCGTGCCCATGCCAAGCTCGCGCTCAAGTACTGTGGGCCGTTTCAGGTGCTGGAACGCGTGGGACGCTTGGCCTATCGCCTTCGCCTTCCTCCCAAGGCTCAGATTCATGACGTGTTCCATGTGGTGTTCTTGAAGAAATTTCAGGGCATGCCGCCGTCGTCTGTGCCAAGTTTACCGCCGATCACTCATGGACAAGCTCTTTCGGTACCTGTGGAGGTCATTCGTGCACGTCCTACAGCTACATCCTGGGATATACTCATCAAGTGGCAGGGCTTGGATGCCATGGATGCGTCTTGGGAGCCGCTAGAAGAATTCAAGCTTAATTACCCAGCGTTCAAGCTCGAGGACGAGCTTTTCAGTCAGGCGGGTGGAAGTGTTATGGACTCCATATTTGGCAAGCAATACCAGCGCAGGACTAGGGGGACGGCGGCAGGAAATAGTGGCTAGATTTAATAAATAAATATCTTGTAATTTCCTTTGTTAGTTGGTCGGTTAGGCAAGTTAGGGGATTGAGTCTATTTAAAGGACCATTGTAATCGTTTGAAAGGGGGAAGCAGAAGTAAACCCTAATTCTCAGAGCCTCCAAGGGAGGGCGAGATTGGTTCTGCCTCTGCTATCGTGTGCTCTAGTTCCCAATAATCTAGCCATATCAGAGAAGAATCGATGAAAGTCCAAGGAATAACAAGCTTAGAATTGCATTAATATCTCATCTCTTATGTGCTTGTCATTTCATTACAGTCTAGCTCATGAGGGCTGAAGTTGGCTCTTGGCTGCATCATTTTGTTTGAGTAGATCACACTATAAACAACAAATATTTAAATCGGTCCTAATTTAGTGTCAGTACTGAAGAACAAATACTGTGATACAAATCTTTTTTCACTGAAGCTTTCAATGGCCCTACTTTCAGAGTCATTTAGAATTTGTTGAAATTATGCATGATTTGCTATCACAGAACCTAAATCATCCTGCAAATCGATGATGAAAAGCATGGAAATTATTGGAGCCTAAAAAGTGAGGCTACACAACATTAGTTAGGCTACTAATAAGACTGATCTGGACAATTGCGTCTTCCTCCTGCCATCAGTCTTCTTGCGTGCGATCCCTCCGACGTTCATTATGATTTTGACGCTCGGATGGGTTCTGCCCTCCCCGTCCGACGCCCACGCCCCCACCCACCCACCCCCCCCCCCCACCCCCCCCCCCCCCCCCCCCCCGACGCCCGGGCCCCCAAATTGGATCGACATAAAAAAAACAACCTGGATCAGTGCCCTCCACCGTCGCGCCCCCACCCCCGACGCCCGCGTGCCCCAAAACCGGATCGACGCCGACGAGGCGCGGATTGACCGCTGCCACCACCTCCACCGCCAATCCCCTCCCGCCGCACCACCGACGCCCGCAACCCCCCGCAAATTCCCTCCCGCCGCGCTGCCGCAACACCCGCGCCGGCTCCCCCCGCGCCGATCCCCTCCCCCCACGTCGAGCCAGCGCCGCGCCGCCGCAACCCCCACACCGCCGCCGTCGCAGCAACCCCGCGCAGCCCCCGCCTCCGCCACACCTACGACCATGGTTCGCCGCCGCCCACCACACCGACGACCACGGTTCAGATCGGATCAAGACGCCGCAACCCCTGCGCCGCCGCCGCCGCCACACCGACGACCACGGTTCAGATCGGATCAAGAGCAAGAGTCCGTACCCTAGGCGACCGGAGGACTATCAACGGCAACGCGGGGCCCACTGCGCCTTCCTACCCCCTTCAGATATGATGCGCCGTCCTATCATCCTTCCTCGCCCCCTGCTCATTGCTTTGCATCAGGTTTAGGTTGGATGCAGTTAAATCTGTTATAAACTTGTCCGTGTGTAGAGTGATCTCACATTAGTGCAGACTCAACATTTTTGTTTCTCCGTACATTAGCATGTTCATGACCTGGGCGTAAATTTGACACTTCTTTGCAACTACCCCTCTAACTATTAGATGAAATTGGTATACCTTAATCAGCTTCAATTTGGTTGGTGACATGAAAATGAACATTTGTGCAGCTCTTACCAAGGAAACGAAATTTAAGGCATGGCTTGATGTATCTCTCTGATGTGGGCATGTGGCAATATGTTAGTTTTACCAGTGGGATGTCCTGTAAGATAAGAATGTGTTAATTGTTGTATCACTCACGTTGTCAACTATTGGCTACACTGCACCTTTTGCCCGGTTATAGGCGTGTTAGGACTTAGATGATTAGATCATTATAAGAAATTCGGTGATTATGTTGTTCTAGCTTGTGTACCTCCAGCTATTAATCAAGTTCAATGTCCAATCTTACGTATTGGATTAACTGCAGCGGGAGAAGCTACGGTGTGGGGCAGGGTAGCGTGTGTCCGATAGATTCTTATCGAGGGTGTAAGCTCTAGGTGCAATTACTTGCTGTTGCTTAGACACTACACACAGCATGCTGCTCGATTGCTGGCGAATAGTTTTATATTTATAAAATTAGTGCTGCATATGAATTTTAATATTTCTGTGTATCATCATTTCAGTACCTCAAAGAATATCTGATTTAATGATCTGCCTATTTTGTTTGTTCAGGTGTGGTCACTGCGAGAAGCTTGCTCCTGAGTACGAAAGGCTTGGCGCAAGCTTCAAGAAAGCTAAATCTGTGTTGATTGCGAAGGTATGGAGTTTTTTGCCTCAAGAATCATATTGGTCATCTCCCTGTTATAAAAATCCTGGCATTCGTATTGTTGGCATAATCATGAGAGTTAATTGACTTCTGCGCTTTTGTGGTTTGATAATATCATATGACTTGTTATTTTAACTCCAATTTCTTTTTTCAGGTCGATTGTGATGAGCACAAGAGTGTATGCAGCAAGTACGGAGTATCTGGGTATCCAACAATCCAGTGGTTCCCAAAAGGATCATTGGAGCCTAAAAAGTGAGGCTACACAACATTAAACTTTCTGTGGCTTTATCCTTTTTCTAACTTACATGAATCGTTACAGAAATTCTTTGACAATTTAGGTATGAAGGACAACGCACCGCAGAAGCCCTTGCTGAATTTATCAATACTGAAGGAGGTGGGAATTTAACTCTCTAGATTACTGTGAATTCGCTGTTTTATGAAGCACACTTCTTGATCTACTCTCTGCCTGTTGTATAGAAAGTAACAATATGTATGTCGGTTCTGGTATTCAGGCACAAATATAAGGCTGGCAACCATTCCTTCAAGTTTTGTGGTGCTCACCCCTTAGATCATTGACTCAGTTGTCCCTGATGAAACAAAAGACGTTGTCCTTGATTTTATTTACCTCCATGGCACACCCACCTTCGAGGTTGTGTTGTAGCAGAAAAGAAAGAAAAATATAAATTGTAAAATAATCCAGTTCAGGACTACATCCTGAGGTTCAGCTATAGGATGATTAGCCAGTAAAGGAGTAACAAGCAGCATATAATTGATAAAAAAACATTATTTAAGACAATCATGACACTCAGATAGAAGAAAATCGCTGAAACATGAGAAAGTGTCAACAAAATAAATTGTATGTAAAATTGAAAACTTTCAAAATAAGCTTTGCTTTCATTGAACTAGAATTGTATGTAAAATTGAGAACTTTCAAAATAAGCTTTGCTTTCATTGAACTGGAATAATTATTTACGTCGATGAAATTTCGAAGCTTGCTATTGGACCCTGACTTAGAGAAACCTGATACCAGCATACAGGAAGAAGGAAAAAATATATCAGATGAAAATCTCATGTGAATATTCAGTGCAAAAATCAAAATAAGCTTTGCTTTCATTGATCTGAAATAATACAATCTGGAACTAAGACAATGTACATGACAAATTCGTCACCTGCACTACACATTCAGAACTAATCCTATTCCTTTACTAAACAAGAAATTAATTAGATCCATCAAAATGGGATAATAATATTAACTCATCAGAAATAAACTACTGGTGTGTGACCGTGATGCTACAAGAATTTCATGCGGCATGTACTTCTTAATTTTTCATCATTGCCTTTCATATATAGCATGAGTAAAACAATTTTAATTAGGCAACATCCATCGAACTAAAACACATTTCTGATAATATAGAAATCTGCCCACACATCACGTACCAGCGAACAGAAAATCTTCCCTGCATCTAGCACACGATAGCTATATATCCTCTCTCAGAAAAAAAGAATGATAGCTAGATAAACAGGTAGTGGAAGTAAGCAGCTAACTGATTTCCAAACAAAAAAATAATAACAGATAGAATTATTTTAACACAATCATCCCACCCCGGATATATATACATAGGATAGTAACTGTTGGAACTTAAGCAGAGTGTCATCACAAGAAAATGTGAAATTGAAATCTTAGAAGCAATGGAGTGGGTGACAGTATCTGTACCTCAAGCAAACAACATATCGCAAAACTAAGCCTATTATATTTTTTCTTGAACGAACTACACTCAACGAGTGCGTTTCTATTGATATAGCAGAAAAAATACAAGACTATGACCCGAGAAGGCCCTAGGGCAGGAAACAGAAAAGAAAAAGAAAACAACAATACATGTCCGGTTGGATTGGAACATCAACGCGGGTACCCCTCAAAACCGCTCGCCGGCGGGTTGGATTGGGACATCAACACGGCCAACACTACTCACAAACGACGACAGAGGAGACAAAGTGCAGCCGCAGCTTCCACCTACAACCGCACTCCTGCGGGTATCATGTCCGGGTACATCTCCGACGCCGTGTGCCGCCTCGACCGCCTCTCCTCCCTCGTCCTCGCTGACTGGAAGCAGATCTCCGGGCCTATCCCATCCTGCGTCTCCTCCGACCTCCCCTACCTCCGCATCTTTGAGCTCCCCGGCAACCGCCTCTCCCGCCGTCCCTCGGCAGCCTCTCCCGCCTCACCGTGCTCAACCTCGCCGACAGCCTCCTCTCCGGTGCCATCTCGGGCTCCATCACCTCCCTCGCGTCCATCAAGCACCTCGACCTCGCCAACAACCAGCTCACCGGCCACGTCCCTGCTGACCTTAGCAAGCTCGCCATGCTCAGGCGCGCGCTACTCGGCTGGAACCGGCTGTCGGGCCCCATCCCGCCGTCGGTATCGTCGATGCCGCGGCTCACCGACCTCGACCTCTCCGAGAAATCATCATGTTGCTTTCCCCCTCGCACGAAAGACGCCGCCATCGAGCCAGAAGACCGAAGATGTCGCCCGTGCCGTCTTCCGACGTTGTACCGCACCAGGTGGGTTCAGCCGTGCTGAACACCCCGCCGTGGTCCGCTGCAGGCCAACTCATCACTGATTGTTGTTGCTGCAAGCGCCATCCTTCAACGCTGTCCCGCACCACACTGGAGATTGCCAAGCAACACCAGGCGCCGCGAAAACGCTGCAAGTAGCCGAACAACAGCCGAGTGAAGACCCTCGGCCACCAACAGGAAAGCAGGCCTCTTGGCGTGAGGTAGGCAACCCCCTGTTCGCATGCCCTCTAACAGATTTGTCACCACCGGCCGAAGCAACCGCGAGCAGCAGGCCGACCATGCCGCCGAACGAATGGTGTCCCTGGATACAACGCCTCCAAGGAGGTTACGACGCCCACAAGTGCCGCCGTCGCTCGTCTAGGGGCTGGACCGGGTTTTCACCTAGGGACCTCGTGCAACAGGGTTGCAACTCGAAAATGACGCCCTCAACAGGGAGAGCGACGACCGAAGGCACCGCCGCCATTTCACCAGAATGAATCTGGCGAGGGCTTTCGCTCGGAGTGTTGAAACCCCACTGCACGCGTTTGCCACAGCAAACCGGCACTACCACTGTGGCCTCCCCAACCGGCACTACCACTGCGGCCTCCCTATCGCAACATCACATCACCCGCCGTCGAAGCTCCATCTCCTTGCCGCCGTCCTCGCGCCCCGGCAATGCGCCGACGCCGTGCCGCACCAGTGGACGCCGGGCCGCCTAGCTCGCCGGCCGCCGCCACCGCTGCCGCACCGACGCGCCCGGCACCTCGCTGCCGCTTCCTGCCCCTGGCCGCCACCTCCTCGTGCTGCACCGTCGCCTGCAGCCCGCCGCATTGTGCTCCTGGCCGCCGTCGGCGACGCGCGGTCGCACCGCCCCACGGATGTCCGCCAGAGGCATCCCGGGCGCCTAGCCTGCCGCCGCGGTCCCGCCCCTGGCCAGCTGTCGGCCACGCCTGGCTGGCCATGCTAGCCCCGAGCGCGCCCCACGTCGGGCCGGAACGTTGCCTCCCCGCCGTCGGTGAGCACCTCCCGGCGTGGATCCACCACGGGGGCCACCGGATCCGGCCGCCCCGCTGGCCCGGGCAGCCGCTGCGCCCCACATCGCTGGCCTCGCTCACCCCGGTCGCCGCCACTCTCGTTCTGACACCGCCTCCGCTCCATCGCTTCATAGAATAATTTACCTTCACGTAAAAAGCTGAAAACTTCACGAATACATCAAATAATCATATAAATTTATGCAAAATATCCGGGGAATTCACCTAGTTAGCTAGACTTGTGAGAACCAATCATTATTTGGATGAGTAGTAGAGCTAGTTGTACACTTGTACTTGTAGCTCAAGGAATCTAACTCAAGGATTGACACCGCAATATGTTCGTGTACGAATATTATGAATTTAGACGCCCCAATATATAATTAATAAACAAGATAAGGTAAGGACGCCCACCAGCAAGCTCTCAACGTATTGCATAAACCCGTCAACTAGTGTCTGTACTAGATAAAGAAAAATAGTAGTCATGCTTATGGGCAGATCTAGGAGCGATGATGATGCACACTGCACACACCAATGTGTTTAGTGAAGGGAAAGATAGGCCGATTCATAGACTGAGCCCTAACTTTTTGCAATAGTCAACGCAGAAAAGGATTAATTAATTCCTGTGTTCTTGTCTTTATTATAAATGGACTAGCTAAGTGTCCGTGCGTTGCTACGGGTATGATACATGGAGTAAGATAAATAGATCACATGAAAAAAATTAATTTTGACGGTTGTAGGATCGTACCGAAGTCACACAAAGTCAGAGTCGTGTACTGGCACAAATAATGTTCATGAGATTCACAGCATAAAAAAGAAGCGGCCAGCCTAACAATCAACTGACTTGTAATTCATGATAATACAATAATTTTGGACTTTGGTGTCAATTTCACCAATGAAGTAACAAGCAAAATGTTGAAGAGCAAAATGTAGCGATCCGTTACTATATAGATCTTAATGATGCGTACTCATGCATAATATGCACAAGTGCATACACAAATGGCAAGCCCATACATATGTTCCCAACCATCTTTGGCATTGCTTGGCATTTAGGTATGGTTCGTCGATGAATATTATCTGTGAAACATTGCTTGTCATGTTTTGGGTATGCATACCCTTTCATAGCAGTGTTCTCTTTATCTGATTTGGCCGGAGACCTAGACTCTCGAGCGAGAGCAGCAAACCTGGATCATAGCTAAACTCATCACATGGAGGTGTGAGGTCCGAGATGGCCACCTGCTCCTCCTGTTCTGTCGTGCAATTCTGTTCCATGGATGCCTTCAAATTAAGAATGGAAACAAGATGGATTAATGCATATATTTTCACTTTCGAAGAAAACAACTAATGGAACCATTATCAGAATGAAAAGGTGATAGACCCTGAATTCATTTGTATAATATATTACTGACTGAATGAATTTGTACAACAATTATAGATGCAGCACAATCACAAAGCTTATAAATAGATAGCAAAATTAGCACCATTAGATGACATGGGTGAGCTTTTTTTTTTACTGAATACATGACACCTCGTGGCATGGCAACACAATTGGAATACAATAACAGCTGAACTAAACAAGCTATATATTATTTTACCCCTGGTATAAATTAGCTACAGACATAATCTGAATTATTTTACCCCTGGTATAGAGCATTCACTTACTCATATTCTTCAAACATATAGTACACTTAGAGGGTAAGCCTATATATTAAAACTGATTCAGCTCGGAGTTGCAGCTGAACCACCACTCGGCCAGCCACGTCCAGCCATGTCCTTGCTTGTTTTAGGCCTTTCCAGTGTAAAACAACAAAGAGTATTTCTTCCCGAAGCGTGTATTTATACTCAAAGATTGTATTTCATTTCACCTAAGCATTTCATTTTTATCCAGAAAGGAAAATAAAATGAGGAAGAAGGAAAAAAAATAAACCCTGTTCCTGCCCTCATGGTGCCTGGAACTGCTTCAGCCACCAGCTGCACCTTATAATCCAGAAACATAAATGCAACAATGTGGAGAAGCAGCTAAACATAAAGAAACTGAGCTAATCCAGTCAGTGAATTCCATATTTTTCTGGAAGAAAGATATATAATCAACACCTGCTCCCAAAAGTGGAAACATAACACTCTAGGTCATCACATGGAAACTGAGATTGCCAAATTTGTATCTGGTAAAGGTGAACAGCAGCATGCATGAATATTCATTCAGTGTTAAAAGAACTTTAGAATCCTTTGTCGCTAATAAAAGTGGGAACATGTGGCAAAGCGGAGCCATGTGTTTTTCATAATTGTATTTTACTAGAAGCAATGTCTGAGGTGGTATTGTCAAATCCCATGACTCTGTAGCATTGTACCAGCCTGCAAGAATTCATTCAGTGAGGGCATCATCTCCAGTAAACCCTATTATGCTTTTTAAAAGGTAATATAATAAAGAATTGAAGCCTAGCGAACTAAACTGAATTGTGACTTAATACAGAACAACAGGAAAAATGTGATACTACAATGTTAATTAGCCTCTCACTTTGCAAAATTCACTGCATTGATACCGGCCGCTTACTACATTACCACAAAGCGGTGGTACTTAGTCTTGTTGCTTTATAGGAGGATGCAACACAAGTATATAAAGAAAGAACATTTGCTCCATCATACGATATTTATTTATTTCACAACAATCACCAAATAAAGAACACACAACACAAGTATATATATAAAGAAAGAACATTTGCTCGATCATACAATATTTATTTGTTAATACATAAAAACAGATCCAGATTCCTCCTACCTAGGAGGCCCTGATGCATTTTAGCCACCTGGAACAAGCATCTCCCATTGATTACACATAAACCAATCTCTCTTTTATTAAAAAAAATATATAAGTTACAACAACATTATAGCTGCCACGGCCACCACTAACCGCCAACTACACATTTTGGATGCTAGTAAGCAACCCATTTAAACCGCACAATGTCACTAAATTCTTGGAACAAAGGCATCAACTTACTGTTGGTAACCGGAGCAGCTTGCAGTGTGGCTCATCCTGCTGTCATTCAACCTTTCAAATAAGCAAACAGAAATATGCAGTGTATTAGTTTATCCTGCTGGTATAAAAAACATTTGTGTTGAAATTCACATACTTGGTGGATAGAAACATAGTAGTACTAACGCTAGACTAATAAAGCAAGCAAGAGTGAGCAAAACAAAGCACACAATTAAATTTTCTAATTGTTTTGTTTATCATGTAGATTTCAGTATCCTCTCAGCTACTGTCCTCACACTTTCATATTGCAGCAGCACACAATAATATTTTCAAGCCATGCAGTTTAATTCGCAGTAACAATTCTGAAGAAACATCTATAATCTACATCAGAAGTTCATGACTACAGCTACCTAGTTATGTTAGCTATATTCCTGAGATGGCCTTGTGCTTAGTTAGCTTACAGCAAGGAGATAAACCTGGAAGTTTTCAGAACGTGAATCTCAATGGCATTGGCGTATTGTCTCAACAAAAGGAAATGAACTTTATGGATTCACCACACAGCTGAGAACTACGGGACACCGAAACAGCCGAGCGTCCAGCACCCATCACGCGAAAAATCATGTGTGGACCCTGGGAAAATTCTAATTGGGCCAGGTCGATGGTTTAGGCCAACACCAGGCCTGGTTGCTTTGTTCTCCAGAACGGTACCAAAAGGAAACAATCGCAGAAACAGAAAACACCGATACCCAATTTTCTTTCCTACGCCGACGTCGTGCGCAAGGGAGGCGGCCTGAGGGGTATGGCGATGGCTGGCGGCGCTGGACAGGGAGGGACGAAAAAGCAGGACATCCCCCACGGAGGCGGTCAATCTGCCATGATCGGCAGAGGCCAAGGTCATGCCGGGTACAACCCTGGGTTCCATCCAGGGTTTAACCCTAGCTATGATGGTGGTCGCGGTGGATGCGGTGGCCGTGGTCATCCGCACCATGGGCGTCGTGGTGGGTACCGGGGTCGCGGCGGTCGCGGTCGCGGTTGCTACTACGGCAGCAACGACCACTACTACGGCAACAACTACTAGGACCGGAGTTCTGGCCGTGGCGGCCATAACTCTCGTCGAGAGGGTTACGATGGCCGAGGCAAGGAGCATGGAGGAAGAGCCCAGGACGGTCGCGATGAGCAGCACACCGCGGCCCTAAACATCGACAAGATGCAGGTGGATCCTGTTCCACCCCCGGCAATAGGCAAGAGTACTGAAGCTGAAGGGACAGATGGACTTCACAAAGGCAAAAATGTGCAGCGCGAAAGTGAATCCTCAGCTCAAGGGGCAGCAAGAGCCGGAGGTAAAAATAAGCCATACTGCTATCGTTGTTTAACAAAGGGTCATGTGAATACGGAATGCAATACAAAGATTAGCTGCGACTTATGCGTTACTGATACGCATGTCACTAAGGCCTGTCCGCAGGCAAAATTGCTGAGGCAAACAGCGAGCTTGTGTGGGTATGCTGTGAATGGCCTTGGCTTTTACTACATTCCGTACAATGCTAAACCAAAGGCCCAACCAGAATCAAAAGCTGCCATGGTGAAAGTCCTCGAAGGTTCTATGACTGCTGCTAATGTTGCAGTAGAACTAGAGAGGCTCCTACCAGGAAGTAGTAACTGGGTGGTTGAAGAGAAAGGGGAAAATCTGTTCACAACCACATTCCCATCGCGAGCGGAACTAACGCGTATGGTGTTGTGGGGATCAGTGGAAACAAAAAGCGTCAAAGCAAAAATGAGCGTAGAGGGAAAAAAAGGATTCTGGTGTGTACAAGTATGAGATCCCAAAATGTTGGGTGCAATTCTCGGGACTTTCAAAGGAATTGCTAGAAGAAGTCCCTATCATCTGGGCAGTTGGCTCCATTCTTGGAGTAACTAAAATGGTGGACATGCGGTTTACAAAACAGCACGACATGGCTAGGATATGTGTAGCAGTACTAGACCCCAAACTTATCCCGGACTTGATCGAGGTAGTCATTGGGGAATACGTATATGAGCTGCAGTTCCGAGTCGAAGAGGAAGGTGCAGCAAACAATCCAGTACCAATTAATATGGATATTGACCCTGATGAGAATGATGGCACTGGTAAGAGTGACAAGGAAAAAGAGGAACATGAGGGAGAAAAGAAGAATGAACAGCAAGGTGGTCTGGACATTTTAGGGGCTAGCTCAGGTACTAATAATGATGGACCTCCACCTAAGGCTGAAAATTCTTCTCAAAGTAAAGGCAAACAAAAGCCGATGGTGGTTCTTACTCCAAGTACTGATGGAAGCAACTCTTGGACAGCCACACCAATGGTGCCCTTGGTTAATAAGACTGCAGCCAGTACCATTCCAGAAGAGCTGCTACATGTTAATACCTACGTGAAGAACACCCCGTCCCGTTCCAGTAAGAGAAATGCAGCACTAGCGGATCAAGATTCTTTAGAGAGGGCTGCCAAACTCAAAGCTAAGAAAAATCTGGAGGTGCCCCCGTCAAAAGGTACTCACCAATCAGAAAATTCCGTTAGTTCTTTTAATTCTTTTCAAGATGATTTAATTGCTAGGAATATATCTAGTGTGGGTGTAAAATTGGGGTTGGACAGGGACGCTGTTAGCAGTACTGTCAATTTTTTGAAATCACTTGAGTCAAGTAGATTACATGAATCTCTCGTGTCCGAAGTACCAAATTCGGATGTATGAGAGATGTGTGATTTAGAAACAGATTGCGAAGAGGAGCTTGACACCCTTACCTTAAACAAAATTTGTGGTGCTTTAGTCGAGGGTACGAGTGATGGGGATGGTGATCTAGATCTACCCAAGGTTTTTTTATTTCGTTATCGGATAAATTTCGGCCAGCAGCGAAATTACCGAAATTCACGATTTTCACGAAATTCGATAAAAATTTCGGTCAAAAGCTAGGTCAAACTTAAACTTTTTAAGTACAAAAATTGGTTATTAAATATGTTATTGGCTTCTTGTTCACTACTGAGCTTGTATCCTAGTGGTTTTGTTCATTTTTTGATGTTTGAGAGGTGCCCGGTTCGAACCAGGAGCAGCCCTTTTATTTTCTGACCACATGGACCCATGTGTCAGTGACACAAAAAATAGAAAAAATTCAGCGTCCGACGCGAGAATCGAACCCTGGTCTCCTGTAACGCGAACGGAATGTGAGAGCACCACACCAGAAGCACTTTAGTGTGCACTAAGCTTATTACCCTAATATAGTTGATAAAAAAATTCGACGACAACGAAATTTTTGTCCGAAACTTATTATTTCGTTCACCAGCGAAAAAACCGAATTTCACGAAAATTCGCTGAAATTTCGTCGAAATTTTTAACCTTGGATCTACCAGCCTCACCACACGAAAAAATTTTTAGTTCCGCCAAGAGGAAAAAGAAAACAAGAGCTAAAGTTTCTAAGGGTAGGGTCTCAGTTTAGGAATCAGTTTGAGAGTTCTAACTAGGGTAACAATGAAAGGAATTTTTTGGAACTGTAATGGCTTGGGTGATATGAAGAAACACAAATTCTTAGCTGACCTATCAAAAGAGAAGGGTTTAGATTTTATTGCCTTATCAGAGACCGGAAGGAGCATATTCACAGATCCTTTTCTAAAAAACATCTGTGCTGGGAAGGAATTTTTGTGGCATATTAAACCTCCCAAAGGTAGATCTGGTGGCATGTTAGTAGGGGTGAATCTTTCAACTTTTGACATTGGTGAGATAGAGGAAGGAGAACACTTTGTTAGATTTAAAGTTAGAAATAAAGAGAATGATTTCAAATGGAACCTAGTGGTTGTTTATGGGCCGGCTCAGCAAGAGTTCAAGGAAGCCTTCCTTACTGAGCTAGTTCTTCCTTACTGAGCTAGTTCAAATGTGCACTAAGGAAACCTTACCTATTCTTATAGGTGGCGATTTCAGCATTATTAGAGGTCCACATGAGAAGAACAATACAAACTACAGCGACAGATGGCCATTCCTATTTAACGCTATAATTGATGCGTTTAACTATAGAGAACTTGCCTTATCAGGTCAACAATTTACGTGGGCTAACAACTTACCCCATCCAACTTATGAGAAATTAGATAGAATCCTAGTCTGTACTGATTGGGAATCTACTTTTTCGCTTACCACAATGCTTGCATTAACACGCGGAATTTCAGACCACACTCCTCTGTTCTTAAACACAGGAGATGGAACTTCACAAGCTAGCACTCCCATGTTCAAATTCGAATTGGGATGGCTGTTTCGTGATGGTTTCATTGACATGGTTCGTGATGTTTGGCAAGAAGTTACTGAAGGTCACACCCCCCCCTTCAAAGGTGGCAGGCAAAAATAAGAAGGTTGAGACAATATTTAAGGGGGTGGGCTAAAAATACAAGTGGTGCATACAAAAAAGAAAAGAAACAATTATTGAACAAGTTGGATGAATTAGACAAAAAAGCGGAATTCGGTCACCTAGATCATCACGAAGTTAATTTAAAGCACGTCCTCAATCAGAGGCTAGCTGAATTACTTAGAGAGGAAGAATTGAAATGGTATCAAAGGGCTAAAATTAAAAATCTATTGGAAGGAGATGCAAACACCAAATATTTCCAATTAGTGGCTAATGGTAAACATAGAAAATTTTCCAACTTGAACAGTATGGGGAAAGAATATGTGGGGACGTGATGCTGAAAAAGTATATCACAAAGTTCTTTAAGAATCTTTTTGGGCCCCCACAGCTGAACCATATGACTATGGATGAATCGCTAATAAGTGATATCCCCCAAGTATCAGATGAGAAAAATGCATTACCAGTAGAAATGTTTTTAGAGGAAGAGGTTAAACAGGCAATTTTTCAGATGGAACCGAATAAGGCACCTGGGCCTGATGGATTCCCACCAGAGTTTTATCAAGTCTTGTGGGATATAATCAAGGAAGACTTGATGGCTCTGTTTGAGGAATTCCATAAGGGTTCGCTACCTCTACATAGCCTAAATTTTGGAACAATAATTCTACTACCTAAGAGTGGTGAAGCGAAGCAGATTCAACAGTATAGACCAATTTGTTTGCTGAATGTTAGCTTCAAGATCTTTACAAAAGTAGCCACAAATAGAATTTCAAGAGTAGCCCAAAAAGTAGTAAGACCTTCTCAAACGGCTTTCTTGCCAGGGAGAAATATTATGGAGGGGGCAATCATTTTACATGAAACGTTGAATGAGTTGCATACAAAAAAACAGAATGGAGTAGTGTTCAAAATAGATTTTGAGAAAGCTTATGACAAGGTAAATTGGAACTTCCTTCAACAAGCATTAAGGATGAAAGGGTTCTCACCAATCTGGTGCAAATGGATTCATGATTTTACAACTGGAGGGAATGTAGGGGTTAAAGTAAATGATCAGATGGGTTCTTACTTTCAGACAAAAAAGGCCTAAGGCAAGGTGACCCATTGTCCCCCATACTATTTAATATAGTGGCGGACATGCCGGCAATCATCATATCTAGGGCCAAAGAGGAAGGCCAAGTGAAAGGGGTGATTCCACATTTAATAGAAGATGGGCTCTCGATTCTGCAATATGCAGATGACACAGTTATATTTCTAGACCATGATATTGAGCAAGCAAAGAACATGAAGTTATTGTTATGCATGTTTGAGCAATTATCAGGTCTAAAGATAAACTTTTAGAAAAGCGAGATCTTCTGTTTTGGTGAAGCCAAGGAGTACGAGGCTACATACTCAATTTTGTTTGGGTGTAAAATAGGCTCTTACCCTTTTCGCTACTTAGGCATACCTATGCATGTTAGGAAATTGAGTAACAAGGATTGGCGAATGATAGAGGAAAGATTTGAAAAGAAATTGAGCGGATGGAAAGGGAGAATGCTCTCGTTGGGGGGCAGATTAGTATTGATCAACTCTGTCTTATCTAGCTTGCCTATCTTTATGTTCTCCGTTTTTTGAGGTCCCAAGGGAAGTCCTTAAAAAATAGAATATTATAGGTCAAGATTTTTTTGGTAGTATGAACAACACAAGAAAAAGTATAGACTCGCAAAGTGGGATTTAATTTGTCAGTTAAAAAATGAGGGCGGTTTGGGAATTATGAACCTAAATGTTCAGAATAAGTGTTTACTAAGCAAATGGCTTTTCAAGCTATGTAACGAGGAGGGCATTTGGCAAGATCTATTAAGAAACAAATATCTTAAAAATAAGCCCCTAGGCCAAGTGTAAAAGAAACAAGGCGATTCACAATTTTGGACAGGTTTGATGGGAGTCAAGGATGAGTTCCTCCGGTTAGGTCATTTTGATGTGCAATCAGGCGCCCAAACTAGATTTTGGGAGGATACATGGTTCGGGATGCGGACTTTAAAATCCCAGTATCCGAACTTGTATAATATAGTGAGGAAAAAACATGCCACTGTGGCTAAAGTTTTTAGTGCAGCACCACTTAATATTTCCTTTAGGAGGTCATTAGTGGGGCATAAGCTTTTAGAGTGGTATAGTTTGGTGAGTAAAATTATGAATGTAAACCTAACGGGGGTGAGAGATACCTTTCTTTGGTCCCTACAGAAGAATAGGATGTTTTCAGTACGTTCTATGTACAAATATCTCGTCAGTAGTGGAGTTAGAGTCACGCCAGAAATTTGGAAAATGAGATTGCCTCTAAAGATTAAGATTTTTATGTGGTATCTCAAAAAAGATGTTATTTTGACTAAAGATAACCTTGCTAGAAGAAATTGGAATGGGAGCAAATATTGTAGTTTTTGCAGTTCTGTGGAATCCATAAACCATCTTTTTATCCATTGTAATTATGCAAAATTTCTTTGGCGTGTTGTGCATATGGTTTTTGGCATACCCCCTCCAGGTAGTATGATGGATTTGTTTGATCATTGGATAAATTGGGGGGTTACAAGCCGAACCTTTTCTTAGTGACGGGATGTGCAGCTCTCCGTTGGATAATATGGTTGTCTCGTAATGATGTAGTTTTTGACAAAAGTAGACCAAAAACTTTTTTACATGTACTATTCAGGGGAACGTATTGGCTCCGGCTCTGGGCCAAGTTACAACGAAGTGAAGAAGATCAGGAGACTTTAGTGGCAGCGTGCCGCAACCTGGAGATGGCGGCATTGCGCTTCTTCAATTTGAATGGATGGTCCTTCAATATACGAATTTGTTTTTGAGTCGTTTATCTTTGGTCTAAAACTTTGAGTGGCAGTGTAGCAATGCTACTATTACTTGTAATAATTTTGGACTGATACTCCTCTGCAGAGGAGGTTGAAGCCGGAACTTTTTCTATTATCTAAAAAAAAGCTGAGAACTAAAATGAGCAATGCTTACCCATTGGCACCGATCAATTTTCCAGGGTTCACTGAGACGATCTTCGGCATCGAGATGAATTTCAGTGCCGGCATCTTCACCAACGACGCTGCCATCATCAAACAACAGCTTGTAAGTAGCAGAGGTGGTTTCTCCTCCAGTCTCCCAGAGATTGAAGGAGGCAGCGACAGCGCATCAGGGAAGGAGGTGCGATTGATGCCGTAAGATTAAGAAGATGCGGATGCAGCCACACAAGTGAGCAGGAGATACAACTCCTTTAGATATTCCTGCATAATAATCTAACAAGTAAAGAACTACATATGAAAAAAAGGCATCACTGCAGTGAATTTTAGAAACAATAAAAGAACTGAAGCAATCTCCCAGCTTCACAAGTCATTCAGCACCTTGTCCACATTGAGAAGATCAGGCTGCACGCAGACGACCATCAGAGGTGTCTTCTCTTCCTTGTCCATGAACAACCAGGCAAACATTTGGCCCTGCAACAACAGCACAACATTTGCTGATCAGCAGTGACATAAGCAAGTGATAATGTGAGTAAATTTGATCTAATTTTATTCCCCTTCTTTATGAGACTTAAAAGATTAGAAAAGACCAAGTGAAACCAGATGGCATCTTTTCCAGGAATCATTCAGAGAGAGATGAACGTAAAGGAACAACGTCAATCCAAAGAACAGAGCTGAGAAGCAACAGGGTCAGATCATAGGGAACAGAGTTGATCCAAAGAAATACAGTATACAGTAGTAAACTAAGAAAGGTTTCTGCCAAAAAAAATTGGACAAGGAAATAATAAATTGAGGTCAAATAAATTAATATCTTGTACATAAGAGAATACTCTCTTGAACTGAAATAAGAAAGGAGGGAATTTTACATTGTTTCTATTGTATAAGAAATAGAAGAGGCTTACAGTCTAGCAAATTTCACAAGATCCGTTCTTTGGGAAAATTGATAGCTGCAGAAACTTTTGGGCAATGTGTGCCACCATCACATCTGAGAATTGATAGGCATGCAAATGTTGAAGGAAATTTTAAGTAGAATTCAACAATTAACCTGGAGTCCAAGGGTCAAGGTGATCAACTATGCACCCTGCCTTTAGCAGCATCATAGCCTAGATCAGTGTTTTCCTATTCCATAAGCTTGCCAACAATAATAGCTCCTCCACCTGCATTTGAAGCTATAATCTGCACCGGAGTCTGCAAAATCCACCGATCATCTGGTTGCAGACTACCAAAGAAGCTGGTAGCACGATTATGGAACTGACTTTACAAAAAATATTATAATATGAACAGATGAAAATAGTAATAGTGTGTTGAGTAATAGAAAAAGTATAGAAGTACTAAAATTGAAAATTTCACCACGACTCAGTGCCAACTTCGTATCTCCCAATTGAATAAATCAGAGTACTGAGTATAGCAAATAGTAGTATTGAAACTGAAGCTATTATATCCCAACCATCAATTTGTTTATATGCCGTTTCCTACATAGATCAATGTCCCTCGTTACTCAATGGCTTGCACAGGTCAATGTTCCACACATCAATTCACTAATTAAATTTGTCACTAAACATGCAGAAAATAGCAATATGAAATTGACAATAGAACAGACTACACAAACAATCAGAGTATGCAGAGAACAGTCTAATCTAGATTGCTACGAACTGATTCTTTATGGCTCTCGTCTCTCCCGCTCCCATCCCCCCTCCCAGCGCCTCCCTCCCCACCAGCCCCATGCCGGCGTCCACTCCGGGCCCGGCGGCCACCACCAAGGACGCAGCCCCCTGCTGGACGTCCACCCTCTCCCCCCCGGCGACAGGAAGTTAGCCGCTCTTGCAGGCCCCCTCGAGTCCTATCTTCGCCACCGTTGGCCGCTCCAAGGCGCAGCGTTGGAGTTGCGACTCCCCTCCCACCGGGAAGTCTGGCGGCGGCGCTCCGACGTTCATGGAGGTCCTCCTCATGGATGTGCCTCCCCCAGCGGGTCCACGAGTCTCTTCCTCGACGGCACCCCCTCAGGCCCAGGGGTCTGCGGTTGCCGACGCTAAGGCCTATCCGCGGGCGGCGCCCCGTATCATCCTGAAGGAAGAAGGAAGCGGCCACAGGACGGCGGCGGGTCGTGAGCCGTCGTCAGCGTCAGGGGCGCCAGCGGCTGGAGTCTCATCATCGCCGCCCGGTTCCGGTGGACCTCCGCGGAAGATGCTTCAACTGCTTCTCGTCTGCTCATCGAGCGGCTGCCTGCAAACTGATGCCGCGGTGCTTCCGCTGCCGGGCTCTTGCGCACCGCGTCGCCGATTGCATGATGCGTCTAGTCAAGGGCTTCAGCCCCGAAGTGTCCCGGCCTCCTCAACTGGTTTGGTGGCCTAAGTCTTCCATGGCTGGAAAGGATGTCCTTCCTGTTGCTTCGGCCCCACAGGACAAAATGCCGGCGAGCTCGCAGGGCCGCAAAAGGAGGAGCAGGGCGCGGAGGAGACGACGTTCTAGCCATGGTTTGCCTGAGGATGTCTGGGGTGACGATGACTTTGGGTCGGCTCCTGCTGTGTCCAGCAGTGATGAGCTGAGGGTCGTCGACCTCCCCCAGCCTCGAAAGATTCTTCATCGTTAAGACTCTATCTCACAGCGGGAGGACAATCTTGTCAGGGCTCTGGTGGTCACCGTGCTCAGCGGCAGGCCGGCAGCGCCGATTCCATCGTGTCCAGCATTGCAAGTAGGTTTGAGGTCGAGGCTTCCTCCATGTCCCTGTTACGCTTCGGGGACTCAAGGTTCCTCTTGACCTTGCCGAATGAAGAGCTGGCTGCCCGTGTGTTTGATGGCGGACGCCCTTTCATCGCTACGTCACTGCCTCTCCGCCTCCATCTCAGGCGATGGACATGCCTCCTGGACTCCTGAGCGGCGTCTCTGACAGCTCCGGACGAGGTAGACATCTGCGGTATCCCTGCCCATGACTGGGAGCTTGCAACGGCGGAGCTGCTGCTCGGAGATCACTGCTGGATCAGTGGCATTCATCCTGATGTTGCTGATCGTCGCGACATGTTCAAGGTGGTGGCCTGGGGCTCGAGCTCTTCTCAAATCCCGCCGGTGCTCTATCTTGAAATCGTGGATCCGCCACTGGATGGGGCTGGCAGCCGTCCTGGGAGGAGCACTCTCGTGTATCCTGTCAGGCTATCGGTCACCCCGGTCGCCCTGCCGTCAAGGCCGGTGGATCCTGCTTCCCCGTCTCCGGCTGACGATGAGTGGCGGCGGAGTGATCCGCGGCGCTCGCGTTCGCCTCCAGCGGCTCCGGCGGCGTGGGCAACCCCTTGAGCTTTGGTGCATGACCATTTGGGCCCGCAGCCTAGCCATGTGGCATCGCATGCCTCGGGGCCGCCTCGCGTGACGAGCTGAGCGGCATTCTGCCTGTTCCGGCAACCTTAACTCCCCTGGTGGCGGCTGCAACTTCCGATGCCTAGCGGGACGAGGAGTCTTCTGTTACAAATAATATAGTTTGTATATTATAGTGATCAATATGTTAGTTATGGTTCCACCAAGGAGCCTCTCCCAAGGGGCATGTCCCTTGGGGGTGGCACTCTCCATGCCCCTTGGGCTTGTATATATATATATATATGTGTAAACACTAGTCCTCCATCAATGAGAATCCATTCATTTGTTTCTTTTCACTTCCTGTTCTCTTACATTCACAACACGTTATCAGTACTTTGCTCTACATTGGGTTCAAGTACAGGAAGGGGAACACAAGGCCTCATGCACACAAGTAAGCCATGGAACTACTGTTCATTGAACTTGAAGTTGTTTTTCTTGTTCTTCCTCCCCATGGCTTTCCATTCTTCAAATTGGACGATATTTTCCTCGTTCTTCCCCTTCATTGCCATTGACATTGGAGGCATGGATGCATTTGGTGCATCTTCCGACGATGGAACTTCTCCCCACGCCATGGACAACATCCTACAGGACGTCATGGCCATCATGGTCATCGCTTCAGCGATTGGCTTGGAGAACACCTTCTCGACGGCCGGTAACTTGCATCTTTGGTGCATGCACAAGGTGCAATGCCACAAAAATAAGAACAGTACCAAGATGAGTACTGGTTGTCTACAGATGAACATCTCTATGGAAGGACCTCACCTTCTCTATTCACAGAGGCAACGACCGATAACACCGGTTTTGGCCTTCTCGCCAATCCTCCAACTGGCAGCCGTCCGGGGTTGACCGCATCCGCGGCAGCCGTCACTCCAACGGTGGTGGTGCTTCTACCACCAGAAAACCTTGGTTGCGTCGCAACCAAAGAAGGCCCCTCGGGCCTATACACGCCATGGGTGGTGCACTCATCAGGCGCATCTGCAATGCCAGATCACAGGCGATGCCGGACCCTTCAACGGCGAGGGCCCTTCGGGCTCAGCCGCACCAACACCGGCGCGAGCAGTGGAGCGAGGCGCATCAGTGCCCCGACGCGCACCGTCCACGCGCCAACTCACCGTTGGGCCGTGCGCCGATTCACCGCTGGGCTCGCTGTGGGCCGGAGAAAGAAAAAAAAATTAGCCATCAGGCCAGATTACTCCGTGTTTCTTCTTCAATTTTATTTAGAAGTCCCCTAAACTTCTAATTATCTATCTATTTGGAATATTTCTATTCTAAATATTTAGTATGTTGTATTGTTCTGTACATATTTGTATGTGTCATCTTGTAATATCCTCAGATATTGGAACCAATATATTATTGACGCTATGATTACCTCAGTAATTTTGCGATTCTTGATCCTCAGATCTTGTATTGGTTCGACACATTTTATTTTCAAAACATGTTTTTCTTATGCCATAATTTTATATTTTTGGCATTAACTCTACGAGTTCAATTATGCAAAATATTAATTAAGGAATATTAAATATGATATTTGGATCAAACATAAGGTGACGCGACCTAGGCACTGGCTGCGATAAGTTCTTTTGAACTTATTTGCCCTGAGATCCAGGCTTTTAGGCAGCAATTTTTGCTCATCACTGTGAGGTCTATATCTTTTGATGATTACCTTCATCGTGTATATCCGAGATTTCATATAAATGGACATATGACTATCAAGTCGAATTTTTCCATCGGGAATTAAAATAATCTTCTTAAGCAGTTTCACTGCACAGTGTCCTTTACCTTAATTTTATTTGTAAGACATATCTTACATTCAATATTTTTGCATACATACAACACAATTCAATTTACATTAGTAAATTAATTACACACATGACTCCTCATGTAGGAAAATGGCTCAACTAGCCAAGAAAGATTTCACTGAACTTGCAGCAGATAGTAGCAATTATCTGACTTGGGCTATGGATGTCAAAATCCTACTCAAAACCAAAGGTATCATTGCCGCAATCAATGAACCAGATGCGAAAGCACCTGTTGCTGAAGTCACCAAAAATGCAACATTGTATTTTCCAAGGCATCACATCCATCCCGATCTCAAAATCGAATACATGATGGAAGAGAGTCCTAGGAATCTTTGGGTTTCACTCAAAGAACGCTATGACCAACAACAAGCCTTAATTCTGCCAGAAGCAAGACGCGAGTGGTCAATGCTCCGTCTAATGGATTTCAAATCTATTGCAGAATATAACTCTGTCGTTCATAAGATTTGTTTCAAGCTTCAATTCTGCAACAAACCCTTAGAGGATGCAGAAAAGATAGAAAATACTCTATCTACATTTCTCCCTGCTAACAGGATATTGCAACAGCAATACCGTCGCCACAACTATGCTCAATATTCTGACTTAGTACATGATTTACTTCAGGCTAAAAAACATGATGAACTGTTAACAAAGAATCATCAAATGCGCCCTGTAGGCGTAGCTCATGTTCCTGAAGTTCATTTCAATGTTCAGAATAAAAAGCAAAAATTTGGTGACAAGAAATTCAAAAAGAATTCCAAGGGGAAATGGCAGAAGAAGAATTTTAAGAAAAACAAGGGTGCAAACAAGGGAAAGGGCATTTTCAAAAACAACCGTAATGACAACTCTCAAGTTTGTCAAATGTGTGGTTGTCACAACCACAGTGCCAGAAAGTGCCGCATCCCCAAGCATTTGGTGGACTTATACCAGAAATCTTCCGGCAAGCAAGATCAAGGGGACAAGTATGAAGCTCACTTCACAACTCGACCTACTGATGCCGGTTGCTTCACTACGTTTCCCTCGGAACATGAGAATGAGATGATCCGACCGCCGTCGAACGACTTATTCAGCACTGGCAACATGCTCGTGGAATATCAATCCAACGACATGTTTGGAGACACGAACTGGTCTCCATGGTCCCCAAAAGACTTAGTTCTCTAAGTTATCTTTATGAAATCTTGTATTGTGTTGTAGTATTTGTTGTCATAAGTATCGTAAACCATATGATACTTAATTAATATAGTATGTGTATTTATATATATAATCTAATGAGTCAAATTCTTCAGATATTTGATTTACTCATTTTAGATTATACTACGGGAACAATCCATTTGGAGAAGGAAATTTGTTTAGTGGACAATGGTACCACTAATACAATACTCAGGAGAATTAAATATTTCCAAATTCTCATCAAGAGTAAATGAAGTGTCACAACTATCGCTGGTCGCGATTATGTGACGGTCGCTTCAGGTCGAGCCACATTAATTCTCCCTGTGGATACTAAACTGGAAGTTAAAGATGCACTCATGTATCATGATTCCACTCGTACCATATTGAGTTATAAAAATATCCGTCATAATGGTTTCCACGTTGAAACTCATAATGACAACCAGGATGAATATCAATTCATCATAAAAAATGACGGATATAAAAAGCAATGGCATGAGAAAGTTCCTTCATTATCCTCTGGATTGTATTACGCATAGATAAAACCCATACAACATGTTGCATATAAGATAATTTTTCAAAATCTTGATATCTTCAAGACATGGCATATCGCCTGGATCATCCTGGAGTTGGGATGATGCGAAAAAAATTATCGGCAATTCGATTGGTCATCATATGCATATAAAATTTTTTCCCAAATCTTCAGATCTTGTTTGCACCACATATGCAACAGGGAAATTCATCTTAAGACCCTCTTATCTTAAGATCAAGGCTAAACCACTACAATTTTCTAAACACATTCAAGGTAATATTTGTGGTCTTATTCATCCATTAACTGGGCTATTCAGGTACTTCTTGGTACTTATTGATGCATCTACTATATGGTCATATGTGTAATTGTTGTCCACAAGAAACCATGCTTCTGCAAGGTTTATTGCTCAAATTATCAAATTAAGAGAAACTTATCCGGAAAGTCCAATAAAATCCATCAGGATGGACAATGCCACTGAGTTTTCCTCAAAAATTTTTTAATGACAATTGCATGTCTTTAGGCATTAATGTGGAACATTTTGTACCTTATGTACATACACAAAATGGATTAGCCCAATCTCTTATCAAGAGAATGAAATGAATTGCTAGACCATTATTATAGAATTGCAAATTACCAACATCATGTTGGGGGTCATGCGGTCTTACACGCCGCTGACTTGATTCAAATCAGACCTACTGCATATCATACGGCTTCCCCGTTGCAGTTTGTACATGGAAATCAATAAAGTATTTCCCATCTGTGAAAATTTGGTTGCACTCTATATGCACCGATTTCACCACCACAGCGTACATCAATAGGCCCCGATAGACATATGGGGATATATGTGAGGTATAAATCACCGTCAATCATAAAATACCTCAAGCCTCCTACAGAGGACTTATATACTGCCCGGTATGCTGATTGCATCATTGATGCAAACGATTTCTAGGCATTAGGGGGAGATAATATGTACCATACAAAATGCCAGGAAATAAATTGAAATGCCATCGACATTTAGTCCAATCATCCACGTACTACATAATCTGAACATTAAGTTCAAATGATTATACATTTGCAAAGCATTGCAAATAATTTGCCAAAAGCATTTACTGACTACAAAGGTGTCACTAATCCTACAGTTAAAAGTACCACGAAGAGTAACAACTCTTACTCAAAATCTCCCAAATCAAAATATGAGGGGGAGAGGTACAACTATAAAGGATATCCGCGGAAAATGGAAGCTCACTTCCAAACAGTAAATGCAAATCAACATCATGTTGATAGACACCAATTGGATATTGCAAATCCAAATAATATGGATGATCAACAGATACATCACATACCCAGCACAAAGTGCGCACAAAAAGACTGGTGCTGGGACATCGGAAGACCCTGACTCTACTGTATTGGGAAATCACGAAGAGTCAGAAAGGGTAAATAATTCCACTAATTATATTGATTCTGGAGAATCATTCAAAGACTACAATTGTCGACACTACCCATTCAATATTGCAAATGGCCTTCAACTGATCCAAACATAAGACCATGGCAGTGCATTCGCACTTCGAATGGATCAAACAGAAGGAAGCAATTAGGGTAGAATTGCACTCGCTCAAACCGAGAGGTATTCGCCTTAGCAATACCTTCTCCTCAAAATGAGGTGGTGAATAATAAAGTGAGGCTTGTAGAACAAGGGTTCATGCAGAGACCCGTCATCGATTTCGATGAAACATACTCTCTAAGTATGGGTGGTATAACATTCCGATATTTAATATGATTGGAAGAACATGAAGGTCTATCCATGCATCACATGGATGTGGTGACTACATATCTTTATGTGTCACTTAATTCAGATATCTATATGAAAGTTCCTGAAGGGCTTGATATTCCGAACAAGAATCATTCACGCAACATGTACAGTGTAAAGCTTCAAAAGTCACTACATGGCTTGAAGTAGTCGGAAAAGAATATGGTACAACCAACTAAGGGAATCCCTTCCACAGAATGGTTATTCCAATAACGATGATTGCCCCATGTGTTTTCATCAAGAAATCCTCGACTGTATTTTGTATTATATCTGTGTATGTTGATTATCTCAATATCGTTGGGAATACACAAGATATAGATGAAACATGCAACCATCTTAAGACGGATTTGGGTAAAACCAAAATTTTGCTTAAACCTATAGTTTGAGCATCTCCCTATAGTGATTCTAATACATCAGTCTGCATATATCTAGAAATTCAATATGGATAAATCATATCCATCAACTAGAGATTCTATATCTCAAGTGTAATTGGAGCGCTGTATATCGCAAACTGTAACAGGCCTGATATTGCATTTGCGATTAGTTTACTAGCTAGACATAGCGCTACTCCAACAAAACGCCGTCGGTGGGAGTTAAGATATCTTCTGATATTACTAAGGCACAATAGTTCTTGGTTTAATCTTCAGATTTAACCAAGACAAGTATTCAACTGGATATACCAATACTGGCTATTTATCTGATCCCCATAATGCCATATCTCAGACATGCTTTGTATTCTTACATGGTGGAATGGCTATGTCATTGAAGTCATCAAAACAGACTTTTGTAGCCACATCCACAAATCATTCTGAAATAATTGCATTATATGAAGCATCACATGAATGTTGATGACTTCATAGAATGATAAATCACATACAACAGTCATGTGGTTTTGGTTCGATCATGAAACCAACAATTATCTATGAAGATAATTCTGCTTGTATTGCATAAATGAATATAGGTTAAATCTTGCAAGCCAAGTCATGTAATTATCTTTCAGATTTATTCACAAAGTTTATACCAAATTTATTATTCCAGAAATATATAAATAGCCGCTGTCGTCCAGAAAGCTTATCCATCCCAACTCCCGTCCCCTTCATCCCTCTTCCGTCGGTCGTCCAAACAGCCGCTGCCGCTCGACTCCTCTGCCTCCGCTCGATGCATCCTCCGCCGTGCACTCGCCCCTGCTCGACCATGGCCGCCGTCGCCGCCCACACAGCAGCCACCCGAGGTCTCCACCAGTCGACGCCCCCTCTCCTCCCCCGGCCGCAGCTGCCGCCGGACATCCACTCCTCTCCGGCCGCCGCCTGACATCATCTCCTCCCCGCCTACCGCCCAGGTACCGGCTACCCCCCTAAGCAAGGCGGAACCCCACCGCCTAGCGCATAAGCGCGACTAGGCGAGCATGGAATGCCGCCTTTTTTAACAGTGGGTATAAGACGACTTAAAGATTTGCAAGTATCAGGGGGAGTAAATTCTCTCATATAACCTATACATAATCTTCTGATTATGGATACTGCACTCTTTTCCTAATGAGTTTTCCTATCAAGGTTTTTCTCATACATAGGTTTTTAATGAGGCAATATGCATTAACAAGCAATCACATATGTCATATAACATTTTCTCCTATATTTTCCCTCATGAGTTTTTAAAGGAGTTTTTCCTATGAAATATCCATATTCCTCCTCATATTTTTCCCATCGGGTTTTGGGGGAGGTTATTCCAATATGATGCACAGATCATACTATTGTTCTACTAACTTTATAATGAGTTTTTCCTCTTCGAGCTTTTTCTCATATAAGTTTGCTATGTAACAATATACTACATCATTTCTCCTTATATTTTCCCACTGGATTTGAAGGAGTTTTCATGGCATATCAATACATAATATGGTTTCTCCTCAAATTTTACCCACTGGGTTTTTGGAGGAGTTTTTCCCATACGATGGTCATCCATCGAATATCACGTGGTTTCTCCTCGTATTTTTCCTACAAGGTTTTAGAGGAGTTTTTTTCCATGCTACAATATTTGAATGAAGGACATTTACATAAAGCAATTGATCAAGGGGGAGTGTTACAAATTGTCGGTGTTAAGAAGTCGTGGTCCCGACACCAACCAGAAATGCGATGTGTTCCCTCCCCTGATGGTTGATGCAGAAGGTAATGCAAGACACGGATTTATCCTGGTTCTAGTCGCAAGACCGTACTTTCAGTGAGATGATGCGTGCAATGTATTATCCTGCACCGGACTGCAAGTAGTAGGGGATACAAGCACCGGACTGCAAGATTGAGGCAAAGTGCAAATATCGTGAAGTGCGAGTGTTGTTTCTTGTTCTGTCTTTTTTTGATTCCCCCCTGTTCGTGGGCGCGCCCTCTCCTTTTATAGGCCAAGGAGGAGGGGTTACAGGCGTGCGTTGCTATGCAGGCACAGTTGCAGCACATCGGTAGGAGTGGCGCCGGGCGTGCTTCTTTGTCCTTGGCCACTGTTGCATGGTATTGTGGTCCCTGTGATCGATTCTTGTACTGGTGATGACGCTAGGGAGTGGTTTCGAGGATCCGAGCTGTCCTTCGTGCGGTAAGGACTCGCCCGTACACCATTTCGAGGGTCTCCCATGCCTGTGCACAGCCCCTTCTGTGGGAAATCACTGTGGGAGTTGGTAGCATAGGGAGTCGGGGTGACCCGACCCTGTTCGTACAGTGGCGGCATGTCTGCACAGAGCCTCGGTTGGCATCATAGTGACGGGAGTTGGCAGATGCGACCGGGGGGGGGGGGGGGGTCGTGGCTGTCAGAGCGGCGTGGCGAGAGATTTGCCTTTTGACTTTGCATGCACGGCGACGGTGAGCGTCATTAATTGTTTTGTCAGAGCAGAGGTCTCGACCGTCCCATTTCGTGGGTTGCTCGAGGCTCGACCCTCAGGCCTCGACCGAGGCGGAGTTCTCTGATTCGCTCGAGAGGTCGATTCCCTCGAGCGAAGCGGAGGTTGAGGTCCGCGTCTATGCGCCCCGCGGGGTGTCTTGACTGGGCCTTCGTCCGTTGCTGGGTCATGGGCCTTAATTTCTGTTTCTCTTTTTCTGGTACGTGCATCAGCTTAATGTTTAACAAGGGTGATTATCTCATAGGTTTGGGTACCCCTAATGATCGCCCCCAATAGTAGCCCCCGAGCCTGTGTCGGAGTAGGTTTAATCCGGTAAAGGCTTTTCATCGTTGGTGCTTCTGATGAGGTTTCTTTGAAGAATTCCGCTGGGTGCGCTAGCGCACCCGCGGGTGTAGCCCCCGAGGCCTTGGAGGAGTGGATATACTCCTGCAAGGGCTGTCAGTATTCCGCGCTTGTGATGCGAGCTACAACATATTTCGTCTTCAAGGAACTTGATCTTGTGATGCGAGGAGCCCCCGAGCCCTGGCCCTAGCAAGGTCGATCAGGGGCGGTCCTCGACTTTGAGTTACGACCCTCATCGCCCCGTTCGTGGAGAGGAGGGGTGAGGCAATCCATGCTTCCCTCGAGCGGGTCGCGAGTCATGGATGCCTCTGTGAGCTGTTAGCAGGTAATTCAAGTGGACGTCTGTGCCTCGTTCGGTAGAGGTCGGCTCGTGGTCCGGAGACACGTCTCATAAGAGCACTTGTGAAGGTTTTCTAGGCAGGGCTCGACCCCGTTCGTTAGGGGTCGAGGGCTCGTTGCTCTCCCTCGGTGGGATCCCTTGACTAGCTGCCCTCATCTAGCCTTGAATACAACATGGGGGTTGACCTCAAACTTCGCATTCGATGATAGGCTCGATTGCGCGCGCCCCCGGTTGTCCCTGACTCTGTTTGATATGGGGTGCCTGTCGAACCCTCGATGGGCCAGGGCTTTGAACCCCTGATCATTAGGGCCTTGAGGAGAGGTGGCTTACCCTGGAAGCTTTCCTGCTAGCCTCGAGCGTTTATTTTGGTAATCGTGGCTGACGCGGCGTGGAGAATGCGAAGCGGGCGCGCCTTTTCAGGCGGAGCGGCAGAGACGTGGGCAGTTACGATGGGACGTGGCATCTGCGACGCCTGGGTTCTCGCGCGTAGTGGTTATCCCAACCGGTGGGGTCCGGCCGTCAGTGACAGCGGTACCAACCGTATTGAATGCGGATTCCACGCGGCTAGGATGCCGGTTGCACTTCGTATGAGGCTATAAATAAAGAGGCAAGGGGAAAGGTTTGGCTTACCAAGCCCTTGCCTTCAGATTGCATCTACTACTTCCAAGCGCCGCCGCCTTTGCCTTTCATCTTCTCCGCATAAACTCCTCTCTTCGCCGCCGCCCTTCGCCATGGTTACCATCATTGACCCTGCTCCGTGAAGCCCCTCCATCGCCACCGACGATTACCTCGTCGGGCTGGTGGAGGCCGGGGTGCTGCTGGTGAACAGCAACCCCGATGACCCCATGTGGATCGCGCCGCCATCCAACCACCATGAGCCTTCTCCGCCGGAGGGCTTCATGGTGAGCCTGGTGAGGCTGCACAAGCGGGGGTTTGGAATCCCCGCTTCGCTGTTCTTTCGCGCGTTGTGCCTCAACTACGGCGTGGAGCTCCACAACTTCGCCCCCAACGCCATCTCGCAAGCGGCGGTCTTTGTCGCCGTTTGCGAGGGGTACTTGGGGGTAGAGGCCCATTGGGACCTATGGATTCACCTTTTATGGGGTGAGCTGCATACGGCCATGGGTGAGTCTCGAGGGTTCCGCCGGGCGGTTCGCGCCGGGGGCCTTACTCTGGAAGTCCGGGAGCAGCGCAGCGGTCTGTACATCCCGGCGACGATGACCTCCAACAACGCTGATTGGGACAAGGGGTGGTTCTACCTCCGCAACGTCGACAACAAGCTCCCGGCGTACACCGCCAAGGTGCTGCGGGAGCGGCCGGAGTCCCAGCGTCTCCCCTGCCGACCGCCAGGAGCGGCTCAAGATCTTCACTGACGCCTTCACCGCGCTGTCGAGGGCCGGGTTGACCGCGGCGGTGGTCATAGCCAACTTCAACCAGCGGTACGTCCTGCCGCTGATGGAGAGGGCTCTGCGCCTTGACCAACTCAGGGCGGATTCGCCCTGGCAGGGCTCGAAGATGAAGGAGGGAACCCTCATCCTCGAGTACTGCATGCACCGAGCGCGGCGAGCTGTGGAGGTGTCCAAGCTCGACTGCAAGGAGGCGGCCCTATTCACCGTCAAGATGCGCCCCGATGCGGGGTATTTACAATTTGTAAGTTTTTTTTAAGTTTGATTTAGATTCGACCTCATTTTTTACCGTCGAGGGTTTTTGATTGCCAATCTTGGATTTTTCTCTTCAGGGCTTGTCTCAAAAGGTGTATCGCGCCGCCTCTCCACTTCGCGAGGTCTGTGAAGCCAATCGTCTAGAGACAGAAAGCGCGGAAGGATGCGACCAAGAAGAAGAAGGAGCAGAGGCGCCAGTGAAAAGCAGCGCATGAGAAGGAGTGCAGCCGTCGGGCCAGGGAGGGGCTCTCCCCCCTACGACCCCTGAAAGCAGCCTAGAGGCGTCCTCCTCGGACGACCTCGTGGAGATTCCGCCACCTGCGCTGGTGGCGGCCGAAGCAACCGTGCCCCCGAGGGGGCGAAGCCAGGAGACCCCGACGTCATCGCGGGGTAGGGGGGCCTCGAGCGGCTTGGCACCCTCGACGGTGCGAGCCGCCCCCCAAGTACCGTGGTGACCACTCCGAGGGCTCGAGCTCGAATCCCGCCCGCGCCTGGGGGGATGTCACACCCGGATTATCAGAAAACCCGAATGCGGCCATATGTGTGCCCAGGAAGTCCACAGAACACATACAACAAACAAATAAGATAAACAGACTACAAATGCTCGAAATAAAATAGTTTACATCAGAGTATAACATAAATATTTATTACAGCGTAAGTCTATAACTCTCAACTAAAGCGGAGCCGCAGTCCACAGGGACTCTGACTGGGAGAGCGCAACTCAGAAGTACGACAGGTCCTCAGGGAACTCAGCAGCAGTCTTATGCTCAGCCCAATCTGTTTACCCATCTGGGATTTTGTTGAATAAATGGCAAGTGTAAGTAAACAACTACTTAGCAAGTATAGCACGGGTATGAAGGCTTAAAATAGGCTAGACACGGCACCAAATTACTACAAGTGGATGAAACCCAGTTGTAACCCAATTAATAAGGTATAAGTGACATTAATCATAAATAAACATAATCTTCTAATCAAAAGGATTCAGGCACTCGTGACCCTGAGCAAGGCTATCAAGATAGATTTTACACTCTGCAGAGGTTTCGCTCTTTACCCACCAGTCGCGTAAAAGTTCATGGAACTTTAAACCCAACCATGCCGAGGTGGCCAAACCTCTCAAACCATACTTCCGAGGTGTGATCGCATAGGGACGCTACGAGGATTTTCACAAGACACCCTAACAATACAGTAGCCGCTGGGGTACTACAAGGCGGTCAGACCATAGGCACCGAGATCGACGTACGCCTACGGAGTCACACCATAGGGGGGTCGATGGCATCCAGAGCGCGGGCATCACACCCATCCATGCGCAACGTGTGGAGTTCCCCATCGCAGGGACTCCCAACACGGGACTGTGCCTAACGAGACATAGCCGACGGATCACCCGCCCTCGGTGGAATCCGGAAACACCCCGTACCTTGCCTCCCACAACGCCGTCGGCCCGTCGGTAACCACTGGCAAGCTAGAGACGTACAAGTTACTTGACCAAGACCAGAGCCATAATAGTTCTAGTGGTGGCGATAGGCTCTTGGGTTGCCGCTTTAAGAACCGGACCTTAGGGAGAGACAATAGAGCAAAGCACACAACACATGCTCTAGTTCCCTAAACCATGTTGCTAAAAAGCAAGTTTTATCATTAACATTGAAGTGAACCATTATGTCAGAATTAATAGTTAAATAATAGTGACAGTAGCTGCGCATAGCAAAGATTCTACCCATATGCATAAGCCTAAGGTTATCAAGGTACAGGATATACGAAACTAGGTACAACCTTAATGGGACATCAATTTAGACACATGCGTATGAAAGTAAATGAATATAGAAGATGTGTGTAGGTAGCAAGGATTGTCCGTGCTATAACTTGCCTTCCTCGAAGTGCTGCTACTGCTGCTGCGAGTCCTGCTCCGAAAAGTCTTCAACGAGCTCGAACTCCAAAGCGAACGGCTCACCGACTGGACACGAATCACCACACAAGCATACACGCATACCAATACACGCAAACAAATATAATTCTATTATAACAGTACACCAAACAGTAGAAATAGTACATAAATAGGTTTTAGAAATATTCTACGCTTCACTACGAACACATGAGCGTGAAAATCATACTAATCGGAGCAAAAACGAAAATGATATGGGTTTTCTAAGTTCTAGGGACCTCCTAGCAAGTTTTAAAAGTTTCCAGGGGCTTATTTAAAGAAAACCGAGGACCTATACGTAAATAAGCGTTAAAACCCGAGGGCTAACGTGCAAAACCGACTAAAAAGGACGGCGGGTTATAAAATTTAAAAACTCAGGGGGCTAAACGAGGAAAACAGGACCTAACTGTAAATATTTTTCAACAACGAAGGACGGCGGGTTCTAATTTAGATATTGGAGGGACTTTTTCGCAAAACGGTCTGGTTGACCGGTATCTGGAGGTTTTGACTCGGGGAAGGGGGTGCACAGGGGCCGTGGAATTTTGATCCTATGGCCCAGATCGAGCCGGGAGAGTCCGGCCGGCGGGAACAGGGGGCTTGCGGCGGCGCCGCCACTGCGCGGCGGGGCATCGCCGGAGACAAGGCAAACTCGAGCTCCCGGCTGCCATTTGCGACGCGGCTTGGACCCATGGGTCCAGGGGGCTATGGCGAGCTCGGCTAGGGGGTTCAAGACGGCCAAAATGCGACGGAGGCGGCTAACGACGACGAGCGGCGGGGGAGTGCCACGGTGAGCGGCGGGGGTGGGGTTTCGGGACGTAGGAAGGCCCGAGAAGATGCTTGGGATGGTCCTTACCTTCGCGCAAAACGAATAAGAGTGTAGGGAGGGGCGGAGCAGCACCGGCGAGAGGCAATCGACGGCGGCGGCGCTCCGGGCGATGGGTGCTCGCGGGGAAGATGCGAGGAGGGAACTTAGGGAGCTCGGGGCGGCTTGGTGGTGATCAAGGGGTTCGGGGTGTGGCTTTTATAGCCCGGGGAGGATTGCTCGGGGCCGGGGTGGCACGAACGCCAAGATGGAAAGCGCGGCGGTGGCGTGATCGCCTTCCAAGCGGGGTGGCCGCTTGCCATGCGAGGCCGGGGAAGCTTTGTGGAAACATCGTGGGGGCCCATGGGCGCGGGGGAGGTCGCGGGGAGGCCGGCCGGGGCGGCTCGATTGGCGCCAGGGAGGAGGCGCGTCGGGCGTGGGGGAGGGGAAGATGCTGACAGGAGGGGCTGGGGCGTCAGCGATAGGGAGAGAAGGGAAGGGGGAGGGCGAGCGGGCTGGCGGGGCGCGCGGCTGGGCCGGCTCGGCGAGTGGGCGAGGCCCAAGTGGAAGAAAGGAGGGGGTTTAGCGGGCTGGGCCAAGGGAAAAGAAAGGGAGGGGAGTGCTGGGCCGCTTCGGGAAGGAGAGAAGAGGGAGCAGGCTCGGCCTAGGGGGAAAGTTGGAGGGGCAGAAGTGAACCGAGGCCGAAACAACTATTCTAAAGATCAAAGAGATGCATTTCAAATTCAAATTTAAATTAGATTTAAATTCTAATTGAATTGCTCACAAACAAAACTCAATGCCGCCAGCATGGATGCAACAAAAATATTCCTACATCTTATATTTGATTTTAATATTCGTAAATAATTCATTTAACCTATTTTAAGTATGAACAAATTAAATAAAAGTCAATTAATTACTAAAAATTTTAAATAGGTCATTTTTGGGTGTTACAAACTTACCCCCCTTAAGATGAATCTCGTCCTCGAGATTCGGATGTAGATGCGAAGAAGTGCGGATACTCGGTCTTGAGATCTTCCTCCCGTTCCCAAGTTGCTTCGTCCTCCGAGTGTCGGTTCCATTGCACCTTGCACATTCGGATGACTTTGTTTCTGGTTACTCTCTCCGACCTTTCCAAAATCTTGACGGGGTACTCCTCGTAGGTGAGATCTTCCTATACGTTTAGCTCATCTATCGGGATATGCTCCTCAGGTACCCACAAGCACTTCTTCAACTGGGATACGTGGAACACATCATGCACTCCGGCCAGTCTCTCAGGTAGCTCCAGCCGGTAAGCCACTTCACCCATTTGTTCCACTACTTTGAATGGCCCGATGTACCGAGGTGCTAGCTTGCCTTTGACATTGAACCTTTTAATGCCTCGCATCGGTGACACCTTGAGATACACAAAGTCGTCGACTTCGAAGGTGAGATCCCTTCTTCTAACATCGGCATAGCTTTTCTGTCGTGACTGTGACACTTTCATGTTCTGTCGAATCACTTGCACTTGTCGCTCTACTTCTCTTAGTATCTCTGGACCGAAAACTTGACTTTCTCTAGTCTGGTTCTAGAATAGTGGAGTCCTACAATTCCTGCCATACAAAGCCTCGAATGGTGCCATCTGCAGACTCTTCTGGTAGCTGTTGTTGTACGAGAATTCCGCATAAGGCAAACTTTTGTCCCAACTGACACTGTACTGTAGAGCACAGGCTCTCAACATGTCTTACAAAATCTAGTTGGTTCGCTCTGTCTGTCCATCCGTCTGTGGGTGATAAGCTGAGCTGAAATGCAGTTTAGTATCCATGGACTCATGTAGCTTCTGCTAGAACTGTGAGGTGAACTGAGTACCACGGTCAGACACTATCCGCTTTGGCACTCCATGCAGTCACACAATCCTTTCCATATATAGCTCTGCTAGTCTGGCTCCCGTGTAGGTGGTCTTTACTTGAAGAAAGTGTGCCACTTTGGTCAAGCGGTCCACAAACACCCAAATGGAGTCAAATCCTCGCTATGTGCGGGGTAGACCCGTTATGAAGTCCATACCAACTTCTTCCCATTTCCATTCCGGTATCTTCAAGGGTTGGAGTAATCCGGCTGGCCTCTGATGTTCAGCCTTAACTCTCTGGCAAGTGTCACATAGTGCCACATGAGTTGCCACAACACGCTTCAATCCATACCACCAGAATCTTTCCTTGATGTCTTGGTACATCTTGGTGCTTCCTGGGTGTATCGAGTATGCTGAGTCATGTGCCTCTCTTAGTATCGTGTCCTTGATCTGCGCAATATCGGGCACGCATATCATCTTCCCATGCCACAAGGTTCCTTGTTCATCCACTTGGAAATCGGGGGCCTTTTGATGAGGACATCACTCCTATGGATACTCACAACAACCCTCCATTGATCGTTCAAGGTCCAATCACTAAAGCTCGTGCGCGACAATTGAATTTAGAGGTGAGCTCGTTCCATAGTACTTCTCTATGTGATTATGAGAATAGATTGATACCGAATGATTATATTGTAATTAGGAACCATGGAGAGGACCAGGGGATAGTTGGAGAAGGGCTTCAAGGTGGAAAGGACCAGCAAGGGCATGCAAGTCAAGATAGAGGCCCAAATAAATTCGACTTCGAGTCCACCTCGGAGTCAAGGAGCAGTCAGCGCTAAATCGGACGCCCAGGTCGCATACGGGCTCGGATTTGGACGTTCTTTATATGCTTGGAAAGCTAAGAAGATAATATTTGCAATGGCACTGGTCTGATATCAAAATTCGTCCGGAGTCATCAGGAATCGATGAAACAATTTGACGTCCAGAATCTGTTTCGGCGCTGCGTCGTCGTATTTTGGTCTTTGGGCCGTGTATCGTGTTGAGCCCAATAGGGGCACGTCTAGGGGGGTCGACCACGACCCTAGACTCTTTAAAACAGTAGCCACTGCCCAAGTTAGGGTTTGGGTTTTGCTTAGATCAATTCTGTCAATAATAGTGTCACCGCTCGTCGGTTTGTGAGACCCCAACTTCGTGAGTTTAATCATACATCGGCAATTGTGTTGCAATCTTTTTTGTTCTTGCTTGTGTTCTTCGATTCGCAGGCAAGGATTAGCCTTCTGGGCGAGATCAACCGTGCAACGCCGGTTGATAACCTAAGGAGATGTGGTGCTGCGATTGCGGGGTTCGGAACGTGTGGTTCGGAAGCCGGATCGATTTGAGTCACGACTCCACCAAATCGATAGTTATCAGAACCTTTCGGAAGATCGGAAAACCCTAGTTCCCATCAAGTGGTATTCAGAGACAGGTTTACCGTCAGGTTCGTCCTTTCGCCTTTGTCCTATAGTCCAGAAAATAGCCCTAAAAATATTTCCGCTGTCCTAGTACCCTTTTGGCCTTTGCAATTTCGTTTCAGATTCGCTTTGTTGAGTTTGTGTCCGTGGTCGAGTCTTATTGCTGGTATTAGGTCGTGTTCGTCGTTGTAGTTCAATCGCTCGTTGCTGTGTATTGTTTGTTTCCGCCGCTATTCCATCCACCATTACCAGATTACAAGTCGTGCCACCCCATAACTCGACTTGCCCTCGCTAGCCGCCTTGCGTGAACTCCTGCCGTGCAAGCCCTAGATAGGTTGCGAGCCGCCGTGTGTTCATCGCCTTGCATCGCAGCCCTTCTTGGTTCATCTTGCATACCCTAACCGCCGCCGCGCATCCCGCCGAATAGAGCCTCCAGAGAACCGCATCGTGGGCCTCCCGAAAACCATAACTTGAGGTACCTTCAGTAAAACGGGCATAACTTTTCGCTCGCTGCTCCGTTTTGGCTCAATTTTTTACAGCAGCTTCGCCCTGTTTGCCCGACTCAGAAAATTCAAAAAAAATCAGGAAGATAAAGAAAAAAATTGATCAAGTTGTTTTAGGGTTTTCATCGTTTGTTCCTGAATTTCCCTAGGCCGCATCTCACCTCAAAAAAGGGTGCAAATTTGTGTGCTTGGAGCTTTTGGTATCCCTGTTAAGAGAAAAATATAAAAAAAATAGTTCAAAAAATAAAAAACTTGTAATTCCTACTAGCCCGGAGGTATTGGAGGAAAATTCTGAAAAGATTAAAAACGATTGCATAGAGTGCTGTTTTGCTTGTCCTGTGAGATTTTTCCATCGTTTCTTGTTCCAACTTGTTGTGCTACGTCTACGACACGTCTAAGCTAGCAATTGTGACTTGTACTTTGGATACTTATTGAACTTTGATATTCTGCATTCGTTATTTGCTACTCCTTGCTACATATTGTGTCTTCCCAAAGCTCCACATACACCTTCTGGACGACACTGGTTTTTGACCCTTGTAATCGTGGACTACACGCCTTCCAGGTATCCTTTGCCTTGCTTGTCGGTAAGAACCTTGCAAGAGCTTGGTAAGACGCTTCCTTTGCTGTGTTGAGAGCACGTAGTCGGATTATTAGGGATAACCTTCACTGTGTGTTCTTGTTTTGGTGCTTTTCGATGGCAGGAGATGATGCACCGAAGGCTCCCGCAGATTTCAGTGAATGTGTTAGTCGAGAAGAGCTACAAGCTTCTCGTGACAAGATGGAAGAAACAATCAACAAGGCTGTCACTGACGCGCTCATCGCTATGAAGCTTGGCACCATGTTAGAGAGGGTGGACCGACGGGTGTCCGAGCTTGCTGACAGAGTTGCCGTAGTGGAGGCACGTCCACGTCCACAGCCACAGCCACAGCCACAACAACCACCACCTCCACGTTTTCCAGATGACGCGGTGTTTGATGACAATGGTAATTATGATGAAGCAGCTACCAGAAACACACAACTACAACGTCGCCTTCACCATAACAGGGTAGGTATGGGTGGTGCTCACCAAAGTAATAACAATCGTGATGACCCTTATGCTAAGATTAAGTTTACCATTCCATCTTTTTCGGGTCATTATGATGCTGAGGGTTACCTTGATTGGGAGATGACAGTAGAACAAAAATTTGCTGCCCACCTTGTACCAGAAGAACATCAAGTTAGACAAGCCACTATTGAGTTTAAGGACTTTTCTATTATTTGGTGGACTGGTCTAGTTGGCGATGGTAGAGCACCTACGTCTTGGAATGAGCTTAAGGTGGCTATGCGTGATCGTTTTGTAAGAAATTGCATCGTTGCATAAGAAATTGCAGCGTTTAGAACAAGGAGAAACTTCTGTACAGGATTACTATGGTTCTTTGCAAAAAGGCATAAGGCGTTGTGGTATTGTAGAAGGGCCCGAAGATTCTATCTGTCGTTTTTATTCAGGGTTGAGGCGTGATATTCAGGACATAGTTGATTATAAGGACTTTAACATTGTCGACCAGTTGTTTCGATATGCTATGCTTGCAGAAAAGGAGATTCAGGGGCATGAACTGCAGGGCAAGAACAAGGTGGGAAGCACCTTCTACACGCCACGTACAACGCCTTCTTCGGGGCTACCCAAGCCAACTTCTTTTCGAGCACCCCCACCAGCGAGCAAGCGATCCACACCTTCAACAGCTGCTGCACCATCACCGCCACCACCATCTTCTGCACGTTCTTCGGATTCAGGTAAAAATTCTTTGCAGGAGGGCAACAGGAGTACCACCTCGGCACCACGCACTTCCAACATTCAGTGCCACCGTTGCCGTGGGCTTGGCCACGTGCAGAAGGATTGCCCTAGTCAGCGGGCATACATTACTACAGAAGATGGATACATAAGCACCTCCGACGTTGAAGATGATGAGGCAAATGATATTGATGAGGATTGTGGCGTTGCATTTGGTAGTGAGGACACAACGGCCTTTAGAAACATCATTGTGCAGCGAGTACTCAGCGCACAAGTACAACAGCCTGAGAAGATCCAATGCCATAACTTGTTCCAAATTTTTTTCGTCATCAACAACCGTCGCGCACGTGTCATCATTGATGGAGGTAGTTGCTATAATTTGGTGAGTTCTGATTTGGTCAAGAAGCTTGGATTGACCACACGCCCTCATCCCCATCCATATGGTATTCAGTGGTTTAGTGATGCGGGGAAAGCTAAGGTAACACAAACCTGTGGAGTTTCTTTTTCCATTGGTACCTATGCTGATTCTGTTGACTGTGATGTCGTACCTATGGATTCTTGTTCTCTTTTATTGGGACGTCCTTGGGAATTTGATAATGATGCTATACACCATGGCAAAAGTAATAAATACACTTTCACACATAAAGGACAGAAAATTACTTTGCTACCTATGACACCTGCTGAAATTGTACAAGCTGATAAAGACCGAGCTGCTAGTTTGCATGATAAGGAATCTGAAAATCAGCAAGTTGCTAAATCTATTTACCCACCTAAAAAGGATAAGTCTGCACCAACTTCTGAGGTCGAGGGAATTAAATTAAAGGGGGGAGTTATGCTCGCAATGAAATCTGAACTTGCTGAACTTTCTGATGATGATATGTGCTATGCTTTGGTATGCAAACGAGCTTTATTTTCGCTTGATAATATTGCTAGCTCTTTGCCTCCTGTTGTCACTAACATTTTGCAGGAGTATGAGGACGTTTTTCCAGCTGAGTTACCATCGGGCCTTCCACCTTTGAGAGGGATAGAGCATCAAATTGATTTGATTCCCGGAGCCACATTGCCGAACCGTGCTGCTTATCGCACCAATCCCGAGGAGACTAAGGAGATTCAGCGACAAGTCCAAGAACTGTTGGACCGTGGGTATGTCCGTGAAAGCCTTAGTCCTTGTGTTGTTCCTGTGCTTTTGGTTCCCAAGAAAGATGGTACTTGGCGTATGTGTGTTGATTGTCGAGCTATCAATAATATTACAATTCGATATCGTCATCCTATTCCTAAGCTAGATGACATGCTTGATGAGTTGTGTGGTGCTATAATTTTCACAAAGATAGACTTGCGTAGTGGTTACCACCAAATAAGAATGAAACTTGGAGATGAATGGAAAACAGCTTTTAAAACCAAATTCGGGTTATATGAGTGGTTAGTTATGCCTTTTGGTTTAACCAATGCACCTAGTACTTTTATGCGATCGATGAATGAGGTTTTACAGGCTTTTATTGGGCGATTTGTGGTGGTTTACTTTGATGATATATTAATTTTCAGCAAGTCTTTGGATGAACATATGGAACACTTACATGTTGTTTTTGATGCTTTGAGAGATGCATGTTTGTTTGCTAATCTTGATAAGTGCATCTTTTGCACCGATAGAGTTTCTTTCATTGTCTATGTTGTTACTCCATAGGGAATTGAGGTGGATGAGATGAAAATTGAGGCCATTGCGAGCTGGCCGTTGCCCCAAACCATCACACAGGTACGGAGTTTTCTTGGTCTTGCAGGTTTCTATCACCGCTTCGTCAAAGATTTCAGCACCATTGCTGCACCGTTGCACGAGTTGACGAAGAAAGGTGTGGTGTTTCATTGGGGAAAAGCACGCGAGGAGTCCTTTGCAACATTGAAGTACAAGCTTACGCACACGCCATTGCTGCAACTTCTAAACTTTGGTAAGACTTTTGAGTTAGAATGTGATGCTAGTGGAGTTGGCATTGGAGGTGTTTTGATGCAAGATGGTAAACCCGTTGCATATTTTAGTGAAAAGTTGCATGGTCCGGTTCTGAATTATTCTACGTATGATAAGGAATTGTATGCACTTGTACGTTCTTTAGAAATGTGGCGTCATTATTTGTGGCCGAGAGAATTTGTTGTTCATTCTGATCATGAATCGCTGAAGTATCTTCGCTCTCAAAATAATATGAATCGTAGACATGCTAAGTGGGTTGAATTTATTGAAACTTTCCCTTATGTTGTCAAACACAAGAAGGGGAAGGATAATGTGATTGCTGATGCTTTGTCTAGACGATATACTTTGCTGTCCCAACTTGATTGTCGGATATTTGGACTTGAATCGATAAAAGAACAATATGCGCTTGACCCTGATTTTAAAGATGTGTTGCTGAATTTTAGAGAGGGACGTGCATGGAATAAATTTGTGGTTAATGATGGGTTCTTGTTTAGAGCTAACCGCCTATGCATTCCAGTTGGTTCCGTTCATCTTTTGTTGTTACAGGAAGCACATGGAGGAGGGTTGATGGGCCATTTTGGTGCTAAGAAGACCGCGGATGTTTTGGCCTCGCATTTTTTTGGCCTCATATGAAGAGAGATGTTGAGAGGTTTGTTTCTCGCTGCTCCACATGTCAAAAAGCTAAGTCTCGCCTGAATCCACATGGGTTATACATGCCTCTTCCAGTTCCTTCGATTCCTTGGGCAGATATTTCTATGGACTTTGTTTTGGGATTGCCTAGGACTAAGAGGGGGAGTGATAGCATATTTGTTGTGGTGGATCTTTTTCTAAGATGACACACTTTATACCATGTCATAAGAGTGATGATGCTATACATATTGCTGACCTCTTTTTCAAAGAGATTATTCGTTTGCATGGTATGCCATCTACTATTGTTTCAGATCGTGATGCTAAATTCTTGAGTCATTTTTGGCAGACTCTGTGGAACAAGTTGGGTACAAAATTGTTGTTTTCTACTACTTGTCATCCACAAACTGATGGACAAATGGAGGTCGTGAACCATACTTTGGGTACTATGTTGAGAGTTATTTTGAAGAAAAATTTGAGGATGTGGGAAGAATGTTTGCCTCATGTCGAGTTTGCATATAATCGAGCAACACATTCTACCACCAAGGTAAGTCCTTTTCAGGTAGTGTATGGTTTCAACCCTCGTGCTCCTATTGATATTTTGCCTTTGTCTACTAGTGAAAGGATTCATAATGATGCCAAGGAACATGCTGAATTTATTTTGCAAAATGCATGAAACAACTAAGCACAATATTGAAAAGATGAACGACAAGTATAGAATTGCTTGTAGTAAAGGTAGGAAAGAAGTAAAGCTTCAACCGGGTGATTTATATGGTTGCACTTGAGAAAAGAAAGATTTCCAGATTTGAGAAAGTCGAAGTTGATGCCAAGAGCTGATGGCCCATTTCAAAATACTTGAAAAGATTAATGATAATGCATATAAACTTGAGTTGCCTCCCGAGTTTGGGGTTAGTCCCACCTTTAACGTTTCAGATTTGAGGCCATACTTGGGAGAAGAGGATGAGCTTGAGTCGAGGACAACTCCAATTCAAGAGGGGAGGATGATGAGGACATCACTCCTATGGATACTCACAACAACCCTCCATTGATCGTTCAAGGTCCAATCACTAGAGCTCGTGCGCGACAATTGAATTTAGAGGTGAGCTCGTTCCTAAGTACTTCTCTATGTGATTATGAGAATAGATTGCTACCTAATGATTATATTGTAATTAGGAACCATGGAGAGGACCAGAGGATAGTTGGAGAAGGGCTTCAAGGTGGAGAGGACCAGCAAGGGCATGCAAGTCAAGATAGAGGCCCAAATCAATTCGACTTCGAGTCCACCTCGGAGCCAAGGAGCAGTCAGCGCTAAATCAGACGCCCAGGTCGCATATGGGCTCGGATTTGGACGTTCTTTATATGCTTGGAAAGCTAAGAAGATAATATTTGCAATGGCACTGGTCTGATATCAAAATTCGTCCGGAGTCATCAGGAATCGACGAAACAATTTGACATCCAGAATCTGTTTCGGCGCTGCGTCGTCGTATTTTGGTCTTTGGGCCGTGTATCGTGTTGAGCCCAATAGGGGCATGTCCAGGGGGGTCGACCATGACCCTAGACTCTTTAAAACAGTAGCCACCGCCCAAGTTAAGGTTTGGGTTTTGCTTAGATCAATTCTGTAAATAATAGTGTCACCGCTCGTCGGTTTGGGAGACCCCAACTTCATGAGTTTAATCATACATCGGCAATTGTGTTGCAATCTTTCTCATTCTTGCTTGTGTTCTTCGATTCGCAGGCAAGGATTAGCCTTCTGGGCGAGGTCAACCGTGCAACACCGGTTGATAACCTGAGGAGACGTGGTGCTGCGATTGCGGGGTTCGGAACGTGTGGTTCGGAAGCTGGATCGATTTGAGTCATGACTCCACGAAATCGAGAGTTATCAGAACCTTTCGGAAGATCGGGAAACCCTAGTTCCCATCACCTTTCCTAGGGCAACATTTTCCACAATCTCCTTGATCTTTTCATCACCAAGCAGACCTTTCCGGATCTCTTGTTCAAGAGTCGGTTCTACCGTCATCTCTGTGACTCTAGTCATGAATCCCAGACTCATTTTCTCAAACTCCCGGCTGAGTTCTTTTGGCAGACAATGGCCGGTGATATTGTTCACATAGCTTCTCCTACTCAGAGCATTTGCCACCAAGTTAGCCTTGCTGGGGTGGTAATGGATCTTCAGATCATAGTCCTTGATCAACTCCAACCATCGGCGTTGCCTCATATTCAGCTCTGACTGAGTGAAGACATACTTCAGGCTTTTGTGATCAGTGTAGATGTCACACTTGTGCCCAATCAGGTAATGCCTCCAAATCTTCAAAGCATGCACCACGACTGCCAACTCCAGATCATGTGTCGGATAATTCTGCTCATGCTTCCGCAACTGTCTTGATGCATATGCCACGACTCTTCCTTCCTGATAAGTACACACCCCAATCCTAGACGGGATGCATCGCAGTAGATGGAGAAGCTCTTGGCTATGTCAGGCAGCACTAGCACGGGTGTTGTAGTCAATCTCTTCTTCAACTCCTCAAAGCTGGTTTGGCACTCATCTGTCCAAATAAACTTGGCATTTTTCTCCAATAACGCTGTCATGGGTTTAGCAATCTTGGAGAATCCTTCGATGAACCGTCGATAATATCCGGCCATCCCAAGGAAACTCCTGATCTCGCTGACATCCCGAGGCGGGTTCCAGCTCAACACATCACTAACCTTCTTTGGGTCAACTGCCACTCCTCCATTGGACAGCACGTGGCCCAAGAATGCTACTTCCTTCAACCAAAACTCACACTTGCTCAACTTGGCATATAGCTGATGTTCCCGGAGTCTCTGCATGACCATCCTCAAATGCTCTTCATGTTCCCCTTCATTCTTGGAGAAGACCAGTATGTCATCAATGAACACCACCACAAACTTGTCCAGGTAGTCCATGAAGACGCTATTCATCAGGTACATGAAGTATGCTGGAGCATTGGTTAGTCCAAAGGACATGACTGTAAACTCATATAGCCCATATCGAGTGGTGAAGGCCGTCTTGGGTATGTCGGATGATCGGATCCTCATCTGGTGGTAGCCCGATCGAAGATCTATCTTGGAGAACACACAGGCTCCCTTCAAATGATCGAACAGATCATCAATCCTTGGCAAGGGACACTTGTTCTTGACAGTCACTTCATTGATGGCTCGATAGTCCACGTACATCCTCTGCATACCATCCTTCTTGTCCACGAACAACACTGGTGCTCCCCATGGTGAAGAACTAGGACGAATATACCCTTTTTCTAGCAAAAAGCTTAATTCTTCCTTAAGTTTCTCCAGTTCTTTCACTCCCATCCTACATGGCCTTTTAGCTATAGGTGCAGTGCCAGGTTTTAGTTTAATAACAAATTCAACTTCGCGTTCCGGGGGCATACCTGGCAATTCCTCTGGGAACACATCCAGAAACTCGCACACCACTCGGATGTCCTCTGGTATTGCACCCTCAGCTTGGTTGACTTGTCCGTGCTCTGAAAGACTGGCTGCTTGATATTCCACCTTGTCACCGGTCTTCGTTGTCAGTTGCACGGCTCTCTTGACACATTGGATTAGTGCATCGTATCTGGCTAACCAACTCATACCCAGAATTAAGTCGAAGCCCATAGATTCCAAGACTATCGGTCGCACCTCAGAGTCTACCCCCTTTATTATGATGGTGATATAGGGGCAACGCAAGGTAGCTCGATGTTCCCCCTGGTGAGCTAACTAGCATTGCACTCATCATGTGTTGTAGGACTATTAAGTTCTTTTTCACAAAGGCAGCAGATATGAAAGCATGTGAAGCTCCAGAATCAAACAAAACAGTTGCAGGGGTCGAGTTAACAAGGAACGTACCCACAACCACGTCGGTAGCTCCCTCTGCGGTCTCAGCACCCATGTGGTTGACTTTTCCCCTAACGGGGTTCTGAGGGTCTCTGCCTGCTGGTGCCTGCTGGTTCCCATTCTGCCCAACTCTTTGGGGGTTGTTCTGGCCTGCAGCATTCTGAGCCTTCTTGGGGCAGACATTGGCGTAGTGACCCTGCTCACCACAGTGGTAGCACGCCCTTGGGCCCACCGGTACATTGTTGGCATTGTTGGGGCGCTGGACAGGCCCTTGCTGCACCTGGTTGCGCTGAGCTGGGGCATTCTTGCAGCTGGTTCTGGAAGCGCTGTTGCTACGGTGCTTGAGAGTATTAGGGGCGTTGCTGGTTCTGGCCTCGGTTGAACGAGCCGGGCTGACTCTGTAAGCGCTGCTGGCTCACCATCTGTTGGCCTTGGGGAGCAGTGAAGCGGGGGCGATTGTTGCTCCCAGACTGCTGGCCCTGGAACTTCCGCTTCTTCTCCTCCATTTCACAGCACTTGTGTTCTAGCATCAGGGCGCCGTCCACCAGTTCCTGAAAGTTGGGGAACTTAGCGCACATCAACTGGTACTGCAGGGCATCCTGCAAGCCATCGCGGAACCGGGACTGCTTCTTCCTGTCCGTGTTCACATCCTCTGGAGCATAGCGGGAAAGCTCAGTGAACTTGTCATGGTAAGCTGTGATGCTCATCCCTTCCTACTTCAGTGACAGGAACTCCTTCTTCTTCAACGTCATCAGGGCTTCAGGCACATGGTGTGAGCGGAAGCTGTCATGGAATTTCTACCATGTGATCTGAGTACGATCGGGGTGAGCATACTGGTACGAGTCCCACCAGTCCAGTGATGGTCCTTGAAGCTGCCCTCCTGCGTACAACACCTTCTCCCGGTCATTGCACTGAGCGATGTCGAGGTGTCGCTCCACTGCCTTGAGCCAATCCACTGCATGCAGGGGATCAGTTGCTTTGCTGAATTTGGGCGGGCGTCCCTTCAGAAATTCGCCCCTCCTGTCGTGGGGCGGCATGTTGTGCTGCGGCGGATTCTGCTAGTTCTGCTGCATCATGGCCATCGCCTGAGCCATCTGTTGCATCAACTGGGTCTGTGTGAGCATCATCTGCTCAATGGTGGGGGGTGGGGGTGGCAGTCCACTGGCACCGGCGTTGCTCCTTGTGTTCACCATCTATCATTAGCAAGAGATTCCCATAAGTTTTATTGGACAAAACCAAGTAACTCAGGTTTGGAACAGAAGTACTTGAGAATATTGATTGAACTGGTTAAGATAGAGCACAAGATACATAAAAGAGCAAGTGAAGCAAATAACCCCTTCTATGTATTCAATAACATCCTTATGCCTTAATCCAAAATCTAGATGGTAGTAGACTTGCGTCTACGCCCATCACAATCATTACAAAAATCCAACTTATACATAAGCATAATGATAATCAAACCAAACATCGAAAGACCAGGTTCACACTGACTCGACTCACTGGTTTTCGACTCGACTAGAAAGAAAAACGATGACTACTCGATCTTATTACAGACTCATGGTAAACTCCTAAGGACCCTGCTGGATGGTGGTGCTGGCGGCGGCGGATCCGAAGCGGTGCCTCTTGCGAGGCGGTGACTCTGCACGGTAGTCTGGGCTGCGTGGTGGTGGTGCTCCCATCATCTGGTCCAACTGCTCCAACTCCAGCTGGGACCCTCTCAGCTGCTCCCTCAGAGCGGCGATCTCATCAGTAGCTGCCTCCAGGTCAGTGTTGAGGATAGCCACAAGTGCCAAAGTAGCAGCGAGCTGGGGGTCGTTGATGTCTCCGATGGGGGCAATGGTGCAAGCTCTCTCCCTGCTCCTCCTGCAGGGGTACCACCTCTCTGGCCCGTCCTGGATCTCGGCCCAGAACATGTCCCTATAGTAGTAGAAGGCACGGCGAGCAACATCTGCTATCCCTGCCTCCTGGGTGGATCTCTCACTGGAGGCGTAGTGGATTGACCTCGTCCTGGCAGCTCCGTCTTCGTGGTCAGCTGTACGGATCCTCAGGGTAGTACTCCAGAAGGTGGAGAAGCGGGGGTGCGTCCACCTCTCACTGAGGTACTCCATGCCCACGTTGTCTGTGCCATAGTGGTAGCGGAGTATCTGCCTCAGGCGCCAGTGGTAGAAGTTGTCTCCAGCATCTCTGACAAAGTCCTCCACGGTCAACCTCGGTGCTGCCGGTGCTGGTGCAGGCTGCTGGGGTGCTGGGGGATCCTCAGGGTCATCACCCTCGCCATCTGACGGATCATCACCATCGTCTTCATCATCATCATCACTGTCATCACCATCTGGGTCTCCGGCAGCATTCCCACCACCTGGCTGATCTGGCTCGGTCTGCTCCTCTGGCTCATCAGCGGGCTCCATCTCCTCGTCCTCGGGTTCTCCCTGCTGCTGCTCCGCCTCTTCTTCTTCCTGCCTCAGGCGCTCCTCCTCTTGCATCTCTTCCCACTCCTAGAAAGCATCCTAGTAGGGGGCGCAAAAGTCCATCTCCGGAACACGGGGTGGAAGGTAGCCACAGGTGGACTTGCGGGCGGTCAGCTTCGTGCGAGCCATCTACTGCAGAGAGAAGACAAAGAAAATTTTTAGAAAAACTTTGCAAAGAACCGGGGTAGAGGAGACACTGAACACTATTTTGCAAAACTCAACACTTTTATAGGTAAAATAGTGAAGACTGAACTTGGCTAAGACCGACCGTTCTATCTAGGCTGCGATCCTATAGTCAGCACGGCTCTGATACCAATCTGTCACACCCGGATTATCACAAAACCTGAATGCGGCCATATGTGTGCTCAGGAAGTCCACAGAACACATACAGCGAACAAATAAGATAAACAGAGTACAAATGCTTGAAATAAAATAGTTTACATCAGAGTATAACATAAATATTTATTACAGCGGAAGTCTATAACTCTCAAATAAAGCGGAGCCGCAGTCCACAGGGACTCTGACTGGGAGAGCGCAACTCAAAAGTACGGCAGGTCCTCAGGGAACTCAGCAGCAGTCTCATGCTCAGCACAATCTGTTTACCCATCCGGGATTTTGTTGAATAAATGGCAAGTGTAAGTAAACAATTACTTAGCAAGTATAGCACGGGTATGAAGGCCCAAAATAGGCTAGACACGGTTTAACTGCATTAGCAGTTTTAGTTGGTTCATTTTAACATTAACCAAATTACTACAAGTGGATGAAACCCAGTTGTAACCCAATTAATAAGGTATAAGTGACATTAATCATAACTAAACATCATCTTATAATCAAAAAGGATCCAGGCCACTCGTGACCCTGAGCAAGGCTATCAAGATATATTTTACACTCTGCAGAGGTTTCGCCCTTTACCCACCAATCGCGTAAAAGTTCATGGAACTTTAAACCCAACCATGCCGAGGTGGCCAAACCTCTCAAACCACACTTCCGAGGTGTGATCGCATAGGGATGCTACGAGGCTTTTCACAAGACACCCTAACAAGACAGTAGCCGCTGGGGTACTACAAGGCGGTGAGACCATAGGCACCGAGATCGACGTACGCCTACGGAGTCACACCATAGGGGGGTCGATGGCGTCCAGAGCGCGGGCATCACACCCATCCATGCGCAACGTGTGGAGTTCCCCATCGCAGGGACTCCCAACACGGGACTGTGCCTAACGAGACATAGCTGACGGATCACCCGGCCTCGGTGGAATCCGGAAACACCCCGTACCTTGTCTCCCACAACGCCGTCGGCCCGTCGGTAACCACTGGAGAGCTAGAGACGTACAAGTTACTTGACCAAGACCAGAGCCATAATAGTTCTAGTGGTGGCGACAGGCTCCTGGGTTGCCGCTTTAAGAACCGGACCTTAGGGAGAGACACCAGAGCAAAGCACACAGCACATGCTCTAGTTCCATAAATCATGTTGCTAAAAAATAAGTTTTATCATTAACATTGAAGTGAACCATTATGTCAGAATTAACAGTTAAATAATAGTGACAGTAGCTGCGCATAGCAAACGATTCTACCTATATGCATAAGCCCAAGGTTATCAAGATACAGGATATACGAAACTAGGTACAACCTTAATGGGACATCAATTTAGACACATGTGTATGAAAGTAAATGAATATAGAAGGTGTGTGTAGGTAGCAAGGATTGTCCATGCTATAACTTGCCTTCCTCAAAGTACTGCTGCTGCTGCTGCGAGTCCTGCTCTGGAAAATCCTCACCGAGCTCGAACTCCAAAGCGAACGGCTCACTGACTGGACACGAATCACCACACAAGCATACACGCATACCAATACATGCAAACAAATATAATTCTATTAGAACAGTACACCAAACAGTAGAAACAGTACATAAATAGGTTTTAGAAATATTCTACGCTTAACTACGAACACATGAGCGCGAAAATCACACTAATCGGAGCTAAAACGAAAATGATATGGGTTTTCTAAGTTCTAGGGACCTCCTAGCGAGTTTTAAAAGTTTCCAGGGGCTTATTTGAAGAAAATCGAGGACCTATACGTAAATAAGCGTTAAAACCCGACGGCTAACGTGCAAAACCGACTAAAAAGGACGGCGGGTTATAAAATTTAAAAACTCAGGGGGCTAAACGAGGAAAACAGGACCTAACTGTAAATATTTTTCAACAGCGAAGGACGGCGGGTTCTAATTTAGATATTGGAGGGACGTTTTCGCAAAACGGTCTGGTTGACCGGTATCTTGAGGTTTTGACTCGGGGAAGGGGGTGCACAGGGACCGTCAGATTTCGATCCTACGGCCCAGATCGAGCCGGGAGAGTCCGGCCGGCGGGAACAGGGGGCTTGCGCGGCGGCGCGATTGCGCGCGGCGGGGCATCGCCGGAGACGAGGCAAACTCGAGCTCCCGGCTGCCATTTGCGACGCGGCTTGGACCCACGGGTCCAGGGGGCTATGGAGAGCTCGGCTAAGGGGTTCAAGACGGCCAAAACGCGACGGAGGCGGCTAACGACGACGAGCGGCGGGGGAGTGCCACGGTGAGCGGTGGGGGTGGGGTTTCGGGACGCGGGAAGGCTCGGGAAGATGCTTGGGATGGTCCATACCTTCGCGCGAGACGAATGGGAGTGTACGGAGGGGCGGAGCAGCACCGGCGAGACGCAATCGACGGCGGCAGCGCTCCGGGTGGCAGGTGCTAGCAGGGAAGATGCGAGGAGGGAACTTGGGGAGCTTGGGGCGGCTTGGTGGTGATCAAGGAGCTCGGGGTGTGGCTTTTATAGCCCAGGGAGGATTGCTCGGGGCCGGGGTGGCACGAACGCCAAGATGGAAGGCGCGGGGCGGCGCGATCGCCTTCCAACCGGGGTGGCCGCTTGCCATGCGAAGCGCGCTGGAAAAGGAAGGTGGAGGCCGGGGCAGCTTCATGGAAACATCGTGGGGGCCCACGGGCGCAGGGGAGGTCGCGGGGAGGCCGGCCGGGGCGGCGCGATTGGCGCCTGAGAGGAGGCGCGTCGGGCGTGGGGGAGGGGAAGATGCTGATAGGCGGGGCCGGGGCGTCAGCGATAGGGATAGAAGGGAAGGGGGAGGGCGAGCGGGCTAGCGGGGCACGCGGCTGGGTCGACTCGGCGAGTGGGCGAGGCCCAAGTGGAAGAAAGGAGGGGGTTTAGCGGGCTGGGCCGAGGGAAAAGAAAGGGAGGGGAGTGCTGGGCCGCTTCGGGAAGGAGAGAAGATGAAGCAGGCTCGGCCTAGGGGTGAAAGTTGGAGGGGCAGAAGTGAACCGAGGCCGAAACAACTATTCTAAAGATCAAACATATGCATTTCAAATTCGAATTTAAATTAGATTTAAATTCTAATTGAATTGCTGACAAACAAAACTCAATGCCGCCAGCATGGATGCAACAAAAATGTTCCTACATCTTATATTTCATTTTAATATTCATAAATAATTCATTTAACCTATTTTATGTATGAACAAATTAAATAAAAGTCAATTAATTACTAAAAATTTTAAATAGGTCATTTTTTGGTGTTACAGCGGACAAGGAGGCCGTGGCCCCAGGAGCCATGAGGGCGCAAAGCCCTGCACCCGCGGGCTCGAGGCCCGCGAGCGGGACCCCACCGCCGAGGGGTCGCGGTCGTTCTGGGGCCCGGCAGCCCCCGAGCGGCAAGAAGCGCAAGCTGAGCAGCCTCCTTCGGGTTAGGTAAGTTTCATTCTCTTTTTCTCGGTCGTAATTCGTCGGTTGTTTTTAATCTAATTTTATCGATTTGATTTTCTGTTAGCCAACCCGGACCGCCGGCATCGCTCCCGTTGGCGCCAACCAAGGCGCTGAAGGTGTCGACACGTGCCACGCCGCGTTCGGTGGCGCCGGCCCCGTTCGGAGCGCCCCAGGCGGCGGAGATCGTCGGCCAATATCAGCGGGCAGGCGGCGGCCGCGGCGACACCAGCGGCTACGGGTGATGACCAAGCCGGGGAGATGACCCCGGCCCTCCTTGTGGAGGAGGCGGCCCCCGCCATTGCTGGGGCGAGCGAGACCTCCGCGCCGGCTGAGGGCGCGGGGGAACCAGAAGGTGCAGACCGCGCCGGAGACGCGGGTCAGACCGTGCCCGGGGGCAGCGGCATGGCGGTGGCGGAGGAAGTGCCGGGCGCGGGCACCGCAATGGTGACTCTCTCGGCCACCCTCGAGGGCGGCCAAGAGGAGGAGGAGGAGGATGCTCCGGGTTTCTTGGAAGGGACCTCGAGCCCTTGGGAGGAGACGACAGTGCACGCCCTGCCTGGTGGCCCGGCCTTTGAGGCCTGGCACAACCAGGGGCTCGGACGGCGTGGCGTCCCCCCTTGTCTGGCCGGGGCCGCTGAAGCTGAGTGTCTCCTATGGGAGGAGCAGCAGGCCCTGGGGACCACGGTCCAGGAGGCCCTGAAGCAAGTCCTCGAGCTCCACCTCGGTCGAGGCTTGGACGTCCACATGGTAAGTAATCTAACTGCTAAATTCGTTGTGTGTTTTCTGTCTTCCTCTTTTTCTTACCTTTGTCTGTCGCGTCAATGGCAGAATTTGAGGGAGATGGCCGACCGAAAGGTCGCCGAGCTCGCTGATGCGCACGTCGAGGTGCATCGGCTGAGGGAGGCCTTGGCCCATGCTGAGGGAGAGCGCGACCGCGAGAGGGCCCTCGCTGTGGAAACAGCCGACGAGGTCCTCCGGCAGGGGGATGAGCCCCACCGGCGAACCCAGTCGCTGGCTGCGCTCGAGGGCGAACTTCAACAGGAGCGCGCACCCTGGACGAAGCCTGGGGGCAGCTGTAGCTGTGGGACTCGGCTCTTGCTGCGGCCGAGGCCCATTTAAAGACCCAGGGCGAGGCTATCGACCTGCTCACCGTGACGGTGGCAGAGGGGGACGTTGCCATCACCGAGCTGCGGGCATCAGTCGAGGCCCAGCAAGGCGAGATGGCAACCCTCCAGCAGGAGGTCAGCGCCGTCCGGGAGGATCTCGCCTAGAAGGAGAGGCTGACAGAAGGTAAGTTCAGTACAAACTTATCCTTAATTTGAATTCAGGTTTTCGAAACTTATCTGATTTTGCTTTTGGGTTTTCAGAGCTGCGGAAGGTGGCGGAGGAGACTTCCTCGTAGGCGGAGTCGCTCCAGGTGGCCTATTCGAAGGCCCAGGAGGACCTCGAGGCGCTACAGGAAGTAGCCCTCGCCGTCTGCAAGGAGGTCGAGGGGCCAGAAGCCCCCAAGTCCCAGTCGGGCAGCTCGGTGGCCAGTCGCCTAAGGGCCTTGGGCGGCTGTGTTGCCGAGCGCTTGAAGGGAGCCCTCCGCCTTGGCGTGCAGAAGACCCTCGGGGTTATCTCGACGCACTTCGTCGTACACCTCGAGGCGGTGAGCGGCGGCTACGTGGTGGCAGACAACCTCGACGATGACGCTGCGCTGGCCGTCGTGGAGAGCGCCGACGCCGACGCCTCTGCTCCTACTGCCGCCTTGGCGTAGATCTTCGAGAGCGACCTCCTCCCTGACGCCAAAGATGAAGAGGACGCCACCCCCGAAGGCCCCGAAGACCCTGCTCCCTGAATAGTTAGGATTATTGATGTAATAAGTATTTTAGTGGCTTAAATCTAAAGAATTTAATGTTTTAAGCACACATTCGAGTTTTTATTTGAATTATGGTTTTCTTTATCACGTTTTTCTCACTGAATTTGCAAGGGACTTGTCGAGGAAAATATAGTTCATAGACTAACTTTAGCGTAGGGTGGCAAGGGGGATGGCGTATCCTTTCGAAGGCGTAGGCAGTCCCTCGACTCGGTCAGCCCTTGGCCTTAGTCAATCTATGCCTCGAACTGCCTTTTGGCAATTACTGGAGATGGTCATGATGAAAGAATTTTGAAGAAAAAACCTTAAAATTGGGACAATTTTAGGAGGGGGTGCCCCCCGAATTAGCCCCCGAGTGAGACTTGGCTTTTTTTCGAGGGTAAGCCGAGTCTTACTCATTTAAGATCTTTCTTTCTTTATTTATTTATTGAAATAAGTACAAATGTACATGAATGCTTGGAAACTTAAGGGTAGAAGCGACGTAGCTGTTGGATGTTCCAAGCGTTGGCGAAAACTTCGCCTTTCTCGTTCGCGAGCTTGTATGTGCCTGGTTTGAGGACCTCGGCAACGATGTAGGGCCCTTCCCATGGCGGCGTGAGCTTGTGGCGTCCTCGATTGTCTTGCCGCAACCTTAGCACCAGGTCCCCCTTGTTGAGATCTCGACGTCGAACCTTTTGGGCTTGATATTTTCGAAGGGACTGCTGGTATCGTGCTGAATGTAAGATCGCCACGTCTCGAGCCTCGTCTGCTTGATCGAGTGAGTCTTCACAAGCTTGCTTGTTTCGTTCTTCTTCGTAGGTTCTAAGCCTCGGGGACCCATATTCCAAGTCTGTGGGGAGGATAGTCTCGACGCCATAGACGAGGAAAAACGGGGTGAACCCGTGGCTCTGCTTGGGGTCGTTCTAAGGCTCCAAATCACCGAGGGTAGCTCTGACACCCATTTTCCACCGAATCTATTCAGCTTGTTGAATATTCTTGGCTTGAGGCCTTGTAAACTCATGCCGTTGGCACGTTCTACTTGGCCATTTGTCTGTGGATGTGCAACGGCCGACCAATCCACGCGGATATGGTGGTCGTCACAGAATTCCAAGAATTTCTTGCCTTTAAACTGGGTGCCATTGTCAGCAATTATCGAATTAGGGACCCCGAACCTATGAATTATATCCGTGAAGAACTGCACGACTTGTTCAGATCTGATGCTGCTAATGGGTCGAGCCTCGATCCACTTCGAGAATTTGTCGATGGCAACCAACAGATGCGTGAAGCCCCCGGGCGCTGCTCGCATTGGCCCGACGAGGTCGAGCCCCCACACATCGAATGCCCATGTGATAGGGACAGTTTCCAAGACATGGGCCGGCAGATGAGTTTTGCGTGCGTAGAATTGACACCCTTCGCAGGTACGCACGATTTCGTTGGCGTCGGCGACAGTCGTGGGCCAATAGAAGCCCTGACGAAATGCGTTGCCCACGAGGGTACGGGGCGCCGCGTGGTGGCCGCAGACACCAGTGTTGATGTCTCGAATGAGTTCCCTTCCCTCAGGAATTGGAATGCATCGCTGCAAAATTCCGGAGGGGCTACGCTTATACAATTCCCTTTCGATAATGACGAATGACTTGACCCTTCTCGCAATGCGTCTAGCCTCGGTTCGATCCGAGGGTAGCTCCCCTCAGTCAATCCAAGCGATATACTGATTGCGCCAATCGCGAGATGGTAGTGCCTCATCGATCTCCATAATTTCACCCTCGTCCGCCGAGGATATCTCCTGACTCAAGGCTTCAGGTTCCTCTTTCGAGGGATCCTCGTCCATGGGCTCGACGCCCACAGCCCCTGAGGTTTCGGTCTTCGAGGGAGCGTCAGGAGCTCTGGGAGTTGGCTTGTGGTTGACGCTCAGCTCTGCTAAGTTGCGGGCGAATACGTTCAGTGGAACGGTGATCCGTCCTGACGCGATTTTGGCCAACTCATTGGCCTCTTCGTTGTATTTCCGCGCGATGTGGTTGAGCTCGAGGCCATAGAATTTGTCCTCGAGCCGGCGTACCGCGTTGCAGTACGCTTGCATTTTGTCATCGTGGCAGCTTGCCTCTTTCATAACCTGATCGATGACCAGTTGCGAATCTCCCCGGATGTCGAGGCGTTTGACACCCAATTATATAGCTATACGAAGCCCAGCAAGCAGAGCTTCGTATTCGGCCATATTATTGGACGCGGAAAGTGCAAGCGTACCACATGTCTTACGTGTTCTCCGAGGGGTGAGACGAAGAGCAGGCCCGCGCCTGCACCGGTTTTCATCACCGACCCATCGAAGTACATGATCCAACACTCTGCTTGGATCTGGGGTGGTGGCAGCTGTGTGTCGGTCCACTCTGCCACGAAATCAGCCAAGATCTGCGATTTTATTGCCTTTCGAGGGGCTTAGGTGAGGGCCTCACTCATCAAGTCCACGAACCATTTGGCTATTCTACCCGAGACGTCCTGGTTGCGGAGTATCTCCCCCAGGGGGAAAGATGAGACCACGGTGACAGGATGAGCCTCGATGTAGTGGCGCAGCTTGCGCCGTGCTAGCACTACTGCGTATAGCAGCTTCTAGATTTGTGGATATCGCGTCTTGGTTTCAGTCAATACTTCGCTGATGTAATATACCGGCCTTTGGACGGGCAGAGCGTGTCCCTCCTCGGTTCTTTCTATGACAATGACTCCGCTGACTACTTGAGTCATTGCGGCTACGTAGAGATAGAGGCGCTCGCCCTCCTTAGGTGGCGTTAAAATTGGCGCTCGTGTGAGAGATGCTTTTAGCCCGTCGAGGGCTTTCTGGGTCTCGGGGGTCCAAGAAAAATACTCGTTCTTTTTTAGGAGTCGGTACAGGGGCAAGCCTTTCTCGCCGAGACGCGAGATGAACCGGCTTAGGGCTGCTAAGCATCCCAATACCCTTTGTACCCCCTTTAGGTCTCGGATCGGTCTCATCTGTTCGAGGGCCGAGACTTTTTCATGGTTGGGCTCAATGCCTCGCTGAGAGACTATGAAACCCAAGAGCATGCCTCGAGGCACCCCAAAAACGCATTTCTTCGGATTTAGTTTTACCCTGTTGGCCCGGAGACAATCAAACGCAATGCGCAAATCGTTTACCAGGTCGTCCGCCTTCCTGGATTTTACAACGATATCGTCAACGTATGCCTCTACGGTTCGCCCGATATGATCCCCGAAAACACGAAGCATACACCGTTGGTATGTGGCTCTGGCATTTCGAAGACCAAATGGCATCGTGACATAGCAAAAAATGCCAAAAGGCGTGACAAAAGAGGTTGCCAATTGGTCAGAAATTTTCATCTTGATTTGGAGGAAACCAGAGTAAGCATCAAGGAAACATAATAGCTCACATCCCGCAGTTGAATCCACAATTTAATCAATACGTGGCAAGGGAAAAGGGGACTTTTGGACATGCTTTATTTAAACCAGTATAATCTATGCACATCCTCCATTTCCCATTCTTTTTCTTAACTAAAACAGGATTAGCGAGCCAGTTAGGGTGAAATACCTCATTGATGAATCCGGCCTCGAGGAGCTTGCGTAGCTCTTCAAAAAATGGCCCGGCGCTTTTGCTCGTCGAAGCGTCGCAGGCGTTGAACCACCGGCTTGGAGTGGGGCAGGATGTCAAGGGAGTGCTCGGCGACCTCCCTTGGTATGCCCGGCATATCCGAGGGGCTCCACGCGAAGATGTCGGCGTTGGCACAGAGAAAGTCGACGAGCACCACCTCCTATTTGCTGTCGAGGGTCGAGCTGACCCTAACAGTCTTGTCGCTGGGGGTGCTGGGGTCGAGGGGCACAGCCTTGGTGTGCTCCGCGGGCTCGAAACTACCTGCATGCTTTGAAGTGGAGGGGATGGTTTCGTTCGCCATCTTCTCCATGTTCGCGACGAGAGCCTCGTCCTCGGCAAGCGCCTCGGCACTCTCGACGCATTCCACGTCACATATGTAGGCATGCTTGAATGATGGGGGCACCGTGATGACGCCCTTTGGCCCCGGCATCTTCAGCTTGAGGTACGTGTAGTTCGGGATGGCCATGAACTTGGCGTAGCACGGGCGGCCAATGATGGCGTGGTAGGCGCCTCGAAATCCCACCACTTCGAAGTTGTCGGGCGTGCCGAAGCAAACAGGCAGATCGATCTGCCCAAGGGGCTGGACTCGCTTTCCCGGCGCGACGCCATGGAACGGCGCCTTGCTGGGGCGTAGCTTGTCCCTCCCGATGCCCATGAGCTGCAAAGTTGATATGTACATGATGTTGAGGCTGCTGCTGCCTCCATCCATGAGTACCTTGGAGAACCGGGTATTGCCTATGATAGGATCAACGACGAGCGGGTACTGCCCTGGGTTTGGGATGTAGTTGGGGTGATCCTCTCGACTGAAGGAGATGGTCTCCTCAGACCAGTCGAGGTAGGATGGCACGGCCTTGTGTATGGAGAACACCTCTCGGCACTCGCGCTTGCGCTGTCGAGGCGTTATGTTCGCCGTTGGCCCCCCGAAGATGAAGAAAACATTCTCCACCTCTGGGAAGCCTTGGCCGGCCCCGTCGCCTGCGTCCTTTTTCCCCCTTCATCCTTCGAAGCGGTGAGGTTGAAGTATTTCTTTAGCATTCCGCATTGCTCGAGGGTGTGGGTCACGACGCCCTTGTGGTAAGGGCAAGGTTTCTTGAGCATATCATCATAGATGCCACCTCCTCAAGGGGGGCCTCGAGGAGCCTTAGGCGCAGGGTCGATTGTGAGAATTTCGTCGGGGTCCTCGGTCCACTCTTGTCGGCGCGAGGCTTTTTGGGGCTTCTTCCCCTTCTTGCCTTGCTTCTATTTCTTTGCGGAGCCTTTGGACTTGCTGCCCTCCGCGGGCATTTCCTCCGTCAGTTTCCCTCTCCTACTATCAAAGATGGCTCCAACCGCCTCCTCGCCAGAGGCAAAGTTGGTGGCAACATCGAACAACTCGTTGACGCTGGTAGGAGGGCTTCGTCCCAACTCTCGCACCAAGCCCCGGCAGGTTGTGCCCTCGAGGAAGGCGTGGATGACTTCGGAATCACCCACGCTCGGGAGCTCGGTGCAGCGCTTGTAGAAGCAGCAGATGAAATCTCGAAGGGATTCATTGGGTGTTTGGCGACACCCTAGAAGGTCCCATGAATTTCCAGGCCGGACGTAAGTGCCCTGGAAATTACCCACGAACGTCTTCACGAGGTCGTTCCAATCGTGAATTTGGCTCGCGGGTAGATGCTCGAGCCATGTCCGCGCAGAATCCGCCAAATGGAGCGGCAAGTTGCGGATGATCATGGCATCGTCGGTCGCGCCGCCCAGTAGGCAGGCGAGATGATAGTCGTTGAGCCACACCTTTGGATCCGTCTCCCTCGAGTATTTGGTGATGGTCGTCGGTTGCCGGAATCAAGCGGGAATCGGGGCCGCGCGAATCTCCCGGCCAAACACCCGGGTTCCCGGGGGTTCTGGTGTTGGGCTCTTATCTTCGTCGCTGTCGTAGCGGCCGCCGCTGCGAGGGTGAAAACCGCGAGATGTGCCATCCCGCCTTTTTCTGTTGAGGATGTTGTGGGCGTCATCATCGCTGGTGTCACCGCGTGTATCAAGGATTCGCTCCTTGAGAGGCTTCCTCCCGATGCATTCGTGCACCGAGGGTTCCTTTTGATGTGAGCCCACTAGGGTTTGTGCCCGATCTTTTGATGAGAGGCGTGGGGGATAACTCGATTGGAGGAGACGATGTTGACGGCCTGACTACAGCCTTCCAAAGACTACGCCTTAGCAACCGATACACCACCTCCTATGGATGTCGTGATCTTGTGGAAGCACGTCACCCGGTCCTGTCCTACAAGCAATCGAAGAACTAGCAAGAACAAGTATCGAACAAGTACTGAAATTACTAGATGGGAATGAAGTGTTCAATCTCAAACTCAATCACAAATGAAGTGGGGTTCTGAAGACTCGAAGACAGGCGGTTGGACCAGCACGCGCGCTTACAAGCAAGTAGCAATGGCTAAACTTGATCTAAACAAAACCTGAGTGTTCTTGGTGACGGCTAAGGGGTATAAAACAAGGGAGGATGACCACAGGGGTGCTGAGGTCATGCTCCAAGCCTAGGACGCGTCCATAATGGACTCTACATGATACACGGCCCATTGGGACAAATAAGATGGCGCAACATCATGGGCAGAAAACATCTCGGAGCCAATAGACGATTCTGGACGACTCCGAAGAGATATGGACGTGCGGTCGGATCCGTTGGAAAGTAGACTTGATAAAATTTCCGTGAAGTACTTGAACGCCCCAATCCGAGACCGTGTACGACCGTGGTGTCCATCACAAGTTGATGTTTTTCTGTAGTCCGAATCCAGCCCGCGTGAATCCTTGTCGTTCTCGATCCTCTCCATAATTCCTAAGCAAAACAAGAGTGCACGGATCTCCACAGTCTAAATATGATGAACATGAACTCAGGAGTGAACTCACCTGATGATTAAGTTGTCTAGCACGAGCACGGGTAATAGGACCGGCAATGATAGGAGAAGATGGCGTGGCGGTATCGTTGGCGGTGATGTCCTCATCACCTTTCCCTTGTTTGATGACGGCGGTGGCATCAGATCGTCTCTTCGTGGGGTTTGCGCCGATGCTTCATGCTCCCGCATTCCCCCACCGGTTTTTGGGCCGGCAGAGTTGCGTATGCGGGAGGCCGAGCTTTCGGCTTGCTGCACATGTGCTTGCTCGATGAGGAGTTGCGCCTCTCGGCGCAAGTTCCGGCCTTCAGGCGTTGAGGGCTATGGCATGGCACGGATTAAGGTCGCCGCGGCGATGAGCTTTTGGCTTGTTCTGGCTAATGTGAGTGGGTCGTCCACATCGTCATCAACCTCGATGCAGGCTCGAGCTACGCGCCCGGCCTCCCTGGCGCGCGCGCCGCGCACAGGGCGGTTCTCCTCGAGCTTTGCCCTGAGCTTCCAGACCTTTTGGTGTTCTTCGTCGAGCTTAGCCTCAAGTTCGCGGACCTGGGCTAGTTGTGCTTGCGCAAGCACAGCGTTGTCGGGCGCTTGCTCGTTTTCTTTGACTCCCGCTGGTTCTCCTGCCCCGCCGTCTTCGCCGCCCCTTCCTGGGAGGACGACGAAGCACTCCTTGGAGGGATCGTAATCCCCCTTGCTAGAGTCATCGAAGCAGGTTAGGCAATAAATTGCCACAACCTGGAATGTCAAAAAGGCCTCACGATCGCGAAGCCCTGAGTAGTCCCGTTCGGGGACCCTCTGGCCGCTCTCATGTGCCTCGCTGCCAGAGTCGGGGTAGTCATCATCTGGCGATGTTGCTATGAGGTTGCGAATTGAGAGCAGATGATGCCCCGGCAGATCCTTATACACCGTCATGTCCGTGTCAACTGACGAGGAGTTGGTCACGGTTGCAGTGCGCGTCTCGCCGGGGATTTGCGACGGGTCGGCCGTGCTACCCCCGGCTGAGTGCGACGTTGTGCCGATGTTCTTTGCCCTTATCGCAGGGTTTGCGTGCCGGTCTCAACCCGTTCGGGGGAGCCGGCGCGGGCCGCTCTGCGTCGCTCCACGCGCGTTGACGCGAGCGCTTCCTGCGTGGCTGAGGTGGTGGTGATGGGAGCGGCGGTGGCATGTCCATGCTGGCGCTCCTCGTCAGGAGCTGCATGTTGTAGCCATCGCCAGTCGCCCTGAACTCGAGACTCCCGAACCGGATTTCGAATCCGGCAGGAAGTGGGTCCGATGTCTCCATCGGTAGAAGATTGTCGCGTACGACACGGGTTGCCATCAAGGGAGATGGTGGATGGTATGGTTAATCACAGCGCGAGCCCCCTACCTGGCGCGCCACGGTCGGTGTTAAGAAGTCGTGGTCCCGACACCAACCAGAAATGCGTTGTGTTCCCTCCCCTGATGGTTGATGCAGAAGGTAATGCAGGACACGGATTTATCCTGGTCCCGGTCGCAAGACCGTACTTCCAGCGAGATGATGCGTGCAATGTATTATCCTACACCGGACTGCAAGTAGTAGGGGATACAAGCAGGTTGGGAGAAGAGGCTAGACCTCCAAGTCGCGGATGATTGAGGCAAAGTGCCAATATCGTGAAGTGCGAGTGTTGTTTCTTGTTGTCTTTTTTCAATTCCCCCCCCCCCTGTTCGTGGGCGCGCCCTCTCCTTTTATAGGCCAAGGAGGAGGGGTTACAGGCGTGTGTTGCTATGCAGGCACAGTTGCAGCACAGCGGTAGGAGTGGCGCCGAGCATGCTTCTTTGTCCTTGGCCACTGTTACGCGGTATTGCGGTCCCTGTGATCGATTCTTGTACTGGTGATGACGTCAGGGAGTGGTTTCGAGGATCCGAGCTGTCCTTCGTGCGGTAATGACTCGCTCGTACACCATTTCGAGGGTCTCCCATGCCTGTACACAACCCCTTCTGTGGGAAATCACTGTGGGAGTTGGTAGCACAGGGAGTCGGGGTGACCCGGCCCTGTTCGTAAAGTGGCGGCATGTCCGCACAGCGCCAGGGATGGTCGCATAGTGCTCGGGATGGCCCGCCATGCCTCTGTCGTCCTCTCTTCTTCTCCTGCTACGTGCTCGAGGGTCTCTCCCGCCCGATCGAGCGCTCCCGGTCGTCGGAGTTGGCAGTACAGGAGCTCGGAGTGATGTGCTCTGTTCGCACAGCGCTGGCCTGTCTGCAGAGAGCCTCGGTTGGCAGCATAGTGATGGGAGTTGGCGGATGCGACGGGGGGTCGTGGCTGTCAGAGCGGCGTGGCGAGAGATTTGCCTTTTGACTTTGGATGCACGACGGCGGTGAGCGTCATTAATTGTTTTGTCAGAGCGGAGGTCTCGACCGAGGCGGAGCTCTCCCCATTTCGTGGGTTGCTCGAGGCTCAACCCTTAAGCCTCGACCGAGGCCGAGTTCTCTGATTCGCTTGAGGGGTCGGTTCCCTCGAGCGAAGCGAAGGTTGAGGTCCGCGTCGAGGCACCCCGCGGGGTGTCTTGACTGGGCCTTCGTCCGTTGCTGGGCCGTGGGCCTTAATTTCCATTTCTCTTTTTCTGGTACGTGCATGAGCTTAATGTTTAACAAGGGTGATTATCCCATAGGTTTGGGTACCCCTAATGATTGCCCCCAACACAAATAATATAGTTTGTATATTATAGTGATCAATATGTTAGTTATGGTTTCACCAAGGGGCCTCTCCCAAGGGGCATGTCCCTTGGGGGTGGCACCGCCCATGCCCCTTGGGCTTGTATATATATGTGTAAACACTAGTCCTCCATCAATGAGAATCCATTCATTTGTTTCCTTTTACTTCCTGTTCTCTTACAGGCTCGCTGCTTCCCTGCATGCGGAGGGGGGCGCGTTGATCAGGGGCTCATCTCCCCAGGAGGCCACTTCGATCCCCTCGCGGCATGTCGCGCCCGCGGGCAGCAGTCCTCCCGAGGCAGCGGCGACGGTTAATACGTCTTCGTGCTTGTCTCCGGCCCCTCTAGGGTTGTCGAGCGAGCCTGTACCCCTTAGTCGGCCAGTAGATACGGTGATATTGGCACCAGTTGAGGGCCCAAAACCATGCCACCACAATTTCGTGGTAGGCGGCCCATCTGGGGCCCTCCTGGAGCCCGTCCTTGAAGGCTTCCTGCACGGTCCTGCCCCCACCACCATGGGCGCTGCGGTCTCCTCGTCCTTGCCTTCCACCCCCCCCCTCAGAGTCTACTCCCGACAGCGCCGCCACACGACGGCCACTGCACCATTGACGCCGGCCTCCCCTGAGGAGTCAAGAACGGCCTCTCCATCCCGGAAGCTCAAGAAGGTCTGCAAACCGGTGGTCAAGCTGCTCCCTTTGCCGGTGGTCCTCAAGCGTAGGAAGAAGGCACCACAGTCTAGGATGGAGAGATTGTATGTCTCCAAGAAACAAAGGTTGATGAGGTTTCTCAGCACCTCATCCTCTCTGTGTTTGGTTCTGAATTTGACAAGTTTGTTGCCTTGCCAGCCATTGGTACCAGGGGAGGGGTTCTGATTGCTTCGAAAGGAGCCTCATGTCATGCTATTGCTACAAGAGTGGATACTTATTCAGTCTATTTGTTATTTGCTGAACAAGAAGGCCATAATTGGTGGTTCACCGGAGTTTATGGGCCATAGGGAGATGATGAGAAGGTCCTATTTCTGCAGGAACTCAGGGACATTCGTGCCCTCTGCAGTGGCCCCTGGTTAGTAGTAGGAGATTTTAACCTCATTTATCAAGTTGATGACAAAAATAATGCGAACTTGGATAGAGCAATGATGGGCAGATTCAGGAGGTTCCTGGATGATATGGAAGTGAAGGAGATCCCCCTGTTGGGGCGTAAATACACATGGTCCAATGAGAGACAGTCTCCCACCTTGGTAAGGTTGGATAGAGCTTTTTGCTGTGTGGACTGGGATAGCACTTTTCCTGATTCCATTTTGCAAAGTACATCTTCTAATGTTTCTGACCATTGCCCTCTTTTGCTTGGCCTCAAAGTAAAAACTGTTGGTAAACGTCGGTTTCATTTTGAAAGTTTCTGGACCAAGGTGCCAGGTTTTTTGGATGCGGTGAAGCAGAATTGGGAAGCACCTGTTCCATCTAATTGTGCAATATAGCGTTTATTTCTGAAACTTCAGAGGCTTAGTAAAGGGCTGCAAAGATGGGGACAGAGGAAGGTGGGCAACATTAAAATTCAGTTAGAAATGGCCAAAGAAATCTTACATCGCTTGGAAATTGAGCGAGACTCTAGAGAACTCACTGAGAATGAAGAATGGCTGTGAAAGAAACTGAAGCTCCATTGCCTTGGTCTAGCTTCCTTAGAAAGAACCATTGCCCGGCTGCGCTCTCGTGTCCTCTACCTCAAGGATGGGGATGCTAATACAAAGTTCTTTCACGTTTCACCAGCAAGCACGGTTCAGAAAGAAGAAGAATTTCATCCCTAAGCTAAATGTTGGTGACCAGATAGCTGTCTCTCAGGAGGATAAACATGCAGCGGTACTGGACTTCTATGAAAATCTTTTAGGAAGGGCTGAAGATAGAGATTATACCATTGACCTGGCCGAGATTGGTATACAACAGCATGTTCTCTCCCATCTGGATGTCCCATTCTCGGAAGAGGAGGTATGGGCCACCATAAAGGACATGCCTATGGACAAGGCGCCTGGCCTGATGGTTTCACTGGCCGGTTTTACAAGTCATGTTGGAGTATTATTAAGGGTCACGTCCTGATGGCTCTAGATGCCATATATCGAGGTCATGTATTCAAGTTTTGTCTCCTCAATTCTGCCTTCATTACTCTAGTACCTAAGAAACAGGATGCGTCCCAGGTCAAAGATTTTCGGCCTATCAGCCTTGTACACAGTTTTGCTAAATTGGTGACCAAAATCTTGGCCAATCGGCTGGCTCCAGTGTTACCGGCACTGATTAACTGTAACCAGACGGCCTTTGTGAAAGGTCGGAGAATTCATGATAACTTCATGTTCGTTCAGCAGATGGTCAGGTCCTTATACAGGAATAAGAAGAAAGAAGCTCACATCCTCCTAAAGCTTGATATTTCCAAAGCGTTTGACTCGGTTTCTTGGTCCTTCTTATTAGAAATCTTGAGTCACATTGGTTTTGGACAGCGGTGGATGGATCTCTTGTGTCTGTTGCTCTCTACTTCCTCCACTCAAGTACTGGTTAATGGGGAACCAGGGGAAACAATTCTTCACCATCAAGGATTAAGGCAGGGGGATCCCTTGTCCCCAATTCTCTTTATTCTGGTCATGAACGTCCTCAATTCCATGATTGAGTTTGCCACAAGAGAGCAACTGTTGCAGCCTCTTGCCACTCAGCGGGTACAACATCGGGTGTCCTTTTATGCTGATGATGCAGTGGTGTTTTTAAGGCCGGCTAGGGAGGACATACTAGTAATCAAGCAGCTCTTGGACATCTTTGGTCACGCCTCTTTGGGCAGGGCTTCCCATACAGGTCCCTCGCAATGCTCAAGCCCTTTTCAACATTGCGGTAAATGCCATTGTAAGGAATGGGGAGGAAATTCGCTTCTGGATAGATCGCTGGTTGGATGGACACACTCTGTCTGAATTGGCACCCAAATTGTTCAGTGCTGTCCCTAAGCGCATAGCCAAAAGAAGGACTGTAGCCCAAGCAGTCCAGAACCGTAAATGGGTGGACGATATCAAAGGGGCTCTCACAGTCCAAGTTCTCATTGAGTATCTACAAATCTGGGGCATGGTGGATGGACTAGAATTGCAGCAAGAAGTTCCCGATCAGTTTGTATGGAATTTGTCATCTTCTGGGCACTACACAAGCAAATCGGCCTATAGTACCTTCTTCATTGGCACCATAAAGTTTGGACCTTGGAGGAGAATATGGAAAAGTTGGGCACCTCCCCGCTGCAAATTCTTCATTTGGCTTGTCTTTCATAATCGGTGTTGGACAGCAGATCGCCTGGCAAAGAGAGGCTTGCCTCACCCCGAGGCATGCCTCCTGTGTGATCAATCGGAAGAATCCATTCATCACCTTCTGGTCTGTTGTGTCTTCGCTCGGCAAGTATGGTCTGGAATCCGCCATCAATTGGATCTCCTTTCCTTGGCGCCAGGCACAGACACAGTTCTTTTCTCAAAATGGTGGTGGACAGCAATCTCAGTAGTCCCAAAGGACATGCGAAAGGGCCTCAACTCCTTGATCATTTTAGTAGCATGGGGAATCTGGAAACACCGAAACTCCTATGTTTTTGTTAACACCAGGCCAAATGTTCAGGAGGTCATGGAGGTGGTCTGGAATGAAGGAAATCCCTGGTGTGACGCTGGAGCAAGAAAGCTCCAGGAACTGTTGGTCAAGAGGTCGATGGGGGAGGGTTAAGGGCCTGCTGTTAGAGTTCCCTCTCTGGTCATTTGTGCTGTGCTTGTGTTTTTTTTCTTTTCCTTTGTGGCAGGATTGGTTCCTGCTGCTGGGGGTCATGTATGTTTGTGTTCCTGAGTGGGGGTCTGTCCTCACTCTGGATTATTTTTTTGTTTCCTCTACCTTAATGAAATGACACGCAGCTCTCCTGCGTGGTTCGAGAAAAAAAAAGTAATCTAGATTATCACTGGAAAAACTCAGTCTTACTGTTGAAAAACCACAACAGCTTTCAGTCTGACCAAAGAGACAACTGTTAAGATTCCTCACAAGGCAACAGAAGATGACCAATGTGTGCTGTATATATTCACCTCAAAAACATTACATATTTCAATCTATCGTTCCTTTTCCCTCTGTCTCTTACGCTCTTTTGGATCAATATCTTTAGTGGTCGAAGAATCTTGTATAAGACAACAAAACACATATAAGCGTAATATGGGATGACATTGCGCCATGTTTATAAATTTAAATGTACATATGTTGCTGGACTGTGTTTTCACCAAATGGTTTAGGTCCATCAGTACGCTTCAACGGCCCCATATGTTTCGCCCTTCGAAGACCAAGCACATCAAAATGGTCATTAATTAAATATCACAACAACAAACCGAAAGCCCTAAAATGTTCTGAATGTTCAGTCATTGCACTTGGTGAATAATGCAAAAAAGGGCAAAGCCAAAGTTCAAATTTTTAATCAACTCTAGGCAATGATGCAAATGGAAGGACCCATGCATACAGGTAGATGCCCTGATAATATAATAAGGGTAAGAGCCGGCCTCTTGAGCAGATTGGATTCAATAAATGGTGTCGTACATGATGGTAACCATGCATGTATATGCAATCTGATGCTACTACTTTGAATTGAATGTTTTTGTTGACACGAAACCGCGCCAACAACAAGCACGCGGAGTAGCTCCTTGCTGCCCTTCCGCGCAAAGCAGTCAGACCGGTTTTGATAACCGGTCAGACCGGTTTCGCCGGCGGTGCCCGGCGAGAGACCAACGAACGCCCGTCCGGGAGGGACCCCGTCAGGACAGGCGCACCTTGGGTTGTTCTAGGATCGGCAGGCCACCTAGAACGCCTTCAATCGACATAGAGACGAAGGAAGAACAGCATGGTAGGGTTGGAAGAGAAAGGTAAAGAGATAAAAGTAAAGACAAAACGATAAAAGGTAGATTTGATAGATTCGATTGGATGCCTTTTCTCAATCGGCCATGACCCTTTATATTTATAGGGTGGGGAAGTCGTACCCCTTTAGGTCGGTTTACAATATGGGATAAAACTCTAAAGTCCTAAACCTACTCCAACACGGGAGAAACCGGTCAGACCGGATAGGGAAACCGGTCAGACCGGTTTGGCCGTTGCCAGATCGGCTACATTAAAACCGGTCTGACCGCTTCCTAGAACCGGTCTGACCGGTTGCCCTCGGCCTAATAGGCAACTGCCAATTTTGGGTGCGAACAGTTTTCCTAATTAGCTGGCTCGTTTCTGAAAGACCAAACGGAATCCTGCTTTGCTTGGTAGCTGCAATGACCGGGCTAAGCAACTGCATGCTTCACCTTCAGGTTTGCACTTCAAATGTGGCAGTTACATTCTTTTCTAATTTGTTTGTTGCTCAAAAGCTTGGCTTATCTCTGATGATGCTATACTTATGCTTCCTTTTGTTTCTATCATATACAGACAGACCTCTAGAAATTTGTTACTACTGTTCTCAAATATCCACAATGATATGATAATCTTTCCCCTGCTTGAAACTGTGAAATTCTTTACATTTTCTATTTTTAGCCAACAATTTAGTACTATATACCTGAAAGTTACATATTTGTTTCTCTTGATTGGTGGGTGACTAGTGTGAGCCTTTGGTTTTGATGCTTCTTCCCTGGTGTTAGTTCAAAGAAGCATGCCAGTGATATATTTTGTTGTCAATGTTTATGTTGTTTTTACTCTCACCACAGATATCTCAAATGTTTAATGTTATCATGCTAGCCTAAGATGATCTTCAGTATTTATGGATAAAGTTTAGCCCATGTGTTTTGCAAGCTGCCCATAACATGGAATGGTTTTACATTCTACGATTTCTTTTTCTTGCAGGTAGGTTGTTAACTGCACTTGTATGCGAATACTTGGAGTGGGCGCAACTAAGTCACACAATGAAAGTTTACTTACGAGAGTGTAACCTTGTAAGTGGTGACCATTCTTCCATATTTTGTTTGCGCGTTTTGGAAATCAACATCCAGTAATGTTTCATTTTTTATTTGTAACTCAGCTTAAGGACTTCTGGAAGAATGAACTGAAGGACTTTTCTAACAAAAGTGGAGCTGAAGGGAGCAGGAGTGCTGAAAGTGGTCCCGTCCTTTTAGATGTTCTTGAAGGTTATCTGAAATACGAGGTTTATCTCTCGCATGATCATTGACATATAACAAGCGTTTCCTAGTAAAGAAAAAAAGAAAGAAGGAAAACACTTTGGGTAATGTGCTCAAGATTTTTTTTGGGAAAACCATATGCATTATATTCAGTATCAACTAAGGCTTGCGACAGTTATGATACTCATCAAAGTGTTGCCTTATACAAAATTTAGGTGTTTAATTCTGAATTCTTAGCATAAGGACATATGTGTAATCAAGATCAAGCACATCTTCACTATTTTAAAATTTTAAGCTTGCTAGAAAGATGAAACATTTGGAGAATGTAGACAATGATTCTTAGCATAATCAGAATCAATGGAAATTGATATATTCTTTTTAAATTCGGTCAGTTGTCTTACGGGGTATGTCAAATTTACAACGCATTATCAGTACCATTGTACTGAGATCTGTTTACGTGTGATTTGTTGATCTCAGCATATTGATCTGAGTCAAGGTCTCCTTTTGATAGTCTATGTTAGTATGGTGCTTCGGGTATGAACTGCATTTATTGTGCTTTCTGTCTATGAACTTCAGGCCGTGTTTAGATGCCGAATCGGGGCACCCAATTCGGGACTTGCGCGCACAGTGGCAATAAATGCGCCACTGTAGCATTTCATTTGTATGTGTGAAAAATTGTCTAAAAATTGATTAATTAGGCTCAAAATGTTCGTCTCGCAGAGTACAACAAAACTGTGCAATTAGTTTTTTATTTCATCTACATTTAGTACTCCATGCATGGACCGACATTTTGATGTGATGGGAATCTTCTTTTTGCATAGTAAATTTGGGGGTGTAAATTTGGGATAAACAAGGCCTCAGTTCATTGCGTATAAGAATTTCAAAAGAAAAATCAGCTTGGTTTTCACTGTCCTTGAGCAAGTAAAGTTGCTTTGCGTACTTTCACTCTTCTTAAAAATAAGCTTTTTCCCATTGACCTCCAAATATAGTTAACAAACTCTAGCTTAAAATTTATGGATTTCCATGGCGTGCTTTGGTTGTCTAAAAATGTTGTGTTGGTCAGAATTTATCTCAAACAAGGATGGGCGGTAGGAGGATGAGTTCAGAGTCTGAACCAAATGCTGAACTTCGGAACATGAGGAGGCCACCGTCATCATCAGTTGGGAGCCTGCCTTCTATGGCAAGGTAACATACTGCTGCACCATTGTACTTATATGTCAGCTACTCCTATTTGTTATTGGCATTAGGTGTGAGGGTAACATTTTATTTTGAATTGGCCGGGCCAATCTCATCATCACAGGCATCAGGTGTGTTCTGATATAATTCATTCAGTTTTTCATATGTAGTTCTCTTTTTAAATTCTGAAACAAGTGCCCTCTGCACTTACATTCAGACCACAGAGTGGGATCTTCATCTTCCAACATGAGGAAAGATGAGTACAACTGGAGATATGATGCAGATGATGGAGTATCTGAAGAGGTGCTGCGGGCATCGACTGCTCTAGAAAACATCCAGTTAGACCGGAAGTCTAGGAATCTGCCGACATATTGGAGGTAGGTGGGATTGACTGATTGATTGCCCCTCCCTCGTAATGTGTGTCCAGTGCAATTACTTTTGACCGATAACGCCATGTGATAATTGTATGGTGTGTTTTGCAGGCATTCAGGGGATGGTGCGGAGTAATGAACAACAAAGGCTTTGGACTCTGTATCTTGTAATTTGTATCAAGGCATTCATTTGCAGTGCTACGATGCTTGAGGGAGTTAGATTGCTACTGGTAAGAAACGATGCTTGACTGGTTATGATTGTCTTGTAACAAACAAAACAAAAGTTGGTGCTTACTAAGGGCAAGTATAACTGTGTAGACAGTTTGCTGTCTTTTTACTCAAATAGACAGCTTAAACAGACAGCTTGCTGTCTATAGGGTGTTTAATTCATCCTTTGACACACAAATCATGATGATCTAGTGCATATTTGATCTTTGTAGTCATTTTTGTTGCATATATGAGACAATCCACCAGAGTCCACGTCTGTGCCTGCATGGAGCACTCCATCGCCACCAGGAGGCACTCCATCGCCACCAGGAGGCACTCTCGGAATAACGATGCATACAAGCCACAGAAATGCATACACGATAGATGATCCCTCATTTCACATCACATCAGTTACATGACCCATCACTTCACACGTTTCAGTTCACAACAATCAGTTCACAAGGAAAAACAAAATGTGACGGCACACGAGTTCACAAGGCCAAACAAAATCAGACCCATCAGGCCACCGAGTTCACAATCAGGCATTTCACCACTACTTGGTGTAAACAAAAAATAAAACAGAGACTTGGTGTAGCCACTTCACTGCAACTGCACTCACCACTTTGATCAACCACTTGATCAGCAAAATTCATGGGTCATCACACCACCTGCAAAAATGAATTACAGTATAGCCATGCTCTTTCGACAACACAATGTTGGAACACACACTATAGCCATGCTGCCAGGTACCAACTATAGCCATGTACTACTCTACATGTACCAACCGTTGGCACTATAGTCATGCTGCCACTACACCTTGCAACTATTGGACAGAGACAGAGAGCAGCAGCAGCAGCAGCAAAAGTTTAAGAGCATACAACATTGATAGTCAGAGCACTAGCAAATCCTCAGGTTTTAAAATGGCAGAATAAACATATGTTCAGCAAGAAGGATAGGAAAAAAATAGTAAAAAACTAAGCTCAGTTCACATATTTCAGATGAGGCACATATAACAAGTTCAGGCACTTGAAAATGACAGATGAGAAATGAAAACAACTAGGATTATTTCAGTTCTGTTCATTGATCCATCTAGATCACTCAACAAAAAGCCAATCAGTTCTGAACAAACTAACTTCTTCTGAAGATGGTACTAACCTATTCAGTTCAGTTCAGCAAGAAACTAACTTCTATTCATGTACCATCTACAAAAAGCCATTCAGTTCAGTTTCTGAAGATGGTAGTAACATTTGCAATCTCTGAACAGGGCACATATATAACAAATTCTTTTGTAATTGAAATCTATACATGACACATATATTTCTTCTTTTGCATCGAGCTTCTAACATAACTAAAATGCTACCATTGCAATTGAACGGTGAGAATTTGGTTCCTATGAGCAAATAATTGAGCAAAATTGAGAATGGAGTACCACGTCGCAGGATCCAAAGAATTGGCCATACATGGTTGAGCCATGGGGCTCTGTCCACCGCTGCCGAAGAAGCTGCCGGCGCCGTTGAAGAAGCAACTCCCGTCGGTGAAGGAGGTTGGTGAAGTAGATGCTACATGTCCACCAGCGCCGTGGTGCTCCAGCACAGGTGCCGCACGGCCCAAACTCCACTGCTCCGGCGTCGCTGCAGCTCCCCCCATCGCCTTCCACATCTGCGCGGCTGCCGGGGATTTCCACGCCGCCGCCGCCGACGCAGATCCCTTCCGCGAACGGGCTGCAGCGGCTTTCCTCCCGCGATATGCATCCGCCTTCAGCAGCTCTCGCGCCGCCGCCGCCGCCTCCTCCTCCTTATCGTGCTTCCGCATGGTCGCCGCCGCCTAGGGTTGAGGGAGGACGAGCTATTTGAGGGCGTGGTGAGGAGGATTTGGGGGGAGAAGGGCACGCCGAGGAGGATTTGGGGGAGAGGGCGGGTTGATTTCGCGCCAAAGATCTCCCGCGCGCGCGGCATCTCCCGCATGAGATCCTCGCCGCCGTCGACGACTGGCAACTCCTTGGTACAACGCGAGCCGGGGTCGTCTTCTCGCCTGGGAGCACGCGCTCCTGCCGTAGTCACACGAGACGACGGCCTCGCCTCGAACGGATGGCGCGGGGGGGTTTCTGCAAAAAATCTTTGCATGTCGACGGGAGACGACGGTGCGTTGTACGTGCCCTAAGGGTGAGTGATTAGATTATTATTTATTGGCCTGGCTTTAATTTGGAGATGGTTATGAAGCTTTTTTAACTTTGAAGGATACAATATTATTGCTCCTGGGTCTCGGTGCACACAAACAGATTGCACCTCCTTCAGTTCAACACCAACAATAAAAGTAATGCACTCATGCGAAGTGTCCCACATATTTGTAATACAGTGTAGCATGAGCGAGCGACATTAGACACGGCAACATTTAACGTCACAGTATCGCCACATCTTTGAAAACCATCTTTGTAGTTTCTTGTAGTGCTTAATTTGCGTCTCTACACTTGTTTAGCTATGGATTTTGTTCATGTGTTTGCTCCTGTCGAGCAGCAGCAGCAAAGCTAGGGTGATTTGTTGCTTCAAAATTATTTGCCTTTTTTTAATCACCACAAGGACCTTCCGGAGGCGGTGGATGCATGGAGGAGGCGGCCGGCTGTATGATGGAATGGTGCCGGATTACGCATTTACATTTTTTATTAGCACCACAAAAGTGAAAGATAATGGTGGAAACACAAACACGCATATGGGCACTGATTATTATTAGCAACTCCGAATCAATAGCCTGACATATACTCCGTAAATTATTATATGGATTACATACTAAATTAAGTATCAGGTCGACCATCCAATGCAACATGCTGTTCCAAAAAAATAAACTAACCATGCATGCTATACTAGCTATGTTACTAATTTAACGACCTTGGATTGGATAAGCTAGCTAGCTAATTGTTTTGGGATAACTCCCCAAATTAAACCAGCATGCTGTGTATGGAAATGAAGTTTCCATGGGTGGTACATGTAGGATGCCCAACTCTTGAACCTTTGAGGTATTCAAATGATAAGATACTGCTCTTCCTGATACATCCAAGAAGGCAATCTCTTTGTAAGGATGAAATCTGAGGAAAATTATTTCACAGAAGCGGCCTGCTGTGGCATTATCATCTGTGGCTTCAAGGATGATACCATTGTCAAAGTCCCATTCATCATCACGTTGGTCGTCCTGTGCAGGTGCTTCTTCCTGTGTCTGCTCATAGTTAATAACGACCCATGGTCTGCCAGCATATCTATTATCATCAATGCCAAAAGCATAGTTCTCCAGCAGGGCTCGAAGGCTGATGCTAGTCTTCAACACCCACTCCATCTGACCAGAAAATTCATCAAGCAACCAGACTCGAAATTGGGGCCAAAGATGATCATCCCAATCAAGTAATGCCGAGTAGACCCCTTTCTCTGATTTCCCCAAGTAAGAGTGTCAGAATATCGACCAAGTTTGGTCCCTGCTGCTGGTGATTTGACCACTTGGTACTTGTCATCCGACAAGGCTATTCTGATGAATTGGATTGATCGATCGATCAGTATGTATCAAATTAAAACGGATCGAGTATATATCATATATATTATTATTATTGAAATTGGAGTGGCAGATGTCGATCAGGTAATTTAACTCACCTCATGACAGCATCATTTTGACAATGCACATAAATTGCTCCCCGGAAATAGATGGCCTGGCGGTGGGATAGCCGTCTATCGAGCGGCATCGTCGATACCATATCGTCGTCTTGGTAGTCATCGCCTTGTCGGACAAAGGATTTCTCCTCCCACCTCCATTCCCTCGAGGAGAAGATGTGTGTCGTGCATGGTGATGGAGATGGCTTTATTATTGAATCGTAGGGTATAGCAACTACCTGGTAGTCGTGCGGCGACACCGTGGGATCATACGCAAGGCATAAGTGCCCGGCCGGCAAGTCGTCGACCTCGTCCTCATCATCATCTCTAGGCGGCATAGGAGGATCCGGAGGCAATGTCACTCGTCGTGTGGCAGGGTTAATCACCATATTCCCCATCAAGATTAGACCATTGCAGTGGCCCGAGACGGCCAGGTAGCGTAGCTCGTTGGAGAAGTCGAGGCGGCCGCCGGAGCCAACCCGGCGCGCCACCGAGGGGCGTGCGAAGAAAGATGGGCCGGGTACGAGGAGGGGCAGGCTGTTGCAGAAGAAGGCGTCGAGGCGGAGAGGGAGAAGGACGGCGCGCAGCAACCGTCGGGTGTCGATGACGGAGCACCAGTGCTTGCGGACGCAGCGTGACGCCGCCAGACTGCAGGGAGGGAGCCGCCCAAAGACGTTGGCAAGCATGTCGTCAGGCAGTACCTGATCCGCCTCCGCCTGCGCCATCGATCGATCTTTCTTTTTTTTCGTTCTAGGACGCTGCGGTCTTTATTTCTCCTCCATCCATCTCCATCACCGATCGATTTATATGAAGAATGAATCTGCGTTTCAGATCCGATTCCCATGCATCAAATCACGCGTATGCTATGCCTGGTTTCGGTTGGGACTTGGGATAGCCGCAGACGTCCCTCCGTCCCAAAAAAAGAAGACACCGTAGAAATTCTAGGACAGAATAGCCAACGCGTCAAATGACCATGCAGCCCTGTCTTTTGGACGAGATTGCGCAAAAATCTTGTCCTGTTACGGTGGAAGCCGCGTGATTAGAGGGCCTGCATGGCGGCGTGCACGTCTGGTGCCCCCAGTGTGTTTTTTTTTTGGCGCCATGCAGTTTAGTTGCCGCCCTTATTTTCTTTGCCGCTAGTTTATTCGCTACCGCTAAAATACCAATTGATGTTTGGCGCCAATTGATTAGTTGGTGCCGATAAATAAAGAATTGAAGGCCTGCTAATCTGAACAGTCCATGGAGGGGCACAAAAAACAAGGCTCCCGCAGCGGCACCCAAATTTTTAGAGACACGAAAAAATTGAGTGGCGCCAACAAATACGTAGAAATGCTCTCCCCGCGCTGACACTCGACGCAGAGGCTATAAGTATACCACGTGCAACAGCATTTATCCTTTCCTTGAGCGTTTTCCTCTCACCCAGTACATCAACAACATGGCCATAATAGATCTCAACCTTCCTCCAGATGACAACGCAGATACTTTACCTGATCTCAATGATGTTGTGCCAGATCAGGAAGAGGATGGGATCCAGGTTGTGCATCCTTTTGACCCCAACTTTCATGCCGCGGCAGAGGAGCAAGGTAACACCACCAGCAATTTGTACTCATAAGCACATCAATTTATAAGTTTCATATACGTAGGCTGCAAATTGTAGTGCATACCGAGATTAATTAGCATACTTTGTTTGAAGATCCTGTTAATGCTTTGCATGACCTGGATGATGACATCCTCCGTGATGATGACCATCCGCTGCCAAGACATCAAAGTAATATGATCGTCATTTCTTTATTTATCCAGCAATATGTGTGTTCATCAACGTACTGACCTGATACTATATGTTGGCAGATCATGTTTATGGTTCGCATGACCTAGATGACGACATCCTTGGTGATGATAACCATCCGCTGCCAAGACATCAAAGTAATATAATCATCACTTTTTTTGTTTAACCAGCAATATGTGTGTTCATCAAGTGACCTGACATATTGTATGTTTTACAGACCATGTTTATGGTTTGAATGACCTGGAGGACGACGTCCAGGACTATGGGGTGTACGCTGAAGAGATTAATATAGTATTTGATCAAGAGGAACTGACTGACTCAGAGGACAGCATCGAAGAACAATCAAATCAGAGAACTAGGAACAGAGAATTGAAAGACAGACAAAGGCAAGAGATTTATGAAGCTTTGCTAGCACTCAGCAATCGTGGAAAGTTACGAAGAAACAACACAACCCTTGTTGCTACAAGGTTCAATGTTAGTAGGCGTGCTGTACAGCGTGTATGGCAGAGAGCTAAAAAATGCCAAGCAGATGGAGTACTGGTTGATGTTACTTCAACGAAATCCAAGAATTCTGGCCGGAAAAGGGTTACAGTAGACCTCTCAAGGATTGCTAGTATTCCATTACATAGAAGAACAACCATAAGAGCATTAGCACAAGAACTTGGTGTTAAAAAAAAGCACATTGCATAGGTGGTTCAAAGATGGCGAGATAAGACGGCATTCTAGCTCCCTCAAGCCTTATCTGAAGGAAGCAAACAAGAAAGAAAGGTTGAGGTGGGCTCTATCTTTTTTAGATCAGCGTACTTTGCCAGACACTCCCATGTTCATAGACATGAGATACATTATCCATACAGATGAGAAGTGGTTCAATGCTACAAAGAAGAGCATAACTTTTTACCTGTTACCCGATGAAGAGGATCCACATAGAACGGTGCAAAACAAAAATTCCATTGACAAGGTGATGGTATACTCTGGAGTCTCTATGCCATGGTATGATGATGATGGTAACTGTGTATTCGATGGCAAGATAGGCGTTTGGCCTTTTGTAAGAAAGGTTGGGTACTAATTAGATTAAGACAAATTATTTTTCATACTTATAGTCTCCAATTATTTTTAAGCTAACTTGTCTCATCTAATATTAGGAACCTGCAAAACGTAGAAGTGATAATAGACCAAGAGGAACCCTTGTGACGAAGACCATGAAGGTGGGTAGAGACACTATGCGAGCTTATATGATAACTAAATTGTTGACGGCTATTAAAGCCAAATGGCCCAGAGAGCATGCAAATAATACCATATGGATTCAGCAAGATAATGCACCGTCACATATACGAGCCGATGATGAACAATTTGCTGCTGCAGTATGTGAAACAGGTCTAGACATTCGGATTTTGAATCAGCCTTCTAATTCCCCTGATATGAACTGCCTAGATCTATGGTTCTTTGCATCTCTTCAGTCAATGACACATAGGAGGATATCTAGAAATATAGATGAGCTCATACAGAATGTGCACTTAGAGTATCATGAACATAGACCAGAGATCCTTTATAGAGTCTTTCTGACACTACAATCATGCATGACTAAAGTGATGAAAGCAAAAGGAGGTAATAGATACAAGATCCCTCACATGAGCAAGGAAAAGCTAGAGAGACTTGGCATTCTTCCAAAAGCATTGAGTTGTGATAAAGAACTGTATGAGAGCTGCGTAGAGTTCTTGGCCACATAATTGTATGCGTGACTAGAGTTCGTACTGTTCTATCATTATATATTTCAGTTTGATCATGTGGAATAAAATTTTCCTTTATGCATCATATTATATTTCGGTTGGTATTGTCCTATCAGCATACTACTTGATACAAGTTCACTTCATATTATAATAATGTTCTTTTAAAAAAATCTAATATGCTGTTTACAAACTTATGCAACCTTCTTATAAGTAAACTAACAACCAATTCATGATGCAGCCTCTCGTTTCACACAGTATAGCTAACCCTACGGACTTGACTTCTTCAGAACCTTGCCATATTCAGGAATCAAGGTGCAGAGGAAGTCAGTTATTACCAAATTGTTCAGTTCGCCAACATCCTGATCCTGTGATTGTCCACGCACTTCCATGCCATCCCCATCGAACCAAGTTGTAATTCCCTCATCATCCGTCTCAGCATCGGCAATCGACACCTGCGTGGTTGAATTATTGCTGATCGTCATGGCCTGCTCATCCGTTGTCTTCTTGTCCAGAAGCTGGTTTGATGCTTCCTTGCCTTCCGCTAACACAATCTTCCTCCAATCATCCAACATGTTTCTGCAGAATACATGCACATAAATAAAAAAAGACATCAGAGATTGCACAAATAATGTAAAGAATTGCTGTACACAAATCATACCACAAAGAACTTCGAGGCAAAAGCTGATGATGCTGTCCAATCCCTTTCTTGGCATCAATTGTCCGCACCTCAGTCTTCGAAACAATGTTCTGGTCGCCACCAACCATACCGCGCTCTCCAATCCCATCCTCGACACCAATATCCTGCGCCTCTGTCTCTGGAACAATCTCATCTTCGCCGTCAACCTCACAGAACACTTCAGCGCTTTCTTCTTCAGAATCACGGATCAATTCGAATTCATCCCCCACCCCGTCCTGTGTATCTTGGACGAAATCCTTGCCTAAGACTACGATGCGCTTGTAGACCCGATCCCACCACGTACCTCCTCGTCGGTTGCGGCCGCGGCGGCCGCCGCCGCCGTCGCGTATACCCATTAGCCTCCGCGTGTTGCGGTGGACACCAGGCCCCCCAAGGGTGCTCCTGGTCACCGTCTTTGGGGTCTACCAGTGGTGCAAGATGAGATGGAGGAGATGCGCAATATCAACGTGGGGAAGGAAGAGGAACGAGAGTCAGCGACGGGGCCGAGGAACAGAAGTCGTAGGGGAGGCTAAGGAAATTACGGCAACAGGTTGCGGATAGACTGTAGATTTTTTTTGTTTGAGGGTCCACAGGATGTCCAAATAGCTACAATGACTTCTTTTATGGGATAAATTTTGAATCATAGGATGTCTTTTTTTTGGGACGGATTGAGTATAGCATAGATGCACGTGGTTTAAAAAGTAGTGGACACCAATTTAAGACTACATACTCTAATACATTTGCGGTGATATGATGTAAGAATTTGATCAAGTATTAAAATTCAGATTGCATGCTGCAAATATCATATATGTTTTGGCTAACGGTTGTGCTCAAAACAAATTAAAATCAATTTAATTAAACATCGACCTGTCGTTTTTTTTCCAGCTAGCTACAGATGCATACAATGTATGTCCAGTCCATCTACCATGTATATCAGCATAATATAATATAGGGTTAATTTGATATATGCCATTACAACTATCCAAGTTCGGAGAGACGCTATTACAATTCGTTTATTTGCAAACATGCCATTACAATTCACGGTTAGTTGAGATATGTCATTTTGTACGTATTTGATGCTATCGGACCCAAATATAGGCTATAGTATATCCGTATAGACAATGAATGCCCCTGGTACGTCTACATTCCCTACTCCTTGAAGTGTGGGCCCCACACGTCATCCCCTTCCTCGTTCTTTTCTTCCCGAATCCAACTCGGCCGCTGCACTCCGCCGCACTGCACCGCCGCACATTCGTGGGCAGTACATCCAAAACGAATTCTAAATGTGATACGGAGGGAATACCTCCCTAGCACAGGCTATCGTTTTTTTTTCTTTAGCTAAAGATGCATATGCATTCAGCATACCTCTGGCTAATTAGGGGTGTTTGGATCAGGGGCTAAAGTTTAGTACTTTAAATAAATATAATTAGCTATATTAAACATAAACTAATTATAAAATTAATTATATAAGTCATGTTTACTTCGCGAGATAAACCTAACCAGCCTAATTAAGATATAATTAATGCATAATTATTACATATTTACTGTAGCATTACATTATCTAATCATGAGCTAATTAGGCTTAATAGATTCGTCTCACAAATTAGTCCTCGTTTATGTAATGGATTTTTTAATTAATCTAGGCCGTGTTTTTTTGGGGTGGAAATATTTTTTCATCTCGTTTGACCAATAATTAAGGGTATTAAATAAAGTTAGTTTACAAAATTACCTTCACAACCTTGGACTAATTCACAAGAGCTATCTAACGAGGCCGCTGACCGCACGATTAGAGGATGATTACTGTAGCATTACTGTAGTAAATCATGGACTAATTAGGCTCATTAGATTCGTCGCGCAAAGTTATATCCATCCCTAAAAAGATTTTACAAATAGATCTCATTTAATACTTCATGCATATGAGATTCCCTTCGAAAAAATATTTTCAAAGGTAAAGAAACACGGCACATGGTCGAATCAGGCAGCATCACGCCATCGGTTGCAGCTGCTGCTGCCTCGGACTTACGCGACGGAAGAGAAAACATGCATGGGAATGAATTGGATTTTTCGTTTCCTGTAAAATCAGCGTCTGGCTAGCTCTACAGCATATATTCTAGAGGAAAGGCTTAATTTGCTGGCAGATTCCTTTATTTGTTCCAAACACCAATTTAATTTGTTTCTATGCATTCCTGTACTTTTTTCCTTTGTTTTTTCCCGTGTTCCAAACGAGCCCCCCTTAACATACTAGTAGTTTAGACGTTTGTCTAGCTACTCGATCGATATATCATGTGGATTGTATGGGAACCTGATATATCGATCCCTTTTAGAAACGTAACTCCATCCTTAATTTTCTGGTGGTGTTGTTATTGCTGTTGGTATGGACGTAGGTAGGAAAAGTGTGAGCGGGCGCATAAAGGTCGATCCAGCATGTACGGTACATGTGTAATGCGCTGCTTAGCTTTCAAGTGTATGTATATATAGATGCCAAGGGGAGCTACATTTGCTTGCACAATCACTCGCAGTAGTCTATCAACATCCAGTACGTAGCAGATTGATCCAGCGAGCACGTACTCCCTCCGTAGACAGATTAATGACAATAGTAAATGACCATGCTATCCTCAGTAACCGTCTCAATCCTACTAAATTTGGCATAGAAGTTGTTAGTGCATGCGGATAATTATCTATTTTAAGAAATAAACAGTTGGTTACAACTAGAATTGCATTCTTTGTGGAATTTTTTTTGAATCTCAGGATTGCACTCTTCACGAGACGGAGGGAGTACGTACATGCTGCATGCACACCGGCCATATATATAGGCATGATGCGCCGCCTGAGCTTCCTGCTGGTTTCTGTAGTAGCAGCTGCCTTTGCTGCCCTGCCGCTGAGACTAGCCAATTACGGCCTTGTTTAGATGCAAAATAGGGATGGGGATTTGGGAGTTTGGGTCACTTCGTAATTATTGTGTCACTGTAGCATTTCATTTGTATGTGTGAAAAATTGTCTAAAAATTAATTAATTAGGCTCAAAATGTTCGTCTCGTATAGTATAATAAAACTGTACAAATAGTTTTTGATTTCATCTATATTTAGTACTTCATGCATGGGTCGATATTTTGATGTGATGGAAATCTTTTTTTTTGCATAGTAAATTTTGGGGTTGCTTTTTAGAACTAAACAAGATACGAGCCGCTGCCGCCATTCGACTTGCACCGCCACCGCCGCTGTCCGTCCGGCAGAAGCATGTTTCCTTGAAAGGAGGACCATCAATAAGAGGAGGACATCACCATCATCATCATCATGCTGCACCGGCACCGCCGCCGCCGCCGTCTGTCCACGGGGTGTTTAGTTCCTGAAAAGAGTGGGTGAAAAGTTAGTAGAAAAGTCACATCGGACACCGTAGCGCACTGTAGCACTTTTCGTTTGTTTGTGACAAACATTGTCCTACCATGACTTAATTAGGCTCAAAAGATTCGTCTCGTCGTGTACATCAAAACTATGCAATTAATTTTTTTATTTATCTATATTTAATGTTCCATGCATTAGTAGAGAGATATAATATGATTTGATGTGATAGGTGAATAGTAAAGTTTGGAGAGGGAATTTTTTGAACCAAAACAGGGCTCGTGTATCCTTCAACCTCGCCACGGATACATATTGTACCAAGATATGTACAACAGGTTACAGGCAGTGCTCAAGAGGCGAAGCATAGTAGGAGTACTGTACAAGCCGAGCGATGTGATGGGAAGGCATGTCCTCGGGCCGCGGCGCTCCGACATTTTCGGCCAGCCCAAAGGATGGATTGGATGTGGTGGAGGAAGCGCCGGAAGACAAGGCGACACTCGCATTGGCTGATGATGACCTGTACCTCCCCGGATTCAGCAACACAAGCGGCAACTGGCACGTCCATACATAAAGTACTAAATATAGATAAAATCAAAAACTAACTGCACAGTTTTGTTGTACTCTACGAGACGAACATTTTGAGCCTAATTAATAAATTTTGGACAATTTTTCACACGTACAAACGAAATGCTACAGTGGCGCAATGATTACGAAGTGACCACAAACCCCCCCAAATCCCCACCCCTATTTTGCATCTAAGCCCTTGTTAGATCCCAAATTCCACCCCCAAACTTCACTATGTAAAAAGAATATTCCCATCACATCAAAATGTCATAGCATACATGAAGTACTAAATGTAGATAAAATCAAAAACTAATTGCACAGTTTTGTTGTACTCCGCAAGACGAACATTTTGAGCCTAATTAATCAATTTTTAGACAATTTTTCACACGTACAAACGAAATACTACAGTAGCGCACGCACTCCAAAAGACCAAAATTTGACTCCCAAATTCAGAAACTAAACAAGGCCAAGGAAAACAATCAGCCATTGCTGATGTCAAGATCCTTGCAAGGTACGGCGGCGGCGGCGAGGAGCAAGTGAAAGATGCCATGGTTCGCTTCGTGGTGATGATCTCTGAAGCTACACGGTTCCGAGCCATCCGGCTGGTGTTCGCCGCCGGCAACAACCGGGAGCGGGAGACCCACATCAGCCCGTTGCAGTCAAAGTACGTTGTAATTGAGGGCATGTACAACAGTTTAGACAGTTGCTATCTATTTGACACATATAGACAGTTAAATAGTCAGCTCTACAATAGTTTAGACAGCTGCTGTCTATTTAGTTGTCTGTGTGATAATAAATACGCACTCTGGTTTCTGATGTTTTGCATGGGAGCACGAGTCAAAGCAGTAGACGAGATAGTAGACAGCAACACTCTCTTTCCTCATTAAATGATAGCCACATCAGCTCATTTGATCTATATAGCGACAAAAAAACAGATGCTGTCTATGGGTTGTACTGCCCTCCTTCCTGGTTCGCCCGGAGGGAGGATCATCGACATGATCGATGGATCGATGATCCAGCACCTTCGTACGCTATCAATAGATAAATTACTAGCGGTATCTAGCTGTTGTTATAATGTACGTGCTCGATACTCCCCACATCTCACAATACAAGGCGCGTGTACTTCAAGATTTAAACTTTAAAAGTTTTGATCTATAGTTAATCTTTCATAATAAAAACTTTATCTAATAAAAATAATACCATTAGATTTGTATTTAAATGTACTTTTATATAACTATGATTTTGTTGCTACAATCATTATAGTATTAAAGATATTAAAAGTCAAACGTTAGTATGGGAGACTGTGCCAAGTTTGACCGTGCCTTATATTTTGGGACGGAGGGAGTATGATCTACTCCGGCCGTATGTATTATATAGTAGTATAAAAAAACATTTGTGTGTGTGCGCGCGGCCGATCCCTGCTCTGTAATGTATAACATATATAAATAAATTCCCATCCATTGTATTTGTAGTATATGTGATATTATCGTGCACAGCACATGTCCTCAAGAAAAAGGAACCTTATATTTCCGTTCACAAGCTTGCATTGAGATATTGCGTCTATTTATTTACATACTTATCTCAATGTTTTTATTAGGACAAAGTCCAAATTAGACCTCGTTTGGCAGAGCTCCCAGAGCTGATTCTCGGGTGAATTCAGGAAAAGCTCTGCCAAACAGTTTCTCATATAGAAGTGATTTTCTACTAATTCTGTGAAGTGATTCTATGAAATAAACTAAAATGCTGGGAGCTGGAAAAAAGTAGTTTCTCCTGATTTTGTGAAGTGATTCTCAATTCTGATTTTGATATTTTATGATAGAGAATCAAAGAGAATCACTTTCAGCCACAGAATCACTTCTCTCAGGGAATCAGCTCCCATAGAGAATCAAAATCAGATGGAGCTCTACCTATCCTCAAGTATGAACAAAGTCCGGATAACCTCTAAAGTATGCTTTCGTTCATTTACACCTACCAGTATCTCAATCAGTTCAATCTATCCCTTCGTCAGATTTTTCTTTTTGTTTCTCTATGTACAAGTGGTGTTTTCAGTTAAAATTTTATCGGATGATAGATGGCCACATAAAATATTTTTAAAAAATATAATATAATTTTTCATCATTATTTTGAAAGGTTATAATAAGTAATAATAAATTAATCATATTGATATGAAATTTTATGAGAAATAATGATGAAAAATTTATATTATATTTTCTAAAAATACTTTATGCGGCTCTTTATTATCGCATAAAGTTTTAATTTAAATTGTTCCGGTAACTTTTGTCCACAACTTTGTAGATTGAGACAGCATGTTCACTTTAGGCAAGAAACTTGGATAAATCTCATGATAATGCCCCTTAGCAATCTATATAGAATTAAGAGCATCTGGTTACGCTAGGCAGGCACCACGTAGGAAATCTTGATGCGAGTATTATTCTCATATAGCAACATGAAGTACAATGATGGTATGAAAATTTACATTTGTTTACGCAGTATGTATAGCTAGTTAGAAGCTGTTTGATGAAATTATGTAGACAGGATGTCCCTGCAGGGTAAAAGTGTAAAACCTGTGCACAAACAGCAGTTAGATTCCATGCAGAGATTGCTAATATGGCTCTAAACTAAACAGATCAACAAGGAAATAGCTTAGTGGGAGCAGACATACATTCGTCCCTTTCGCTAGGGCATTGCCAAAAAGAAAAAAAAAGTAAAGCCACGTTTATCCACACAAAACCAAAAGAAGGTGAGCACTATAAATCTCTACAGCAAAGGAAGATAGGCAGAGATCTCACGCGTAACAAAAGAATACAAAATTAACGAAAAGGCAAAATTAATCAGATAAATCAATAGAATATGGTAACCGAAGAAGCTTGAAAAGAGTAAGATGTGAAGGCCGGAGAAGGACTTCGATGTGGCTTCTAAAATTATGACTGATTCTTTTTTACGGTGGGAAGCATGATTCGGTCCCTCTTATAACCAAGGCAACACAACTTTTCCTACATAGCTCAGCTCAGTTCAGTCCATTCAAGTTTCAAACATATAAATACAGTCCAACAGAAAATAGTCTTTTCTATTGATACTTGTAAAATTTGTAAATGGAGCACCTAAATGGGTAAACATAGTTGTGGGATATGGGTACCCCTAGGCCCATCAGCGAGAGGGGTGGCGGCCGGCCCGCTTGCCTAAACAAAGAAGAAGATCGAGTCCTAGTAGACTCCTACGATGACTCCCATATTGTAACCGACTAGGAGATTTCCATGTAACCCTACCTCCTGGGATATATAAAGGAGGGCAAGGTCCCTAGATAGATGGACCATCACAAATCCATCACAATCCCATCCGTTGTAGCCACAAAGCTCGTCATTACTTCCTGAAGCTTTGTCGAGCACCAGCAATACAAAACACCACCGACATAGGACGTAGAGTATTATACCTCTGGATAGCCCGAAACCTGTCTAAATCTTGTCCCCTGTATAACCTTCAAGGTACTCAACTCGGCGATCTCTCTCCTACGAATCTACCACTCGGGTATCCCCTAGTGGATTATCGGGTCTTAGATCTGATAGTTGGCGTGCCAGGTAGGGGTGATTGCTGAGTTTTCCCATTCAGTTAGCTTGATGGAAAATCGATCTGGCGTAACCTTTCCGGTGAGAGTGAAGGACAGCCCCAAGCACCTGCCGAGCATCAACTTCTTCGCCGACTCCAGCAGCTCCGGTTCCACCAACATCAACTCGGCACCGATGGAATCCTCGCCAGCAAGCTCGAGGGCTTCCCCCCCTCCCCCCCCCCCCCCCCACGTCGTCGACCCGCTCCTGTCGTAGGTCGAGCAGCTCAGCCTCCAGGGATGGATCCCAGATCTGTTTCCTCGACGTCGAGTCCCACCGCCCGACGAGATCATCGTCGGGCTGGATCGCATCGGTGCCACCTTGGCAGAGTGCATCGCTCTGTCAGAGCAGGCGTTGGACCGCTCGGGAAACAAGTTTCCCTTCAGGTTCAAGAGCGCGGCGGCCGACTACGCCAGCCGTGATCCTAGGCGCGTGACTCAGATCCAATCTGAGAACCCACCCGAACCCACCAAGTTTCCGGACTGCGGCGAGTTCCAGGTCGTTATGGTCGTCCTCCCATCCGCCGAGAACTCAACCGACAGAGAATCTAGCTACATCACGCCATCTAAGCGCAAAGATTTTGTCTCTGAGGATCAAGAGGGCGTCGACGGAGAAACTCAATCTGAAGAAGACTGCCGCCTCAAGAATATTTTCTTATATTTTAATAGAAGAGAGAGAAGAGATATCTCTTGATCGAGAGATAGTCTTATACACGCACTTCGAGATAATGTGAGGATGATGTGCGGGGTCATTTATATTAAGAGCTATATGCTAAGAGCCAGAACATTGGAAGGGTTGTCTCTTAGAGTGCTTAGAGCTATGTACTAGCTCATACCTTTGGAGAATGCCTAAAGGAAGATGAAGACTAAGAGGGCAAGAGGATGAGAGGCAACGAAGTAAAACCCTCTCCTTCACAGAGCACACCTAATGAGGGGAGGAGGCTGCGGGGCGTTTCAGCTCCATGGAAATCCCGCAGCCTCTCAAGCGCCTGCCCATCCTAGAGGGCCAGCACGATCTCTAAAACGACCGTGGACACTATCCGGCACGGAGACCGAAGAGGGGAGTAAAAGTTCTTGTCCTCACACCTGATTCGCCGATTCGGATCCAGGCGTGCGCGAGGGATGCTGTCACCACCAGGAACAGGGGTCCTCTTCCGACTGGACAAAACGAAAGAAACCCACCAAAGGCCTACTAGGGCCACCATGGGTTTAAAACCCAGTAGGAAAGAGGCATCAGAAGCCCAAAACCAAGGACGACCCAGCGCCCCGAGGCGGTAAGGTTCCTTCGAGGGGAAGGAACCGACCTCACCACACATTCAATGCACCTACTTCACCACGCCATGGCGGGCCCCAGGGACAGCGCGCCTTGCCCGTAAAGTAGCATGATTATGAAAGAGGCGTGCACTCAGGCGGCACTGCCAGGGGCAGGGGGGAAGCACTGCCCAGGACCCGTCACATCAACAACTAACAGGCGGTAGGGAAAGTTCCACCTAGCAAGCTTCCTATCACCACAACACACATGGGGAGCAGTGCCTGCAGACCCGGAACGCGCAAAGAAGACCCCGCATGGTGGAAAGAACCCAGAGCAACCCCGAGACACCCACGGGGTCCTGAGGAAGCCCACGGGGTGTGAGGAGCTAGCCCACGGCAAGGGCCTGCCTGATGTAAGGGTACTTTTTAACAGGGCTGGCCCATGGGGAAGGCTATAAATAGGATAGAATGGCAATATGTAAAGGGACCGGAAGAAAAATTTGGGAGATTGAACCTCTAGGAATACATCCATTACCACACAGGATGTAGGGTGTTATAGCTCTCGAGGGGTCGAACCTGTCTAAATCCTTTGTTCCCATTGTCACCACACGGATAGAATCTTGTTGTGTGTTACACCCCTGACCAAATCTCTAAACGGGGTTTCTCTCGAATCCCTGCTAGCGATACTCACCCACCGTCAGCTACAATTGTAGCCATGACTCAATTATGCTTTGATATGATCGGAAATATTTTCGTTTTCTATTCTTTCTCTTCTAATTTTGTCTTGTGAATGTAGTATTATAGTCCCTCTTGAGAAGTTGGTAAACCAAAAGAACGCATTTGAATGGTGAATTGGCATAGTTGTAAGATTGTAATGGATTGCTTCCCCGGGTGTGTAAGGGGAGCTCTGGGTAGAGAAGAGAGGGGATTTTTGGACTCATCACAATATCCCAATAACCCAATGCATATTAATTAGTACTGGAGCATTTTTTTTATGAGATTTGTCATCAGTCGGCAATTCGTCAAATTCTGTTGTTAAACTTTGTTCAAATATGCACATAAATACGTCGACGGTGCTATATGGGTCCAACTCTTTATCCTACACTGGACAAGAGGTAGGATAGGCGTTGGTGTCTAACTTGGCTGATAGTACGACTGATTAAATGTTGTTTTGATAGATTCAAAATTCTTATCAAAATCTGGAACCGTCTATTTGAACCGACATAAATATTGATTAGTTATGTCATTAATTTAATAGCCTAAATTCTCAGTTGGCATAAAAAAACTGGGAATAGTGGGCTAGCACGGAATGGAATAGCCTGGAGTGGGCCTGCGAAGAGGATCAGCGTCTTGGCCCATGAAACAGACGGCCGAAGCACTACGCATCGGCCCATCCAGCCCACCCACCACGCCCCTAGTGGCCGACCAACGACCAATTATCTCGGGCTGGTCTGGCCGGCCGGCCTATAAGAAGCGCAGCGCAGTGGCCTCCCCTTCTTCTTCTTCCCCACTCCATCCACACACACAAAACCCCCACCCCAAACCCACCGCCGTCTCGCAGCGTACTAGTGGTGGAGATGGAGTTCCGCCGCTTCGGCCTGGTACAGCTACTGCTGCTCGGCCTCCTCGCCGGAGTGGCGTCGACCACCAGGGCCTACGCGCGCGACCCCGCGGAGGAGCACTTGGACACCGGCCGGATCGCGGCGCCGGGCGCGCCCACCACCCCCTGCTGCGACGCGGTCGTCACCTCCGTCGCCGGCGGCGACCCCTGCCTCTGCCGCACCCGCCCCGACGCCTCCCACGGTAAGCACGACCTGGATCCTCCCCTCCCTTGCTAGTTCCCCTCCCTTGCTAGTTCCCCTCCCTTGCTAGTTCCCCTCCCTACGTGCGCATATCGATCGATCTGCCAGCTGTGTGTGTCTTGTGCGTGCTCCTGCGTGCCTTGTTTGAATGGGAATCCGATCCATGCTCTCCGTGATGCATACATCCCTTGTAGTTTTGCTCCTAGACTGCAGCGCGTGGGGGACTCATTAGCAAACGTTGCTGAATTGTTTGTGCTGGTTGCGCTGGCTGCTTGTTTGGGTTCTGATCTAGCCTCTGGATATGATAGATGGTGATGATCTCGGAGCTAGATCGATCGATAGATGCACATTTTGGTTAGTTTATCTGGTGTATATGTACTGTTAAGGGATCTGATCGATCAGATGGAACTTGATGCAATATATGTTTGCGTCCAACTTCAAATTCCAGGTAATTAGCGCGAGACAGCGATTTCCTTGCTCGATCTAACCACCTTTGAATCCATCATCCCATCTCTCCTCGGGTGGACTTGGACAGCCAGCGCTAACAACTATATTTACTTTTCGTTATGGCCTACTCATTTACTAGCTTAGGTTCGTGTTTACTTAAATGGATCTCTTAGTGTTTAATTTTAACTAATTAATTCTGCTAGACATCACAGATGCATTATTCTACTTCCACGTAGATGGATTGTATGCTTTGTTTGATTGGACAATGGTCTTGGGCTGTAGGCTTTGTGGTGACCAGTACTGAAGACAAAATTACAGGCACCAGCATCCTAGCTTTCTCACTTAAACCGCTTCCAACTTGCATGTGCATTTCGTTTAATTTGGGTCAAAGTTGGTTGATGCTCTAGCTAGCCCTCTGGCTGTTGCACTTGCACAAATAGAACCTGCATTGCATTTGCTTGCACTCCCTGCACTGAATTGAACTGACTGCAAGCCTAGCAGATGAAAGCTCAAGACGTACGACCCAATTCTAGAAAGCCCCTAACTGAATTGAAGTGAACTGAGTGCAGCAGAGCAAAGCCTGGTCTTTTGTTGTTGGCTGGCATTCACGGAATCTATCAATTAATCAATCGTGAGTCAAATTAAACGTAGTATACTGTATATCTGCTACTCCATCATCGTCAAGTTATGCGAGCTAGTATATATGCATCTTGTGTGTAAGTTGGTGTGTTCCCTTTGATAATTGGATGTGTTGATAATCAATTAAGTTGGTTGCATCATATCCAATATATTCGTACGTCTTCTTGTGCATGTGCTGCACCGGCCGCCCTCAGCGCCTCGCTCGCCAGAGGTCAGTCTCGTGTTTCCTTTTGCTGCTTTGGCGCTAATTATAATTCCAGCCCATGATCGAGCATGCTCTCTGTATGACGAAATGCATGCATGCTCTGTACTACTGTATTATTGCATATATCCCACACTTTTCATATAAGTAATAATTTGCAGATCCATCCCCAGTTGTACAATATAGCTAGTGCTTGTGCTGCCGGCCTGCATTTGTTGGATGCATCAGATTTAATTTTAGCCTGTCTGTTTTCGCTAGCTAGTTGTTATTACCCATCCGAGCTCGATCCTCGAGCTCATTATACTGCTGCATCTGCATGGAACGGATGTCTAGTCTGATGATTGGATTAAAGCAAGCAATTAAAACTAGACCAGCCAGCCGTTCAACTGTTGCCTCAATTCAATCAATATACTGTACACTAGTAGTTGTACGGAGTATTAATTATTGACGAGTCATCGAATTTCAATCTACAGGAGGTGGAGGTGGAGGCGGAGGAGGAGGACGAAGACGGCCGCAGCCGCCCTGCAACGCCACTCTGATGGCATCCCAGCCGAAGCGAGATTGCCGTGCCAACATGACGACGGCCGGCGTTCCGGCTCCGGCCTGCTGTGCGGACGTCCTGCGCACAATTGACCACAAGGACCTGGGCTGTCTCTGCAGCGTGTCAGACCAGTACGTGTTCAGCATCTCGGAGTCAGGGCATCTCAAATTCTACCCAATGTTCACTATGCAAAAAGAAGATTCACGTCACATCAAGATGTCATGAAATCAAAAACTAATTGTACAGTTTTATTATACTCTACGAGACGAACATTTTGAGCCTAATTAATAAATTTTGGACAATTTTTTACACATGCAAACAAAATGTTACAGTGCGCCTCAGTTTCCTAACTCCTAAATTTGGGATGCCAAATTGATATCTAAACAAGGTCCAGATGTTGGAGTCATGTGGCTGCTGTACCAGAGATGCGGGGGCCGCCAGCAGGCAGTTCCCAAAAGGCCGGACACATGCGCCCATTCGCCGAAGGCCGCTCCTCCGCCGCCGCCGTCGCCGCCGCAGTCACCGCAGCCTCCCGCCGCGCCCGAGCCGCCATCGAGACCCCCGCCCAGCGGCAAGCAGACGACGCGGCCGACTGGTTGGAGTTGGAGGGTGTTCGGCATCGTCATGGGGAGCTTGGCCGGCGCCGCGCTGATTATTGCTGTACCAGTTGGGATTGTCAGGTACAAGAAGAAGCCGCCAGCAGGTACACACATATATACGCCGCCCATCCGTACGTTCATACTAGTAGTTAGTGATTTAAGCGGCCTAGGCCTAGATAGCTAATTAATTCTTGTGCAGAGATGATGAACATGGCTTCAGCAACAGTTGTTGAAGAGGAGGGTGGGGACCTGGAGCTGCCGGTGAAGTTGTCAGCAGATGCTGCTAGTGACATTCTTCATGGTGGTGGTCTTCCAGCTGAAACTCCTGCTGCTGATGCTCGTCGTCCTCCTCCTGCTGCACCACCCATCTTCATCCCTCAGGATGATGGCAAGGCGAAGCCGAAGTTGGATCCATGGATCAAGAAGGACCCTTTTCAGGAAGATCTCGATAGGATTATGGCCTTGTTCAGTCCAGAAAGCAACTCCTAAATTCACTATGTAAAAAGAAGATTCTCCATCCCATCAAAATGTTATAACATGCATGGAGTACTAAATGTAGATGAAATCAAAAATTAATTGCACAGTTTTGTTGTACTCTGTGAGACGAACATTTTGAGCCTAATTAATCAATTTTTAGACAATTTTTTATATATACAAACGAAATGCTAGATGACGTAATGATTACGAAGAGACCCCAACCTCCCAAATTTGATACACCAAATTTAAGAACTCAACAATGCCTATATACTAGCGCCCGTGCCCGGTAGTAGCTAGTACCAGTCTGACTATCTAGTGTCCGTACCTCGATCGCTAGTCCTGATGATGACTATAGTATGTTGTTGGTTCGTTCGTGTTCTGCGGTTCGTTGTTCGATAGCATCATGCATGCAGTGGGGGATCGAATCGATCATATCGATGTTGTGCTGAATTTGTGTGTAAATAAGGTACAGTAGTACTCCTCCTGCATACGTATATAACTGCACTCCTACATTGCAGCAGGTTCAGGTGTTGGCGTGTACGGAGTACGTGGTCATAGTACCTAGTACCTTACATGCGTTGCGCGCCGCATCGGAATCTATCTGATGAACACGTGCCATCGATCGATCAGATTTCAGATAACCTGGTGGCCTGCTGGTCGGCAGGGCAGGCTTAAACAATGATCTGACGAGATCCCGTACGTATGTAGTAAGTCGTCAGTATAATTGCTTGCAGTACCACCTGCATACTATGCTCACCTGGCAGCCTTCCGTTCTCGCTTTTACATGGAGTCGGATACCTCGGACAGTGGTTTAATGGTGGGCGGTGCTGCATCAAGACAGAAATGCTCCGGAGACGAAGCAAATTTCCTACTCCCTCCGTACTTTTTTTATCAATCGTTTACAGTTCCCGAGAAACAACTTTGACTGAATAAAAAAATATATATTAATATTTATAGTATGTAATAAATATTATTAGATAGATATTTAAATCTAGTTTTTAACAAATTTTTTTGAAGATTAAAATATTATACATATTATCTATAAATCAAATCTAAATCGTAGCACGAAAACCAACGGCAACATATAAAAATGGACAGAGGGAGTACTCCCGTTGGACTCGACTGCGACAGAAAGCGAGTCTGGACCGCAGACCTCTTTCATTTTCTTAGGCCTTGTTGAGATCCCAAATTTGCACCCTAAAGTTCACTATGTAAAAAGAAGATTCTCATCACATCAAAATATCGACACATACATGGAGTACTAAATATAGATGAAATTAAAAACTAATTACATAGTTTTGTTGTACTTTACGAGATGAACATTTTGAGCCTAATTAATCAATGTTTGGATAATATTTCACAAATACAAATGAAATGCTACAGTGCTAATGGAAAACCCAACTCTTAAATTGTGAGTCCCAAATTTGAAAACTAAACAAGTCCCTATTTAAAGAAAAAGTAACATAAAACGGAACACTTTGACAATCAACTTTCTAATAGATTGATATAAAATATATTGAGATAGACACATGCCCACACCATCATCAGGCGTCTTTATGTGTCCAGCTACTTATTGGATGTGTTACTATGATATCGTGTCCAAGGATTTTTACTCATCATGCTTTTATGGAGTTTAAATGAATGATTATTAGACGGATTAACGTGGTATCTGGGAGATTTCTGTGCAGATTATTTACACATCATGCTTTTGTTTATCTTCATAAAACAAATTCATCGCTGATAGTTATATATCTGACATATTGTATGCTTTATGATGTATATTGCACTATAAATATTTTGTCAGTCCGTAGCAACGTACGGCCCCGTAGCAACATATGGGCATATCACCTCTACTACATAGATGATACGATTAAGCAAATGATACGATTTGTTTTTACTGTATATTCTAATAAAATATTATCCAACGCTTGAGATCCACCCAAGAAATCCTAGTCGCCCCGCATCGGCACCTCCCTCCCCCCGCACTCTCGGAGACATACAGTACCGTGCGCGACCCATCAACCCTAGCCGCCACGCGCAGCCATCCGCCGCCATCGTGCGCCACCATCCACGTGATCTGCTCGCCACCATCATCCGCATCTGCCCCTGGTAAGTACCCGCCACCACCGTGGCCACCCATTTGCTGATTGTCGTTGCCTGGCCATGGCCGTCTGTGGCTGCCATCGTGGCCATCCATCTTTGTTTAATTCCCAAAAAGCAACCCAAAGTTCAATATGCAAAAAGAAGATTTCCATCACATTAAAATGTCGGCCCCATGGAGTACTAAATGTAGATGAAATCAAAAACTAACTGCACAGTTTTGTTGTACTCTGCGAGACGAACATTTTGAGCCTAATTAATCAATTTTTGGACAATTTTTCACACATACAAACGAAATGCTACAGTGACGCAATGATTACGAAGTGACACCAAACCCCCAAATCCCCACCCCCAAATAGCCATCTAAACAAGGCGAATCAAGAAAAAAAATCTCTTCGTTTCGAACACCAATCAGTCACTGCAATTTTCAAGTGCTTGAATAATTGTCAATCCGATAACGAGCAGAGACAATCTGAATGTTTAATAAGGAAATGTACACCGACAAGTAAAAGACAAGGGACGTAATCTGAATGCGTTGAGAAAACAAATTCAGCCCATCTGCTCCATATGACCCTGACCGCCCCGCCCCTTTTGCTTCCCACCTAAACAAAGCCAGACACAAGCCAAAGGCCGCAGAGCGCAAAGAGCCAGGAGGAAGCAAGCATTGGCGCGAGGAAGGAGACGGTTAGGCCAACCGTTTGTATCCTCCAGCCTCCACGCACCTCCTCCTCCTCCACTCTTGGCGCCAAAGCAAAGCCGTTAGATTATTGGTCGCCATCCCGAACCCAACCCCGCCCTTCACCCTCCCCACCATTTATCCTTCCCGGAGAAAACAAGCCCGGCCATGCCAATGCCCCCTCCGCCCTCCTCCTCCTCCTCCTCCAGCACCGTCGCACCAAGGCAGCAATGCGGCCGCCTTCCTCTTCTTCTTCGTCTTCGTCGTCGGCGGCGTCGGCCATGGCGGCCCCGGGCGGCGGCGGCGGCCGGGTGTCGGCGTTCACGATGCGCGCGGTGGCGCGCATGTCGAGGGCGCGGTGGTTCATCTTCCTGCGCCGGGTGTACCAGTACCAGAACGGGCCCAGGTCCGACCTGGGCTCCAACCCGTTCAACTCGCCGGGGTGGCTCGCGCTCGAGCTCGGTGTGATCGTGGCGCAGATGGTCCTCACCACCGCCGTCGTCGCCACCTCGCCCAGGGAGCGCCCCGCGTGGCCGCTCCGCCTCTGGGTCGCCGCCTACAACGTCGGCAACGTCCTCAGCCTCCCGCTCCTCTACTGGCGCCACCGGCATTCCTCCTCCGCAGCCGGCGGCCGCGGCGACGCGCTGTCCGACGACCTCGAGATGCGCGGCGCCAACGACGCTCTAAGGTACGGCGCCAAACCCAGCATCTTATTAATCCATTCGTTCTTATTTCTCGGGAAATAAAATGGCATGATCGATTATATTCCTTCCTTGATTGAAACAATGCGTGTGCAGGAACAGCTCGTTCCTGATGAACAAGGCGCGGGCGTTCCTGGAGCTCTTCTTCGCGATGTGGTTCGTGATGGGCAACGTATGGGTGTTCGACGCGAGGCTGGGGTCGTTCCACCGCGCGCCGAGGCTGTACGCGCTCTGCATCAGCCTGCTCGCCTGGAACGCCGTCGTCTACTCGCTCCCCTTCCTCCTCTTCCTCCTGCTCTGCTGCTTCGTCCCCATGGTCGGCTACGCGCTCGGCTACAACATGAACTCGGCATCCGTCGGCCGGGGCGCCTCCGACGAGCAGCTCGCCGCGCTGCCGCGGTGGCGGTTCAACAAGGAGCCGGATGTGCCCAGAGACAGAGACCACGACGACCAAGTGAGTAAATCAATCCCTTCGTCTGCTCGAGCGCTGCTGCATCCATTTGCAGTGCAGGCGTTAGTAGCGAGCCAACGAACATTGCAGCGTTTCAAGCGTGCTGAGGTAGGAAACGGAGTAGAAAAGGGGAGACCAGGAGGGAACTCACCAAACAAAATGGTTGGTGAAGTCAGCTTCAGGCCGGAATAGGATATCGCAAAAGTGACAAACGTGCGCACGAAACTAGAACATGCTCCCTTTTTGGACGATACTAAAGATAACGACTCCTATCCTTGCCTTTTTGGATCCTGCCCATTATAAGCACCTCTTTTCCTGCTAGTATCAGCCGAACGAGCAAGCATGGACCAATCCTATTGCTCAATTCTCATTGCCATGTTCAGACTTCAAACTGTTGTCCCACGCTAAAATTAACATACAAGTATATATACAGCGCGTTAGGAGTTTAGGACCTACCGGGCTAAGAGAACTGCTGAACTTCGTTAAGGCATTGTGTAGATCCTAAATTCCACCCCCAAAGTTTGTTATGCAAAAAGAAGATTCACATCACGGTCGGCACATGCATGGGGTACTAAATGTAGATGAAATCAAAAACTAATTGCACAATTTTGTTGTACTCTGCGAAACGAACATTTTCAACCTAATCAATCAATTTTTAGATAATTTTTCACACATACAAACGAAATGCTAAAGTGCGTACGCACCCCGGAACGTCAAAATTTGTCTGAAGCTCTGAACTTGTTTGTGAACTGCAACTGCAGGAGTGCTGCATCTGCCTGGCGCAGTACAGGGAGAAGGAGGAGGTGCGGCAGCTGCCGTGCACGCACATGTTTCACCTCAAGTGCGTGGACAGGTGGCTCAGGATCATCTCCTCTTGCCCTCTCTGCAAGCAAGAGCTCAAGTGATTGATGCCTACCCGACTCCTACAGATATATATGTGCATCTTCTTCTGACTGCGCCCGCCGATCAGCGGGGCTTGCACCCTAAGACAGGGAGGTGCGCCACCCACATAAACTGCGACCGCCGGCCGACGCGGCGATGCGTGCGTCGTACCCCTCACAGGGTTTCGACCGACCTGTACTGACCTAGATGCTGACAAGCGATTGGGATCGTACACTTGCAGCAGGTAGCTGAAACTGAAAGGGTGTCGTGAACCTGTGATGATACACTTTTAAACCAGACAAGGGCCTTATTTAGGCCTTGTTTGTTTGTGGTACTGTAGCATTTCGTTTGTATTTTTGAATAATTATCCAAACATTGATTAATTAGACTTAAAATGTTCGTTTCGTAAAGTACAACAAAATTGTGTAATTAGTTTTTAATTTTATCTATATTTAGTACTCCACGCATGTGTCGACATTTTAATGTGATGGGAATCTTCTTTTTGCATAATGGAATTTAGGAACTAAACAAGGCCTTAGTTCCTAACTTTGGCATGCCAAACTTAGTGCTTTGCCATAAATACGGCACTATAGTATTTCGTCTGTATTTGTGAATAATTGTCCAAACATTGATTAATTAGGCTCAAAATGTTCGTCTCACAAAGTACAACAAAACTATGCAGTTAGTTTTTAATTTCTACATTTAATACTCTATACATGTGTTAATATTTTGATATGATGGGAATCTTGTTTATGCATAAGGTGGAAAATGGGCGGATAGAACAGAAAAGGCTCGTCTTTGACTCTTTGTGTAATTTGTTGTGCCAGCCGCCCAGCCCCTTGATTCACACAAATCTGAAGTCGCTTTCTTTTGGCGTTGAGATCGAATGGAAATATCGAGTTTTCTTTTGTGTTTCCATCCAAAGAAGTGTTTACTACTACTTTTTTAAAACATCAAAAATAGTATACAGATGTGTCAGTTCCATAGTAACAGGAAACGGGGTCGGTGGCACGTTCCTCGACCCGGGAACGTCGTCCCAATTCGTGGGTCGGGGTCACCATGGGTCATCGTCCCAATTTTCGCTGGATCATCGTCCCCACTCCGTAGGGTCATGAACTCTGGATCAAAGTCCTGGAGGTCGCAATGGAGAAGCTCCAATATGAGGCAGGCACAATGTTGCAGCATAGATGTAAAGCATAGTAATTGGCAGCTCCAACATGATGTAAAGCATAGTAATTGGCAGCCCATCTAACCCTTTTCTTTCATCCTTTTCTTCATTTTCTTTGTTTTCCTTGACTCTTCCATATCTCGTTCCGGGGTCATCGACCCGACACTACTTGGTTCACGTACCATGTTGTGAATTTTCGTCTCAAAGAGGTGTACCCCATCCGTACCACAATTTTATAAAGCATCGACCCTCGATCCCGTTCCTCGACCCAATCGACCCGGGAACTTTGTGACTATGGTCAGTTCTAAGAAAGTATTTAGCAAAACAATAGTGCACTTTCTCATAAAACTTCAAAAATAATTCGTATTAGATTATGCGTGAACCCCCCCGGGTGATGAGAAGAATCCACCAAACTTGCTCCTGCCCAACATTTTTTTTTAGCAGGCCCAACATATTTGGTGGGAGGCTCGTTTTTGTTGTTTGGTCGGTCTGATTTATCGGCCGATTACGGCCTGGCCCAGCATGCTTTTATATGTTCAGTCCTCCTAGTTTGTTGACTATGGCACGCATGATGTACGTAGGCCCAACAGCCCAACCTGCACGCTGTCTCGTGCAACGATTATGACCTTGACTGTGTTTAAATCCGTGAAACAAGTGAAACAAATGAAAAGTAACGTGACCTTGACTCTGTTGTCCTAATTGTCGTCTCGTCGTGTACATCAAAACTATACTATTAATTTTTTTTTATTTATCTATATTTAATGCTACATGTACGTATTATTTGCTATATTTAATGTTTCGATGTGATGTCGATGTGATGAAAAGTTTGAAAAGTACCAAACACCTTCAAGGCTTCCCTACTATTTCTGGAGAAATAAAATGTCCGTGCATCGACATAATACCTTATCACTCTTAATTCCTTTACTGCCAAACAGATTGGATATTTCGATGAGCTGAAATCCCGATCCTCTGCTCTTTGTCTGCTAGCTGATTGTTGTGCTTATGCCGTGTGATGAAAATTAAAATTTGGTGTTTGCTTCCCGATTGCTGATTGCATCATTGCATGCTGATCGGAATAGGATTCAGACTAACAGGTAACAGGACTCACGACATGAACTCACCCATCGTCTGGCGGCGTGGTTGTGGACAGATGCCAAATTCCATCCCCAAAGTTCACTATATAAAAAAAAATTTCCATCACATCAAAATATCATAGCATGTATGGAGCACTAAATGTAGATGAAATTAAAAACTAATGGCGTGTTTGGTTCCACGCCAGACTTTACCACGCCGAGCTTGAGGCTGCCACAAAAAACGAAGTTGTTGTTTGGTTGATTAAACAACTATGGCATGCCGCACATTCTTACGTTGCTCATAGTAGTATTTCTCGCCACTAAGTGTGGCGCTGAAATCTGCCACCGCAGCTTAGGCGTCATCTGGTTTGGCGTGGCGATGTGTGGCCGGAGGCCAAACACGCCCTAATTACACAGTTTTGTTGTACTCTGTGAGACGAACATTTTGAACCTAATTAATTATTTTTTAAACAATTTTTTACACATACAAACAAAATGTTACAGTGACGTACGCACCTCAAAAGACCAAAGTTTGGCTCAAATTCGGCAACTAACAACGCATGTGTGACTGTCTCCTGGCATCCGCGACTCTGCGTGAATGCGTCACGTGGGTATAGGGACGTCCACGATGTGGCGGCGCGCTAATCTCCAGGAGGTCAAGCGGAGGCGGGGCCTTCGCGAACCGCAGGCTTGTTCAAGAGTACAGATGTTCATGGTTAGCTGTGCAAGCTTTTCGAATGTGCTGATGAGAACCAAAAGAGCATTCTGTTTGTAAGTGCTATTAATTTGGTCCTTCTTTCACAGCATAAAAAACAATGTCAAATCTTTTGTGTGGCCACACAGGAAAACTATGGGAAGTCTTATCCAGCATGTGTTGCAAAAAGAGGATTTATACAAAGAGCTCAATCTAGAGGTTGTCTTAAACCATTCCATGTTATTATTATTTGGTAATGACTTTATTATTTATAGACCATTGTCAGTTGAGTCGACCATGTAAGACATCAGCATAGGGAGTGGGCCGTGTTTCTTTGGCTTTGGAAAATTTTTTTTCAAAAGGAATCTTACATGCATGGAATATTAAATTAAGTCTATTTACAAGACCTTTTTAGGGATGAGTGTAACTTTGCGCGACGAATCTAATGAGCCTAATTAGTCCATGATTTACTACAGTAATAATACAATAATTATCCTCTAATCGTACGGTCAAATGCCTCATTAGATTTATCTCATAAATTAACCTGGAGTTGTGAAGATAGTTTTGTAAACTGACTTTATATAATACATTTAATTATTGATCAAACGTGTCTAAATTTTTTTTTCAAAATCCAAAGAAACACGACCGACTACGTAACACTGTCGCTGGTGTCTTAAGAGCAAAAAATTTTTTTTCTCATCCACATAAAGCGAGGGACACATGATGGTACTACCTTGGTTGAAGATGCTGCTTAAACAATATCCAAAATGTGGCAATATATTTTGACATGTAGTGGAACCTGACATTCTCTTTCCATATGCATGTTCTGTTTTGGTGACGTCCTTCTAGGGTGGTGTGAATCTTAAAAGGTGTTCCATGAGTACAAGGGTGAGATCTACAACAAGCTGATCACCGCGGTCCTATGCATGCTCCGTTCTCAGTTAACTCGGCGATATGAAAGTTTTGCTGCCTTTTGCCCAAAAAGAAGCCTCCCGTCGGTCGTTGTCCTTTTATTTATTTTTTTGAGAAATCATGGTCCTTTTAATTCGAGCCGCATGCGAGCGGTCGCCCCGAGCTTGATCCAGCGAGCCAGCTTTCCTTCTTCCCCGGGCCGGGTGCCCATTTCGTTGTTTCTCCTACTCCGCGCAGGCCGCCGATACGGGAGACCGGCAGCCCCACGAGGCCGCGACCAGCAAATGTCTTTTGCTCCACGAGTAGAAGCGCAAGTCGCAGGAGAGTAAAAATCTGAGAGATGCCGGGGCACCGGGAATTGGAGATGCTTCCTGCTGGCTTCGCCAGATCGCGATATACAGTACTCCTAGGTCCCAGACAGATGCTGCTTAAACAATACCCAAAACACACTTCACTGAGGCCTCGTTCAGTTCCCAATTTTAATGGTACAGAGTTGAGACTTTGACACTGTAGCGTCACTGTAGCATTTCGTTTGTATTTGTAAATAGTTATTCAAACATTGATTAATTAGGTTTAAAATATTCGTCTCGCAAAGTACAACAAAACCGTACAATTAATTTTAAATTTTATCTACATTAGTACTCCATATCTGTCCTGATATTTTGATACGATGAGAATCTTTTTTTCACAAAGTGTAATTTGGATGTGAAATTTGGGAACGGCAAAAAGGGCCCGTCACGTCTCTCTCCCCTGTCTCGTGCAGAATCCGGTTTAACATTCCGAGTCTCCGTCATGTGTTTGACTACCGGAGACGGTCAGTAAGAGCGCCACTACCGGAGTCCGGCCAGGTCAGTCATTCAATTCACATCACACGTGATCAGCGAAGTGAACCACATGCTTGGCGCCCGCGAAAACTTGTAACCCAGACACGAAGGTCGGGGCACGCACGCACGGAAGTCGTGGCAGAAAAAAGGTTTCTCCACTCGAGTCACGACTAACCGGCCGATCGAGCTAGCTAGTGACGGACATGTACCCCTGGCTCGTCGTGGAGTAGCTGCAGCTGTTTGTTCCCAGCTAGGCAGGCGCCGCGCTCGCGACGTTGCCGGAGAGGGGAGGATCGGGGGGAGGACGGCACGCACGGCCCCAACGTTTTCTTGCCAAACCCGTAACGTTTCCCATGCACGGCGCCCACGTTTTCCGCCACTTCCCCCCACGAGGCCGCGACCGCGACATGCATGGACGAAAAAATCCGGGCCTGCTGCGATCGTTGGTCATCTATCTCTCATTTGTCATTTGGTCCGATCGCGGGACGATGGGCTTAGGCGAGCTTTGGTAACGTCCAAAAGCACGGTGATGTGCCAGGCCTGTGCAGCTACAGCGACCCAAGCGACGAGCACATGGAGGGCGTGTACGTGCGCCCTGGCCGTGGGTTAAGCGCGAGGAAAATCCACCGATCCCCGCCTCAAGAAATTCTGGTTCTTCCGTGTCAAAAAGAAAATAAAAAATTCTGGTTCTTTGGCAGGTGGGTACCTCATCTTTCGGGGCCATGAATGTTGCTGCGGGCCGTATTTGTTTGTTCTTCGATTTTTGTTTTCCGATGAATCTTACATGTATCAAGTATTAAATAAAGTCTATTTATAAAATATTTTTAAGGATGAGTGTAACTTTACGCGGCGAATCTAATAAGTCTAATTAATTCATAATTTACTATAATAATGCTACACTAATTATCCTCTAATTATACGATCAAATGCCTCATTAGAATAAGATAGATCTCATGAATTAACCTAGTGTAAACTGACTTTATTTAATATTTTTAATTAGTGATTAAACATATGTGAAAAAAATTATTGTCAGTGAAGCATGGACCGTCATTGAATTCGTTTTGGAATTGCGGGGCGTTCGGGGGTGGACAGACGCAGGCAGCTAGCACAACTGTTCTCGCCACCAATGCACTCGCTGACCAGCTTGACTGGAACGCGACGTGTCGATGTCTACGTGTCGCAACTCTCTAGTACTACTATTCAAGGGTGTGTTTAGTTCCCACGAATTTCAAACGAAAAAAGTCATATCGACATCACATCGAAACATTAAATATAGCAAATGACGCACGCATGAAACACTAAACGTGGATAAATAAAAAAAACTAATTGTATCGTTTTGATGTACACAATGAGACGAATCTGCATAGCCACATATTCAGGAAGGCCCTGTATTCGACATCGGTCAGAGGGCCATCAGACATATGGTTCTGGATGTATCTCTTATATCCAACCCCTGTTTTTACTCCTGTCTGCTTGGAGGAACCTTTATGGTCATATGGGTATACAATTCCTGTAACATTCAGGCCGGTCATCATGTAGACATCGGCTAAAGTAGGGGACATTGGGCCATGGCCGAAAAGAAAAGCATTTGCACCGTTGGACCAAAAATGGCAAGCTGCAATCAGGAGGTTCTCATTCTTTGGTGTTTCGGCTAATGACAGCTCCAGACAATGAGAAATACACAGATGGTCCCAGTCCTGTGTTTGGGGGCTTTTATCATCAGACATCCTTTTGTACCAATTTCTCCAGCCGGCAATTGGGGGCAAAGGCCAGTTCTTGAAGGCGTCTTGCCACTCATGAGGTTTTGTCAATGAAATCTTGAAAGGAATCCTCTGAGATTCGGCCGCAATGATTTCGGAAGGATCTGAATCTCCTACAGGGCCGAGAAAGTAGGATGAAGCTTTTTCCTCAACAGGGATGAGGATTTCGGCAGCTAGGGCCTATCAAGAATGGAAGGGGATGAGAAGAAATTCAAGATGCAAATCGAAAGAAAAATGCCGAATGTGTTTGAGGGGATTGAAGCTTACCTGGAGGGCAAAATCTTGATTCGCCATTTGAAGATTGAATCCTGGAAGTCGATGACCTAGGGTTCGGATCCGGATGAGAGCTCTGAAGATTCAAAAGGAGAAGCGGGTGCCGAGCAGAGCTAACTTGGGAATGTTGAGTGCTTCTGGTCAATTCCGAAATAAAATTATCTTTTATCCCGAAATTGAAGGGGCATGTGTTGACACCAAAAATTGGCACCAGGAAGAGGCTGACATGTGGGCCGGATTCGTTGAAGAGGTATCATTCGGCAAAGGAGTTTTTCCCCAGAAGCATTCGGCAAAGACGTTCTGCGGTCGGGAACGCATCGTCATTCGGCAAGAGAACTGTTCCGCAAAAGGCATTCGGGAGCGCGTGATGACATGGATCAAGTATAAGGAAAAGGCTGGTTTGACTTGGAATGCAAGGCGGATACGGTGCCCCGGCGTTTATCTTTTTTAGGAAACAAATAATGTAATCGTAATCGATTAGGAGTCGTGTCGAAACCAGGGTATAAATATAAACCCATGGTAATTGTAAAAGGATCCAATCAATCATACAACAAACCGGCCCCGTGCCAACATCGAGTCCTTTAGTCGAGTCGTCGAGTTCTTCGAGAGGAGTCATCGATCCGTCGACCTCCGTAAGTATCGGCAACCCTGCACCATGCCTAGTATCATGCGGTGGATTTAGGCCTTGGTTCAGGAAGGTTCCATTGTTAGATCATGAGCCATGCGGTGGGCTAAGTTTTAGCTTGGAACAAGTTATCGGTTCTGTTGGATTTTGGCAAGATCTGATAGATCCATTAAGTTATCATGTGTTGCTCTGGGTTTTACCTTTGTGTTCGATTCATTACAACACTCCTTTGCCCAGTCTAGGTTGATTAGATTCGGCTCCAGCTCACAATGCACTGCGTTTCCATAGCCGAATTCGAAGTCAATCTAGATTGCCACGTGTTGCGGGTTCACGCTCGTTGGTCTTGTGTAGATCTTGACAGAACCGGGTATCATGCGGTAGATGCAGGTTTTTGGGTCGTCTTAGAGCTAATCATCCGGTGGATTAGAATTCGATTCGATCTGATAGATCTATCTTCATCAACGAAGCATGTTCCTTCTTCACGGAACCCGATTCGGCTATATAGCTGAATTCGGCAGTATCGTCACGAGTGAAACACGTCCATGGTTTTGTTTTAAATAAAGAATGCTTTTAGCCTTCCGTGTTTAGGGTGTATCATGCGGTGGATTGCTCTATTCTTGGTTGGTAGTGTGATTCCAAGCAAGTCGTATCATGCGGTGGATTAACTTGTTTGTTTTCATGCTTGACGGGCTGAAAAGTACCTAGACATGCGGTAGACTAGTGCTTTTATCCTATGCATTCTTGTTTATTATGAAATTATGATCATGCTTTCGCCTCTTTTATTTATTTATCGTGCTCTGTTCCTCGTTAATCGGCTATGAGTATATGTTACAAGGTTCATTCAGTCAAATGCCGATCTTTCGTCATGCTTACGTCACGCATTCGGCAGTGCGCTTCCTGCGTGCCTTGCCGATTGCCGAATGAGGCTTTAACTGCCGACAGATAGCTTCTCCATAGCTATATATCGTTCGAAACTGGCTCCGTAGCCGTAAATATGGAACTGACTGGTATTACACGGTACGTTCCAGGTGTTATTTAAACATCTTTTCTCCCTTTGTCAGTTTCAGGAAAATTGACTGGCACGCCTTTCGGATTCAAACGCTCGGGCCACGTGTGAAGCCAGCTAATTCGGCTTGCTGTGTGCTTGGCGTGAGGTGCGGATTTTACGTCAACACACTTTTTGGCACGCCCAGTGGGACACAAGCTTCGAAGATGCCTGAATTAAAAGACATTCTGGATGTCACTTTTGAAGAATTGTCTGATGAACATCAACAAATGGTGAAGATTGCTGCAGATCAGTTCATCAAGAAATGCTTGCTGTCTTTTGCTAAGAACAAGAGTGGTGCACCGTTTCTCAAGTCAGATCTGCCAAGAGTTCTTTTGCCGGGACAATCTGATCTTACTGAAGATGAAGAAAGGGAGAAGTTCTCTAGCTTGTTGTACAAGGCTTTAGGAGAAACAATGACCAATCATAATGCTGCATTCCTGAACAGTTCTCGGCTCATACTGGTCAGCATCTTTGGTCAACACGTGGATAAGCCTTTTGAGCAAATGCATGGACAACTTGGTGGACCAACGTATTTCAATGTTCAAGCATCGGTTCCAAAACGTCATGGTAAAGGTACTGAAGAAACTGAAGCTTCTGGAACCAAAGACGCGAATGGACAGCCGATTCAGCAAGAGCTTCAGCATGCATTGCCGAAACCTCGTACATATGGTGATATGGCATTCGGCACCACGGGAAATCCACCTGCTTCTGCTTATAAGATATCCCCTCTGAACAACAGGCTGCAAAGGGACATGTATGGAAACGGATATTCAGAGTTTATGGATTACAATGCTATCGACGCTCTCCCGAATCCTGGGTATGTTGGTACTGCAGGCATGCTTGCTGGAAGACCAGGGAATCAAGATACCAGTATTGACCTCATGGTGCAAAAAATGACCGATGTATTGCAAAATCAATTCGGTCTGAAGCCTAAAAATCAGGGATACATGTACTCGTCTCCTTTCCCAGAATGGTACCAAAGGGTATCATTGCCGAATAGAGTCAAGGTGCCTACAGAGTTTACTAAATTCTCAGGACAAGATGATACTAGCACTGTGGAGCATATAGCTCGATATCTGATGCAGCTTGGAGAAGCTTCGGCAGATGAGGCTTTCAGAATCAGATACTTTCCTTTGTCACTGACGGGTCCAGCTTTTACATGGTTTGCTTCTTTGCCTGCTCAGTCGATTTGTACTTGGAAAGACCTGGAGCAGAAATTCCATGCTCATTACTACATTGGTAGTACCGAGAAAAAGTTGGTTGATTTGACCAGCTTAAGGCAGAGGAATAATGAGACACCTACGGAGTTCCTCAGGAGATTTAGGGAAACAAAGAGCATGTGCTTTTCTCTGAACATACCTGATGACCAGCTGGCTGGTATGGCTGTAGCTGGCATGCTGCCTGCCATTCGGGAGAAGCTATTCGGGATGGAGTTTGATGATCTGGGCCAGTTGTCACACAGATTGGCCTTAATGAGTAACCAGGCATATGGTTTCAAGAAAGATGCCAGATTTGCTAAAAATAATGATGTAGCTGACATCTATAACCAATTCCTTGAAAGAGCAGATCAAGAAGATGAATATGAAGATAGCGAGGAGATAGCCGCAGCAGAGATAATGTGGGGTAAAGAACCAGTTATGGTGAATCAGAGGTGGATTAAACAGAATAAGGGCACCTACGATTTTGATGTAACAAAGGCAGATAAATTGTTTGACTATCTTGTGAAAGAAGGCCGAATCAAGCTACCAGAGGGACATTCTATGCTTCGGCCTGATGGAGTGAAAGATAAGAGATACTGTGGATTCCATGATAGAAATTCTCATTCCATCAATGAATGCAGAGTTTTTAGAGTGAGGATTCAGAAAGCTATCCAAGAAGGGCATTTGAAATTCGACAATAAGATGAAGTTGGACAGTAACCCGTTTCCTCAGAACATGATTGGGTTCTCAATCAATATGGTGAGTACTGCCGAATCTGGAGAAAAGGGAAAGATGAGAGTCTTGACGTCGAAGAAAGCGAAGCAGAGTGGCTCAGTAGATCCTAATCGGCAAATCACGATCGAACAGATTCGCGAGGGGAGACCTCGCTTCCCGAATAGCCAATTTGAAATTGGGAATTCTTCTAAACCTAGAGTCACATCGCGTATTCTCCTCAATAAGTGGCAACGTCAGCAAGAAAAAGAGCACTACCAGAGACGTGAATACGAGGAGGAGAAAAGAAGGCGCGAAGAAGAAAGGTTTGAGGAAGAACAAGAGGAATATGCCCGAGAACAAGAGCGTGCACATTGGGATTGTATCTTCTTCAGACACTGTTGGAATGAGGGTTTAAAGCTGCCCACGTGGAATAATTGTCCTGAATGCAATAATGGACATGTCGAACATAGACAAAATGTTGCCAATCGCCGATCCGTCCACGAAAGAATTGGAAGGATACATCCTAGTGATGATCGGCGTTTAAAAATATATAAGAATGATGATCAACCAATGAAAAGACGTGCTGATCATAGATGGATTGATCATGAAGAAGAAGATCGTGAGTATGTCTGGCAGAAAGGACAGTGGTGTCCACCTGGTTTAAGAAGGAGCCAGAAGAGAAGAGTCCAACGCCTGAGGAATCAAGAATTGAAGCGAGCAGGAACCAGGATGAAATCGATATGGCGTCCAAAAGACAGACCTGACGAATCGGGTCATTCGGCTCCTACATGCATGGTATGTTTCTTGCCGAATGAATTCATGGCTCCAGCTAATCAAATTGTACAGGAAGAAATATTGTCAGAAGTGGATGAAGCCGAGCAATATGGATTAATGGCACAATTGGTATTGAATAAGCAAGCTATTTTCGAGAAGCCAGTCCAGAATCGGCACATGAAACCACTATACCTAAGGGGATATGTCAACGGAAAGCCACTGACGAAGATGTTTGTTGATGGTGGAGCTGCTGTTAATGTGATGCCGTACAATACATTCAGAAAGCTTGGCATGAGCCCTGGAGATTTGACGCCAACAAGCATAGTTTTGAATGATTTTGCTGGGAATCCGTCGGACACCAAAGGATGTGTACATGTAGATCTGATGATTGGGTCAAAGATCCTACTTACAACCTTCTTTGTTATTGAAGGCAAAGGTGCATACAGCTTGCTACTTGGAAGGGATTGGATCCATGCGAATTGTTGTATACCATCTACTATGCATCAACAGCTTATTCAGTGGATAGATGATGAAGTGGAAATTGTCCCAGCAGATGATTCAATTAGCGTGGCTAATGTGGAACCGGCCTTCTGGGAATATCAAGGCATAGATTGCTTCTCAGGTAAGGACTGGGGAGAAGGTCCTGTTGAGCCAGTCAGCAGTGATCAACAGCCGATCAAAGCAGTCGGCTCTTTTAGTAATTTTTAATGGATAATCCAATCGATGGGATTGATGGGAAGCTAGGACGTGGATTTGTGTCGGCTGATAAATTAGAAGAAGTAGACATTGGAGACGGTGACAAAACCAAGGCCGATATTCATCAGTGCTAGCTTAGATTCGGTTTTCAGAGAAAAGTTGATTGAGTTGTTAAAAGAATACAAAGATTGCTTTGCTTGGGATTATTCAGAGATGCCTGGTTTAGATCGTTCCATTGTTGAGCATCGATTGCCGATCAAGCCCGGCTATAAACCTTACAAGCAACCACCCCGGAAAATCTACAAAGATGAAGTGTTGGCCGATGTGAAGAAAGAAGTGGAAAGATTAATAGCAGCAAATTTCATTCGGCCATGCAGATATGCAGAATGGATCTCTAATATTGTTCCTGTGTACAAGAAAAATGGGAAGATGAGAGTTTGCATAGACTTTAGAGATCTGAATAGAGCTACACCCATGGATGGGTATCCAATGCCTATTGCTGACTCGTTGGTTGATGCTGCTGCTGGATATAAAGTGATTAGTTTCATGGATGGTAATGCAGGGTACAATCAAATTTTTATGGCATTAGAAGATATAGCAAAAACAGCTTTCAGATGTCCAGGACATATAGGGTTGTTTGAATGGGTTGTCATGACGTTTGGTTTGAAGAATGCTGGTGCAACTTATCAGAGAGCCATGAATTATATTTTTCATGAGTTGATCGGCAAGATTGTGGAGATATACATTGATGATATTGTGATTAAGTCATTGGATCATGAAGCACATTTGGCCGATATAAGGAAAACTCTAGAATGCACTAGGAAACATGGGCTCAAAATGAACCCAAATAAATGTGCTTTTGGAGTTTCGGCAGGAGAATTTCTGGGATTTCTGGTTAATGAAGGAGGAATAGGAGTTGGCAAGAAAAGTATGAAAGCCATTGATGAAGTTGTTCCTCCAACTAATCTTAAGGAATTACAGTCATTACTTGGTAAGATAAATTTCGTAAGAAGATTCATATCGAATTTATCACAAAAGGTGTTGCCTTTCTCTTCACTGTTAAAAGTTAAGAAGGATCAGAAGTTTGTGTGGGGTGACGAACAACAAAAGGCTTTCGATGAAATCAAGGAATACATGAAAGAACCACCAGTATTGGTACCTCCACAGCTGAACAAGCCTTTTTAGTTGTACGTGGCGGCCGATACCCAAACTATTGGATCGGCCCTCATACAAGAATTTGAGGGAAAGGAAAGGGTAGTTGCATACCTTAGCCGAAAATTGCTTGATCCCGAAACGAGGTATTCGGCTACCGAGAAGCTTTGTTTATGTGTTTACTACTCCTGTACAAAATTTCGGCACTACTTGCTACATGCCGAATGCATTGTGTATTCAAAATTTGATGTGATAAAGCACATGTTGTCTATGCCGATTTTGAACGGAAGGATTGACAAATGGATTTTGGCTTTGTCCGAATTTGAGTTAAGGTTTGAATCGGCAAAAGCTGTTAAAGGACAGATTATTGCTGACTTCATTACTGAACATCGTGATTCATCAACTAATTTGCTTGAAATTACTCCTTGGGTATTATTCTTCGATGGATCTTCATGTGACAAGGGTGGTGGAGTAGGTATTCTGTTAATTTCGCCAGGAGGAGAGATGTTTGAATTTGCTATTCCTATTCAGCCTACTGTCACTAATAATCAAGCCGAGTATGAAGCATTGCTCAGAGGACTTCAATACTTGAGAGAAGCGAAGGCCATTGTAGTTGAAATTTTTGGAGATTCAGAATTAGTCATAAAACAATTAAATGGCGAATATGAGTGCAGGAACGATATCTTAAGGAATTACTATGAAGAATGCAAGCAGATCTTAAAAGAGTTTCAATCAGTAATTCTGCGGCACATTCCTAGGAGAGACAATGAAGAGGCGAACAGGTTAGCTCAAAGTGCTTCGGGTTATAAAGAGCTTCAAGAAGTTTTTGCTAATGATGTGTATACTTTCGGGAGTAATCTGACAGAAGATGATTGGAGAAAAGAAATTGTTGATTATCTGGAGAATCCATCCCGAAAGGTGTCTAGAAAGCTCAGGTATAAAGCTTTAAAGTTTGTTCTTCTTGATGATAATTTATATTATAAATCCTTGGATGGGGTGCTGTTACATTGCTTAAATCAAGAGGAAGCAAAAAGGCTGATAAGTGAAGTGCATGATGGGCTGTGTGGAGCACATCAATCGGCCTACCGAATGAAATGGGTTATTAGGAGACCTGGGTACTATTGGCCCACAATGCTAGAAGACTGCTTTGAATATTACAAAGGATGCCAAGATTGCCAGAGATTTGGAAACATTCAGAGAGTTCCAGCATCGGTCCTGAATCCTATTATCAAGCCATGGCCATTCAGAGGATGGGGAATAGATTTGATTGGCCAGATAAATCCTCCATCTAGCAAGGGGCATAAGTTTGTGCTTTTAGCAACCGATTATTTTACTAAGTGGGTTGAGGCGATTCCATTAAAAAAGGTGACATCAGAGAATATGGTTGAATTTGTTAAAGAACATATCATTTACAGATTTGGAATTCCTCAAACAATCACCACAGATCAAGGGACTCAGTTTACATCTTCAGAGTTCAGAAGTTTTGCTGAAAGTATGGGCATCAAATTGTTAAATTCTTCTCCTTATTATGCTCAAGCAAATGGTCAGGCAGAGGCTTCTAACAAGATTATGATTAAAATTATACAGAAGAAGATTGATCAGAAGCCGAGAAAGTGGCATTCGGTACTCAATGAGGCTTTATGGGCTTACCGAATGGCTCCACATGGGGCTACACAGACGTCTCCTTATGAGTTGGTATATGGGCATCATGCTATCTTGCCATGGGAGATACAATTAGACTCAAGGAGGATAAAGTTGCAAAAAGATTTAAGTTCTAAAGATTATAGTGATTTGATGATAGACGAATTAGAAGATTTGCATATGATTCGTCTCAGGGCCTTGGAAAATGTTGAGAAAAATAAAATGCGAGTTGCTAAATATTACAACAAGAAGGTGAAAGTCAAGCAATTTGCAGAAGGAGATTTGGTTTGGAAAGCAATATTGCCGATTGGAACTAAATACAGTGCATTCGGTAAGTGGTCTCCAAACTGGGAAGGTCCTTTCAGAGTGGTCAGATGCGTGCCTGGAAATGCATATATCCTGAAAACTTTACTAGGAGAGGAGTTTACTGCTGCTATCAATGGGAGATACTTGAAGAAATATTATCCTAGTATTGAGATTGATCGCTGATTGACATATTCAATGTCAGAACAACTGAAACAGCCGGCATTCGGGAAGGAGCTGTCTTCAGAACAAAATATTGACAGAAGAAGGAATGGCCAATACCAGAGTGTATTGCCTTTAGTACAAATATTTTGCATCATGAGTTTGACCAAGTTATCACAAAAAGGACTGCAAAAGATAAATTTTATTGCCGAAATTCCATAATCCCTAGTACAAACTAATGGAACAGCTTGTTCAGAACAGACTGGGGGTGAATGGAATCGGCAATGGCGGCGCCGTGAGCATCAAGGCGATCTATGGAGGCCTCGATGTCATCGATCTCCTCCGGGTTGCCATTGGCAAAGCCGGGCGGTAGCCTGGAGTAGTCGGTGCCGGTGTGCGTCGACATGGCGACTAGGCCTGCGGCAGTGCCCAGACGGATGCCGTGTGAGGCCACCTCGTCGATGCGGCCTGCCACTACACCAAGGCGAGCTTCTGGCGTGTCCCCAGGAGCATTCACCTTGTTTGCCAAAGACTCGACTAATATCTTCAGCCGATCGAGTTCTGCGTCGCGATCTGTAGGATTACGAAGCAACGACGGGTTAGTCCAAGGTCAGGTTGAAGTCAAGCGAACCGAAGAAATTACCGTCGATGGTCTCGAGCAGCTGCTTGCGCTGGTGTTGCCACTCCAGATCTGCGATCCCGGCTTGTTTGGAGACGACCTCCAGCTCATGCCGAGTATCATCACGTTCCTGCTTGAATCGGCGGGCATCGCTATCTGAGTAGCGCAGATCCCAGTCGGGCCTGGGGGATCGGCTAGATGACTCCGAAGAATCATCCGTTGTAGCCGGGGCCGCAGGCGGGGCAGCGACGGGGTTCCATTGGATAAGCCTAAAAGCACAAAGAAAGGTTGAGAGTGATGCAAAATCTGGAGGAAAGGATAAGGAGTGGCAAGCAGTCATCACCTCCGACGAGCGCCGGCACGGCTCCCTTCGGCTTCGTCGACGGCCGGGCGTCTTCTGTTGTTGGACATCAGGATTTCTTGAAGGTTACTGTGCTGGAAGAAGAAAAGACTCAGGCTAGCAGAAAGCTCGAGTTGAAAGATTTGACGGAAGATTAGGAGCGCTCAGGGTTCTTATTTATGGAACTAACGAAGAGATCGTGGCCGAAGATTGTGGTGCATATCCCAAAGAGTTCGGAAGGTGGAAAGGATTTTCTAACCGATCGATTTCCATGTCGTTTGGGATTCTTGCTGAGTCGTATTCGGTTTTGACCGAATGAAATTCGGCTATGTCGTGTTTGAAGCGTTTTCGGGTCTGACACTGTTATAGCCAGCTTTGCCGAATGAGTTATCCACAATGGAGAAAAGACAGAGATAAGAAATGGCAAGATTACAGGATTGATAAAACATTCGGCTATCAACTGTTTGTTACAATTACAAACCCAAGAACTTTGAGATTGCATTTTTGGCATTTGATATCATGTTGCTAATGTTCTCTAATAAGTTTTTGTCAGCTTCTTGGGTTCTAGCCAGAGCAGCAAGCTTTGCCTTGAGTTGTTTGTCTTCGTTTAGAGCTGCTAAAGCTTCCTTTCGCCTCTTCTCTGTTAACTTGGGAAGCTCGACTATCTTCTTCTTATCAGCTTCAATTTCGGCCGATAGATCTCTCAATTCGGCTTCAAGTGCAGCTTTTCTGACCTCCTTCATTTCAAGTTCAGATTCCAATTTGGTCAGTAATTCCTTGCTGTTCTGAGCTTGAGTATACAGGTCTTTCACAGATTGTTTGGTTGTGGATCTCCTCTGTTCCAGAACTGGTTGAGAAGATTGGTTCTTTAGAGCCTGCTTTACTGCAACGTATTGTTGATCCAAATGAGAGACTGGTTCCAAAGAAGTTTTGATATCGGCAGGGAGTTCTTGGTCAATGGATTCCAATACATCCCGTAAGAGATCAGCATCTTTGACTTGATCTTGGATACTCTTATGCAGCAAAGCAAGGATATCTTTCAGCTTTGTTTGATTTCCTTCTGACAGAGCTTGGCCAGAAGATGTTTCTTCCCCTTGTTCGGCGACCAAGTCGTCCATAGCAAAAGAATAGCTGGATGATGAAATGGTTTTCTCCTGAAAAATGGTTCTTGCTGAATTAGTAATAATCTGCTGAATAAAAGAGTAGAGAAAGTTAAATGATTATGTTTACCTCGTTCCTGATTTCCTGAATGGGAGAGGGAAGCCTTTCAGGCTCAATTGGAGGATTCTGTGTATCTTGCTGAGGAGAAATTGGAAGACTTCTTGGTGGAGATAATGCTTCTGATTGGGGAAGAAGTTGCAAAGCTAGAGATGAATCATGATGAGAAGGAGAGCTTTCCAAGATTGGATCCATTGAGGATTGTTCTGCAGATAACAAGGGATGAGTGCTGATGAAAGAAAAGTTGAGAAGATAAAGTGGTAGAATTTTACCAGTCAATGAAGCATCGGCAGGATCTGCACTGATTGCTGATTGTTGTGCTCTGGCCTGAAACCAAAGAGAAATAAAGCTGAGTAAAATACCAGTGGCATTGTGGTCAAAGAAAGAAGGCTCTGACCCTGATAACCTTTTTGCTGCTTGTTCTTTTCTTCTTTACAACTGAGGGGGCAGTTAGAGAAAGAGTTTTTCTTTTAACAGATGATGGTCTAGTGAGTATTGGGTCTAGAGAAGCCTGTCTAGCCATCAGTTGAGCCAAGGTAGGAGATTGGTGCCCCAAAGCAGATATTGGGCCTACAGCTTTGTACAAAATCGCCCTGGCAAGAGGGGCAGGTGTTATATCCTGCAAAATGACAGAAATCAGAATCGATTGGGGTTAATGTTATTAAGACAGATGGAGGAATAAGCATATTACCTCTGCAATTGGCTGATAATCAGGCATTAATTCAAGGCAGAAGGGATGGATTGGCATGTTGAAGATATGATCATGGAGTTCTTGCCACCAGAGAGTAAAAGAAGGATGGACAGATATTATTGGCACAAAAGGATCAGGTGCATAGATAGTTCCACAACATTTATAAGTGAAAATCCTTCTTGTCTCTGTGGAATCTTTGACAATCTCCCTAGGCTTGAGAAATTCATGAAGAAATAGCCGTGGGGGCACTTGGCCACATCCCAACTGTCTAGCCATCATGTTTGGCTGATAATATTCATAAGTGCTTTGAACTAACCTCCCTTCACAGAATTCGGCTGGCAGAATGCAGGGCTGGATGAAGGCATTGAAGATTGCTATAGATTGTACATCAATGCATCCAGTTTCAAAGCTGAATTCACAAGGGAGGGTGAGATTGTCATTGTCCAGATATGGGAACCAAAGAGGATGAGCAAAGCCTTTGAAGAAAAGCTCAAATAGTTCACCGATGTTCTTATTGATAGATACAGTGGAAGCAGCTTCTCCATAGGTTTGACAACCTTTGGTTCTCCGGGTTTCTCCTTCTTTGTAATTAATTGAAGGAAAGTCTCGGCTGTTGAGATCAATAGCAACGATTTGATGCATGTACAACTGCAGCCACATTTGGACAAACCACCAAGGTCCATTGACACAGGGGATTTTCTTACTGGTATGCATCAGGTGGGTGGTTTGATTGAGCATGTGATAGACACTTCCCAGGAGGTATTTCCCAAGTGGGATGACTTTTCCAGCAGCCAGCTCTTCAGCCATCACGATATGATTCAAGGTTGGCTCATTGGCTTTGCCACAAAAGACTGATCTGCATAGCCACATATTCAGGAAGGCCCTGTATTCGACATCGGTCAGAGGGCCATCAGACATATGGTTCTGGATGTATCTCTTATATCCAACCCCTGTTTTTACTCCTGTCTGCTTGGAGGAACCTTTATGGTCATATGGGTATACAATTCCTGTAACATTCAGGCCGGTCATCATGTAGACATCGGCTAAAGTAGGGGACATTGGGCCATGGCCGAAAAGAAAAGCATTTGCACCGTTGGACCAAAAATGGCAAGCTGCAATCAGGAGGTTCTCATTCTTTGGTGTTTCGGCTAATGACAGCTCCAGACAATGAGAAATACACAGATGGTCCCAGTCCTGTGTTTGGGGGCTTTTATCATCAGACATCCTTTTGTACCAATTTCTCCAGCCGGCAATTGGGGGCAAAGGCCAGTTCTTGAAGGCGTCTTGCCACTCATGAGGTTTTGTCAATGAAATCTTGAAAGGAATCCTCTGAGATTCGGCCGCAATGATTTCGGAAGGATCTGAATCTCCTACAGGGCCGAGAAAGTAGGATGAAGCTTTTTCCTCAACAGGGATGAGGATTTCGGCAGCTAGGGCCTATCAAGAATGGAAGGGGATGAGAAGAAATTCAAGATGCAAATCGAAAGAAAAATGCCGAATGTGTTTGAGGGGATTGAAGCTTACCTGGAGGGCAAAATCTTGATTCGCCATTTGAAGATTGAATCCTGGAAGTCGATGACCTAGGGTTCGGATCCGGATGAGAGCTCTGAAGATTCAAAAGGAGAAGCGGGTGCCGAGCAGAGCTAACTTGGGAATGTTGAGTGCTTCTGGTCAATTCCGAAATAAAATTATCTTTTATCCCGAAATTGAAGGGGCATGTGTTGACACCAAAAATTGGCACCAGGAAGAGGCTGACATGTGGGCCGGATTCGTTGAAGAGGTATCATTCGGCAAAGGAGTTTTTCCCCAGAAGCATTCGGCAAAGACGTTCTGCGGTCGGGAACGCATCGTCATTCGGCAAGAGAACTGTTCCGCAAAAGGCATTCGGGAGCGCGTGATGACATGGATCAAGTATAAGGAAAAGGCTGGTTTGACTTGGAATGCAAGGCGGATACGGTGCCCCGGCGTTTATCTTTTTTAGGAAACAAATAATGTAATCGTAATCGATTAGGAGTCGTGTCGAAACCAGGGTATAAATATAAACCCATGGTAATTGTAAAAGGATCCAATCAATCATACAACAAACCGGCCCCGTGCCAACATCGAGTCCTTTAGTCGAGTCGTCGAGTTCTTCGAGAGGAGTCATCGATCCGTCGACCTCCGTAAGTATCGGCAACCCTGCACCATGCCTAGTATCATGCGGTGGATTTAGGCCTTGGTTCAGGAAGGTTCCATTGTTAGATCATGAGCCATGCGGTGGGCTAAGTTTTAGCTTGGAACAAGTTATCGGTTCTGTTGGATTTTGGCAAGATCTGATAGATCCATTAAGTTATCATGTGTTGCTCTGGGTTTTACCTTTGTGTTCGATTCATTACAACACTCCTTTGCCCAGTCTAGGTTGATTAGATTCGGCTCCAGCTCACAATGCACTGCGTTTCCATAGCCGAATTCGAAGTCAATCTAGATTGCCACGTGTTGCGGGTTCACGCTCGTTGGTCTTGTGTAGATCTTGACAGAACCGGGTATCATGCGGTAGATGCAGGTTTTTGGGTCGTCTTAGAGCTAATCATCCGGTGGATTAGAATTCGATTCGATCTGATAGATCTATCTTCATCAACGAAGCATGTTCCTTCTTCACGGAACCCGATTCGGCTATATAGCTGAATTCGGCAGTATCGTCACGAGTGAAACACGTCCATGGTTTTGTTTTAAATAAAGAATGCTTTTAGCCTTCCGTGTTTAGGGTGTATCATGCGGTGGATTGCTCTATTCTTGGTTGGTAGTGTGATTCCAAGCAAGTCGTATCATGCGGTGGATTAACTTGTTTGTTTTCATGCTTGACGGGCTGAAAAGTACCTAGACATACGGTAGACTAGTGCTTTTATCCTATGCATTCTTGTTTATTATGAAATTATGATCATGCTTTCGCCTCTTTCATTTATTTATCGTGCTCTGTTCCTCGTTAATCGGCTATGAGTATATGTTACAAGGTTCATTCAGTCAAATGCCGATCTTTCGTCATGCTTACGTCACGCATTCGGCAGTGCGCTTCCTGCGTGCCTTGCCGATTGCCGAATGAGGCTTTAACTGCCGACAGATAGCTTCTCCATAGCTATATATCGTTCGAAACTGGCTCCGTAGCCGTAAATATGGAACTGACTGGTATTACACGGTACGTTCCAGGTGTTATTTAAACATCTTTTCTCCCTTTGTCAGTTTCAGAAAAATTGACTGGCACGCCTTTCGGATTCAAACGCTCGGGCCACGTGTGAAGCCAGCTAATTCGGCTTGCTGTGTGCTTGGCGTGAGGTGCGGATTTTACGTCAACAGAAGGCTCGCGCGATCGGACCGCAACCACACGCTTCTCGGAACGTTTCTTGGGGGATGCTGAAAGAAGCCGGAATAGTCACCTGTTTTTCATTAGCATGCGAAAACTAGCCCTTTTTTTTAACACAAACGCTTGAATTTTCCAGCGTGCCACGGCCACCAGGCACCAGCTCAGCACCCCGTTTGTCGCCGTCACGGTCTCCGTGGCACCTCCCGTCCATAAATAAACGTGTGCCCACAAATCTGTTCGCCCGCATCACAATCCCGTGCGGCAGCGGCACACGCACCCAGACCCAGCAGCGCCTCGCTTTTCTCCTCCTCAGAGCTCCCCTCCTCTCCAATACTCTCCTCAGAATTCCGCTCCCTCCTCGTCTCCTCTCCTCCTCTCGCGCCCGCGCGACGTGAGGTGAGGAAGGGCTCCGACTCCGGGCGGGCGGGAGGGCGCAATGGCCACGGCGGGGGTGGTGGTGGCCAACGGCTCCGGCGGCGCCGACACAACGGCCGCCTTCAAGGAGACATACGCCAAGCTCAAGGAGGAGATGCTCGAGGACCCCGCCTTCGAGTTCACCGACGAGTCGCTCCAGTGGATCGACCGCGTAATGCTCTCTTCCTCCTCCACTTGATTTTACCGTGGGTGCTGTCCTGATCTGGCCTGCATGTTCGCGTCAGAGCTTCCGGGTTTTTTACCGGGTTTTGGGGGCTTTCGATGATCACGAGGATCTGATACCTGGCCGTTGAAATTCTCACGGTTTACGCGATTATGTGTTAAGTGATCTCAGAATGCTATGGAGAGTGGAGGACTGATGTTTAGATTGGTTTGATTGCACTTGTTAGAGTTGGGTTGTTCGGGAAGTCGGAGTAACAAAGCAAGTCATCTCTTAATCTCTCTCTGTCTCTCATACACCCATAAAAAGGAGACTGATCAAACATGAAACAAAAGGGTCTGTGTTTAGGACTTTGGGTTTACTGCAAGCTATCTAAGGATCGATCGATTTATTGCGAAAACGCCTAACTGTGTTGTGAAATCTGCAGTTGCTCAAAGTAACTTAACGATTTTAGGAGTAAAAAAAATTGCTCAGCTCAGTTCAGTTGATCTCTGTGGCTATTTGTGAGTTGTGATCCTTGAAACGTTTCTGATGCCATTAAGGGATTCTGACTATGCTGCCGGTTGAGCATACCATCTACTCGTCTATGACTTTGGTAATTGACTAGGATTTTTTTTATATATAAAAAGCGTGTTGCTGCCTGAACAGAATTATGTTGAGCAGGTTGCCTTTTGTTATCAAATAAGCCGTAAATAAGGAGGAAATAATAAAAATGCTGAATTACTAGCCACAGGCGCAAATTCTTGTCTAACTTTTATTACCCGAACACCAAAGATTATCTTTAGAAAATATTCAGATTGTCCATGTGAAAAAAATTCTTTTTATTTGGGGAAATACTATCACCGTGCAAAAAAAACTTAAAACATATGTACTTATAGAAACTATTTGTTAAAATACATTTGGGACTAAAAATATTTAAAGCGCCAGAAATCTGCCTATTATTATAATAAAGTAAATCACATTCCATTGGTTAAACAATTGAGCAACCACAGTTGAAGGAAAATGTGGAGCATCACGCCATGTCTTAAGAATGTCATATCTCATATTTTTCTTGGTACCTAGGAGCGAAATTGATGGGTTGCCTGTCCCTTTACAAGTGTTTTTATTGACTGTTCACAGTGGATACAAAGTGAGTGAGTTCACTGCGCAGATCTGGATTCTCCTGTGTTCTCATGTTTGTTGGCAGTTTGTGGTACGCAGAAAAAGAAATATGCAGAAACAGGAAATCCACATAATAGATTCTATTGTTTCTAATGATGTCCTTTTAGTTTCTTAAGTTTCTGTTACTATCACTACTCACTAGCTTAGTTTGACTTGTTTATTTTGTTTGGAGCAGATGGTGGATTACAATGTGCTCGGAGGAAAGTGCAACCGAGGACTCTCTGTCGTTGATAGCTACAAGATATTGAAGGGGGTCGATGTTCTGAGCAAGGAGGAGACATTTCTTGCCTGCACCCTTGGTTGGTGTATTGAATGGGTAATACTTCACACCATTGTTGAATGTTAATAGCCTGAAATCTTTGCTAAGCTCGGAACTTTAATTATTATTTCTCAATTTTCAGCTTCAAGCTTATTTTCTGGTGCTTGATGATATCATGGACAACTCCCAGACACGCCGTGGCCAGCCTTGCTGGTATAGGGTGCCTCAGGTCAGATGAGAATCAATTATCGCTTTTTTTATACCAGATTGTTTGGGTATGATGCTTTTTATGATGGCTGTATCAAGGCTTTACTTGAACTTGAGAAGGATTCGTCGTTGGCACTTATTATTGAAGAACTGTTCATCTGTTAAAAATTGATTTTCATGCTGCATGTTTCTATTTGATCTCCTCTTAAGCAACTTATTTTCATGCCCATTTCTCTGTTTGATCTCCTTATAGGGAAAAGTTTCATACTAGTGTGTTATTGAGTTTTAACAGATTGTATCAGGCTTTTATCCTGCAAACTATGACTCCAAGTGCTGGCCTTTTGTTTGCAATAGGTTGGCCTCATTGCTGTAAATGATGGAATTATCCTTCGCAACCATATTTCACGAATCCACCAACGCCACTTCAAAGGAAAGCCATATTATGTTGATCTCATCGATTTGTTCAATGAGGTAATAATATCTTCTGACATAAGCAAATGTTAATGCTAAATTTAATGAATTCTTCTTAAAAATGACTAATTCTCTTTTTACATTTTTAGGTTGATTTCAAGACTGCTTCAGGGCAATTGTTGGATCTTATCACTACTCATGAGGGTGAAAAGGATCTAAGTAAATATAACTTGACGATGTAAGCATTTAATACAGTAGCAGTAGCGCAATTCATACATGTTTCCTTGCATGATTTATTGCATATATCTTGGTAACCAACTGTAATAAAAGAAAATCTTTATCATTATTTGTTTGGTACCTCAGACTTGAAATATCATTTTTATTGCTAATTTCTTTCATTGATTTGCATTTTGCAGTCACCGCCGCATCGTTCAATACAAGACAGCCTACTATTCATTTTATCTCCCTGTAAGAGTTATTATAATTATATATGCTCCTTTAAATTATCTGGATGGTAATCATAGCATTTAATTAGACATCTCTGACTCTCTGGTAACAATATTCTACTCCATTCAAGGTTGCATGTGCACTGCTGCTGGCTGGTGAGAACTTGGATAACTTCGGTGATGTAAAGAACATTCTTGTTGAAATGGGAACATATTTTCAAGTCCAGGTAATGTTCTTGTTTTCTCTAGGCCAAATTATATGAATTGTCTATATTGAATTACATCTGATTAATGATATTTTTATACAGGATGATTATCTAGATTGTTTTGGTGATCCTGAATTCATTGGCAAGGTTAGCACATGCACCCTTTTTTTCTTTACTAATTTGAATGAGTGACTATGGGGTAGATTGCACTCAAGGCCCTGTTTTCCTTAATTTACGATCTCATCAACATATTCTTAACACAGATCGGAACTGACATTGAAGACTACAAGTGTTCTTGGTTAGTTGTGCAAGCTCTTGAGCGAGCTGATGAGGACCAAAAGAAAATACTATTTGTAAGTACTTATAATTTGGTCCATTTTCAGAACAAAGAAAGATAGTGTCTAAACCCCTCGTGTCTGGTCAACAGGAAAATTATGGGAAGTCTGATCCAGAGTGTGTTGCAAAGGTGAAGGACTTGTACAAAAAGCTCAATATGGAGGTATGTCCTGACCATCATGTTCATATCATTTACAGCAGAGTGAACCATGTAAAAATCACGGCTAGCAGCTTAAGGCATGAAATAGAGACCTGTCACACACTCTTCCTGATGTGTTTTAGCAATATGGCATTGGTTTGGTTCAATATGCTGAAACAGCATCCAATTTTTTAGCATTTTCATTTACCCGTGGCATATATTTTCTGTTTTGGCATAAATCCAGGAGGTTTTCCATGAGTACGAGAGGGAGAGCTACAACAAGCTGATCGCCGACATTGAGGCCCAGCCAAGCAAGGCGGTTCAGACTGTTCTGAAGTCCTTCCTGCACAAGATCTACAAGAGGGACAAGTAGAGCTCAGTTATGCTCGTGGAGAAGCTGCTCCACTGAATCTCGCGTGACTTGATGCGGGCGAGTAACTTGTACTACCCCCTATGTTGTTTATGTTTCTTTTTCATGTTGTACCGTACGCTCGGTTTATATGTAATAAATCACAAGTGCTATTTAGGGTGTGTAGTGTGTTAACCAGCTTGTGTCAGCTAGCATATTCCATGTCCCTGTTGTGCTCATCCCGCCCTTTTCATTCCAAAAATATGAGGCGGTGAAAAGCCATGTGCTAAACCTGTTTGGTTGTGCTTGAACGTGACGGCCTTGATGTACCGGAACCGGACGAGGCAGGCAGCCAGGGGCCATCCGCCAGCACTGTTGTTCGGGCGTTTTGTTGACTGGTGAGCAAGACAGGCGGCACAGTGCCACAAAGCCAGAGGATTGCAGATGTGTCCATCATGATCTTGGCTACATCTGCATGCGAGGAATAAAGATCCCTGCGGTGGTAACTAATTTGGTTGATTGCAGCAATTACTGAACTTTTGCTTTGAAAGAGAAATGCTCGCTTACGGTGGCAGAAGAAGATGCTGGAAAGAACAGGAACTGTAGATTCCGTTCAGACAGCGTAGCCAACAAAAATGGTGTAGGGACGTGTACCGAGCACGACGAACTGGCGGTACAAAATCAAAAATCACTCTCGTCCGAACTCCAATATGCATTAGTTAGCAGTGTCAGGTATGATGCATCGATACACAATATTGATATGACGATAGTATTTTTTTATATATAAAGGATAGCTGATACGGCAAATTATATATATACAATCTTTACCTAATTCTAAAGCAAGTAACGAATCCTTCGTTAGTTCTGCCTTCTTCAAGTTTTGGTACGTCGTCGGTGGGTCCTTAATTTTTTATGACAGCTTCTTGACCGAGCCTGACTTGGACTTCGCCGCGGACACCGAATTGGACTTGAACATCGCCGCGCACCGAACTCTTAGCACACACGCCAAGTAGTTTCACCCGTACCGCTATAAAGCTAGAATTTCCATGGCAGTATGGCACCCACACCCCAGCCATTGAATCGATCTACACCGTCGTCGTCTCCTCTTGATCCTCGACGCCGCACCGAGTTGAAGAAGCTTCGCAATCCCATCTTCTCTGGCGATGTGTAATAGCTGTGCGGCACATACGGCCACCAATGAGCTTACCGTCGAGATAACGACTACGACCGTGCTCTGAAAACAAATCAATCAGTTCATGGGCGTTGTATGAACTGTTATCTCCAAACGCCACTTCTTTGGATCGAGGAGGACGCCTTGACCACTTGCAGCCCGCCGGCCTCGCACTGCATGGCCCCTCGGCTGACGCTCCTTCTGCGCCCAGGCTGAGGGTCACGCTGCTGCTCGCCGCGTGCGCTTCCTTCGCTTTGCCGCCCCACGACGCATCCCACGAGTGACACCGCACGCCGATGAGCACAACACCAAGCCATCGAAGAGCTTGACCCCGCTGAGCACCGCCAAACCAAGCAAACCTCCAGGCCGAGAGCCGTGTGCACCGCCACCGCGTGCAGAGCAGCAGCAAGATAATACGAGGGAGCAAGAGAGAGATCAAGAGAGAGAGAGGTGCCTGGTCACGGGAACTGGGAGAGATCTTCATCGAGGTGAGAAAAAGAGATAAGGGGCAGTATGGTCTCTCTTTTTTTATTTTTCCTTTGCGCATATTTTTACTCTATTTTTTTTATTGTTGTACGTGTTTAACCCATCAGAAAACATGTCACGCAAGTCAAGTTCATACTTGATAATTATCATCTGTGAGCACATTCATGAACTAAATATATATCTTATAGACAATCCACCGGACATTACTACGGATATTAGCGTGATACTTTATTTACATACCATTTTATTATTGATACCATTGACCAATCACTAATCGTGTTTCTTGCAGAATGGCTTGCTCGAAACAATATGAGGACAATGCTCCATTTGAAGACCTAAGGAGTACTACTGGCACAAGTAATATTATCAACTATTTTCTATAAATATTTATATCATGTGATACCATACACAACTAAGTATATATTGTATTTGTTTAGATAGCGACAAGAATAGCAATGCCAGTATGTCCACGATATCCAGTGACCAACCACTACTCACAGATTCTAAAGAACGTAAGAGGCAGCGAGAAAGAGCTCGGTATGCACAACTATCACACCAGCAAAAAGATGAAATACTAAAAAAGCGTCGTGAGGCCCGTCAACAAAAGAAAGTTGTAGCTGGTCTTATTGATATAAAACACTATAGTCAGATGAAGCCAGGGAAATTTATGGAAGAAAAGCTACAATGTACATCCAAGCAAATTGAAACAAGACGTGCAAATGCTAGGGCACGTTATGCAAATCTAAATCCCGAGCAAAGGCAAGCGATACGCGATCGTCAGAGGTTGCTCTATGCAAATATGACATCTGAGCAAAAACATGCAAAGAGAAACCGTGAAAAGGCACGTCGTACGAAGCGACGCAACACTATAAGTAAGAATTCCATCGCTATGGTGAACCCTTTGTATAACTCATCAGATTCAGACTAAAATGTATTTTTAGATATGATGTTCATTTTCATCAGCATTAAAAAGGGTTATATGAGATTGAGAATATGCCAATTTATATTGCTTTCATTTATAAGTATGTCTATACAATTTATATTCTTTATACAATATTGCTTAAAGGAACTGATATCATATAGGATCTCGGAACTAAAAAGGTTGGGTTTCATTCTTACGTTTGCTCTCGTCTAACTCAGTTTGCGCATGAATTTGAAGCTTGTTTTCGCAATACGTAGCATGGGGTCATAGATTAAGTTATTACATGAGTTTTTTGGTCATTTTTTAATAGACATGATATTTTTTCTTTCGTTGCAACGCACGGGCACATGTGCTAGTTATTTATAAAATAAACAAAAGTACATCAATTACAGTCTCAGAGCAACTCCAAGAGTCTAGCTAAATGTATAATTCTCATTTAAAAGAAAAGAAAAGAACAGAAAAATATCGATCAATAGCCTCTCCTTCCTCGCTAATCTATCCCTTTGCCGAGCCCGTCTCCCTCGCCATCTCCCTCCTCCCGCTCGCGCCTCCCTGTTTCCCACGCGGATTCGTCGCCGCGGCGGCGTCCAGAAGGCAAAACAATCGATACAGATCCAATTTGAGTTAATATGGATAGTGTTTTAGTGATGGCTATTTTGTAAGTCCTCCAAAACTCTAGATTTAGCTAGGATTATACCTAGGCTTTTGGAGTTGCTGTTACAGAGATGATCCAAGAAAAAAATTTCCTACAAGAAAAAAATCGAATGAAATTGTCCTGTATTCTACAAGAGGGCCAAAATCATCATCTGTTACACGCCGTGTCACTCATGCCCCCACTTCATCCAAACCCAAAATTTTCCTAGATAAACACGGGATTGAAGCTTGTTTTAGCAGCCTCGTCCGGCCAGTCCAGCCCCGCCCACCACTCGGCGTCGCACCTCACCACCGCCACTGCCTCCGGCTTGGCGACAGAAAGGCTGCTCAGCTTCGGGCACCTCCTCACCTCCAAAACCTCCAGCGCCGGCAGCGCCAACGACGCTTCCCCTCCTGCGACCAGGCTCTTCAGCTCCGGCAAGTTCATCAGCTGCAGGTGTGTCACGTTCGGGAACGCGCCGCGCGCCGTGGCCGCGGCGCCTGACGCCGCCGGGCCGTCACGAGCAACCAGGGCCTCGATGCCGGTGCAGGACCAGACGTACAGGCGGCGCAACGACATGAACGGCAGGTCGCCCCGCCACACGACCTTTACCTTTGGAAGCCGATGCAGGACGAGCTCCTGCAGGCTGGGCAGCGAAGCTCTCCGGCCGCTGCCGCTGCCGTCCACGCTGACGGTCACGTCTTCAAGGTTGGCGCAGCTGGAGATGCGGAGCCACTGCAGCGCGTTCATGTTCGCCCAGAGCGCCCCGGCCGGCAGCCTGAGGCCCCCCAGGCCCTGGCATCTGGACAGGTGCAGGCGCCGCGTGGAGGCCCCGAGCTGCGCGGATGCCGCGAGCCTCCTGAGCGCCTCCACTGTTTGGAGCGTGAGGTCCAGCGACCGCAGCTGCCACAGGCTCTCCAGCTCGTCCAAACTGGCGCCGCCGCCGGTCGCCTCCCAGTCCGCGTAGCTGGAGTACATGTGCAGCGCCCGCAGCTGCCGGAGGCTGGAGATCGCGCCGCCGGGGATGGCTCGCAGGCGCGGCGTCCACGAAAGCTGCAGGAACCTCAGCTCCCGGAGCGCCCCGACCTCCTGCGGCAGCGCGAGGAGGTTGGTGTGCGAGACGTCGAGGTGCTGCAGGTCGGACAGGGCGCTGATGCCCTCGGGAAGCCGCTCGATCGCCGTGTTCGAGAGATCCAGCACCCTCAGCCGCGGCATGGACTGGAAGAAGGTGTCGGGGATCTTCGCCAGCTGGCGGTTCTCGCAGAGAAGCAGAGTCAACAGGTCAGGGCACGACGGCGCCGGCGGCAGAAGAGAGATATGGTTGTGCATCAGCGACATGCGCCGTGCTCTCTTCCACCCCTCGGAGTCCGGTGCTTCGGTGAGCCCAGCGCCCGGCCGCACGAGCCAATGGCTCGTCTCCCTCCCGCACGCCGACACCAGCCAGGCGACGAGAAGGCGCACCACCGGGTGAACTCTGATCTTGTCGGCGTCGTCATCGATTCTCTCCAGCAAGGAGGCAGCCTCAAGGTTGCCAAGGAGACTGTACCCCCTGTTGTATGCCTCCTCGGGGTTGCTGAAACCATCAATGGCTTCCTCGCCGATGCAGTAGTCGATGACCCAGGTCTTGGAGATGCTGAAGCCCGGGGGGAACATGGCGCAGTACAAGAGGCAGGTCTTGAGGTCGTCATCGCAGAACCGGTCGTAGCTGCTCTTCAACGGGGAGAGCACATCGTCAACCATGCCGGCGACCTGCCAGGGCCTGGTGCTCAAGGCCATGGTTGCGTGCTTCCACTCCTGCACCGTTCGCTTGCTCGCCATTGCACGAGCAACCGTGACGAGCGCACAGGGCAAGCCCCCACAGTTTCTGGCCAGCTCCTCCGCGTACGCCTGCATCTCCGGGCAAGACCGGACAAGCTCCGCTCCAGCTGCTTTTCCTTGGAACAGAGCCCACGAACTCTCCCATGGCAGGCATTCTACTCTCATCTTCTTCCTGACATCCATCCGGTCGCACACCTCCTCGTTGCGCGTCGCCAGCACGATGTTGCTGCTAGAACGCCGCAGCGCCGAGGACGAGCAGGGGATCCCCACGGCTCCGAGATTGATCGGCGCCCACAGGTTGTCGATGACGAGCAGGAATCTCTTCTTGCTCAGCGTGCTGAACAGGGCGGCCGCTCGGTCCTTCCTCGTTGCCTTCTCCTGCAACGGCAACCGAAGCTGATTGATCACACTGACCTGGAGCTCCTCCTCGTAGTCACAGCCGTCTTCTTCGTCTGGCATCTCGGCGCAGATGATGATGATGTCCAGATGCGCCATCCTGGAGACCATGCCATTGTGGAACGCGTGCAGCAGAGTTGACTTCCCCACTCCGGCCATGCCGTGGACGCCCACCATGCCGACACCATCATCTTGCATCAGAGCATACATCTCCTCCAGCATGGGCTCCCTCCCGATGCACTCGATGCTGGGCATCTCCATGAACAAGCTGGAGCATACCTGACTGACCACCGTCTCGAAGTCACCTTTGCTCTTGAGGCTGCGCGCCAGTGACCGCATCTCGTCGGCCCTCTTGCTGATCTGGTAGGCGGACCAGAGGCTCCATGAGCTCGGCCGGCTACGGAAGTCGTCGTGGATCATGTCGGCGTCTCGCTCCAGCGCCGCCACGGACTCCATCCACCACTGGAGCTGGCTCGTCGGCTTCATCCCCTGCTCGACCGCGACTCCGACGCGGCGCTCCACGTCGTCCCTCCTGCTCCCCAGCTCCCTCATCTCCCTTGACATGGCACGGATGAAGTCGTCGCAGGACAAGACGTACTGAAAGGTCCTGGAGAACAGCTCCGTGAAAGGGCCGAAGACGAAATCGAACAAGGATCTGATGAAATCCATGCCCAGTGTTGACACGAAACCGCGTCAACAACAAGCACGCGGAGTAGCTCCTTGCTGCCCTTCCGCGCAAAGAGGTTTGACCGGTTTTGATAACCGGTCAGACCGGTTTCGCCGGCGGTGCCGGCGAGAGACCAACGAACGCCCGTCCGGGAGGGTCCCCGTTAGGACAGGCGCACCTTGGGTTGTTCTAGGATCGGCAGGCCACCTAGAACGCCTTCAATCGACATAGAGACGAAGGAAGAACAGCATGGTTGGAAGAGCTAGAGTTTGGAGATAAAAGTAATGCGGAACATAGAAAGATAAAAGTAAAGACAAAACGATAAAAGGTAGATTTGATAGATTCGATTGGATTGGATATGATCTCAATCGGCCATGACCCTTTATATTTATAGGGTGGAGAAGTCGTACCCCTTTAGGTTGGTTTACAATATGGGATAAAACTCTGAAGTCCTAAACCTACTCCAACACGGGAGAAACCGGTCAGACCGGATAGGGAAACCGGTCAGACCGGTTTGGCCGTTGCCAGATCGGCTACAGTAAAACCGGTCTGACCGCTTCCTAGAACCGGTCTGACCGGTTGCCCTCGGCCTGATAGGCAACTGCCAATTTTGGGTGCGAACATATGCCCCCCTGTTTTCTGGCAAAGCTTGCGTGCCAGAAAATAATCTTCAATGATCAGGTCATCTAATAATTGAAATCTTGATATGGCCATGACAACCAATCGTAGTTCCTTGGTACATCAAAAGCATAATATTGATAATTGTAAAAAGAAGATCAAGGATTATACCAAAACCATGAATTGTAATTAGGTATACTTGGATACGCATTCCATGGCACATGTATCGACGGAATAAACGTTGAAGAATAATGAGATGACCGTTGATGCTTCTTTGCTTTTGGTGATGGAAAATTCCAACTTTGATCTTCTAACCGATTACTTTGCTTTTGCTCGGCTATCTTCTGATATTTATGTAACAATTCAGCAAAGCTTGGCTTCTTCTTCATCACCTTTCTCTTTGAAGTGACACTTGCAGATTTATCAATTTTTTTGTCAAACCGGTCAGACCGGTTTTTAGAACCGGTTAGACCGGTTCCTTCAGAACCAGTCACACTGAGATCATATTGCCCCCCAGCCGAACATGATTGTTGCTTAGCTATAATATTTGTGATATGCTTATTATTGGGGACAATTTGATTAACAGAACTAGCCGATGATTTTTCAATACACGGCTTTTCTACGTCTAGTGTCAAATCTGGATTTTTATTTAATCTTCCATCTTTTTTGACACGATAGACTTGTTTAATCACCTTACGCTTATTTTTCTGTGTGGACCGATTCTTTTGATCAAAACGGTCATTATGCATAGGTGATGGCTCATTAATTACCGGCTCCCTATAGGTAATATAATCTAAACACAAATATCTAGGAGGAGATGACATATATGAATTATAATACCAAGGAGAATAAAAATAAGGCACATTAAAACAAAACTCCCATGGTATTGGTGTAGGTGATCCATACGGTGGAAACGACGTTGATTTGTGAGAATTATTCCATTGCCGATTCCGATTATGGAACTTCTCCCTAGGAGAAGATTTTGATTGTTTGAAATTTTTAGACCGACTAGCATCATTGACAATCTTTTGTCTTTGAGACTTAGCCGGAAGTTTCTTGTTACACTTCGACTTTTCTCTTTGATGCTTATGACGGCCTTTGGATTCAATGGTTTTCCAAACACCAATCTCGGGCTTCTTTGGCTTAACCATCTTTGGTTTTGATTTATTTTTTGAAGCCTTAGGTGAAGCGGTCAGACCGGTTTGAGAACCGGTCAGACCGGTCTGGGCACCGGCCAGACTGGTTGTGTTGCAACCATCACCTTTGCCTTTGTTCTGTTGCCACCCGAGCGTCGAAATGCTAGATGTAGCCTCTATGCTCTGGCTAGGGGATTTTGGATCAACAATTTCGGCTAGAGACGGCCGATTTGTTTCTTGACCAACAACATCACAATTTGGCAAATTGCAAGAATCAATAATATCATTAGTCGGCTTTTCGATAGCCAACTCTTGATCGACAGGAATTGAATCTACCTTATCCTCTTGAGTAATCAAAAATTTAACATAGGCAGATAGATGGGTAGATATAGTACCGGAAGATTGTATCTCCTTTAATATGGCGGTGGTCGATGGTGGTTGACACTCTTTAATCTTGATGACACCTTGTTCTGTCTTAATGAAGCAAGACAAGAATATCCTTTCAATTGCTCTGTCATTTTCTTGATAATATTCTTCAATCAGCTCTTTACACGACATCAAATCACTTGATAAATCAGCCATGATAACCAGAGACTTCGTCTCCAGCGGAGTCGCCAAAATATGTTGACACGAAACCGCGCCAACAACAAGCACGCGGAGTAGCTCCTTGCTGCCCTTCCGCGCAAAGCGGTCAGACCGGTTTTGATAACCGGTCAGACCGGTTTCGCCGGCGGTGCCCGGCGAGAGACCAACGAACGCCCGTCCGGGAGGGTCCCCGTTAGGACAGGCGCACCTTGGGTTGTTCTAGGATCGGCAGGCCACCTAAAACGCCTTCAATCGACATAGAGACGAAGGAAGAACAGCATGGTAGGGTTGGAAGAGCTAGAGTTTGGAGATAAAAGTAATGCGGAACATAGAAAGATAAAAGTAAAGACAAAACGATAAAAGGTAGATTTGATAGATTCGATTGGATTGGATATGATCTCAATCGGCCATGACCCTTTATATTTATAGGGTGGGGAAGTCGTACCCCTTTAGGTTGGTTTACAATATGGGATAAAACTCTAAAGTCCTAAACCTACTCCAACACGGGAGAAACCGGTCAGACCGGTTTGGCCGTTGCCAGATCGGCTACAGTAAAACCGGTCTGACCGCTTTCTAGAACCGATCTGACCGGTTGCCCTCGGCCTGATAGGCAACTGCCAATTTTGGGTGCGAACGCCCAGGAAAGAGAGGGGTCGAGGGGACCGGCCAATTCAAGGGATGCGAAGGAAAGAAGCAAAATGCAGAGGAAATATGCCCCGAAAAGGAGGGGCCCCGACCAATTTAAAGGATGCAGATGAAGAAATATGCGAGAGGATGTTTTGCAGCATCTCCTCGCAATTGCAACGAATTGACCTCTTCGAGTCTTCCTACATGAAGCCGCAACCACTCTTCCTACAGAGAACTTTTGAAGACATGTTCCAGATCAGCATGGTGCCGAAGACATATTCCAGTATACTTCAGAGAACACGCGTTGACCTTGACCCACCGCCAACACGTTTTGTTAACTGAAAACAGAGTGACAGACATACTACAATATCCATTTTGAAAATACCGAACAAATAATAAGCTCACCATGAAAGTAAAATGCTCTTGTCCTACGGTGGCGCAAGAAAATGCCGGAAGGAGCAAGGACTGTAGGTTTCGTTCAGATATAGCGTAGCTTCGTGCTGTACAATGAATGGATCGAAAGTAACCGCTGCAACAAAAATGGACGAGTCCGAGCACGACGAACTCTGGCGGTACAAAATCACTCCATCTCGTCTGCGTTGCTCCCAAAAGCGAACCCACGGATGCATTCGCGGGCGGTGTCCGGCTATGATGCATCAATACACGATACGGAGTTGATATGATGATACATCTATTTTTTTTTAAAAAAAAGGAGTCGATGCGACAATTATATATACAACTAGTTGGTTTGCCCGCGCTAATTAGCGTGGGCGGGTAGCTAGTTTTTTATGTGACATTCGAACGTTTTATTTTAAAAATAAATAGACATAAATAGTTATATTAATCCGTATAATCGTAGTAGATCAATGTGTCATCTATGTTTTTTATCATCATTATATTTTAGGGCATATCCTTTTTAGTGTATGAATTCAGAAGAAAAGAGTATACCTTATATAGAAACATGTTTTTGGCATTTATTAAAAGCAATATAGAGAGTTATATGTTTTCAGAATTTATTACTGGTGGTATACATTTTTGTTTGTGAGTATTTAGATGAATGGTTCAATGCTACCACCAAAAGTAGTAATTAGAAGAGGGGATTCGAACCCCTCTCGATGGTTTCCCCCGATTTGAAGATGCACATGGCTAGCACTAACGCGTGATTAGTTTTTAGTTTGAACATGTTAATGACCAGTGGATGAATCTTCTTTAGTTTTTGTTTCCTAATCATCAGTTGTTACAACTCCATATATGCATGCTTTCATATTGTTCTCATGGTTGTTACATATCTTTCGAGCATGAAACATGAGTATAAATAAGCAAATTTGTTCCTGCGGCTAGTATGGTATAGCTTTATTGTTTGTAGGTCTCTCTCTACCACGTTTATGCTTCCAAGAAGCTTTGCCATCTATGAACTAGAAGATGATAAACGCATGCATAGCGTTCAAGAAGTTACCCCGTACTGTTTTTCTCGTACCTGATTATGATTGGCGTGTCTCAACTCTCAACTTTAGAGAGATTGCATTGGGGATACTTAATCTAGTAACTGGGCGATACTTAACTGTACTGAAATTGTCACTAATAACTATTATTGTGTTTTTCCAAGAGCTAGTAAAGCAAGTTTTTATAGTTTCAATGTCTCTTGTCAATTTGAAAATGACTCTCTGGAATCTAAATGAAGAAGCTAAAATTGAGAAAAAAGCCCTATTCTTTATTTTGCTTGTACATATATTCCTCATGACTACGCTAGTATCTTCATGGACGTCCAACTATTTTTTTTGTCGTCCTCGTTATCACCCTCTACAAATTTGGCACATACTCAATTTTTTTTCTCCTTTGTTTTGATCAGTCATTCTTGTACGTTGAGCTTCTACTTGACAGCACCAACACTTTCTTCATCATACTATCTAAGATTGAGCACATCTCAACTCGTTTTGTGCTATGTTTTCTTCCTTTTGCATGCGTGCATGCAACATCTCTGCTTAGCTATTTTTTCCATTCTATATACAAATAAACTACTAATTTGGTTATTATTTAATTATATTTGACATGAGCTCTTTGATCAAGTGCTAATTTGTTTTTCAAAAAAATCAAATCTATCTATTTGTTAATTTTATCTTTGCTAATTTTATGTGACATGAACTGTATGGCCAACTGCTAATTTTCTTGTTTTTTTCAAAATTCCAAAATTATCTTTTATTATTCACATTTTATATGAACTTTTTGGTCAAATGCTACTATTTTTGAATTTATCTACTTCCTTCGGCTCATAGAAGATTAAGCGGGCAATTTATAGGAGATGAAAAAGTTTTTTGCCGTTGATCGAATGAATGATTAGATACTACAAATGTATCTAGCTCGTTGAATACTTTATCTACTCCCTTCGACTCATAGAAGATTAAGCGGGCAATTTATAGGAGATGAAAACGTTTTTTTGCCATTGATTGAATGAATGATTAGATACTACAAATGTATCTAGCTCATCAAATACATTTTGTTTGACTATTCATGTGATTCATATAAAATTTAAATCATAAAGTTAGACTTGGTGCAAGATTAATAAAAAAGGGAAGCACAACAACCACAGTAATGTAGCCGAGTCTTACTTAGGTGCGACCAATAATTCCTTAATATTTTAATCCTTTATCTTTTTATTAATTTTATTTGGTATGGATTTATTGAATTACTATAGACCATTGGATCTTCATAAAATCCAACGGCCCATATTCTACTCTTTTTTAGATTAACGTGATAATTTCTTAACCCTCTCGACGAACGTGGTTGCTCTTTTTAACACTATTATATTAATATAATAGATTATCTAAAAATAAATAAAAATACAAAGCTGAAAAAAAACAACAAAAACAAAGATGGTCACTCCCTCTCGGTCTCGGACCAACAAGCCGCCCATCTAAACATTCAGATCCTATCGGGCCCTACTATTACTTCCTCATCGAGCCTGCACTCCTCTCCCACATACTCGGCTTCGTAAGAAGTATCAAAGTATCGTAAAGTACCCCCAAAGTATCAAATTAAGTTTATTTATTTTTGTGCTACAAATTTTAATATTTTATTGATACTACCAAATCACAAGTATCTGGATATTTTTATTTAATTTTTTATGCATTTTTCATGCTTTAGTTCTCCTATATACTAAATCAAAGACATATCAGGACGTATCAATATGAGTAAATATCACGTGTTAGTAATTTGGTATGCTAGTTGGATAGAATATGGGAATATCATTACACACAACCATCTATGACTCTATTTTGTATATCTCATCTACTTCTCTCTCTTTCGAGTGGGCTTTACTTTGTACGACCGATGGTGTGGTACATAAAGAATGAATCTGGACGAATAAAAACCCAAAATATCGGGACTACGTCCAAAAATTTTGTGTTGACTGTTTGTTTGTAGGACGGGGACAATGCACATTCAAGCATAAGTTGGGCCTTCTTTTTGTACAAACGTTAGCCCACTCCTTTTCATTCCTTTTATTTCCTTTTTAATAATAAACTTCTCTTTTTAAAAAGCTAAAATAAAAATGATTGATGGCTTATTACGATTTAATAGTATAGTTATTATTTAGCCATTTTCTTCGCGTATCTTCAAATAGTTGCCTGTAGTTTACTTACGGAGTATTTCTATACAAATTTTAGAACCCTTACTCTCTTTTATACTAGATGAAGTGTTTTGAATTTTAGAACGAAAGTAGGATCACACATGAAATGGACAGAATGTGTTACATTTGTAATCAAGTCAAGAGAAAATCGTAATAGTGCATATCCAAATCTAGGAATTGGATATACTAAATTTGTTAAAAACACCCGCAAATAATATTTTCTTTGCAGGTTCATGATTGCACATAGGCTCTGCCTAAAACCACGTTCATTTACTTGAACCACGTAGTCACAGAAAATCTATATAAAATATAAAACACTTTATTTCCCGCATAAACGAAAGGCGCTGGCAAAGTGTCAGATGAGTTCATGGTGGCATTTCGATCCATCGTGCTCGTGTCATCTGCCTGAAATTCCTCGAGTCGAGTAGGTGAAGATAGCCGCTACCGCTAGCACCTCCAACACAATTGCTCAACCAGTTAAAGAGCAGATCCACATCGGACAGCATCCAGGCCCCACCTTCCAGTGGGACGTAAGAAAACCATCTGGATCCTGCCCCCCTCCTCACCCTCTCCACTTCCGTTTTTCCCGATCTTCGCTTCCCGGCTCCGATCCACAGCACCGCCGCGAGCACGTCGGGTGCCGGTGCGGCAGGCGAGATCCGAGGACACCCCTTCCCCGCGCCCCTCCCGAATGGCCGCCACCGGCCGCAGATAGAGATAGGCACAGGCGGGGCGTGCAGATCCAGATCCGGTGGGCGGGCGTGGACGAGATCGCCCCCACCGCCATGGCGGGCGCGGTGTCGGCGCTCTTCCTGCTGGACATCAAGGGCCGCGTCCTCGTCTGGCGCGACTACCGCGGCGACGTCTCCGCGCTCCAGGCCGAGCGCTTCTTCACCATGCTCCTCGACAAGGAGGTAAGTGGCCGATCAGGCCCTCGAGCCTCGCTTGCTGTCTGCTCCTGAGATCTGTGCGGCCCTGGTGCTGAGTTCCTGTGGAATGGCTAGGGCGACGCGGAAGTGCACTCGCCGGTGGTCTACGACGACGCTGGCGTCACGTACATGTTCATCCAGCACAACAACGTCTTCCTCCTCACCGCAGCCCGCCAGAACTGCAACGCGGCCAGCATCCTCCTCTTCCTTCATCGCGTCGTAGATGTACGTACCCTCGCCTCCCTGTTTGCGGAGAAATGTTGATGTCCATGTCATTACCACAACTTGTGGGTGAGTGCAGGTGTTCAAGCACTACTTTGAGGAGTTGGAGGAGGAATCGCTCAGAGATAACTTTGTCGTTGTGGTAAGCAAATGTTCAAGCACTACTTTTGTTTGACATTAGATTGTTGGGAGTTGATACGATGGAGTGCCCATTTTGTGTGTACAGTATGAGTTGCTTGATGAAATGATGGATTTTGGATACCCACAATACACGGAGGCGAAGATCTTGAGTGAGTTCATCAAGACGGATGCGTACAGGATGGAGGTCTCACAGAGGCCACCCATGGCTGTGACAAACGCTGTGTCATGGAGGAGTGAGGGGATCCGGTACAAGAAGAATGAAGTATGTTGATTTACTATTTACTGTCTCTTTTAATCTAGGCAGACTGTTTGGTGATGGTACTCTGACAAATCACCACACTTTGTTTTTGCAGGTCTTCTTGGATGTAGTGGAGAGCGTTAACATTCTAGTTAACAGCAATGGGCAGATTGTAAGATCAGATGTCGTTGGGGCACTGAAGATGAGAACATATTTGAGGTGAGTTTGCAATGCCATTTGCGGAACTAGTTTTGTGAGACCATATTGCCAAACATGAAAGACTAAAAGCCGGTTATCATGTGATCTCACAACCAAACAAAGTGCGCAGCTCATTAATTCAGACAAGCGACCAGTTCATTGATAATATCAAAATGTTCATAGAAAACTTGCTGATTGGGTTGTTATGAGCAAATTCACTCCTCAGATCGCCGGTTATTATGCTGGATAGGGATAACAACCTGGCTTTTATTGCTACATGTCCCTCTTTGTTATGATTTAGAGATTAGTGATTGATAGATGTGAAAATTATAAATTGAAGGCAGAGGATGTTATATGTCCAGTGTTACTAGATCTGATTCCAGTTAATTTTTTTTGCTAGCTAATATACCCCATCTTTGTTCAGGGTATTTATTATTATGTATACCTCTCCATGGTTCTTTAGTTTTTTATGGGACCTGCTTATAACTTTTAAAATGCACTAATTGCTTCATTTTTTTTGTTCCTTTGCTTTTGAAAGCTTGCATGAATTCTTAGCCTTGAAGACTCTTAATCTTTATTTTCATTACAAGTTATAGATGATTTTCTTCTGCTTGGGTGAGTTGTATGTATTGTAACCTTTTAAGTATCGGTTAAGTCATAGAGAGCACAATGAATATCTTTGGCTTGCCCAATTATGCGACTGCATCATAGAGATGTAATTTTGTAGTGTTTAACATTTCGTATGGCGTTCACTGCCATGGCTATTGTTTATGTCAACTTAAATGTTTATTTACGCAGAAAAAGTGCTGTTATCTTAGAGATATATATTTGATCTAAGTAGGAGCTATAAATTACTTCCTGTAAATACTTGTATGGAGAACTGGGATCTTATAAATATTAAATAATCATAAAGCAAGTTAACCAAGGTTGAAATCTCTATCAATAATTGTTATCAATCAATAGAAACTTCAAAAGGAAGGGTTAGATGTGGTTTACAAGGATGTGAATATACTACAGAGGAAGTTGATTAGTTGTGGGGTTAGGTTAGTTATGTACTTTGTATTCCAGTATTCAGATAGAGAGATGTTTACTTGTCAAACTGCAAAGTGAGATAAATTTGAAAGGCACACGGTTTGTTTATGCTCGTAATGTTTGTAGTGCATCAGATTCTTATTCGTATGGTGTTTAGTAAATGGATACTGGTTGTGTTTTCTTTAACTGTTGAGAATATCTGGAGACTCGTGGCCCACTTTAAAAATAAGATGTATGCTACATGAATCTTTTGCTGATTTTCAGAATATGTTGTATTCTGTTTCATAATATTAAAACTCAACCTGTCAACCAGGGCTTTGAACTAAACATTTTATGCTGTCACACTTGATATGTTTGCCATCAATGTTCTCCTTGCATTCAGATATACACATCTGTAACCCTAACAGTGAAATATTTTGAAACAGTGGAATGCCGGAGTGCAAACTCGGCTTGAATGATAGGGTTCTTTTGGAGGCTCAAGGCCGAGCAACTAAAGGAAAAGCAATAGACCTTGATGATATCAAATTTCATCAGTGAGTAAACAGTATTGCTCTTTTGTTTACCAAACCTCTGTTGCGTCACTATTTGAGCATGACCATTGTCCCTTTTCTTTTAAGGTGTGTACGGTTGGCTAGATTTGAGAATGACAGAACTATATCATTCATACCTCCTGATGGATCTTTTGATCTAATGACGTACAGGCTTAGCACTCAGGTTCTCTTCTTGATCAACTGTGCGATGCTTTAGACATGAAATGCCTTCATTTGGTTGTTTTCACATGCTTATCATCATTTGATATCCTTTAGGTGAAACCTCTTATCTGGGTGGAAGCACAAATCGAGAAGCACTCTAGAAGCCGTATAGAATTCATGGTGAAGGCAAGGAGTCAGTTCAAGGAAAGGAGGTGAGTGCTTTTTGCAAAAAGCAAGATTTGCATGTGTTACAGAAATGGGCTTTTTCAAGAATGTCTCTCTTTTTTTTTTTGCATTTGCAGCACAGCAACAAATGTTGAAATTGAAGTGCCTGTTCCTTCAGATGCCACAAACCCAAATATAAGAACTTCAATGGGTTCTGCTGCATACGCCCCTGAGAGAGATGCTATGGTCTGGAAAGTAAAATCATTTCCTGGTGGCAAGGTAACTACCATCCACAATTTGATTTTTTGGTTTCTGTTGATTGCTACTTCGAGATGTGTGCTAATATACTGAAACAATTCCTCTAGGAATACATGTGCAGAGCAGAATTTAGTCTTCCTAGCATAACAGCCGAGGAAGGGGCCCCAGAAAAGAAGGCGCCGATACGAGTGAAATTTGAGATACCATATTTCACCGTATCAGGCATTCAGGTAATACATTTGCCGTTTGCAGACACATGTCAATGATTCTAATATTCTATCTATGGTATTTTCTCTGGCGCCGTCAGTTCGCTTTACTGTATATTGTGTGTATATTGTGCAGGTTCGGTATCTGAAGATTATTGAAAAGAGTGGTTACCAGGCACTTCCCTGGGTTAGATACATCACAACGGCTGGTGAATATGAGCTGAGACTTATATGAGTTCTCTCTTTTCCTGCTGCGGGAAGACTTTGATGAAGCCGTGAGACTCTGAAGACACAAATTTGCCTGATATGCAGCAAAGGGTTGGCGTTTCGATGTTAGCATATGGAACTTTTCTGAAAAGCTCTGCCATACAAGGTTTTTCTCCCTGTGTCTTGTTGTTCATCTTGTTAGGCTCACCTTACCATGGTTACTGTAAGTTACCCATCAAGTATAGTGTTGGAAAAAGGAATCTTTCACTTTTTAATTCACTTGTATCATTATTGATTTATTTTTGTGGGTACCAAACTTGGAATTGTTTCCTTTTGTTTTACACGGAAAACTTGAGCTGATTTGAGTTCGACGAAACCTGTTGTCATAAATGCGTGGTAATTCTGAACTGCAGGTTGAAACTATGTTGCTCGTCTACTCTTGTAGCCATGGAAAAGAAAGGAAACCTACTATAACTTTTTAAGACTTAATTAGTTTCAATGTTTTTTTTAATTACTTTGAGATGTTTTACCATGTTGGCTTTGTTGGTACATAGGGGCTATGCCAAATCCTTACTGCTCCATTTGTTGCATGTACCCAAAAAATGTCAGTATGCCATGACATCAGAGTTAAGATGCTTCATCTGAGGAAAATGGAACATGCATTTTCGTATTGTAAATCCATCTCATCTATGTTGGCCTGTCGCCGTCCCTCTTCAAGATTCAAAGAATTTCCCATGCTGAGCTTATTGTTTGTTAGGTATTTTAAAATATTTTGGGTATTGAGGTACTCTTAAAAACCGTGTTAGTGGTGGGTCAAGGACAACGAGTGTTTTCTGAAGTCTACTGGAATGTCTATCGTGTTAAATTTTCTGTAGGAAGACTCAGTGCAGAGTGAGGATTCCTGTAGCAAGACTGGGATAGCGAGGAAACGCTGCAAAACATCCTCTTGCATATTAACTCTGAAACCTTCGAATTGGCCGCCCCCTTCCTTTCCTGGCATATTTCCTCTGCATGGACTGCATCCTTTGAATTGGCCGGTCCCCTCCACCCCTCCTTTGCTGGGCCCGGATTTCATCATATCCCTCCCTGTTCGATTTCATCTGGGCCCTTTCGCGGGGAGTTCCAGGCGAGCAAGCGAACGGTGCATGAGTGGAAGCACGCAGCCATGGCCTTGAGCACCAGGCCCTGGCAGGTCGCCGGCATGACGGCGTATCTGGTTGATCAACACGCACAACCAGATCTCTCTTCTGCCGTGGGCGCCGTCGTGCCCTGACGTGTTGGCTGCGAGAGCAGCGAGCTGGCAAAAATATCCCTGACACCTTCCAATCCATTCCACGGCACGGCTGAGAGTGCTGGAACACGGCGATCGACCGGCTTCCCGTGGGGCGTGGGCATCAGCGCTCTGTCGGAGCTGCAGCACCCACCTCGACGTCTCTCGCACAGCACCCTGTCGCGCCCGCGCCACCGCCCACCGCTAGACGGCAAGAGGTTGGGACGACGCTCGCGGAGCGGAGATTCTTGCAGCTTTCATTCCCAGCGGGGCGTTCTCCAGTCTCCTGCAGCTGCGACTGCGAGCGTTGCACATGTACGTACTCGAGGTACCCGCACTGGGAGGCAGCCGGCGAGCTTCGCTGCCCAGCCTGCATCGGCTTCCCGAGGTGAAGGATCGTGTGGCGGGGTGACCTGCCGTTCCTGTCGTTGCGCCGCCTGCCAGCCCGCCCGCACGCCGGCGTCCAGTCCCTGGTTGCTCGTCAGCTCGTGACGGCCCCGGTGGCGTCCCGAACGCGCGGCGCGTTCCCGAACATGACGCGCGTGCACCTTGTGAACTTGCCGGAGCTTGGTCGCCGAGTGCGCGCGCGTGTCGTTGCCGTTGCCGGCGCCTGCGGTTTTGGAGGTGCCCGAAGCTGAGTGAGCAGCCTTCCTGTCGCCGGAGGTGGTGCATGGTGATTGGTGAGGTGCGCCGCCGAGTGGTGGGCAGGGGCAGGGCTGGACCTGGACGGACGATGCCGCCAAAACAAGTTTCAAATCCGAAAATCTTTTTGGGGTTGGATTATTCAGTGGGACGTGAGTGACACGGATTCAGAAAAATGCAACTTGCTTCTTAATTTAGAGTAAGTACATAAACCTTCCCAGTCGGTTACCCTCTCCATGCATGCTTAGAAGATGATCCGATCTGAACTACTACACAATTGTGTTTCTTTACTCCCAAAGACACACCTATATATATGTTAGTAAACATAAACCTATGACAAACGCACTGCACCTCCACTCCCCATGGCAAATGTACAACAGAGCAATGTACGTACACTAGCTGATACGTATACTTAGTAGGTCTATGGTTGTTCCTTGATGGTCGATGCCAGGTCGAGGCAGTTGCTGACGAGACGGGTGATGTGGCGCTGCGCCCCTGGTATGGGCGACTGCAGCTCCGGCCGCTCTTCGAAGATGTCCTCGCAGTCGGTGGAGAAGGTGCCCGCCGCCGACAGCTCCGACATGAGGTCGTCGTTGCTGCCGCCGCTCTTGAGCGTCTCCCGCGAGCTGTTGAGCGAGTCCACCAGCGACGTGTAGCTCTCCTTGCACGACTCCAGCGACGACGCCATCCCTTCGCCCTCCGCGCCGCCGCCGGCCTTGAGCGCCGCGTCCAGCTTCATCGCCGCCATCCCCGCCTTCACCGCCGTGATCCGCAGGGACGTGTCCAGCAGATGATCCGGCGTCGTCACCCCGGGCAGCGTCGCCATCGTCGTGCACAGCGTCTTGTAGTGCATCTACACGCGTGCGCCATCATGCATATACATGCAACATGTGTAAGCAACAATCTGCGAAGAGGATCAGAAATAACCGCGCAACAGCACTGTATATACTTGGTCTCTATACGCCAAAAAGTTTAATTTCGTGTCGTGTATATATATGTGCGCTACCTGTTGGCATAGCGCCATGAGTTCATCGCGGCCGGCGGTGGCGAACAGGCGGCGGCCGTCGGAGATGGGGGCTGGGGCGGCGGCGTTGACGATGGGGTGGACCACGCGGGCATCAACAGACTTCAACGACACCGCCAAGGCGGTGACGAGGATCAGAGCGGAGAGGTATCTGAACATTGTTTGGTTCTTCGGAATAGGAGATGAGGAATGGACTTGAGCAAAACAAGAGAGGCGAGAGCGTGAAAGAGAGGCTATAAACGGAAGTCGTTCGTGTCCGGAAGAATATGGTACTGGTATTGACTGCAAGTGAAAATTGGCCGTAAATTTTTTCGGTTTACTCTGGTTGGCTAGCCTTCATTGTAGGCCGCTCCGCCCTTACAATTGGTTCCGTAATTTTGTTGTTTGACTTTGACACGAATGGAGCACATGAAGAAACTTTTGGAAATGCATATATGTACGGCATTCCCTGTCCAATCGAAATCTAATATTGTTGTGCGAATCCACCAAGTAGCACTTTGCATCTCTTCATGACTTCATCTTCAAAGATCTGTACTGCACGCTAACTGAAATAAAAGCACTCTCTCCATTTTCCTCTTTTCTTTTAGAGTTCCATGAAACATTCTTCGGTCCATATGCATTGCAACAGGGCAAGACTTTACAGTCCTATCCATTTTCTGGCTCAAAAAAAAATCTAAAAGGGTATACCCTTCGTCCCATTCATACCCAGAAGTGAACTCTTTGTGACACTGAGGGAGTAGCAGTGCATTCTTTATTTTCTCAGTAAAAAGTGTTACATTCCATGCATTTTAGCCGATGATTATGCATGTCTGCACTAGAAGAAACTTCATGACTATCCAATCAAGGGTATACATCTGTAGGTTAATTCTATTGATTCATTGGCCAGTTCCTGTACTTCAAGTTCAAAGCATCTTTAATTTATGATATCATCAGAATTACTTAATGCAGCTGCAAGATTCTGCCACTAACTAGGGAGCCGGAACATACATCAACACCGATAAAATACAGCACACAAAATCAAAGTCGTCTCAATACATAAATAGTGTTGAAACGGAATCTTGCATCTTGGTAGGTCAGAGCAAGGACACCATCGAATCTGGAGTACAATAACCTGCAGGACGTAACGATGACGCATCTAGGAGCAGGGGAGCTCCGCAGCTGGCCACCGAATCGCCACGTTCAGCTCTTGGGGTCACCGGTATGATGGAGTTGAAGGCCAGGGCCATCCTTATCAGGTCCGTAGGGCGTAGGCCAGCGGCAAGTACGAACCAATTGGATTCGATCGAGACAATGTTTGACATTTTTGGCAGGAGCAAGTTGGCATCTCATCCAGAGAGAAAACTTGGTACTACAGGACATGCGACCAGAAAATATGAGGCCCGAACCAATAATTTCAGTCTGAACTAGTGAAAGAAATCTTGAAAAGAATTTGACTCGGGCCTTGTTTAGTCCCAAATTTTACCTTCAAATTCCACTATGCAAAAAGAAGATTTCCATCACATCAAAATGTCGGCATATGCACGAAGTACTAAATGTAGATAAAATCAAAAACTAATTGTACAGTTTTGTTATACTTTGCGAGGCGAAATGAAGAAAATCGCTAGCTTAGTGAAAGCAAGTAGTACGGAGGTAGAACATGGAAGCGCATTTGGTCGTCTACCTGGCTGTTAGTCCACAACAAGCAGAATGAAATCTTTTTTGCAGAACATACTGCCCTAGTTGCAAGGCCCGTTGAACATGCAAGCATCCGTGCCCGTAGAACATGGATATACATGCCTCAGTCACTACCGAAATCGCAGGCACAAAACCATATAGCCATGTCTGCCAGTCAATATTTATCTTAGTGGTACAAAACTTCAAATCCTTCGTAGGTTTCGTCAATATACGTAGGGCCAAATTGGGAGTCAAATTTTGGCAGAGTGTGTGCGCTACTGTAGCATTTCGTTGGTATGTTTGAAAAATTATTCAAAAATTAATTAATTAGGGTTAAAATGTTCGTCTCGTAGAGTACAACAAAACTGTGCGATTAGTTTTTGATTTCATCTACATTTACTCCATGCATGTGCCGATATTTTGATGTGGGGGTGGAATTTGGGATCTAAACAAGGCCCAGCCCCTGTTTAGATCCCTCAAAAACTCAAACTTTCCATCACATCCACATCACATCACCATCACATCGAAACATTAAATATAGCGAACGACGCATGCATGAAATACTAAACGTGGATAAATAAAAAAAACTAATTACATAGTTTTGATGTACACGACGGGATGAATCTTTTGAGCCTAGTTAGGTCATAGTAGGATAATGTTTACCACAAACAAACGAAAAATATATTACGCTACAGTGTCTGATGTGACTTTTTTACCAAACTTTCGCCCCCTCTTTTTAGAACTAAACACAGCCCGTCTTGGTAGATCATGACAAGTCGCTTTCTTCTTCCCGCACACAGTTTCTTAACAGATCAATCCATGTTCACACCTGCTACCTAATGTCCAATATCGTCTCTGCATGCGTCTCCGTACATCACTATATTCTCCTGTGAACAGCAAACGTGGATAGTTCAGAGACTAGTTTGATTGGTCGAATTCACAGAAAACTGAATGAATTGTTACTGGACCATAATACATATCATGCCATGGTTACACTAAATTATTCAGGATGATAAGGTACGGTTGACGGTGGCATATGGTTAATATTACCATTCTGAAATGAATGAAATCGGTCTATAACATCCATACATGCATATATGGTATATATGTGGGCTTGTACCGAATGTCATTTTGGTTCCTTTTGTGTGCAGTATCGATCAGAATCCAAATCTGAATATGTCAAGCACACATTACTTATTCTGATACCACTTCCCCGTAGCAGAAAGCCAAGGAGATTAATTATGGGAGATCTCAAAGTCAGACGGAGAATCCTCCATCTTCTGATGAAAGCCCGCAGTCCGTGGGGCTGGCACAGCCGCACAGGTATTACTTTAGGCTGCTGTTCGCACCTAAAATTGGCAGCTGCCCATCAGGCCGAGTGCAACCGGTCAGACCGGTTTCAGGAAGCGGTCAGACCGGTTTCCCTGTAGCCGATCTGGCAACAGCCAAACCGGTCACCGGTTTTACTCCGAGTTGGAGTAGAATTAGGAGTCCTAGTTGGTTCCAAATTGTAAAAGGATTCCTTGCGGGGCAAGACCTCCCCACCCTATAAATATAAAGGCCCGTGGCCGGTTGAGGATCATCATCCAATCGATCAATACTATCTTTCTACTTTTTATCTCCAAACCCTAGCTTTTCCAACCCCTTTGCTTTCCTTGTTTGTCTCTACGGCGTTCAAGGAGGTTCTGAGTGGCCTGACCGATCTCAGAGCAACCCTAGGCGCGCCATCTCCGACGGGGTCCCTCCCGAGGTGGTGATTCTAGGTTCATCCCGAAGCTCCCGAGGGAAACCGGTCTGACCGGATCCCTAAACCGGTCTGACCGGTTTGTGTGGTGCTGAGGCGAGTTCATCGTTTCTTCGTTTGCGGGATACGGCGCTCGTGTGTGTTGACCAGAAAAAGCGTCAACATACTTTTGGCGACTCCGCTGGGGACATAGAAGATCTGGTTTTCAAAAACCGTTCGATCTAAGCTCCAGACAAGATGGGATCTCGATGTGATCTTGATATGGATAACATCATTACGGCTTCATTGGAAGATCTTACTCCGGAGGAGCAGAAGAAATTTGAGGCGCTACAAGAATTCATGAAGACACAATTTTTGACTGGCGTCAAGAAAGATCGTCATGGCAAGGTGGCAAGATTGAAAGAATTTGAGCTACCGGCGATCAAGTTAAACGACAATCAAGTTGAGGTAATACCCACTGTAAGTAAATCACAGAACACTTCTTCTACTACTGTTCCTAAAAATAGTGTAGAAAGTGATGAATTGCTTGCCTCATATATTGCTCGTTTAGAACGTTTAGAGGATCTTGAGAAAGATAGGACCACTACTTGCTTTAACAATAATGAAACTAGTAGTAGTGTTCCTAAAATTAATACTAGTGGGGGAGTTTTTCCTAGCTTGTCACCCATACCTAATGTTAATACTGAAAAATACATGTATGGTATGCCACATGAGTTTGCCATTGGTCAATCCCTACCGTTCCAACCGACCGGGCCGAACACGGCCAAACCGGTCAGACCGGATCAGGGAACCGGTCAGACCGGTCTGACCAATGCGCTTGAATTAGTGCATGAACAACCTTTGCCACTTTCTGTTTTGTCTGATCCAATGGTTTATGCTCACACTAATACTTTGGGTACTGCTAAGCCTCAATTTAGTACAACAATTAACACATCTTCTCAAAGAAACGTTATACCTGATGATGTGTTTGAAAGTTATAGGCTAGCTCAAGCTAAGATTGCTCCCTACTTAAATAAGATGAATTTGGAGAATGTGCAACCACAACAGCCAAATAATCCTAACTGGGCTGAATTTAACAAATTTAGAGAAGATTTGGCTAATGTGGTAAAAACTAAACTTGGTGTCGATATTGGTAACACAAATTTGTATCAAAAACCATATGATGCTGAGTTTGATAATTTTCCTCTTCCACGTGGTTGGCGTATGCCTGATTTGATTAAATTTAGTGGAGATGATGACCGAACCACGTGGGAACATATTAGTCAATACATAGCTCAACTAGGAGAAGCGGGTGCTTATAATGCTCTTAAAGTGCGTTTATTTTCTTTATCATTGACTGTCACCGCTTTTGCTTGGTTTTCTTCACTTACTCCCGGTTCTATTATATCTTGGTATATGTTAGAGCGTAAATTTCATGATCACTTTTATAGTGGGAGTTTGCAATTGAAATTGGCAGATTTGACATCGGTTAGGCAAAGTAGGGATGAAATTGTTTCTGCTTACATTAAGAGATTTAAAGAAACTAAAAACCGTTGTTTCAATTTGTCAATCACTGATATGGACCTTGCTGATATTTGCTTAAAAGGTTTAAGGTCGTCCATAAGAGATAGAATAGAGGGTTCTGATTTTCTTTCGGTTGCACAAGTTCAAATTAGAGCTTTAATTGTTGAAAACCGAATGAATAAAGAAAAAGAAAGAGATACTTCTAGATCACGTCGTTCCAATGTTCATATAATTGATTATGAGTCTGATGATTCGAGTGATAGTGATAAAGAAGTACTTGCTGCTGAATTTGTGTGGCCCTCTAAAGAAAAAACTTACTCTTGTACATCACTTAAGCCGGTTAGCAAAGGTCGGCAAGAAGAAGTTAAGTTTACATTTGATGTTTCCAAGTGTGATCGTATCTTTGATGAATTGCTTAAATCTGAAAATATCAAATTATCTCATAAATTGCCTCCACTTGAAGAATTGAAAAGGCGTGCATATTGCAAGTTTCATAATACTTATTCTCATGCCACTAATGATTGCAATGTGTTTCGTCGACAGGTTCAATCGGCCATAAATGAAGGTCGTTTGACATTTCATGAGATGCAAGTGGACAAAACTCCTTTCCCTGTCAATACTATGGATTTACAACAGCCTAAGGTCTTGGTTCGGCCGCATCAAGCCGAAGCAACCAAGGGAAAGAATGTTGTGATTGGTGAAGTAAAATCTGATTTGAGGGGAAAAGAGTTGATTCGAGAAGTTGCATGTGAGACAACTCCAGATGGCAGGGAGACTTTCAAGGTTACTGTAAGAGCCTCTGAACATGGGGGGCAAGGGTCAACCGTTTCCACCGAGCAAAGACCGTTTGAGCCTGTACAGGACAAACCGGTCAGACCGGTTAGGGAAAGCGGTCAGACCGGTTTCCCCCAGGGTCGTCCAAAGATGATTAAACCAAGCCGTCCGGAGATTGGAAACTGGAAGCTCAATGTTGCAAAGAATCAGGGGAGTACTCTTATGTGACGAACCGGATTCTCACCGACGAGAACCCGACTCCCTGTACCCTTGAGATAGTCCCAGGAATAGCAGCTATCTCGTACAGAACTCATCTCAGTCGAATATCACATCCATACAACGATAAAAGATTCATTACATGACTCATATAAAGACAAAGCGCCTGGTACAAGCCCTCTGGGCTAAAACGACAATAAGAAACATCTGCGCAGCGGTAGCTAGAACAACTGGGACCACTCCTCCACAGGCATCCTTGAGCGTAGCGCACACCCTTCAATCGTACCACCCGTCCTGGTTGAACTCGCGGTCGGGGTCTTCACCTGAGAACCCAAAGTCTGTCCCCAAGGAAATGGGACAGGTCCACGTCACCAACCATAATATGATGCAAGCTTTAAAGGTGGCCTATTCTAAGGATATAGAAGTAACAAGGTTTAAGCCAGGGTTTTCTTATGCAAGCAGCAGCAATAACCCAATTTCAGCTCAACACCAACTCCTGCTCACACACACATCCATCCGCTCCCCAAAACCAACCATCATCCTCACATATTCCCATCGGGCTCGTCCTGCCACGGCAGGTTCCCGCAAATCATTATCCACCAACACCTTTCACTCACTAGTCGACTCGGTGAGCTCCCTCCCCACCTCGTCTCAACAGCCTCAGCTGGACCAATCTCTCAAAACCCAATTCAAGGATGAGGTAAGAAAGGAGATTCCCATGCTAGCCGGGGCTTCTCAGAAATGGGTCGTCCGTAACCGTGGACACGGCTATACGTATAGTTTACACTCTGCAGAGGTGGCACTCCAGGAATCCATCCGGGCTGCAAGGCTAGTCCGCAACCAACCTGAGACACAGCCCACAGCAAAGACCCTAAACAGTAGCGGCGCCAATCCTGTCTCCCTGGGCTCGGGAAACATCCGATCTAACATCTGCCCCAGGGTCGTGAAACCTTCCCACCGGGGCCAGTCGGGGGCCGTGGTAAATCAGGGAGATTACGCCGCAACGAATCCCCCCTACACATATCAAACTCGATTCTCCTACAGTCTCGGCGCCGCACTAGAGTAGGCTTGCTGGAACCCTCCCCATACTGGGTAGATGGTGAGCACGGTAATTCCCAAGTCCAAAGTGGGGGCACGACTCGGTCCTTAATTGTTCGGTAAAGCGAGTATCTGCATCACGAGCGATCCGCCGCAACGGTCCGCAATCGGCACCCATAACAGGTATTGCCGCCCAAACTCCTCAGGTACTCACCGAGTACCAACCCCAAGTAACCAGTAACCATGTACCCGCAACAGGTACCCCATAGGGACTGCCCGAGTGCAGCCCCTCAGCACCTCGATCAACGATCGAGTTGTTATTTACTCGCTTACACCGCCTAGCTGCACTACTCCTCCCAAACCACCCACAACTCACGCCAAGAGGATCAATCACACCCATCCCAACACATGCATAGCATAGCATATTTCATAGAGTGAGTAGTAGGTAGCAAGGTAATAGGATAATAACAAAGGCAGTGCAGGTTTATCATGCGAGTAAAGTAAAGCGCTAGCATACTAGTTTGCATGTCTAATAGGTATTTCAGAGATGGTCGGGCGTGAACCTGGGCAAAGGTCTTCGTCCTCGTCAAAGCAGTTGTTGCAGTAGTCCGGCTCCTCCTGACTCTCCGGAGCTCCTAGGGGCGCGGAAAGAAAATAAGACGCGGCTACTAGCAAAGAAACACTAAGACAGCGATGAAAGAAGACCCAAATAACACCAAACTCTACACTATCGCGTAGATCATGATTTTAGAAAAATATAGAAACTGGTTTCATATTTTTCTGAGCTACGGTTGATTTATTATTAATTTTCGAAGTTTAAATCATTTTCTGAAAATATTAAATAATTTCCGAAAAAGAAAACAGACAGAAATTAGCCTGCTGACGTCAGCATGACGTCATGCTGACGTCAGCAGTGGGGTCCGCCTAGGATGACGTCAGCAGTGGGCCCTGCTGACGTCAGCGTTGACCGGTCAACGGTCAACGGGGTCAACGGTCAACGGTCAGCGGGTCAACTCTGGTCAGTGGGCCCCATGTGTCGGTGACTCACAGAGTATGACAGGTGGGTCCCATACGTCAGCGCTGTTAAAAGAAAAAGAAAAAGAGTAAACGATGGCTGGGCTGGAATTGGGCCGAAAGCGAATGGGCCGGAAGAGTTTAGGGGTGTAAACCAGACTTAAACGCGAACAATCGGCCCACGAAGGGGCGGCTGCTGGATCTGGCTTGGTGGACAGAGTCCACGGTGCACCGTGAGAGTGGTCCACGAGAGCCGGGTGCACGGGATCTAGGTGTGGCCGAACTGGGATCTTCTGTGGGGCGCGTGTGTGACTTGGTGTGGCCTTGCGTGTGGCACGGCCACGGCGCGACGCGACGCGCGCGCGGCGCGCTCCAGAACGCGCCGGCGGCGAAGCTCGACGGCGGATCCGGCCGGGGATGGCTTGGCTGGGCTCAAGAATGGTCGGGACAGCTTCACTAGGGTTAGGCGAACACGCTCGAGGGGAAAAAGGCCAGGATTGGGTTCGGTTTGGGCCTTCCCGTCGCGAGCAGTGGCGGCTCGGCCATGAACGCCGGCGAGCACATCGGCGACACGGGATTTGGGGGTTCAACAGCGCGTGGAAAGGGTTAAACGAGTGCGCGTGCGGCTCCAGCAGCTGCTGGGACGCACCTGGGTGCACACGCGCAGGCTCGTGGTAGCCCACGGCCGCGCGTGGCCTCGGCGTTCGCGCGCGGGGCGAGCGGAGCTCGGCCGCGGCGGCCTCGGCTGCGGGGAACAAGCGACGGCGGTTTGCAAGGGTTTAGCGGCTCGGGAACCTGCACAAGAGACTGCACAGCACGAAGGCTGGCACACAGAAGGCTTGGCTTGGCACGGCGAGCACGCGCGGCGGCGCTCCGCCGGAAACAGAGAAGAAACAAGGGGGTCGACGACGACAGCTCACCACGGGCCTTGTAGACGTACGCTGCAGCTCGGGGAAGACTCATCGTGGCTCGGCGATGCTCGTGCGCGCCCTCTAGTCCCTGGTCCGGCTCCCTTTCGACAGCTCCACGAGCGGCGGCGATGGCTTCGGCGGCGGCGCTGCGGGGAAGAGGCCTCGGCTTCTCTTCTCTCCCTCTTCTCCTCCTCGGACCCTCCCCTGGTTCTCCTCCTCCCTCTCCCCCACTCGAATTGGATCTAGGAAACCCCAAAGGGGCGGCGCGGCTTGGGGAAGAAGACGGCCGGCGGCGGGTTAAATAGGCGCTAGGGCTAGGGTTTTGCTGGGCACGGACGGCGAGATAGGGGTGCTCGAGCGGCTGCGGACACGCGGCGCAATCGCGTCGGGCCGCACGGAGCTCGGGCAGTTGGGTCACGGGCGGCGCGCGGAAGAGAGAGAGCGGCGGCGTCGCGAGGAAGGAGATGACGCGGGGGAGAAGGTACAGCTGACAGGTGGGGCCCGGTGGTCAGTGAGAGAGAGGCGGCGACGCGGCGGGGACGCGGCGGGGAAAGAAGATGGGCCGCGCTGGGCCGAAAGGCCGAGCAGGCCGGCTGGGTTGCTGGCTCGGGAAAAAGAGTTGAAGGTGGAAAGATGGACTTGAGCTTCGGGAAATTCGGCCCACGAACAGGAATAGGTTTGGAAATTAGTTTAGTCAATTAGAGTTTGAATTCAAATCTAGAACTTGAATTCAAACCAACCAAAAATCCAAATAAATCCAAATAAATCCAAATCACACTAATTCATCCTTAACACTTCAAATTGATTTTAAATTTGAATTAAAATTGCCTAAGAATTTAGGGAGCAAAAAGAAGACACTCTTATATGTTTGTTTGCATGCACACAAATCCACCAAAAATTTTTAAATTCGAATTTTTGCACTCAACACAACCTATAGGAATTTTAGGGTTGTTACAGTCTCCCCCCCTCACAAGAATCTCGTCCTCGAGATTTGTGATTACCTATGGTTTAAACAAGTGGGGGTATTTCTCCTTCAGCACTGACTCCTTCTCCCAAGTGGCTTCCTTTTCTGAGTGATTGCTCCACTGTACTTTGCAAAATGGAATAGCTGTGCTTCTGGTCTCTTTGACTGCTCCGTCTAGTATCTTCTCCGGGTACTCCAGGTACTCCAAGGTGTCTTGTAGGTCTAGTGCTTCTGTTTTGATCTCATGTTCTGGTACTCTCAGACACTTCCTCAGCTGAGACACATGGAACACTGGGTGTACTCCCGCTAGTTCCTCTGGTAGGTCTAGCTTGTAGGCTAGCTTTCCCACTCTCTCCAGTATCTGGTATGGTCCAACAAAACGGGGTGCTAGCTTCCCTTTCACTTGGAATCTCTTATGCCCTCTGAGGGGTGACACTTTCAGGTAGACGAAGTCTCCTACTTCGAACTCCAGATCTCGTCTCCTTTTATCTGCATAGCTCTTTTGTCGGCTCTGAGCTGCCTTCAGGTGCTCTCGGATCTTGGCCACATTTTCTTCTGCCTCTACAATCATGTCAGGTCCAAAGAATGTTCGTTCTCCCACCTCTGACCACATTAGAGGTGTTCTGCACTTTCTGCCATAAAGTGCCTCAAAGGGTGACATCTGTAGGCTGGCCTGGTAGCTGTTGTTATAGGAGAATTCTGCGTAAGATAGACTCTTTTCCCAGTCTGTGCTGTAAGCTAGAACACAAGCCCTTAACAAATCTTCGAGAACTTGGTTCACTCTTTCAGTCTGCCCATCTGTCTGAGGGTGGTAAGCCGTGCTATACTCCAAGGTTGTTCCGATGGCTTGATGTAGGCTTTGCCAGAATTGAGCTGTGAATTGGGGTCCTCTGTCTGACACAATACTTTTTGGTGCCCCATGCAGCTTGAGAATATTGTCTATGTACAGCTCTGCTAGTTTGCTTACTGAGTGTGCGCTTTTGACTGGTATGAAGTGAGCTACCTTTGTCAGTCGGTCAACTACGACCCAAATGGCATCATTTCCTTTCTGAGTGCGAGGTAGGCCAACTACGAAGTCCATGCTGATATCTTCCCACTTCCACATTGGAATTTCCAGTGGTTTCAGCAGTCCTGCTGGTCTTTGATGTTCTGCTTTGATTCTTCGACAAGAGTCGCACTTGGCTACATACTCTGCTATGCCCTCTCTCATTTTCTTCCACCAGAACTTATCCTTCAGATCCTGATACATCTTAGTGCATCCTGGGTGTATCGAGTACTTGGACTCGTGAGCTTCTGTGAGAATTGTCCTCCTGATTTCCTCGTCCTGTGGTACACAGATACGGTCTTTCAGCCATACTGTCCCTGCTTCATCTATCCGGAAGTCAGGTGCTACTCCTCGTTGGATATCCTCTTTCACTTCTTGGATTTCTGGACACTTTCCTTGTGCTTCTTTGATTCGGTCTTCTAGGTTATACTTCACTCTCATTTCCTGGGGTTTTCCTTCTTCTACAAGCTCGAGCTTCAGCATGTACAACTCTTTTGCTAGTTCTGGCTGACTTTCTTCTATCATCAAGTTGTTGCAATAATTCTTTTGGCTCAAGGCATCTGCCACGACATTAGCTTTGCCAGGATGGTAGTGTATCTCCAAATCGTAATCTTTGATCAGTTCTAACCATCTTCTTTGCCTCATGTTCAGTTCAGATTGGGTGAAGAAATACTTCAAACTTTTGTGATCTGTGTAGATATCGCACTTGTTGCCAATCAGATAGTGCCTCCAGATCTTCAATGCATGTACCACTGCTGCCAGTTCCAAGTCGTGCGTGGGGTAGTTTTCCTCATGCTTCCTCAGTTGCCTCGATGCATAGGCAACAACCTTGCCCTCTTGCATCAGAACACATCCCAAACCTTGTCTTGAAGCATCGCAATAGACTACGAAATCTTTGCGAATATCTGGTAGGGTCAATACTGGAGTTGTAGTGAGTTTGTGCTTGAGTTCTTGGAAACTCCTTTCACATTTGTCCGTCCACTCGAATGGGACATTGTTCTTGAGTAGTTTGGTCATTGGCTTGGCAATCTTGGAGAAATTCTCAATGAATCTTCTATAGTATCCTGCCAATCCCAGAAAGCTTCGGATTTCTGTAACACTCTTCGGCTGTTTCCATTCTGCTACTGCCTCAATCTTTTCTGGGTCGACTGCTACGCCCTCAGCTGTCAACACGTGACCCAAAAAGGCTACTTTCTCCAACCAAAATTCACATTTGCTGAACTTTCCATAGAGTTGGTGCTGCCTCAGCCTCTCTAGTACAATCCTCAGATGCTTCTCATGTTCTTCGGCTGTTTCTGAGTAAACTAGTATGTCGTCAATGAACACCACCACGAACTTGTCTAGTTCCTCCATGAATACCTTGTTCATCATGTTCATGAAGTAAGCAGGTGCGTTGGTCAATCCGAAAGACACAACGGTGAACTCGTATTGCCCGTACCGAGTCACAAAAGCTGTCTTGGGAATGTCACCTTCTCTAATCTTCATCTGGTGGTATCCCGATCTCAGATCAATCTTACTGAAGTATTTGGCTTTCTTCAACTGATCTAGCAAGTCGTCAATTCGAGGTAATGGGTACTTGTTCTTGATCGTCACTGCGTTCAAGGATCGATAGTCTACGCACATGCGCATTGATCCATCTTTCTTCTTCACAAACAACACTGGCGATCCCCATGGGGATGCACTTGGTCGAATCACACCGCTTTCAAGCATCTCTTTCAGCTGCTTTTTGAGTTCTTCCAACTCTTCCACTGACATTCTGTACGGCCTCTTGGCAATAGGCCCTGTGCCTGGCTGTAGTTCGATTATGAACTCTACGTCTCGGTCCGGTGGTAGTCCTGGTAGATCCTCGGGAAACACATCAGGATATTCACACACAACAGGTACTTCTTCGATCGTCATTTTCTCGATAGAGTATACCAACTGCCTTAGAATACATGTTCTGAATCTCTTCCTTGTTTTCCTTCTTTGTGGTTCTGCTGTTACTTTGACTCCGCTAGGGTGTGTCAACTCAACTGTTCTGGGTGAGCAACTGATTATTCCTTTGTGCTCTGTAAGCCAATCCATTCCTAGTATCACGTCAATTCCATCCGATTTCAGGACTGTCAAGTTCCCTTCGAACTCCTGGCCTCCTATCATCAGTCTAACTGCGGGGCACTCTAAAGTGCACCTAAGCTCTCCTAAGGGAGAAGTAGTGACTATAGGTCTAGCTTTAGGTATTGTCGGGGGTGTCTGCTCTCTCACAAACTTTGTCGAGATATAAGATCCAGTTGCTCCAGAGTCAAACAATATCAAAGCTGGAATGCCATTTACTAAAAACTCACCGAGCACAACGTCGGGAGCGTCCTCGGCTTCTTCCTCTGTTAAGTGGTTGAGGCGTCCTCTCTGCACTGAAGTTGGCTGCCTGTCCGGGCCTCCAGGTGCCGGTGCCTTGGCTGGGGTTTGTTTGTTCTTCTTCTCTGGACAGTCAAAAGACTTGTGACCGGGCTTCCCACAAGCAAAACAGACCACTGAGGTCCCTCCACCAATTCTGGGTGTGTGGTTCGGCTTCCAGTTGGGATTTCCCTGACTTGAGTAGCTGTTGTTTCTGTTACCAAAGTTGTTGTAGTTGTTACTTCTGCTGCCAAAACTGTTGCTGTTACTGCCTCGGTTACCCTGGTAGCTGTTTCTGTTAAACCCTGAGCTTCCTTGGCTGTTGCTCTGCTGAAAGCTTCTCCTGAGCATGTTGCTCTGGCCACTCCTCGGCCTCTGACTCAGCCGGTGGTTGTGCAACTGTTCAGCCTTTCTTTTCTTCTCTCGCCAGGTATCTTCAAGTCCCACTCTTTCCTTCTCAACAGCGATAGCCCTATCAATCAGCTCTCTTAGTGACCTGTGCGAACTTGCTGCGAGTGCTGTCCTCAGACCTCTGTGTAAACCACGCTGGAACCAAAACTGCTTCTTCTTCTCAGTATTGACGTCTTCAGGAGCGTACCTTGACATCTTAGCAAAGTGTCGAGCGTACTCAGCTACAGACAAACTTCCTTGGGTCATTGTCCTGAATTCCATTGCTTTATGCACCATGACTTGTTCTGGAATGTGGTATTCTTTGAAAGCTTCACAAAACTCTAGCCAGGTGATCTGAGCTGGGTTCGCGTGAGAGTCACAGTAGCTCTCCCACCACGCTTTCGCTGCTCCTTCAAGTTGGTGCGCCGCAAGGGCCACACATTCCTCTTCAGTGTAGTCTGTCAGGTCCAGCTTCGTCTCGATGGTACGCAACCAGTCGTGTGCATCGAGTGGTTCGTCCGAGTAGTCGAAGGTGGGTGCTTTCAGCCTGATGAATCTTTCAATCTTCCTTTGTAGGTCTTCCTCACGGTGTCCCTGACGGTTCTGGTTCTGATTTCCCTGCATCTGTTGCATAGCTTGCATCATCTGTGTGTTGGCCTGTGCCATTTGTTGCATCAGCTGTGTCTGAGTAGTCATCACTTCTGCCAAGTTAGGCGGTGGCGGTGGTTGCTGGTTGTTCTGCTGGTTCTGCTGAGGTTCCACTGCTGGTTCTTCCATTTCTACTTCTTGTTCTTCTCCTGGTGCGTTGTTCTCGGGCTGGAGCACGCCTGCTGCGCGTCCACGACCTCTGCCTCTAACTGCAACTGCTGCTCTTCCACGACCTCGACCTCTGACACGTCCTCTGCCTCTAGCTGCCATTGCTGCCTCTTCTTGCTCAGCTTCCTCAAAACGTGCAAGCAGTCGGTTGGATCTTCGGATCGACATCTTGCTGTATTTTTCATGAAGCAGATTTAGTGGCGGTCGGTAAGGGTTAGGTTAGCGTAACTAGAGTAGGAGCTGCACACATGAAATAGACTCAACACTAAAGTACACTCAAGATGAACAACAATAAAACTGCAAGAACAGCCAAAAAGATCGATCATTCATTACAGCATTACACCCTAGACATGTGTACTATCCCGAGGCCAGCTCCCGGAACCTTGAGGATTAGTACATCTAAGCGAATGCTACATCGTGGCTGAGCCAAAAGGTGGTCATGATCTACTAAGTCTAAACATCAACTCATGGTGATAGATACAACTTCTCATCAGCTGCTGTCATCTGCTGAAATTGTCTACTGCATCTGTCTCTTACTGCTGAAGGTGCCTGTGAGGCGCGCTGCCAACCTCACAGCCTCAGTCTCTGTCTGCTGCTTGATCACTGCCTGTTGTCTCGGTGGTTGTCCGTGAGGCGCGCTGCCAACCTCACTATGTCCATCTCAGGTTCTGCCAACTGCTTCTCTAAGTATGCTAGTTCTTGTCTCAGTCTTGTCATCTCGGGAGTAAAAGTTCGAGCCTCAGGTGGTGATATCGGCTCAACTCGGCTTGGTGAAACTCTGTAGTTCTCTGTTCTGGGTTCAACTCTGCGTTCTTCTGGTAGTCCTTGGTTCACTGCGATCATTTCTGCTACCCTTTTCCTGTCTGATCTTACCCAACTACTAAGGGTCCTTCGAGCTTCATCCTTTGCCATAATCTGTTGAAGACTCAGGTACTTCATCAGCTGGTAGTTTCGTCCACTCTTCTCTTTGTAGCTATCCACTTCTTCTTGAAGTTCTGAGTTGAGACTGTCCAACCAGTATACTTCTTCCTTCAGACCTTCTATCTCTTCTTCCTTGGCTGCTAGTTCCTTGTCTTTTTCCGTGAGTTGATCTTCCAGGCGAACATCTCGAGCATGGTGTGTTGCTCGGATCAGTCCTGCCAACTGCCTGTTGTTGCGAGCTTCGTACTCCAAGTTCCTGACTTCCCATATTTTAGCTCTGAGTCGCTCCTCAAGTAAGGCGATCCTGTTGTCCTTCTCCATCAGCTGGATATCCTGCTTCCATACCCTCTCTTTCAGCTTGGCAACTTTCTCTTCTAGGCCAATGTTCAAGTATTCCTGCTCAATCATGCACTGAACTGAGGTCCGCAGAGTCACGTTCCTCTCTCGGTCTGCTGCGTGAGCCTGCAAGCTGACTGCGTCTCTGTCCGTCGGATCTTCAAGAGCTCTCGGTAGGTACCGGAAACGAGTGTGGCTGAGCTGACTCTGGTACACAAGTGTGGCAAGTCGGAGTATCCTCATAGCTATAGTCTGCACTGCCCGACTGAAAGTGCTCTCGCTGGTAGCTGCTCGTAGCATCAGTGACCTTGGTCGTCCAGGGATATTGGGTACAACCATCTGCAACCGGGTGTGTACTCCCTCTCCAGGTCCGTAGGTCCATCCCTCGTAGAAGACGTTGTCCACATCTATCCCTACTGTACGCAGCACCTCCCTCAGTAGCACTGCCAAACCTCCACAGTCTGCTCCGGTGGTCCTGATCTCTCGTCGTTCATCTGCTGATCTTCCTTCCATCTGCCAGACAGTTAGTGGGTTGTTAGTAAGTTAGCAAGTTAGTAAGGTAAGGTAAGGGTAAAAAGTTTTTGCAAATAGATGAGATGTACTTATATAGTTTTCAAATAGTCCAAGGGGTTTCATATAAAATAGAGGACTCAGTTAGAGCTTCTGTCCTAAGTTTCCGTTCTATGGGTTACGCGCTACGGTCAAGTATGGCTCTGATACCAACTGTGACGAACCAGATTCTCACCGACGAGAACCCGACTCCCTGTACCCTTGAGATAGTCCCAGGAATAGCAGCTATCTCGTACAGAACTCATCTCAGTCGAATATCACATCCATACAACGATAAAAGATTCATTACATGACTCATATAAAGACAAAGCGCCTGGTACAAGCCCTCTGGGCTAAAACGACAATAAGAAACATCTGCGCAGCGGTAGCTAGAACAACTGGGACCACTCCTCCACAGGCATCCTTGAGCGTAGCGCACACCCTTCAATCGTACCACCCGTCCTGGTTGAACTCGCGGTCGGGGTCTTCACCTGAGAACCCAAAGTCTGTCCCCAAGGAAATGGGACAGGTCCACGTCACCAACCATAATATGATGCAAGCTTTAAAGGTGGCCTATTCTAAGGATATAGAAGTAACAAGGTTTAAGCCAGGGTTTTCTTATGCAAGCAGCAGCAATAACCCAATTTCAGCTCAACACCAACTCCTGCTCACACACACATCCATCCGCTCCCCAAAACCAACCATCATCCTCACATATTCCCATCGGGCTCGTCCTGCCACGGCAGGTTCCCGCAAATCATTATCCACCAACACCTTTCACTCACTAGTCGACTCGGTGAGCTCCCTCCCCACCTCGTCTCAACAGCCTCAGCTGGACCAATCTCTCAAAACCCAATTCAAGGATGAGGTAAGAAAGGAGATTCCCATGCTAGCCGGGGCTTCTCAGAAATGGGTCGTCCGTAACCGTGGACACGGCTATACGTATAGTTTACACTCTGCAGAGGTGGCACTCCAGGAATCCATCCGGGCTGCAAGGCTAGTCCGCAACCAACCTGAGACACAGCCCACAGCAAAGACCCTAAACAGTAGCGGCGCCAATCCTGTCTCCCTGGGCTCGGGAAACATCCGATCTAACATCTGCCCCAGGGTCGTGAAACCTTCCCACCGGGGCCAGTCGGGGGCCGTGGTAAATCAGGGAGATTACGCCGCAACGAATCCCCCCTACACATATCAAACTCGATTCTCCTACAGTCTCGGCGCCGCACTAGAGTAGGCTTGCTGGAACCCTCCCCATACTGGGTAGATGGTGAGCACGGTAATTCCCAAGTCCAAAGTGGGGGCACGACTCGGTCCTTAATTGTTCGGTAAAGCGAGTATCTGCATCACGAGCGATCCGCCGCAACGGTCCGCAATCGGCACCCATAACAGGTATTGCCGCCCAAACTCCTCAGGTACTCACCGAGTACCAACCCCAAGTAACCAGTAACCATGTACCCGCAACAGGTACCCCATAGGGACTGCCCGAGTGCAGCCCCTCAGCACCTCGATCAACGATCGAGTTGTTATTTACTCGCTTACACCGCCTAGCTGCACTACTCCTCCCAAACCACCCACAACTCACGCCAAGAGGATCAATCACACCCATCCCAACACATGCATAGCATAGCATATTTCATAGAGTGAGTAGTAGGTAGCAAGGTAATAGGATAATAACAAAGGCAGTGCAGGTTTATCATGCGAGTAAAGTAAAGCGCTAGCATACTAGTTTGCATGTCTAATAGGTATTTCAGAGATGGTCGGGCGTGAACCTGGGCAAAGGTCTTCGTCCTCGTCAAAGCAGTTGTTGCAGTAGTCCGGCTCCTCCTGACTCTCCGGAGCTCCTAGGGGCGCGGAAAGAAAATAAGACGCGGCTACTAGCAAAGAAACACTAAGACAGCGACGAAAGAAGACCCAAATAACACCAAACTCTACACTATCGCGTAGATCATGATTTTAGAAAAATATAGAAACTGGTTTCATATTTTTCTGAGCTACGGTTGATTTATTATTAATTTTCGAAGTTTAAATCATTTTCTGAAAATATTAAATAATTTCCGAAAAAGAAAACAGACAGAAATTAGCCTGCTGACGTCAGCATGACGTCATGCTGACGTCAGCAGTGGGGTCCGCCTAGGATGACGTCAGCAGTGGGCCCTGCTGACGTCAGCGTTGACCGGTCAACGGTCAACGGGGTCAACGGTCAACGGTCAGCGGGTCAACTCTGGTCAGTGGGCCCCATGTGTCGGTGACTCACAGAGTATGACAGGTGGGTCCCATACGTCAGCGCTGTTAAAAGAAAAAGAAAAAGAGTAAACGATGGCTGGGCTGGAATTGGGCCGAAAGCGAATGGGCCGGAAGAGTTTAGGGGTGTAAACCAGAGTTAAACGCGAACAATCGGCCCACGAAGGGGCGGCTGCTGGATCTGGCTTGGTGGACAGAGTCCACGGTGCACCGTGAGAGTGGTCCACGAGAGCCGGGTGCACGGGATCTAGGTGTGGCCGAACTGGGATCTTCTGTGGGGCGCGTGTGTGACTTGGTGTGGCCTTGCGTGTGGCACGGCCACGGCGCGACGCGACGCGCGCGCGACGCGCTCCAGAACGCGCCGGCGGCGAAGCTCGACGGCGGATCCGGCCGGGGATGGCTTGGCTGGGCTCAAGAATGGTCGGGACAGCTTCACTAGGGTTAGGCGAACACGCTCGAGGGGAAAAAGGCCAGGATTGGGTTCGGTTTGGGCCTTCCCGTCGCGAGCAGTGGCGGCTCGGCCATGAACGCCGGCGAGCACATCGGCGACACGGGATTTGGGGGTTCAACAGCGCGTGGAAAGGGTTAAACGAGTGCGCGTGCGGCTCCAGCAGCTGCTGGGACGCACCTGGGTGCACACGCGCAGGCTCGTGGTAGCCCACGGCCTCGCGTGGCCTCGGCGTTCGCGCGCGGGGCGAGCGGAGCTCGGCCGCGGCGGCCTCAGCTGCGGGGAACAAGCGACGGCGGTTTGCAAGGGTTTAGCGGCTCGGGAACCTGCACAAGAGACTGCACAGCACGAAGGCTGGCACACAGAAGGCTTGGCTTGGCACGACGAGCACGCGCGGCGGCGCTCCGCCGGAAACAGAGAAGAAACAAGGGGGTCGACGACGACAGCTCACCACGGGCCTTGTAGATGTACGCTGCAGCTCGAGGAAGACTCGTCGTGGCTCGGCGATGCTCGTGCGCGCCCTCTAGTCCCTGGTCCGGCTCCCTTTCGACAGCTCCACGAGCGGCGGCGATGGCTTCGGCGGCGGCGCTGCGGGGAAGAGGCCTCGGCTTCTCTTCTCTCCCTCTTCTCCTCCTCGGACCCTCCCCTGGTTCTCCTCCTCCCTCTCCCCCACTCGAATTGGATCTAGGAAACCCCAAAGGGGCGGCGCGGCTTGGGGAAGAAGACGGCCGGCGGCGGGTTAAATAGGCGCTAGGGCTAGGGTTTTGCTGGGCACGGACGGCGAGATAGGGGTGCTCGAGCGGCTGCGGACACGCGGCGCAATCGCGTCGGGCCGCACGGAGCTCGGGCAGTTGGGTCACGGGCGGCGCGCGGAAGAGAGAGAGCGGCGGCGTCGCGAGGAAGGAGATGACGCGGGGGAGAAGGTACAGCTGACAGGTGGGGCCCGGTGGTCAGTGAGAGAGAGGCGGCGACGCGGCGGGGACGCGGCGGGGAAAGAAGATGGGCCGCGCTGGGCCGAAAGGCCGAGCAGGCCGGCTGGGTTGCTGGCTCGGGAAAAAGAGTTGAAGGTGGAAAGATGGACTTGAGCTTCGGGAAATTCGGCCCACGAACAGGAATAGGTTTGGAAATTAGTTTAGTCAATTAGAGTTTGAATTCAAATCTAGAACTTGAATTCAAACCAACCAAAAATCCAAATAAATCCAAATAAATCCAAATCACACTAATTCATCCTTAACACTTCAAATTGATTTTAAATTTGAATTAAAATTGCCTAAGAATTTAGGGAGCAAAAAGAAGACACTCTTATATGTTTGTTTGCATGCACACAAATCCACCAAAAATTTTTAAATTCGAATTTTTGCACTCAACACAACCTATAGGAATTTTAGGGTTGTTACATCTTAGGCCAAAGGTCACCTTTGATATGCTATTTGACAAGTACTCCAAGCAAAAGGCCGTTACAAGTGATCGGCCGGTAAAAAAGAGAATGAGAGTGTCTCCACATCAAGAAGAATATTCTCAGCCAAAGAGAAATTTTGTGCCACAATGGGAGGCATCAAGTTCATATTCACCTCGTCCAATTTATGACGATAATGGAGTGATGTGGGTGCCGTATCAACAGTCTTTCCAACATGGATGGGAAGGACCACAAAGGCCGGCATTGGACAGGATTTCGAGGCATAGACAGGACCGTTTGGCACCTTGCCAATCTGGTCAGGGTCGCCAGACCCAACCGGTCAGACCGGTTTCACAAACCGGTCAGACCGGTTTCCCTGGGAAATCGGCAACACCTCCTATGAAGCAAGTTTACAAGCCAAAACAGCGTGAGGAGGTGCATAAGATGGATATTGACCCAGAGAGGACTACAAATCAAGATGTTATTCAGATTGAGTTGATGAACGTTCCCCTTGGAGACGGTGGCAAAGGACCGATTGTCATAGACAATAAGGTTGAGTCATCTATTCAAAAGGGGTCTGTTTCTGATAATGATCATGAGGCCAGTGGAAGTAGTTCTAACTCCAAATACTTTTTGCCAAGATGGTGCCCTCCCGGTTTATCTCGTACTCAAAGGAGGAAGCTTCAGCGTTTGAGATTTCAGGAGATGAAGGAGAAAGAGCTAGAGAAGCAGAGAGACGAAGCATTCAATAAGTACAGGCCCATGATTCCACAAAGAAAAGAGTGGAGAGCCAAGACCAGCTCCCTGACAGAACCAGTCAGACCGGTTGGGGAGTCGGTCAGACCGGTTGAACCGGTCAGACCGGTTGCTGAAAGCGGTCAGACCGCTTTGCACGACGCGCCACCCAGTTTTTCTTCTCCTACTCCTTTGGTTTGTGATGGCAAGTTATCATCGGTATCCACTTCAGAGGACGATGAAGAGCTTGTTGATTATGGTTCTTCTCCTGAGCATATGAATTTTGAGCTTAATGTAATTCACATGTCTATGGATGGTTATATATTGTCAGAGGAAAGCATCGCTCAACTCGATTTTGGGCCAAAGGAAGCTATTTTCCAGAAGCCTAAAGCTACTGAAAATCATTTGAAGGCTTTGTACATGAAGGGTCATATCAATGGGAAGCCTATCTCTCGCATGCTAGTGGATGGAGGAGCGATAGTTAATTTGATGCCGTATTCTCTATTCAAGAAGCTGGGAGGTTCAGATGAAGAATTGATCAAGACCAACATGACCATCAGCGGCGTTGGAGGAGGTGAACCTATGGGCGCCAAGGGAGTTGCTTCTATGGAGCTCACTATTGGAAGCAAGACTTTGGCTACTACGTTCTTCGTCGCTGAGACACAAGGTAACTACAGTTTAATCCTTGGTCGTGATTGGATTCATGCAAACCAATGTGTGCCTTCTACTTTGCATCAATTTTTAATTCAATGGATAGATGATGAAGTAGAAGTCGTTCATGGAGATACATCGGCTTGTGTTGCAGTGGCCGATAGTTCTTCTTTGGATGATCATGAAAATCTTAAGTGTTTATCTGGTTTAGATTTATCTGATTGTGAGATCATTGGTTGCACCAAGGATGGCTTTGCTACTGCTGTTATGAGGCCGATCGGAGATCTGGCTATACCATCTCTTATGATTTGATGGATCCGAATCTAGAGTGGTTACAGCAGAGGCGTGAGCACTATCGGGCGCATAAGAACGATATGTGTGAGGCCATTGAAGATTTTGATGATTTAAGCAAGTTAGGACAAGGGTTTACGTCGGCTGATCCTCTAGAGGAGGTAGATATTGGTGATGGTACTGTACCTAGGCCGACATTTGTAAACAAAAATCTTGATCCTTTGTTTAAATCTGAATTAATAAAGTTATTAAAAGAATACGTTGATTGTTTTGCATGGAGTTACAATGAAATGCCTGGTTTAAGTCGTAATTTAGTTGAGCATCGTTTACCCATTAAACCTGGTTTTAGGCCTTTTAAACAATCTCGTAGAAACTTTAATCCTGATATTTATGACTGAGTGAAAGAAGAAATCAATCGGTTACTAGATGCTAAATTTATTAGGCCTTGTCGATATGCTAATTGGATCTCTAATATTGTGCCTGTTGAAAAGAAAGGAACAAAAAAGCTTCGTGTTTGCATCGATTTTAGAGATCTTAATAGAGCTACTCCTAAAGATGAATATCCTATGCCTATAGCCGATTTTCTTGTTAATGTTGCATCTGGACATAGAATTCTTAGCTTTCTTGATGGTAATGCTGGTTATAATCAAATATTTATGGCCGAAGAGGATATAGCCAAAACGGCCTTTCTATGTCCGGGTTTTGTTGGTCTATTTGAGTGGGTAGTGATGACTTTTGGTTTAAAAAATGCTGGTGCCACATATCAAAGGGCTATGAATTTGATTTTTCATGATTTGCTTGGCGTTATAGTAGAAGTTTATATCGATGATATTGTTGTCAAATCGGCTGGAGTAAATTCTCATTTGGCTGATTTAAGGCTTGCATTTGAAAGAATGCGTCGATATAAATTGAAAATGAATCCACTCAAATGTGCTTTTGGTGTATCGGCTGGAAAGTTCTTAGGATTTATTGTGCATGAAAGGGGCATAGAGATAGATCCTAAAAAGATTGAAGCTATTAATAATGTAAAGGCCCCTACTTGTAAGAAGGATTTGCAAAGGTTCTTGGGCAAAGTAAATTACTTGAGGAGATTTATTTGTAATTTGTCCGGGAAAGTGAATGCCTTTACTCCTTTACTTCGGTTGAAAAATGACATTAATTTTACTTGGGGGGCAAAACAACAAGAGGCGTTTGATGAGATCAAGCAATATTTATCTTCGCCACCCGTTCTTCAAGCGCCTAAGAGTGGGATTCCATTCAAGTTGTATGTGGCGGTGGAAGAAAATGTCATTGGAGGTGTTTTGACTCAAGAGACCGAGAAAGGAACATGTGGTTGCATATGAGAGTAGGAGATTGTTAGACGCCGAAAAAAGGTACACTTTTATTAAAAAGTTATGTTTATCATTATATCATACTTGTACCAAGTTGAGGCATTATCTTTTACCAAGTACTTGTATAGTAGCATGTCAAACCGACATAATTAAATACATGTTGCATAAACCAATTTTGAGTGGTAGAGTCGGCAAATGGGCTTATGCTTTAGTTGAATATGATTTACATTGTGAGCCATTAACTTCAATGAAAGGTCAAATAGTGGCCGACTTTATTGTTGGACATAGAGTAGATAAGCAACTTGATTTAAATGTCGGTTATGTTACTTTTACTCCATGGGAGTTGCATTTTGATGGATCGGTTTGCAAAAGTGGTTGTGGTATTGGAATTGTTATTACTTCTCCACATGGGGCTGTTTTTGAAGCACTTAACCGATTAGATCATAAATGTACTAATAACCAAGTCGAGTATGAAGCTCTTCTATTCGGATTGGGAATTTTGCATGACATGGGAGTAAAGCATGTAGAAGCTTATGGTGATTCTTTACTGGTGGTACAACAAGTTTCTAAGGTATGTCAATGTTTAGATGGATTCTTAAATGCATATCTCGATAGATGCTTCGATATTATATCTTGCTTCGATGAGTTTGTGATTCATCATGTACCACGAGAAAGAAATCCAAAGGCGAATGCTCTGGCTCAGCAAGCATCTGGTTATAACGTTCAGAAAAGAAATTTTCAAGAACAAAGACTGATGTTTTTAGAAGCCGAGTGTTCTGTTCTGGAGGAACCGGTCGCACCGCTTCCTCAAACCGGTCTGACCGGTTCAACCGGTCTGACCGCTTTACAGAACCGGTCTGACCGGTTGCCTGGTGAAAATACTACTTCGGTTGTTGTTTGCAAACAAGACGAAGTGGATGATTGGAGAAGACCTTTGGTTGATTATTTGCAAAATCCTAGCAGTACAATTGACAGAAAAATCCGACGATGGGCTCTCAAGTTTGTTTTGGATGATGATGAGTTGTATCGTTGGACTATTGATGGTTTTCTTTTAAAATGTTTGGGTCCTGACCAAGCTAGGTTAGCTATGGCAGAGGTTCATGAAGGAATTTGTGGTACTCATCAATCGGCTCCCAAGATGAAGTGGCTCCTTAGGCGAGCTTGTTTCTATTGGCCCAATATGATAGCCGATTGTTTTAAGTATTACAAAGGATGTGAGGAGTGTCAGAAACATGGGGATATTCAGTTGGTACCTGCAACATTGATGCATTCAATTATTAAGCCTTGGCCTTTCCGAGGATGGGGTTTAGATTTTGTTGGCAAGATTCATCCTCCTTCGACAAAGGGTCATTATTTTGTGATTGTGGCAACTGATTATTTTACTAAGTGGACGGAAGCACTTCCTTTGAAGCATATGATGCATAGAGAGGTAATTGAGTTTATTAGAGAAAATATTATACATAGGTTTGGTATTCCACAAACTTTGACTACGGATCAAGGGACTTCATTCATATCCAAAGAGGTGCGGGAATTTGTTAATTCCTATGGTATTAAAATTCTCAATTCATCTCCATATTATGCTCAAGCCAATGGTCAAGCGGAATCTAGCAACAAGACCTTGATAAAGCTCATCAAGAAGAAGGTAGAAGATCATCCTAAAAGGTGGCATGAAGTATTATCTGAAGCTTTATGGGCTCATCGTATTTCTAAACATGGTGCTACTAAAGTTACTCCGTTTGAGCTTGTGTATGGTCAAGAAGCCGTTTTACCTGTAGAGGTGAATCTTGGCGCATATAGACTTGCAAAGCAAAATAATCTTGATGTTGATACATATTATGCTTTGATGATGGATAATATTGATGAAGTGACCGATAAGCGCTTGGAAGCTTTAGAAGAGATTGAAAAGGATAAGAGACGAATGGCGAGAGCATACAACAAGAAAGTGAAATTCAAGTCTTTTCAAGTAGGTGATTTGGTTTGGAAAACAATTTTGCCCATTGGATTGAAAAGCAACAAGTTTGGCAAGTGGTCTCCAAGTTGGGAAGGTCCTTTCAAGATTGTGAAGGTTTGTTCAGGAAATTCTTACATGGTAGAAAACTTGCAAGGACAGCAACTGCCTAGAGCTCTCAATGGGAGGTACTTGAAGAAATTTTATCCAAGTGTTTGGCAAAGTGCTTGATAGGACATGGCCAATTTATAGTTTAAAATCGCCCTTAGGATATAATGGCCGGTGAATTCTTTAACATCGACCTTAGCGTATTTTCTAGTGCATAAAATTTACTAGAAAACAGGGGGGTATATGTTCGCACCCAAAATTGGCAGCTGCCCATCAGGCCGAGTGCAACCGGTCAGACCGGTTTCAGGAAGCGGTCAGACCGGTTTCCCTGTAGCCGATCTGGCAACAGCCAAACCGGTCTGACCGGTTTGCCAAAGCAGTCTGACCGGTTTCACTCCGAGTTGGAGTAGAATTAGGAGTCCTAGTTGGTTCCAAATTGTAAAAGGATTCCTTGCGGGGCAAGACCTCCCCACCCTATAAATATAAAGGGCCGTGGCCGGTTGAGGATCATCATCCAATCGATCAATACTATCTTTCTACTTTTTATCTCCAAACCCTAGCTTTTCCAACCCCTTTGCTTTCCTTGTTTGTCTCTACGGCGTTCAAGGAGGTTCTGAGTGGCCTGACCGATCTCAGAGCAACCCTAGGCGCGCCATCTCCGACGGGGTCCCTCTCGAGGTGGTGATTCTAGGTTCATCCCGAAGCTCCCGAGGGAAACCGGTCTGACCGGATCCCTAAACCGGTCTGATCGGTTTGTGTGGTGCTGAGGCGAGTTCATCGTTTCTTCGTTTGCGCGATACGGCGCTCGTGTGTGTTGACCAGAAAAAGCGTCAACAACTGCTAGCAACTTGCTGCAAGAACAAAAGAATCTTGATTGGGTAGTTTGCTATAGAAATACAAAGTTGGGTGGCTCCGGTTCCATAGAATCTCATAGGAAATTAAGTTCATAGCTAGTCCCACAAACTTGCCTGCTTATTTACATACAGATAGGCAACCACTAGTTCATAACACTCTTTTGTTATTCCAAGCAGGCTCAAGTCAATGCTTCCATGACAAATATCCTAGGAAATGTACATGTCAGCAAACCTGCTTGTTTATCTTTGAGACAACAATAGTTAGAAATTGTCAGGGTGATGTAATACCTAATCAAATTGGATGTCAGAATTGTTCAAATAATAAAAAAGAGAAAAAAGCAAGGCAGATCACAGCAAACCCGTTACCTTTGAGACAACAAAGGTTAGAAATTTTTAGTATGATGTAATACCTAATCAAATTGGATGTCAGAAGTGCTCAAATAATAAAAAGAGAAAACAGCAAGGCAGATCACCTGGTCATTTTCATAATTAGTAGTTTTGTGGCTAGCCTAGGTTTTTTGTTTTTTTAGAGCAGAAGTAGCTTGAGGGTTTTGATTTTTTTTTTGAAACAGTACATACATATAGGATCATACACACACAGAACTCTGTTTCAACATCAACTCTTGCTCAGGTTTGCTTTCAGTAGTTTATCTGCCCTTTGAGAACCTAGAGGTCACAGTAATAAAATAAATAAAGCATATTGTTAGTTTGCCTATGGACAAATTAAAACAACGTTAGTTGGTTTGCCATATATATGCCAGGTTTATACCATGCATGTTTGTCTAGTTGCATCTATGAACGTGGATTGTTGTCACACCCCAAAATTTTCTAATTTTGGGATGTGAAATTTAACGTAATTAATACAATATTTTTCTCAATTTTCTAAAAATTTTCCAAGCTTTATATAATTTATAGGGAATTTAGAATAGGAAAATTTTGTTCTCTAAATGAAATTAAAACAACATAGGTTTAAATTTTGAGTGTGAAGCATTCATGCTGCTGCATTTATTTTTGTATTGCTTGTGATTCAAACAAGAATTTAAATTTATTTAAATTCAAATTTGAATCACTTTGTTTGGAGCTCTGGAAAAGTTGCTAGGCCCATAGTTCACTTCTGCTCCCTGGACTCTTCCCTGGTCCACTTTTGCCCCCTCTATTTCTCCCCCGGTTCGGCTCAACTCCCTTTACTTCCTGCGCGCAGCCCAAGCCACCCGCCGGCCCAATCCCGCCTGCGCCCCGCTTCTCCCCCGCCTCCGCTACTGGGCCACCAACCCAGCCGCCGCCCCGGCCCGCTCTGCTCTCCTGGCCCAGCCGCGCGCGACCCGCTGGCGCCTGCCTCCTCCGCGGCCCACGTCGCCCAGCCGGCCCACCCGCGAGCGCCTGCTCCCGCCCGCCCGCGCGACGCGCTGCGCGCCGCCGCCGCCGCTAATTCCGCCGCCCCGCAATCAGCGCCGCGCCACCGCTCCGGCCTTCCTCGGCGTCTACGCCATACCAAGCACGGGTCCGCGCCCCTTTAAAGCCGCCGCCCCCACGCCTCTCAGCACCTCCTCACCACCACCGCCGTCTCCCCCTCACACCGCGCCGCCGCCGCCATGGGCAAGCACAGCGCCGCCCGCCATGGCTGCCGATTCGCCGGCGACGAGCCCCTTTGGAGCCAATGGGAGCCACATCGAGCACCTCCTCGCCGTGACGAAGCTCCTCGGCCGGTCCCCGTCGTCGGATGCCCACCCGAGCCGCTTCCCCACGCGGAGCCGTCGCCGCCGTCCACTGCTTCCTCCATCCGGTCGCCGTAGTCCGTTTCCCTCGAGGGTAAGCGCACCCATGAACTCGCCATCGCCCCCTTTCTCTCTTGCGCACCTCGCCTAGGCCCCCGATTTCCCCTAGCGCCGACGAGCCGAGCCGCCCGAGCGCCGGCGAACTCCCCTGTGTGACCAGAGGAAGAGGAAGGTAGATTTGCAAAAAGGACCCTGCCAATTCATCTAATCCTACTGTTAGATCTTGTGTCTTGGAGATTTTACAGAAAACCCCCTGGAAATAATAGATGCCAGCACTTAAACCCAAGCCGAAGCCATTTAACAGATCTAACCCCGGCCTTTGCTGATTTTGCGGGCATTGTTCTCTGTGTCTCGTGACTCTTACTAACTAGCCCCTGAAATATTTGGTTAATCGCGAATAGGTCCCTAAAATCTTGTTTTAAGCATAAAATCCACGTTTTAGATCCGAATCAACCCGTTCTTGTAGCGTTAACTTCATAACAACTCAAACTACGATCTAGTACTGTTAATTACCATGTGATCTGTTTCTGAAATTTTATTTAATATTAAGTTGATTAAATACTATCTAAAATGTGTTTTCTTATCTAATTAAGGTTTGTACTCCGATTTTTCATATTAATGTTAACATGATTAATATTTATTTAATTAGTTTTTCTAAATAAAATATAATTAAGTCCCATCTCGGTTTTTATAAAATGATATTAACTTGATTAATGATTATTTAACTAGCTTTTCCAAATTAAAAGCAAATTAGAGTTTCAATTCGAGTTTTCATAAATAATTTTTAATAATGATTAATATCAACATAAATATGTTTCTATCATAATATTGATTAGTTCAACACGGTTCATAAAGTTATTCGATTAGTTGCTCTCACATGCTTCTTTTCAAGTTAATGTTTTAATTTGAATAAATAATACTTGAATATTTATAATTAAAATATGACTAAGATTACTTCGTATTTTCTAAAGATTAAAATATAATTTGTATTCATAATTTATACATGGTTTTATTTAATTAAAATAAATGAAGCACATAATCTCCCATTAAATGCAAATCTTCTGATAGTTGTATCTTTTCAACCGTTGCTCCGTATTCAGCGATCCTTGCTCTCACGTGACCATCAAACCAAGCCCTATCCTTAGCGCGCTATTTTATAGCCTTCTCTATTGATTGGTGTATTGTTCTTAGTTGTTCTTGTTTGTTTGCTTGTCTAGCTACATGTTTGCGCTCGATGTTTGTTGCGAGTAGAGGAAGGTCGTTCGAGAGATTCAAGATGAAGAACTGAAGACTTTGAACAGCTATTAATTGGATTTAAGGCAAGTTATAGCACGGACAATCCTTGCTACCTATCTCACCTTTAATACACTGTTCTTTACATACGCATGTATCTAATACTGTTTACCATTAAGGTCGTACCTAGCATTTATTTCTCTGTCCTTGTATTCCTATGGGTTTTTGCATATGGGTAGTATTTTGCTAGGCGCAACTATTGTCACCTTTACTTAATTGTTAATATTGACTTAATGGTCCACTTCAACTCTCATAATTAAAACTTGCTTTTTAGTAACATGGATTAGGGAGCTAGAGCATGTGCTGTGTGCTTTGCTCTAGTGTCTCCCTCTAAGGACCGGTTCTTAAAGCGGCAACCCAGGAGCCTGTCGCCACCGCCGGAACTATAATGGCTCTGGTCTTGGTCAAGTAGCCTGTACGTCTCTAGCTTGGCAGTAGTTACCGAGGGGCCAACGGCGTTGTGGGAGGTACGGCGCTGGGTGATCTCCGATTCCACCGAGGACGGTAGCCCCGTCGGCTAGGTCACATTAGACCCAGTCCCGTGTAGGAGTCTCAGCGATTGAGAACTCTGCACGTTGCGCAGTATGGGTGCGATACCCGCGCTCCGGACGCCATCGACCCCCTCACGGTGTGACTCTGTGGGCGTACGTCGATCTCGGTGCCTAAGTTTTCACCACCGTATAGTACTCCAGCGGCTACTGACTTGTTAGGGTGTCTTGTGAAAGCCTCGTAGCGTCCCTATGCAGTCACACCTCGGAAGTGTTGATGTGCGTGGTTGGGTGCAAAGTTCCTTTGAACTTTTACGCGACTGGTGGGTAAAGGGCGAAACCTCTGCAGAGTGTATGATCTATCATGATAGCCTTGCTCAGGGTCACGAGCGGCCTGGATCCTTTTTGATTAGAATATGGTATTTATTCATGCTTAATGTCACTTACACTTTATTAATTGGGTTACAACTGGGATCTCATTCACTTGTAGTAACTTGGGCAATGATAAAACGAACCAACTAAAAGTGCTAATGCAGTTGAGCCGAGTCAAGCCTTTTGAGCCTTCATACACCCGTGCTATACTTGCTAAGTAATCCTGTTACTTACACTTGCTATTATTATTTTTGGGCAAAATCCCGGACGGGTAACAGATTGGAGTCAGGCTGACTATGAGGTGGAGTTTCCCGAGGACTTGCCCTACTTCTGAGCTGGCGTTCTCCCAGTCAGAGTCCCTGTGGGATTGCGGCTACGCTAGAGAGATGTATTAGTCTTCCGCTGTCCATGATTTTATTTCTGAAGCACTCTGATGTAAACGCTACGATATGATGAGAATAAAGCATTGTACTCTGATTTTTACCATATTTGTTCGCTATATGTGTATGTGGACTTCCTGGGCACACATATGGCCACATTCGGGTTTTGCGTAAATCCGGGTGTGACAATTGTGTTTTGTGTCAATCCAAAATCTAAGAGTTTATTCTAGCCGCTGTCCATGCGTCGTCGTTGCAACTATGTTTAGTTTTCAATCTGTACTAAAGGATCTCCAACTCTTTATGAGGAATATTTTCATTCTGTGAAGCATTATCCCAGATTCCCAGTGGAATATATCTGATGTTCCCATCTTGCTGAAAAACCATAGGCTGGTGGTCCATTGTCTCCTCCCACGCACCAAAAAGTATATATACTCCGTATGCTGGTGTCTTTTGGCTGTCATATTGGCTGTGGCAGGGCCATGAAAAGGCGTAGCCACTTAGTTTGATCTTTTCAAATGTATCATTGGTGTGAGCATGAATAGGCGAATAGCTCGACATCTTTAAATGCCCCTCCGACCCACTTGTGGCGTTTTATTCAGTTTTAGACGTCATTTGGACGCACATCCCTGTTTCTAGCGAAACAGCGGCTAGCTCCAATTCCACCGTTTGACAAATAGCTAAAAAAACAATAGAACAGGCAATATGCAATTATGCAGGACAGGATATGATCAGTCTCACACCAGCATGTCATGTGGCGCTTCCTGAATGTTTTATAAAACCCTGGAAGGAGATAAGGGGCACGCCAGATGTACGTAGCCCAACGTCCTTCGTGTCTTAGAATTTGAATTGAAAATTTTCCTCCAAAAATTGTCGAAATAAAAAAAATCCTTTTTTGTAACAAAAGCGTCGACGATGCTTGTTGCTTGCTGCACGACGGCACTTGAGTGAGCTGGGTGCGGCGGGGCTTGGGGAATCGACACAAAAAGTCCTCAAAAGGATTGATTGATTCCTCGGATCCCCGAGGAGTGGAGCTGAGGTAGTTCCACGGCCCAAGGAACTGACGTACGTGGCCTCCAAGGTCAGAGGTCCATCAGAATCTTCCCCTCCAGCCCGCACCCGCCCTCTTGTCCACCCCGACAGCGACATCAAGTTGAGCCCCGGTGACGGAGCACACCGCGGCCGTGCGCGCCGGCCTTCCACTGGCCCCGTAAGATCGCCCCACCTCATGCTTTCAAATCTTTAATCGTATCCCTGTTGCCCCCTCGCCGTCCCCAACCATCGTGCGCCGCCGCGCGCGGCGACCGGAGCTGCCAGCTCCAAGCTCCGTCCCGCGCTATATAAACTCCTGGCGTCGCAGGATCAGTACAGCCACGTACCGACGGTGAGTTAGGGAGTACTAGAGTGTAATTAAGACATTGAGAAGTGAGAAGCACTGAAGCAGGCAACCGGCGGCATGGCGGAGGGGCAGTTCAGGCCGGCGGCGATGCAGGTGGAGGGTGCGGAGGCGGCGGCGTCCAAGCCGCGGTTCCGGATGCCGGTGGACTCGGACAACAAGGCCACCGAGTTCTGGCTCTTCTCCTTCGCGCGGCCGCACATGAGCGCCTTCCACATGTCGTGGTTCTCCTTCTTCTGCTGCTTCCTCTCCACCTTCGCGGCGCCGCCGCTGCTCCCGCTCATCCGCGACACGCTGGGCCTCACGGCCACGGACATCGGCAACGCCGGGATCGCCTCCGTCTCTGGCGCCGTCTTCGCGCGTGTCGCCATGGGCACGGCCTGCGACCTCGCCGGGCCCCGCCTCGCGTCCGCCTCCATCATCCTCCTCACCACCCCCGCCGTGTACTGCTCCGCCATCATCGACTCCGCGTCGTCGTACCTCCTCGTGCGCTTCTTCACCGGCTTCTCGCTGGCGTCGTTCGTGTCCACCCAGTTCTGGATGAGCTCCATGTTCTCGCCGCCCAAGGTGGGGCTGGCCAACGGCGTCGCCGGCGGGTGGGGCAACCTCGGCGGCGGCGCCGTGCAGCTCCTCATGCCGCTGGTGTACGAGGCCATCCGCAAGATCGGGAGCACGCCCTTCACGGCGTGGCGCGTGGCCTTCTTCATCCCGGGCGTGCTGCAGACGGTGTCCGCCATCTTGGTGCTGGCGTTCGGGCAGGACATGCCCGACGGCAACTACCGGAAGCTCCACAAGTCCGGCGACATGCACAAGGACAGCTTCGGCAACGTGCTCCGCCACGCCGTGACCAACTACCGCGGCTGGATCCTGGCGCTCACCTACGGCTACTGCTTCGGCGTGGAGCTGGCCGTGGACAACATCGTGGCGCAGTACTTCTACGACCGGTTCGGCGTGAAGCTGAGCACCGCCGGGTTCATCGCCGCCAGCTTCGGGATGGCCAACATCATCTCCCGCCCCGGCGGCGGGCTCCTGTCGGACTGGCTCTCCAGCCGGTTCGGCATGCGCGGCAGGCTGTGGGGGCTGTGGGTGGTGCAGACCGTCGGAGGCGTCCTCTGCGTGGTGCTCGGCGTCGTCGACTACTCCTTCGGCGCGTCCGTGGCGGTCATGATACTCTTCTCCTTCTTCGTGCAGGCGGCCTGCGGGCTCACCTTCGGCATCGTGCCCTTCGTCTCCAGGAGGTCGCTGGGGCTCATCTCCGGCATGACCGGCGGCGGGGGCAACGTGGGCGCCGTGCTGACGCAGCTCATCTTCTTCCACGGGTCCAAGTACAAGACGGAGACGGGGATCATGTACATGGGGCTCATGATCATCGCCTGCACGCTGCCCATCACGCTCATCTACTTCCCGCAGTGGGGAGGCATGTTCATGGGGCCGCGGCCAGGGGCGACGGCGGAGGAGTACTACAACCGGGAGTGGACGGCGCACGAGCGCGAGAAGGGCTTCAACGTCGGGAGCGTGCGATTCGCGGAGAACAGCGTGCGCGAAGGGGGGAGGTCTTCGGGCAGCCAGTCCAAGCACACCGTCCCGGTCGAGTCCTCGCCGTCCGACGTGTGATGTGTGAAAAGCTTTGATTTTCTGCTGCTCGTATAGTCAAAGGTCCCGCGTGAACAGTGATGTTCAGTCACTGTTCGTGAATCGATGTGGAGGCAGCACTGCCGTTCCACCCTTGAAATCGGTCGTGTGCTGGCTGTGTTTTACTGTGTGTTGTGCCGTGATGTGGTAATTTCTGCTATTAGGAAAAGGCTGGTAACGATTTCGGCAAACAGAGTGACAATGTAAGATGATTTATTTGTTTTCTTATATAAAAACATTTTTCTTAAAGTTACTTAGAACAATAGAATTCTGAAACCTAAGAAAAGAATTAGGCGGTTTATGAACAAATAGCAATCTGATACTATGCAATGGCAGTAAATGCGAGGGAAAATGAATCCACCTCCGCTTGTCAATTTGATTATAATAAACTATGAGAGTGTTGGGCCAAATCTCTCTCCAATTGCTGGATCTTCTTGCCTCCCGGTTCCCACCACAGAAACACACAAATACGGAGTACAACGGGGAAAGATATCATGACGCGCTGAAGAAGAAGAGAATGCTCATGGCTGTGGCCCATCACGACCCACATGGAAAAACGGGTCTTCAATGAGTTAGCCCACTAATCATCTCAGCCACCCACATGAAACGGCTGATGGGCTGGCCCCATAAACATCTGTCAGGTGGCCGCCCGCAGCCTCCATGCTCATCTCAGCCACAAAAAGGCTAAAACTGGTGCTAACAAAAAGCTAAAACTAACATATATATTAGTTTAGTCTAGAAATTTCAGATTAGTAGTCAATCAGACATAAGTAGTTTCTCAGGCGACTGATAAGGAGCAAATCTTTAAAATTAATAATCTAATTGGCCAATATTTTTAAACAAGAAAAGCCTCACACAAGCTGATCCGTCGTCTCGCATTCTATTTAACATAGTAGTGGATATGCTAGCAGTCATGAGCAAAAGAAAATGGCCAGATAAGAGTATAATTCCACTTTTAGTACAAAATGGGCTATCTATCCTAAAATATGTGGATGATATAGTGATTTTTTTAGACCATGATGAGCAAAGAATAGAAAAATATTACTTCACCCCAAACTATAAAACCAGATATTTAACCCACTCAAACATACAATACGGTTTAAATAACCCCCTAAAGCGATTTTAGAGATGGTTTTTGCCACATGGCGACTATATGGATGATGATGTGGCGTAAAAGTCTATATAACTCCCCAGACTTCTGAATGTGGAATACTTCACCCTCTCTAAAGAGATTTTAGAGGTGATTTCTGCCACATGGTTGTGACCTGAACATCAATATAGCAATAACCCAAATGTGAGGCACACCATCATTTCTCTCCTTCCCCTCCCTTTATTACGTAAAAGGACATGCTTACTACACGGATGGATAGACAGAGCGATGGCCGCCGAAACTGGTACCACCTGGATTCAAGCTCGACCATGTCTAGGTGTTGGCTTTGGTGGCTAGAGAGGAACCGACTAAGAGAAGGTGATAAGAAAAGAGGGTTGATAGATTTAGCTTATGTCATCTGTTCACACATTGATGATTTTCTGAAAATTGGGAGCATCCCGAATACTCCCATCAGAGTTCAGAGATAGAAACTGGATGTGTCCACCTGTTGACGTTCTCAAAATGGAGGCCTATCTGAAGGAGAAGGGAGAGGGAGCTTGGGGCTATGCTATCAGGGATACGCATGGGGATGCGATAATATAGCTGGAGCAGGGACTTTACAGCAGTCAGGATGCTTTCCACGCTGAATCATGCAGGCATTAAGGCTGCCATTGAGTTTGGTATGACGAATGTTATGCTGAAGACAGACTCAACGAAGCTGAAGCTGGCGTTGGAACGGACATGTGTTCCGGATAGCGCCATGGGAGGTGTCTTTGTTTATGGAAGGAGCGGGATGTGTCTTTGTGAATCAAGAAGTTTTCTGCTTGTTTTCGTCCTAGAGAATGTAATAAGCGGGCATGCTTTGGCGGTTTGGCAGGACTAGGTCCTCAAAAGTCAAAACTCCGACCTGTGGTGGACCGGACTCCTAGCCAGATAGAAGTTGTAGCTTAGGGTCTAATAAAGGCCATCATGCCTATCTCTTTGTTTTCTTCACTTTGTCCCCACCTCCTCCTCCACCACCTAAACCAGTGGCTGTTGCGCTTCCCGCCCACTGTCCTCCCTCGTCTTTTCATTATTCCTTCGAAATAAATATAGTCAACATTTTATAACACCGACTCAACATTTTTTCAAACTTCGTTCAACAATTTGAATGAACAGTTTTGACAATTTCAACTTTAATGTCCTCAGTTGTCACCCAGGAGGTTGGGACAAGCAAGCAAATATAAATATAATCAACATTTTAAAAGTACAAAATTTTAAAAGTACTAGATTCAGTATCTTTTTTCGTTAGCTCAACAATTCCAATAGATAATTGAAAATTTTATGTAGGAATATTGAAATTGTACATCGTGAATGTTGAATATATATATACGAAAATGTTGAGTCGATACTTTTCGAATGTTTATTTTTTCAAAAATAAAAAATAAGTTTAATATACACATATAAGATCTTATTTTGTTGCATTAATTATAAAGAACACCATAGTTTAAACGGTTTTGAAAACAAATAAACGGTTTAGGAGATAAATGTGTTTGAATCTTCAAATTCACTCACATCCTTCCCTAACAGCACCCAACAACAGGCTGCCACCTATCATACGCATATGCTAGTATTGGCTTGTGTGTCGGTGTCCACCCACGTCCGCATGGATCTAAGCCGTTCCGTAGAATTAGCACGAATCTTATACACCGAAAGCTACATTACGTAAAAAACTTCTGGAAGCCATATAGGTTTCCCCTGCTTGTAGCCTTGTAGGTGTCGAGGACCCGGTGGCCAGTGATATCGCTGAGTCTTTGATTTAGTGAAAATCTAATTTCCACTCCAAACAATGAATATATTTTATAGTTGCATTTACCAGTAAATATATATTCTACCGTCATGGAAATTAAATGAGTGAGAATATAAAGCCTATGTTGATCTACTTAGATCAAGTATGTCATTGTACGTGGCATCAAGGAAGAACCCCGAGGCTGGGGAAATGTCGCAACAACGCTAGACTTATGGGGTATAGGTGCAGCTATTTTAATTGTATGAGGTATTTGCTACTAGAAGTGACTTATAGGGTGCATAGTTGTGCAATGATGAATTGAGGAGTTTACTATTGACAAGGGCATATCACTGCGATGAAGAGTTTTTTTCTCGAATATGCAGGAGAGCTGCATATCATTGTATGATGAAGAAGAAGAAAAATGTTTCAAATTACAAGACTCCGGCGGAGAGGAGACTCACGCCCACACCTACAAAGCAGAAACGACCTAAGGCCATAGCCAAAAGCTACTGCTACTACTCGCTAATGAAATAACCGAAGTGCTTAGCTCCCGCCAAGACCCACAAGTCGGCTTCAATCCTGATTCGCTGAATGAACTCTTGGCAGCTCGAAACTTTGTCACTGAACAACCACGTGTTCCTTTCCTTCCAAATGCTCCATGCAATGAGCATGAAGATGGAGTCCAGCCCCTTTCTTCTCTCCCTTGGTTGTTGTTTTCGCAAAGAGCACCACCAACTATGTAGTGTGTATTCACCGGCGCAAACTGGCAGAGCCCTCCCCTCCCTAGGTCCATTTCCCACCAAACCTGACGTGAGAACAAGAAGTTGATGATGAGGATGTGTGCTCCCGTTTCATTCTCCTGGTCGCATAGCCAACATGTGTAATGGGCGTCAAGACCATGCCATTGACGATGATCCGCTGTCCAAAACCGCTCTTTGGTAGCTAGCCATATGAAGAATTTAACCCTAGGAGGAGCCCAGCTCTTCCAAATCCACGACGCACCTTTCATGCGTATGCTTCCTTCATGCAATTTCTTGTATGCCGACGCCGACGATGAAGAGTTTATAGTTAAGAAGCATCAAGGTCTCAGCTCAAGTCAACGGACCAAATATATATGTAGTATTGAAACGAATCTTGGATCTTGTAGTCCAGTGAAATGACAACTTGAGTTTAGGACTAGATTGATTAGTTAGCATGAGCGGACAATGATAGCCGATAGGTCTAAACAATGGTACAATCTGAAGCTGCGGATTGCTGAGTAAACTGTGTGTGCAGCAAGCCTAGCCACCGAGTTGCCACGTTCACCTGTTTGGGTCACCACCGTTATGAAGGAGTTGAAGGCCATGCCCATGCTAATCAGGTCCATGTATGTGATAGACCAAGGCCTTGTTTAGTTCCTAAATTCCACTCCCAAATTCTACTATGTAAAAAGAAGATTTTCATTACATCAAAATGTCGGCACATGCATGTAGTACTAAATATAGATGAAATCAAAACTAATTGTACAATTTTGTTGTACTTTGTGAGACAAACATTTTGAGCCTAATTAATCAATGTTTGGATAATTATTCACGAATACAAATGAAATGCTATAGTGACACTACGGTGACAAAGTCCAAACTTTGTCATGTCAAAGTTAGCATCTAAACAAGGTCCAATTGGATTCGATCTGCTTATCTGGTCAGGGTTTGACATTTTGTCAGGAGCAGGTTGGCATGAATTATACATATCCCATCCGTGCGTTGCTATATGCCCGTAGAATGTAGCATACCTGCCTTGTTGTTGTCATTAACCATCAGCTGCCAACCCATATACGCATGCAGCTTGCAGTTGCCCTTTATTCTAGTGGGTCATATGCATCAAGTCATCCTTTTTCAAGTCATGTGTTAGTTGAAACTCCACTCTTACCATGGTCCACGGATATATAGCTGCAGGAATAGTTTGACGTGATTACACTAAACTAGATGAATCCTTCGCGGACAGGGATTGATGATGATAGGGACTGGATTTCAAAGTCTTGCATAATTACGCCGCAGGTATTGGAACTCGACTACCTCTCATCTCGTGGTTAGGGCGAGTTTTGAGTGGTAGAGACAAGAGAACCGTGGAGCATTTTGTTGTAGTTGCAGCCCGGTCGGTCCACTAGTACAGAAACTATTTATAGCGACACCTGAGTACCTGACTTTTTATTTTTATATTGGTGGATGCCATTTCCGGCAGCCAGCACAAATGCCTTGTATTTGTACTGACGCCCTCTTATGTCGTTCGTCAGTAGAAATTGATTTTTCTAAAGAAAAATCACAATTATTTCATCATATAAATTAGATTACATGTCAAAAGTAATTGTCCATTTCCATGTCCATGCTCATAACTTTCTTTGTTGCTACTAGCTTGTTGGTTTATCTGAAATTATACTAGCAACTTTCTATATAAGCATGTTTAAATTACATCATATATCATTTATTTCTAACTACTGGGTTGAAATTACTACTTTAAATTTTCCACGTAAACACGATTAGATTACATGATATGACATATACACGTGCCGCATTGCTGCACACATGAAGCTAGAGTAGAGTGCAACAAAGATTTCATTTTGTGTGTGTACTAACAACAAACATTTATCTTTTTGTGTATACTAACAATAAAAATATTTCTTTTTTTACGTAGCAAAAGGATCATAACTATTCATATAAAGTCAGACAGACAAACTTCACATCAAAGCGCATAGAGTTCGAAGAGATCTAAAATTTTGTAGCTGACAACCTTTTCATTCAAAGAACGTTTACTAGACCAAACATTCATTAGCATTTCTAAAATCTAATTTTTAAAACAAAATTTTTAATTTTTAATTTCTTTAAAGAACCCGGATGAAAATGAACTATACGCCAATGTTGTAGTGCTCGACGAGATCTAAAATTGTAGTTGATGGTTTTTTTTTCATTTGAGGTGGTTTAGAGTGTCAAAGACACAATATAAAAATGAGCGTATATCAGATGTGATGTTTAGGTGAGATGATAGATAAGGAGCATGAGAAGAAAGAGGTTTTGAGTTCGAACCATAAAAATTGCATGTGTGAAAAAATCTGGGATTTATATCTATCAAATGATGGGTGGTCGCACGGGTGGAAATCCTCATAAATATATCATGTTGTTTCTTAGATTGAAATTCCAAGAACATCAGTAGACTCTAATTGGGGTTTCTTTCTTTCTACATACCGCAACTAGAGGAGACACTGGGAGCAAGGGAGACCCAGTGAATCTTGAGATGTGTGTACTTTCACTCCATGGCCGGCGGAGAGGGGTGATACCGGCAATGGTCCGGTCGACGGTCGGCAACTAGGCAAACGACGGTGTACAGACGACGACGGAGTGGAGAGTCTTACTCGCGGGCAAACCCCTAGGTCTACATGACTCTTGGATAGGGTGGAGACTTGTTAGGAGAGTCTCAGTGGGGGCTTTCATTGCACGGTTACAAAAACTCAATGCTAGGTAAATAAGGTACAAGATAAACTATCCTCTCACCCTATAAAACCAATGCTTATCTCTCCTCGTAATGACCTTATCATGTCAGAAAATTTCAGCAAATTTTCTGATCTGTCAAAGATTTAATACCTATGAACTGCCATGAAACCTCACTGGGACTGGCCTTAGCCACATGAGATTCAGCCGTTTGGGCCTCACCATGGAAGTAGACAATAATGTGCCAGTGGGGCCTGTATGACTTAATCATTGTGTATAGATTAGTAGAAAGGGCAGACAACAAAATTGTTCTTTTGAGGTTCCACACCGAATCCTCGCTGGGTATTGGGTAACATTCACAGGTTCGGATGACGGGGGGATCCAGGGATCAGGGAGGGACCTGACGTGGGTACCTACACCTACAAAAGTCAGAGAGCGAGGCGCCCCTCCATGGCGACACATGCCAACCCGCTCACCAACAAAACCACACACACCTCCGCAGAGCGCGCCATCACCCACCCGCGCGGTGAGACGGAGCACGCCGCAGCCGTGCGCTCCGTCCTTCCGATGGTCCCATAGGATCACCTCGCCTGACAAGTCAAATCTTTATTCATCTCCCGTTGCCCCCTCGCCGTCCCCAAACATAGAGGTCACAGCCTGGCCACCTGCGCGCGCTCCCGGCTCCGTCGCGCTATATAAACATGCCTCAGGGTTGTAGCAGCCGTACAGCCAAGTACAAGTTCACGGTACTGGTAGTCTTCCAGTGGTAAATTACAACAGAGTGAGTGAGACACCAAGGCGCACGCATCAAGTGTCGACATGGCAGCGGAGGCGGAGTTCAAGCAACCCGCGGCAATGGAGGTGGAGGGGGCCGAGGCGGCGCCCACCAAGCCGCGGTTCCGGATGCCGGTGGACTCCGACAACAAGGCCACCGAGTTCTGGCTCTTCTCCTTCGCGCGGCCGCACATGAGCGCCTTCCACATGGCGTGGTTCTCCTTCTTCTGCTGCTTCGTCTCCACCTTCGCGGCGCCGCCGCTGCTGCCGCTGATCCGCGACACGCTGGGCCTCACGGCCACGGACATCGGCAACGCCGGGATCGCGTCCGTGTCCGGCGCCGTGTTCGCGCGCCTCGCCATGGGCACGGCGTGCGACCTGGTCGGGCCCCGCGTGGCGTCCGCGTCCATCATCCTCCTCACTGTTGGAACCGCCCAGGAACACGCGTTCCCGCAGCTCCCCCCTCGCCTCGCTCGCTCTAGCTCTCACATGTTGCGACGGTCGGAGGTTGAAGACGATGAACAGTAACACAAGCGAAAAATAGCGCCGAACGCCCCAGCCGCTCGAACGGCCTGTATGTTGGCTTGTTATTGATACATGCAACTCGCCTCAACTACTACACAAGGAGTACATGGCCATTTATAGGCCGAACACTACACACGCCACCATCACGGCGAGCTCAGCGCACACGTACGCGTTTTCGAGTGACTCGGTCTTCTCCGCGCCCTTAACTTCCACTTCTCCGTGAGAGCCGGTCCTCCACTCGCCTGCCAGGTTGCGCCTCCTCCCGCTGCGGACGCCTTGTCCATCAAAACAGCATCGCCCAACTACCTGCCGCACAAACAGCATGAGCTGGAACGAGCTCGCCACGACGCCCGGCTGCACCGGCACCGAACCAGGTGCACCGTCCTGTCTCCGCTTGCGACGCGCTCCAACACGAGCACATACTCATGCACGAAATCGCTTGCGACCACGAGCTCACGTCCCTGCTGCTTCTCCTCCCCGGAACAAGCGTGCTCCGCTGCGTCGCCCTGGAACGCGGCCACACCGGCGTTCCACCACGAATGCTGCCATGGCTCCAGCTCAAGCTCATACTCGAGCACCACTGCACTCCCCTAGCTTCCCTAAACCTGATTCGACTAGTCCTAACAACCTAAGCAACCTGAACGCACGCACGCACACACGTTCAAGCTAACAGACACACGCAGCTTGCCTGCACACGCGCACACACACATGTACATCGTCCAAGGCGTGGCTTATTTGCTAACACTCACCACGCCGGCCGTCTACTGCTCGGCCATCATGGACTCGGCGTCGGCGTTCCTGCTCGCGCGCTTCTTCACGGGCATCTCGCTGGCGTCGTTCGTGTCCACGCAGTTCTAGATGAGCTCCATGTTCTCGTCCAACAAGGTCGGGCTCGCCAACGGGTACGCCGGCGGGTGGGGCAACCTCGGCGGCGGCGTCGTGCAGCTGCTGATGCCGCTGGTGTACTAGGCGATCCTCAAGATCGGGAGCACGCCCTTCACGGCGTGGCGCGTGGCCTTTTTCATCCCGGCCCTGATGCAGTCGTGCTCGGCCATCGCGGTGCTGGCGTTCGGGCAGGACATGCCCGACGGCAACTACCGGAAGCTGCACAAGTCCGGGGAGATGCACAAGGCCAGCGTCGGCGGCGTCCTCCGCCACGCCGTGGGCAACTACCGGGGCTGGATCCTGGCGCTCACCTACGGCTACTCCTTCGGCGTGGAGCTGACCGTGAACAACATCGTGGCGCAGTACTTCTTCGACCGCTTCGGCGTCAACCTCCAGACGGCCGGGCTCATCGCGGCCAGCTTCGGGATGGTCAACCTCTTCTCCCGGCCCCTGGGCGGGAGCCTCTCCGACTGGCTCTCCAGCCGGTTCGGCATGCGCGGCAGGCTGTGGGGGCTGTGGGCGATCCAGACCGTCGAGGGCGTGCTGTGCATCGTGCTGGGCCTCGTCAGCGGGTCCTTCGCGGCGTCCGTGGCGGTCATGATACTCTTCTCCCTCTTCGTGCAGGCCGCCGAGGGCCTCACCTTCGGGGTGGTGCCGTTCGTGTCGCGGAGGGCGCTGGGGCTCGTCAACGGCATGACGGGCGTCGGCGCCGTGCTCACGCAGTTCATCTTCTTCCAGGGAACCAAGTACGAGACGGAGACGGGGATCATGTACATGGGGCTCATGATCATCGCGTGCACGCTGCCCGTCGCGCTCATCTACTTCCCGCAGTGGGGAGGGATGCTGGCGGGGCCGAGGCCGGGGGCGACGGCGGAGGACTACTACAACGGAGAGTGGACAAGGGAGGAGCGAGAGAAAGGGTTCAACACGGGCAGCGTGCGGTTCGCGGAGAACAGCGTGCGGGAGGGCGGACGGAGATCGGCGTCGGACGTCCAGCCCGCCAACAACAAGGAGTCCTCAGCGGTGGACGTGTGAGAAAAGGCAAATCGTACGTGCGTGCGTGTACCTACGAAGTAAAGTCCCGCGTGCGATGCCATGCACCTACCTACCCTGTCCTTCCCGGTAGCAGTGCAGGCTCGTGACCGACGGGAATGTATGTATCTGTGATTCTGTGTGCGCGGGCTTTGGTTGTACGTACAGGGGGCGTTTCTGCGTGTGATTGCACCCGTTGGCGCCTAGTTTGTTTGTCCCTTTTTTTCTGTTGAAATATAAGGATCTTTTATTGAGTTTATTTATAAGTCAGACTTTTGATCAAATTTACAAAAAATGCTGATGGTGGTGGTATCAAATGAGCATCAGTAGAATAATTGATTGATTACAAAATATATTTTTATAGTTTTTTTAATTTAGTAGATGTTAATGTTATTCTCTATAAATTTGATCATGCTTACAATGGTTCAATTTGGGATAAACTTGAAAATCCTTACATTTTGAGATGGAGGGGGACTACTTTTGTCAAAAGGTGGTTTTAAATTCTGTCTATAGTAGTATTTTTTTTTCAAGATGCATAATCATGTACTAATTCCAATGCACCTTTAGGGTATATTTAGTTGGAGAGCAAGGTGGGACAGGATGGCTTCATCCCTATTTTGAGACATATATAGAACATCTACATGCCTCATTCCCACTTCAGAATTGTTCAGAATGTGTCCGCTAAATTTTTTTGGATGAGCTCGTTGAGCATCGTGGAGAACATTCCTCTTTCGGAGTCACTCTATCATTCTCCTCTTCCAACCAAACGCCTATAAAATAGGATGGGATCATTCCATCGTGAGATATCCCTCCAGACAACCACATTCTTATATGCGCTTCCTCTGCTGGTTCATATCCGGCCCCAACATAAAACCCTGTTTATACATCTACTGCTACTTAATAAAACCAAAGAGGAGAAAAAACGCCGTCCTACTTTTTTCGCGGTCCGTGGCTCCGCACCCATCGTCCGACGCCTCCGTCCTTTTTTTTCCTTCCTCGTGGAACCGGCCGCCCCACTCCTTTTTTTTCTTTTTTCCTTTCTCATGGAACCGACCGCCCCACTCTTTTTTTTCTCCGCAAACTTCCCCCACCCGCGTCGCCCCCGCGCCGACTCCCCTCTCCACGTCGGATCCCCCGACGACCGCGTGCCTCCCCCTCCCCCACGCCGACCCCTCTTCCCCGCACCTCCCCCTCCCCACGTCGATCCCTCTCCCCCGCGCCGACTCCCCTCCCCACGTCGGATCTTCAACATCGACAACGATCACAGTTCAGATCGGATCGAGAGGAAGAACCGTGGGAACCCTAGGCGACCGGAGGACAATCGACGACGACACAGATCTCACTGCGCCCCTTCAGGTATGATGCACCATCGTCCTATCATCCTTCCCCGCCGGCCACGGCCACGCCCCACCTCGCCTCCTCAACAGTATGAGCTGCAACAGCAGCACATTGTCTTGTGAATTTCAAAATGTGTAGGACCTGTTGTGAATTCTGGTAATATAAAATCCATACAACTGATGAATTCAGTGATGGTAGTGTCATCCACATCATGACCAGTTGTTCATTAAAAACGGAACAACAACACCGCAAACTGATCCAGAGAGGAAATATCCTGATCTTGTTACTATTTTTTAAATAAAACATGGATGTTCATTTCTGTTTTTTTAATTCGGTGATTATATTGTTGTAGCTTGTGTACCTCCAACTGTTAATCAAGTTGAATATCCAATCTTACATATTGGATTTACTAGGGTGTGGGGCAGGCTAGCGTGCATGTGCTGGCCTTCAGCATGTAATCTTTCTGTGTTTTGTTGTATTGTAGATCCTGATGCGGGACCGACAGGCGGAAGAGACACTGCATAAGGGTTCTTCGTTTCGTGTCATCCAGGTGCGTATCAGATCAGTTCTGATCTTCTATACACTACTCACATGAAACACTGAGAGAAAACCTAGATAGGGTCATGAGATTGTGTGAGGAATAAGAAACAGGGAGCACAACGAACTGAGAGGAGCTCCCATTACAGTCCTGTGAAATAGTTTTGATGTTATCTGTATAAAATATTGTTCAAGTATATTTGCTATATGTTCAACAATATAATTACTTGTCATTGATCTCTCTTGGTGTGAATGTTAATCTATTTCATTGTTTGCTTTATTTAAATATTTATATATTATTTGCTATAAATATTTTGTTGCCCGTAGCAACACACTGGCACGATCCTAGTCATACCTATATGTTTTCAACCTATCGCACATGGTACTCATATTAAATCCTGCTGGGCCTATACGGCGCCCAGCTCATAAGTTGAGGCTCATTCTCTCAGCCCAATGCGTCCTGGTTCAAATATACAATGACACCGCGGGGCCCACAGAGACCCAGGCCACTGCACCTTTTTGTTGTGCGGCCGCCGAGTTCATCATCACGCCAAACGGACCGGGCCAAGCCGAGCCCAGCGGCCGCCCCATCTCTCTGCGGCCCGCGGGGCTCAGCGCCGGTGCCCGTCCCCCACCGTCCGCCCCACCAGTCGCCCACCACTGCAGATAACACAACGGAAGGCGGACGCCGATGGCCGCCGTGGCAAGCCCCGCCCTCCGGCTCCGCCCGAGGGCCGCCTACCCGTCGGCGCCCGGCTCCCCTCGCTGCCGATTCGGCTCCGTTGCTTACTCCTGCTCCAAGGTAATTCCTCCCCTCCTCCTCCTCTCTCTCCTCCTCCACACCTAGAAATTTTCCCCTGATTGTTGCTTGTTATATGCTATATATATAGTTTGTTTGTTTGGCTGGGAATTTGGTGGGATTTTGGTTTACTTGGTTTGGCGCACGCTCGTAGAATCCCTCGTACATATACATATGATCCAGCCGAAAGGAAGACTCAAATCTCTCTTGGTTTGGTGGCCGCGTGGCAATGAGTTTGTCTTGAGTTTGCTATACATGCCCACAGTTACTAGTGCCTAGTCTATACTCCAAATACTTGTGTACTTTTGCATGATATTTGAAGAGATGCTTAAAATTGTTTGATTTGTTTATATTGACAAGCGTACTGGCATGGCTTATATATATATCTCAGTTTGCGAGGCAATTCCCAATTCAGAGATTGAATGGAAGTACAACAGATCATTTAGGTACTCTAAAAGGTAATTCCCTTACATTCTCCATCTGCTTTTCCAGAAGCACTTTGTTGAATTCGTGTAGCACTTTGTGCTGAACTTTTACTACATGCTATCAGGCCAAGTTTTAAGCAGCGCCGGTAACCATGATGGAAGGTTTCATATATGCTTTGCTGCTGCCGACAAGCAGGAGCCAGCCGTTTCACTTACCTCAGACTCGCTGGTTTTACAAGAGACAGAAAGTGGCACTAAAGCAGCCCCTGCATCTGAAAGCTCCTCCCACTTCACTGGCAGAGGTGCTGGAAAACCAGGCTTCATCTCGTTCCAAGGAAGTAGCTTACAAAAGACAACTGTGGAGAGTGTGCCACATCCTGGCAAGGAAGCATCTAGATTAGTTTGGTTTATTGGCCCTACTATCCTTGTGTCGTTCTTGGTTCTTCCATCTCTTTACTTGCGCAAAGTACTCTCAGCCGTGTTTGAGGATTCCTTGTTGACAGGTATGCTTTCTTTATAGTTTCAGGATGGTGGTGTTTCCTTTATAGATCATGGATGTTTCAATAATGATTATAATCTCTCTCTCTCTCTCATGTTTTCGTTGATTGTAGATTTCCAGTTGTAAAATTAGATCTGTGCATCTCTAGTTCTATGTAGTATTAATAGTAGATGAAAAACATTACACTGTTTACCCTACCACATTATCTCTTTTTTTTAGCATTTGTTTGTGACAGAAGTCACATATAGGTAATCATTGTAGTAAAAAGAAAGACAGGGTTGTCCTGTGTTGCTCGATATCTTGCTGTCCCCTCCGCTCAAATACTCACTGTGTCACCATATGTGGCCTAAATGATCCATTTTGGCGTCTTTCACATGATTCATTTGTTAGAATTTGATATATTTACTAAAAAAGATCAGCATTATCCCCTTCCACAGTCATTCAAATGCATTACTTGATGGATTTTTAATCTTCTTTGCAGACTTTCTTATACTATTCTTTACCGAGGCTTTGTTCTATGGAGGAGTTGCAATTTTCGTCTTCTTGATTGATAAAGTCTGGAGACCTTTGCAGCAAGTAGCACCAAAGAGTTACATTTGGTCAAAATCCCGATTTTTCCGTATTTCCTCAGTAACAACAATGGTTCTGAGCTTGATAATACCTCTTTTAACAATGGGTATGGTGTGGCCCTGGACCGGACCAGCAGCATCAGCGACTCTTGCCCCTTATTTGGTTGGACTTGTTGTACAGTTTGCATTCGAACAGTATGCACGGCATCGGAAATCGCCTTCTTGGCCAGTTATTCCTATTATCTTCAAGGTAATTTTGTTCTTAAATATTTCTTGGTATGATCGAATTGTGAACTGAGTGTGTTATTAATTTTGTTTTGTGGTTATAGTCAAGTTCAGATTGGTGGAACGCATAAGGTCCTTTTATTCCATCTCTTTAGTGTTTGGTCTGATCAGTCATACCTCATGTTTGGGATTTGGGACTTGGGAGTGATTATCAGTATATCAAGTAATTCTGGGGGAAGCATTTTGAAGAATCTGCTGTTAGCAACCGAGTCAGGGAAATGTGGAAGATAATAGATATAATCCAGTGAAGTAGTCTCGTAGATAAGTTTCTGAAAATTTTATATTCATACAAAATAGGGACAGTTAGTGCTCTGTCAGTTCATCCTTTGGATATGTGAAGTCACAATGGCCAAAAACATCCGATGTTTTTAGGGAACAATTCGATGGTCAGCCAATAATATCATTCTGTTGATGTAAAACTGTGTATCCTAATAGAGGGTTCAAAGACAAAGGAGAATTTGGCAGTTACATATCTGGATTCCTTATTGCTGTTAGCACTCTGTAGATCTGTGTTGTTAACATCTTGCTCTACCCCATCTAAGGCTTAGGTGCATGCAATGTTTTCAAGCACGGTCTAATAATGAGCATTGACTGTCTAAGAAATGATCTATAGTTGCTCACTATGATTAGCTGCACTTTGCACTTTGCACTTTGCTGCATGAATAAACTTGAGACTCAGCGTGCGTACTTAAGTAGAAGCTAGCGTCAGGTTGCTTGTAGTCATTATATCTCTTCTTGTGAACCACTGCTGGTTTATCTAGTCTGCAATCGTTCATTTCAACCAATCAAGCACTTGCATGTTTATGTTTTTATATGGATGGATAAGCACTTCAATGTTAAATGATGCTCATCCGGCATGTGTTTCCCCCCCCTCCTTCCAGGTGTATAGGCTTCACCAACTGAACAGGGCAGCTCAGCTGGTGACAGCACTCACATTTTCTGTCAGAGGAACAGAAACAACCAATCAAACTCTGGCTATCATGAACTCATTAGGAGCATTATTGACTGTTCTTCAAATTCTTGGTGTTATTTGTGTATGGTCTCTCTCAAGCTTTCTGATGAGGTTTCTTCCCTCTTCAGACATTCCAGATCCCTGACTTCTAGCAGCTTTGGTAGAACTTTGGAACATGGCAATAGCTTGCCTATTGTAAATGGTTTACACGGAGCCAGTTGACATGTTTGCAAGGTTTGCTTTAGAGCTTATTGTTGCGCTCTACGGCTGAGTAACGGCAGAGGTTTGTAGGAATGACGCTGGAATCGAATAAACAGCAAATAAGATATCCGAGCTGTGCACACTGTAGAACTTGGATGCATAGCATAACGTGGTTCCATGCTTCCGGGTCAATTTTGTCTGAAATCTGAATGTATGTGTAGATTTAGTTTGATTTTTTGCTCCACCAGACCCTTTAATGAAGCATGTAAAAATAGAACTCACAAACTCGTGGCAGTCAAGTATGTCATTGCCATTTAGTCAGTTCCTGTTGATGCTAGGATACAGCGGAGCTGAATCCGGATAATTCAAAACTCTTGTGTCTCCATGTTGGCATTGGTAACCTTCCCTTCCCTTTGGAAAACATACTTCATGTATGCTACTGAATTCGGTTTCCCCTGAAAATGAATTACCTTTTCTGTGATGATTTTGCTGCTCGTCCAGTAAAATGTTTTTAAGATTATGCATAGCTAGGAGGTTCCTAGGAGGATTTGCAGCATGTGGGCCGTGGGCTACAGTGCGACAATCTATTATATTAATACAATAGTGTTAAAAGGAGCCACCACGTTCGCCGAGAGGACCAAGAAAATCCCATGTTAATCTAAAAAAGAGAAGAATATATGCCGTCGGATTTTATGAAGATCTAACGGTCCATATTAATTCGTTATTACAAATAAAAAGGGAAAAATATAAGCCATCGGATTTTATGAAGATCTAACGATCCACATTAATTTGATAATCTACATAAAAAGAAAAAATATAAGCCATTGGATTTTATGAAGATCTAATGGTCCATATTATTCCGTTAATCCTAAAAAGAGAAAAATATACGCCGTCAGATTTTATGAAGATCTAACGGTCCACGTTAACCCAATAAGTCTAGACCGAATATGATTAATACGGCTATCCGCACTAGGTACGCCACCCGTGCTCCTCCGCGGTGAAGACGTCGTGCCGCGGCTCCTTCGCCGACGCGACGCCCGGCCTCGGGGATTGACCGCGAGCCACCCTGCTCCTCCACTGCTGCGACGTCGGTCGTGAGACCCTGCTACTCCGCCGCCACTACCCCGCCCAAGCAACCGGACCAGAGGCCGTATGAGCCGCCCGAAAAGCCTCCGTAGCGCTCCGCCAAGGTAAGCCGCGCGGCCGCTCGCCCGACGCCCCCACCGTTGGCCGCCCCACCGCCGCGAGGATTCGTGCCCCGCCGGGGAGCCGCACGCCATGTTGTCCGCCCCGCCGCCGCCCACCAATGGCCGCTCTGTCGCCCAAGCTGTCCGCCGAAGCCGCCACTGCTCGGCCACACGCCGCCGGCCCTGGACAAGATCCACGCAGAGCAGGGGCGACATGGCTGGGAGTTGGCAGAGGGGGAGGCGCGAAGGAGAGGGAGAGGGAAGGGCAGTGTGGAGGAGAGAGAGCAGGGGAAGGGGGCGTCGGAGGGATAAATGTAACTCCATTATTTAAACTGCAAATAACTCATGTGAATAGTCAAATGGAATGTATTCGACGAGCTCTACGTGTTCATGGTCTCTAATTGTCCAATTAATTAACATATCAAAAGGTCAAATTTTACATCTTATAGAGTGTTTGCCCGACCTTTAGTTCTACAATTTTTGTATCTATTATCTTATTTTCATTGTCAAAATTTATATAAAATAAGCCACCATATTCGTCAATAGGTTTAGAAATTACTTAACAAAAAAGAAAAAAATACATATAGCATCATTGGATTTTATGATGATCTAACGATCTAGATTATTAAAGAGTCAATATCTAAAACAAACAACCAAATCATATAACCATAACATAAGAGTTTGTGTTTACACAAGATTTGGGTTTCTAATTATGCACACTTTCCTCTTATAAAAATAAAAAATGGCATAGCATCAACATGGTTGTCCGTCGAATAATCAAATTCTTACTATGGCAACGTTCTGCATATTTTGGATTCAAGAAAGAGGGCTGAGAGAAGATAGAGATGTAAGAGAGGAGCTGAGTGCCTGCGGTGAAGTGAATATCTGCTGAAGTTGTTATGTAATAAAGAAAAACATCCCACAATTAACAATTCTTGCCCATCGAGGAGCAGTCAACGGCAACAACATTATTTCTTCTCCAAATTGTAAGGATGTGTTGTATGCTCATCCATAAGTGGGTGGCAAATTTATCGTGCATTTCTTTCAAAAAGAAAAATAGTGAATGTTGGGGAGACACATACACGTCAAAGTCGATTTCAAAAGAATATTGAGCATCAATAAAAATTATACCATTCAAATTTGGAGTTAAGATTGTTTATGTTACGAGGAGAAGAGAATATTTTATCGTCCACTGTTATTCATCTCAATTTTACCATTGTGTGGGGAAGCAGGGAACCAAAAGAAAAGGACCAGAAACTTGGGAACAAAAAAATGAGCGGTAGAAGTAGGGATAGGTATAGTAGTTGTGATTATTTGTACACTTCTATAAGGAACCTCTACACGGTTGTAAAATATAAAAAATAATTTATCACATATGTAAAAATCTGTGACGTAAATTTATGTTATAAGATAATACAAAGTTATAGTATTTGAATAAATACTAAAACCTATGTTGTATATAAGGTTTTTATTTTATCGTGGATTTATATTTCATGCCAAATAGCATGATTGTAAAAAAAGAGTTTAGGCCATATAGAAAAATAATGCCAATGAAAAAACCCATTCACATAAAAATCCACCAAATTATTAACATAAAAAAGCTAGATCCCCGTGTTGTTTACGTGGGCCACCTGCTAGTTATAAAAACAGCATCTTCTGCGAATCCACCTTGCTAGTCGTAAAAACAGCATCTTCTGCGAATATGCCTTTTCAGTTCTTTTCTTTTTTTTTGGCTATCTTTGGCTCCTTACAGTTCGCTTATAATGTGCGACGCCACAAGCAATTTCAGAGAGAGAGAGAAACATGGCTTAGTTCCAAGAGTTTTGATCGACTCTGCATCCGATTCTGTCATTAAATTTTCATTCCCGGTATTTATAAAGACATCAGATTCTGTCATTAAATTTTCATTCTACCAACTGCGTTAGTGTCTGCGAGAAGATTTTTATGCTTTATACAATCAAGTACTGAGAAACAGCAGCTTCCAGTTTTTTCTTCAAAGATGGAACCAAATCGTTTTCACTGCATCGTCCACGCCATGTTTTTACGGCAGGTTCTGTTTTCTTGTACTTTCACTGTAAGCGACATTTCCCTTCTTTAGAGTCGAACGTGGTAATCACATTTCATTTCAACTCTGTTCAGACTAGAACCTAGCAGAGTCATCCGTTCATCCTAGAAAGCATTTTAGGCTCTTGAACCAACATAAACGTGCAGATCCAAGGATCTTCTCCTTTTTGCCTCAACAAGAAAACAGAACCCACCACAAAGTCACATGACCTTCCAAAGCAGAAAAGGACTCTGCTTCCAGAAAAAGGGGGGTGGGGGTAAAAGAAAAGGCAAATAATGTGCGGTCGCCGCATCTAGAGGACTGGAGGCAGATGAACTCCAAACCTCGAGCAGAGTGAAGCAAGCGCTTAGCCACTAATGTTGAACATAGGTAGCCCATTCTTATGTGCAAAAGGTGGCCGGACTGCCCAGACGAAATTCGTCGCAGCCGGATTGGAAGATTTTGCACCAGCACACACACACACAAGTGTTCCATTCCACCGAAATAACAACCACAAGCAGAAGAAATAAAGCTCAAAATCATCAAATGGATACCCGTGGGGGGAAACAGAGCTGACTTGCTCCTTGCAAGAGAGCGCAGCCTCACCCGGACACGCAAAAGAACACAAGAGATGAAGCTGAAATCCATTGCCCAGGTACTCTCTACCAAGAACGGCGCTCTGAAGGTGTAGCTGAAACTCTGGGCTTATCCTGGCTTTTATAGGGAGGCTGCCCTGCCCCCCACCTCTCTGGGGAAATGGTTTCCACTCAGGATTGGGCGCTAGGGTTTCGGGCGGGCAGCCCGGGCAGCGGGCAGTGCCCCAATTGGCATTAAATTATTTTTCGGAGGCATTAAATATTTTTTTAGAAAGGGAGGCATTAAATTATGACAGCAACTTGTCGCGGACGATATTTATCATTTTCGTGAGAAAAGTCTCGGCAGCTTGCCCCCTTCTGAGGCCTTGTAGCCGCCAGTACGTAACTGAGTATACTAGTGCAGGAAGCCAAGAAGACAGAGTTTAGATTTTACCATAAATACGACACTGTAGTATTTTATTTATATTTATAAATAATTATTTAAACATTGGTTAATTAGACTTAAAATGTTCGTCTCGCAAAGTAAACAAAACTGTGTAATTAGTTTTTTATTTCATCTATATTTAGTACTCCATGTATGTGTCGATATTTAATTTTGATGCGATGAGAATCTTCTCTGGAATTTGGGGTGGAATTTAAAAACTAAGACCTTGTTTAGTTCCTCAAATTATAAAAAAGAAGATTCCCATCACATTAAAATATCGGTACATACATGAAGTACTAAATGTAGATAAAATCAAAAACTAATTACACAGTTTTGTTGTATTTTACGAGACCAACATTTTGAATCTAATTAATCAATGTTTGGACAATTATTCACATATACAAACGAAATGCTATAGTGATGCATAATAAAATGTTAACTTTGTCGTGTCAGACTTTGAAACTAAACAGGCCTTACGCAATGTCTTCATGTACGCTAACCTCATAGTACTAGTGGTAGAAAATCTTAGGTGACCAAATGTGCACTGAGTTGACTGGCAGATTGTGGCATCTCTGGTTTTTCTCAGCGAGCTACGAGCATGTAACTGATTGTCAGATGTCTCTTTTTTCTCCGAGAAAACTGTCAAGTGTTAACTTGTTTCATCCTTAATCCTGATTCCTGATTCTTTTAAAACAGGCCACAAGCTCAACAATTCAGCCCATAGTCTCGTACAGTACAGACCGCGGTGCCACCAAAGCAGGCGCTATATCGTTGGAGGAAGTCACGAGGTGTCGTTGTTGTTTGGTTCTCCCACAAAAATATCGATACACTTTGTCCGTCGTCACAGTCCGTGCATTTCTGGATTGGCAATTGTCACTAAACGCCTTTATCTTGATTGGCTAATGTTTAGGTTTCCACGGTAGATTACACTGAAATTTGGGGAAATTCCACCGATTTCTACCTCAGTAGCCACCTGCCCAGCCGGAGTCAAACATGTTACAGAATGCTTTCTGCGATCACGAAATACCATCGATTATGATATTGACATGTTCTTTTCGGAACGTAATGGTGGCGAACCAGTGACTTTTGTTAGTAATTCTACATGTGAAACCTAGCAAACGTAACCCTATTTTTCTGAAGATCAATCTACCTATATTTTTATTCTTTTAAAACATGTTATAGATGTCGATGCTCACACTCACAGGTCACAACGTGCGTACGCACCTTCTACCCTTGTGAAAGACTAGGCCTGCGTTCTTGCTATGGATGTGCTAGTCTATTGTTGGAATAAAGTTTAGTTGCACAACCCCTGGAAGTAATAATATTTGATGAAACGGACCAATAATGTCAAAACACTATTATTGGCTTGTTGAGAGATTTAATCATCCAATCCCTTACGATACTTTTCTCATTCCCTACCAAACTAATGAAGTCCTAAGAGTTAGCTACTACGTGTACATCCGTTCTCAATTACTATTCTAAAAAAATATTTGTGTTATTTTTTGTTTTTGAATTATTTTCTCATCGTATATACTTCAAGGATGACTTATTTTTCGTATATTTAAAGTAAATTTGGTTAAAAGTTGTGGAAAAAATTTAACAAAAATAGTAATTTACAATAGAGGTGGTACATTTCTCATTATCACGAGGGATGGTTGACTGGCAGATTGTATCTCCTTTTATTTTGAGCAAACCGTCAAGTGTTAACTTGTTTCATTTGATCGATGAAGAAGCTAATGCCTGATATTCACATTACAGTGGCATCTCTGGTTTTTCTCGAGATCCAGTATATAACAGACCGTCAGATTTGTCTCCTTTTCCTTGGGAAACTATCGAGTTCTAATTTGTTTCATCCTAAATTCCGGTAGCTACTAATGGTCCGAGATCCAACATCCGTGCTCAACGCTCACCGGATTGCATGCAACAATTCGGTCCATGCCCTGTTCTCACCACAGTGTCACGGGGTTTCATACAATAAATGTATGGCAACATCAACAAAAATAATGACTTGACAGGGTATTTATAAGGGGAGAGAAGAAAATAGTTTTACGGTCATGACACTTTTCAGGTTCAGTTACTAAGACCCATGAAATTGGATGAAACTCCCACTAAGACCATTTTGTTTCATCCATGTATCTCGTGTGGTTATTAATTCTATTATTCTCCTTAATTTATGTAGGCTACAAAGTTCACATGACATGTTTGATCACAACAAAATACATGACTTTAATGGTATAGTATGTCTATGAATCCGTGCAATGAAATTGTGCACTGATAGACAGTTTCGTTTTATTTCATTAAAAATCTGGCATGACAGTCTTGGTAATAGTATCATGAACTGTGCATTGAGACATGCCTTATGTTGTCCTCACCGGAGCCACGGTGACGTCGCTAGCTAAGTTGAAAGTGCGAGAGAGTAAAATATTACTTCCCATTCTCTCCTATTGATTTATTGTTTGGTCTCATCTTTCTCTCTTAGGCTAATCCCAATAAAAAATTTTGTATTGGTGTTTTCAAAATAGCCACGTAGTCTCTCGTCCAAAAAAAATAGCATTCAAACTTTACCCCATAATAAAATAATATTTTGACATGCATAATTAAATGGAAATAAATCTCTTCCATGTATTAAATGAAATTGGGTTCTTTTCATTTTTTACAAAAAGAAACTTAACTAACTAAAGACACGTGCATCTTTTTTATCCATCTCTAATCTGTCTAAAAAACTCCAAAATATATTTTTTAGAATGGAGGAAGTAAGCGAGAAGACAATGAAATGGTGTTTAAAACCATGCCTCCAATTCACAATTTCATATTGTGGTTTTATAGACATCACATAGCATTCAATTTTATGACTAATAAAAGTTGGTATCCATAGGTAGTTTTATTTAGATGAAACTGTTTTTTCTCTATTTTCTTAAATTTGATGTCATACCATCAGAAAATTCTATATCTCACTTGCGAGATCTCTTTCCTGTTTCTTCCTTCACAACGTCAGACATTGTCTCTTGTTTCCTTGTAAGATTTCTTTACTATTTTTCCTTCCACTATGTCGGATGCCATCCCAATCTATCGACGATTTCGACAACCTTTCGAGAAGACTTATACAGACCGTTGTGCTGCTGAAGCAGGCGCTATACGTTGGAGGAAGTTTCGAGGGGTGATCTTTGTTTCCTACTAGTCCACTACCACTAGTCCCATGATCCCGCGAAATCATCGACACGCTTCGTTGGTCATCAGTCCGTGCATATGGTCCCTGCACTTCTGAAATCTGGATTGCCAATTGGCACCGAGCGCCTTGATCCTTATGTACCATTGACAAATGTATTAGCGACTTGATTGATTTGTGTTTAGGTTTCCACGGTAGTCGACGCTGGAATTATATTTGAGAAAATTCAACCGGTCTAGCAAGCAGCCACCACCTGCCCGAGCGGCCGAGAGCCCAAGACATAGGTTACAAAATGCTTTCTGCGATCACGAAACAGCGTTGATACCAATAGTAATTCTAAATATAATAAAACCTAGCAAACGTGGTATGCTACTACTGAAAAGTAGCATACCACATTATAGAAAAGGTCTTGAAAAGGTAGCATAACACGTTACCGGTGACCATTGCATTTATTATTTGAAAAACATGTTATGGACGTCGATGCTACGTGTCGTACACTCACAAGTCACGCCTGCACGTACACACTTTCTACACTTATGAACGTCCACAAGAGATTGGGCCTCCAATCTTAGGCTGTGCACACCGGTGTACTCAAAAGCAAACGCTACAGTAGATAGGGGAGGTTTTTGTGTACGAGGGAGCTGCAGCGGGGAACGGCATCGCGTGTGCAAGCCTTACGTTCGGCGCCGCGAACGCCATTTCTAGCGCTCGTAGCGCGCGTCCGCCACCGGCCACGTTGGCGTGGGCCCGGCACCATCCCAAACGCTCGCACCTGCCATCACCCCGGCCGCCCCGCAGCTCGGTCCACCGTCGCGCACCGCCGTCCCGGTCGCCTGCTGCCACCCTCGGCGCCCATGGCAGCACGCCGCTCCACCACGGCGGCCATCGGCGCCCGCCGCTCCTTCTCCACCACGGCGGGGCTGAGCTCGCAGATGCCGTCGGAGGGGAGGGGGCCGACGGGGGAGCGCGTGCCGCCGTAGGGGAGGGGGCCAGCGACCGGAGCAGACACCGGTGCCGCCCGCTGGCCGGCCGCGCGCCGCCCGCCCGCGCCTCGCCCGCCCGCTTGCCGGCCGCGCGCCGCCCGCCTGTGCGGCCGTAGGGGAGGGGACTGGAGAGAGAGAGGGGGGCACGGCGTGGGAGGCTGGGAGGAGGCGAAGAGAGAGAGGGATAGGGAGGAGAGAGAGGGTGAGTTAGGGAATATAATATATATGACATGTGGGTTCCATTGATGGTAGTTGGTATAGGGGATGAAAAATAGAGTATGATGAGTGCGGGAGAAATCGTTTTAGAGTATAGAATCTTGATGATCAGGGCGGAATATTCGTTTTAGGGGATGTGTTTGGAGTACGATGAGTGCGGATAGCCTTACATCTTGCCATCAATGATTACTTAATCTACTATTGGAAGCAAGATCGATTGCACGCACTTTCAATATACATACATTTGTTCCTATAAATACACGCACACAGTCTTAGAATCTTCGAGAGACTAAGCTAATAGATGTCGAGATTGATAAAGTAATTTTGATTAAATCTTAGTAAAATCTAGAAAAATATGACACCCACGCATAGTCAAAAACTCGAATCAATGTGGATATATTCCATGAAACCTTACCAACTATTTGAAGCGTTCATTTTTCCTAAGTGGCATTTGGTGAACGGACCAACAACGTCGATAGGCTACTTTAGACTTTTTAATAAACTTATTAATCCTTCAATGCATTCCAACTATCACTAGAGTTACGCCTTCTCCGATGGTTATCTATGAGCTAGCTTATAGAATACTTTCTCATATTTTAATAAAGGAGAGAGAAGAGCTATCTCTCGTGCATGTACTTTGCGGTTACGTGAGGATGATGTGTGGGATTATTCATATTATGAGGAGACAATTACGCATAAGCCGTTATAAAAAGTTCAAATTCCGTATCTGCCGCTAAAAAAGTTATTGCTCCTCCTAGACCACTGACCTAACTTTTTGTTGCCCTCCATGCCACTATCGTGACGTCTGTTTGGGTGAATCATCGTTTAGGCCCATGTATCTGGCAAAATAGAAAGAAAAACGACCCTAATGCCTTTAGTCTTTCTTTTCATTATCTTCCTCCTTTCCGGTGACACAGTCGCTCCGTCCTGCCCCGCTCAGCCGCCACCGCCGCGGGGAGCTGCACGCCGCCGTGCTGGGCGCCCACCGCGCTGGCTGGCTGAGCCACACGTCCACCCCGCCGCCGCCCCGCCCTGCCCCGCCCCGCCCACCGCTGCCGCCCCGCGCGCGTCGTCCCGCCTCCTAGGCCTGCCATCGCTGTACAACTTCGCCCCCGCAGGGAGCCCACGCGCTGGGCCACGCGCCCGTCCGCTGCCCTCGCCGCCACGCGCCTCGCTGGCCACCGGAGCTCCGCCACCACTGGCTCCACCGTGCACCGCCACTGAAGCCGCGCACCACCGCGTTGTGCACTCGGCGCCGTGCCGGCCGCCGGCCGTGCGCCCGTGTTGTTAGCCGCGCGCTCGCCCGCCGTGGCGCCGGCCGCGCTGCTGTCTGCTCACCCGCCACGACGCGGGTAGAGGGGAGGGGCCGGCGGCGCAAAAGGATGGGAGGAGGTCGGTGGCGCGGGTGGAGGGGAGAAGCCGGCGACGCGGACGGAGGAGAGAGGAGGGGGTGGGGCCGCGGCCGGGAGGGGAGGCGGAGGAGCAGCGCGGGGAGTGGGGGCGGCGTCAGAGGGGAGGCGGGGGCGAGTGGCGGGAGTGGGGAGGCAGAGGGGAGTCAGGGGGGAGGCCGCTGCCGCGTCGTCGGTCGGGGAGAGGACTCGGATGATAAGTGGGCCCCACATGTCAGTTGCCTCATCTCATCATACGTGTCAACAAATGAAATGAAGGGCAAGATGAAAATTTCATCCTCCGTTAGCCTTCGTCTCACCTCAAATAGACGGTAATGACAGTGAGGGCAACACAAAGTTGGGTAAGTGGTCTAGAAGGAGCAACAATTTTTTAGTGGCAGATACGTAATTTAAACTTTTTATAATGGCTTGTACGTAATTGACTCGATTTTGCAAAATTCGGAGTCCACTTATAAATTTTCTTAGAGTTTACTTGAGTTTGATCATAGGCCAACACTCCAATAGTGTTTTGTAAAGTCATTTGAAACGAGCGATTTATTACTCCCTGCAGTGACAAAAGGGTGAGGTTTTAGGTTGTCTGCACTCTGCACATAGAGTTTCACATAAACAAATTCAGTTGTGACAAAAGAGTGACTTTTTAAATTTTTAGGTCGCGGGCACATTAGGATTGGGCAACTACCATTTTATGTTCTCAAATAGATCACCAGACACATTCTCGGCACATCTAAAGTCAAAAAGAAGATGAGGACGTGCTGCAACTTTGAGTAAAGAAGACCTCACAATCAAACTGGCGGTTTCAAAGGATGGTGGACTAGATTACAGTTATCCTTTTCTTCTCCCACTTTGCTTGCAATATGACAAATCTGCTATCGATTGATTTGATTCGGTGCGCGGCCATGCGTCAGTGTAGGCCCCTTGCCCCAACGGCGGCCGCCAGCTCATCCAGACCCACCGGCGAGCACGCAAGGATGACGCGGCTCAGCGGCTCGGCCTGCACGGCGGGCGCGCACGGCACCCACTCCCACCGCACCACGGCGGTGGCGCTCCCCTTCGCCTCCCCCCCTGCCTCCCGCAGCTCGTAGAGCACCGCGCCGTGCGACGGCTCGGCCGCATTGTACACGTACCCGCCCGCGGCGTTGCCGCAGACCCCGACGGACAGCGACGCGTCGTCCAGATCCTCCTCCTCGCCGTCGAGGTCGTCGCGGGGGAACAGCCTCTCGGACAGCTCGGGCGGCATTGCGTCGCTCGACGCGGTAGGGATCGGCTGCAGAGTCTCGCCGTCCACCTCCCATGCCTGGACGGCGACCGTGCACTCTGCTTCCTTGTCCGCCCGCTTCGCGCCGAACAGAACGAGCCGCTCGCCGGCGCCGGCGCCGGCGCGGCCGGGCGCGACGCCCCACGTGGTGACGGCGGGGTCGGGCATGAGGTGGCGGGTGGGGCCCCACCGCCGCTCCGCCGGATCGAACCAGCTCGCCCACCCGGTGGTCCTCTCCACAAGGTACACCCGCTTGTCCGTGGCCGCCGCCGAGAGCCACGTCGCGGACGCCGAGCCCCTGAGCGCGTCGGGCATGGGCTCGCAGGCCGCCCACGCGCCGCCCTCGTGGACCTCCACCGCCGCGTCGTCCTCGCCCTCCGCCAGCGCTAGCCCGCACGCGCCGCCGAGCGCAACGACGCGGTCCCCGACCGCGGCGAACACGGGGTCGACGCGCCACACGGCGGGGGCGCCCATGGCGACGCAGTCGGCCGCCCCGAGCGGGTCGGCCGCGACGGCGAGGCCCGAGAGCGAGAGCGCGCAGACGCGGTCCCCGCGCGCCCCGCGCACGAGGCGGACGTGCGACGGCGTGGCGTGGCGCGGCGGCGCCGGCACGGCGAGCCAGGCGCCCGAGCACGGGTCGTACGCCGCGGCGCACCGGCGCCCCCCGCGGGCCTGGACGTGGACGACGAGCCAGGGCAGGCGCCGCGGGCGGCGGCGCAGCGCGGCGCGCACCGCGCGGAGCCACTCCCGCGAGACCCGCGCCGTGGCGGCGAGGTCCGCCGCGGGGACATGCTCCACCACGGCCTCGAGCACATCGCCGTAGAGGTACGCCGCTGCGAGCGACGCGGCGTCGGGATCGCGCCCGTCCGCCTGGTGGCGCCGGTGCTTCAGATCGTGAGCTCGAACGCCGACGACGCCCATTCCCTCGCCCGAAAGGCCACACAGCTCAGCAGTGAGCGCAGCAAGCAAGTTTTGCTTCTTCTGTGGGTGTGGGCGTGTGATCTGGGCTGGGAGATCCGGGTGGCAGGCTAAATAGTGGAGTGGGGGCCTTCTGGTTGGAAAACCACGAGCGGGTGCCGCGGGGTCAATGAACTGGATGGTGGTGGGGTGGGGTGGGATGGGACGAAATCCACAGACGTCGGCAATTGGTCCATTCGATAACAGCTCTACCAAAAACGACGTCAATTGGGAAATGGAGAGGAATTGGGAAATGGAGAGGGAGCTTTCTGGATTCGTCCGTCGCGCTCTTGGAAAACGTTGTCGTCGTTTTTGATCGACAGTGTATTTATAGTATACAAACAATATTCCGTATTAGAGTACGCAGCGGTTCGTCTCAGCTAGCCATACGCCGTGAACAGGCGGGCTATAACAAATATACCAGATGCCGCTAAACTACATAGCAGCCGTGGGAGTCCCGATGTATAAATGCAAATAGGATGCATCAGGTTAGATAAGCCTCGACAGTAAGTGGTATCGGCTACTTAAAAGATGAGAGCAATAATAGGATATTTTAGGTGCGCAATGATCATAGATGTTTGACGAAGACCCAAGCCGGACACACGTTAGGCGAGCAGGCCACAGCCCTGGCGAGCTAATAGTTCTGGTGAAGCGTCGGTTGTCCAATTTCCCCAACATGGCGCTCCATTATTGGCTGCCCAATGAATCAGAGAGACTAATCTCCGAGGTGCACGTCGGTGTCGGACACTACGGGCCGGGAGGCAAGAACCACCGCTTCTCTAGAAGGATTTCATGTGCAGACGGGCCTGTCGCTGTCAGGTTTTTTAGTGGAGCGCAGCTTTCTTTTTAGTTCTTTATTAATTTTTTCCTTCGTCCTAGTTTTTCCTTTAAATTTACGCCGCTGAACGGGTGGCACCGGACATAAAAGCACGAAGCTCGTCTATGGAACGTGACGGGAGCAAAAGACTTAGCCTTGCTAGTTAATGATAAGATTGGTGAGTAGTCAGCTTAGTTCTCGTAGCCTTGGTCTAGCAATCTGTTGAGAGTAACTCCAACAAAACTTCTACTCAACTCTCTACTTAAAAAGTAGGGACCATACCTTAAAAATACACTCAATTGAACATCTTTAAAAGTCTATCTAAAATATACTCTTTAAATTATTATTTGGGGTCATTTGAGTAAAAAATATTTTCTATATCTTTATACTTTTCAACAGTTTTTTTATATCTCGTGTGCAATCTAGGAGTCATCTTCCTCTTTATCATTGGCTAGTGAGAAATCTGAAATAGAGGATATCTATATTTGGATATCCAATTGAAGAGGTTGTTGATGATGTTTATTCACTAAAATCTATATTTCTGTAAGTTAGAAAAGATATAAAGAGTATCGTATTTTAATCGAGATGAGGAGGAAGAGTGTGGGCCTCATGCTTCATAAGAAACGATTAGACGATGACAAATGGGTTCTACCTGTTAGAATAATAGCAGAGACTTCAGTTGTTGTTGGGGCTGTTGCTCAAGTTGAAAAGTGGAGAATGAAATTAAAAAAAGTAGAAAGAGCCCTATTCAATAAGTAGAGGCTACCGCTGAAGTTGATCTTAGGTCAAGGACCCCTCTAGAGCATAAATTTAATTACATTTAAAATTATTTAATTTCTCATGACGCGAACGTGAAGGTTGCATTATTTTTGGGGCGAATAGGATATTTCTGCTGTTCCTATTAATATAGGTGCCGGCCGGGTCTTTCGGAAAAAAAACTGTATTGCCGCCACAATTCCGCAAGAGTAAACATGCGTTCTAGAATTCAGATAAGTCTCTGCCCTTATCTAAATGGATGTCGTGCTGGAGCCGCCACATCGACACTACCCCCAGACTAGGGGAGCCGGCGAGGCGACAAGTGTTCTCTAGGCGACTGCGTCCATAGACCGCTGCTGCAGCTGCAGCAGCAGCGCGGGACCGCGGGTGGTTGTCCATGTTCATCGAGCGAAGGAAGTCTCGCTCTGTACTTGATGGGCAGCTGCCAGCCTGCATTGCATTGTTCAGGCCGGCAGAAAACGAAGTCCGATCGATGCAATCCACCTATTCGATGGATCGCTGCAGGCTGCAGCTTCCTTCCTACTACGTAGTCTTGTTCGTCCATCGTTTGTTCCCGTGCGGTCGTGCCGTACTACCATGTCAACCATTTGTCAATCGACCACGTCGCCTTTTTTATATCTTTCCTTCCTTTTTTTATTTTGGGAATAATAATCAGTCTTGGCATAATCAATCAATCAATCTGGCCGGCGGCGCCGCCTTGTCGCTTCAAGGGAACGTAACTTTCTCTCCTCAAAATGAGGTGGTCTAGCAATCGAATAATTGTTTCCCAGTAAGTACGTGTCTGGTGCCGAGGGTGAAATGGAGCCTAGCTAGCTACTTGCGCTTGTTCTTGGAGGCGAAGCGGAGGACGAGGTAGAAGAGGACGCGGTAGACGACGGCCCAGCCGAGGAGGTAGAGCACCATCCACCACTTGCGGTCCTCCACGGTGCTGATGCCCAGCTGCCGGAGGATGTCGTCGCCGGTGAGCCTGAGGGGCACCGTGGCGAACACGCGGCCCCCGTCGAACTCGTTCATCAGCAGGCCCTCGTACGGGTACTTCATCGTCGAGACCGTGTTCATCCACTTCCACGCCACCGGGATGCTGTCGCTGCTCAGGAAGTAGCCGCAGAAGAGGAAGAAGAGCGCCGTGAACGCGATCACCGCCGCGTACCTGCATCACATTCACATTCAGAATGCTAGCTGGGCCGTTGTATGGTATGGGCCTTTGTAAATTGTTTGTTTGTGCAGTCCGGAATGGGCCGTTGTATGCTACTTGTAGAAGAGTATGGGTTCAAATCGAAACCGGACAGAAATCGATTCTTACCCGAGGATGAAGTTTGGCACGACGGAGCTGATGAAGACGACGAATGAGTTGGTGGAGAGGAGTGACGCGTAGAGCATGACGAGGAAGTAGAGGAACTGGCCATGGAGCCTGAGCGCGAACCAGACGATGGCGGCGTAGGTGGCGGACTGGAGCAGGAGGAACGGGAGGTAGGTGACGAGCCCGGCCACGACGTAGGCGGAGGCGCGGTACGCGTTGTGCGAGGTCTCCCTGATGAAGATGAAGCGCTCCTGGATGAAGGCCGGCACGGCGTCGTTGGAGGAGAAGAAGAAGACGCAGACGGTGAAGATGAAGAAGCTGAGGCGGTTGGTGATCCCCTGCGGGTCGTCCTTGGGCCTGGTGAACATGGTGGCCATGAGGAACCCCATCACCGTCAGCACCATCAGCCGCGACAGGAACAGCTCCGGCGTGCGCCAGATGTTGGTGAAGTTGCGCCGCATCAGCACCCACACCTCCCCGGCGTACGGGTTGGCGAACTTGCCGCGGTGGCCCAGCGCGTTGACGCCCACGCCGGGGGCGCCCGCCGCGCGGTGCGCCGGCGGCGTCAGGTAGTCGTCCTCGTTCACCGTGTACGCGCTGCTCAGCGGCGTCGGCGTGCCCATCACGATCTCCGGCGCGTACCTGTGGTTGGCGGGGTCCCTGTTGTTCCTGGGGCGGCGGGACGGGGTGAGCTGCACCTGCACGCCGCTCCACGGGGACTTGGAGTGCTGGCTCCTCAGGCTGTGGTCGAAGCCCTCGCCGTCGTTGCCGTACACCGGCGTCGGGGGGATGCTGGAGACGGTGGAGAGCCCCTCGGCGCCGTAGGTGGCGGTGAGCTTGGGCGGCTTGAGGCCGGTGAGGCAGAACTCGGCGAGCGCCTTGACGCCGAACTCCGACTGCTCGTACTCCTGGATGACGTCGAGGAGGTTCTCGATGGAGTTCTCGCCCTTGGGCACCCGGCGGCCCATGCGGGCGAGGTGCGCCGTCACCTCCCTGGGCCCGCCGCTGTACATGAGCTGCCCGCGCGCCAGGATGACGAGGTGGTCGAGGAGCAGCAGGATCCGCGACGACGGCTGGTGGATGGTGAGCACCACGGTGCTGCCGGCGCAGGCGATGTCGTGCACCTTCTCGATCACGCTGTGCGCGCTCGTCGAGTCCAGACCCGACGTCGGCTCGTCCAGGAACAGCAGCGCCGGCCCGTGGATGATGTCCACGCCGATCGACACGCGCCGCCGCTCGCCGCCGGAGACACCCCTCGTGCCTTCGTCTCCGATGTACGTGTTCCTTGACGACTGCATGCACCACCGTACATACCACCGTTGATGTCGTCAGGAATCCAATCATCCGTGCTCCGTTTCGAAGCAGCTAGAGACAGAGTACGTGCATTGGTGGCGAGTGGTAACGACTTACGGTGAGGCCGAGCTGCTCGATGAGGTTCTCGACGCGGAGCTTCTTGTCGGAGGCGGAGACGGAGGAGCCGAGGCGGAAGGCGGCGGCGAACATGAGGGTCTCGTAGACGGTGAGCATGGGGAAGAGGCGGTCGTCCTGCATGACGTAGGCGGAGGAGCGCTTGATGAGGCTGGGGCTCATCTCCACGCCGTCCAGCGCCACGCGGCCGTCGAGGCTGGAGATGCGCCCGGCCAGCGCGTCCAGGAACGTCGACTTGCCGGCGCCGCTGGGGCCCATGACGGCCGTGACGCACCCCTTGGGCGCGTACCCGGTGATCTCGTGCAGCAGGTCCACGTCCTTCTTCTCCCACTCCCCGCCGGCGCCGCGCTGCTTCTTCACCACCGTGTACGTGAGGCTGGTGAACTCAAGCCCGCCCGTGAAGCCGAACCGGCGGCCCCCGCCGGCTTTCTCCGGCTGCTGCTGCTGCTGCGCCGCCATGTCGATCACCGTCTCCAGGCGGTGGCCGCCGTGCCGGCCATTGTAGTGATGGTGCTGATGCGCCATGCTGTGAACGCACCGGCCTGGTCTCGCCTGTGAAATTTGTTGCCATGCATGCGGCTTTGTACGCATATAAAAGCGAGAGCTTCTTGTCTGCGCGCCAGTACCATCTTCAATTCGTTGATTTGTCCGGTTGGTAGATGCCTGGTGGCGGGCGACAGAAATGAGGACGGGCAATGCAGCGTGTCATCGGAGTGAACGTTTGTTAAGGTCAGTTTGTTTGGACCTCGATGGTGATGGGGGCAGCTTGTCCTCGACAGTAGCATGGCGAGGTCAAAACAAAATTGGGGTAGGAATGCTTCTAGAAACGCTGAACTTTTGGGGTTATAAGGGCAGTCCCAACCCATCATGTTTATGGGTAGTGTCCATGCTGCTATGTTAGCAAGACATCACCTTAGACACTACATTCTCCAACCCATGATTTCTTAGGATGGATCATTATAAATTCATCATCTTTTCTCTCTACCAATCATACTTGTTCTTTTCTATCATGAAGACACTATCATCTCCCAATGCAAACTTTGATAGTGTCCTAAGCATAGGTTCTCGTGTCGACACGGGGTCTTACATGAGATCCAGTTTCTTCCTCTTTCCACACTCTTTCTTATTTAATACAGTGCCACACAAGCAAAAAGTCCTATATGACAGCTTAATTAATGCTATGGAAACCATTCTACATGGAGGGTTGGGACTGCCCTAATGAGATTGTATTCTGCGAGCAAGATGCTATCTATGCTCTGTTCTTCTCAAGTTACAGCACCAGTCCGGCAGTCCAGAGCACTTCCAGTTAAAGTGGAATTACTACCTTGACAAAAAAAAAACATTAAGGTGTTTCAAATCACTGAACATAGATATCTAACAAAAAAAAGGACACATATGTCTGCACCTTTCTTGTCAACTTGTCATATTGAAATTTAGTACAAATTTAATCTGCCTGCCAAACTAAAGAGTATATAAGTACGGAGTGTTCATTTTCAGCATGGTGTTCTTTTTTACCAAACTAACTTCTTGTATTTGTTACTGCATTGAAATTTGCACGGTGCCATGAACAGTTGCGACAAGGTTAGATAACCACATTTGAATTTTTGAACTATGTACACGAAGCAGCACGAAGGCTGTGTAAACAGATTTTCCACAGCTAGCTATAAACGGATAACAGCGAACACACCGTTGTGGAAAATCCTGGTTGCAAGACGATACGCAGAAGGCGTGTTCTGCCATGGAAGCGCTATGAGATGGACCACCTATACTCCTGTGGGACATGAACAAGATAAATTTGCAGTGGTAAGTGATAACTCCACCCTTGCTTGGGCCACGTGTACAAACAACTTGAATATGTATTTTGCGTCTACATACCCGAATTAATAATTAATTCACACTCCACAACATGTTTGGAGTAATTCTTAGTAGCTTGCGACAAGTTTTGGGAGCTATAGATCTCTGCAGAATGAAAATTTCAAGCAAAAATTGAACTATATAAGAGATTGTCTAATAGAATTAAAATTTAAACCAAATTTGAATTCAATTTGCCCAGCACACGCATATAGTGTATTGGCTAACCGGTTAAACCTCGATAAATTGGGTTTCTAGGCCCTTGCGTGGGCATTCCCTTGAGAGGGGTTCCAACAATGAGAACTAGGAGAAAGCGTTGCTTTTCGATATCTCGTGATAAATCGTTGTGCCAGAGTTTGCATTCTCTATCTTTACATTCCACATTATTTTTGCACTACTTTTCGTATTTACATTTTCTAGAACTAACAAATATGCCCGCACGACATACATGTGCTACCTTTATTATGTGGTTATTCTAGACTATTTAGTTGGTGGGTACGTGGAGTGGGTAAAGAAATTTCATGGTAAGAAAAGTAATATCAAAACGACAGAAACTCTCTAGAAACATCATTTTTTCTTGTTTGTGAAAACTTTCCACATCTTTTACACCATTAGACATGACATGTGGGTCCTCTGTAAGGTGGGTAGGAATTATTTAGGTGAGAAGTGTTTTCAAAAGAACTGGAGCATTATATTATATATAGATATATAGATAGATTAAAATCTAGAGTGCAAAACTTTTAATGGGTAGAGATAGAAACACATAGAAAGATCTAGTCTACATCTAAATAGATATTAGAATAATTTTTTATACGTGCTTGAAGCCTTAGTTTTAGAACATTTAATTCACTCCCTTCAACCGCGACAAGTGCCACCACGTCTATGGCTGAAAAGAGAAGTCCATGGGTCCTAGCAAATCAAGCACTACTTTTTGTATCTTGGAGATGGAAGAAAAAGCTCGTTTTTGGCAATGCAGTTGGCTGAATGGACTTGCACCGAGAGATTTATATTAGCAGACATGGAATGAAGATTATACAGATCACGGTCAAAGAAAATAGAATTGGCAGAGGATTTGGTACAAGTGCAGCTCTCCGATCAAACGATCAGCTTAAACGATTAAGTTTCAGGGATCATCCTTCCGCATGGAGAGCGCACAACAGCTTGTGGCGGACCTGAAAGAGCTGCAGAGTCCTCTTTGTTATTTATTAGAGAAAAAAAACAGTCAAACAACATTTAGGCCCCCTTTGGTAGAGCTTCACATGATGGTGGAGTTGGAGTTGGAGTGGAGGAGCTGATTTTTTTAGCTCCATCAGCTCCACCTGAGCCATGTGCAAAACAGCTCCATCTCTCACAACCAAGTCCCCAGAAGTGATTCACCGTCACGGCTGTTTGGTACAGCTCCATCAAAAACGGAGCTTTACCAAATGGGCCCTTAGGGTTGTCTATATCTGCGTGCGTGTTAACCCCCCTCTCTCGCGCTATTTCGTTAAGCGGAGCTGGACAGCGCCACGTATATGCAACATGTAACAATCTTATAAAGATCCAATGCAATACTACCACATACGGAGTATGTCGTATCTATCAAACCAACCCGATCCAAAGTCCAAACAGCTTCTCGAAACATATTCATACCAATTCGGTGGCATTGGCTTGGCTTCTCTGATTAGGCAAAGGCGGCGCCCTCCAAAACTCGACGTACACCGACATGGCCAAGCTTTCCTCTGCGGCCGTCGCCGCTGCTGCGTCGCGTAACGCGCGGCCGATTAGCAAGGTCTTTCACATCCAACTACTGGGCCGGCGGCGAGGCCCCTGGCCGGCGCCGATCTGGGTTCAGGTCCCCAAGCGTGAGGAGTTCCGCTTTCGCTGCCAGAAGGGTGCCGATGCGGACAACTACCAGGACCGGAGCCGGAGCGAAATAACAACGATCCTGACGCCGTAAGCCCTAAACTTCAATATTCAAAGTGCAAGAAGGCACCTGTTTATTGTGCCAATATCTCTCTCCAGGCACCAAGGAAAGAACTCCCCTTTATCGACCTCATCCCTGCAAACTCAGATGTCCCCATCATCCAGGAGCTACGCAAGTTCCATGTGGTGCTTTGTGCTGCGGCAGGCATGGTAAGTTCGCATTCTGTTTCCAGTGATCTTGTTGCTTCAATAGTTTAGTTGTTGGTCAAAGAAAAAAAAAGGCCTAGGCCCAGGACCACCGCAAGACCGGTGGCGGAGCCAGCTTTTGCTCATGACTAGGGCCAAATTCAGCCACCAAAATGGCCGTGTATATGACATGATATAAAGTAATAGCAAAATATGCAGTAAATATTCTAAATTGATAAAGAAACTAATAATTGTTTACTAATGTGATACAATAGTTGAGAATTGTATAGATTACATGATTAGGAAACATACAAACATAAATTCTTTGTGATGATTTGATGCATCCACAGTCACATCTTTCATTTCCCCGTAGTATCACCTGAAAACGGACAAGATGGAAATATAAATAAAAAACACTAGAAATCAAAGAATCAACTACTGGAAGTGGAACTGAAGATAGAGGGGGTTCATGTTCCTCCACTCCATTCACTTGTGTGACAGCAGGTAAAACCGGAGAGAAATAGGATGCCAATGTTCTACTCCTCTTCATTTTGTACTATCAATTACAAATATGAAATTGCAGTACCAAATTATAATGACTCTATTGAATGGAGATGCTGGGAGATTAGAGAGAAGATCGATGAATGATGAATACCTGCTGACTGGGCGCCGGCGGCGACGAGGTCTGGACGCAGCGTCTCGGCGGCCAGCGGGTGGAGACGTATAGTGGGCACCGGTGGCAGGATCCCCGTGGCTCGCTCGCGCCATCGCGGGCTCGCGGCCTCCGGGCCTTGGGCAGGACTCTCGGCGGCCAGTGGGTGGAGAGTGGAGACATAGAGTGGGCACCGGCGGCGGGATCCCCGTGGCTCGCTCGTGCAGTCGCGGCCTCCGGGCCTCGGGTAGGAGCGGCGGCGGGGGACTGTTGGCTGCTGCCTCGCGCAGTGGCCTCGCTCTCAGTTCTGCTCGCTCTGGTCTTTGCCCTAGTCGCTGCTCTCAGTTGGGCCAAAAATTATTGGGGATATGTGGACTTCCATGGGCCACGACTAGGGCCTCAGGGTGGCCCTAGTCGCAGCTCCGCCTAACAGTTTTTTTTATAAGTGCCCATGGTTTGTACTCGTACTTGAACCACAACTTTCTTTCTATCATAACTGGGAATCGTAAATGTAGGAATGAGTTTGTTGGAAATATAGACAAGACTAAAACGGTTGGCCACTTAAAAAAAGTGTTAGTAAAGATACTATATCCTGTAGTGGACATATATATATCAGGGATGCCACATCTGACAGTGTGCGAGATTATGAGAAGCTTATTACAACCTTGTTTTTGTCACAACTACTCTAAAATTTGGATTAGACACATTCAAACTTTCGAAAAACCTTTACATTGAATAAACTTTAAAACATTTTTCTTTTTTTGTAGTAAATTAAAAAACATGATCAAAATGTTATGTTTTACCTAAATACTTTCATAATCTCCTAAACTTATTGAATTATATAAATATATTCTAAAAAATAATGACCAAAGACAAATTTAAGACCATGTTATGTTTTACTTTTACCTAATATTTCTAGCATGGGTTCGCCCCCGGACCTTTTCAACAATTGAAGCACTAGAGCACATTGAATGTGGAGGAATTGTGAGAACTTATAAAGTCTGCGGCAATAATGCATGAGTGCATGGAAAATATATATTAAAAACTATATTTGAACTGGTCTCTCACCTAAAATCATCTGAAGAATGTGGTTCGACTGACGACTACCATTGTGAACGTGGCATATTGTTTGATTTAATTTATTTTCTCTTGCACATATATATATATACACACACATAGGACGAGTTTTTTCTACACCTGCGTGTAACTACTCCTCTGCTAGGATTCCCCCCTCCACCGAAGGCCACCCCCTCCCCAGCAGCATTAACGGGCGCAAAACTAGATCCACGTACTGCCGCCCTACACACCGATCGGAATATATACCCACGTGAATTATACGGGAAAATAAAACAGAAATACTGCGAAAAGATCGGATCGGGACCCTGCGTTTATAGGAGACAGGTAGGTTGGCCCGGCCGTAGGGGAAGGTAGTTTCGTTCGTTGTTAGTCCTCCATCTATCTTTATTACTTACTGCCACATACGATAGGTGAATAAAGTGCACGGATGCATACTTCAAAATCAAAATTAGCGTATATTTTTCTTTTGGAGTACGTACTATCAGGAAAGTATGTTAGTATGTCTACATACTTTTTGAGCGTATGGGTATATGCGCATACTTTTTTTTAAACAAAATCAGCATTAGTGCATACATGTTAATTAACTGGGGGTACTGATCACTCATGGGAGTTCATACACAAAATTTTGGGAAGTAAGAATCAAGTAACTATATATAATTGCACGTACGACCGCAGGGGTTTCCACTCAGAGAGGAGATCCTGAACGTATGAGAAGTTGAGAACATACATGTTTATATGGAGTACGTATACGGAAAAAGTACATTAAACAATACTACACATATTTGACATGCTAGTAACTATGATGATTCTCGGCCAGTGTAGTACGTGGGTGACTGACGCCATCCCGGTGTCTTGCGTTGCTCCGGCGTGGTGTGGTGGTGGCTAGCGATCACGATTCTTCTGTACCTGAATTTCGGATCAAGCTATGCATGAGATCTCTACATTCTTCCTATGACTATCATACCTGAAATTCCATGGAGAATTGGAGATGATCGAAACGAGGCAAGCGACGGCGCAGTAGATGCTTGCCGGCAAGAATTGGCCTGGTACTTCTGAATCGTGAATGCGTGATAAACCATCTGAACGGTATGGCAATCAGGCAACAATTAGAAAAAAAACTGATATACACATGTGGAAAACGTATCCACTGATACTGCAATCCGAAAGTATGTATCAACTGATACTATAACCTGAAAAAAAGTATCAAATGATACTATAGTCTAGAAAAGTATCAAGTGACGATACTGCAATTGAAAAAAAGAGTATCACATGGTACTATAATATGGAAAAGTATCAAGTGATACTATGATCTTCAAAAAGGCAAAGTGATTGAGTATTGGAATCAGCTAATTACTTGAGAGAATAATGCTGCTAGATTTTGTATGCTGCAGCATGAGCAGCTATGTAGTCTGACGATTAGATGGAAGTAGGAGTGAGATATCTGAAAAATCGATGTGATAAAAAATCCCGATCTGTGAGCAGCAAGGAGAATAAACAAATCGATTGCAATAGGCCTAACCTACGAGACTCAGATCAACAAAAAAGAATCATCAATTAATAGATTAGATCAGTCGATAAGATAATAACATAGATTTTTGAATCATCAAAGCAATACCTTTCCCTGGGTGTTCTGCACTTCAGCAAAATTGCACACACTCCTACACGATGTCCATAGGACGCGAGTACGACGCACAGCGATGGTGACCTAGGGCAGGACGGCGATGGTGACGCCACACGAACGCCATGGTGATCTAGTAGTGGCCGGACACAGTCAAATCGATCCGGGATGGCAGAATGGCCGGAGGAGCTAGCAGATCGAACACAGGGTGGCTCGCCGCCGCCGCCGAGAGAAAGCAGGCCGAGTTGGTTGTGCGGTTGGATATATTAGACGTATATACGGCTGGCCGGACGAGATGTACGTGCACGTGAGGGAGGAGCGTCTCGTACGCGGCATACGCGGCTATCGGATCCACGCTAATTTCGCGACCCCTGAATTAGATGGCACGCACGGCTTTACACTAGAGAGGTGGCTCTAGGTGGGAGTAGCTACACGCGCGTGTAGAATGCATTTACCATATATATATATATATATATATATATATATATGTATATATATATATTCAAGCGGGACGCACCTGATATGTCCTGTAAGGAGAAGGACGAAATTTCTGGCTACATGATAGAGATTGCTTCTTCCTGTGCAAAAGTTCGGGTTAGTCTTGCATTGTTTTCATTATGTCACCGGCCAAATTAAAAGTTTCTCATGGTAGTTAAAAGAAACAAATACGAGTTCTAAAACCAAATGTGCCTTTATAATTAATCACACGTTGTTCCTATGAAATCTTTCCAATTTTATGATTACACTGTTCCTGAACTTAGAGTGGAACACAATGCTTCAAAATCATGGAACACCGATCATGAACTAATGGAACATAATGAATCCAACACACCACCCTTTGAATAATGTCATATACTCAATGATTGTACCAATTATAATTTTGATTGTTTCCAATAGATTAATGTGAAAATTTCCATAGTAAATTTTGAGGGTTTTACTAACACGCTTGAATTGAAGATCTTATAGTATTTTTTTTGTTCCATGCAACATTTATTCCTTCCCTCCATGCTTTCTCTTTTTAACATGAGCAGATGAACTGATCAGTGTTTCACTTGCTTTCTCTCATTTTTATTTGGCTAATGTAGAATGCGAAGAACAAGGCAATGGCCCTAATTGCTTGCGCAGAAGCACAAAATGCTCTAGATTTGGCTTCCATGGTCATGGTATGTTGTAGTATCTATGTTTTTTTCTCCTATATTTAATTATAGGATAAAGTGTACTGATTGCGTCACCTAGATCTCAGACTATTAATTTGCACATCTGGATCCCTAAACTCACTATGTGGTTTACTTGAATTCCAATCCACTCTAGTGTTGATGCTCTTACTTGGTGTCTGCGTAGTATCCATGTGACCCGACTTTTTGAACTCGGCAATCATATCATAATCATTGTTCATATAATCCCATATCTTCTTTCCCACTCCACCTCTCTCATGGTAAGAGCTCGATGGTAAAGCAATTGGATGGCATAGCTGAAGACATATTTAAGTGATATCATGTAGGTAAGCATATGCAAATTACTGATACTTGGACCCTGAGTGGCAAAATTAGCAAACTTATGGACCCAGATATGCAAATGAAATTACCCTGTGCAATTTTAAGGATCCTCTGATGCACTTTACTTTTAATTATATGTTGTGTGCATACATTATTTGTTTGCCTAGCATTTCTCATTAAGTTGCCATATTAATTGTGTTCAAACAATACAGGATCTTACAGATATTGCAAGCTTAGACATTGGTACGACAGAATTTTCTCAACATACATCAAATCAGGTAACTCTCACTATCAAGCTAGTGGCAATTTTTAATGGTTAGGTGAACACAATAATCTAATTATGATCTAAATGTAGATGGTTAGGAGTTACACATATATCATCCGTGATGTAGCTGAGGATGCATATCGAAAGGGAGTCAGGATTAACAATATTCCCTCATTTCTTGACGTTTTAAGAGGATTAGGGGTAGTTTGTTGTATCTTGATTCAAGATACAGTGGCTATGCTCAAAGATGGTCCTTAAAAAACAGTATTAGCAGTGATATGGAGACACAAACCCGTGAGTTTGACAAAAAATTAAATAACTTCAAGGAAGAATTCATGGTGGCTACGGAAAACAAACACATGGTATGTATTATTGGTTTGGTGTAATTCTGTCTTAAATTTGTCGTTATTATAATGACATGATTCACGTCAGTTTTGCATATTCTCGCAAAATATGCCTCTTCAAATTCTACACTATACATCTGTTAAATAGGTGCTGATGGATACACTCTCTGATGGAATGAAACATGCACAATGGTATATTTTCAAGCTAATCGGGCACCGCAGGGTAGCAATAAGTGATCTTCTCCATGGTTTGTCAATTTTTCTTTAAAGAACTATTTCGTATTCGAATTGTATTTGAAGTCTTGCATATGCAGTTTGTTCATTAGTTGTTCTAATGCTTTAATATTCTCGTTGTGATGTAGAAAAAGCATGCTCAATGGTGTCTGCTTTGTGAAGCGTTACACATAAGAGGTACTTTGCAGTATCTGCACTTCTCATGTCTACTCGCTTGGTTCATCTAAATGTCTTAACATGCCTGTTTTATGCTTTCATAACTATCATTTGGGATTTGTTAAAAAGTATACATGTGTTACTTGCCGCCCTATTTTATGTTTTTTTATCATTTTTGTGTTTCCATATTTACATGTGTAAACTGAAGTTTAAATTAGTTTGGGTCACACTGTCATATGGAGAGAAGGTTTCAAACTAGTAAAAATGCGAAGCAGCAAACTGAACCAAATTAATTGGAAACATGGATCAAATACATTATTGCTGACCCGTGAGATTGGTTTAGGGGATTAGGTTGAAGCAGCGCGCCCACGCGTCGTCTCCCCAGCGGGGCAACTCGAGGCCGAGGACAAGACCGGCGTGTTCGATATTCCATCTACGTGTGCGTTTCACTTTGCTTTGATTTCAACCTGTGCTCGCTGTGTATGGTTCAGTGGAGGTCTTCATTACAAGTTAGGGCACGTACATTTGTGCATCTAATAAGCGGTCTCATGCATTGACATGTAATCTTGAGTCGACTTATCAGACAACTTATACAATAGGTTATTATTTTAGTCGTTTCATAGTAGTACGATATCCCTTAATTTATGACAAAAAATAGAAATATTATTGGTTGCATGGCAACAAAACTCGTACAATGATAGGGAGTTGTCTCATAGTCCTAAAATTTAACTCATGAGAGAGTTGTTTCGCGAAACAACGACCTCCTTCTCTCACCTCGCTCTCTCCTCCACATGACCAAAAATCCTACGTGTCACCGCATGAGACGACCTATGAGACCGCAGATGTGTAGCAATGTACCTACCCAACAGGTGATATAGGAGACATTGTCTAACCGGACGCCTCCTGTGTTTCCGTTTCAGTATGTGTAATAAAGTTGCAAAGCTGGTGTTTCGTTTTCGTTATTATGTTCGTGTTTTTCTCCGATTCTGTTGGTTTTGCTTTGCTGCTTTGCGATTTGCTTCTAGCTATCAGCCTCCCCTCTGTATTATCGAATGCGCTGTTCACACCCAACAAACAAAAACATAGAGACGACTCAAAAATTGAAAACAAGGCAACACGTCACGTCATGCAGATAGACTTTCTTTCCAAGTCGATTTCTTTCCGAGTCCCAAATAAATGTCAGACCAATTGCTAACCAAACGATGATCTCTTAGCTTTATCTGGAGGAAACAAGAGAGCATACACGAGTTATGACAACCGCAGATGATGCTCAACAATTCTTAACACAGATGATGTTCAACAATTCTTCTTCTTGTTCCTTAATGCTTTAGATACGGACGCTGCTTGCGCTAAAACAATGATAACACAACGCCAAGTAAATAATAGCCAGTTGCATGTGAACAATACAAAATATACAACGGAAAACATGGGGTGCCCAGGGCGGCATGTGCCCCCCTCCCCCCAACATCGTTTGATAAAAAGCGCATGGGTTCTAGAGACCAATAAAAAACCCTGCTCATATTATGCACATACCATTGCTCAGTTCATCTCTCTACCAATCTAAAAAGACTCAACAATTTGACCCAATCCGGAAGAATGTCTAAACATATTTGAGGCAACAAATCATATTTCTATTTGGAATCGCATCCTGTCTTTTTCTTTTATGAAAAAGAAAACCTGACACAATTTGGAATCATATGAAAAAATTCAAAAAGAAATGCACTATCAATGTGAAAAAACAAAAAGAAAAAGATCGAATCTTAATCCATTATCAATGTCATACATCTATTAGAAATGCTTCAAGATATTTGGTCATTTTTATTTGTGAAGACTTTCTTACCAAATCAATGAAATATAAAGAAGAGAGAATCAACCAAGAAGAAACTGCAACGCAGCCTCTTCTCCTTTTTCTAAATCAAGAAGAAAGAGGATCTGCGTAGGATGTCCGTCTCCGATGAGCAGGAGCAGTCGCACATTGCGGTGGCGGTGGTGGCAGTGTCCTCCTTCCTTCCCTACACGAGGCTGAGGATGCCCTCAAAGGTCTCGACGTCGCAGGGGATCCAGAGCGCACGTTGAAGATGAGGACGGCGCAGTAGAGCTGCCCCACGACGCCCACCCGCACCATCTCCCGCAACACCTCCGGCGCCATCGCCCACTGCCGCCAGAACGCGCACGCGTCGGCGGCCGCGGACACGTGCGACAGCCTCCATGGGCCCTCCGCCACTCGGCCCGTCGTCTGTTTGCCGCCGCCGATCCGCTTTTCCGCTGCCCACGCCTGCGAGCTGGCGCCCTCGCCCGCCGGACCCCTTGGCCGCCGCGCCTGCTGAGAGAGAGAGAGAGATCGGGAGGGGATGAGGACGAGAGAGCGGTGAAAGGGATAAGATCGTGAGGCCCACCACGTGGGAAGAGACTTCCTGTCCGCCGCTGTGTAACTCTATTAGATTTCTTCACGATGAATCGCGATCGTTGAAAATTTATCGGATAGTAGAGAGAGGGGTGGGCATGTGCCGCCCGGTGCACACAAGTTGCTCTGAATATAAAAAAGAAAAATAAACTTTTGCGGGAGAAACAGTTCAACGAACCTAGGAAAAGAGGGTCTAGGGCTTCCCTGTGCATCTGGATCAGCTTGACTGTATATGATTGTGCATGTCTCATTCCATCAAGGAGCATATCGATCACCAGCCGTTGAATAGAGGTGCAGTTTAGAGGATGAAGAGACTTATTTTTGAACATGGGAAAGGGACGTGGATCATATAATTCTAAAGGCAACGTTGCAGCAGAGGACCAAGATGTACCGTGTGTTTGATTCCTGTAGCTTCTGCAGACACCATGAATTCTTCTTTCAAGTTGTTCAACTTCTTGTCAAACTTATAGGAGTATGTATCCATATGACTATTGATACTGTTCTACAGAGAACCATCATCGAGCATACCCACTGTGTCTTGAACCAAGATATGGCAGATTGCCCCCAAGCTTCTTAGAGCATCAAGAAACGAGAAGACAGTGTCCATCTCGATTCTCTTACTGTATGCATCCTTGGCAACGTTAAGAAAGATGGGTGCGTACCTCCTAACTGTCTATATTTTAGATCATTTCAGATAGATTTTTTTTTAAAAAAGTACTCCGTATGAGCTTGATCGTGAAAATTACCTGGTTTATTGTGTCTTGTGAAAATTCGTTCGTACCAAGGCCTAAGCTTGCCATATTCATCAGATCCTGGATTGTTTTAATATAATTTAATGTGACAAGTTAAAGACACTAAAGGGAAGTAAATCACAAAAATAATAAGGAGATGATAAACAACATATTTACTGCCACATACCATGACCCTGGAAGCTAAATCTAGAGCTTTTTGTGCTTCTGCGGAAACAGTTAGGGCCATCACCTTGTTGTTCACGTCCTATAGTTGCCAAACAAAGATGAAAACAAGTAAATGAAACCATCGACGGGTTGAAATAACTTGTATGCTTAGTTAAAAGAGAACGCGTGTGGGAAGGCATAATTATTGTCAGGAACAACTATACTATAGGATCTTCACTTCAAATATATTTAATTTACCTGTAAAATTTAATTTAAGATATACTATAAGGCATAATTAGTTGAACTCTCAAATTTTAAATTGGAAATAATCATAAAAATAGAAATAAACTAAAAATTTATTTGTACAAAAACAACATATTCATATAAAATCACATGTGGTGTTCTCAGTGGTTCAGTATTTTTCCACTGCTTTGCAAGCTCGAGTGGTGTTCTAATGCAATTTCATTGGCAATGTTCCAATATTCTCAAATGTTCATTGATAGTTCTCTACCGTTGAGGCATAGTGTTCATTATGTTTACTCTGTCTACTATAGAGCATGCTTGTCATGCTTGATAAATATAATAGACTAATAGTCATATAAAAATATAAGGGAAATTAATTAGAAAGGGGAGTTTAGTCACAGCAATAAAAATTTCAAAACTAGCTACTGGCATAGTAAAATGAGTTAACCTGATTATTTGCACGGGAAGAAGCGATCTCTATCATGTAGTTAGAAACTAGCAAGGTGGCCCGCGCAAATTTGCGCGGTAGCTAGTTTTTTATATTAATATTTAGATTTCTTTAACTTAAATATAATTTTATTTAAATATCCGTTGTTTTATTGTCAATACAGTTTGTTCAAGTGTGTCCAAACTAATGTATCATTTTTTATCATCATGCATATGGTACATGGTATGAATTAATGATGCAAGCTTATATTTACTAATTGTATTTGATATTGATTCTTTGATCAACTTATATTTTACTTATTTATTTAATTTAGAATTTAACTATTTATTTACTCTAATCAATGGACTTTAAGGGTTAATATAGATTGTTAGATCTTACCAAAACCACTGGTATGTATTATTTTATTTTAATTAATATGGTAATAACATTATATTATTAAGATTAACTCTACCAATATCTCTCAAACTCTCCAAATACTAAATGGAGGCTACCTCTATTTTTAAGGGCCACAAAAATGCTACGGCTCCAGCAATAACCCTCATAAATATAGGGCTTTCTATAGACCCTCCAAGAATAGAGGGTGGATTTGAAAACTACCAAAATAGCGCCGGGGGGGGGGGGAGTAGATGGCCTGCTGGAGTGCAAATTTTTTCAGGACCCTCTAAATCTAAACTTGCGACAGGGACTTGTTGGGTTTGCTGGAGTGCATCTTTTTTAACCCTCTAAACTTGACACGGGGGTTTGTTGGGTCTGCTGAAGTTGCTCTAAAATAATCTATTATGTGATCTAATATTGAGGTAGTGATCATGTGTAAGTGAATAAAGTAATTCATATAACTTTACAGATACAAAATGCAATTTACTGACATGAGTTACTCCCTTCCTCAATGGACATGTGAACTAACTCTACGAACTTGCAATAGTGTAACATATGATGATTGGATTAAAATAGAAACCTTCCACAAAATATAATGGTGTTTGGATTGACTCCCTTCACAAATCAGCGATATGATTGGTAGCCTAGCTTGCTACACAAATCAATGATCAGAATGGCATAGCATGAACAAAAGCTTAAGTAGGAAGGAAATCGTATATAGAGGGTAATCAATCACACCAGGAAAATGTTATCCGAGAAAATATTATGAGAAAAATACTGCTATTTTGTTAGTTATGCAATCATAACTTAGGCTGCAGTAACCAATGGGTGACTATTCACGGTTATGGATTAATCTTTTGCATTTTTCCTCCTCCGGTGAAAGATGGAGTAATATATAGACATGGTTGACGTCTGATCTAGTGAATGATCGCCAATAGTTTACAGTTGCATGATTATATCGGGCATTAAGAGAAACATTTCTTTGCCTAACCTATTGTCACTTAACTTCCATGTCATGTCATCAAAGTTGTATGATACCTGAGTTTCTTCGCTTTGTTTTTCCTAAATCTGCTTCTGCTTCTTGCACTAACTCGTTAACAAAGACCATCAAACAGGATTAAGTGTGGGCAAACCATTTGATGATCTTCCATGAGTGCTGAGCATGGCCATGGTGATGATCAATCCCAGCAACGATTCACTCCCTTCGGATATGGAGAATTTTTCTCTCTCGTTGTTCTCACAACCTTGGTGAACGCTATAAATCTGATAACCTTTCATCAGTTACATGCGTAAATCAGCGAGGTGTCCTTCGCTCATTGTTGAACGCTGCACCACCTCAGTTTTTCCGCTTTGTTTTTCCTCTCGTTGTTCTCACAACCTTGGTGAACGCTATAAATCTAAGAACCTTTCATCAGTTACATGCGTAAATCAGCGTGGTGTCCTTCGCTCATTGTTGAATGCTGCACCACCTCAGTTTCTCCGCTTTGTTTTTTCACTCTCTGCTCATTCTTGCACTAACTCGTTAACAAAGACCATCAAAAGGGTTTGACCGCGGGCAAACCATTGGATGATCTTTCATGAGTGTTGAGCGCGGCCATGGTGCTCAATCCTGACAGCGATTCGCTCCCTTCGGATAGAGAGAATCATTCTCTCCTGCTGTGGTCACAACCTTGTTGAACGCCCTAAATCCGAGCACCTCTAATCATTAGGTACACGTGCATATCGAAGTGGTGTCCTCCGCTCATTGTTGAACATTGCCTCCTATATAGAGGAACGTTGAAGGGCACATGAGGCTTCAGGCTGTCCGCACTCGTCATACTCTATTCTCATCCTCTAAAAGGAATATTCCTCCCTAGTCATTGGGATTCTCTCCTCTATATCAATTTCTTCTACATCTGTTATCCTCTATATCTCATATTCTATACCAACTACTAACACGTGAGCCCACCCATATATTTTTCTCCTTTTCTTATATCGATGCCCCACTCCCCCTACTCTATCTCTCTTCCTCTATCTCCCCACCTCTATCTGGTGGCAGTGGTGGCGGCGGCGAGGGGTGTCGGTCTCCCTGGCTTGGCCTTCAGTCCCGCTGTCCTCCATAGGCGCGCGGAGCGGCCGGACCCCAAACTCTGAAGGCACGCAGGCGGCTCCCGCGGCGGCAACGATAGTGGACGGTCTCCTGGTGGCGGACGGTCGTGCGTCAACGACGAAGGACTCCCGTGGCGGCCATGGACAGCCGTGCGGCGGCAGTGGAGGGCTCCCGCGGTGGCCGGGGACGGCCTTGCGGCGACGGCGGCGGACGGTCGCGCGGCGACGACGAAGGACTCCCATGGCGGCCACAGACAGCCGCGTGACAGCGGTGGAGGGCTTCCGCGGTGGCCGGGGACGGCCTTATGGCGACGGTGGAGGTCTTCTACAATGACCATGGACGACTGTGTGTCGGCGGCGATGGAGGGCTCCCGCCGCGACCGCTTAGGGGCGGTGGCAAACGGAATAATATAGACTGTTAGATATTCATCAAATCCAACGACATATATTTTCTCTATTTTAGATTAACGGAATAATATAGACAGTTAAATCTTCATAAAATCCGACGGCATATATTTTTCTCTTTTTTAAACTAACAGAACAATATAGACCGTTAGATCTTCATAAAATCCGACGGTCCATATCCTTCTCTTTTTTAGTATTCTAGTAAGGTGGCCCGCGCAAATTTACGCGGGTAGCTAGTTTTTTACTAATATTTAGATTTTTTTAAATTAAATATAATTTTATTTAAATATCCGTTGTGCTATTATCAATACCGTTTGTCCAAGTGTGCCCAAACTAATGTATTATTTTTTATCATCATGCTTGTGGCACATTGTATGAATTAATGATGCAAGCTTATATTTACTAATTGTATTTGATATTGATTCTTTGATCAACTTATATTTTCCTTATTTATTCAATTTAGAATTTAACTATTTATTTACTCTAATCAATGTACTTTAAGGGTTAATATAGATTGTTAGTTCTTATCAAAAACCAACATTGTGTATTATTTTTATTTCCCTTTAATATGGTAATAACATTATGTTATTAAGATTAACTGTATCAATACCTCTCAGACTCTCCAAATATTAAATAGAGTCTACCTCTATTTTTTAGGGCCACAGAAATGCTACAACTCAAGTAATAACCCTCATAAATATAGGGCTTTCTATAGACCCTCGAGAATGGAGGCCTACTGGAGTGCAATTTTTTTCTGGACCCTCTAAACTTGCGACAGGGGCTTGTTGGTTTTGCTGGAGTGCAACTTTTTTCTGGACCCTCTAAACTTGAGATAGAGATTTGTTGGGTCTGCTGGAGTTGCTCTAAGATAATATATTGTGTGACCTAATATTGAGGTAGTGATCATGGGTAAGTGAATAAAGTAATTCATATAACTACATATATAAAATGCAACTTACTGACATGACATGAGATACTCCCTTCCTCGCGGACATGAGAACTACTTCTACGAACATGCAATAGCGTAACACATGACGATTGGATTAAAGTAGAAATCTTCTACAAAACATAATGGTGTTTGGGTCGTCTTACTTTACAAATTAGCGGTATGATCGGTAGCCTAGCTTGCTACAGAAATCAATGATCAGAATGACATACCATGAAGGAAAGCTTAAGGAGGGAGGAAATAAAATATAGAGGGTAATCAATCACACCAGAAAAATGCTATCCAAAAAAATTTATGAGAAAAATACTACTATTTTGCTAGTTATGCAATGAGAACTTAGGCTGCAGTAACCAATGGGTGCCTATCACGGTTATGGATCAATATTTTGCCTTTTTCCTCTTTCAGTAAAAGATGGAGTAATATATAGACATGGTTGATGCCCGATCTAGTGAATGATCGACAGTAGTTTACAGTTGTATGATTATATCGGGCATTAAGAGAAGCATTTATTTACCCAGCCTGTTGTCACTCAAGTCCCATGTCAACACATGTGCACGTCAAGCACGCCTATAATCAAAGTTGTACGACACATGAGTTTCTTTGCTTTGTTTTTCCTAAATCTGCTCCTGCTTCTTGCACTGACTCGTTTACGAAGACCATCAAACGGGATTGAGTGTGGGCAAACCATTTGATGATCTTCCATGAGTGCTGAGCATGACCATGGTGATGATCAATTCCAGCAGCGATTCACTTTCTTCGGATATGGAGAATTTTTCTCTCACGTTGTTCTCACAACCTTGGTGAACGCCCTAAATCTAAGCAACTTTCATCAGTTACATGTTCAAATCAACATGGTGTCCTTCGCTCATGTTGAACGCTGCACCACCTTAGTTTCTCCGATTTGTTTTTCCTCTCTATGCTCCTTCTTGCACTAAGTCATTAACAAGACCATCAAAAGGGTTTAAGCGCGGATAAACCATTTGATGATCTTCCATGAGTGCTAAGTGTGGCCATGGTGCTCAATCCCGGCAGCGATTCGCTCCCTTCGGACAGGGAGAATCGTTATATCCTGTTGTGCTCACAACCTTTTTGAACGCCCTAAATCCGAGCACCTCTCATTAGGTACACGTGCAAGATCGACATGGTGTCCTCCGCTCATTGTTGAACGTTGCCTCTTATATAGAGAAACGTGGAAGGGCACATGGGGCTTCAGGCTATCCGCACTCGTCGTACTCTGTTCTTATCCTCTAAAAGAAAAAGAAATATTTTTGCCTAGTCTCCGAGATTCTCTTCTCTATATTAATTTCTTCTGCATCCGTTATCTTCTATATCTCATATTATATATCAACTACTAACACATGAGCCCACCCATCTCTTTTTTCTCCTTTTCTTTCACCGATGCCCCCACTCCCCCCACTCTATCTCTCTCCCTCTATCTCCCCACCTCTCTCTAGTGGCGGCGGCGGCGAGGGGTGTCGGTCTCCATGACCGGCAGCCTTCAGCCCCGCTGTCCTCCGGCGGCGCATGGAGCGGCTGGACCCCAAACTCCAAAGGCACGCGGGCGGCTCCCACGGCGGCAACGACGGTGGACGGCCTCCTGGCGGCGGAGGTCGCGCGGCAATGACAAAGGACTCTCGCGGCGGCCACGGACAGCCGCGCAGCCGTGGTGGAGGGCTCCCGCGGTGGCCGGGGACGGCCTTGCGGCGACGTCGGTGGACGGCCTCCCGGCGGCGGACGGTCGCGCGGCGACGACGAAGGACTCCCGCGGAGGCCACGGACAGTCGTGTGGCGGCAGTGGAGGGCTCTCGCGGTGGCCAGGGACGGCCTTGCGGCGATGGTGGAGGCCTCCTACGATGACCATGGACGGCTACGCGGCGGCGGCAGGGCTCCCGCGGCGACCGCAGAGGGGTGGCGGCGAACGGAATAATATAGACCGTTAGATCTTCATTGAATGCGACGACATATATTTTTCTCTTTTTTAGATTAATAGAATAATATAGACCGTTAGATCTTCATAAAATCCGACAGTATATAATCTTCTCTTTAAACCGTTAGATCTTCATCAAATCCGACGACATATATTTTTCTCTTTTTTAGATTAACGGAATAATATAGACCGTTAGATCTTCATAAAATCCGACGGTCCATATCCTTCTCTTTTTTTAGATTAATGTGGGAATTTTTGGCCCTCTCGACGAACGTGGTGGCTCCTTTTAACACTATTGTATTAATATAATAGATCTTGTCCCTTTCAACGGGGAACATATCAGGGGCCTCACGCTTGAGAAACGAAAATTATGCATCAGAAATAACAAAGTCAAATAAAAAAATGCAAAAGCTTCATAATTGTAGTAAGCCACGTCCAAAAGGTGCCAGCCCAATTGGAATATACGGAGTAGTTGTTAATACTACTATGTGCTCTTTGCATCGTTGCAATAGATCTTAAAATGTCACAAGTCCTACAGTTCATTCACTGATCTCCACTGCTTGTCTTTGTAGAATCACCTTATGATGGAAAAAATCCATACCATGAGAATTAAGTAAAACATACTGTTGTTTTCAATATATCTTAACTATCATTTCCAAGTAGAATCTATTTATAGATCCATTAATTTATGAGGTTTTGAAAGTATCTTTCAAATATATATGTGTTTTTAGTCTGAAAATTAAATATTTTAAAAAATATAGATAGTAAAATATTTTTATAAACACATTGTTCGGCGAGCAGACAATCCATTATGTGCGTGTCCTGGGTCTAGGCGTTTTTTTTTATTAAAGCAACCGAGAGCACAGCGACCGAAACTTACCAAGCCCATGGAAGCACAAAATTCCTCGTGTCTCTTGCATAGTTCCTCGTCTTCGGCATCCTCAGGGTCCTCAGGGTGGACAAAGGGGATTTCAATGCTTGCTTCCTAGGTACTTAACAAGGGTAAAACATTGGTGCAGAAGCAGGTACTTTCTTTTTTTTTTGCGAGTGCAGGTGCTTTCTTTGCACTTTAAAAGATATAATTTGAGGGCTTACCATGTCAGGTTCGTCGTCATCCGACTCTGGCGGCTCGGGCTTCAGCCGACGGTGGTGATGGCAGCGGATCTGGAGCTCCTCACGCGTGCGGGCCTGAATCCTCATCGGCGCCAGCGAGTGGCCTCGCCGGCCCAGCGGATGGACTCGCATGGCCCTGCTAATCGGCCGCGCCCTGCTATGAGACGCCACGGCGACGGCCGCGGGAGGAAACCAGGAGGCGCACAGCGGGAGCGCGGCCATGAGTCGTCGAGTCGATCTGTACGCGTCGTCGAGTTAGTGACTCGTGAGTTTCGAGAGGGCGCGGACTATTTTCTTAAAGGTCACCGAGTTTATCAATGCCTGGAAAGAAGTTTGGCCTGCTAAATTTAGATGTTAAATTTAGCGTTTTGACGTGCGTGCATCACTGTATCATTTCGTTTGTATTTATAAAAAATTGTCCAAGCATTGATTAATTAGGCTCAAAATATTCGTCTCGCAAAGTACAACAAAACTGTGCAATTAGTTTTTTATTTTATCTACATTTAGTACTCCATGCATGTTATGACATTCTGATGTGATGCGAATCTTCTTTTTCCATAGTGGAATTTGAGGGTGGAATTTAGGATCTATAAACAAGGCCTTGGATCGGGTTGGTTTGGTAGGTTTCATTAAACATGACTATCTCTACTATTAATAATTACGTCCTTGGAAACCGCATCCCCACCATCCATCGCTCCACCAATTCCCCATCCGCCTGTGATCCTCCTGACCGTCGAAATCCGATCCGACGCCCTGAGATCAACTCCAGCCCCATCTGAGATCACGCGACACGGGCCCCTCCCCTCCGCTCCACCCCATGCACGCATACCGCACTCAAACCTTAGCCCCCCCTCCCATCTGCCCTGCCCCGCCAAACCCCAGCCCCGACCCCTACGCCCCTCGATCCCCCTTCCGCCGCCGCATCAGACCCCTCCGCCAAATCCCCCGTGCCGACCAAACCCCCCGCGTCGGACCCCCTCCCTTTTTTCCTACGCTCCTCTTCGCCGCCAAACCCTATTTTCACCGAGAGTGCCGCCGCTGCGTGGATCGCGTGAATCGCCACCGCCGCCGCGTGGATCGCCGCCGCCGCAGACCTCGCTGCAGGCTTGTGGTGCCCCCGCAACTGCAAGCTCCTCGCCAAGATGGAGTCCTCATCGTTGTCGGAGTACTCCTCATCCCGCGCCGCCGAATCGGCCGACACCGAGCTGCCCTTGGCCTGCGCGGTCCGTCTTCCCCGCCCACCAAGCGCTCCTCCGCACCGGCGAGCGTCCTCTTCGCCCGCCTTGGCCGCCTCCTACCGGCGAGCCGCCTCCTCCTCCGGCGAGCCCCGCCAAACCCCCGCCTCCTCCGGCTGCTCCTCCTCCTCGCGTTGTTTTCCCTCGCCCCGCCGTCCTTCTTCCACCTCCGCTGCTTCCACCGCATGCGTCCCCCGAATCCCCTCATTTCTTGACCCGGAGCCCTTTCACGCTCGGATCCACTAATTTGATTTAGTGCGTTGATTTGGTGTCACATCTGCTAAACCTTTTTTTAGTGTCACGTCTGCTAAACCATTTTTTTCTCGTTGCCGGCCTCCAGATGCGCGAGAGCAAGTGCAGGTGGATCACGAGCCCGCCCATGGTGTGTGCGCAAGGCGGCGACTCCACCAACGCGTTCCCACCAACGCGTTCCCAACCCGGTGGGTTTCCAGGGGAGATGGATTCGCTCCCAGTGAATTCGATTTTGTTTTTCTAGCAAGGGGAATTTCCCCCATTTCATTGAGCTGTGGTATGTACTTGTGTTGATGAGAAATGTTTTTTGGGGGATCTTGTGGTTCAGATGGAAGCATTTCGGATTGCCCTGGATGCGCGGGTCGATTACGTGGAGGTGGACATATCGAGGTCCTCTGACGGCATGCTCTTCGCACTGCATGACAGGTAATTGTATTGTGGCTTTGCTGGGGTGGTGTAATCGACCATAAATGTATCTATGCATCTATCACAAATATGTTGCTGCTGTACAGCTGGAAATTTGCTTACATTTGATGATTGATTTATTAGAGTATCTGTTTGGCATTTGATGTTATATATGTGAAATGCACATGGCTTGTTTAATAGAACTGGAGACAGAAACCGCAATACTAATTGTAGTTCTCGATGGTTTGGTATTCTGTAAAGAAATCTTGTTGTTTCCTGCTATGTGATGTTGATGTTACTGACATGAGGAAAGGCATGTGCCTATCAAGTGTCAGGGTATCACAAAAAAATTCATAGTTACATGGATGGATGCCGTGGTATCCTTGTAAAGATGATTTTACAACTGTATTGATGTATTCACATACATAAAATAATCTACAAACAAGGACAATGAAAACTTATCATAAAAATAGGATGGATGATCAAAATAACATGCATAGTACATATTATGCACACCATCTCATAACAATATAAATCTAAGTTGTTTTAATAATTGAAGTGCAAATATGTCTAATTAATGGGGAAAGAAAGCATCTAACTAGAAATTATCTGACTAAGTTTCTAAGGCCGGTAGATATTATGTGTGACTGTTTACCCACCGCCATTGTTAATTTGATGACATAGCCATTTTTCGCTACATTTTTTTCATACAGTTTGGTAACTTACTGATATGCCTTTATTTTTTATATTAAATTGGCAAACTCTTACTCTTGGATTATAATTATGAGAATTGAGAAAATAGTTTTATCTACCTATTACTGAATGGTGTATGGATGGTTTGTTTCATGAATTATGCATGCCTTAGCTTTTTGGGCTAGGAAGCATACGATTATGGTCTTATTTAGTGTTCATAGTACTTACTACCTATAGCCTTGAGCACAGGGCTATGATATGGTTGGTGATCACCCTTCTGCTATTGTTGAGTGCGGAATGCATGGAAATATGATAAATATTATCTTGAGTTAATTTTTTGGATGTTCGGTATGATGAATGCATCCGTTAGCATAATAGCATGATTAGTTTTCTTATGGAGAGAAATATTTCTTTTTAAACATAGCTGAATGGAATTTTCATTTGGCTTAATGATACATGAGGCGTAAATTGTTTTTAAACAATGCCTTTGTTTCTCATGCAGATTTGCTGGTTAATATGCCAGTAGGGCATTGGCCAAGATGTTCTTTGAACCATAGGATCTGAATGGTGATATATCTTGACTTATGCCAACGGAGCTAAGTTCCATTAATTATTGGGAGTACAAGTTCACCAGCAAGTATGTGAAGTGCGAACTATAAGAAGAGCAGAACCTGCGGGCCTGCGGCTCCGGCTCCGGCCAACAGCAACCTCCAGCCCAGGTACCTACATCTAATTTGTTCGTCCTCCTCTAGCTGTTCCATGGGATTCAATTAGATTCGATTCAGTTCCCAATTGTATAAGAGATAGGTATCCATTGCTCAATTAATTTTTACTGTGTTGATTTAATTGTCTGATGCAATTAAGGTGCCGGAGGATCATGGTGCAGGTGCAAGCTGAACCTATTGGACGAGCAAGAGTTTAGCCTTTAGAGTTGCTCTTGGTGCCCATCATGTAGAGATTGAGACCTGCATTGATATTGATTGGATAACACTACTGACCATTTGAGTTAGATCTGATTTTTCTATGAACTGTGATCATGGAATTTTAGAGGTGTGTATCTCATATGATTTTTCTATGAGGTGTGCTGCTTAAATAGTTTTTTATTACATGCCTAAAATTTTACATGATTTTTTATTACATGCCTAAAATTTTACATGATTTTTTATCTTGAGGTGAAACGTCTTGGGATAACCTCTGGTTTATGATTTCGGTATTCAGTCTATAACAATTCAATCAATATTTTCAGGCGTGATTCTCCAACGCTTGTCAAACTGGACAGAGTGCTTTGCACTAATGATTGGGAAGACATCTACTCAGAGAACCTGCTGCAAAGTCTTGCTACTGAAATGTCAGATCATTGCCCTTTAATCTTCGGCCTGAGAGAAGGCAATGTTGGAAAAAAGAGGTTTCACTTTGAGAGCTTTTGGCCAAAACTTGAGGGATTTCTGGAAGCTGTACAGAAGTCCTAGGATGAGCAAGTGAACTGTAACTGCTGCCCCAAAGAATTTCGATCAAGTTAAAGCGACTAACAAGGGCGCTTCAATCCTGGAGTCAAAAGAAAGTTGGAAACATCAAGTCTCAGCTTGCTCTAGCCTGACATATTCTCCATCGCCTAGAGATGGCCCAGGATCATCGTGAATTATCAAGCGATGAACACTGGTTGAGATGTAAACTGAAACAACATTGCTTGTCCCTCGCTTCACTGGAAAGAATAATCGCTCGCCTACGTTCTCGAGTTCGTTATCTGAAGGATGGTGATGCAAACACGTCCTTCTTCCACAAACAAGCTGTCTTCCGGAAGAAAAAGAACTTCATCTCCAAATTAGTGGCAGGTAATCGGGTAGCTACGAGTCAGGAAGATAAACAGCAAGTCCTATATGAGCATTTCGATGGAATATTGGGACAGACAAGTGCTAGATCTGTTACCTTTGACTTAGCGGCCTTCCACCGTGCTGGAATTGATTTATCTTCACTTGATGATCCTTTTTCAGAAGAGGAAATCTGGGCAACTATACAATCTTTACCAGCAGACCGAGAACCATGGCCGAATGGCTATATGGGTCGTTTTTACAAAGCATGCTGGCCGATAATCAAGGCTGACTTCACAGCAGCGCTAATCTGCCTTCAGCAAGGAGATGCGAGGCAATTGGAGCTCCTAAATTCAGCCTATCTAACTCTAATTCCCAAAAAAGTGGAAGCTCTGGAAGCAAAGGATTTTCACCCTATCAGTCTGGTTCACAGTTTTGTAAAACTTGTAACCAAATTAATGGCCAATCGTCTGGCACCTCTTTTGGACAGATTGTTTGCATCCAACCAAAGTGCATTTATCAAGGGCCGTTGTATCCATGATAACTTCATGTTAGTACAGCAAACCATTAAGGCACTCCATCGTCAAAAAATTGGAAGTTTATTCTTGAAGCTTGATATCTCTAAGGCCTTTGATTCTGTCACATGGGCTTTCCTACTTGAAATCCTTGCACACTTGGGATTTGGTGCTATTTGGAGAAATCTTCTATCCAACCTCCTTAAATCAGCCTCCACCCAAATAATTTTGAATGGAGAACCAGGGAAATTCATATCTCACCAACGAGGTCTGCTCCAGGGAGACCCTCTCTCTCCCATGTTGTTCATCTTGGTCATGGATGTTTTGAACAACTTGTTTGTCAAGGCTGAGTTGGAAGGCTTGCTTCTACCTCTACACTCTGCCGGTCAGCAGTTGTCAATTTATGCAGATGATGTGGCATTATTTATCCGTCCTGAAGAAGCAGACTTGCAGCTCACAAGAACTTTCCTGGAAATCTTTGGAGATGTCACGGGCTTGCGGACCAACCTACAAAAGAGCTGTGTGATACCTATCCGATGTGAAGACGAAATTGTGCAAGTAGTCAATAACACATTACAATGCACAACATCCAGTTTCCCTACCACATATTTGGGTTTACCCATATCTGATAAGAAGTTGAGAAGGTGTGATCTGCTGCCTTGTGTCACACCCCAAAATTTTTTAATTTTGGGATGTGATTTGTCAGCATAATTAATACAATGATTTTCTCAATTTTCTAATTTTTTTTCAAGCTTTATATAATTAACAGTGAATTTAGTACAGAAAAATAATTCAAAATAAAATAATATGGGTTATAATGTTGAGTGTTTTGCATTCATGCCGGTTGCATTTAGTGGTTCTATGTGTGTAAAGTTTTCAAAAAACGCGTTTAGAAGCCTAATGGGAATTTTCCAGAGTTTTCTGGCATTTATTCCTATTTTCCTTAGAGCAAATGCCAATTTTTGGAGTAGGCTAAAATCCTTTTCATGATGTTCAAATATATTATTGGGGTTCCTCATGTCCAACTCTATCTCTGGAATTTTTCCTAGGAGTTTTAGAGTTTTTAGAATATTTTTCATGGTTTTAATATCAATTCTGGACTTATCTGGAATTATTTTATAACCAGAAAAATAATTATTCCGAAAATTAAAATCACCCTAAATCTTAGTAGACCAGCCTGGGCCCACAGTTGACTCAATTTTAGGCCAAATCCATCCGATCACTTTATTGGGCCAAATTTCAAAGCCCATTCGCATTGGAATGGGGCAACCCACCTTTACTTCCATATTGCTAATGAACCTGGAAGTGAGAGATTTTCTCCCTATATATACGAACCACCTCTCCTCTAGAAAAGGCACACCATCGACTCCTTTACAGGGAGACCCTTTGTTTGGGATTTTCTAAGGTAGTCTTCTTCCACCATATCTTCCACTACTGCCAATTCTTCGTTTCATCGTCGCGCCGAGCCTTCCGTCGTTTTTGGCCTCAAGATTTTTAGTAAGACCCTCAGCGAATCTTGTAATTTTCTACCATATTTGTTTAGTCTATACTCTTTCATAGAAAAGCCCATGCCTTTTTTTGCGGGTTAGCCCAAGCCCAACACAGCATCGCATATAAATAGTAGGCAGCCTGTTGGATTCTTTTTTTTTTTGCAACAGCACACGCCACATCTCCAATTCTCCGTGCCCTAGCCTGCCCGCCTGCCGCCGACACAGATTCCGCGGGTGATCTGCATCACCATTGCCGCTGGGACAATCTGCAGGCGCCTGCAGCATCTACGAGTTGCCGCGAAGGCAACGCCGCCGACACACCATGGGTTACCTCCCCGTCGTTGCTGCAGCTGCCCTCGTCAAGATTGGTCTGCGGCCATCACGTTGCTCGCCGTCGTTCATCTCCTGCTAGGTGAGGTACCATCATATTCCTTCGGCCCTGTTTCCGTTTCATATCTCACACATCTCCCTGGGTTCCAGTAGCCGCGCCGCCGGCCGTCATCATGATGTCTCTTCCTTGTTTTCTTCTAGCTTGCATATACGTATTTATTTCTGTGTGCTACTGCCTCGGTCTGATCCGAGCCGTGCGTCCTCGCTATGCATGCGCCTGTGCCACTGCATGCTCCTCGCCTCCGCCTGCCGCTTACTGCTCGTTCCACTGCTGCTACCTGCAAGCTGAGAAAAGCAGTCGCCAGCCAGATGAGGCCCATACCCCCTTTCACTCACGAAAGTTACACAGGCCAACACATGCAAGTAATCAAGTGAGCCATATGCATTCTTGTACGTATATACTAGCATGCAAATCCATCCATACACGTACCTGCACATAAGCAACCTAAACACCCAGCCATAATTATATCCCAAGCTTTTGCATATATATAATCCCTTCTCTCAATCTATGGATAATCACGTGTGGCCATCGATTTAATAAATTCACATCCTTTCTTGCCTAACCTACTGCAACTGCAAACAGTCATATACCTTATCATCCGTGTCATGGGCTAAGGCACAATACCCGTTTTTCTGTTCAATAATCTCTATAGTTATTGTGTGTTGACCACTGTGAATTGAATATTATTTTATCGTTTGAGTTTATGTCATTGCAACCGTATAGTATCTAAATTATTATTTCTATGTCATTGTACCATGAGATGAAATTGAATTATTAAAAATAATATGCTAATTTGCATGTTGCACATACTGCTCACTTCGTATCTCACGCTTCCTATTTGTTTATCTAGTTCTTTTTCTGAATTATTGTATCTAGCTCGCAACACACTTTAGCAATAATTCTTAATTCCTCTTTACTTCTAAATTCTCAAAATGCCTATGCACTTGTAACTTGTTCAACTTACATCTTCCTTTTTGACTCTGGTATTACCGATTCTTGTGCTCACGTAACTATAGCATCGAGCCATATCCTTTAGTGCGCTATTTTAAAGCATTTTATTTTGATTGGTGTATTGTTCTTAGTTGTATATTGTTTGTTTGATTGTTTAGCTGCATGTTGAGCTTGATTGCTGCGGGTACAGGAACGTCATCAAGAGATTGCAAGAACAAGATTGAAGACTCTGAGTAGCGGTATTTTTGTTGGATAAAGGCAAGTTATAGCACGGACAATCCTTGCTACCTAAACACACTTTATACATACCTTTACTTTCATATGCATGTGTCTAAATTGATGTCATATTAAGGTTGTTCCTAGTTTGTATATTCCTGTCCTTGTTACCTTGGGATTATTGTATATGGGTAAAATCTTTGCTATACGCAGCTACTGTCACTATTATTTAACTATTAATCTTGACTTAATGGTTCACTTCAACATTAATGATAAAACTTTCTTTTTAGCAACATGGTTTAGGGAACTGGGCATGTGTTGTGTGCTTTGCTCCAGTGTCTCTCCCTAAGGTCCGGTTCTTAAAGCGGCAACCCAGGAGCCTGTCGCCACTGCTAGAACTATTATGGCTCTGATCTTGGTCAAGTAACTTGTACGTCTCTAGCTTGTCGGTGGTTACCGGTGGGGCCGACGGCGTTATGGAAAGTAAGGCACGGGGTGTTTCTTGATTCCACCGAGGACGGTAGCCTCGTCGGCTAGGTCTCGTTAGACCCAGTCCCATGTTGGGAGCCCCTGTGGTCCGGGAGCTCCGCACGTTGCACTCTTTATTTTTGTTGTTGGCATGAGTTGCCCACGCTTGGACGCCATTCACCCCCTCACGTTGCGCCCCGAGGGTCAGTCAATCTCGGTGCCTAGAGTCTCACCACCTTATTGTACCTTAGCGGCCACTGTCTTGTTAGGGTGTCTTGTGAAAAGCCTCGTAGCGTCCCTATGCAATCACACCTCGAAAGTGTTGATGTGCGTGGTTGGGTGCAAAGTTCTTTTGAACTTTTACACGACTGGTGGGTAAAGGGCGAAACCTCTGCAGAGTGTAAATCTATCATGATAGCCTTGCTCAGGGTCACGAGCGGCCTGGATCCTTTTTGATTAGAAGATGATGTTTATTTATGCTTAATGACACTTGTACTTTATTAATTGGGTTGCAACTGGGTTCCTTTCACTTGTAGTAACTTGGACAATGTTAAAACGAACCAACTAAAAATGGTAACGCAGTTCAACCGTGTCTAGCCTTACTTTGAGCCTTCATACGTCCGTGCTATACTTGCTAAGTAAATGTTTTACTTATACTTGTCATTATTCAACAACATCCCGGATGGGTAACAGATGGAGTAAATGAGTCTGCTGCTACTGAGTTTGTTGAGGATCTTCTATACTTCTGAGCTGTGGTCAACTAGTCGGTGTCTCTATGGACTTGTGGATCTACCTGTCGAGAGAGTTAGACTTCCGCTGTGTTTTATTTAGGTAAACTCTGATTTAAAAATATTTTATTTGAGCATATGTACTCTGATTTTCCATATTTGTAAGCTATATGTGTTTTGTGGATATCCTGGGCACACATATGGCAGCATTCGGGTTTCTGTGTAAATTCGGGTGTGACACCTTGGATTGAAAAGGTAGCCAACAGGCTGCCAGGGTGGAAAGCCTCCCTAATGACACTAGCTGGTCGAGCGGTTCTAGTTTGCGTCGTGCTTACTGCTATACCTATCTACCTGCTGGTGGCGATCAAAGTTCCTAAGCGGTTCATACGAGCAATTGATAAGATAAGGAGAGGTTTTCTGTGGAAGGGAAGAAAAGAAATTAATGGGGGCAGTTGTTTAGTGGCATGGGGGAAGGTCATGAGACCAATTGATCTGGGTGGTCTAGGCATTCACAGTTCAGAAATTTTGGGGTGGGCACTCCAAATGCACTGGCTCTGGATCGAGAAGACCAAGCCTAATCGATCATGGGTTGGTTTAGAGGTGCCAGGACACCCAACACGACTGCTATGTTTGCTCTATCAGTCGTCACCACACTTGGAAATGGTCAGAACACCCTTTTTTGGTCAGATCAGTGGCTACATGGCGGCTGTTTAGAAGACCTTCCTCCAAATGTTGTTAGTTGTGTGCCGCTGAAAATACGAATAACAAGATCTGTGTGTGAGGCTCTACAGAACCAGGTCAGGGTAAGAGATATTAAAAGTGCACTTGGCTGGTACGGTATTGTAGAGTATCTTCAGTTGTGGGACACCATCTCTGCCTTGGTGCTGAATACCACTGAAGATATTCATCATTGGAAATTTGAAGCGTGTAACACCCAAAAATGACCCATTTAAAATTTTTAGTAATTAATTGGCTTTTATATTAATTGTTCATGATTAATATAGGTTAAATAAATTATTTATGAAAATTAAAATCAAATATAAGTTGTACAAATATTTTTGTTGCATTCATGCTGCTGCATTTATTTTTGTATTACTTGTGATTCAAATGAGAATTTAAATTATTTAAATTCAAATTTGAATCACCTTGTTTTGAGCTGTAGAAAAGTTGTTTTGGACGAGTCCGTTTTTGCTCCTCAAACTCCCACCCTGGTCCGCTTTAGACCCCTCCTCTCTTCTTCCCGAACCGGCCCACGCTCTCCTCCACCTGGGCCTCTTTCCCGAGCCAGCCCAGCGCCCCACTGCTTCTCCCTACTTCCGCTCATGGGCCGCTTCGCCAGCGCCCCCGCCTCTGGCCCAGCTCGCCAGCACGCGCGGGCCGCTTCGCCAGCGCTCCTCCCTCCTCCTCTCTCCCTGGCCAGCGGGGCCCGCTTGTCAGGCCCCTCTTCCACCTACCGCCCGCGGCTTTCCTTCCCCGGCGCGCATTCGCCGCCGCACCGCCCGGCCGTCCCGCCTCTTCCCCGCGCCCCTGGGATCCGCACGAAGCTTCCCCGAAGGTTCGCTGCCGCTCGCCTTTCCTTTTTCGCGCGCCCCCGCTTGGAAAGCACCCCTCCCCACTTGGCAAGTCCGATTTGCCGCCGGCCGCCGCCGATTTCTCTGCCCCGCGCCCCGAGCACCCCCCCTGGGCCTATAAAAGCAACCCCGAGCACCCCATCCCCACACCAAGCACACCCAAGGGCTCTCTAGCGCCACAACCCCCTTCTTTTCCCCGCTCCGCCGCCGGCCGCCGTCGTCGACCGACGTCTCCGACGCCCCGCTGCCAAATTGGACTATTCAGGTGAGCTTGCCACTTCCCCCTGGTGCTCCAGAGCCAAGCCCCGCCCCGCCCCGAACCGAGCCCCGCAACGATCGATCCACCCTCGCCGGAGATGACCACCCGCCGGCCATCGTTGAGCGCCACCACCGCCGCCTGATCCTCGTCGTGAACCCCACCAGAATGCTCGCCACTTCCCACTGGTCACATAGGACCAAGTCCCATGGCCAATGGTGGCCCCTAGCCCAAGTTCCACCCTGCTCCGGCAAAGAACCACCGCGGGAACCGGCGGCGCCGCCGTCCCCGAGCTGTCGCCGGCCACCCCTCTCCCCGATCTCGGCTGGATCAACCCCCCCCCCCCCCCCCCCGCCGCCGAGTCAAACTCCGAAATATCGGTCAGCCATGGCGGTTTCCCTTAAGAGCCCCTCCACTATTTGAAAATTAACCCGCGGTCCACCCTCTGTTGAAAATAATTACAGATAGGTCCTGAGTTTTATGAAAAACCCCCTGTCCTTTTGTAAAATAGAACCCACCGTCCTATTTAAGTGTTTTTGCGCGTTAACCCTTCGGTTTTTATATCAAATTACGTATAGGTCCTCGGTTTTCTTCAAATAAGCCCCTAGAAACTTTTAAAACTTGCCAGCAGGTCCCTAGATCTTAGTTTTGCCATATCTTTTTCGTTTTAGCTCCGATTAGTGTGATTTTCACGCTCATGTGTTCGTAGTGAAGCATAGAATATTTATAAAACCTTTATTTGTACTTTTTCTACTGTTTGGTGTACTTTTCTAATAGATTATTATTTGTTTGCATGTATTGGTTTGCGTGCTCGCTTGTATGGTGATTCGTGTCCAGTCAGTGAGCCTTTCGCGTTGGACTTCGAGTACGTGGGGGACTTTCTGGAGCAGGACCCACAGCAGCAGCAGCCGCCCTTCGCGGAAGGCAAGTTATAGCACGGACAATCCTTGCTACCTACTCACTTATATTAAATTATTTCAGACTTGCATGTGTCTAAATTTGATGTACCATTAAGGTTGTACCTAGTTTTGTTTATCCTATCCTTGTTTACCTTGGTTTATTGCATTTGGGTAGAATCATTGCTATGCGCAGCTACTGTCACTATTATTTAAATGTTAATCTTGACTTAATGGTTCACTTTAACATAACGATAAAACTTACTTTTTAGCAACTTGGTTTAGGGAGCTAGAGCATGTGCTTCGTGCTTTGCTCTAGTGTCTCTCCATAAGGTCCGGTTCTTAAAGCGGCAACCCAGGAGTCTGTCGCCACCGCTAGAACTATTATGGCTCTGGTCTTGGTCAAGTAGCTTGTTCGTCTCTAGCTTGTCAGTGGTTACCAGAGTGGCCGACGGCGCTATGAGAACCACTCATGAGTGTATGGTTTGATCCACCGAGGATGGGTGATCCGTCGGCTATGCCCCCGTGAGGCACATTCCCGTGTTGGGAGTCCCTGTGATGGGGAACTCCGCACGTTGCACATTGTTGGGTGTGATGCTCGCGCTCTAGACGCCATCGACCCCCTTATGGTGTGACTCCGTAGGTGTACGTCGATCTCGGTGCCTAGGGCCAAACTACCTGTGTTGTACCATAGCATCCACTGCCTTGTTAGGGTGTCTTATGAAAAACCTCGTAGCGTCCCGATGCGGTCACACCTCGGTAGTGTGATTTGTGAGGTCTGATCCACCTCCGCGTGGTTGGGTTTAAAGTTCGTTTGAGCTTTTACGCGACTGGTGGGTAAAGGACGAAACCTCTGCAGAGTGTAAAATCTATCATGATAGCCTTGCTCAGGGTCACGAGCGGCCTGGATCCTTTTTGATTAGAAGATGATGTTTATTTATGCTTAATGTCACTTGTACTTTATTAATTGGGTTACAACTGGGTTTCATTTACTTGTAGTAACTTGGTTAATGATAAAATGAACCAACTAAAAATGCTAATACAGTTCAGCCGTGTCTAGCCTTATTTTGAGCCTTCATGTACCCGTGCTATACTTGCTAAGTAATTGTTTACTTACACTTGCTATTTTTTTCAACAAAATCCCGGATGGGTAAACAGATTGGGCTGGGCATGAGTCTGCTGCTGAGTTTCAGAAGGTTTACCGTACTACTGAGTTGTGATCTCCCAGCCAGAGTCCATGTGAATTGCGGCTCCATTAGTTGAGAGTTTTATTAGTCTTCCGCTGGTATTGTTTAGATCATTTATGAAGCACTCTGATGTAAACATTTTATTTAATGAAGAATTTATTTTAGCATATGTTCTCTGTTTATCATATTTGTTCGCTATATGTGTACTATGACTTTCTGGGCACACATATGGCCGCATTCGAATTTTTGGGAAAATCCGGGTGTGACAAAGCGTCAGGCACCTACTCTACAAGATCAGCCTACAGGAATTTCTTTGCTGGCTCCATCACTTTTGAACCATGGAAGAGGCTATGGAAGGCCTGGGCCCCAAGCAAGTGTAAAATCTTTGTTTGGCTGGCAATTAGAAATCGCTGTTGGACAGCGGACAGGCTGCAGAAGAGAGGTCTTCCCCATCCGGAGTGCTGCCTTCTTTGTGATCAAGAAGAAGAAAATGTTCAGCACATCCTCACATCCTGTGTTTTTGCGCGGCAGTTTTGGTTCTCAATCTTACAACCCATGAATCTATCCCACCTGACACCCAACAACACGGCTCGATCCTTTGCTGACTGGTGGAGAAGGTCTTGGAAGAGAGTGCAAAAACATCACAGGAAGGGGTTTAACTCTCTATGTATCCTCGGAGCTTGGATACTATGGAAACAAAGAAATGCCTGTGTCTTCGAGGGAGTGTCGCCAAATCTGCAGCAGTCACTGCAAGCATTCAAAGATGAGTCCCTCCTCTGGATGTTCTCGGGAGCTTAAGCACTTCGCTGCCTTGCTCCCAGGAAGGACAGTTGAGCATCCTTTTTTTTAATAACCTTCTAGTTTCCTTTATTTAGCCCTCACTAGGTCCAAGGTGAGGTGCTGCCTGTGTAATTGGACCATCTATTTTTCTCTTAATATAAAGATACACAGCTCTCCTGCGTGTTCGAGAAAAATATTTTCAGGCTCAGTCTAGCCAAAATTTTGTAGTTGCAATTGCAGTCACCAATAAATCATACATGTAGAACTTTTGCATCTTTCGAATGTGTGGAAATTATCATCATTTGCTTTGAATTCATCTATTATTTGTTTGAGATGAGGCAACTTAACATTCCCGTATGGCCTATGCAATTTGGGTTGTTGCTACTGATGAGATAGGAAAACAAAACTTCTACTCATGGTTGTCAGTTTCAGATACGTCTGTTTTTCATGTTATTCAATATCCTTAGTTATTTCTCACAACTACATGCAAACTTTCAAGAAAAAGTGATGCTAAAAGGTCTTTTTATATAAGAAGTCTCATGCTAACAGACATATATATTATACAGGAACAGGAACAAAGGTGTGAAGCTTTTGCATGAGTTGGGGTCTTGATGCTTGCAGGATGCAGATTATTTGCCTTGACTTATTCGTGGTAGGGCCTTACATACATCAGAAATAAAACCACTAAGGTGCAAGCCTGCAACATGCATTATTAGAAATTAGTGATGCAGAAAATTGGGCGTGTTGTTTCTTTCCCATGTTCTCTTTTCTGGAAAATTAAACTACAATGTACGGGCAGTCGCCCAGAGTTTCTCATGAGCAGCACTTATCATGGGGGCAAGGGATCCAACGGCCTCAAGAGAATTCTCGATATCACTCTGTCAAGTATGCACACTTTGAAGCAAGGCTACTGAAGTACGAAGCACAGGTGCACGCCAACCTTTATTTCCATAAAGTTGAGTTAATATTTCAAGAATTGCTGCACAGGAGATGTTGGAGATTATATTTTAGGTAGCTGTTTGAGTAGGATTTCTGCAATTGTGGTAATATTTTTTGGCTTCCAACTATAAAGTGCTTTTTTATTACGTATGGTTTTTTGGATTAATTGGTTAGATAAATACGTGACCCATTAACCAGTATTTTTTTGCTGATCCCTGACATTTTTGCTAGCCGTAGAAAAGAGCATGTCTATTGACAAATAATGTAAACACGCCAAAGTTATTTAGAAGTAAGACCTAAAAATCAAGGAGGCAGGTCAGTTAAAGTGGCTTACACTTCACAAAGTCATTGCAAACATAGCTGGAAGTCTGTAACCAATGAATAATTTCAACAGAAAAAACATAGCTTAACATATACTCCAACTCAAAAAACACACATTTTAGCCAATTTGAAGCTAGCATCATGCAATATTTTTAGATAAACTTTAAAACTACTGCACTGGCTCAAAAGGACATGCATGACAGGAAGGGCTATATGTATAGTGTTCAGACCACCGTATGCCGTAGTAGTCCATTGGCATCTTTACGAAGTAATCTAATTGTGAAAATATTTCTTTATTTACCAACGAAATTAACACCTAATAATATTTGATATTATTTGTGAACAACCAATGACAGGAACATGAACAAAGCGGAGGAGGATGACCCTGATACCCACTCTCATACTGACATTGAGGAAGAAAAGCATGATTTAGAAGATCCGTAGAATGAGCCGCTGCTGCGGGCAAATGGTGTTACTGGTGAGCATGTCAAGCACCACCTTATATGTTTGCATATTTGTTTGTTATGTATGTAGGGTGAAGGAGATACTCCATCAACGAGTTCACCCTGGAGAATTTCAGAGTCCAATGCCCTGTCATTTTATCTTTGTTGATCAACCTACACATGTTGCCAAAAGAAATTGTATAGATACAGTATGTGTACCGAAATGACCCTGTTGTTGAGCAGAAATAATGGGAAATCTCAAAATTATACCTTCTCTTTTTTAAGTTTACCAACCTTATAGGATGATAAGACACTACGGTAAAACTTCTTCATAGACATATTACGGTGGAGGGGGAATGCGTATCGAAAAAGGCTTCCAGAAGGTGTACAAGACTATCTTACCCGCATCAGAGGCGTAAAAGTATTTGAAATAGAGATGTTGGAAAAAACATAATATTTTGAACTTATGTGTATCCCACAACTCATTGATACGTTGCTGTGAGGTCATTTCGTATAATTTTTTACTCTTCGTGTTTATACACAGTTTACATGAATATTTATGTAATAAATTAATTAATATGGTATTGCAGCGTTAGCGTTCCCACTATGTGTATCACAATGTAGTTATTTTATCACTTATAGCAACGCACAGATATTTTACCTATTTATTTAGAAAAATAAGCATTCACATGTTATTATCCCGTAGCAACGCACGGGCACTTACCTAGTGATCTTCTATGACTGTGTTTCTCTCCCTCTTCTACAACTCAAACTTCTATATCGTCTCTTCTCTCTCTTAAACAACTCTTCTCTTATCAATCTACTAGCAAAATTCAACGTGTGTTCTTCGGTGATATGCTAATTCCGTTTTTTCTTCGAAACTTATTACATAGTTTTTTCTCTATTTTTGTCATTACTAGCAAGAATGCACGTGCGACGCAGACGTTTAATAAAAAATAAGCTTGCATAGGAGATAGTTGGCCAGAGATGGTGTTGGTTACGAACTCGATGATTGCATACTACATTAGGGGTATTATTTCAATGACTAGTGGGTACGTTGTTTGTCAAAAGTTTGACGAAAAAAAGACCTGACATATGGGGTCGGTGAGAGGGTAGTGTTTCAATGATTTATGAGCCCGTAGGCCGTCGAAAGTTTTGGATCTTTATAGTATATAGATAGAGATAGATATAGATATAGTTTTCATTGCACCCAATAATTCCTACTTTGTGCTAGGGATCCTAAATATATTTCTACCTTTTATTTTAGCAATAGAATTTCTAAAACAAAAAAAATTGTAACCATATTCTACAAATACTACATGACCTCGTCTCTAATTTTAATTTATAATTCAAGTCGACTCATACTTGGTTTTACATGTTGGTTTGGCTTAGCAAGCACTATGCTTTAAGAATCCGTGAAAAAACCTAAGGTTTTAGAGATCTTTATATGGTAATAAGGCTACTAAAGCACAGAGAACGGCTAGTGGAAATCCAATAAGATGTACGTATATTGTAAAAATGTTTGGGACACGTGACCTCCATTGTTAACTATAATCATCTACCAATCACTGCTACACAAATCACATGTAGTTTCGGTTAGGAAATGACTTTAGTTTCGGTTTCCTAATCGGGACTACAAATCCGGGGCTAAAGGGGTTTCGCCCAAGGGTGGAGCCATTTTAGTCCTGTGTTGTATTCCAAATCAGGAGTAAAGAGGCGTCTTTTTATTTCCGGTCTCCCTGTCAATTCAATTCTTTTTTATTTAAATTAGAATTTTGTAGAGTAATGCATATATTCTACTCTACTGCTGTACATCCATATACATTTGTGTATAAGAATTTGTAGCCGTCTTTTTTGGAGTAGTCGGGCTAGACCCGTATGAGTAGGGTAGTAGGTCCATCCATGAGTAGTCCTAGGGATCTTAGATCCATAAGCCCCCCAAGCTCAATGTGCTTTTTCTTGAAGTCTTTGAACTTGCTTCGAGTAATCGAAGTAGTCTTGTAGCTCTTGGAGTAGTATTCTTCTCTCCAATCTCTACTTTATTTCTGCACTGAAATAAGTCTTTGAACTTGCTTCGAGTAATCGAAGTGTCTTGTCTCGTGTTCGGATCCAGAGATGACAGTAGGGCAGCTGCATATGGTTGCTCCTTACTTTGGCTGGTGAAGGTACCTACCTCCTCATTTTAATCCTTTCAATTAATTACTTCATCAAGGCAGTCTCAGTCCGGTAAATGTTGATTTAATCGAGTAATTCCTCCGGTCCGATATAGACATGCATAGTTATAAACTAAACGATAGTGTATTTATCTTTTTCGCAAAAAAACATAGTGTATTTATCTAATATTATATATATGCTAATATTTTTTTCGACAGTGTGGGACCAGGAGACCAGTAGAGGGGTTCGACAGTGAGGGAGTTTACCTTAAGGTTGTTCGGTCTACTGGAGTACTAGGATTTCAGTCTATTCGAGTGCAGCCCAAAATATATTTCGAGTTTCCAACTTGATACCAATATTACACTTGATTTTTAGGCTGTGTTGGGATCCCAGGGACTAAAGTTTAGTCCCTCAAATAAGTGATAATTAGTAGCATTAAACATAAACTAATTGCATAAGTCATATCTACTCCGCGAGATGAACCTAACAAGCCTAATTAACCTAGCATTATATTGTCTAATCATGGACGGCTTAAAAGATTCGTATCGTAAATTAGTCCTGGCTTATGTAATGCATTTTGTAATTACTCTATATTTAATACTTCTAATTAGCATTATTTTATTCGATGTGACGGAGTAAAAAGTAACCAAACACCACGGCTCCGGGCTTCATTTTTGGGTTTTGTGTCCAACCCTCTTGTTGGGATTTGGGAAGGACTACTATTAGCCCTCGTGGATCAGATCTGCAATTACTACAATTCGAACACGAAATGCAGAACATTCTACAAATTTTGCAAAACTTGCGGCTTTCACGACAGGGCTGGTGGCAGTAAACTAGGACAAGGACCGACGACAAAGATAATCCAAGGCAGCTGGGACAGCGCTCACGGCGGCGCATCGTATACCTAGGTAGGAACTACAATTCACAGACTGACAGACGTTATGCAGATCTGCGTGTTCACCTACCTTTGTAAACAGGTGAAAAAATTTCAGATAAATAGGCAGGCATTGTATACAAACGAAATTATATGATAACACTGATTTCAGAAACAACATGACTGATAATCCAATTATCCAACAGTGGACAACACAGTACGACATGAAACAAACATAAGGGACAAACATAGCCCGACTAGACAGACACTCAGAGATACGACAGATAGAAAGGGCGATCATCAACACCCGGCCAAACATACTTCTAAGCTGAGCTACTGGAACGAAACCAAAGTAGGGTACGAGTCGAGATACACTCAACACCGATCCGAGACTCAGCATTGCAAAAGTACTTCTAATCTGAGCGAGTGGCAGCGGCTGAAATCATGTCCTCGATGTCCTTCTTGACGGTCTCGTAGAGGCTGTTGAGCATCGCGAAGACCACCACCTGTTGCAACGGCCAAGAGCAGAAAAAACACATATGGATCGTCAGTACGCGTTACTAGCTTCCCCAAAGGCCAAATTCATTGCATCAGTAAAAAAGCTAGAGAAATACAGTTAGCTAGGGTACTTGCCTCGGTGCCGTCTGGGGGGAACACCTGAACAGAGCAAATCACGCTGCGCTTCTGGGCCTGTTTCATGTCCAGAGGGAGTGGGGCACAGCAGGCGTCGGACACCATCTTGCGAGTGACTTCCAGCTTCTCGGCGACCACCACAGCCATCTCCAACGTGGCACGGCCCTCATTCGCCCTCGATCTGACCATCGCAAAACCCATGTAAGCCTGCCAAAAGACCTGCACGCGGATGCACAACCAGTCAGACGATAGATAGATTCATACAAGCTAGATTGGTGGTGTGGCAGAACGGAACGAAGCAGAAGGACACAAGAAGCTACTCACAATGTCCAGTCTCTTCCATTCAGCGCGGGGCAGGCGGCGCATGGCATGGTAAAGCAGGTCGATGCATCTGTCAGTGAAGTTCTTCAGCTTGTCTTGGACCTCCTCCTCCTGCCTGGTGAGATGAATGGGCGGCGGAACTATCAGACCAAGCATCCTCTCCATCTTAGAGGAGCATATGTTGTACGTCCTGTCAAAATCCTGCAGAGGCACGAGAGAACACCAAACAAGTAGTTATATATTATAGGGGAACAGAAACAAACTATTCGACAGAACCGTGTACAAACGAAAATATACAACCGTGCTCAAACTTACATCCACGTCTTCCATTCTGCCGCCATCGGGATCATTGCCGGTCTGGCTGCACGCAAACTTGACATCTCTGGCCGGGGCCTTGCAAACCAAAAAGGAGAAGACGACAACATGGTGAGAAAAACTGAAAAAGGCACACAAGAGTACTACACTGCAGAAAGAAAAAAGACCCAAAGACCGCGTGATTTTCATCTCGATCGGCTAGAATAACCGTACCCTTCATTTTTGGCAGAGATAAACCGAGAGATAAAAAAATGGAAGACTACTTGTTGTTTGTTAATCTGTACGTGTAAAGTAAAGACTGCATGGTGTTTGCAGCAACCATGCCATGGACGAGGCTTGGAGTCCGATAGTAAAAAGAAAACAAAGGAAACCCACACCGAGATCGGCTTCCCTTTGTCATGAAATCACAAAGGGAAGAAACCCCAAATAGATTCAACGCCAGCGCTGATCAATGAGAAAGCGCGGTCAGGTCACGAACTGATTAATAAACACAAGAACAGCAGTGATGCAAGAAATCAAGAACGAAAGGAAATAAAAACAGAACGTCCGTGCGAGCGTCGTGACGTCGCGTGAGAGCTTGAGCCTTGTATACATATATGGAAGCTCAATCTCCAAAAGATGAGCAACGCTAACGGAACATACACGCCAGCAGAAGTTTCAGATAAGAACAGTAAGAATATTCTTTATACAGTTTTGATTAAGAACAAGTGCAAAAAAAGTTTGAAAAAGAGAATCGACAAGAGTACTACACTGCAGAAAAAACAAAGACCAAGAAAAAACTTCATCATTTTCACCGCGCCCTCCCTATTTTGAGAGAGAACCGGAGAAAAAACAAGCAGCAAAAGGAAGCCAAGATATCAGAATCTCTATGTAAAAAGTACAGTAAAGACTACACGGTCTTATTTGTTTCCGGCCACCATGCCAAATGCCATGGACGAGGCTTGGAGGCAGAGAGAAAAGCAACGAAGAAAAGACAGCTAAAAAACTTGATCTAGGCCGTGTTTAGATGCCGAATCGGGTGCCCCCGATTCGGAACTGACGCGCACAGGGGTAATAAATGCGTAATAAATACGCCACTGTAGCATTTCGTTTGTATGTATGAAAAATTATCTAAAAATTGATTAATTAGGCTCAAAATGTTCGTCTCGCAGAGTACAACAAAACCGTGCAATTAGTTTTTTATTTTATCTATATTTAGTACTCCATGATGTGATGAGAATCTTTTTTATAGTGAATTTAGAGGTGCAAATTTAGCATCTGGGGCCTGGAGAGGGGAAACACACCCTAGACAGTCACGCAGGTCCAAATCTGACCGTCAGAGACCACAGCTCTCGGTACTTCTTTTTGGCCGGACTCGAGGTCAGAGAAATCAATCAGAAGACGCCATGAAGGGGCAAGGATCACTCAAACTCTAAGAAACGACGAATAATTTCCGCAAACAAAAAATCTCGTAATTAAGTCTGCACTTGCACGTACTCTAGGATACGGATGATATACCATGATAAACGACCGAAGCCCAAAGGAAACTCGGTTTCGTTCCCGTATCCAGTGACGTGAGGAGCATCTGTAGCTAAAATAGCTACGAAATTAAAGATCGAAACGGCAAAAACTGAAGAAGACAAATTCGAACATCCATGCAGAAGAACAACCTTGTGATCTGGCCTCTCGCCCCTCACCTTCTGCCTGCCATAAAACATCATATACACAAAGGCCGGGCTGGCAACAAGAAATCGGAAAGAAAAAAATGCAACGAAGCCAAGAGTACCGTTAGAAATATAGACAATATATTGATCAAAATCCGAACATTAATCATGGCACGAACTAAATGTAGCATGCAACACTCTAATATACCAGTAACCATCAAGATCATCATGATTAACTCATAAAACATGATGTAGAAATAGATCTGAACACGGCGTACGTACAGTGGATGCGCTGGCGCAGCCGTGGTGACGAGTGTTGAAGGAGCGACGTTCAAGTTGTGGACGGGGCGCGGTAATCGGCGCTGCAAACGACGAGCTCGTACAGCGCCGGACCTTGGCGGAAGACGAGCCGTGGCGAAGACTTGGAGCAGTCATGCGGAGCGCTTCCCAAAAAGCTTATTCGCCCTCTCCCGGTGCAGGATCACAAGGACGAAGGGTTCTGGAGACCTGCTCTCCCGTTCGCCAGTGCACGCCGGCGATCGGGATGGAGTAGGACTAGAGCGGCGGCGTAGCAGCGAGAGAAGGCACAAACCCTAGCTCGATTAGATGTTCTTTTGGCAGAAGCCGACGGGTCGGTTATATAGGGAAGCGGTAGCCCACGATCTCTAAACCGATAAGGATTCCGTATATCTCGCCGCGGTAGCCCACGATCTCTAAACCGATAAGGACTCCGTATATCTCGCCGACTTTATAGCCAAGGAAACCAAAAAATTAAAACAGCAAAAGGAAACCGCGCCCCTGCAAGGCGAGGGGCCGGATTTCGGCGGACCATTCACGCAGACGTCGCGCGCCTGCGCCCTTCGCCCCGCCCGGCGAGGCAAGCGAGCGCGCGCGTGTGGAGCTTCCCTTCTCTCCCCACACACATAGCTTGGAGGAGTAGAGACAACTTCCATATTTAAGTTGCTCATCCCTCCTCTCAACTAGCAATGTGGGACTAAAGGTTGCACCCATCCACCACTTCCTCAGGCACATATGGGCCTTTGAGATTTATTTAGGAATTTAGGAATTTCTTCATGGGCTTTAATGGGCCAAGCCCCTAAATTCCATCAATCCCCCACCAGATCTCAAATACCCATCTGAGATTTTGCCTGTCTCTCACTACTATTTATATACCGGTGTTTTAGCAAGGACTGTTAAGTTAAACTCTCGCCTAGAGCTTCAAGCTACACTCATCCACAACTTGACAATGGACTAGGCCTTGAATTGCAAGTTTTGTGCGAACAAATTTCACTTAAAGTCAGAACCAGTACGTGGCTGCCAGTAGCCTACCCCGCGGGTGGAGCATATACGTCGTACTCCCTGGTCTCTTCATGAATTTACTAGAGATCACCCAAATCTCATAGACTGCGACGTTATACAGTCAGGCTCATATAGGTGTGTTCTTTCAAGAATGTCCTGTATGATGGCATCTTTGCTTAACCAAGCCAACAGAATCACATTAAAGCATAAAGCTATCCTGCCATACAACATCTGAGAGTATTGCATCTTCACTTAGAGAGGGTTTCAAAAAAGGTTACTCTCCTCAGTCAACCGACAGCTCGTTCTTCCCAGGTCCTAATTCACGGGATCTCCGATCACATAGATTGGGTTACCACTTTGGCAACTTAAACGGGTCTCAAACCCATCTCCCTCGATGCACTTTCTATCACGTTACGTGATAGGCCTTTGGTAAAAGGATCTGCCAGGTTTTTATCCGTTTGAATATAAGTCACACTTATTACTCCGGAGTTTCTCAATTTTCTGACAGACTTCAATCGTCTCTTGACATGTCTTGATGACTTCGCATTATCCTTAGCACTGTTTACTTTGACTATCACCGTCTGATTGTCACAGTTCATAAGGATACCCGGTATCGGTTTTTCAACCACCGGCAAGTCCATCAAAAGCTCACGCAACCATTCTGCCTCAACAGTGGTTGTGTCCAAGGCAGTAAGCTCTGCTTCCATAGTTGACCTCGTCAAAATGGTCTGTTTGCAAGACCTCCATGATATAGCACCACCTCCAAGGGTAAACACATACCCACTCGTAGCATACAACTCATCAGCATCCGAAATCCAATTCGAATCACTATATCCCTCTGGCATGGCAGGATGCCCGGAATAGTGTATCGCATAACTCATAGTCCCCACTAAGTAGCGCATAACCCTTTCAAGTGCATGCCAATGATCAGAACCCGGGTTTGACATGACCCTGCTCAATTTGCTCACAGCATAAGAGATGTCAGGCCTCGTTGCGCCAGCTAAGTACATGAGTGAACCAATGATCTGAGAGTATCTCAATGATCTTTAGCAATTTTCTTGTTCTTTCTGAGTATCACACTGGGGTCATAGGGTGTTGGAGCCGGTTTGCTGTCCAAATAGCCAAACCGACTCAAAACCTTCTCTACATAATGGGATTGAGAAAGAGTGATCCCATTCTCATGCTTAATGAGCTTAATGTTCAGAATAACATCAGCTACCCCCAGATCTTTCATATCAAAACTCTTTGATAGAAAAGACTTGACCTCATTGACCACATCAATGTGTGTGCCAAAAATCAGTATGTCATCCACATACAAGCACAATATAACACTTTGACCCCCACCATGGCGATAGTACACACATCTATCAGCCTCATTAATGACAAAGCCCGCAGAAGTTAATGTTCTGTCAAAGTTCCCATGCCATTGCTTAGGTGCTTGTTTCAGGCCATACAAAGATTTCAGCAACTTACACACCTTGTTCTCATGACCCTTCACTACAAATCCGTCAGGCTAATCCATGTAGATCTCCTCATCCAACTCTCCATTCAGGAAAGCTGTCTTGACATCCATCTGATGAATGATAAGACCATATGAGGCAGCCAACGAAAGTAATGCTCGAATGGTGATCATTCTTGCAACAGGTGAATAAGTATCAAAGAAATCTTCGCCTTCCTTCCGTGTGTAGCCTTTTGCCACAAGTCGAGCCTTGTACTTCTCAATAGTACCATCAGGCCTAAGCTTCTTCTTGAACATCCATTTACAACCCACCGGTTTGCAACCATAGGTTCGTTCAGAGAGCTCCCACGTTCCATTAGAAAGAATCGAGTCCAACTCACTACGGACTGCTTCTTTCCAATCATTTGCATCCGGAGATGCATATGCCTCATGGATAGATGTGGGTGTGTCGTCCACAAGGTACACAGTGAAATCATCACCAAAGGATTTTGCAACCCTCTGTCTCTTACTCCTTCTAGGAGCTTCACTGTCATCCTTCTCTAGGACATTCTCATGTTCAAGCTCATCAGGTCGCACATAAGTCTCAACATGTACATGAGGTTCAGGTGTTATCTCAGTAGAAAATCTAGAAATGCTATGCATATCTTTTAACGGAAATATGTTCTCAAAAAATGTTGCATCACGAGATTCCATAATAGTATCAACATGCATATCAGGTATCTCAAATTTAACTACTAAAAATCTATAAGCAATGCTTCTCTGTGCATATCCTAGAAAGACACAATCCACTGTCTTAGGTCCCAACTTGCGCTTCTTTGGAATAGGTACATTGACTTTTGCCAAGCATCCCCACGTGCGCAAGTACGACAGTGATGGTTTCTTCCCGCTCCACATCTCATATGGAGTTTGATCTTTATTCTTATTCGGAACTCTATTCAGGACATGACATGAAGTCAATACAGCCTCCCCCCACTATGCCTTAGATAGACCAGCAGTGTCCAACATGGAATTAACCAAGTCAGTCAACGTGCGGTTTTTCCTCTCGGCAATCCTGTTTGACTCGGGCGAATAGGGAGGCGTCCTCTCATGAATAATACCATGTTCCTCACAGAACTCATCAAAGATCTTAGGAAAATACTCGCCACCACGATCAGACCTTAGACGTTTGATCTTTTTCTCAAGTTGGTTCTCAACTTCGGCCTTATAAATTTTAAAGTAGTCTAACGCTTCATCCTTAGTGTGCAACAAATAAACATAGCAAAATCTAGTCGCATGATCAATCAATGTCATGAAATATCTCTTTCCACCTTTTGTAAACACACCATTCATCTCGCACAGATCAGAATGTATGAGTTCTAGAAGTGCCAAGTGTCTCTCCTCGGCCGCTTTATGAGGCTTCCGAGGTTGCTTCAATTGCACACAGCTATGGCACTTAGAACCTTTGGCAATGGTGAAGTTCGGAATTAAACATAGACTGGAAAGTCGAGACATCAAACCAAAATTAATATGACATAAACGTGAATGCCAAACACTCGCATCATTACTAACGTCGCCACAAATATGGTTCACTGACTTATTACAAAACTCTGAAAGGGAAAAACGGAACAAGCCTCCGCAATCATAACCTTTACCAATGAACTGTCCATGTTTCGACACGACTAATTTATTGGACTCTAAAACTACCTTAAACCCGTCCTTACAAAGGACCGACCCGCTCACAAGATTCTTGTTGATAGTAGGGACATGCTGCACGTTCCTCAGTCGCACGATCTTCCCCGAGGTAAACTTCAGATCCACTGTACCAATGCCACGAACAGCAGCAGGTGACCCATTCCCCATCAGCACGAAGGAATCTTGGACGTCCTGGTAAGAAGAAAACAAAGCGATATCAGCACACACATGAACATTAGCACCCGTATCTAGCCACCAACTCGTGGAAAGAAATACTGAAAGAACAGTAGGTAGATTACCGTACCCGTCTCCAGTGTTGCCTGTGGTCACCATGTTGACATCCTTTGAGCCATCAAACTGCTTGCCCTTACGGTCTGCACGCTGTGGACATTCCTTGGCGAAGTGCCCAACATCACCACAAGTGAAGCAGCTCAACTCAGCCTTGTTCACCTTGTTATTCTTCTTCTTAAAGGTAGTGGTCTTAACAACCTTATTGTTGTTGTTCCCTTTGTTCTTGCCAAAGTTCTTACGTGGGAACTTGTTCTGAACCAGATTGGCACTGGACTGACCTTGATCTCCCTTCTCGGTAGTATCCTTCTTCCGAGCTTTCTCCTCAACATCAAGAGACGCTATCAGGTTGTCAACCGATATCTCCTGTCTCTTATGCTTCAGAGCAGTGGCGAAGTTCCTCCACGAAGGGGGCAACTTTGCAATCATGCACCCAGCCACAAACTTGTCCGGAAGAACACACTTAGCGAGTTCAAGATCCCTGACAATGCACTGAACCTCATGCGCTTGTTCTACTACAGAACGGTTATTCACCATCCTGTAGTCATGAAAACTTTCCATGAGGTATAGTTCACTGCCTGCATCTGCTGCATCATATCTCGCAGACAGAGCATCCCACAGCACCTTCGCATCTGGCATGTCTAGGTAGGCATCGACCAGGCGATCAGAGATAACGCTTACGAGACATCCCACGAAAAGGTTGTTGGCATTGGTAAACTTTTGCTGCTCTTCAGCATTTAGTTCACCCTCAGGTTTGCCCAACCTTGCGTCCCAGATGTTCATAGCGGTAAACCAAATACGGATCTTAGCCGCCCATCTCTTAAAGTTCACACCATTGAACTTATCAGGCTTCATCGCATCGACAAAACCAGTCCTCATATCAACAGATTGCCTATAATAAGGTTTTTGGATTGTTGGAAATATAGATAATATATTGATCAAAATCCGAACAGTATTAATCATGGCACGAACTAAATGTAGCATGCAACACTCTAATATACTAGTAACCATCAAGATCATCATGATTAACTCATAAAACATGATGTAGAAATAGATCTGAACACGGCGTACGTACAGTGGATGCGCTGGCGCAGCCGTGGTGACGAGTGTTGAAGGAGCGACGTTCAAGTTGTGGACGGGGCGCGGGAATCGGCGCTGCAAACGACGAGCTCGTACAGCGCCGGACCTTGGCGGAAGACGAGCCGTGGCGAAGACTTGGAGCAGTCGCGCAGAGCGCTTCCCAAATACCTTATTCGCCCTCTCCCGGTGCAGGATCACAAGGACGAAGGGTTCCGGAGACATGCTCTCCCGTTCGCCAGTGCACGCCGGCGATCGGGATTGAGTAGGACTAGAGCGGCGGCGTAGCAGCGAGAGAAGGCAGAAACCCTAGCTCAATTAGATGTTCTTTTGGCAGAAGCCGACGAGTCGGTTATATAGGGAAGCGGTAGCAGGACTCCGTATATCTCGCCGCGGTAGTATATCTCGCCGACTTTATAGCCAAGGAAACCAAAAAATTAAATCAGCAAAAGGAAACCGCGCCCCTGCTAGGCGAGGGGCCGGATTTCGGCGGACCATTCACGCAGACGTCGTGCGCCCGCACCCTTTGCCCCGCCCGGCGAGGCGAGCGAGCGCGCGCGTGTGGAGCTTCCCTTCTCTCCCCACACACATAGCTTGGAGGAGTGGAGACAACTTCCATATTTAAGTTGGTCATCCCTCCTCTCAACTAGCAATGTGGGACTAAAGGTTGCACTCATCCACCACTTTCTCATGCACATATGGGCCTTTGAGATTTATTTAGGAATTTAGGAATTTTTTTATGGGCTTTAATGGGCCAAGCCACTAAATTCCATCAAGTACTACAAAGGATGAGCCACACGCTAATGGAACAGAGAGAAAGTGACAAGAGTACTACACTGCAGAAAGACGGACACCGGTGTGTTCATCCGGACTGATCGGTGCGTTCTGCAGTCAAGCCTCACCGTACCCACCCTTTTTGCAGAGAAAGACCGAGAAAAAACAAGCTGAAAAGAAGACAAGATTTCGGAATCTCTATGTAAAAAGTAGAGGGTGCATGGTTTTCTTTGTCTCCGGCTACCCACTCATGGACGAGGCTTGGAGGCCGAGAGTAAAAGCAACAAAAACTTAGTGAGATCGGCTTCCCTTTCCAGTCCATGGAGGAGGCTTTCAGCAAGGCCGGGCACGGATACAACAGACAAAATAAAATTACCGCGTCCCCATATGCCATGCAAGAGATATGGAGAGAAGCCAAAAGGACAAACCAAATAGAACCCACGTACGAAGGACACCAACAAACCAGGCATCGGCCTCCCAGTCATGCCATGGAAGAGGCTCGAAGAGAAACCCAATCCAAGCGAGAACCAACCAAAGAAAACATCACGGCAACTGATCTACCACTCTTCGCATGCCATGGATGAGGCTTGGAGAGGGAGGACCAGACGTACAGAGAGATCAAAGCCAGAGAAACTCGCAGCAGCAAGTAAACTAGAGAGAAAAGACAAACCGCAAATAGATCCAGCGCCAACGCTGATGCAACAAAAACACACACGGGCACGACCTCGAACTGACCAAGAACACCAGAACATGAGTGAATCAAGACTGCAAGAGGGAGGTGATCGAGAGCACCAAGAGAGAACAGATGGAGCAACTAACCTTGAACTGAATGGCGAGCACCCCGCCGTGGGTTGTCCCTCCCCTCCGGCCGGCGAGCACGGCCGCGCCGTGGCCGGGGAGAGCCACCAGAGGCAGCCTCCCGGAGCCGACGCGGCGAGCTCGCCCGGACGGAAGGGCGTCAGCGGCGGCGGCGACGCGAGCGACCAAGGATGCCATGCTAGTGGTTTGTGCGAGGAGAATGAGGGAGAGATACGAGCGGAAGTGGGTGGTTTCTGGCCGGGGTAGAGGGTTGCTTATATTGCCGCCGCGCGCTCTGCTAGATGTGCCCAACCGCCTATGGCATAGCGCTGGCCCTGCGAGTAGGAGGGAAGGATGGGATGGGAATAGAATTCCAAATGGGCGGCACGAGGCACGACACTAATCTAACCCTAAGCACGATCAATAGTGCCTAGGGCCAGCCCGGCACGAAGAGGCTTTAGTGTCTGTGCCACCACCTCGGTCCGTAGTGCCAGCCCGAGGCACGACGCGAAAATGGCCGGCCCGATAGCGGCCCGAGGCCTCCGAAGGCTCAGCAGTATATATTTTTCCTCCAAACCCTAACCGCCTCCCTCTCCCGAGCCGCCCCCCTAATCCTCTCCGCCTCTCTCCCGAGCCGCCGTCCTCAACCCTCACCCTCTCCGCCTCTCCGTCTCGCCCTTACCCCCTCCCCCTCCCGAGCCGCCCCCCCTCACCCTCGCCGGTGGCCGCGCCGGCCCCCTGTCCCGCCGCCAAGTCGGCCCCCTCCTCCACCCCTCATCCGCCCCTGCTCCAGCCGGCGGCCGCGTCGGCCCCTCCCCTGCCGCCGAGCTGGCTCCTCCTCCGCTGCTGAGGATCTACGCCGGCTGCCGCAGCGACCGCCGCCGCGTGGAGGACCTCCGCCGCCCGTGCCGTCCCTCCACCGCGGGGGCTCCTTCTCCGGCCGTGCCGCCCCTGCTTAGAGGCCTGAGTCACCCCGTCTGCCCGGCTTGGGCTTCGGCCGTCGAGGGGAGCTCCGACCCCTGCACCGGCCTCCACCGCCGCCGGGCGCAGCGGCTCCGGCCGCACCGGCCTCCCTCGCGACCGCCGGATAAAGCGGCTTCGGCCCCTACTCCAGCCTTCGCCGCAGGCTTCAGGCCAGCCAGGCCCGATGGGCCGCACTAGCCCGATGGGCCAGCTAGGCCGTCGTGCCGGCCCGACACAAAAAATGAACCTCCGTGTCGTGCCTGGGAAGCCAGGTCGGCCCGGCACGGCACTAAAGACCATCGGGCCTCTATAGGGTCGGGCCACGTCGGGCCGGGCCAGGTGGCCCATTTGGAATTCTATAGATGGGACTCGCCGCTCGTCTCAGGCTCTCGCGGCTGGTCAGCAGCCTGCGTCCTGCATAGGGGTGGATATCGAGCCGGCTTGGCTTGGCTCGGTTTAGCTTGAGCTGGCTTGTTAAGATAATGAGCTAGCTTGGCTCGGCTCGTTATCTTAACGAGCTAAAGGTTCAGCTTGGCTCGGCTCGTTTGCCAGCTTGAGCCGGCTCGTTTAGCTCATGAGCTAGCTCGATAAAAAATGAGTGTAAGGTAAAATTAAAGTAAAAAAATCCAAGATTTATAAATCAGGAATAATATTAAGGGTAATTAGTTCTCCGCAACCCCTTCAAAATTACGGATCATAAACTATTAATTTTATCCCATCATATCCAAATCTTGCTCATAGGTGTAATAGAAGCAAAGAAAATGGAGTAATGGAGAGAATAAATGAAAAACTCCTACATAATTACATCATCACGTACACTGTTGATTTCATTGGTGAGCAGGAGAATATCAGGAAGAGATGTAAGTACAGAACGAGGAGTGAAGATGTAGGGTAATGGATGGACATTGATGTTGTGCTATATGGTTAGGGTTTGAGTTGGTTGTTTATACTTTAGGTATTCTTAAATTTTGCAATTGCTAGATGGTCTGGGACGTTGGACTGCTGTGGCTCGTTTTGGCTCACGAGCGGCTCGCGAGCCGGCTCGAGCTGGCTTGTTATACTACCGAGCTAGAATATTAGCTCAGCTTGATATAATTTTCCAACAAGCTGAGCCGAGTCGAGCCACTATCGAGCCGAGTCGAGCGAGTTAACGAGCCGCGAGTTTTTTTGTCCAGCCCGAGTCCCGCACCTGAACGAACGAGGCCAAGAGCAACACAGCCGAAAAGCCTCTTTTGCGACAAAAGAAAAAGGAAACAACGAAAGCCCCAGTAATAATTCAAAAAAAAACGAAAGCCCCAGCACCCAGCATGGCCATGCACGTCTAGATATTCCCCAGCTGCCTGCAAAAAGACTAGGAGCACCCGGATCCCAACGGATAAAAAACAAGCCTCCTCCTCTCACATTTCCAAGCAAATTTAAAATCCAAACCACTTTTTTTCTTCAAGTGAAATTACATTTTACATTTTTTGGAGGAAACTACAGTATATGTTTTAGTTTTTAGTTAAACAAAAGGTATTGGGCCTAATTTTGTTGTACTCCCTCCGTCCCACAATATAAGTATTCGTTGACTTTTTCTGTTCACGTTTGACTGTTCGTCTTATTAAAAAAATTATAAAAATATTATTTATTTTGTTATGACATGTTTCATCATTGAATATATTTTAAGTATATCATAATTATTTTTATATTTTTATAAATTTTTTGAATAAGACGAACGGTCAAACGTGATGCGCAGAAATCGAGAAATGATTATATCGTGGGGACGGAGGGAGGAGAAGACTGCGATGCCGAGCATTCAAAATTAAACTGGGTTCGGGTGCACCAGCTAATAAAGCAGAAAAGTTATCAGCTGGGGTGGTGCTGGCACCCGCGCCAGGCCGGCAGGCCCTGCCGTCTGCTTCCTGCCACAGGGTACGGTGGTGGCAGACTGGAGGCGCAGGCGCCCTGCCACCGGCGTACGTGATGCTGCCGAGCCGAGCCGGCGGCCGTTCCTGTACACGATTTTGCATGGCGTTCCGTTCCGTCCAGCCTCATGGTGGTGGACACGCCGGCCTCCCCGATGCGCACTCAGGTGCGGTGCGCCGGTAGGGTGCAGATAGAGGCAGAGGCCGGGGGCAGGGCCGGTGCGCCGGTGCCGGCCCGGCCCGCCGGGGATTGCCATGGCGTGCGTGCGTGAGATGGAGGAGATACAAGCTGCGCTCGTCTGGCGGTGCAGTACAGGAGGCGGGACCCCCAGCCAACTGATTTTTGATTCCGTTCGATGCAACACCAAACAAAGGGAAAAGATCAGGGTGCCACCTGCCCACACCCTCCTCGAGTCTCGAGGCCTCGAATCTTCCCTCTCCCTGTGACGAGGCGAGTTCAGGCACGGTTGCTTGGGCGCCAAGCTGACTTCCTACAGCTGATATATGGTCACTGCCAGAAGGGCCCGCCCACCAGAGGGACACGCCACATGAATTGCATGCAGCAGCACGACAATAATCACCTCTTCAAATTTATTTAATATAAAGAAAATTAGATTTGAAAAGAATTGTTATTGAGATTAGGCTACTTGAAACATAAGCTAGATCTGAAATGCAAACAATCATAAGCCGTGCTTTTTCTTCCAATGGCCTTAACCAGCTTTATATAAAGCGAAAGATACTAAGATTATTAGTTTTACATGAAGAACAGGTCCACTGACAACCCAACTACTTACAACTCCGCAACAGGACCCTATAGGTGATAAGCCAGAGACAACACGGGGCTACTCTAGACGAAAAACCTAAAACATCATGAAACCTACAAGATCAGGCCGGCAGCAAGGTCCAAAGCACCAACATCACGGTTGACGGAGGAACTCCAAAAACAAAACGCCTTCAGGAAAGCAAAGGTACCGAACCGGCACCAACGTCAGGTTATCACCTAGGAGGCCTCCGCGAACCGCCAAAGGAAGTGATCCAAGAGCAACACCTCCAACAGGGAAACCTCGTTGTCCGATCCAGCCCGCCAGATTGAAGCTAGCTATCGCTTACGGATCACCACCCAAAGAACCAGCAGAACCAGCCCAAACACGACGACCACCGAGCAACATCCACACCGCCACCGCCGAAACCAACCGTAGGGCCCATAAGAACTAGAACGGTACCAACTCCGCGGAATTGGCGGATCAGGAACTCGCCATTGACCCGGAGGCCAAACACGCTCAATTGCGGACGACGGTCGAGTGAACCCATGAAGCACCTGCTCCTAGCACCATCCACAGTAGGACGACAATGAGTGGATCCAGTTGAAGACAGAACCATGGGCCCTGCAGTAGAGAAGCAGAGGGACAAGTGGAAAACAGACGGGAGGGTATCACCATGAGCCGCACCGCAGGGGACGTTGACGCCAAGGACGGAGCCAGGATGAGGGTCGGCACCTCCCTAGACGCCGCTACCGTCAGGGAAATGCCAAACCCCACCCCCGACCGAAGCAGCGAGCCAAACGTCACAGCCTCGACACCGGACCGCCACCACGACGGTCCCCGATGCCACTGCCACGCCACCAAAACCCGCGCCACCGGACAACACCTGTGGGAGCCCGATGCGCCAATCTCGAGGTCGCCCCCAAATCCGGCTGCCCACGTCGGAACCAGGGGCCACCGCGCCATGGCGGTCCACGCAGCCCTGAGCCGCGACGGGCCCAAAGCCTACCACGCGACCAGACGGCCGTCCCCCGGACGAGAGACAGATCCAGGGGCCACCCCCAGATCCGGTCGCCCCCGGCGTAGCCGGCGGCCTCCACGCCGGCATCGAGCGCCCGACGCCGCGGCGACAGTGGGCACCAAGTGCCGTAGCGGCCCACCCGCAGGGGGGCCGACGGAGAAGAGCGAGGAGAAGGACAGGGAGAAGAAGGGCCCCGCCGCCACCGTCATCACGGCCGCGTGCGAGGGCGGTGGCCAGCTCGGGCGGCGGCGGAACGGGAGGGGCGCACAGAAGGGGGCTAGGGAAGCGGCGGCAATCGAGAGCGACCGAGCTTCCCCTTTGTGTTGGCTTTTTCTACCTCCCCGTAAGCTGTGCTTTTGTTGTAGAAATATCCTGATGACCATTATAAATGGTCAAATGGGCCACAATAAATGGACGGCCCGAGGCCTGGCCCGAAATGGCCTGGCACTGGCATGCCTCAGCCAATAGTGCATAGTGCTCGAGCCGGCCCGGCACTATGCTGTGGGCTGTTCTTGGGCCGTCATTTCGGCATGTAGTACCGGCCTAGGCCCGACACGAAAAATGGGTCGGCACTATACGGCCCATAAAAAATAGGCCTGCTATCTAACTTTTAGTATATAAACTCTCTCCCCAACACTAACCCTAACTTTTTTCCCCTCCTCCTCTCTGCCGCCGCAACCACGAGTGTTACGCGTCTCTCCAGTCCAGCGCTCTTCCCCTCGACGCCCTACCCTCGCCTCTCTCCCTGCCGGCCCTCCCATCCCCGACGCTCGTCTCTCTCCCTCCCAGCCTCACATCCTCTACTCAAACGGGCGGCGAGGTTGAGGCCCATGCCGGCCTCCAGCTCGGCTGCGGCGGCCTGCAGCTTGGCGACGGCGGCGGCGGCCTGCAGCTCGGCGGCGACAACCTGCAACTCGGTGACGGCGGCGACGGCCTGTAGCCGGCCTCTACTCGACAGCGGCCTGAGGTGCTCGGGCCGATCCGTTCACATCGTGCCCCGTCGTGCTGGCACGACACGCCTATAAGGTGGTAGTGCCGTGCTTGGGCCAGCAAATCAGCCCGCAGTGCCGGCACGGCACGACTAGGCCATCGTGCCTGATAGTGCCGTGCCGTTTAGGGCCCGTACCGGGTTAGTGTCGGGCGGCCCGTTTGGCCATCTATAACGACCATGTACAGACGAAGGAAAAAAAGAAAGGAAAGTAATGAAGCCCCCCCTCCATGCACATCCAGGAAAATAATAGGCACACCTGGATCCCATTGGATAAAAAAAACATGCGAATTTTCTCTCTCAGCAGACCGGCCGTTGCCATGCCAGGCCACGGGCCACCCTCTGTCCCTCTCTCACGTGCTTCCCCTCATCTCATGGAAACGAAGGGGACACCGAACGGAACTGTTATATATCCAACTAACAGGAGTACAAATGGTCTTTGTAAAATTATTGCAAATTAGCTACAGACTGTGTGATGACAAGGGGTACCATGGTCTTTGTGAAAAATATTGCAAATTAGTTAGAGGAGTACCAAGGGGACACACCAAAGCCTCCACCTGTTCGTACGCGCCTGTGTGATGGCCGTCTCCAAACCTCAACTTTTCAAGGATAATTGAAATCCAAACGGCACTTCAGTTTCCCGAGCAAAATTATGTTATTATTATCTGGAAAACAAAAATGTGGGTTCCGTAGTTTTTTAGATAAAAATATTGAAATTAGTTACAGACTGTAGTGCGCCAATATGAAGCGTCCAAACAACAGATCCGGCGCTCTCCCAAAAGGAAAACGTAAAGCTGAATAGCTGGTGCCTGCCCGGCTGGCCGCCTGGGGCGCTAGGCCGCTAGCAGCAGGGTCACCTGCAGGCTGCAGCGCGAAGCCCTCCTGCTGCCGCCCTGCCAGACAGCCAGAGGGCGGCAGACTGCAGGCGCCCTGTCACCGGCGTGATGCTTGCCGCCGGTCGTTTCTGTACACCATCTTGTGGCGTTTCCATAGCTTCGCGTCCGGTCCGGTCCGGGTGTTGTTGCGTGCGAGACTTGTAGTTGGGACGACGCTTGATTCGATTTCATGGTGGATCAGGACGACCAGTGGTTAATGCGGCCGTGTTCGCCTTGGCGTACGTGAAGTCAGGTGAGATCGAGCAGCGCCAGAAGCTCGGCTCCCCTGCAGGTAGGGGTGGGCACTTTGAACCCGAAACCGAGAATCAAACCGAACCGAACCCAAATTACCCGAATTGTTGGTCTATTCGGGTTTTAGGTTCGGTCCACGTAATTTTGTAATTCGGAGTTCGGTTTCAGTTCCTATGTTCTATAACCTGAATAGACCGATAATCCGAAATTCAATATAGTTGCGTATTTTGATTCATACTATGAATGTTACAATTTTGTATTTTAAATTTTTTTCATGAACTTGTTAGTTACTTGCTTCCGTCGAGTAGTCCTTAAATCCATAGACTTGAAATGAGTTAGGAATTTGAATTTCTACCATAGAGTTTTGAGAGTGACAAGGATACCCATGAAAATTCGGGTAATTCGGTGGACCGAATAAACCGAACCGAAATAATCGGTCTATTTGGGTTCGGTTCCTATTATTTTTTTAAAAACTTCGGTCCTCACTTTTCCAAAATCCGAAATTCCCAAACACCGAATAGACTGAACCGAAATAACTGAATGCCCACCCCTACCTGCAGGCGTAGGACAGGAGGACTCGGCCTTGTTTAGATGTAAATTTGGGAGGCTAAATTTGGGAGAAAGAGGTCACTTCGTAATCATTGCGCCACTGTAGCATTTCGTTTGTATTTATGAAAAATTATCCAAACATTGATTAATTATGCTCAAAATGTTCGTCTAGTAAAGTACAACAAAACTGTGCAATTAGTTTTTTATTTCATATATATTTAGTACTCCATGCATGTGCCGACATTTTGATTTGATGAGAATCTTCTTTTTGCATAGTAAAATTTAGGGGTGGAATTTGGCATCTAAACAAGGCCTCGAGAAGTCGCGGAGGGACCCCAGCCAACTGATTTGATTAGGAAAAAGTTGAGGCCCCTCGTGTATCGTCGTAGTCTGACTTTGATCCCTTATGTATCAAACCGGGTATTATTCATCCATCAACTTTAAAACCAGTTATTTTTTGTTCCCGTTGTTTTGATGATGGTTTTGCTGACATGGCGACACGTCAATAGTGCTATGTGCTATGCTGATAGTTAAAGGTCAAATATACTTTACCAAAAAAAGTTACAAATAATTTCTCAAAAACTATCCATTTTTTCTGTCCAGAATCTAGTCGCCTTTTAGAAATTTCATATAAAAATTATTTTACCTCACTGAGTTCGATTTTTTTTTCTAAAATAATACTCTATATCCTTGTGTCTAGCTTAGAGTTATTATTTTTTGTAGTTATCTACACTAATATATTCATAGAAAGTGACAGTTTTGTTGTCATCAAATAGCACGACATCATTTATCTTTCTACGTAGTCTAGACCATCAATTTTGACTAATTGTAATAGATAAATAGGCATCTTCTAGCAAATAAACACACAAAAAGTCATACAAATTTCAATAATTCTTTGTTATTTGCTATAAAATAGAGTAAAAAATAGAGTATGATTTTAGGAGAAAAAGAGAACAATGTATTTATTTTTTATTGATAAAAAAATTCTATGATTTTTCTAAGATTAGATTAGATTTTAATATTTTTAAGTGCATAATTTTTTTTCTTATAAAATATTTGGATAATATTTTAATAAAATATTTTAAAAATATTTGGCCCCAGAATTACCTGCATAGTTCAATTTAGTTCCCTCCTGGCTAATGTGGCGTGTATTTGGCCCCTCAACTATGAGTACAGTTCAATTTAGGTCCATCCTAGTTGACATGGCGCCATATAGAATGGTTGATGCGTCATCACATCAGCCAAAACCACCATCAAAATAGTTGAAGGATAAAAAATAATAGGTTTATAAAGTTGAGGGATGAGTGATATCTGATTTTCTACTTGAGAGATGAAAACTAGAGTAGAGAGATACATGAGGACGAGGGAGACTTTTTCCATTTGATTCGGTTCTATGCATACGTTCGAACGAGGAGCAAACCCTGGAGTTGGGCTTCGGCGAAAAAGAAAAGAAAACTAGAGTTGGGCCAGGTTTAATAGATCGTCAGCCCAGTAGCATTGCAAAAGGGCCAAGGGCCTTGGCCTAATTTTGCAACTGTGCAGCAACGGCGAGGAAGAGGGGAAAGATCGATAATATTTGTGGTAGTTTACAACCCACTTACAAAGACACCCTTGTGTAAAGAAAAAATTACATTCAGGTCCTTGTAATCTATCCCCAGTTGCCCTCGTCACCGGCGGCCGGAGCTGTCGCGCTGAGGCCGGCCACCCTCCCGACGAAGATAACTGAAAAGTTTTTCATGGCACCAACAGCAGCACACCAGTAGCACTAGTATGCATTCTTCCCGTTGAACGAACAAGCCGAAATATATGGCCAAAGGCCAACACATCGCCAGATTCCAGGAAGTCTGACGCCACGAGCATCAACGTTCCCAGCACGTCGACTAACAGAACACCCCGGTTGGGGAAGAAACTACCAGATAAGGTAGGAGGTAAAACCAACCCGATTTCACAAGTTGGTAGTAAGAACCTGATGCCGCCGCCGTCATCTGCGGGAACAGGGAAGCCGACGACGATGTCGGAGAAGGCCGTGCCGATACTCGATATGGCTTCACCACATCCACGCCGTTGTCGCACAGAAGAACCGCAGCAACACAGGTAGAAACATATCCCTGCCAAAATCCAGAACATCGAGACCCCAGATCCGGCAAGGGAAATCTTTATTCTCCATGAATCACCGGAGGATGAAATAGCTTTAGCTTCGCCGACGTCATCGTCGGATCCGCCTTGTCCACCTCTTCCGCCGCCGATCCAAAGGAGCAAAAGCACCGGCGACCAAGGAACAAGCGTTACTGGTATCCCTAACCCTACTATATTACTAAAATATATAGTGAAACTACTCCGCCGCCGATTCAGCCAGTCAACCTCCTCCCCCAACGCCGACGAGGACGTCGGAGGCGAGGTCAATGGCGAATCGGCGGAGGCAAAGAGAAATCGCCTTCGATTCGCCGGTCTCTACCGTAGAGAAGAGTCGCGAGAGGTAGAGATCGAAGGAGGGGAAAGATCGAAAGAGTCCGAGGATAAACGGGACACGTCGCGGGTTCACGGCCACCGCAGAAAACGGCTCCCTCCGTCTGGAAAGGTCAGAGTGCTCGGTTGCCTGCGTGCCCGTTTCTCTGCTCCTCTGCTTTGGCAAGCCCAGCTCTCAAAATCACGAAAATGAGATAGCCGGCCAAACGATCGGAGCCCGCCATGGCGCCATCCGGAGGCCCCTCCTCCTCGGCGCGCATCCTCCTCGCCTCGCCCCAGTCGCCGCCTACTATCCTCCGGCGGAGCCGCGGCGGCCGCCGCACCCTGGGGCTGGCGTGCCGAGGCGGTGGGTGCGCGCGCCTGGGGGTTGTTCGACGCGGCGCGGCGGACGAGGATGCCGGGGCCACTGCGCGGGGGCAGCAGGCAGCGGAGGAGGAGGACCCGGTGCCTGGTCGCGACCTCGTCACGCTCGCCGCCTGCCTCGTCGGCCTCCTCACCGGCGTCTCCGTAGTGCTCTTCAACCTCGCGGTACTTGACCCACCTCGCGTGCTCAACTCTGGTTTGATCATTTGGTTTGGTATTCACACTCGCGTGAACGGATTCCGTGGTACGGTACTAGATTGAACCATGGAGTTGAATTGGTTCAAGGCAAGAACACTGATTTGACCATATATATCATGCTTCTGGATTCTGACATCCAGCGTTGCTGAATCAGTTCGCTATGCTATTCAGTCACTTACAATTTATTCTGGCAAGTCCTCAGGTTTCAAAAGCATTAATTTCCCTTCAACCACTGACCTGAACATCTTTGGGTGCATTTTAGTACTGAAGACTTAGTGTTAATTATCGTGCTGTTCATTTAAGTACCTCGTGCTACAGCCTACATCCTGTCATCACGTGATTTATTTAAGATGCACATTCTTTTTTTTGCTATAGGTTCATGAAATACGTGACATATTTTGGGATGGTATTCCACTGCAAGGCGCTTCATGCCTGAGGGAAGAGCCGATCGGTGAAGTCTGGCAGAGGGTGATATTTGTTCCAGTCACTGGAGGTGTTATAGTAGGAGGGTTGAACGTACTAATAAGCTCTATCAAAACAAACTCAAATGGCCCTGTTTCCAAGATCAAGAGTGCATTTAGGCCGTTCTTGAAAGCTGTGGCAGCATCTTTCACTCTTGGAACTGGCAATTCGTTGGGACCTGAGGGTCCCAGTGTGGAAATAGGTTCTGCGATAGCCAAAGGATTTGGAAATGTGTTTGAGTGGGAGGGCGGGAAAAGGCTCTCTCTTGTGGCAGCTGGATCAGCAGCTGGAATTGCTTCAGGTAACTTTTACTTGCTAGAGTTTTGATGCTTATTGCCAAGTTTTGTGCCATGGATATAATAGATTTAACATGCTGTGAAAGTTTTCTGAATTTCTTCATGCCAATGTCAAAGGACTGTCACCAACTGAACATCAACATTCCTTGTACTTGACATATTATTGTATATTACTCCCCTAAATTTTCTCATTGTGATGCTGGTATACGACGAGTTTTTAATCACCAATCATGCATACATTAGAGTGCAGATAGCAATATATGCTGTATCCGTTGGCAGAAAATATAGGGCGTTTGCCCATAGCTTGCATTAGATTCGCCTTCCATGGGTACTTAAAATATTCGATAACTCAACATATCTATGCAGTTTTCTGTCTTCTTTCTGATCTCATTTTACTTATAATTTCAGCCCATTGCCTTGTATTTTAGGTTTTAATGCTGCTGTTGCTGGGTGCTTTTTTGCGGTGGAATCTGTTTTATGGCCTTCTACAGATTCCTCATCCCTTGCCAATTCGACACCTATGGTGATACTCAGTTCAGTGATAGCATCTGTTGTTTCAGAGATTGGTCTAGGTTCTGATCCTGCTTTCACTGTTCCAGAATATGATTTTCGCTCACCAACAGGTATTTTGTTATAATTGAGATTTTCACCATTGCTGAATCACTGGGTTTTTACAGAAACTAAGGATAGCCTGTAGCTGTTTCACCATCGTTTTAACCTGTAGTTGTTTCATAGCACTCTCAGAATCACTTTATTTGTGAAATAAAGTAGGTATATCCAACTGTTGATGTCAAAAGCCACAGAACATGACGCAAAATGTAATATTGCTGTAAAGTAGCTGATTTTCGGATTAATTTGTTTCAAACTGCATATGCTCTTGTCCTCCTGAATCCCTGATTGGTGAGTTGCCTTTACAATCGTCCTGATGATAGGTTAGTTACGGTGTCTATTTAATGATATCCTCTTTTTACATTTTGTTTTTCGTGCTCCAGAGATTGAAAGTATGAGGATATTTACATGACTTCATAAATGTCAGAACTTCCTCTGTATCTTTTGCTGGGCGTTTTCTGTGGATTGGTGTCAATTGCATTATCAAGAAGTACATCACTTGCTATGGATACAATTGAGAGATTACAAAGGGCGACAGGATTACCAAAGGCTGCATCTCCTGCATTAGGTGGCCTTATTGTTGGTCTCCTGGCACTTATGTACCCTGAAGTATTGTATTGGGGCTTTGAAAATGTTGATATTTTGCTGGAATCACGACCATTTACAAGCGGACTCTCTGCAACTATATTGGTTCAGCTCATTGGAGTGAAAATATTAGCAACATCTTTGTGCAGGGCTTTTGGATTGGTTGGTGGTTACTATGCACCATCGCTTTTTATAGGTGCAGCTACAGGGATGGCATATGGCAAATTCATGAGGTTTACATTTATTGGTCCTGAACCACTCTTGCAGATCCCGCTCCTAGATGTGGCATCACCTCAAGCATATGGCCTGGTAATATGTCCACCAATTCAGCTCTTTCATCTGCATATTTTTGTTCTTCTCAACTACCTTAATAACTGTTTTTTATAGTGCTAAATACCCCACTCCCTGTGTCTGAAAGAATGTTTGAATGCTAACTAGTTTTCCACTCCCTGTCTTGCCAATGACACTTGCGCATTATAATCTTGGATGGCAATATCAATTAAATAATATGATAATTTCTTATATTTTCCTCCTCGTTTAATCTTCGCAGGTAGGTATGGCAGCTACCCTTGCTGGTGTATGCAAGGTGCCTCTGACTTCAGTCCTCCTACTTTTTGAGCTTACACGGGACTATCGTATAGTTCTACCTTTGCTTGGGGCTGTTGGGTTATCATCTTGGATTGCTTCTCCCCAAAGGTTCTCTAAAACTATTGGGAGTAAGGTAGATTCTCTGGAGGCGAAACCAAGTATTGCTCAACAGGCAAACATGTTGCCCACTCAAAACAAACAAGTCACTTCCACGGATACAGCTGATCCATCTCAAGAATTATGCAAAATTGAAAGCTCCCTTTGTGTCTATGATGCTAACGATGAGAATATGTTTGGTAATCTTACTGTCGCAGAGGCCATGAAAACTAACTATTTTTCTGTCTCAATGACAACTCCATTAGTTGAGGCACTAGATCTTATGATTGCGGAGAAGCAGCCCTTTGTTATGGTAACTGAGAGTAACACATGTGTAATAGGTTTGCTAGAACTAAAACATATCCAAGATTTTTGCAGAGCTGCAAAAACTACAAGTGCACAGGCTGAGGTGAGATGTGATTTGGGGTTCTGCATAATACATATGTTAGGCAAGCTAAACGTCCAGCAGTTCTTTTTTCGGTTCTATAGATCTTTTTTTTCTCAACTCAACTACTTATGAACATGCACCAGTTTTGTTGGATATACCTAGCTTACATAAATGCCAACTCTGGATAGCTAGAATCTAGTAGGGAGTTAAACATTCAAGTCACATTATGGTCCAGATGCACTGAACATGTTTCTCCAAGTCTCTCTGGTTTATGCATACTTCCAAGTGTTTCTTAAAAAGAATAAAATGGATTTCTTGTTTATTTACTGAGGTCAATTGGTAATTTGGAAGATTTCTAAACTTAGGTAACATTTATTGCCATATGGTCATATTTGTTAATTGATTAGGAGACACTGGGTACGCCCTTTTTTATTGCTTAATCTTGGTGCAGGTAAAGGAATTCCTGGTATGTCATGTTTACCAAGCAGGCAAGTGTAAATGGTGTTGTGTTACTCCTCAGATGCCACTTACTACTGCAGAGAAGATTATGGATTCTCATGGTGTGGATCATCTTCCTGTAGTCTCTGAACATGCAAATCTTCAGGACAGAGGACTTTTGATAGGTTTTGTAGACAGAGAATGTATCGACATCGCTCGAAGGTAATTGTAGGATTCTTCTAAAATTGAGCAAAGTACTTGTATTTCCAATTGCCAGCTTGTACTCACAGTGTAATGTCTTTTGTGTTGTGGTTTTCTTTCAGAGCCTTGGCAGTGAAAGAATTTTTTAGTTCTACATATGCGATCGGAAAGGAAGAGAGGCCTAGCACAGAAGGGAGGAGATGAGACAACACAAGAGCACTTGCTACTTTGAAAAACTGGATGATATTTTTTAGCTTGGATAATTGCAGGTGCAGCCTGCAAACCTGGCCTGAGTTCATGTGGCTTCTGTTCTCTAACTGGTCAAGGCTATAGACTTCATCGCGTTAGTTTGCTAACTTAAGAAATCAGAATGTGAATATGTGATCCAGATGTGTGGTTAAGGAGGATCTCTAATTTTCTGAAAGTATCTCCCTTACTACCACCACCTGTGACCTGTGTGTGCATACGCTAGTTTTCGTCGCACTTGTGCGCTGCAAATTCCCAATCAGTGTAATTGATAAAGTGAACAATGAGCTATATATGAAATAGCTGCTGGGAACTGGAAAGATAAGTAACAATGTCAGGTTTTGCTACATTTCTATTCTTTTCTCAACTTTTGAATATGAGCACAGAAAAATTAGGAATACAGGAGAGGTTGAAAAGCATTACTCGTTCATGAGCTTGATTTGCTGTATCAATACCCTGCCTCGGTGCACCAGGGGTTGTGCCATTGTGCAATTAGATGAGCTAAAATGGAAACTACTATAAAATTTGGTGTTACGGTCAAGATTAATACACTGACTGGTCTACCCTATAACTGAACGTATAGATTTCTTTACAAATTAAATTAGCACATTCAAAGTGCAAGAAATTGCTGCTTCAATGTATGGCCAGTGATGGTCTCAAAATCAACTCAACGCTGTAGGATGTCTTAGCGACATTTCTCTGACATTTATTTTCCGGGCAAGTTGAGGGCATGTTGCTGCCGTATGAACGGGAGAAAAAAAATTGTTGTGCATAGTTGAATACGAACTGCAAAGTCTGAACTGTCAGGGGATTGAGAAGTCCAGTCCAACCCTGGTACAATTATTAACTACGGAAAAATGTAGCTAATCATATTATGTGCGAATGGTGTGCAGCTAGCTGAAGAATAAACAGGGAGCTGATTCATTCCATACGTACGAATAAGAAAATGAAGGTGGCACGAAAGAGACATGAGGATACATACAGTTAATATCGCTATCAAGATTACATTTTTCTTTGGCAAAGGAATTAATATGGCTGCAGGACATATGTGTCGTCAAGTTTGATTAGTACTGCATGCGAGTCTAAAGCTACTAGAACAAAAGAAAGATACCCGTTAGAATGTTGAGAATCATTCAGCTGAAGTGACCATTGGTTAGTAGGCTAAATTTTCAGTATACACGGAATTACCAATTTACTACGCGTTTCGTTTCCTACTATGATCGAATTGAAACATACAACCTACTAGCTACTGCGCCATGGCACCATGAGAGATCAGGGAAGAACATTGCACAATGCGATCCGTTCTATACGAACACAAACACAAAATTTTTCAGTATTCTGTGATCTCTGATCACGTCACTGTATCCTCTAAACTTGCTATCACGACAAGACCGAAGCTGCTAGCAGCAAGAATCAAACAAGAGTATATATCATGTATAACCAGAGTTTGCCCCGCCTGCACCGCCGAGCTCGTCAGCGGCGAGGCCGGCCCTTGGCGCCGCCCCTGCCCCTGCCCCTGCCGCCGCGGGCCGGCTGATGCCGCTTGTCCTTGCCGAAGATGCCGCAGAAGCCGCACGCCGCGACGCGCGGGGACGGCGGGTCCAGCGCCGGCTGCACGACGTGGCCGGTCCTGTACCCGCCGTGGCCGCCGCCGGATCCGTTCCGCTGCTGCCGCGCGGCCGGCGCCTCCTTCGCCGCGCCCGACGCCGGCTGGTTCTTGTTCTCCCACACCGTCCCCGACGACCCCGACCGCCGGTACGTCTCGCTCGACCGCTGCAGCCCCGCCATGTCCGCGCGCGCGCTGAACAGAGCACCACCACGCCGGCCTTGCGTTTCTCCGCTCCCTCTCCCTCTACCTCCCGGGCCGGCTCGTGACCTTTTCTGCTTGCTGTTGCCGTCGCCCGCGCGGCCCGTGCACCGCCTATATACGATTGCAGGCGCGGGGGAAGCCAATGTGTACGGAGCCAGACAACGTAATGGCCGTCTCACTCCGAGAGAGGCAGGCTGCGTGTGTTGGGTCGTGAACTGCGATCAGATGAATTGAATTATGCGGGGAAAGAAATGGTTATTGGACTTTGACCACAGAATAAACGAGATATGGTTATTAGAGATGATAAGAGTACGTGAGTAGGACGGATCAACGGAGCTAAAGGAATGTGGTTTAAGTTTCTGCATCGCCTGCGGCTGACCGACTTGCAAATTGCAATGGACTGATGACTGAACAGGTGGAGACGCGTTCAAGGGATGGATGCCATGCTGCTGCGCTCGCTTGGGTGGAGACGCCTCATCGATCTCTCGAGTGCAAGTACTCAGCAACTCAGGTGGACTTTGAATTGGTTCATCATCTTTACGAGCCGGTCGTGACGGTTCCTGCTTATTCAAACCGTGCAAGTACGGCTGCTGGGTCCCATTATCGTTTATCCTTTAAGAAAAAAACAAATGTTTACTTGATGACTGAAGTTGTGGTAGAAATGATTGATGCATGAAAATATGAACGGACGCGCGCCACAGGAAGAGTACGAGCGTGAAGTCACAAGGCGTGATACCGATTGATGCATGACAAGACAAATGGGCGATCTTTGAGAAGAGTAGGAACGTGAGGATGGAATATCTAATCATGCTTACGGAACAATGCTAATCACGCACACGTATGCGTGACTCCAATTGGACTCTTTAAAATTGATTTTTTTTGCGTTGTTTGTTGAATCGTTGCATGCTACTCAAACTATGTTGTGAAGCCTTAAAATTGTGACTTTTCGAAAAAAAGAAGCCTTAAAATTGATTCAGGGTTTGACCAGGTTTATGTGCTAAGTACTCCGTCTGTTCCCATGATCGCTATAGCTACAACACTTTGAGAAACCACGCAGGGAGAGGACAACATTTCTAGACTCTAGAGGCAATACTGGACAACAAATCCAAGTTATAGTAAGTTCCAACCTACTGTACCATGGAGATGTTTACGGGAGGAAGTGCAAGTCAGTAGCCCTGTGCAGTTAGCAGTAAACATTCTACTGTAGTACTAGCACAACATGGACCGTTCGTAACTAAGGTCTAAACGTGGCCATCACTGTAGGATGGTAAACCGGCGGCATGATACGCGAATTTCCGCTCTGGATGGTCTCCGGTAAAACAGCATCGCTGTTTTTTTTTTCTGACCAACAACATCACTGTTTTTTCCCGACCAACAACATCACTGAAGTAACATGCATCCGTTTACACAAAGAAAATTGCACTTTGCCTTTCAATTCTTTTTTTTGCCCGGCCCGTTACTAAAATACTCTCTTCGACTCCAATTGAGGCCCAATCGTTTGCTCAGTCGGACTATCGGCCCACACAATCGTAAACCTGTGTGCATCTGCGTGGTGCGTGTGTCAGTGTGTGTGATAGGCAGCTCCTCTCCCGAGCCGGCAGGACTCAAGACTTGTTCAGCTCTCCTCCGAATCCAAATGGAAACGATACGACGAGCAACAAGATTAGTGATTTGGACAATACTATGAGCTGTAGTAGTTGTTGCAGCATTCATGCACGCGCTTTCCGACCCAGTAGCCATGCCGCCTGCCGCCTGCAGTCCCGGGCATCAGCATCCACGTCAACTCCACCCGTGCGAGAGCTCTTCTCTGCCTGCTACGTATATATATACTGCACGACCTTCGATCGCCCAACAACGACACAACCCAATAGCAGTTTGCAGTTTTGCACATCGTGCAATCTGATCAGCGATCCGATGGCTTCATCAGCTGCCCGTTCTCCCCTTGTGCTCCGCTTGCTGCTGCTCGCGGCGGCCGTCGCCGGCGCCCTCTCGGACCCAACGCCGCTCCAGGATTTCTGCGTGGCGGACCTGCAGGCCGCGGCACCGATCGACGGGTTCCCGTGCAAGCCACAGGCGGCCGTCGACGACGGCGACTTCTTCTCCCGCGCCATCGCCGCCGCGGCCAGCACCAGCAACCCGTTCGGCGTCAACTCGACGCGCGCCACCGTGGCCACGTTCCCGGGGCTCAACACGCTGGGCGTCTCCATCACGCGCGTCGACCTCGCGCCCGGCGGGCTCAACCCGCCGCACTCGCACCCGCGCGCCTCCGAGCTCGTCATGGTGCTCAGGGGCGAGGTCATGGTCGGGTTCACGTCCGGGGCCAACCGCCTCTACTCCAAGGTGGTCAGGGAGAACGAGCTCTTCGTCGTCCCCCGTGGCCTGCAGCACTTCCAGCTCAACACCGGCGCCGGCGACGCGGTGTTCGTGGCCATGTTCGACAGCCAGTCGCCCGGCGTGGTCACGCCCACGTTCGCCATGTTCGCCACCAAGCCGGCCATGCCGATGGAGGTGCTCACCAAGACGTTCCTCATGGGCGAGGACGAGGTCAGCGCCATGAAATCCAAGTTCGCCGGTTTCTGACGTTCAACATCACCAGTCTAGCAGCAGTTCAGCTGCTAATAATTTGTCCCATTCAGTCACGTCAGTGCGTGTATTCATTTGTTTTTACACATTTATTCTCTGTTTCTGAAATTGTTTTTATACAAGGTTGTGGAAGTTTTTTAATTAATATTATTTTAATTAAAAATTACAAATTAAGACACTATAGTGTTCTGTTTGCTTGTTGTTTGATTTGAATTCAAATTCTGTTTAAATTCAAATCAAATTATTTCTGTTTGGCTGTAGAAGAGTTGTTTAGGCTCGAGTCCGGTTCTGCACCCCCAACTCTTGGCCCAGCTCGTTTTCAGCCCCACCGTCCCAGCTTTCTGCGCCTATCTCCACTTGGGCCGAGCCCAGTGCACGGCCCAGCGACTCCCCACTGCAGCCAGCCCACCCATCTCTCTCTCTCACCGTCACCCTGACCCCACCTGTCATCCGCCACCTCGCTCTCTCTCCCTGCGCCCAACCCAAGTCGAGCCCGAGTTGAGCTCGAGCTGCGCCATCCCTCCGTCCCGCGCTTGAACCCGACTCCCTCCCGCCTTCGTGCTGCCCGTGGACCCCTTGTACATGCTAGGAAGCTTCGCAGCCGCCCTTTCCATTGCAGCGCAGCTCCTCCGCATGGAAAGTGTAGCCGCCGCCGCCTCTACCTCGATCCCTTTCCCGCACACCAAGAAGTCCCCTGGGGACTATAAAACCAAGCCGCCGCAACCTCTAGTCCCTCACCAGACCCTCAACCCGAGCTCTCGAAGCCCTAGCGCTCCCGCACACCTCTCGCCGCCGCCATTGGCCGTGGTCGTCGATCTCCACCGCCGCCGCCAATCCTTCGACGAGAACCCATCCAGGAGCTTCGCAAGGAGGTAACGAGGCTAGCCGAGTCGTCCGCGATCTTCTTTTCACCTTGAATCGAGCCTTATTCGCCGCCGTTCTTGCACAGACTCGCCGAAGCCGCTCGCCTCGACGTCCGTGCTCCACACCGCCAGATAGCCGACTTGAACCGCCTAGGTGAGATCGCCGTTCCCTCCCGGTTCTGTAGGAGCAAACCCCGTCGTTTTTGGTGACCCGTAGCTGGAGGCGAACCCGGTTCTGTGCAGGTGGAGGCCGGCTTCATCGACGAGCCGCGATCTGAGCGACTCATCGCACTCGCACCTCGCTCACGTGGAAGCACACACTCTCTTCTGCTGTTGTTTGTGCAACCCGATGCAGCATATGATTTTGCACCTTCCGTATGAGGCACGAATGGGGGGGGCTGTGCAGAATCGTTGGTGCTATCCAATTGAGAGATGTAAAAAGGTTCTTCGAACTAAATGCAAAAATAAATGCAAAATTGAAGCTTCTATTGCAGATGCATACATTCTAGAGGAGGTGTCAAACTTCCCAACAAAATACTATGCTGACAACCTTCCTAGCGTGCACAATCCACCGCCTCGTTACAATGTTGGTGAAGTTGAATCTAACCTCAGAATTTTTCGAGGGCAACTGGGAAGTGCAAGTGAAGGCACCAACAAGACATTGAAAAATGCTGAGTGGCGCGCTATCATGCTATATGTGCTCACCAACCTATCCGAAGTTGAGTCGTACATGCGGTAAGTGGCCAACAAACTTGTCCTCGAGTACCTAGTCACTATTCTGCATCCAACCCTCTTGTTTCTCGTTCATACAGGGAATTTCTTGATCGATTCTGGCATCCCAGGAGGCATCCTACCCCGCATGAAGTTGATACCCTTCTTAGACAGGGCGCGGGAAATGGAAACCCCGATTTCATTTGTTGGTTCAAACAGAAGGTACACTAAATTTTAGTTTGTACTAACTTTGACATTACCGAGGTCGTGTCAGTAATATAAAAAACTATTGTGGTTGAACTTGCAGGGCCAATCCGATGGTTCTATGAGTGCCGAATTGAGACAGGTTGCCGATGGTTGTGCGTATAAGGTCATGTCATTTACCGGATATGACATGAATGGTTATCTTTTTCGCACAACAAGCCATGAGCATAGGATGCTCAATCGAAGGACCACAAACATCAGAGTCTATACGCCAGGCCTTGATGGGGTCGAGTACTATGGGAGACTCGAAGAAATATAGAAACTTAATTTTGGTGGAATCAAACATCTGAATCCTGTTATCTTCAAATGTAATTGGTTTGATCCCTCTGTGGTGAGACGGACCCCTAATCTGGGGCTAGTCGAAATTCGACAATCATCTGTCTTACCCGGAGACGGTGTCTATATTGTGGCTCAACTGGCCACTCAAGTTTATTATTTGTCATACCAGTGCAAAAAGGACAAAAGTCTTGAGGGTTGGGATGTTGTGTACAAAGTATCGCCACATGGTAAACTACCAGTCCCAAATAATGACGATTATAACATTGACCCAAACATCTATGATGGAGAGTTCTTCCAAGAAAATGGGCTAGAAGGGTCTTTTGAGATAGATTTGACCCAAGCGGTTGGAATGGAATTAGACTCAGAAATGTTTGTTGATGAGGACACTGGAGATGTGGTTCAGAATGCCAAAGACTTAGAGTTACTAGAGCAATTACAGATAGGCAATGAAAGTGACGACGACATTCCTCCTCCTTTGGAGGATGGTCATGAACATCTCGAAATGTATGACTGTGATGATGAGACCGTTGATCCAGCTAATCCTGATCCTGATGATTATTTCTAATAAATGTATATTTTTTATATATTGCATCTCTTTCTAATATTTTTTTGTTTATTGCATCTATTTCTAATAATTTGTATATATTGCAACCCTTTCTAATAAATGTATGTTTTTGTTGATTGCAGGTGATTGAACCAAGATGGTGGGTAGCAGGGGCAGTGCAATGAGGAACGTCATGTCGCTCTACCGCGCATTATCGGGTGGAGCCTCCGATGACGCTGCGTCGTCTCGTGCCAAGCGCGGAGGCCAAAAGAAGAGTCGAGCCAAGGGGCCGTCCCGTGCCAAGGGGCGACTGCGGACCCCTGTAGCTTCGTTGTCCGAGGAGGAGTTTGTTCCTTCGGCGGCAGACCGACAGGCTGCGGAGGACGCGGAGCCCGAGGAGGAGGCCGGGGGGGTCCACTTCCTCTGAACTGTCGGCTCTTTGGCAGCGAGGTCCCTCACAACTCCCGAAGCGACCGATACCGATGGAGCATCACCCTGTAGTTGCACCCGCTGGCAAAAGGTAAGTAATTTTAGATGTTATAAGTACCTTTTCATTTCATATGTTGGAAATCACAATATAAACTAACAATTTACCTTAATCACTTGGGCAGGAGTTGGGTGGTTGTCACCTCGGGCGTTGCTCACGGCCGCAAAGTCAACGGCATCCTAGGTCTTCTGTGCAGGGAGCTGTTACCGGGGCTAGTTCAGATTGGCGGCAGGGAGGAGCCGGCCTACACCTTTGACCACTACATCGCCTGTCCAGATGTGGAAGACGTTGGTGGCCGGGTGTTCGCCAATAAGGCTGAGCGGGTAAAGGCCGAGCTGTGGGTAAGTATTCGTTGCACTACATTGCTCAACACATCACATTCATTGAACAATCTACAACTAATGACTGGATACATCGCGTATATATGCAGAACTTTACACATGCGTCCCGGGAGTCGAGGCGAGGGCGGCTGTTGTGGCACATACAGCCTGTGTGAAGCTCATGACGGACTTGCACTACGAGTCGCACATCCAGGCCGTCATTGATTATTATGCTGCACTCAAAGTCTTCGTGAAGAAAAAGGCCGCTCGACAAATGAGTTTGACCCGAGAGCAATACTTGGCGGTATGAAAATCGATTATAATTAATTTTGAGATTAAGTACTTTCAATTTGATCTTGTTATATGTCGTACACATGATGTCTTGTTGGTGATTCCGTGGTGGTGCGCCGCGCATCCCCGATGCTGGGCGGTGATAGTGGACAAGTGAGTAAGCCCGGAGTGGGAGGAGCAGCACAACCTTTGCCGGGAGCGGCGTTTGTTGATGCCAGGTGTACCACACCATCAGGGCAGCCTTAGCCTCGACGAGTATCGGGTAAAATGGGTACGCCGAGTCATTTCTATATTCGCTCACTCAATTCTATATAATTACTAATCTTATTCTTATTGTTTATTTCTCCGGTCGTCGTCACATGGTGGCCAGCCTTGCAACCAGTTCATAGCTTTTGCTTTGGCCCACAAGGGCAAGGCGACCTCCGACGTCCAGTACAACCCGGAGGACCCGCCCTAAGCATACAGCAACGCCAGCGTCCACAGTCGCCTCACTGCATACACAGAGGTGGCGAAGGAGATCCATGGGCCAGACTTCGATCCGACCGCCCACGACATTGATGGAGAAGTGGCCATGAGGGCGGGAGGAGGCAAGAAGCATGGCCGGTACTTCATCGGCGACAGCACCATCGACACGGCCGCTACCCCCACACTCTCTCAGATTCGAGCCAGGAGCACAAGCTCTTCCCCGGCTGTACGCCAACCTCCTCCCGGTTCATACTTTGGGATGCAATGTCACACCTGGATTTTCACAAAACCCGAATGCGGCCATATGTGTGCCCAGGATGTCCACAGAACACATACAACTTACAAATATGGAAATCAGAGTACATATGCTCGAATAAAATAGTTTACATCATAGTTTACCTAAATAAAACACAGCGGAAGTCTAACTCTCTCAACGGGTAGAGCCTCAAGTCCACAGGGACACCGACTGGTTGACCATAGCTCAGAAGTATTGAAATCCCAGAAAACTCAGTAGTTGTCTCAATCACTGATCCATCTGTTACCCATCCGGGATTTTGTTGAATAATGGCAAGTGTAAGTAAAACATTTACTTAGCAAGTATAGCACGGGTATATGAAGGCTCAAAATAAGGCTAGACACGGCTGAACTGCATTAGCATTTTTAGTTCATTCATTTTATCATTAACCAAGTTACTACAAGTGAATGAAACCCAGTTGCAACCCAATTAATAAAATATAAGTGACATTAAACACGAATAAACATCATCTTCTAATCAAAAAGGATCCAGGCCGCTCGTGACCCTGAGCAAGGCTATCATGATAGATTATACACTCTGCAGAGGTTTCGCCCTTTACCCACCAGTCGCGTAAAAGTTCAAAGGAACTTTGCACCCAACTACGCACATCAACACTTCCGAGGTGTGACTGCATAGGGACGCTATGAGGTTTTTCACAAGACACCCTAACAAAACAGTAGCCACTATGGTACAACACAGGCAGCATGATCCAAGGCACCGAGATTGACTGACTCTCAGGGCGCAGCGATAAGAGGGTCAATGGCGTCCAGAGCGTGGGCACGCATGCCAACAAGTAAATGAGCGGGACTGTGCCTGACAAGACATAGCCGACAGTACCCCCGTCCTCGGTGGATCAAACCATACTCTCACGAGTGCTTCCCATAGCGCCATCGGCCCCGTCGGTAACTACTGTCAAGCTAGAGTCGTACAAGTTACTTGACCAAGACCAGAGCCATAATAGTTGTAGCGGTGGCAACATGCTCCTGGGTTGCCGCTTTAAGAACCGGACCTTAGGGAGAGACACTGGAACAAAGCACACAGCACATGCCCAGTTCCCTAAACCATGTTGCTAAAAAGCAAGTTTTATCATTAAGTTAAAGTGAACAATTAAGTCATGATTAACAATATAACAATGATGAAAGTAGCTGCGCATAGCAAAGATTCTACCCATATGCAGTAATCCCAAGGCGACAAGGACAGGAGTATACAAACTAGGTTCAACCTTAATAGGACATCAATTTAGACACATGCATATGAAAGTAAATGTATGTAAAAAGTGTGTTTAGGTAGCAAGGATTTTCCATGCTATAACTTGCCTTTATCCAACAAAGATACCGCTACTCAGAGTCTTCAATCTTGTTCTTACAATCTCTTGATGACGTTCCTCTGCCCGCGACACGAGCACAACATGCAGCTAAACAAGCAAGCAAACAATATACAACTAAGAACGGTACACCAAACAATAGAAACAGAACAAAAGAGGGTTTTAAAACTAATCTACGCTTTGCTACGAACACGTGAGCGCAAGAATCACACTAATCGGAGCTAAAACGAGAAAGTTACGGCGTTTCTAAGGTTCGGGGACTTGCTGGCGAGGTTTAAAAACTTCCAGGGACCTATTCAAAAAAACCGAGGACCTATACGCAATTTTATATAAGAACATGATGGCTAACGCGCAAAAGGTAGGGGCTTTTCTACGAAAGAGTAGACTAAACGAATATGGTAGAAAATTACAAGATTCGCTGAGGGTTTTACCGAAAATCTTGAGGCCAAAAACGATGGAAGGCTCGGCGCGGCGACAAGATGAAGAATGGGCAGTAGTGATGAAGACTACCTTAGGGAATCCTAAACAAATGGGTCTCCCTATAAAGGAGTCGATTGTGTGCCCTTTCCAGAGGAGAGGTGGTTCGTATATATAGGGAGAAAACCTCCCACTTTCAGGTTCATTAGCAATATGGGACTAAAGGTGGGTTGCCTCATTCCAATGCGAGTGAGCTTTGAAATTTGGCCCAATAAAGTGGTGGGATGGCTAAAATTGGGTCAACTTTGGGCCAGGCTGGTCCACTAATATTTAGGGTGATTTTAATTTTCGGAATAATTGTTTCCTGGTTATAAAATAATTCTAGATAAGTCCAGAATTGATATTAAAACCATGAAAAATATTCTAAAAATCCTAGGAAAAAATTTTATAATACAAAGTGGACAGCGGTATTTTAAAACTGATGTATTATTTATAAACGGCTGTCCACTTTGTTTTTCTTGCAATAGATCATTTTTACAAATCCAACAAATACCGCATGCACCTAAGCTTGTTTGTCATATTTTTATTCTGATGTATAATGCAAAACATACCTATCGGTGTGCGTTTTCTGATGGCACAGCTCGTTCTTTAGCATATATATGGCAAAAGGAAGGATTTTCCTTCTAATTCTTGCTTGTCTTTGATTGATACAACTCCTCTCATTATATAGAGATATTTATTTGACCGCTAATAATAGACTCTCAATCTGGTACTATTATCTCTAACCAGCCGGCCCATTAGACTCTTGCCTCTCCTAACACTACACCCCACCTGGACATGCAGCTCGTCCTCGAGCTGCGACCTAACGACGACTCGACGAATCAAAACCCTAACACCTAAAAATAAACCTTTTACATCTCGATTTATTTTATTAAGCGAAAATAAATTGGGGCGCTTTATTTTTGACTCGAAACACGGGTGCCCGTTGTATGCCGCACGTGCACCTGTGTAGCCACCTGGATCCCATGGACGTCATCTGACCGAAAGGGTAGCACCTGGACGACCACCGGGAATTGGTCGCAACAACGACCAGCGGAGGCGCCCTCGTTTTGGCCGGCGACGAAAAATGGCGGCGCGAGGCAAAGCGTCCTTGCTGGTGACAAGGAAAGGAGCGCCTCCCCTGCTGTCGTTGTCGCGGAGTTGAAGTTCGCCATCCGCGGAAAAGACAGCATGCCGGCCGCCCGTGGGGGGAACAACATGCCGAAGATCCCCGACGTCACGGATGAAGTCGTGCAGTTGCCTCACCCGCCGGCGCGCAAAAAGTCCACGGAACATCGTCTGTAGCCGCACCACCACCGAGGTCTGACGCTCAATCAGCTACAGATCGCACAACCGCCTCACCCGCCGGCGCGCAAGAAGGCCGCGAACTGCCACCTGGAGGCGCACCGCCGCGGACATTTGACAGGTACGCATCATTGTCGCCGTCGTCCTGGCTGGTGGCGATGAGAGCACGCCCCCTGGGTCGTGGCGAGCAGCCATAGCGGGATGGGAGACGGTGACGGAGGAAAAGGCAGTTGATGAAGCGGAACGCCGGTCGTTGGCAGCGCCGTGACAGCCGAGGCGGACGGCACCGGCAGCACCGGCGGCCACGAACCAAACATAGATTGGTTCAGCGAGGATGACAAAGCAGCCACCAGGAGCGCACGGATTTCCTAGAGCTTGGCGCGCATCTCCGTGTGATCCGCGCGCAACTCCGCCATGCCGAGGGACAGGTTGAGCACCGCCGCCGTCAACTGCTTGTTCATCATGACGGGCAGGACTGATGACACGCCCCACGATGTTGCCAGCGTGGCGGTGGTCGCCGTCAGGAGCGCCGTCGATGTAGATTGGAGCAGCGCGGTGGTGGGCGGAGGAAGGCCTGACATCACTGATACCGGCCCATTAGACTCTTGACTCTCCTAACAGAACCACATGAGCTTTAAAAACGTCGGCAAACTCTGATTGTATGAATCATTCAGAAAAATAAAAGTTCAGAGATGTTGGACGGAATAAAGTGCATGTTTTCTTCAGAAAAGGGAATATATTTCAATATCCCAGCCTTATACTTCTTCAACGCATGAAACAGGCATGTTAAGACATTCAGATGAACCAAGCAAGTAGACATGAGAAGTGCAGATACAGCCAAGAACCTCTTATGTGTGACGTTTCACAAAGCAGACGCCATTGAGCATGCTTTTACTACATCACAACGAGAATATTAAAGCATTAGAACAACTAATGAACAAACTGCATATGCAAGACTTCAAATACAATTCAAATACGAAATAGTTCTTTAAAGAAAAATTGACAAACCATGGAGAAGATCACTTATTGCTACCATGCGGTGCTGGATTAGCTTGGAAATATACCATTGTGCATGTTTCATTACATCAGAGAGTATATCCATCAGCACCTATTCAACAGATGTACAGTGTAGAATTTGAAGAGGCATATTTTGCAAGAATATGCAAAACTGACGTGAATCATGTCATTATAATAAAGGCAAATTTAAGATAGAGTTACAGCAAACCAAATAATACATACCGTGTGTTAGGTTTCCGTAGCCATCATGATTTCTTCCTTGAAGTTATTTAACATTTTGTCAAACTCACGGGTTTGTGTCTCCATATCACTACTAATAATGTTTTTTAGAGGACCATCTTTGAGCATAGCCACTGTATCTTGAACTAAGATACAACAAACTACCCCTAATCCTCTTAAAGCATCAAGAAATGAGGGGATATTGTTAATCCTGATTCCCTTTCGATATGCATCCTCAGCTACATCACGGATGATAGATGCGTAACTCCTAACCATCTACATTCAGATCATAATCAGATTATTGTGTTCACGAAAATTCTGTCGTACCAATGTCTAAGCTTGCAATATCTGTAAGATCCTGTATTGTTTGAACACGATTAATATGGCAAGTTAAAGAGAAATGCTAGGCAAACAAATAATGTATGCACACAACATATAATTAAAAGTAAAGTGCACCAGAGGATCCTTAACATTGTACAGGGGCGTCGTATTGAACATTTAATTTGCATATCTGGGTCCATAAGTTTGCTAATTTTGCCATTCATGGTTCAAGTATCAGTAATTTGCATATGCTTACCTACATGATATCACTTAAATATGCCTTTAGCTATGCCATCCAATTGCTTTACCATCGAGCTCTTACCATGAGAGAGATGGAGTGGGAAAGAAGATATGTGATCATATGAACAATGATTATGATATGATTGCCGAGTTCAAAAAATCGGATGGCATGGATACTACTTACTCCCTCCGTCCCTAAATAATTGTCTCTAGAAATTCGTATTTCCCTCGCAAACACGCTTCCCGAACGACAGTTATTAAGGGACGGAGGGAGTAGACACCAAGTAAAAGCATCAACACTAGAGTGGATTGGAATTTGAGTAAACCACGTAGTGAGTTTAGGAATCTAGATGTGCAAATTAATAGTCTAAGATCTAGGTGACGCAATCAGTACACTTTATCCTATAATTAAATATAGGAGACAAAAAAACATAGATACTACCACATACCATGACCGTGGAAGCCAAATCTAGAGCATTTTGTGCTTCTGCGCAAGCAATTAGGGCCATTGCCTTGTTCTTCGCATTCTACATTAGCCAAATAAAGATGAGAGAAAGCAAGTGAAACGACTGATCAGTTCATCTGCTCCTGTTAAAAAGAGAGTATGGAGGGAAGGAATAAATGCTGCATGGAACAAAAACAAAATACTAGAAGATCTTCAATTCAAACGTGTTAGCAAAACCCTCAAAATTTACTATGGAATTTTCACATTAATCTAGTGGAAACAATCAAAATTTTAATTGGTACAATCATTGAATATATGACATTATTCAATGGGTGGTGTGTTGGATTCACTATGTTCCGCTATTAGTTCATCGATCGGTGTTCCACAATTTTGAAGCATTGTGTTCCACTCTAAGTTCAGGAACAGTGTAATCATTAAATTGGAAAGATTTAATAGAAACAATGTGTGATTAATTATAAAGGCTGTGAGTTTTAGCACATTTGGTTTTAGAACTCGTATTTGTTTCTTTTAACTACCATGAGAAAGTTTTAGTTTGTCTGGTGACATTAATGAAAAAAGACTAACCCGAACTTTTGCACAGGAAGAAGCAATCTCTATCATGTAGCCAGAAATTTCGTCCTTTTCCTTGCAGAAATATCGGATGCATCTCGCTTCAAAAAATAAAAATATATGCACAAGAGAAAATAAATTAAATCAAACAATATGCCACGTTCACAATGATTGTGGAGCCACATTCTTCAGATGATTTTAGGTGTGAGACCAGTTCAAATATAGTTTTTAATATATATTTGCCATGTACCCATGCATTATTGCCTCGGACTTTATAAGTTGTAACAATTCCTCCACATTTAATGTGCTCTAGTGCCTCAATTGTTGAAAAGGTCTGGAGGGTGAACCCACGCTAGAAGCTAGGTGATACCCTGTGCAATGCTGTAGGTATTTTTTAAACAAAATTTTAAGGTGAGACTAAAAGTAGAAACATTAAGGTGATTACATTATACATAATTTTCATGTAAAATTTGAAAGTACAAACACTAAGATGATCGCATGACAATATAAGTTATATAGTTTAGTCATAGAAAATCGATGAAAGATATAAATAAATGATCCTAGTGGATGGTGACTTGGGGTCTGATATAGTGCTTCATATGTGACATGGATAGCTTACATGTTGAGAGAAATAAAATTAATGATTATTAGTGGGGTGCACCTATATAGGTTATATAGATATAGATAATAGGTAAAACATAACGTGGTCTTAAATTTGTCTTTGGTCATTATTTTTGTTTTATAATATATTTGTAAAAAAATCAATAAATTTAGGAGATTGTGAAATTATTTATGTAAAACATAACATTTTTCTCATGTTTTTAATTTACTAAAAAAAGAAAAATATTTTAAAGGTTATCTCACTAGTTTGCCGGGTACACACAGCAAATGCCGTATTGCACACGGCAAACGCGGGACGGTAGAGCCGACTTTGCCGTGTGCTACCTCTCTCGCGCGCATGACCTCCTCTACCACTGCACCACATTCTCACCTGTGACTAGACACCGTTCTGATTTCTATCGTATTATACTAAATCGAGTGTAAATTGCTTGTTTGAGGCCCTAAACAATTTCAAATAAAAAAGTTATCAACTACAAAGTTTAATAACTTTTTGAAATCTATGAGTCTTATTTTGACTTTTTTTTTTATCTGAGGTCATTCATAAAATTTGAATTTCAAATTTGAGAACATTCAAACTTAATTTTCGTTGACTAGATGATTTCAAATGAAAAGGTTATCAACTACAAAGTTTCATAAATTTTTGAAATATACAAGTCTTATTTTGGTAGTTTCTCCATCCGAGGTCGTTTATAAAATTTGAATTTTAAATTTGAGAACATTCAAACTTAGTTTTCGTTAACTAGATAATTTCAAATGAAAAAGTTGTGAACTATAAAGTTTCATAACTTTTTGAAATCTACAAGTCTTATTTTGACTGTTTTTTCATCCGAGGTCGTTTATAAAATTTGAATTTCAGATTTTGAGAACTACAAACGTATTTTTTCATAGTAAAACAAATTCAAATTAAAAAGTTTTAAACTACAAAGTTGTATAACTTCTGAAGATCTACAACTTTGATAGATGTCATTTCTTCATCTGATGTAGTGAGAGTAACATTGTTTATAAATCTTATAGATCTCTCTTATAGTTTAAGGAAACTCTACGAGAGATATAAATTTTATGAACAATATTCATATAAATTCATCAAATCAAGAAATGAACAAACTAAAAGTTCTATATCTTGAGAAGTTATACAACTTTGTAGTTCCCTCGATTTAATTATGGTTTCATCTAAAAGTTCTACATTTTGAATTGATTTACTACTTAAAAATATGGTTTTAATTATGACTTCGCCGAGTGTTTTTTATTTACACTTGGTGAAGATTTTCTTTGCCGAGTGTTTTTTTATACTCGACGAAGATTTTCTTTGCTGAATTCTTTACCATGTGCAATTTTCCGGGTACACGGTAAAGCTTGTGTTTGGCACACGGCAAAGATTGTGTTTGCCATGTGCCCGAAAAAGTACACGCGACAAAGCCCCGGGCACATGACAAACTCGGGATTTTCAAGGAGTTTCGAAACTTTGAATGTGTCTAATCCAACTTTTTGAGTATTTGTGACAAAAACAAGTTGTGATGAGCCTGTCATAATCTCGCACACCTACTGTTAGATGTGGCATCCATGATATATATGTCCACTACAAGATATGGTATCTTCTCTAACACTTTTTTTAAGTGGCCAGCCGTTTTAGTCTCATCTATATTTCCAACAAACTCATTCCCACATTTACTATTCCCAGTTATGGTAGAAAGAAAGTTGTGGTTCAAGTATACGAGTATAATACAAACCATGGGCACTTGATTAAAAAAAAACTGTTAGGACCACTGGAAACAGAATGAACTTACCATGTCTGCCGCAGCACAAAGCGCTACATGGAACTTGCGTAGCTCCTGGATGATGGGGACATCTGAGTTTGCAGGGATGAGGTCGACAAAGGGATTTCTTTACTTGATGCCTGAAGAGAGATATTGGCTCAATAAACAGAGGTGCCTCTTCATTCACTTTGAATATTGAAATTTAGGGCTTACGGTGTCAGGATCGTTGTTATCTCGCTCCGGCTCCGGCCCTGGGTGGTGGTCGGCACCCTTCGGGCTGCGAAAGCGGAACTCCTCACGCTTGGGGACCTGAACGGCCAGGGGCCTCGATCGCCCTCGCCGCCGGCCCAGTGGTTGGACGTGAAAGGCTCTGCTAATCGGAGCAAAGTCATGACACGGAAACCAACGGCGACAGTTATGTAGAGACGGAGGGAGTAGGAGCTAGGGCGCCGCCTTTGTCTAATCAGATCGAGAAGCCAAGCCAATACCACGGAATTGGTATAAATGTACTCCGAGATGCTGTTTGGACCTTGACCTTGACCTTAAATGTGTTCCGAGAGGGGGGGTTAACACGCACGCAGATACAAACAACCCTAAATGTTGTTTGACTGTTTTTTCCACAAGCAGTTGTGCGCTCACCATGCGGAAGGATGGTCCCTGAAACTGAATCGTTTGATCGGAGAGCTGCATTTGTACCAAATCCTCTGTGCAAATTCTATTTTCTTTAACCGTGGTCTGTATAAGCTTCATTCCATTGCTGCTAAATCTCTCGGTGCAAGTCCATTCAGCCAACTGCATTGCCAAAAACAAGCCTTTTCATCCATCTCCAAGATACAAAAGGCAGTGCTTGATTTGCTAGGACCCATGGACTTCCCCGTTTCAGTCAACTCGTACCAGAGCCATAGGCATGGTGGCAGCTGTCACGTTGCGTGAAGCAGCCTCGTGCATGGAGCCCGATTCGGTAACGTTCCTGCAGCCTATTGTGGCAACCCAAACCCAATTTATCGAGGGTTAACGGGTTAGCCAATACATTATACGTGTAAACTGGTCAAATTGAGTTGAAAGTTGGTTTAAATTTTAATTCTATTAGAAAATATCTTGTGAAGTTCATTTTTTTTGTTGAAAAATTTCCTTCTGTAGAGATCTGTAACTTTCTAAACCTTTTGCAAGCTAGAAGAATTACTTCAAACATGTTATGGTAGCGTGAATTAATTATGAATTCAGGTATATAGATGCAAAAATATATTCTCAAGTTGTTTGTACACATGGCCCAAGCAAGGGCGGAGTCATCACTTGCCACTGCAAATTTACCTTGCCCATGTCCGACGGGGGTATATTTGGTTTGTCTCCGCTTCCATGGGCAGAGGACGCCTTTTGCATATCGTCTCGTCACCTTTATCCATTTCCAGCTAGCTGTGAGGACTCTGTTTACACTGCCTTTCATGCTACTTCGTGTACATTGTTCAAAATTCAAATATGCTTATATAATCTTGTCACAACTGTCCATGGCACCGCGCAAAAATTCCAATGTAGTAACAAATACAAGAGGTTAGTTTGGTAAAAAAATAAAAAGAACACCATGTCGAAAATGAACCCTCCCTACTTGGTTGCCAGCAGCAGACTCGGTATTTTTTTATATATATAGATTTTTCAGACTCGGGGTTTGCGAATGATCCAGCGTAAATTTTGTCTATATAGATTTTTAATTAGACATGGGCAGGGTAAATTTGCAAAAACATATATATAGATTTTTAATTAGACAAAGCATAGTTATCTTGCCACCTTGAATAATTTTGTCTAATTAACTTTTTTAAAACATATATTATGCATATTATTTAGCCACGTATGTACTCTACAAGCAGAAGGAAAAAAAGTTGTACTGCTGGTGTGGTAATTTACAGGGTTGTGTATCATGAGGCGCAGGATTTGCTTGAGGTAATTCTTTCTTTTTTTTTGTCAAGCTTCATGGGACGGAAACGGCCAAAGGGGGTTTGGCACACGCACGACACCGAGCACAACAGCTGCCGCGTAACGGTTCAGCCTGATGCTCTGCCTATCCTTTTCCCGGACAGTCAAAAAGCAGCTCGCAGCTGGATGCCTGCAGCCTGCTGCATGCTCATGGAATCAGTTGTGACGGCCGTGTACGTGCTCGGCTGGCCTTTCCCTGTGCTACCTACCAACTCAAACGGAGGCAGTAGAGGAACGACGGCGACCCTTGGGTTCGGCTTCCATCTCGACCCTTGCATCGGTTTGATCGAGCCGTTGCGCCAAGGGAAAAAAAATCAGGTGTGGAGAGTGACCATGTGAGTGTGGTGCACCCTATACTGCACCGTGCACGTATGTCAAGTGAACCTTAGAGGCTTAGAGTAGGTATCTGGAGGAGTCAGGTTGGTTGGGTTTGTCGGTCGGTTCTTGCAAACACTGATTGATTTCAAAGCTTTGGATCTTTACCTTTGTTTATTTATTTTACTTTACGTGGTTAAACAGAGCGCCGTGAACATACGCCAAATGGATGGCAGTGCTTCCTGCTGCAGTTTGCTTTAGTCAGAGAATCGATATGGTTAAAGAAAATTAATGGATTCATAGTATAAGACCACAAGCCAGACGAATTTGTTTCAAAAAGAAATTGAAACATAATCATGCATAGGACAAGAGACCATGAAATGTAGAATTTAGCTTGGCGCCCAAGCATAAGAAGTTAGCCGTGTGATCAAAATGGATATAGGATTAATAGAAAAAAATAAAAATTACACTATTTTATAAATCTACTGCAATTGGAAGAGACAAATTAGATCAGGAGTGAGAGGCCCGGGAGGAGATAATTATTGCCATGCTGCTACATGCAATTCGTGTGACTGTTCTCTTAGTGAGTGAGAATGGTTCTTGAAAACACTGATTTATGCAAAGCTTTCGATCTTTACCCTTTTTTACTTTACATGTCGGACAGAGCGCCGGTAACAAATACCAAAATCGATGACAGCGTTTCATGTTGCGGCTTGCTTTAGTAGAGAATCGATATGGTTAAAACAAAAATTAATGGAAGCCAGCCGAATTGGTTTAAATAGAAATTAAAACATAATAACATATAGGACAAGGGACCATGAAATCTACTCCATCCGTTTCAAGTTATAGGTAGTTTTGACTTCTTTAGATACATAGAAAAAATTATGAATCTACAAAAACCAAATTTACAACGGATAGAGTGAAGTTAGCATAGCGCCCAGGCAAAAGAAGATAGCCCTAGCCCGGTTCATGAACCTACAAAGAATCATGATTAAAATGGGTATAGAATTAATATAAAAAGAATAAAAATTACATCTAATAAATCTGCTGCAATTAGAAGGGGTAATTATTATCTTTTTTAAAAAAAATGAAGAGGTAACTATTGTCATGCTGCTGCATGCAACTCGTGTGGCTTGTCCCTCTGGTGGGTGGGGCCTTCTGGCAGTGACCATATATCAGCTGTAGGAAGTCAGCTTGGCGCCCAAGCAACCGTGCCTGAACTCGCCTCGTCACAGGGAGAGGGAAGATTCGAGGCCTCGAGACTCGAGGAGGGTGTGGGCAGGTGGCACCCTGATCTTTTCCCTTTGTTTGGTGTTGCATCGAACGGAATCAAAAATCAGTTGGCTGGGGGTCCCGCCTCCTGTACTGCACCGCCAGACGAGCGCAGCTTGTATCTCCTCCATCTCACGCACGCACGCCATGGCAATCCCCGGCGGGCCGGGCCGGCACCGGCGCACCGGCCCTGCCCCCGGCCTCTGCCTCTATCTGCACCCTACCGGCGCACCGCACCTGAGTGCGCATCGGGGAGGCCGGCGTGTCCACCACCATGAGGCTGGACGGAACGGAACGCCATGCAAAATCGTGTACAGGAACGGCCGCCGGCTCGGCTCGGCAGCATCACGTACGCCGGTGGCAGGGCGCCTGCGCCTCCAGTCTGCCACCACCGTACCCTGTGGCAGGAAGCAGACGGCAGGGCCTGCCGGCCTGGCGCGGGTGCCAGCACCACCCCAGCTGATAACTTTTCTGCTTTATTAGCTGGTGCACCCGAACCCAGTTTAATTTTGAATGCTCGGCATCGCAGTCTTCTCCTCCCTCCGTCCCCACGATATAATCATTTCTCGATTTCTGCGCATCACGTTTGACCGTTCGTCTTATGGGCCCTACGGTTGGTTTCGGCGGTGGCGGTGTGGATGTTGCTCGGTGGTCGTCGTGTTTGGGCTGGTTCTGCTGGTTCTTTGGGTGGTGATCCGTAAGCGATAGCTAGCTTCAATCTGGCGGGCTGGATCGGACAACGAGGTTTCCCTGTTGGAGGTGTTGCTCTTGGATCACTTCCTTTGGCGGTTCGCGGAGGCCTCCTAGGTGATAACCTGACGTTGGTGCCGGTTCGGTACCTTTGCTTTCCTGAAGGCGTTTTGTTTTTGGAGTTCCTCCGTCAACCGTGATGTTGGTGCTTTGGACCTTGCTGCCGGCCTGATCTTGTAGGTTTCATGATGTTTTAGGTTTTTCGTCTAGAGTAGCCCCGTGTTGTCTCTGGCTTATCACCTATAGGGTCCTGTTGCGGAGTTGTAAGTAGTTGGGTTGTCAGTGGACCTGTTCTTCATGTAAAACTAATAATCTTAGTATCTTTCGCTTTATATAAAGCTGGTTAAGGCCATTGGAAGAAAAAGCACGGCTTATGATTGTTTGCATTTCAGATCTAGCTTATGTTTCAAGTAGCCTAATCTCAATAACAATTCTTTTCAAATCTAATTTTCTTTATATTAAATAAATTTGAAGAGGTGATTATTGTCGTGCTGCTGCATGCAATTCATGTGGCGTGTCCCTCTGGTGGGCGGGCCCTTCTGGCAGTGACCATATATCAGCTGTAGGAAGTCAGCTTGGCGCCCAAGCAACCGTGCCTGAACTCGCCTCGTCACAGGGAGAGGGAAGATTCGAGGCCTCGAGACTCGAGGAGGGTGTGGGCAGGTGGCACCCTGATCTTTTCCCTTTGTTTGGTGTTGCATCGAACGGAATCAAAAATCAGTTGGCTGGGGGTCCCGCCTCCTGTACTGCACCGCCAGACGAGCGCAGCTTGTATCTCCTCCATCTCACGCACGCACGCCATGGCAATCCCCGGCGGGCCGGGCCGGCACCGGCGCACCGGCCCTGCCCCCGGCCTCTGCCTCTATCTGCACCCTACCGGCGCACCGCACCTGAGTGCGCATCGGGGAGGCCGGCGTGTCCACCACCATGAGGCTGGACGGAACGGAACGCCATGCAAAATCGTGTACAGGAACGGCCGCCGGCTCGGCTCGGCAGCATCACGTACGCCGGTGGCAGGGCGCCTGCGCCTCCAGTCTGCCACCACCGTACCCTGTGGCAGGAAGCAGACGGCAGGGCCTGCCGGCCTGGCGCGGGTGCCAGCACCACCCCAGCTGATAACTTTTCTGCTTTATTAGCTGGTGCACCCGAACCCAGTTTAATTTTGAATGCTCGGCATCGCAGTCTTCTCCTCCCTCCGTCCCCACGATATAATCATTTCTCGATTTCTGCGCATCACGTTTGACCGTTCGTCTTATGGGCCCTACGGTTGGTTTCGGCGGTGGCGGTGTGGATGTTGCTCGGTGGTCGTCGTGTTTGGGCTGGTTCTGCTGGTTCTTTGGGTGGTGATCCGTAAGCGATAGCTAGCTTCAATCTGGCGGGCTGGATCGGACAACGAGGTTTCCCTGTTGGAGGTGTTGCTCTTGGATCACTTCCTTTGGCGGTTCGCGGAGGCCTCCTAGGTGATAACCTGACGTTGGTGCCGGTTCGGTACCTTTGCTTTCCTGAAGGCGTTTTGTTTTTGGAGTTCCTCCGTCAACCGTGATGTTGGTGCTTTGGACCTTGCTGCCGGCCTGATCTTGTAGGTTTCATGATGTTTTAGGTTTTTCGTCTAGAGTAGCCCCGTGTTGTCTCTGGCTTATCACCTATAGGGTCCTGTTGCGGAGTTGTAAGTAGTTGGGTTGTCAGTGGACCTGTTCTTCATGTAAAACTAATAATCTTAGTATCTTTCGCTTTATATAAAGCTGGTTAAGGCCATTGGAAGAAAAAGCACGGCTTATGATTGTTTGCATTTCAGATCTAGCTTATGTTTCAAGTAGCCTAATCTCAATAACAATTCTTTTCAAATCTAATTTTCTTTATATTAAATAAATTTGAAGAGGTGATTATTGTCGTGCTGCTGCATGCAATTCATGTGGCGTGTCCCTCTGGTGGGCGGGCCCTTCTGGCAGTGACCATATATCAGCTGTAGGAAGTCAGCTTGGCGCCCAAGCAACCGTGCCTGAACTCGCCTCGTCACAGGGAGAGGGAAGATTCGAGGCCTCGAGACTCGAGGAGGGTGTGGGCAGGTGGCACCCTGATCTTTTCCCTTTGTTTGGTGTTGCATCGAACGGAATCAAAAATCAGTTGGCTGGGGGTCCCGCCTCCTGTACTGCACCGCCAGACGAGCGCAGCTTGTATCTCCTCCATCTCACGCACGCACGCCATGGCAATCCCCGGCGGGCCGGGCCGGCACCGGCGCACCGGCCCTGCCCCCGGCCTCTGCCTCTATCTGCACCCTACCGGCGCACCGCACCTGAGTGCGCATCGGGGAGGCCGGCGTGTCCACCACCATGAGGCTGGACGGAACGGAACGCCATGCAAAATCGTGTACAGGAACGGCCGCCGGCTCGGCTCGGCAGCATCACGTACGCCGGTGGCAGGGCGCCTGCGCCTCCAGTCTGCCACCACCGTACCCTGTGGCAGGAAGCAGACGGCAGGGCCTGCCGGCCTGGCGCGGGTGCCAGCACCACCCCAGCTGATAACTTTTCTGCTTTATTAGCTGGTGCACCCGAACCCAGTTTAATTTTGAATGCTCGGCATCGCAGTCTTCTCCTCCCTCCGTCCCCACGATATAATCATTTCTCGATTTCTGCGCATCACGTTTGACCGTTCGTCTTATGGGCCCTACGGTTGGTTTCGGCGGTGGCGGTGTGGATGTTGCTCGGTGGTCGTCGTGTTTGGGCTGGTTCTGCTGGTTCTTTGGGTGGTGATCCGTAAGCGATAGCTAGCTTCAATCTGGCGGGCTGGATCGGACAACGAGGTTTCCCTGTTGGAGGTGTTGCTCTTGGATCACTTCCTTTGGCGGTTCGCGGAGGCCTCCTAGGTGATAACCTGACGTTGGTGCCGGTTCGGTACCTTTGCTTTCCTGAAGGCGTTTTGTTTTTGGAGTTCCTCCGTCAACCGTGATGTTGGTGCTTTGGACCTTGCTGCCGGCCTGATCTTGTAGGTTTCATGATGTTTTAGGTTTTTCGTCTAGAGTAGCCCCGTGTTGTCTCTGGCTTATCACCTATAGGGTCCTGTTGCGGAGTTGTAAGTAGTTGGGTTGTCAGTGGACCTGTTCTTCATGTAAAACTAATAATCTTAGTATCTTTCGCTTTATATAAAGCTGGTTAAGGCCATTGGAAGAAAAAGCACGGCTTATGATTGTTTGCATTTCAGATCTAGCTTATGTTTCAAGTAGCCTAATCTCAATAACAATTCTTTTCAAATCTAATTTTCTTTATATTAAATAAATTTGAAGAGGTGATTATTGTCGTGCTGCTGCATGCAATTCATGTGGCGTGTCCCTCTGGTGGGCGGGCCCTTCTGGCAGTGACCATATATCAGCTGTAGGAAGTCAGCTTGGCGCCCAAGCAACCGTGCCTGAACTCGCCTCGTCACAGGGAGAGGGAAGATTCGAGGCCTCGAGACTCGAGGAGGGTGTGGGCAGGTGGCACCCTGATCTTTTCCCTTTGTTTGGTGTTGCATCGAACGGAATCAAAAATCAGTTGGCTGGGGGTCCCGCCTCCTGTACTGCACCGCCAGACGAGCGCAGCTTGTATCTCCTCCATCTCACGCACGCACGCCATGGCAATCCCCGGCGGGCCGGGCCGGCACCGGCGCACCGGCCCTGCCCCCGGCCTCTGCCTCTATCTGCACCCTACCGGCGCACCGCACCTGAGTGCGCATCGGGGAGGCCGGCGTGTCCACCACCATGAGGCTGGACGGAACGGAACGCCATGCAAAATCGTGTACAGGAACGGCCGCCGGCTCGGCTCGGCAGCATCACGTACGCCGGTGGCAGGGCGCCTGCGCCTCCAGTCTGCCACCACCGTACCCTGTGGCAGGAAGCAGCCGGCAGTGCCAGGCGCGGGTGCCAGTGCCACCCAGCTGATATATGCATCACCGTAACCGTAACTTTACCTTTACCTTTTCTGCTTTATTAGCTAAGGCATGTTTGGTTTCAAGTACTAAAACTAAAAGGGACTAAATTTAGTCTTAATAGAGACTAAAGATCCAAACCCTTAAGATTAAAAGAGACTAAAATCCTTTAACACCGTAAGCACCAAAAAAAAGCTTATAGTGACTAAAAGGTGCGTTTTTCCACCACCTACCCCTCTGTCTCATCTCCCGCTTCGTCCCCCGCCGTAGCCGCTCCGCCCCCGCCGCCATGGAGAAGATCCCCATGGAGCCCGCCGCGGGCGAGAGTGAGAGGATGCCGAGGTGGCCGGCCGGCACGCGTGGTCAGGGAAGCGCACGGCCGGGGAGAGCACGGCGGTGGGGGACGGACTCCGACGGCTCCTCTTTTTCCCCCGTGCGGCGTCGAGCTTGCGGGCGGCGTCGCGGTGCTTCTCCTGGTGGTGCTCCGGCGGCTTTGCTTCCATGAGGCGGGGCTGAGCGCCGATCCATGCCTAGGCTGTTGCTGGTCCGGTGGCTTTCCTCCTTGGCGCAAGAGAAACAAAGCTGCTGATTTGCTTCAGTGGAGTAAAAATAAGAGAGGAGAGATCGAGCAGAGAGAGAGAGCGCTGCTTGCTTGTCTTGCCAGAACCAGGTACTGGCGGAAACATAGGGCATGAAGGAGGGGTAGCACAAGAAAGAATATAAACGCCTTTGTGTGTGGAGTTAAAACTATTTTAGTCCATTTTAGTCATAGGATCCAAACAGCTATTTTAGTCCCTTAGGGACTAATTTTTAATCCCTAAGGGACTAATTTTAGTGCGGCCAGTTTTAGTCTCAAGTATCCAAACACAGCCTTAGTGCACCCCAAGCCAGTCTTCTAGTACAACAAAAGGCCCAATACATTTTGTTTAATTAAAAACTAAAACACACACTGTAGTTTCCTCCCAGAAAAAATGTAAAATGTAAGTTTACTTGAAAAAAAGATGGTTTGGATTTCAAATTTGCTTGGAAATGTGAGAGGAGGAGGCTTGTTTTTGATCCGTTGGGATCCGGGTGCACCTAGTCTTTTCGCAGGCAGATTGGAAATATCTGGACGTGCATGGCCATGCAGAGTGCTGAGGCTTTCGTTTTTTTTTTTTGTTTTCTCGCAAAAGAGGCTTTCGGCTGGTGTTCCTCTTGCCCTCATTCGTTCAGGTCCGGGACGCAGGCTGCTGACCAGCCGCGAGAGCCCGAGACGAGCGGCCTTGTCCTCCCAGCCAGTCCCATCCCATCATCCTTCCCTCCTACTCGTAGCGCCAGCGCCATGGTTGGGCACAGCTAGCAGCGAGCAGCAAGCAGCGGCTATATAAGCAACCCCCTACTACCCCTGGCAAGGAACCACCCGCGCGCTTCCTCTCGTCTCTCTCCCTCCTCCTCGCACAAACCACTAGCATGGCGTCCTTGGTCGCTCGCGTCGCGGCCGCTGCTGCCGCCCTTCCGTCCGGGCGAGCTCGCCGCCTCGGCTCCGGGAGGCTGCCTCTGGCGGCTCTCCCTGGCCACGGCACGGCCGTGCTCGCCGCCCGGAGGGGAGGGACAGCCCACGGCGGGGTGCTCTCCATTCAGTTCAAGGTTGCTCCATCTGTTCTCTCTTGGTGCTCTCAGCTCCCTCTTGCAGTCTTGAATCACTGCTGTTCTTGGTCAGTTCGAGGCCGTGCCCGCCGGTGTGTTCTTGTTGCCGCTGGATCTATTTGGGGTCTCTTTTCTCTCTAGTTTACTTGCTGCTGCGAGTTTCTCTGGCTTTGATCTCTATGTACGTGTGGTCCTCCCTCTCCAAGCCTGATCCATGGCATGCGAAGAGTGGCAGATCAGTTGCCGTGATGTTTTCTTTGGTTGGTTCTCGCTTGGGTTGGGTTTCTCCTCAAGCCTCTTCCATGGCATGACAGAGATGCCGATGCATGGTTTGTTGGTCTCTCCGTACGTGGGTTATCTTTGGTTTGTTCTTTTGGCTTCTCTCCAGATCTCTTCCATGGCATATGGGGACGCGGTGATCTCTTTCGTCTGTTGTATCCGCGCCCTTGATCAAATTAAAGCCTCCTCCATTGAGAAGAAAGGGAAGCCGATCCCGCTGAGTTTTTGTTGCCTTTCTCTCGGCCTCCAAGCCTCGTCCATGGCAGGGTGGCCGGAAACAAAGAACACCATGCAGCCTCTACTTTTTACACAGAGATTCTGATATCTTGTCTTCTTTTTCTGCTTGTTTTTTCTCGGTTTTTCTCTGCAAAAAGGTTAGGTACGGTGAGGCTTGATTGCAGAACGCACTGTGCCCAGATCAGTTATTCTTGCCCGGATGAACACGCTGGTGTCTTTCTTCAGTGTACTCTTGTCAGTTTCTCTGTATAGGGAATTTTTACTGTTCTTATTTGAAACTTCTGCCGGCCTCTGTTCCATTAGTGTTGCTCATCCTTTGGAGATTGAGCGTATATGTATACCATGAAGGCAGAGCTCTCTCCGGCCTTGTGTTGTTGGCTCTCTTGCTAGGCTTTGTTGCACTTTTTTTCGATTTCTTGTTGCCAGCCCTGCCTCCTTGTGTAGGTGCATATGATGTTTTATCATGGTATATGTCATCTGTATCCTAGAGTGCAAGTGCAGACTTAATTACGATATTTCTTGTGTTTGCGGAAATCATCCGTAGTTTCTTGAGATTGAGTGCTCCTTGCCACGTCTTCTGGATTGATTTTCTCTGACTCCAGTCCGGCCAAAAAGAAGTACAGAGAGCTTTGGTCTCTGACAGTCAGGTTTTGGACCTGCGTCACTGTCTCGGGTCTGTTCCCCTTTCGTTCTTTGATTCAGAAGTTTTTTTTTGTTATACGCTTTTCTTCGTTGCTTTTTCTCTCGGCCTCCAAGCCTCGTCCATGGCATGGTGTCCGTCTTTACTTTTTACACAGAGATTCTAATATCTTGTCTCCCTTTTTCTGCTTTTTTTCCCTCCGTTTTTCTCTGCAAAAAGGGAGGGCACGGTGAAAAGGCATGCCATTAGTGTTCTTGCATCAGTGCATCACTGATGTTGCATCACTGACGTGGCGCTGGATTTATTTCGGGTTTTCCTTTTCTCTCAGTTTACTTGCTACTGCGAGTTTCTGTGGCTTTGATCTCTTTGGTCCTCCCTCTCGGAGCCTCATCCATGGCATACGAGAGCGGTCCACGGTTCGTTGATCTCTGCGTTGATTTTCTTTGGTTTGTGTTCGGCTTCAATTCTCTCTCCAGACCTCTTCCATGGCCTCAGTGGTTTCTTGGGTCTACTGTATTATCCGTGCCCTTGCCACAAGCCTTCTCCATGAAGTGGAAAGAGAAGCCGAGATTTTGATCGGCGTGTGTTTTCTTTGCTTTTTTACACGGAGGGTTTGATGATATCTTTTCTCTTCTTTGTTGACTGAAGAAATTTATAACATGCATGCATGCAGGCCTTTTAATCTCATTTTTGTTCTGCCAGGCCCCGGCCAAAGATGTCAAGGTTTATCGCGATCCCATCATTCCTGTGCCTACCGATGACGATGTAAGTTTAACGCGCAAATCTTTGGTTCTGTTGGGTTCTGGTTCAGCCGGTTCCCCTCTAATAATCGGATGGGAATTCTCTGTCTGATGCCTCTTTCAGGGGTTTGAGATTCTCTACAGTCAGTTCATTGCGCAGATTGACAGGATGCATACCGGTGGCGACCTATTTTATTTGCTGGAACCCTGTGGCGAGCTATTGAGGGCTCTGCGTCTTCCAGAGGCTACCTTTGACCGCGAACCGTCGCGGGTGCAGCTCGAGTTCAAGTTGTTCGCAAACGAATGCATCGACCTCGCCGCTGATTCGATGCGCCGCCTCCACCCCAAGCAAAGGCGCCGAGTGTTGCCGGTCGGTGAAGTTGCTTCTCCTACGTCCTCCTATACGTACTACCTGCTTCGTTCTTCTGGGCTGCAGAGATTATCATCTCATATCTATCCATCTGTCTCGTCTCTCCTCTGACCGCTAGCCTGTGTTGCCTGCAGTTGTTCTACTCTGTCATCTTGGCATTTAAGACAGTGTTAGCAGCTGCCGAGGATAGGCGTTGCAGCTGGGGGCTGGCGCTGACGATCCCCGCCACCCTGGATGCCCTTCGCACGATGGTGTCCCAAGCCTGCGACGCCCCACCCCCTCTCCCGGTCTCCCCTGGTGGATGAGCGGCACTGTCGGTGACGCCAAGCGCTACTACATCCCGGCGTTTGACCGTATCGACAAAATCACCGAGCCCGAGGTCAAGTTCCTCGACCCCCAGTGCACGATCATGGACCCCGAGGGCAGCAAGTTCATCGTCATCGACGGCCGCGAGGCAAGTATTTCTTTTCATATATAGCTGTGTGTGCCATACTGATGCAATGCAATGATGGATACATTTGGGGAATCAAATAAGGGTACTGACTGATGGATGATCCATGTCTATTTCCTCTCTTTGCATGCTGATGGAACAGGAGGCGATGTTCGAGTTTTTCCGCCACCTCTTGACTACCGCCAAGAACGACGTCGACGCCATGATTTCTGGCGGTGGTCCTCCTCCTTCCTAGATTCGTCATGTCATCGGGCTTGTGTTGGGATCGGTCAGCTGTTGCTCCTCTTTCCTAGATTTGTCATGTCATCGGGCTTGTGTTGGGATCGGTCAGTGTTGATCCTTTCTATCTCTCGGTTTCTACTATCTACTTCGGTGTCGTTCTAGTAGTAGCTATATTAGCTTGGTACTTTACTTTGTTGCAATGTGTCGTCACTGTCGTTAAGAATCTATCTGAACAATGAGTTGTGTTGTTGGTGTATCGCCGGATCATCTATTATCGTACTACTGCTTGTGAATTTGGCCGTTGGTTTCAAGCGGTCTGCTTATAAAATCATGTTTGTTGCCGTACGTGTGTTGTCTGCTACTGGATCATACGATTCCTGAAATCATGTTATCATATCCTTATGTTTTCCTGCAATTCCTGTGTATTTTCCCATCGTACTACTGCTTGTGAATTTGGCCGTTCGTTGGTTTCAAGCAGGCTGCTTATAATTGGTATGTTTGTTTCATGCCATACGTGTGGTGTCCGCTGCTGGATCAGTCATATCATTCCTGAATTCATACTATCATATCCCTCTATTTTTCTGCAATGCCTGTCCATTTATCTGAAATGGTTTGGTTCTTCTGCGATTACTGCCCGCCAGCCTTGTTGTGAAAGCCACGAGTCTTGCCAAAATTTGTTGGATGCCCTGCATTCCGTCTGTGAATTGTATCTCCTGGTCTGATCCAAGCAGCTACGTTGACCATAGTAGTTAACCTGCCGCCAGCATTGTCGTCAAAGCCAAGTCTTGCCGAAATTAAAATTTTGTATGATTTCTGCATTCGGTCTTTGAATTTCAGTTGCTGGTCTGATTGCTTTCCAGGGCCAGTATTCCCTTCCCAGCCAAGGGTGGACACCACCGAAATGGCCAAATCTAAATCCAAAATTACCGATCCTGACTCGAAAAATTGAGTGTTGGAAACTCAAAATTATTTTGGGGTGTTATCCTGATAAGCTGGTATCCAATGACTGGATGAACAGTCCGAACTAAAGTGAACCCCACCCTGTCGACCTACTCTCCCTAAATTGGTTTTCAGAAACACACGCATTACATGGAACTCACGAACTGGACGACGCATACGGCAGTTACGGACTCATGGCCGCGCTTCCGATCTGCGCCTCCTGGTTTCCTCCCGCGATCGTCGCCGTGGCGTCTCATAGGGCGCCGCCGACTAGCAGGGTCGTGCAAGTCCATGCACTGTGCGCCGGTGAGGATTCAGCTGGTGATGGATATGCTCTTTGATGGAATGAAACATCAAACATGCACAATTAGGGGTGATAATAGATCATGATCCTTTTAATCCTTCACGATCACCCTCCTAACAAACTCTTATCCTTACAATTTTTAGTATAAAATGGAATAAAATGGAGGGCTCTTTACCACCCCCTATGCACAATGATACCGTCAAGCTGATCCAGATGCGCAGGGAAGCACTAGACCGTCTTTGCCTAGGTTCGTTGAACTGTTTCTCCCGCAATTTTTTTGTTGTTTTTTTTTGTCTTGTTCATGCCTCTTGGTAATTATTTACTTGGCATTGTGTTATCCATGGTTGTAGCACGAGCAGCATACGCATCTATAAAAAGCATTAAGGAAGAAAAGAATTGTTGAACATCACATTTATTTGGGACTTGAAAAGAAAACCTATCTTCGTGACGTGTTGCCTTGTTTTCAGTTTTTTAGTATGTTTATTTGTGTCGTCTACTCTATATGTTTATTTGTGTGAACTGCAAATTTAATAATGTGCTTTTGTGACGTGCCGCCATACAGAGAGGAGGTTGATAGCTAGAACCAAATCGCAAAGCAGCAAAGCGAACCAACAGAATCGTAGATAGGGACCAAACATACACGACATTGCTTAACGAAACCAAAACACCAACTTTGCAACTTTATTACATCCTGAAACGGAAACACAAGAGGCGAGACGATGTCCCCTACATCACCTCTGTCCTGTTTTTTTTCTAATAATAATGTAAAAAGGCTAGAAACCTCGACTTAACCATAGACACGGGTCGAAATCAAAGCAAAGTGAAACGCACACAAGTAGATATGTAACTGAAACTCTGAACCTAAACAAGATACAGTTTGGCACACAAAGCACCTCCATCCTTAGTACTCCCTGCCAGTCTTGTAGGTACTGGTGTCCTTGCCGGCATTGGTGGTGGTTCCGTCGTTGTTCTCCCCGGCCATCCCGAGCGAGTTCATCACGGCGTCCTTCGCCCCCACGGCGGTGTTCACCACCTTGTCCTTGGCCCCCACGGCCGTGTTCATCACCGTCTCCCCAGCCTGCACAGCCGAATGAATCGAATACACTTCAGAACCGCACGATGCAGTAGAGTTTTATGTCAAAAATGATCCATGCCGTCAGTTATTCACCTGCTGCAGGAGGGCGCCGGTCTTGTCCTTGCCGGCCACCACGGTCTCCTTGGCGTACTGCGCGGCGCCGGCCGCCTTCTGCCTGGCGGCCTCGGCCGTCTGCGACACGTAGCTCCCCGTCTGCTGCGCGCCGCCGCGGGCGCGGTCGCCGGTGGCGCCGGCCGTCTCGGCCGCCCCGTCCTTGGCCTCGTAGGCCTTGTCCCGGGTGACCTCCGCGGCGCCGGAGGCCGCGTCCTTGGCCTGGTAGGCCCTGTCCTTGGTCGCCTCCTTGGCGTCGCGGCCCATCCCCATGGTGCGGTCCGCGGCCTCGCGCGCCTTGTCCCTGGTCGCCTCCGTGGCGTCGCGGCCCCGGCCCATGGCGCGGTCGGCGGCGCCGTACGCCGTGTGCTTGGCCTCCCGCCCCTTCTCCTGCGCGGCGCCCATCACGTGCCCCGTCTTCTCCTGCAATGCAGAGAAGAGAATGAACACCGCTGAGTCTTGATGAGCAGATCTAAACCATGGAGCACACTAGAAGGTGTGTGCGCATGTGCGGTGCGAATTGAAGCTCACCTCGGCACGGGCCTTGGTCTCGCCGGCGTGGTAGCTCGCCTGCTCCTGACGAGAAGCCATCGCGAAACTGGACAAAAGCGAGAGTGGATCGAACGAAACTGTTGCTCAACCCGAACGCTTCAAGACTGGCACTAGGCAAAGGTGGTTGTTAACTTCTTGTGTCCGAGTGACGAGCTGCTCTGTCTGGATCAGGTTGGCGTTTTATACGCTGGCTGGAGCGGCGAAGCGGAGGCTTGGCCGGGGGTACGCGTCCTGCATGGGCGAGCGGTGGGTGCCACGTCGAGAGGACACGCGTTGCCACTGGCAGGGGCTCTCCAGGTGTCCGCCTCTGGCTGGCGCGACCGAGAAAGAAAAACAACTGCACGACGTGATCGCGTCCGGTCGGGCCCAAATGGAAAGGGCGACGCGGCGGAGGGAGCTCGGGCCTCGAGGTGGGCGGTGCACGTGATCCGCGCCTGTGCCGGTGGCCCTGTGCTACATGCGGCTGTGGGTTCACCACGTCTAGGCAGCTCTGGACGGCCGTGGCTATCTGTCGCGCGTGCGACGGATAACAATCTATCGTGCGCATAGTAAATGAGCTCGGTTTGACCCACGAGCGCATTTTGACCTGCATATGAGTGATACAATTAGCCCAATAGAAACTCATGTATTGTTTTTTCTTTTTAATTCATTTTTTTGTTTTTATGAGTATTTGGTTGTCATTATTTTTTTCATATCATTTGTATCAAATTATATCTCTTTTCTCTTTCTTTTTTACTTGTTTTTTTTATTTATTTTTTCTATTTAATTTTATTAGCTATATTTTTTTACACTTATTTAGTCATCATGTGTATATACTTGTTCAACATGTGTATATATTTGTTCGTCGTGTGCATATATTTATTCGTCAAGTGTATATACTTGTTCAACATATGTATATATTTATTCGTCGTGTGCATATTTTATATATAATTTTATCTGCGATTTTGATGTTCTCTATTTCTATTTGCTTTAATTTCTCTTGTTTTTTGTTTTTATCTGTCTATTTTTCTTTTAGTTATTTTTTTCTTTTCTATTCTCTTTCGTCATGTATATATATTGTTCGCAATGTGGATATGTTTGTTCTCCATGTGCAGTAATTTGTTCGCAACTTAGATTTTTCTGTTCTCAATGTGCAGCAATTTGTTCGCAATGAGGACTTACATGTTCTCCATGTGCAGTAATTTGTTCGTAATGTGGACTGATTTGTTCTCCATGTGTAGTAATTTATTCGCAACGTGGACTCATTTGTTCTCCATGTGCAGTAATTTGTTCGCAATGTGGACTGATTTGTTCGCCATGTGCAGTAATTTGTTCGCAACATGGATTCTTCTGTTCTCCATGTGCAGTAATTTGTTCGTAACGTGGACTCATTTGTTCTCTATGTGCAGTAATTTGTTCACAATGTGGACTTACATGTTCTCAATGTGCAGTAATTTGTTCATAATGTTGACTAATTTGTTCTCCATGAGTAGTAATTTGTTCGCAACGTGAATTCTTCTGTTCTTCATGTGCAGCAATTTGTTCGTAACATGGACTCATTTGTTCTAGTTTGATAAAAAATATTCAAAAAAATATCATCTAAATATAGTCAAGTGAGATCTTGTTTTGAAGATTTTATCGTAATAAGCATTATGGTGCGATCGGAATTTAATTTGGATGTTTGATTTATGAGCAATGACTTTTTTTCTAAATGCAAATGAGTGCACTGTTTTTCCTGCTACTTCACTGTTCAAGTCACAGACGTACGCACGATTCTGACCAAACAATCGGCCCAACGCCAGCCCAATAAAAAAATTAGAAACGGCTCCACTTCTTCGAGCGACACACGTCTCCGCATCACGCTCGTGATGCCCGGACGCGCCCGCGCTGGACTCCTGGAGGAGTGAAGCCATAGAGAAAGTGGAAGGATGAAATACGTTTTCAGCTGTGCTGGGCCATGGCCCATGTAAGCGTGTGATAATAACATATGGCATTTTAAGTAGTGGTAGTTTTACTGTTATAAATAGAGAGTAATGTTGAGTTTATACTATATGTAATTATGCGTGGGGATCAGTGACACGAGGACGAATAAAACATTCTATGCTTTAAAATAATAGAGAAATCACTACTAAATAGAAAAAGTAATGTAAATACTCTGCAATGATACACTCATCACAACGATCACTAAATACTCTATGAGTATAACAAGTAACATAAACACAATACTTATTGTGTTTCAATGGTTTAACTCCTCCATTAACATGTAACGGTTTTTATTATAGAATATACTCTCACATGATGACGAATGGATCGGTTCAATTTATCCAACCAAACCCGTACATGTACGTACGTTATCTCAACTAAAAATTAATTTTATTTTTAGTAATACTATATTTAATTGGCAAACCTTTAAATTGGTTTAATATTTTAAATTGAAAGCTTCATATTTTTTTTCTTTTTCTAACGGGAAGTTTTACGTTTTTTTTTGTTCAAGTAAAAAAACTCGAGACTTCATATATCTTTTACTTTTGGTACAGATTTACCCAACACAATTGGGTTCCCAAAAATGCCCAACTCAACCCGATGGAAATTGGGAAATCACCCAACGCTCGGCAGCCCGGAGCCCACGACTTTGACCTAAATAGCCCTCGTCTCCCGTCTCATCCCCTCCACCTGCCGTGCTTGTCTTCCACCGTTGCCCCTCGCCTCCCACCCTTCACCAATTTCTTCTCTTTGCCCTGCGCTCTCCCACTACCCCTGCCCCTGCGCGGCCTTCAAATCCGCACGCTGTTCCCCGCCATCCCCCTTCGCGCGCAGCTACCGCCGGCGCGGCGAGGTGCCGCCGTTCACCTGGTCACAACTTCCCCTTCCGCGGTGGATCCCCTTCCGCGGCCGCCGCTGCTCCGCCTGTCCGTCTCGACCGCTAGCTAGTCAGCCCTCGACGAGCAGCCGACGACTGTGGGCGAGCGGCGGCGCCCTTTGCCGCGTCTTCGCCGCGCCTGTGCCGGCGACGAGAACCCACCAGGTATTCCCTAACATATACTAAATGTATTCGGATCTGACCTAGTTCTTACTAATTGCGATTTTGTTTGCAAAATTATCGGGTGTACATGTGTACACCCATGTCCTATGCTAGTTCCGCCCCTGATCCATGGGATTCACTATTTATCCATGTGTTGCATCACTTGGTTCGCTCGGATTTGACTTGTGGCTTATGCCTATGCTCTATCAGGAATTGCCCAAAGCTGTGTGTTTGCTGGCACGGTGATCGGCGATGGCGAACCACGAGCTGGTCCTCGGTCACGGGCAGAACGCGGAGCTTGCGCTGGGGCAGAACCACCACGGCTTCGGCCAAGACCACGGGCTGGGCCTCGGCCACGGCCATGAGCTCGACCTCGGCGGCCAAGCTCATGACCATGACCTTGTCCTGGGCCAGTCTCACGAGCACGAGCACGACCTTGTCCTCGGTCAGTCGCATGACCATGACCTGGGGCTGGGGCACGACCATGAGGGCGAACACCAGCTGGTCCTCGGGCATGACCACCACCACCACCACCACCATGGACACCACGGCAGGGAGCTTGCTCTGAGGCAGGGCCATGATGGGGACTCCGGAGCGATGGACGTGCAGGGTCACCATCACAACGAGCTAGAGTTGTCGGACAGCCATGAGTTGACTCTTGCCGAGACGCACCATCTTGGTGTCGATCAGAATCTGGATGACCAGCTCTCGCTTGAGCAGGCTCATGAGCTCGCCCTGCATCCACATGACCACTCCCAGGCTCCTCTCGCAGTTGCTCCTGTTGTCCAGTCACGGACCATGGTTGTGAGCCCTGAGTTCCAGCTTGCAGTGGGGCAGGAGTTTCCGGATGTTATGAGCTGCCGCAGGGCCATCCGCAACACTGCCATCGCCTGCCACTTTGAGATACAGACAGTGTGTTGACACGAAGATGCGACAACACACTCGAGATTGCAGCACGGCCGTCACCACGGCCAACACCCGGCCTCCCTCGGGCAAACCGGTCAGACCGGTTCCTAGAACCGGTCAGACCGCTTTCTGACAGGAGGTCGTGAAGACCTAGAAACTCAAGCTCGGGAGGGACCCCGTCGGAGCTCAAGCAATCTAGGGTTGCTCTAGGGTCGGCAGACCACCTAGAACGCCTTAGTACGTCGCGGAGACGAGCAAAGGACAGCAATTAGGGTTGGAAAAGTGTTTAGGGTTTTAGAGATAAAAGTAAAGGACAAATATGTTGATTCGATTGGAATAACTCTCAATCGGCCTTAGCCTTCATATATATAGGCCGGGGAAGTCGTACCCCTTCCAATTCGGTTACAATACGGGATAAACTCAGAATCCTAATCCTACCCGAATTACAACTCCAAACCGGTCTGACCGGTTCGGCAAACCGGTCAGACCGGTTTCCCTCGGCTGCTGCCAATTTTGACTATCAACACATGCCCCCCTGTCTTTTTAGTGAGCTTGTAAACTAAAAAACATGTATATAGATAATTACAATTCAGTAACCAAAATTTATACTAAGGGCGATATCAAACATCTATCGGCCATTTAATCTTCATGCATCTTCCCATACGCTCGGGTAATATTTCTTCAAATATCTTCCGTTGATAGCTTTAGGAAAACGATCCCCTTGCAATGTCTCCAACATACCTAGTACAAAAAACCGGACCGGTTCACCGGTTGGACCGGAAAAACCGTGAACCGGTGGCCGGACCGGTCCGGTTCAATTAAAAGATCGGCCATGCAATTGGACCGGTGTGAACCGGTGCGAACCGGTCGAACCGGCCGGTTTTTGTGTCGAACCAGTGAACCAGTGAACCGTTTTTTCGTGAAACATTGATCAATTTGATGTTTGGATATCGGTTTCTAATTTAAAATAATAGATTATTATGATATAATTATGTTATACCATCTATTATGTTATATGTGATATCTTTTGGTAATAAAACTTGCATATTGTTCAAATAAATCATGTAAAATAAATATTATATTAATAAATAGTGAACCACTGGTTCGACCAGTGAACCACTGGTTGGACCGATGAACCAGTGAACCAGTAGCCTGACCGGTTCGATCTCCGGTCCGGCTTTTCGCACTTGGCCAACATATAAGAATTCCCAAATATAACTTTGACAACTCTATACGGCCCTTCCCAACTTGGCGACCATTTACCAAACTTGTTGCTCTTCGTTCCAATAGGCAAAATTGTCTTCCAAACAAGCTCTCCAATCTGAAAATATTTCCCTCGCACCTTCTTGTTGTAAGATTTAGCAACCCGAAGCTTATCTTTTTCAATCTCTTTCAAAGCTTTCAACCTCTTGTCGGTGACCTCATCAATATTATCCATCATCAAATCATGATAATCAACAGCATCAAGGTCATTTTGTTTAGCTAGTCTATAAGCGTCCAGATTCACCTCAACAGGTAAAACGGCCTCTTGACCATACACAAGCTCAAAAGGAGTAACTTTAGTAGCACCATGTCTAAATATACGATGAGCCCATAATGCTTCGGACAACACTTCATGCCACCTCTTAGGATTTTCTTCTAACTTTTTCTTGATTAATCTAATCAAAGTCTTATTACTTGACTCGACTTGTCCATTAGCCTGAGCATAGTATGGAGATGAATTGAGCAACTTTATTCTATAGGATTCGGCAAATTCACGTACCTCTTTAGACATAAACGAAGTACCTTGATCCGTAGTCAAAGTTTGAGGAATACCGAATCTATGAATAATGTTTTGTGTAATAAACTCAATTACCTCTATATGTGTCATATTCTTTAATGGAATCGCTTCGATCCACTTGGTAAAATAATTCGTAGCAACCAACACGAAACGATGTCCCTTTGATGATGAAGGATTAATTTGCCCAATAAAATCCAACCCCCAACCTCGGAATGGCCATGGTTTAATAATAGGATGCATCAATGCAGCAGGTACCAATTGTAAATCTCCAAATTTCTGACATTCTTCACATCCTTTGTAGTACTTGAAACAATCCGCCATCATAGTAGGCCAATAAAAACCGGCTCGTCTAAGTAACCACTTCATCTTGGGAGCCGATTGATGTGTACCACAAATACCTTCATGAACCTCTCCCATGGCGACTTTGGCCTGATATGAGTCTAAACATTTTAAAAGCAAATCTTCGGCGGTTCGACGATAAAGTTCATCACCAAGCAATATGTATTTAAATGATAATCGCCGAATATTTCTTTCTGCACCACGACCAGGATCTTTCAAATAAGTAATAATAGGCACTCTCCAGTCCTGATTTTCAAACTTGGAGTCATTAACATCATCCAAGACCTTTTTACCGCTGTCAGGAGATAAAGCGGTCAGACCGGTTTCAAAACCGGTCAGACCGGTTCTGGCGGTCAGACCGGTTTGTGAAACCGGTTGGACCGGTTCGTCCAGAACCTGAACCTCGGCTTTTGATTGCATTGGTTTTTGAAGGTAGAAATATCTCTTTGCAATGATATAACCAGATGCTTTCTGAGTCAGAGTATTAGCCTTGCCATTCTCTTCTCTTGGAATATGTTTGATTGTAAATTCATCAAAAGAAGCTATAATATCAAGGCATCTATCAAGATATGCATTCAACAAACCATTATAGCATTGGCATACCTTAGATACTTGTTGTAACACCAGGAGTGAATCACCAAAAGCCTCAGCATGCTTAATTCCCATGTCTTGCAAAAATTCCAATCCAAATAGAAGAGCTTCATATTCAATTTGATTATTGGTACGCTTTTCTTCTAATCGGTTTGAAAACTCAAAAACAGCACCACTTGGAGAGACCAAAACAGCACCAATTCCTTGTCCATCATTGCAAACCGATCCATTAAAGTATAACTTCCATGGTGCACAAGCAACATAACCGACATTGAATTCACAAGTATCATCGATCCGATGCTCAACAATAAAATCAGCTACAATTTGGCCTTTCATAGATTTTAAAGGTTCACAAGCCAAATCATACTCAACTAAAGTATAAGCCCATTTACCAATCCTACCACTTAAAATCGGTTTTTGCAACATTTATTTGATAACATCGGTTTGGCATAACACGACGCAAGTACTAGACAATAAATAATGCTTCAACTGAGTACAAGCATTATATAATGACAAGCATAACTTCTCAATGAAACTATACCTCGTTTCTGCATCAATTAACCGTCGGCTTATATAAGCAATCACATATTCTTTAGCATCAATTTCTTGGGTCAAAACAGCTCCAATAACTCTATCTTCAGCTGCCACATAAAGTCTGAACGGAACCCCTCTCTTAGGCGCCCTAAGCACCGGTGGTGAAGACAAGTACTCTTTGATCTTCTCAAAAGCTTCTTGCTGTTTTGCCCCCAGGTAAAATCGGCTTCATCTTTCAACCGAAGTAAAGGAGTAAAAGCATCTACCTTTCCAGACAAGTTAATTATAAACCTTCTCAAGAAATTCACCTTGCCTAGAAACTTTTGCAAATCCTTTTTGCAAGTAGGAGCTTCAACGTTCTTCATGGCTTCAATTCTCTTGGGATCAACTTCTATGCCATTCTCATGAATAATAAATCCCAAAAACTTCCTAGATGAAACACTAAAAGCACATTTGAGTGGATTCATCTTCAAACCATACCGTCGCATCCTCTCAAGAGCAAGTTTTAAATCGGCTAAATGAGAATCCAAGCCATCTGATTTAACTACGATATCATCAATATACACTTCTACAATAACACCAAGTAAGTCATGGAAGATTAAATTCATAGCCCTTTAATAAGTTGCACCAGCATTCTTCAATCCAAAAGTCATAACCACCCACTCAAATAAACCAATAAATCCCGGACATTGAAAGGCCGTTTTGTGCATATCTTCTTCGGCCATGAATATTTGATTATATCCGGCATTACCATCAAGAAAACTAACAACACGATGTTCGGATGCTTCATTAATCAAAACATCGGCTATAGGCATAGGATATGAATCTTTCGGAGTAGCTTTATTAAGATCTCTAAAATCAATGCAAACTCTAAGTTTTCCCGAATCTTTCTTTTCAACGGGAACAATATTAGAAATCCACTCTGCATAACGACAAGTCCGAATAAAACCAGCATCTAGCAAACGATTAACTTCTTCTTTTATTCGGTCATAAATAGCGAGATTAAAACGTCTAGCCGATTGTTTAAAAGGTCTAAAACCGGCTTTTATTGGTAAGCGATGCTCAACTAAATCACGACTCAAACCGGGCATCTCACGGTACTCCCAAGCAAAACAATCGACATACTCCTTCAACAAATTTATTAATTCGGCTTTAAACTCAGCCGATAAATTTTTGTTTACAAAAGTTGGCCTAGGAATAGTACCATCACCAATATCTATTTTTTCTAAAGGATCGGCTGATGTAAAACCTTGACCCAGCTTATCCATATCACCCAGATCATCAATGGCTTCAAATGTACCTTCTGTTTTTTTCTCGAAAATGATCAATTTGCTCTTGAAGCCACTGTCCAGACGTAAACCGGTCTGACCGGTTCCCAGAAGCGGTCTGACCGGTTTGGTTCGACTGGCACTGTTCAGTCCTAAACCGGTCTGACCGGTTTCTGGAAGCGGTCTGACCGGTTTGTCTCTGTTGATTTGTTTGCTCCATCAATTACAGCAAGTAATTCAACCGACTCTCCATCGGCTTTAATGTAGCAGTAACGAAACCATCCTTAGTGCAACTGATCAGCTCATAATCGGTCAAATCTAAACCCGACAAACACTTAATATTTTCATTTGCACTAATAGAATCGGAATCGGCCGTTGCAACGAAGGAAGAAGTATCACCATGTACAACTTCAACTTCATCGCCGATCCACTGAATGAGATATTGATGCAAGGTAGAAGGTACGCATTGATTTGCATGAATCCAATCACGCCCAAGAATTAAACTAAAGTTACCTTGCACTTCTGAGACGAAGAAAGCTGTAGCAACGGTCTTGCTTCCAATGGTCAACTCCATAGAAGCCACACCCTTGGCGCCAATAGGATCACCGCCACCAACTCCACTAACCGTCATGTTTGTCTTGATCAATTCTTCGTCTTTTCCGCCAATCTTCTTGTAGAGAGAATAAGGCATAAGATTCACGATAGCCCCACCATCAACCAACATTCGCGAGATTGGCTTCCCATTGATATGACCTCTCATGTATAAAGCCTTCAAGTGATTGTTTGATTCTTGCGGCTTCTGAAATATAGCATCACAAGGCCCAAGCTGAAGATGAGATATTTCCTCCTCCGGCACCACAAAGTAATCTGATGATAAATAGACAACATTAACACCCATATTGTTATGCTCTGGAGAAGCTTCGAAATCAACCATCTCCTCATCTTCAACCACGGGAGGATTTTCAAGTGTAGTAGTTTCATTTATAATTGGAACAAATGTGCTTTTCGCTTCTGATTCCAAACCGGTCTGACCGGTTCCAGAAACCGGTCGGACCGCTTCTGTCGCGCCCAAACCGGTCTGACCGGATTCTGAAACCAGTCTGACCGGTTGTGCTACTGGTCGCACAACTGACTTGATCTGCCATGTCTTTGACTGAGGAATCATTGGTCTATATTTATTGAATTGCTCATCCCTCAGTTTCTCAGCTTCCTGTTCCCTTTTCTCTTTGTTTCGCAAGCGCTGCAATTTTCTCTTTTGTGTATGAGTCAAACCAGAAGGACACCATCTTGGTTGAAATACTTTCTTCACAGCCTTGCTACTTCCAGCTTCATGATCATTGGCCATGACATATTTTTTAACAACCGAATCTCCAATAACTATCGGCTTTTTGCTTGAATCTTGCATAGCTATTGGAACTTCACCAATTGTAACAAACCTGTCACTTTTGGCTTGCTTTGGGTCCTCTGTAAGCTTCACTTCCTCCTTCTTCTCCTTGACACGATATTTTTGCTGAGAAGGAACATATTGCTTCTGTTCAGACCGAACCGGTCTGACCGGTTTGGAAACCGGTCTGACCGCTTTGCTGGCTAGCACTGGACCTGATTGGTATGAGCTCAATCGGTCATGTACTGGTATCCTAGGACCATTACCCATGTAATCTTGAGGTGGTTGTGGCATGGGAAAACATTGCATCCACATTCCTTGATCCCATGTAGGATATGGAGAATCTGACGCCGGAGGTGCCCATGGCATAGTAGTATACATCTTCTGCGGGGGAAACACAGTAGTAACATCACCACGATGTTTGTTATTATCTGAAGAACTATCCCAACGCGATGGTGACCTTGTTCTCTTTTTTGTTGGCCGATCGACTTGAGCGGCCTCTGTGTACTTGTTCAGGAGTTGACTAAAAGTAGGTCCTTGCTTCAGAACCATACCTTTGACTTTAGGCTCATTCACTTTCCAAGTACCCACTTCCGGGCGTCTAGGCTTGAAAGTTCTAGGTCAGTCCAGGAGCAAACCGGTCTGACCGGTTTCGTCTGATCAGTGGACCGAGTCTCAATTGATGAACTTTCTTGCCCCCGGGGCCTTGATGTGTTAATTGTAATCTTCAGAGACTCTTTACCATCCAGAGTCTTTCCAAGCATCACTTTCCTGACCGGAATTTGATCATCAATTTTTCCCGGCCTTGGTTCTCCGACTACCACGTTCTTCCCCTTAGCTCCTTCGGCTTGTTCCGGCAGAATCAGCACCCTGGTATTCAAATCAAGGGTATGCACAGGGAAGGGAGTCTTGTCAACTTGCATCTCAGCTAGTACCAATCGACCTTCATTAATAGCCGATTGTATCTGTCGTCGGAAAGCATTGCAATCATTAGTAGCATGTGAAAAAGAATTATGCCACTTACAATAAGCATGATTTTTCAATTGATCGGCTGGTGGAATCGCATGAGAAAGTTTAATGAAACCATTCTTAAGCAATTCATCAAAAACACGATCACACTTGACAACATCAAAAGTAAATTTAATCTCTTCTCGCCGATTTTTCTGAACCGGCTTCAACGAAGGACAAGGACAAGGCTTAGCTTTTGATGGCCAAACAAATTCAGCAGCATAAACTTCATTATCCTCATCACCCGAGCTATCAGAATCATTATCAAGCAAATGAACATTGGAACGATGAGGCTTAGTATTTTCTTTAACATGTTTTAATTTTAATTCGAGACTCATGACCTTCATTTGCAAGTGATTAATAGAAAGAAAATCAAAACCTTCTAATTTTTCTTTCAAATAAGATCGCAAGCCTGCAAAAGCTAAATCTGCTAAATCTTTTTCAGAAATTGACAAATTAAAACATCTATTCTTTGTATCCCTAAATCTTTTGAAATAATCTATAACTGATTCTTCTCGACTTTGCCTAATAGATGTTAAATCAGTTAATTTAGTTTCATTTTCTCCGTTAAAGAAGTGCTCATGAAATTTACGCTCCAATTGAGACCAACTTTGAATAGAATTAGGAGCAAGCGAAGAAAACCAAGAGAAAGCAATTCCAGTCAAAGTTAATGAAAACAAACGAACACATAATGGCTCATAGAAGGCTGCTTCTCCTAGCTGCAAAATATATTGACTAACATGCTCCCAAGTAGTACGATTATCTTCACCATTAAATTTAACAAACTCAGGAACACGCCAACCATTAAGATATGTAACTAGATCAAACTCAGGAGGATATGGTTTTTGATATAGATGTGAGCTACTCATATCTATCCCAAGCTTTGTTCTAATTGTATTAGCCAGATCCTCTTTGAACTTAGAGAAATCGGCTTGATAATTTGCACTAGTTGTATTCTGAAAACGAGGAGCACCATACACAGTATTTTGAATAGTATTTGGAATCGGTCCAAAAGAGACACTAGATCCCATAGGTGCACTTCCTACAACAGTAGCACGCGGGGGTGTAAAAACAGGACCAGAAGTAACTGTATTGGATAAAACCATTGCATCCGTTGCACCTACACCCATAGAACCGGTTTGTCCAACTAAATTGGGCAAACCGGTCTGACCGGTTTGGAAAACCGGTCTGACCGGTTCTTGGACCGAACTAGAATGAGGTGGCTGGCCTTGATAAAAATTCAGTGGCATACCCAAATTATGATCTACAATATTTTCTGGTACACCTGATGTACTGGCATCAATTTTAGGGCATGCATTAGGATCTTCTAAAGTATTCTTACCCTTATTAAACGCCTCAAAATTACTAGCCATGTTAACAATTAACTCACTTGTAACAGTTTGTGCAGCATGCAACTTTTCATCCATCATGCGAGTTATTTGTTGCATTAAATCAGAGGGTTCACCGGTTACCTTAGGAAGCTCCTCAACTTGATCGTTAGCCAACTTAAAAGCTGGCATGACGAACTCTTCAACTCTCTTGACGAAGCCTCCACGATCCTTCTTGAAGCCCTTCAAGAATTGTGCCTTGAAGTGTTCCTCAGCAATCAGGTACCGCTTCCGCTCCTCGTCCGTGAGTTCTTATATCGTAGCGGTGATGATGTTGTTCTTGTCGAGCTCACTGGTTGCACCCGACATCTTCGAGGTGGATTAGATAGGTCTTGGAACCAGATTAATCTTCCCCAGCGGAGTCGCCAAAAAGTATGTTGACACGAAGATGCGACAACACACTCGAGATTGCAGCACGGCCGTCACCACGGCCAACACCCGAACTCCCTCGGGCAAACCGGTCAGATCGGTTCCTAGAACCGGTCAGACCGCTTTCTGACAGGAGGTCGTGAAGACCTAGAAACTCAAGCTTGGGAGGGACCCCGTCGGAGCTCAAGCAATCTAGGGTTGCTCTAGGGTCGGCAGGCCACCTAGAACGTCTTAGTACGTCGCGGAGACGAGCAAAGGACAGCAATTAGGGTTGGAAAAGTGTTTAGGGTTTGAGAGATAAAAGTAAAGGACAAATATGTTGATTCGATTGGAATAACTCTCAATCGGCCTTAGCCTTCATATATATAGGCCGGGGAAGTCGTACCCCTTCCAATTCGGTTACAATACGGGATAAAACTCGGAATCCTAATCCTACCCGAATTACAACTCCAAACCGGTCTGACCGGTTCGGCAAACCGGTCAGACCGGTTTCCCTCTGCTGCTGCCAATTTTGACTATCAACACGGTGAAATCCGACAAGACAAGGTTCACTGCTAAGTGTTCTGCTGAGGGCTGCCCATGGCGCATACATGCTGCAAAGCTCCCTGGTGTGCCTACGTTCTCCATCAGAACCATACATGACAACCACAGCTGTGTGGGGATCAACCATCTTGGCCATCAGCAGGCATCGTGAAGAGAGGCTACGTGAGAACCCACAATGCAAGCCCAAGGAAATTTTGGAAGAAATCCACAAGGCCCATGGGATCACACTATCCTACAAGCAAGCTTGGAGAGGGAAGGAACGGATCATGGCTGTGGTTCGAGGGTCTTTTGAGGAAGGATATGGTCTCCTGCCTGAGTACTGTAGGCAGGTGGAAAGAACAAATCCAGGAAGTATTGCTCGAGTCTATGGAAACCCAGATGACAATTGCTTCCGGCGGCTCTTCATATCATTCAATGCATCAATATTTGGTTTTGTAAATGCATGCCGTCCACTCATTGGGCTTGACAGGGTCCTTCTGAAGAACAGATATCTTGGTACCTTGTTTCTTGCAACTGGCTTTGACGGTGATGGTGCTCTCTTTCCTTTGGCATTTGGCGTGGTTGATGAGGAAACTGATGAGAACTGGGTATGGTTCTTGTCCGAGTTGCATGAGTTGCTGGAAAAGAACACAGAGAACATGCCAAGGCTCACCATCTTATCAGATAGACGGAAGGGTATTGTTGATGGAGTTGAATTCAACTTTCCAACAGCATTCCATGGGTTCTGTATGCGTCATGTTAGTGAAACCTTCAAAAAGGAGTTCACCAATCCACAGCTTGTCGACCTTCTCTGGGAAGCTGCTCATGCACTGACTGTGATAGAGTTTGAAACTAAGCTTCTGGAGATAGAGGACACTTCACCAGAAGCTGTTGTTTGGATAAGGCACCTACCCCCTCGTCTTTGGGCCACAGCTTACTTTGAGGGGACCAGATATGGTCATCTAACAGTAAACATCACAGAGTCACTAAATTCCTGGATACTGGATGCATCTAGCCTTCCTATAATACAGATGATGGAATGCATCCGTCGCCAGCTGATGACGTGGTTCAACGAACGCCGTGAAGCAAGCATGCAGTGGACAACAATCCTTGTGCCCACAGCTGAGCGCCATGTGCAAGAGGCCATTGAGCGTGCACGGGGATACCAGGTGGCCCGAGCCAACGAGGCGGAATTCGAGGTCATCTCAGCTCACGAGGGAACAAACATCGTAGACATCCGCAACAGGTGCTGCTTGTGCCGTGGGTGGCAGCTCTACGGAGTGCCCTGTGCTCATGGTGTGGCGGCACTTCTCTCCTGCAGACAGAACGCCCACCGCTACACCGAGAGCTGCTTCACTGTAGCAACATACCGCAAGACATATTCGCAGACCATACACCCGATCCCAGATGACCGTCTGGAATGAAACAGCAGGCCAAGGCCAGGCTGAAGAAAACAAGGTGGAGATGATCATCCTCCCACCAAAGTCGCTGAGACCCCCAGGGAGGCCAAGGAAGAAGAGAGTCCGCGCGGAGGACCGTGGGCGAGTCAAGCGAGTCGTTCACTGCAGCCGCTGCAACCAGACAGGACACTTCAGAACTACATGTGCTGCTCCAATATGAAACACTGGCATCATAAGGCAGTGTTGAAATTCCAAATAGCTGCAGAACTATCTGTTGAAACTTTACAAATAAATTGCACTCAAACCCTAATGTTATTACAGCATTTTGAGAAAACAAAATGGGCCTTGAACTATATTGGTCTATATATAGCAGTGCAAAAATCGACCATCAAACCAAGAATTCAAATTTCTAAATTTAGCAACTACACACAAATTGTTACTACACACAAAAAGGTTGGGTTCGGTGAGGCTTGACTGCAGAACACACCGTGCCCAGATCAGTTATTCTTGCCCAGATGAACACGCTGGTGTCTTTCTTCAGTGTAATCTTGTCAGTTTCTCTGTATAGAGAATTTTTATTGTTCTTATTTGAAACTTCTGCCGGTCTCTGTTCCATTAGTGTGTTGCTCATCCTTTAGAGATTGAGCTTCTATGTATACCATGAAGGCAGAGCTCTCCAGCCTTGTGTTCTTGCTTCTTGGCTGTCTCTTGCTTGGCTTCGTTGCATTTTTTAATTCCGATTTCTTGTTGCCAGCGCGACCTCCTTGTGTAGGTGCGTATATGCTGTTTTATGGCAGGCATTAGATGCCAGATCACAAGGTTGTTCTGCATGGATGTTCAAATTTGTCTTCTTCAGTTTTTTGCCGTTTCGATCTGCACCTTGCGCAGTTGCGCCACCGGATACTGGAACGAAACCGAGTTTCCTTCGGTCTTCGATCGTTATCATATATCATCTGTATCCTAGAGTGCAAATGCGGACTCAATTACGACATTTCTTGTGTTTGAGGAAATTATGCGTCTTTTCTTGAGATTGAGTGCTCCTTGAGTCCTTGCCCGCGTCTTCTCGAATGATTTTCTCTGACTCCAGTCCGGCCAAAAAGAAGTACCGCGAGAGTTTTGGTCTCTGACAGTCAGGTTTGGACCTGCGTGACTGTCTCAGGTGTGTTTTTCCCCCTTTCGTTCTTTGATTCAGATCAAGTTTTTTCCTGTCTTCGTTTGTTATATGCTTTTCTTCGCCCGTTGCTTTTTCTCTCGGCCTCCAAGAGATTCTGATATCTTGTCTCCCTTTTTCTGCTTTTTTTCCCTCCGTTTTTCTCTGCAAAAAGGGAGGGCACAGTGAAAATGATGAAGGTTTTCTGGGTCTTTGTTTGTTCTTTCTGCAGTATAGTACTCTTGTCGATTCTCTTTCTCCAAACTTTTTTTTGTACTTGTTCTTATTCAAAACTGTTATTATGTGAAACTTCTGCTGGTGTCTGTTCCATTAGTGTTGTTCATTCTTTTGAGATTGAGCTTCCATGCATGCCATCAAGGCAGAGCTCTCACGCGATGTCACGACGCGTAAACGTACATTCTCTTTTTTTTTTCCTTTCGTTCTTGATTTCTTGCATAACTGCTGTTCTTGTGTCCGTAATCAGTTGGAGACCACGACCGTGTGGTCTTGTTGATCAGCGCTGGCGCTGGATTTATTTCGGGTTTTCCTTTTGTCTCTAGTTTACTTGCTGCTGTAAGTTTCTGTGGCTTTGTTCCCTTTGGTCCTCCCTCTCGGAGCCTCATCCATGGCATACGAGAGCGGTCCACAGTTCGTTGGTCTCTGCGTGGATTTTCTTTTATCTGTGTTTTTGGCTCCAATTCTCTCTCCATTCCTCTTCCATGGCCTATGTGAACGCAGTGATTTCTAGGGTCTACTGTATTATCCGTGCCCTTGCCACGAGCCTTCTCCATGAAGTGGAAAGAGAGAAGCCGAGATCTTGATCGGCGTGTGTTTTCTTTGCATTTTACACGGAGGTTTTGATGATATCTTCTCTCTTCTTTGTTTACTGAAGGAATTTATAACATGCATGCAGGCTTTTTAATCTCATTTTTGTTCTGCCAGGCCCCGGCCAGAGATGTCAAGGTTTATCGTGACCCCATCATTCCTGTGACTACCGATGACGATGACGATGACGATGTAAGTTTAAGCGCACAAATCTTTGGTTCTGTTGGGCTCTGGTTCAGCTGGATTTGTTTGCCTTCCCTTGTCCCCTCTAATAATCATGGGAATTCTCTGTCTGATGCCTCTTTCAGGGGTTTGAGATTCTCTACAGTCAGTTCATTGCACAGATTGACAGGATGCATACCGGTGGCGACCTATTTTATTTGCTGGAACCCTGTGGCGAGCTATTGAGGGCCCTGCGTCTTCCAGAGGCTACCTTTGACCGCGAACCATCGCGGGTGCAGCTCGAGTTCAAGTTGTTTGCAAACGAATGTGAGAGACCAGGACGTGCTTTTGGTCTTGTGATGAGTGATTGACGGAATGATTCCGGATGTGTTGTGTGTCTTGCGTTGAGTTATGATGTGTTTGTGTAAAACCATATGTTGTGTGTTGTGTTTCTTGGCTTGGATGTGCAGGTGCCAAATGCGGCATGACTGGCAGCGGCTGAGCGGTGAAGGGAAAGCTCCAGCTTGGGTGCGATGTACCATGCGGTGGTGAAGGACAAGTGGAGGCTTGGCACTGAAGGACCGTCCGATCCGGGTGGAGTCGTAGCTGACCTACATCGTGCATGTGAAGAGCAAGAGTATACGGTGATGGAGACAACGTCAGTCGAGTCAAGGAGGGATCTTGGCGGAGGCCGGACATGCGTCGACATCGTCAGTCACATCGAGCGCGGCGTGCAGGTGGGTTTGACCGGTTTGGCCTCAAAACCGGGGATGAATCACGCCTTGCGAGGTGTGGGAGAGGGTTTGCCGGTTTGGTCCACAAAACCGGACGGCGACAAGTCAGAAGACGCGTGACACCATCACAAAGCATGCGTCGAGGCGAAGCGAAGTCGTGAAGGCGCCGGGTCCGTCCGATGGTTAAAGAAAAATCTAGACGATTTTGCCCCTGAGATGTATTTAGCTTGTATACTCATGTATGGGCGTTTTGGTCATTTGACGGACGTCTATATATATGTGGAGTGGCTCTTGGGGCAGCCAACTCTCTTGGGCTCTCTTCAGGATAGTGGCTCTCATTTGTAGTTGTGGGAGTTTTTTCTAGGGTTTGAGAGAGGAGAGGAGAGTGGATCTTTGAGCGATCTTTTTGCCATCTTAGCTTTGATTGTTGCTAGGAGTGGCTTGTAACCGAATCACACGTGGTAATCCAAAGATCAATTTCGTGCTCAAGTTTGTGTCCTTGTCACTATCTGAAATTTATCTTTTTCGAAATTTTCGGAGCTATTTTTACGGATTTTTCGTTCTTCGTGATTTGGTGCGAAATCCGTGAAATTTGTTGGGGTCGTTTGTTGCTGGTATCATTGTGAGCAACTTGGTGTGATTCCCCCCACAAATCCCTCTCAGATTTGGCTTGAATTAAAAGTTTCTCTAAATTCGTTCGTGGTAGGTTGTTCTTCGATTCGTCTCAAAATTAGTCATGGTTGCTTGAGCGTTTTCGGATCTATTTCCTAGATCTATTAGCCCTTGGGGTTACGAATCTTTAGCTCAAGTTTTGTTTGAAACCATGAAGAGTTGAGCGAGGATTTTTTATTTGAAGCGTGTGTGTTCCTGTGTTGTTCTTCGTGTTCTCGCTGTGCAGGTTCATCGGGCAGAAGGGTGCGGCGCCCGCGGTGCGTACGCGCAGCGCGCAGGAGCGCGTGCGAGGCAGGTGCAGCGCGCGGCCCAGGCAGAGGCGCGGACAGCCAGCCCAGCCAGCGCGCGGCCCACGCGCGTGTGGAACGCAGGCCAGCTCGGCCCAGCAGCGAGCGACGCGGCCCAGGTGGGTGCCGAGCAAGCCCAGCAGAGCTAGCAGGCCGGTGCGCCAGCAGCCCAGCGCTGCAGCTGGTGCGTGCACAAGGCAGCAGGCCGAGCCAGCAGCACGTGCACGGAGAGGCAGGCAGCCCAGGAGCACTCGAGCAGAACAACAGCAACACAGGTGAGCAGCTCGGCTTGATTCTTCTCTGGTTGATAGCAGCAGCTTATTAATTGTTTATGTGACTGTTTATTCACATGAACAGTGGACTTTGATTGCATGACCGGCAAACATTTAATCATTGGTTAATCTTCAACATAATTAGCTTGGCATGTTTGCTTGCTCCTCGTAGTGTTTTGCTTGTGTCGGCATGTAGCTCTATCTGATTAAACTTTCGCAGCTCCAATAATTATTTGCTTGCTTGGTGATTGAATGAGTGCTCTCGGTTAATGCTTGTATATATGCATTTTGTTATATTGGCCGGTTGATAGTAATACAAGTTGAAACCTTAAGCAAAGTTTGAGCTTAATATTTCCGCAAGTTAATTAGTGCTCTTGTTAATCATTTTGCTTCCGCGATACTTTGATAAATTCCTAGTCGTTCCTAGGGTGAGCTTGTCACTAGTTGACTTGCGTCATCTTGACGATAACAAGAAAACCGCTTTGGGTATTTTTGGGACATAGGCCGAGTTTCTTTCGAGAATTTTTATCGGCTCCCATTCACCCCATCTGGTCGCCATTTCGGTCCTTCACAATGCATGGACCTCCCCGCTGATTCGATGTGCCGCCTCCACCCCAAGCAAAGGCGCCGAGTGTTGCCGGTCGGTGAGGTTGCTTCTCCTACGCCCTCCTATACTACCTCCTATCCTCTGACCGCTTGTGTTGCCTGCAGTTGTTCTACTCTGTCATCTTGGCATTTAAGACAGTGTTAGCAGCTGCCGAGGATAGGCGTTGCAGCTGGGGGCTGGCGCTGACGATCCCCGCCACCCTGGATGCCCTTCGCACGATGGTGTCCCAAGCCTGCGACGCCCCACCCCCTCTCCCGGTCTCCCCTGGTGGATGAGCGGCACTGTCGGTGACGCCAAGCGCTACTACATCCCGGCGTTTGACCGTATCGCCAAAATCACCGAGCCCGAGGTCAGGTTCCTCAACCCCCAGTGCCTGATCATGGACCCGGAGGGCAGCAAGTTCATCATCATTGACGGCCGCGAGGCAAGTATTTCTTTTCATATATAGCTGTGCGTACTATACTGATGCAATGCAATGCAATGATGGATGTATTTGGGGAATCAAATAAGGGTACTGACTGATAAATGATCCATGTCTATTTCCTCTCTTTGCATGCTGATGGAACAGGAGGCGATGTTTGAGTTTTTCCACCACCTCTTGACTACCGCCAAGAACGACGTCGACGCCATGATTTCTGGTGCTCCTCCTTCCTAGATTCATCATGTCATCGGGCTTGTGCTGGGATCGGTCAACTGTTGCTCCTCCTTAGATTTGTCATGTCATCGGGCTTGTGTTGGGATCGGTCAGTGTTGATCCTTTCTATCTCGGTTTCTACTATCTACTTCGGTGTCGTTCTAGTAGCTATATTAGCTTGGTACTTTACTTTGTTGCAATGTGTCGTCACTGTCATTAAGAATCTATCTGAACAATGAGTTGTGTTGTTGGTGTATCGGATCATCTATTATCGTACTACTGCTTGTGAATTTGGCCGTTGGTTTCAAGCGGTCTGCTTATAAAATCATGTTTGTTTCGTGCCGTACGTGTGTTGTCTGCTGCTGGATCATACCATTCCTGAAATCATGTTATCATATATCCTTCTGTTTTCCTGCAATAACGCCTGTGTATTTTCCTATCGTACTACTGCTTGTGAATTTGGCCGTTCGTTGGTTTCAAGCAGGATCCGTCATATCATTCCGTGTGGTGTCCGCTGCTAGATCAGTCATATCATTCCTGAAATCATGGTGCGAAGAGGCCTCGCCGCAGGCAGGCAGCCTCTGTTACAGAGGACGGACAAGCGCACAGCCCGCTTCGGAACTTTTCCATTACACCAACAGGAGTGCACCCCGTACTCGATCGGCTTATCAAAAAGTGACAGAGTTCAGGATACGTTTGTTTCATAAAGGAGAAACAAACCAAGGATACGTTTGTTTCATAAAGGAGAAACAAACCTTCGCACCGTACATTCCTACCAGCTCGTAGCAGTAGCCGAAGCCCGAAGGCGAATCAATTGAGATGTCGTTACACAACATGTCATGGCAACAATAGCATGGACCAAATAGACCCTATGATTTATCAAATCCTGACGACGAATGCCGACCAGCCCAGCTTTCACGTGGTTTTCACTGAAAATCTTTCTGTTTGCTTAAGCAGTATGCCTCCTGTCAGACTGTAGCAATAAGTACAGCCGCCTAAACAGAAAGTCTCCGTTGCCCTCACTTTACATTCAGCCATTCAGCCTAAGATACATGTTCTTGCGAGGCCTCGGAGATCTGGCATCTTAATTGAGTTTTCTGAGCATTTGATTACGGAATATATTTCAGAGAATTCTTGATTTCTCCCCCACTGTATAGTGAGTGTATACAGAGCATCCTAAGCCCGGCCTCCGGGCCACTCCCCTATGGAAAGAGGCTCCCAGCTTCTGCAGCCGATCCTGCACATGCATAAATGTAATGATGACAAATTAGAAGCCATAAGCACGCTTGATGCATTAGGATGGACTTTTGCTCCACTAAACCCAGTGATTTCTTGTAAACAAAAGAAAATTCCAAAATAGAATACCACAAAGACAGCATTAATAGTGGCATACGAATATCCTCCTATCTCATCACTATCAGAAATACAGGAGATACAGAGGCAACCACCATCAGGGAACTGTCTGAACTCTGAAGGCAACAAAAGCTATAAACTGCCTTTTGCCACCTGAGCTGCATGGAGTACAAGTTTGCATCTCACAGGAAGTCTAAAGGTAAAAGGTATATATATGCATCTAAAACCAAAAGGTGTTCTAGGTAGAACTGACAGCCCAAACCAGATATTCTTACTCTATTCGGAAGTTGGTTTGCACTAGGGAGAAGTTGCTTTGAACTTCAGAAATACCCTTTTGCCCAAAACATATTGTGAAAGTTGCCCCAATGCTCGCAAGAACTTCTAAATTGAACAACAAACAAGTAACCACGGATAGTGCTTCTGATTGTTCTAATCTAATGAACGCTATTCCATGCTAAAGAAGAATCAAACACCTTGGGCATGAAACAACTGTGCACCACTAAGCAGATATCATCATGATTTTACCTGGAGTCAACAAGGAAGTGATCATTTTCTCATGCACCGAATCCCTCCTAAACTGTTTGGGTTTTCTTATTTTCCTAAGTAAAGAGTCGTGCTCAGGTACAAAAGTGTTGGTCAACGTCTAACCCTATAGTTTGTAAAGGACCTTGTCTCAAGTGGCTACATGATCATTTCCATGCAGTCTAAGTCTTATACTTGCACGGCCACATGGGCATCCTCACATACATAACACCAACGAGGATATGGTATGATGCTGATATTTTCAGGTCATGATATAGCCTCTTTACATGTACCTGACATAATGAGCGGTACTGCACACCATGCGCAAGGTAGTGGGGTTTCCAATTTCTAGAATCCAGCTGCACCTGGGCTGTGAACAGCTAGTGGCTAGTCTATAGTACAGCAGTAACTCTGAAATTGGTCTCCTGCCTTCTTTTTATGGGAGATTTTATGACCTAACCACGCACGTATCCACTGTTCTCCCAGATGTGCAATTTGGGAAGATCACGACCAAGATGCAGGTGGAATATGTAATGTGAATATGTAATGTGCATATGTCAATGCTATGAATAGCACTTGATAGGGAAGATCTCAAACAGGATCCCCCACAACACAATTTGTTTTTCTTTGATGGAGGGCCTGTTTTTCTAGGGTGGAAGGGTGTTATTGGGGGTACTATTGCACTTGCACTTGCAGTTCCCTCCATTTCCATTATGATCCCTCACTCCACTATCCTCTCACACACTGTGCCATAGCCTCCAGTCAGTGTGCACTCACTCCACACACAGTTCCTGATCCTTTCTTTATGCATTTACCATGCAATAGTGGGTGCACTGTATACCTTTTTGGTTATTTAATATGTTGTCACTCCTTAAAACCAATGCTCTGATTTGATACTAGTATAGCATTATATTGATTATTTGATACAATCGCCCTTAAAATGGATGCTCCCAATTTATATACTGGTATCCCAAATTTTTGGTTATTTGATACAATTTTGACTTGCTACAATGGATGTGCTGATTGTATAATACTATAAGAAGTTTTCAATTTAAAAGTTATTACTAAATATGATCCTGATAACATGCACAGAGTCATGCCACAACAGTAACTAGAGGCCTGCTGTGTAACCATCATTACATCATCACCATTACATAAGTACACTTTGCTTGCGAAATAATTGAGGTCTAACCAAGAGTTCATGGCTAAAAGAATTCCAAGCATGACCAATATCATGCAACATTCCAAGATCAAGGTGTCATTTCATAATCTAGTACAGATTAGCAAAGTAGAATCTAAAAGGGACAGAAAATGCATCAACTACTAAAACAGGATGGGTTGTAGTTTACTTTGGCTTTAGTTACTAGTAGATGGCAGTACAACTTCTAAAGTAGCTTCTGCCAAATGCAGTTGACCTTGTGCTGTGGGATGTGTTTCATCATAATCCTGTAGAGGAATCATTACTAGTAGACCATATCTAAAGTTACAACTTCTTTCTTTTCTAGCTGCTTGACCCAGCATCCATGTATAAAAGGGGCAGAGGTGTAATAGCTCCTCTCCACGAATCCTCTTAAGACCATAACATACTAGTAGAAGAGAACAATATGCCTAAGCGCAAGCGCACTTTCGCACTCAGCGTCATCCTTTTAATTCTTCTCTTCAATGCATCTGCAGGTGTGGGGTTTGATCTTGGTTCGGTGCAAATACTAATTTCCAAACTATTAACTATATATCTGAACATCTTCTTTTGTCCTAATGCAGGCCAAACCATAGTAGTCGATAATGATTATGCAGTTACTGGAAGGTTGATAATGGTACGCCGATTGTCCTCCTCTTTTATTATTTAAATTTAGAATTAGTTACTTGAATTCCAAAACTCTTGATTTTTTTTTCATCATTGCTGCTTGAAACAGTCATATAGACAATATCTTATAAACTGACAATAATGACGATACCTGCTGAACCCTAAAATTATGACGATGAATATCAGAATTATTACTTTAGTCATCATTAGCTTAATCAACATATGTTTTCGTCCTCTACATACAGGGCCGTAGCAGAAAATTTCTTACAGAGGTTCAGGATTATGATTATGGAGGAGCAAACTCTCGGCATGATCCTCGCAGAAGGCCTGGGAGTGGAGGCAGGAATGGCTAGACCACTAGCTCCTTATTTTCATTATCTGCATATGATCGTGCGAAGATACTACTACATGAATGGGGTTATGAGGGAGACTAGTCTCTTACTGCAGCTAACCTACTACATAAATATTTGAACCCCTGCTGTGTGTCTGTTACATATCCAATTGGATCAATGAGCCATATAGATACTCTTATCTGATAAACAGTCTAGCGGGACGAAGTTGGGACTAGCTTACCTATGTGTACTTTTTTTTGGATAGCTAACTATGTGTGCTGTTAAAGCATACTTGAGGCAGTGGATTATCTATGAGCCATTTTACGAGGTGATAGGTGCAGCATTGTACTTGTGAGCTTATTTGATTTTTCTTCAAATTTTGAAAACAGGCCGCCTATCCTTCACTCCCTCTGGCAAGTTAATTGCCAGGGAACTCATCACAGGTACAGCTGATGAAACAGACAGACTGAAAAAAAGCAAGGAAAAACTGTACAAAAAGAAATAACGGGTAGCATATTGTTCTGCGCTTACCAAGTGGCATGTAATCTTACTCAGTGTCCCTCCTCTTTAATGAAATATGGACCAGGCTTGATTGGGTAAGGATAGAGATAACCCTCTGGCCGAGAAAACCCAGCTTCATTGATGCGATCACTGAGAACATGCAGTATAGGTTTCTTCAACCCATATTCATGCCTGTTCTTCTCAAGATATGCATTAGCCTCTTCAGCCACCTCCATGGTGAATGCAAATCTATTCTCTTGAGATAACATCAGCTGATTAATGTCCAAGCATATGATTTTCCCATTCTCTCTTACTTTTCTCACCTTCTCTTCTAAGAAAGGGATACGCTCCAACTTGTAACGCAACATGTCGTCCTGTTTGGTCTGCAAGGATGACACGTATTTAAGTGTAAATGCATACTGGAAGATCAGGAAATAGTGCAGATTTAAAAGTGTGACAAAAATTTCTCCCAAACGCATAGCCAAAACAGACGTGATTGCTACAGAAAATCACGTCCCAATCTGCATCCGGTTGTTTGCATAAACGTGTATAGCATGCCATACTAGTGCCTGCTTGCCAACTTAGGCCCCGTTTGTTTCCCACGCGCTAAACTTTAGCGCCGTCACATCGGATATAAATATGTTAATTAGGAGTATTTAATATAGATTAATTTAAAAACCCAATACATAAACGAGGAGTAATTTACGAGACGAATCTATTAAGCCTAATTACACCATGATTAGACAATGTAATGCTACAGTAAACGTATGGTAATTATGTATTAATTATAGCAAAAATAGAATGCGCTAAACTTTAGCACCTGGATCCAAACCGACCTTAACTGAACGAATTGAGCAATATGGCTGCATGTTTAATGAAAAAACGGAAGTGGACATGTCACTCGCTAAGAGCCTAATACAGATGATCATGGAACTACAGCGCAGATGATGCTTCGCAGATCTCTTAGACATAACTGCCCCATCCCTAGATGTGAAGCAAAATCCTAATACTGCAGTCTACAGAATATGTTGCTTGTCGCCCTTCTAATCTTGTACGGGACAGGGTATTTGCGAAATTCGACACGAAACATATCTTCTCATAGCATCCTAATTGGCTACCATCCCGAGTGAAACAACCACGAAGAGATTCCGCCAAGGCGCCAATGTTTGGTTGATGCACATACCAATTTCCGACGACGCCACACTCGCCGCCCGCTGCTGGCCCGCCCGTCTCCGCCTCCGCCTCCGCCTCCGCCTCCTCCTCCGCTGCTACTCCCAGAGTCACCACTGCTCTTCTTCTTCTACGCGAGAATCGAACAGAACAAAAAACGGACAAGTGTGTGTGAATTGGGGAAGGAGACATAAAGAGAGAGGGAAGTCAGTTCAGCTGTGCGTCCACCTGGGCTCTCATACAGATGGTGACGCCGCTGCGGCCGACCCTGCCGCCTTCTCGCGCGGTGGACGGGAAGCCGGCGACCAGGTGGTGCGAAGCGATGGCGAAGGAAGCCATTGCCATAGCCATCCCTTTTGCAGCGGGTCGCCGAGTCGCTAGAGTTTCTCCTCACCTCATCCAGTTCGCGAGCCGTTGGCGTTGGCTGGCAGACGGAACGGATCAGTTGGGCCAAAAGTGCCGGGGGCGCGAGAGTTCTGCTTGGGTCGGCCCATGATGGTTAAGGTGTCCCACCTGGGGGATCATGGGCCGGACGCTGCACAGAGGGGAAGGAAATGGGCTACCAACAGCGTCGCGTCGAATTGACTGGCGACGACGGAAAGGGAACGGCGGAAGGCACAGGCGATCCCCCCATTCCCATCCCCATCGCATCGGCGGCGAAGAAGAGGAGGAGCAACCGCAGCAGCAGCGATGGGAGTGATGGGGAGGCTGAGGATCTTCGTGGTGCAAGAGCCGGTCGTCGCCGCCTCCTGCCTCATCGCTGGCTTTGGTACCCTCTCTTCTCCGTCACGCCTTCCGCGCCAATCCTTCAGCCTCAACTCTGTTTTCTGTAGTGTATGCATACTACTGGTCTACTGCGACCTTACCTCCCGGATGCAGACTGCGCATGTATTTGTCTGCCGTCGATTTCTTCATAGATGCTTCTCGTTTGTTGAGCTTGGGATGCTTCTCGTTACTATGCGTTTGCGAAATGCTTGGACTTACTGAGTAGCATGAGGCGAGGATCCTTGGATATGGTCATCAATACTGACAATGAACAGGAAACTTTACTCTGAACTTAATTGGAGAGCCAAACATTATCTTCTGCGTTCGTCAGTTTCTTCAGATCACAACGCTTCTTTGGTGGCTCTCTGCGTGGTAGATGTTCTAGCTGTCTAGCATGAATACATATGCTGCTGTCAGAGGTGTTTGAAGGATGTTCCTGTTTATGGATTTAGGTACTAGTTTCTACTTTTACTGATATCATGGTTATATACAGTCCATAAGTATAGGATAGCACAATTAATTGATGTGCTCTCAATCAATTTCTTTCAGACGATATATGTTTCAGCTTTCTGGACCGGCAAGATGATTCTTCTTCCCTCATAATACATCATAAAGTTCTTGGGGGTGGTTCTAGGTGCATTAGGTGATCCAACGTAGTAGCGTGAGTACCTATGAGTTGCTAGTGAGAGTTGTAGCATGTTATTGTCTATGCATTAGGACCTGCAAAATTTTGTGTAGATTGTGTCAAATATTACTTCCCTGTACAGTTTATAACTTATAAGTGCAAGGTGGCAAAGTCATATTGATGTGCTCTCAGCTTAATTTCTTTCTGATGGTTAGTTTTTCATATGGACCAGTCATGCTTCTTTGCTGTCTTGATGCGTCTTCTTTCTTTGTCCATTCTAGCAAACTTTTAGCGAAGATCAGAAATGAAATCTTTGTTTCCTTTAAAGGCTGTGGCAATTAATGAGTCTAATTTGAATTTGAATTTGTTCTATCCACCATACTTTCTCAACCTTGTTATTTCAGTGCTTTCATGCTCTAAATCAATAGATATTCTTATATTTCATTATAATGTTTGCACTCCTTCCTCCCATGCTAATTACCCAGCTTATAATGCATATTTTTAATATCTGATAATATGGATATACACTTATTCATTCTAAGATATTTTATCAAAGCTACATTTTTTTGAATGAAATGGTCTGAAATGTAAATTGTCACAAACACACGTGTAGTGCTGCGGTAGCACAGCGTTGTTAATGGCTGCCATTCGGGAGTTCGACCCTGGTTCGCAGCAAAAAAAGCCCCTTCGTCGCCACCCATAGAGTACAGGAGGGTATTGGGCCTGGAATGGTTGCCTGAGATGCCGGCCTGGTGTTGCACTGGCCCAGTTACCAGTGCACCTGTACAGCAGTACAGGTGAAGTGGGGGTTTGAGGCTTTCTCGACCAGCATGGTTGATTTCTCGACCAGCATGGTTGATTTCTCGACCAGCATGCAATGCCCCAGGGAGGCTTTGCCTGGCTGATTGAGTTTTTTTTTCCCTAGAATGCAAATTGTATTGCTTAGTAGTCTTATGCCTCAGGCTTCCTACCTTAGGCTGAGTACCAGATCAGCAGCTCATCTAGTCATTGTCTTGCTTAGAGGTCTTACTCTGCTCTCCACAATGACTGGCTGTCTGGGTCCAGCTACTCGTCCATTAAACATCATGAGAAGTTTTCATTCTCTATGTTTATTTTCTTATGCAACAATGTTAATGTAGATTGTTGGTGTATGTGATGAGAAGCCTGTATACATAATCTCAGGGCAAGTATATATAAACGTATTGAAGGCTCAATTGCATTAATGTTTGGATACAGTATTTGAAGCCCAGTGGGAGTGTATTCTTGGTCACTAGGTACAGACCAATGATATTGTCATGTTTCTGTCCTATAGTCTTTAAAAGATTCACAGGTTTTATGCAAAGAACTGCAACTATTTGTCAGGCAATTTTGGGGTTATTTATTCTGTAAAAAATTTTGAAGTTGCACCTGGTTTCTGTATGGTTGTGACATGTGAATACGTTTGTTTGAGGAGCCATTTTATCTGTCAAACTGATATATTCAAGACGCTTATGATCCTTTCAATTTTCTCGCCTCAATTTCAGGTCTTTTTCTTCCAGCCCATCTTGGATTCATTTGAGACTGCCAAACAAGTTCCCCAACCAGCTCTGACTGATGTATGCGTATTTGTCCTTTACGTATTCAATTTGTCACATTATATTGGTCCAAATTCTTTGAAAATGAAGTATTGTTTTATCTTGATTTACTGAAGTAATTGCATAAGGCCACCAGTTTTTACTGAGAGCAAGTAATGTAATACAGAACATTTCCCAAACATTTTTGTATAAGTAACTCTATGATACCATACCTGTGAAATATTCATTGACTGTGGTTAGCTTCAGGATTTAACTCTACTTAACTGCTTTGTTTGTCTTAGTTTAGAATTAGGCTCATTATCATAATTCACCTAGTTTCTGTATTTGCTACCGCTACTTAAGCATCATGGCATAAGCTGAATTGCTCCTCCTTTGCATCGCTTCTAGACTATCTTGATTATTTGAGACTGCTAGTTTTGTTGTTCCAGTAATAACGATTTGTTTTTTGCTACTGCTGCAGGTGGTTGCTGGTGTCGCTGGCAACAAATAAGAGAGAGAGAGACATTTGCGCGCACGCGTGTCTGTGGTGGTGGGGGGTTCGGCTTCTGATGTGGAGCATTGTTGTTTCTTGGTTTTGCACCTGCTGATAAGGCTTGTGTGCCACGTGCATCTGATGCTCTTCAGAAGTTCAAAGACGAGCATGAGTACTCATGTTTGTCAAAATAATGGCTGCAGTTGAAAGAATTTTTTGGGGCACTGTGGTATGAGAAAATGACAGAAAAAAAAATGAACATTCATTGCCCTCTTAATATTGTGATGTTTCGTCTGTTTAAGACAATTTGATATAATTGTCGTCAGTGTGATAGCTAGGTGAAGGAGATGCTTTTGTCCGCTTTGAAGTTTGAATTGTTGAAAATTGTATGTTGGTGTTGGTCTTGTACTCCTGTTCCTACTTGAGACCTGACTATTTGAAAACCCAGTAACGTTACGTCTCAATCAGTCTTGGATTCTGCAATCCATGATATCTTTGGCCTTTGACTGCTATATCTGTTGTATAAAAGCTAATGCCATCACTATGTTATGGTGGATGACGAGGTGAATGGGATTTTTTTTTTAAAAAAAAGCAGCACAATGACCTGTGGTGATTTATAAGATGTAGCTTACGTATCATTAATGGTAGAGGTAGAACCACACTACTTTTAGAGATTTATATCCGTTGATTTATAAGTGGACTCCAGTTTAGTTGATGAACTCATTGTAGAGTGGAGCTAACAACTGTGGTTGATCTTCTGTTGTCTTTTATATGTAAAAAAAGTGATTTGACAGTGAGACGGAGTAGGAAGAACACGTTCGGAAGGTATACGTCAAGGCCGCCTAGTTCCGAATCGGGTGGTGCCGATTCGGGACAGACACCTACTGTACACAATAAATGCATGGTAGCATTTCGTTTGTATGTGTGAAAATTTGTCTAAAAATTAATTAATTAGTCTTAAAATGTTCGTCTCGTAGAGTACAACAATACTGTGCAATTAATTTTTAATTTTATCTACATTTAGTACTCTATACATGCTATGACATTTTGATGTGATGGGAATCTTCTTTTTGCATAGTGAACTTTGGGGGTAGAATTTGGGATCCAAACAAGGGCCAAGTTGCACTAGGGTTGAAATGCGTGCTAGGGTCAACCCACCGGCTTAAATTTAGGCTTGTTTAGTTCCTCAACTTTACCCCCAAATTCTATTACGTAAAAAGAAGATTCTCATCGCATCAAAATGCCGGCACATGTATGGAGTACTACATGTAGATGAAATCAAAAACTAATTGCACAGTTTTGTACTTTGCGAGAGGAACATTTTGAGCCTAATTAATCAATGTTTGGACAATTATTCACAAATACCAACGAAATGCTACGATGACGTATTAATGATAAAATGTCAAAAGTTGGGAACTATATGATACTAGTGTGTCCTCTTTTTAATCACTTCCTGCGCTGCGTATGGTTTAATGTTATCCAAATTTTTTCTTCGTTCACAAAATTAAAAGATGTTCTTAGATCCATGTAGTCATGCACGAAAATTCTGAGACGCTATCTCTTCCGGATCTTTTGTCCATCGTTCACAAAGATCGTCGTAGATCCATGCATACTCTAGCAAGTTTTAGTATCTTCCACAAATTTCACGTGCGCGGCAGGAACAATCCAGATCCGACTGGTGGGGAGAAATGAGCGCGGAAATGCGTTGGCCACGACCGCAACCGGATGGGACTGCTTGCGTACAGCAACGCCAAATATGGATGGTTCTATGAACCAGTCGACCTCTGTCATATCCTAGAATAGATAGAGGAAATCGACTGAAGGAGGCTCCGTGAAATGTACTGAAGCCTAGGCTGGGTAATCCTAGCAACAGTGCGTGCCTTCGCTGTCGCTGCTGAAGTTGCCTTCATCACACTTCACGGCACACGTCACAAACACACAACGTACAGGGACGCAGGGATCTTGACTGGGAACGAGGAAAACAAACGCATCGCGTTCGCTTTGAAAAAAGCAGCTCAAAACGTGGGGCGTGGTGGAGAGAGCACACGAGGCCAAATTGCGTGGCAGTGTAGATCGAGCATAGCCATATATAAGCACAGATCGATATGACCCATCTCCTCATCTCATCTCAACAACAAACAGCCGTAGCTTTCTGCCGTCGTCTCACTCGCCGCTGGCCGCCTTCAATGCCCCCGCGTGCGCGCGTCCACAGGCCCCCGGTCACGGTCCGTGTCTCCACGCACGCATACGCATGTGACCCGCCGCCGGGGCATGGTCACCGTTCGCCGAACGCCCCCGGTTCGGCACGCGGCGCTGTCGGGCCGCATGAGGACGATTCCGCTCGCCGTCGGTCGAGGTCTCGCCGTCGCGGCCACCTCCAGGTTATGGAGACGCCCCCCGGGGCGGGGCGCCAATCGGGAATCGGCCATCGCTGCCCGGCCGCGCGCGGGCGCAGCCCACACATACATATGTCGCGCGCCCGCCCGCCCGCCCGCCGTCCGCGCCGGCCGCCATCCCCGGCTCCGCGGACAGCCACGTTCCATTCGCGACCGGGTCCGGGTGCATTTCACCATGTGCGTCCGTACGGCTCGCGTATCCAGCCGAGGCGAGGGGCACGTGTGGTATCTGTGATGTGGCGTGTCTCCGGCTTGTTGGGCGGACCTGCCGGACCACGGTACCTTCCTGTTGATGCAGCAGGAACGATGTGCAGTGCGTGCACTTTGGCATGCGTTGCTTGGGTAAGCGCACCGTCCTGTGCTGACGTCGGAGGAAATTGGAGGAGCAGCTGCACGTTAGGCCTTGTTAAGTTGGAGAATAGAGGTGGGGATTTGGGGGTTTAGGGTCACTTCATAATTATTGCATTACTGTAGCATTTTGTTTGTATGTATGAAAAATTATTCAAAAATTGATTAATTAGGCTCAAAATGTTAGTCTCGCAGAGTACAACAAAATTGTGCCGTTAGTTTTTGATTTCATCTACATTTAATACTTCATGTATGGACCGATATTTTGATGTGATGGGAATTTTCTTTTTGCATAGTGAACTTTGTGTTGCTTTTTTGAACATAACAAGGGCTTAGTTGTGGTTTACTACGCTGTGAAGTATTAAATGAAGTCTATTTGTAAAACATTTTTAAAGATGAGTGTAACTTTACGCGACGAATCTAATGAGCCTACTTCATCCATGATTTATTACAGTAATACTGCAGTAACCATCATATAATCATACGGTCAGAGGCCTCATTAGATAGGTCTCGCAAATTAACCGGAGGTTTTGTACGTGTAGTTTTGTAAACTGACTTTATTTAATACACTTAAAAAGTGGTCAAACATGGTCAAACGTGTGTGTAAAAATTTTCACACCCAAACAAACACTGTCTAAGGGCAGTCTCAACCCATGATGTCCATAAGTAGTGTCGATAAAGTAATGTCAACAAAACACTATACTAGAAACTATACTTCCCAACCCATAATTTTTTTAGAGTGGACCATTAATAAATACATCATCTCTCTTTTCTATCAATCATATTTGTTTTTCATATATTATGAAGACATCACCATCTCCCAATGCAAAACTAGACAGTGTCTAGTACATAGATTCTCGTGTTAAAACTGGATCTTGCACGAGACAAACTATCCTACGTAGAGGGTTGAGACTGCCCTAATCATCCAAGCTTATCCTTGTCGCTATTGGACCTTATAAACAACAAGAAGGATACAAACGGGGATGCACGTTGAATCACCCCTAAAGTAAAAATTTAAAATGAAAGAAGAACAGGATTTGAACCCGGCCGTAACCTAGCTGGCTAGCTCTCACTTGTACACCACAGCTTGGTGCTGTGGCTAGATGTAAACTGCATGCCAGGCTCTCTTAACATGATGTATCCATGCTCCTCGAGGAAGTTTGCCACATACAAATTACTCTCCCCGTCTTAAATTGTAAAACAATTTGATTCTTTTATGCTCATAATTTTTGCTATATATGCCTCTAAATATATATTATGTCTGAATATATAATTACTATGTATTTATAAAAACTAAAATAACCTGTAGCAACTAGATGGCGATTAAAGTTTGTTAAATTTCTACTATTGGATTGGCTTCAATATTCATTCTCCCTCACGCTTCGCTAGCACATTGCCTTTATCCAGTGAGCTGTAGCCGTGTAGGATTCGAATAATTTGAAGTTTGAAGTATGATTTCAGGGTGTTACTCTTCGGACCGGATGCATTGCACCATATGCATCCGTACGCCTCGCATATCCATCCAAGACGAGAGGCACGTGCGGTATTTTGTGATGTGGCGTCTCCGGCTTGCTGGGGACCTGCCGGACCATGGTACCATGGCGCAGGAACCACGGAGTAGGTACTACTTCTTGTGCTGACGTTAGACAAAATCAGAGAAACAGCTGCACGTCAGTGATTTAGGCCCCTTTGTTTTTTCAGATTAAGCCCTTTGTGTGTGTCTCCCTTCGTCCCAAAGTAAGTGTTCATTTAGACAATTTAAGACAGAGTATTAGTCATGATAAATGACTATATTACTCCTTATTGAAACTATAAAAAAAGGATTAACTAACTATTTGATTGGCTCTACGTTTCTCTATGCACTTTTGAGGCTCTACGTTTCTCTATGCACTTTTGACTTTCTCCATATCAGTTTTAGAAGTTGTTTTGGGACTTGAGTTTATTTGGGTAAAGGAAGTTGTTGTGGCTCGGCATGCTGATTTTGGACTGCATTAGGCCAATCCCAACCCAAAATATCCATAAGTGATGTCTATGTTGCCATATCATTAAGACATCAGATTTAGAAACTATGATACCCAACCCATAGTGTCTTCTCGTGGGCCCTTGATTAATTTTCTAGTCCATTCACCAACGCCCTTGATTAATTTTCTAGTCCATTCACTCACCTCCAACTTTTTGGAACACGTGTCTAAATGTTTTTACTGGCTTCCCTCCCTTAGAATGTGTGACGACCTGGTTTCCTGCATGTGACTCGGTTTCTATGTTTTTTCTTCTCTCTCCTCCTTAACTCTTCTGCCATAGGATGCCGTTTATGGGTCATTTAATCGTTGCGCGTATTAATAGTGCAGCAGCCTGCATTTAATCGTTGCGCGTATTAATAGTGCAGCAGCCTGCTCACTCGCGCCATGGCGGTGGCGCCGGACTCGGAGATAGAGCTCAAACCGGACCACACCAAACTTCGGCTCCCTGCGCGCCATGCAAACCAACGAGGAAAGGAAGTCGTTCTCGCGCTTCCGCTTGTTTGCGAAAAAAACTCGCAAAAAACATCAATAGCGAGCGGGTGGCGAATCGAACCTGCGACCGCACGCTGCGAGACAACCTGCACTGACCAATCCGCCATACCCCACCCTATTGGATAACGGCAAATCTGGAAGATTAGATCCAAATTAATCACTTCTTGGTATGTGTAATCATGTCCTAAACGACTTCTAAAACTGATACGGAGGGAGTATTAATATGCGCATCCCTAAAAACTAAATGGATACTTTTATGGGATAAAATTTGAATTCTATATGGACACTTATTTTAGGACGGAGGGAGTAACTTATTTTTTTTTGAAGTGTAGCTTATAGAAAAGTAGCAACCGGTTTCCTGCAGCTGTTGCAGTTGATAACAAACTAGGAGGATCCGACATTCTATACCTATTGCATCTTATATAATAAATTAGGAGGATCCAAATGGGACTAAGAAGCATGAGGAACTATATCCAAAGAAAAAATGAAATAAAGAGGCACAAGGATTTGAGCTCATGCTTAAGGGCGTCCTCAACAATGATCGACTTCGATCTGACTAGATTTTAATCCGAAGAAGTAGAGTAGAAAAAGATTGGAGCGAGAACCTCGCTACGACGAGTAAATTGCCAGGTATTTTCTCATGTACAGTAACGAGTGTTAGACAGAACGGATCACTAGTCACAGATCTAGATGGGACAGCTTAAAACTTGACAGTAAAAACATGACGGACAATAACAAGAACAAGATGAGCAACGTGTAGGTTATACCTTCGCCTCCGGCGGAGGAAGCCATCTCGGGTTCGGTCGGTGACGGTCTGCGCAAGGCAGCGACCGCAGTGCCGGTGTCGATGGTAGCGGTCGTAGATTCCGCCGGCCCTCTGGTCGCCACCGACTTTGGCTTGGAACGGCGGTAGATGACAACGTGGACGTCGTGGTGGTGGTGGTGGGTCTTCCCGTCACTGGCTGCGCTAACCCTAGATCGGATTGGTTTATCGGTGGGTCTGGCGGCTCGAGTTCAACCTCGTGAGTAGAGTCGGCGGCCCCCACCTCTCTTTATAGCGCAGGGTGACAGGGGCCCACCAACCATGGGTTGGGTTGGGCGCCCCCGATCAGGGCGCGGATCAAGGCCCACAGCCTTTGGGCCGTGTGGGCTGAGAGATCAACCTAACAATCTCCCCTTTGATCTCACATTCGCTTTTCTTTTTACTTTTACTATTTCTTTATTTCATCCTAGATTTGTGTACAGAGCATATCTCATCATCACGATCAATTGTCGATAGAATCAATAGCTACAATACACGCCTCTATTCAAAAATAGATTCTTTAATCTTTTGGGCCCTTATAATCCAGAGATCACAGGCTATACCTCATTCCCATGCCGGCTACGTGTTGGGTGGTAAGCCTTTCGTTAGCGGATCCGTGAGCATCTCTTCTGTTCTTATGTGCTCGAGACTTATGGTGTGATCCTGGATTCTATCTTTCACAGAATAAAACATTATCTTTATCGACTTGGTAGCCATACTTTTCTTATTATTGTGAGCATAGAATATTGCTGGCTGGTTATCGCAGTACATCTTTAGTGGTCTTTCAATGCTGTCTACTGTGGCAGAACCGTTCAGTTTAAACTGGTTCAGGTGCACTAATCACCGTCCCGAGCCGGGTCAGGACTTAATGCACATGAAACAGTGTAAACCAGGTATCTGTCAGGTGTCCGAAGACGCCCAAAACACCACATTCAAGAACAAATCTATGCAGACAGGATCGTTCGCATAGGAAGCTCTCAACAGACATTACATTCTTTACAAAAATACTTAGGGGTACGAGTTATTACAGGTCATAAAGCATAAAACTTAGATGCAAGTTAACACCGCTAAGAGTTTTGGAAATCAAATAGGTCGTACTCGTAGTTAAATTATACCGGCCATGTTTGAAATAAAAGTTTTGTCATCAAGAGATCACGTAGACCCTTCGTGTCTCTTGGCTTCGCGAGCCTTAAACTTTCTCCGGCTTCTCTTCTGCAGCAATTAGAATCTTGAGTACAAGGGTACTCAGCAAGACTTACCCGTCCAATCATTAAAATAAATGAAGACACAGATATGCAAGGCTTTTTATTGGACGGGTATACTTCAGGTTTTACGAAATGCTTACTAATAATTGGTCCTTATATTTTATGTCTTTTACTCATTTTATAGTTGATCATGTAGACGTAAGGTGACATGAAATAACGTTTTTCAAGAAAGCTTACCATGATAACCAAGACCATAATATCCATTAACCACCATTACTTTGCTAAGTTGTTCATCAGTGATCAAGCGGTATTCATATCGAGAAGTGCGACGATCATGATCAATTGTACATCTTGCAGGGTAAAACCTAATCACACGACACGTGCGCGTTCCGGATAACTGCACGCGGCAACCTTTCGCTCACATCACTTCCAGCGATCGAAACTATTCTTGCCAGGGTCCAGGAGTGCATCCCCATAAGCGGCCCCACGTCTGGCCTGACCCACTTATGAGTTTCAGACTACACTCCTGCCTACTGCCTCTCTCCGACTGGGCAAGCCATAGTTCCAATCCTGGTGTGACTGAGTTACATCGGTTTACTGGTCCCATTCACCCAGTATGTGATTAGTACGTTCAAAACTTGATCTCAGGTCAACAACTATTGAATCCTTGTTCAATTTCAAAAGCTAGACGAGGCTATCCAATAAACCTACTCACAATCAAATCTTTCAAGCCCTCGTCCAACTTACCAAGCAAATCTCCATATTTGCAAGTCTCCATATTTTATGTGTTGTTATCATAGAGATGGTATCACAAGTATCTGGTAGGTAACTACTAAGCTTACTAAGAAGGGTTTCATCATATCTATGAAGAGGTGTCAAAGATGTCCTTAGTCAAGGATGTCATGCATTCAAAGGGTTTCATAACAATTCCTAAACTTAATGCATATACTGAAATAGTTTGGACGCATGAAATAATAAGTAAAATAGTAGGTAGAGATGCTCCGATGCTTGTCTGGATCAGCAACAAGGTTAGGAACTCCTGGGATTCCTTCGGCTGAACTTGACGTATTTCCGATTCCACAGATTCGGTATCTATATGCCATGAATGCAACATACAAGTTTAGAAAACCTATCTATACAACTTTCCTTCACGATAAAGTTGCAAGCCAACAATAAAAACTCTCATTTAAACCTTATTAGTATTTTCCCTACATTTAAAACCATTTAAAAGCATTTTTAAAACTCATAAAAGAATTACTTAAATTATTTTTATACTAGAATTAATCTTATTCTAATTATAATAAAGCATTTTTAATTTATAATAGACTTTTATCATATTTTTATTTATTTAGGAACTCTATTATGTATTTCAAAGCTTTAAAGAAAAGCATGTTAAATAAATTAATTTTTTATTTAAGCTTTCCTAAAGTTCATCATGTTTAATGTATAGAGAAAAATCTAACAAAGCTAACAAAATTAGTTTCACTAATTTTGGACACTTCTGCAAATTATGATGATTAAAACAAGATTTCAACATTTAAAAACATAAATAAAACAACTTAAACAAAACCGCTTTGCAAAAGAACCCCTAGAATAATTAAACCTTCGCAAATGGGTCCTCCCGCGCCTTACTTAGCATTTTCTCGGATAACCCCTTGGAACTTTCTTCTTCCTTGCAATCAGGTCCCCCCGGCCGAATCTTAAACCAGCGGCGGTCGGCCGGCGATGATCTCCCTGACGGCGAGGTCTCCGGCGACGAGAAGCATACCATCAGCATCAGCTCGACATAACAAGCACTCCCATGGGTCGAATCATCGCCAAAGGTGACCGGGCAGTGCAACACAACGGCGGTGGCGGCGGCGCTCCGCTCGGGTTCGTCGGCCGGCTAAACGACGGCGACTCCGGCGACTTGAAGTGGCGCAAAAGCTTCACCATGGCCTCCTCTACCTGATATGCTAGCAGCAAGTCAAGGACAACGACTGGAGCATGGTTCCCCACGACGGCGGCCATGGCACGGCTATGCTCCACGGCGACGCTCGCGTTCCGGCCAACGGGACCATGGACTTGGGCTTAGCGTTGGTTTGAGAGCATCACAGGGGCCTAGTGATCCTAGCCATGAGTTGATCTCGACCTCTATGACGCTCCAGCATAGCTCCCCACGAGAGCTCACCTTGGAGAAGATCGGCGGGAGCTGGAGGTTGAAAATGATGGTGAACTTTGCCGGTGGTGCTTGAAGCTGGGCGTGAACAGGTCGAGCGCGTAGCTGGGAAGATGGTGGGGGTGTGGAAGCAATGAATCGGGCGGTGGTGCAAGGACGGCGGTGAATTTCATCAGCGACGGCGAGAGGGAGCTGACGAGCGCGATATGGCAGAGGAGGCAGAGAAGATGACGATGGCGATCCTTATTTGCAGTCTGCTACCGTGTCCAAGCTGACCACCCCCTGCTGCTCGCGAGGCTCTGGCTTAGGTGCTTACTCGCGCGTGGCAACGTGGATTCTTGCCGGCGGTCAAAGCGGCGCATACCGCGGTGGCTCTGTCGTAACCGCTCTGCTCTCCTCCCCCTCTGTTCTTCCTTCTCTTTATTTTCTTCTCTAAATCCTGGCTTCAATTCATGATTTTATGTATAAAGTGCTCAACCACCCTTAAGCAAAGTCGTAGATGGTACATTAGGCTGTAATTCTTGTATAACAAGTTAAGTCCAAGTCCCCATGATTCAAAAGATATGATGCTCGAAATTTCATGATTTTTACTGAACTTTGGATTCACTTCTTCAGTTTACTGTAGATGGCAAGGACAATTTATGTTTCAATCTTTGAGCCTCCAAATTAAATAACAAACAACACTTTCTTTGATCAAGAACCAATCCATGTTGTAGTGCAAGGTTCCTAGTTTTGATTTTGCTAGTACTTGATCAAAATTTAAATATAAATTTCCTCTAATTCGTAGCTCCAAGATGGCCTATTGACATTGTTTATATTTAGATATTTTACTATTTTTCTTTAAATTTTCATCCAAATTTCAAATTTTAAACTTATGTTTTGAACTCTCAGCTCCATAATGTTGCTATAAGTAACTTATTTCAAGATTTGGCACATTTTCACTTAATTATCCGTATTTGACACAATTCCATCAAAATTTGAATTCAAATTTACTTTATTTTAACTATTGAGATTATTAACCAATAATGACTATATATATATTAGCGTTAATTTATCCTTAATTGTGCTTAAGGGGTTTTTAACATTGGTGATGTTACATCTACCACTTTCAATCCTGGTATGAATTTCTTTAGCCACTCCACTTGATAGGAGGCCTCGTAACATGCTATAAATTCAGTAGACATCGTTGATGTTGCTGTTACTGATTGTTTTGAGCTTTTCCACGATATAGCTCCTCCTGCGAGGATGAAGATGTAACCTGTCGTGGACTTACTGTCATCTCCATCTCCCGCAAAATCTGAATCTGAATACCCTTTTATCTCTAGGGAATCAGTTCTTCTATACGTTATCATGAGACCTTTTGTACCTTTCACATAGCGTAAAGCTTTCTTTAGTCCTGGATCTTTCTGATATCTGCCAAGTACATTAGTGACAAAGGCTAAATCAGGGCGTGTGCACACTTGTGTATACTGTAAGCTTCCGACAGCTGAAGCATACGGAACTGCTTTCATTTGTTCCTTCTCATACTTGTTTTGGGGACTCTGAAAATCCCCAAATCTATCGCCCTTGACTATTGGAGCAGGAGTAGGCTTACTTGCATGCATACAATACTTTTCTAAGATATTTTCTAGGTATGTCTGTTGTGACAATGCCAATACCCCATTTCTTCTATCTCGGAGAATCTCAATTCCCAAAACGAATTAGGCTTCCCCAAGGTCTTTCATATCGAAGTTTGAGGACAAGAACTTCTCCGTTTCCAATAATAGGTTGACATCGCTACTCGCCAGTAGAATATCATCCACATAGAGGATAAGGAAAATATATTTTCCTTTCTTAAACTTTGCATAGATGCAATTGTCCTCAACATTCTCATTAAACCCAACCTCTTTATCGTTTCGTTAAACTTCAAGTACCATTGTCTTGAAGCTTGCTTTAATCCATAGATGGATTTCTTTAGATGGCATCCCATATGTTCTTTTCCTTCCACAACGAAACCCTTGGGTTGTGCCATGTAAACCTTTTCTTCCAGATCCCGTTAAGGAATGTCGTCTTTACGTCCATTTGGTGCAATTCAAGATCGAAATGTGCCACCAATGCCATTACTATTCTAAAAGAATCTTTACAAGAGACCAGAGAAAAGGTCTCATTGTAATCTATTCCTTCCTTTTGTGTAAAACATTTTGCCACAAGACGCGCTTTGAATCTTTCTACATTCCCTTTGGAGCCACGTTTCGTCTTGTAGACCCATTTGCAGCCTACTGTTTTGGCTCCTTTAGGAATTTCCTCTAGGTCCCAAACATGGTTGGTACTCATTGATCTCATTTCACCTTCCATGGCCTCAAGCCACTTGGATGAATTCTCGCTTCTCATGGCTTGTTCGAATGAAATAGGATCATCCTCCATTCGAAATTCTCCTATGTTATACACTACATAATCATCGGGAATGGCTGACCTTCTTTCTCTTTGAGACCTTCTAGGGGCCTCTTCATTTAGAACATTTTCTGTTGGAGGATGTTGATGCTCCCCCTGACCTGCAGCAACATTATCTATAGGATCCTAAAGGACAGGTTCCACGTTTTCATTCATTGTTGCCACAGGAGGGACCACCACACGAGCTGGCACCGTAGTGTCTCGCACTGCCGGTGTAGCTTCAGCAGGTAGTGAGAAAAATGGCTCCTGAATCATCGGATTAGGTGCGTACACCCGCTTCTCCTCAAGATCAATCTTTCGAACCACCACGCTCCCCTGTATCATTTCTTCTTCAAGGAAGGCAGCATGTCTTGTTTCCACAAACTTTGTGAATCTGTCTTGACAATAGAAATGATATCCCTTTGATTTCTCTATGTAGACAACAAAATAGCAACTTACTGTTTTGGGATCTAGTTTTCCAATAGTTGGGTTAAATATCTTTGCCTCAACAGGACTCCCCCACACCTGTAGGTGGTTCAATGAAGGAACTCTGCCTGTCCACAGCTCATACGGTGTTTTTGGCACCGCTTTACTAGGAACTCTAGTGAGAATATAGATGGCGGATCACTAGTCACAGATCTAGATGGGACAACTTAAAACTTGACAGTAAAAACATGACGGACAATAACAAGAACAAGATGAACAGCGTGTAGGTTATACCTTCGCCTCCGGCGGAGGAAGCCATCTCAGGTTCGGTTGGTGACAGTCTGCGCAAGGCAGCGACGCGCAGTGCCGGTGTCGATGGTCGCGATTGTAGATCCCGCCGGCCCTCTGGTCGCCACCGGCTTTGGCCTGGAACGGCGGCAGATGACGGCGTGGACGTCGTGGAGGCGGTGGCGGGTCTTCTCGTCACTGGCTGCGCTAACCCTAGATCGGATTGGTTTATCGGTGGGTCTGGCGGCTCGAGTTCAACCTCATGAGTAGAGCTGGCGGCCCCCACCTCTCTTTATAGAGCAGGGTGACAGGGGCCCACCAACCATGGGTTGGGTTGGGCGCCCCCGATCATTGCGCGGATCAAGGCCCACGGCCTTTGGGCCGTGTGGGCTGAGAGATCAACCTAACAACGAGAAGCTGTGAGAGGGGGCTATGGGGCCAGCGGTATATTCAAGGAAGAAGAATTCAGAACTTTTTTTCTCTGCATCCGCTGTCTAGCTCGGGTGAGTCTTATCTGCAGTACTTTAGAGGGACTCACACACTGATGTGGGTCCCACCGGTGCTATGACCCACATGTCAGTGGCAGTGAGTCCCTCTACAGTACTGCAGAGGATTTGCTTCCGTCTAGCTCAACTATTGAAGTCACTCATGCCATTGGAGACACCCTAACTCACTCTTACACTACAACTTGGTTTTGCGGTTAGATCTAAGGGTGTGTTTGGATGCTTGGTTAACTCTCAGCCTGGCTTAAAGTTATACATGGTCAAGTATAGCCCGTATATGTGTAGTCAAGTTTGTATGTTTGGTTGATGGGCCAAGTCAGGACTGGCTGGGTTTAAATCGTGATTGGTTTCGTGGCTAAAGTTCAAATGTTGCACAGCTCAGACCATCACAAGTGCACATGAGCGTGGTCCCCTGGCTGAACTTGGCCTTGCCTCGTGGGAACGGCCGAATCGAGCGTACTGGTTGGGCCTGGCTATGGGGGATGTTTTGGCCTCGACTGGCCTAGCTAGCATTCCTGGCCACCCAACCAAACATATGAATCTGGCTTAGACTGGGCTGGCTAGGCACTTAGCCACCCAACCAAACACCCCCTAAAAGACTACATGTGAGGTCCTTAACATGATGCATACATGCTCCTCGAGAAAAGTTTGTCGCATACGTACTTCATACAAAGTAGCAACAATCAATGGCAAGTTGAAGATTGTTGAATTTCTACTATTGGATTCACCTTAGGCCCTGTTTGTTTCCCATGCGCTAAACTTTAGCGCCGTCACATCGAATATAAATATGTTAATTAGGAGTATTAAATATAGATTAATTTAAAAACTCATTACATAAACGGGGAGTAATTTACGAGACGAATCTATTAAGCCTAATTACACCATAATTAGATAATGTAATGCTACAGTAAATGCAGGGTAATTATGTATTAATTATAGTAAAATTAGGCTTGTTAGGTTCGTCTCGCGAAATAGACATGACTTATGTAATTAGTTTTATAATTAATTTATGTTTAATACATCTAATTATCACTTATTTAAAGCGCTAAACTTTAGCATCCGGATCCAAACACCACCTTAGTTAATATCCATTCTCCCTGACCAGGCCAAGTATTTGACACCACCTTAATTAATATACGGTTAGAGTTAGTATTTGAAACCGGAAGAGGTAGGGTTTCAAGCTAGGTGGGGTCAATAATTTTTTTAGATAATGGATAGAAATCTGGCCTCTATATCCACATATGGATATATACAACCAAAAGTTACATGAGTTTTTAGACCCAAAATCTTAACACTGAGAAACAACAATCAACAAGATAAAAAGCTAAAAGACAGAAAAATCTAGAAAGACTAAGCTTCAAATTTTTTTCTATCTCCTTCTCCAAACTTATTGTTTTGTCCTCGTGTAACAACACTCCTTCAAATCACTCGTTTTCTTAGAAATGGTTGATATCGAAACCATGCTATTTCACGGATTGGCTGACGATTCATCTCATGTAGAAACCGCTCTCTGTCGATCTCCCTCATGACCTCAATCCATACCCTCAGCACACATGGACAACTATTGCTGCCTCATCAGTCACCACCTTCCAGCCGATCCAATGTGGTTCTCTAAGAACAACGTCTTCAAGAAGGAAACGACGCTCGTGACGCCGTCGTCACTCATCCAATAGCTGGACAGAGTTTTTACCCGAAGAACCACGGAATGAAGATGAAAGGCCTGACGACAACACCTCAACAAAAAAACGACGCCTCCACACGTCGCTGCCATCGTCACCAGGGCAAGACTTATTTTGTAGGATTTAAGGCAACATGAACAAGCGAGAAGTGGCTTAGAGTTTCGCACAGTCCTACTAGAGGCAACTGTGGTGCGAGCAACTTAACATATTTAACATTTGTCAATTCGGCGTTTTATCCAACCAGCCAAGTCTTGGTTGTCGTAGTTTTTTTTATTTCCCCTGATTATAGCCTTTTAGGACCATATGTTTATGTTTTTCAGAGAAACCCGTCTTGTCTTAAACGGTGCTTAAAAAAAAGGTAGAATGGGTGGAGCTAGCTAGGTGTCATCGTTGATGTTATCTGACATCGATGTGCTTTTTTTTGCAAAATCAGTGAAAAAACACTGGTATGTATTATTCATTATTCATACATAGAGTCGATATCAATGTCTAATATAGCTGACTTGAGGTGGCTCCGTAGTCTGGCTTCACCCAAAGAAAAATCATCTTGAACATTTTTTAAAAAAAATGGGATCTTGGACATAATATATAAGGGGCCAGAGGCAGGAGTATCCTTTCTCGCGAGGACGCTGGGCATCGGCTCATTCTTACACGAGGTCGACCGTTCTTCACTCGAGCGAAAGCACGGCCGATGACATTCGAACCAAGGCGCTTGATCGAAGACCGGCTTGCTGACAACTCGGGTTGTCCTCTCATCCCCCTCCCTGAAGATATTTATCTCATGTCACTTCGGTGGAATAATCTTTGGTACGTACGGATCACCAAAAAGGCCGGGCACGAAATCTAGAAGCACGCCATGATCAAAACTGAAGACCTCCGATCTGAGCTCAGATCTGGGCGAGGAGGCCGGACCCACCGCAGTCTGATTGGCTCAAGATCCGGTCGTCCCAAAGGTTGAACCGATCGAACGCTCGCGCGCGTGCAAAAGCTGCGCGCCAAAGCGAAACACATGCATGGGTTTACCATCATCAGGTCCGCGCCCGATCGTATCCTCACTGGCTGATCGGCGGACGCCGATCGAGGACGTGCACGAGTCGCCGTACGCGGGGGGCGCTCCAGGGCTTGGACTTCTCGTGCCCGGAGCGGGCGGCAGCGATGATGCCCTGCCCTGGCCCGCCCGCGCGTGGCGCCGGCCATGCGCTGCCCGCCTGGCCCCCAGCAGGCGTGTGTCAAAGCAGAGGCCGGCCGCGCGGGCGTGAGCGTGGGCGTGCATCACCCGTGCTCGGCAGAGCAATGATGCCAGCAGCGTAGGTCCACGGTGGTCCATGGATCGTCATCGAGCCCCTGTCAGCCGGGCAATGCAAGCGTAGGTGGCACTGAGACGGGCTATTAACGCGGGCCATCTTATGATTCGGTTCCTTGAGCAGGATTCAGCTAGAAGTTTCGAACGGCTATTAGGTCTTCGTTTAGATCTGAACTGCAATGTAATACTACTCTAAGACGGTCGAGTTTTCTTGGGAGCATTTGGCTTGTCATGTTGGCACTTCAGATAACATGCTATGGAACCTCTTTGGCCATTCTGATCTGATATGAAAATGGTTGAGGCTCCTTTCGTGTGCTACCTGTACGTCTAGGCTCCACTGGATACGTCGCATTTGGTGCCTCGCCCAAGTAACATGCAGATGCAGGTCTCAGGAGCTCGTGAGCCACAGACCACCACGAGACAAACTGAACAAACAACAGCTGCTGACTTCAATACTACGGAGTAGCATACACTCTCAATTCCTTTTTTTTTTTTTGATAGGACTCTCTCAGTTCCTGACGGCGCTGCATCCTGAGCTCCCCGATTCCTCCCTCGCCCTTCCCCTCTTGGCAAAGGTAATAATCGCATCCCAACACAGGGACAGGCGGCGGGCTGGCGTGATTCACATGCGGCGAGACGACGCGTCGCTCCAAAGACTGCCCCGATCCCACCCGGTCCCGGTGCACCGAACCCACCCCTGGGTCCCCGGTACCTGCCGGTTTTTTAACGAGGCCTCTGCCTCTCGCTCGCGTCCGCTCCTCGTATCGCATTCACAAATCACACAGAGCGCACGGCCACCACCACCAGTCCACTGGCGGCCTGCTAACCAAGGCAAGGCAAGCAGGCCACACAGTGTCGCCTCCCGTGATCTGCCGTGCCATCTCCTCCGCTACGCGTATAAAAGCGCAAGCTGCAGGCTGATGCCAGCCGAGGGTAGTAGATAGACTCCAACCCCAGGTCACGCACGCGTTTTCTCGGCGAGGAGTCGTCGGGGGTGTAATTTTATCTGGCGCAGCGCGTAGCAGTGGGCTCGAAGCAAGGCATGGCGTGGTCGGAGACGGACGCCGCGCTGTTCGCGGCGGTGCTGGGCCGGGACGCCGCGCACCACCTGGCCACCACGCCGCCGCACCTGGACGGGCCCGGGGCGTCGGCGCCCGAGCTCCAGGCACGCCTGCAGGACCTCGTCGACCGGGGCGGCATCTGGACCTACGGCATCTTCTGGCAGGAGTCCCGCGCCGGCGGCGGACGCGCCGTGCTCGGATGGGGCGACGGCCACTGCCGCGACGGCGGCGCCCCGCACGACCCCGCCGCCGCCTCCGGGGAGGCCGCGGAGAGGAGCGTGGCGCGGAAGCGCGCTCTGCTGCGGCTCCACGCGCTCTACGGCGGCGGGGATGACGAGGGCGCCGACTACGCCCTCCGGCTCGACCGCGTCACCGGCGCCGAGATGTACTTCCTGGCGTCCATGTACTTCTCCTTCCCGGAGGGCGCGGGCGGGCCGGGCCACGCGCTCGCCTCCGGCCGCCACGCCTGGGCCGCCGTGGACCCCCACCAGCGCGGCGCCGCCGCGCCCGGGTGGTACGTCCGCGGGTCCCTCGCCCAGTCCGCGGGGCTCCGCACCGTCGTCTTCCTCCCGTGCAAGGGCGGCGTCCTCGAGCTCGGCTCCGACGTGGCCGTCCGCGAGACTCCCGAGTCCCTGCGTGCCATCCAGTCCGCCCTCGCCGTCGCGCCCGCGGCGCGTGAGGAATGCATGAGGATCTTTGGCAAGGACCTCTCTCCCAGCGGCCGGATGCCACGCCCGCAGGCCCTGGGGCTCGGCTTCAGCGGCGACAATTGGGCTCCACAGCTCGGCGGCGGCCATGCCACGGCGTCCGCCCCAGCCAAGAAGGAAGCCGCGAAACCCAACCCTTCGGAGCCGCCCAAGAGCATCGACTTCAGCAAGCCCGGGAAGCCGGGGCAGGCCGGTGGCGAGGAGCGGAGGCCGCGGAAGCGCGGGCGGAAGCCGGCGAACGGGCGGGAGGAGCCGCTGAACCACGTGGAGGCGGAGCGGCAGCGGCGGGAGAAGCTGAACCAGCGGTTCTACGCGCTGCGCGCGGTGGTCCCCAAGATATCCAAGATGGACAAGGCGTCCCTGCTCAGCGACGCCATCGCGTACATCCAGGAGCTGGAGGACCGGCTCCGCGGCGGCGGCGGCGGAGGCCCGGCGGCGCGCGCGGAGAGCCCGGCCGTGGAGGTGAAGGCAATGCAGGACGAGGTGGTGCTGCGGGTGACGACGCCCCTGTACGCGCACCCCGTCTCCCGGGTGTTCCACGCCATCAGGGACGCGCAGCTGAGCGTGGCGGCGTCGGACGTGGCTGTGGCCGACGACGCCGTGACGCACACGCTGGTGCTCCGGTCGGCCGGGCCCGAGCAGCTGACCGCCGAGACGGTGCTCGCCGCCATGTCACGGGGGATGACCAGCACCACCCCCTCCCCGTGACTGCGCTAGCTGTAGGCTGTAAGTCGTAACCGCACCCGCCTCGTGCGTGCAACTGCCAACCGTTAGTGCTAGTTTTCCCCACTTGTGACCGCATGCCGGCCACGGGCCACGTAGTAAAAGCAGCCCAGACAATGCAATAGCTAATGGGCACAGGTTTACTGTTCCTTCCCCTAGATTTTTTTTTACTTCATTCATGTTTACTCCTAGATGAGATGCGTACGTACACAATTCAAGTAGAGTTTGCCAGCTGTTATAGTACTTTTGTTTAGTAGATGCAACTTCTCGTAGTAGCTAACCTATAGTATGTGTGTGCAGCGGCCTGACAGTGTTGTTGCTTTCATTGCACCTGTAGCTCTCGTGTATGTTAGATTAAATCTGCTCCATTTGGTTTGCATGTATTGACTAGGTACGAGCGTGTGTCGTTGTATGAATGTTCCTTGTCTGTCGCCGCGGGAAGCAGCCGTGGAGCTTCAGGCACATCATCAGAATCAGCCTCACACGCGTGCCGTTTACTTTGACGAAACCGATGATTACCGACTCACCGGCAGCGCGTTTCACATCGTGGCCGGCCTGCCGGCCCGAAAGTTTTCCTCTTCGTCTACGAAAACCCGCGCCGTCCGCGCGCGGAGGTCAAGCCAGCCAACCAGGGCGTCGCGTATGCACACGCTCGAACGCGTCATCACACACACACACCCGCACTGCGTCCTCCCCCGTGAAAGCCAGACCGCACATCAGAACACATCGCACGACCCGGCCCCGGAATCGCCGCCGGTGGCTCCCGCACCGCAGAGATCGAGGTCCAGCTGATTGGCCGCGTCTCGCCTCGCCGCGAAGCCACGGCCCGAGGCAGGCCCCGAGCGGATGCGGGGCCGGACGGTGGCGGCCGTGATCCACGCAACGCTTTGCCCGCACGGTGTCGCGGCCTCCGGGCGAATGGGCGCGGGACAGCAGCGGCGCCGGGCGGGACCCTCCCCTGATGGCGCTCGTACGGGGGGTCGACGTGACCGGCTCGAGGGGCCCGGCGCGGCGCCAGGGATCAGTCGAAGGAAACGAGAGGCGGAAGGCGCCGGGCGACGGATGATAGCAGGTCCATCGGATGTTACGTGCCAACAGACAAACCTTAAACAGGCAGCCTTCCAAGTTCCAGCGCAAGGGGGGCTGTTCGCGTGCGTGTCGTCCTAGGTTGATGTGTCGAACTGCTGTCGCGCGAACTGAAAGGTGGACCTCGCGTCGCATGTTTCCCTCATCAGTGGAGTTCTCCGGCGGCGCCGACGCGTGTCCGGCTTTACTCAATCCTCACCGGGTGGCGGTGGGTCCGTCCGGCTCGCGTGCAGGGACGCGGTGGCGGCGCTACAGGGATCCGCCGCGAAACGCAAGGCGATCGAGCAAGTCACGGCCGCCGCAGGAATTCAAAAGCGACGGACGGGCGCACCGGCCGGACGGATAGGCTCGGGCCACGTACAGTACTCGGTGCGGCGGTTTTGTTGATGATGAAGCGCCGGAGATTATTGGCCGGAGACCGTCCTGTGACAGTGGGGATGTGTCTACTGTTTAGTACGTACGGAGTACTAGCAGAGAGTACTATTCTCCGAGAGCCTCTGGCCGATTTTTTCGAGAAGAAAACAAGCGGCGGCGCCCTGCGGGGAACGCTGAGAGACTGCGCACGTACTGTACAAGCTCGGTGGGGGCCAACAGGCGAAGCCATTGGAGAATCGGCAGCACGGTCGCAACATTCCCGCGCGTGGTCCTTGCACGTGGTGACTGTTGACGTGAGGAATCTAGAGCTCGTTGGCAGGCCGCAGCGCACCACGGAGCAAAGGCCCCCTGTGCATTGTACTGGACAGAGAAAAGAAATGAAAGGGGAACGCGGCATCAGCAACAGCTCATAGCTTGGTACGCCGGTACAGTACACCGCCCTCTCCCTCTTGATGAATGATGGATGGGGATCCGTCCGATCCCGTCCGCGCACGTCACGTCTGCAAGCGCGCGTGACGCTGTTTGGCGCGTACGTACACGACGAAGCGGCAATGGTGGCGGCAGGACGGGGGCACGTGAGAAGTTAGGCGGGAGGTCAGGTCGACTCGGCACGGCACGGCACCGCACGGCAGGCAGCTCGCTCGATCGCGGCACGGGCACGGCCCCGTGCACGTTACCTCTACAGATTGAACGTACCGGTGTGCAGTGTACGTGCGCATGTGTGGAGACAAACGCTGGCCTGGCCAGCTAAGGCTAGACGACGCCAGGCGACCTACTGGGCACTCTGCTTTGTCTGTCCGGAATTGCCATGGCTGCCGGAACTGGCATCGTCTTGCATGAATCGCACGGAACTCTGCAGTGCGAATCTCCATGGTTTGACCGTGGACGCCTGCCCTCCCTGCTCGAATGTACGTAGTAGAGCTGAAGGGACGAGGAAAAGAAACAGAGAAAAGAATTAGCATACTCCATTTTTTTTAAAAAAAGAGAGAAGAACAGTACTCTCTTTTTTCGAACGAGACTTTTTGTCCTCATGCATCATGGTCATGGAGCCACCGTATTTAGAATTAATCGCCATGCTTAAGTCCACCCATGATAAATTAAGGATTGTGAGAAAAAGTGGCGGAATCAGATCAGAAACCAAAAACAGCCATGATTGCCTATGGTGACTAATAATAACTAGATAAACAGTACTACAGATTATTAGGTGGCACAGCAAGATGAGGTCGCTTCACCACCTAAAGATAGCCCACGTGCACATTGCGAATTCTCTGTATACAAATAATATGTGTCCCGATGCAACAGATCAGACGGTACAGGATCGATCGTGCATGCATCTCGACTTGCAACGGGCTTGTAGTGCATGGATTCATTTCTGCATATGCAACGCGTGCGGCTTTAATTTCCTCAAGAATCTTTATCCATCTGCATCTGGACGCACACGGGGCTGGTAAAAGAATATCTGGTGACGTCATAGTTGAACACAGGCGACACGAAGCACTCATGAACTTCTAGAGAGCGTTGAAACTTTTCGCCATCGTCCCTGTTCAACAACAGGCTCCCGAGCCGTAACTGAAGACTGAAGTGCAAAGCAGAGCACGCAGGCATACTTGCAAGCACGACAAATAATCGGAGATGTGGACTGCCGTGCTGGCACTTGTAAGCAAGTGCTAAAATTAGGCCATGCCTAGCAATCACCATATACTAAAAGTCTACAAGTCCAGCACAGCTCCTGAAAAAGCCTCGGCAGCTCCTTGTGTTTGCTGGATAACGTTATTTCAGGATGTGTTTGTTTGTTTACATCGGAACATGTATGCAATAATGGTTCATTTGGATGGAGTCATCCTAAATTGAAATAATCTCATCCTGAACTGTATGGTTTATCCAAATTTATTACTAAACCAGAAGTTTCAGCATCTGAGCAGAATGTTCGAGTAACTTGGTCTTGGACAGAATGGTTCCATTCATCCAACCAAACAAATTCAACCTTTGAGGCCTTTTCTTGACCTAGGAATGATCAAGTGTTTATAAGTATATAATCAAAGATGCTATCTGTAACTGCTAAAAATAGGCCATGCTTATCACAGCTCCTGAAAAGCCTCGGTCGCCTGGTGGGATTTTGGTTCCTTTGTTCGCTGATGTTATTTTAAGTCAGGCAGGTGCTGACGTAATACGAGAGGCACGTAAATATCACGTGTCTAAAAAAGGTGCACCATTCCAAAATATTTTAATCAATCAGTGTCCTTATCATAATTCATTTCGCTGCCCCCGCGCACGCTCTGGGAGATGTTTCATGTTTGTTACTCCTTGACATGACGGGCGGCGCTTTTGTTCGCTTGATCAGCAACGTTTAACTTGTGCGGCGTGTTTGTAAATAAATGGAAAGATGCCGTTGAGGGCTTTAGTCTTTGTTCTTCGGTTCTGTCCTTGTCTCATGCAGGATTCTGCTTGGCTCACAATATGAGAGAGCTTCCATGCTCTTACAACTAATAGCTTACGTGTTGGAAGGAATAGTTAATTTGTTTCTCAAATCGTGCTGAAGTTGTCCAATTTTAGTATAATTTTAGTTAATTTGTTTCTCAGCCAAACGGACGTTAGCGCTAACTACTCACACGATGAAGCAGGGGATGTAAAGGATCACCGTTTTAGTATAATTAGGGCTGCAACTGCAACACCGGCGACAGGAATGCCAGGCATCAACTCTGCAAAATTTTAACGACCCGCCGAAACTCTGCAGAATTTTTAACGACCCGCTACAATTTTCAGTACCTAGCCAGCATAATTTCACATCATTGCCCCCCGGTGATTCATACGCAAAGTAATTGATCGCTGTTTGTTTGTTTCCTTGTATAATCTCTTGTGGTCAACGAGGCAGTTCAAATCAACGAACAAAAGCGCGATCTAGAGGCGCTAGAATGTTTTTTGCAATCTCTCATTTCCACGGGACTAACTTGCTTGCCATGTACTTGTCTTACTATAGCTCTTCTGTTTGCTATGCAGAATTTCACATGAAACAATAATGCTTTCCTAGAAATTAGGAGGCTATATATATGTTCTAGCTGGGATATTAATATATTCCCTTTTCTAAAAATATATATATATGTTCTAGGGATGTCACGTGAAGCAATAGTGTGATTCGACTCCCCGGAGGAGAATTAGGGACCAAAGCACACACTGTGTTTCAGTCCTTGGGTAGCACAAGTTCACATCGCGGAGTCCCTGTGATTCGTACGCAATTAATTGATGGACGTTTGTTTGTTTCCTCTGATAAGCTCTTGTGGTCAAGGAGGCAGTTCAAATCAAAAGTCGCAGATGATTACCAGCCTAGAGGCCCTAGACTGGATGGGTTTGTACTGTACATCTCACGTACCATCTGGGTCAGAAAAAGAATAGGCGTGATATGCTCTTCCTAGCACGATGTTTAGTTGATCACAGAGTGGTTCACACGTCCACTCACGATTCTTGCTAAATGCTAATCTGCTTTTCGAAAAGAACACCATTGCTTTCCTTTAGAGCCAAATAAACTAGTGGTACGATCCCTTAGAAAACTAGTAGCATGATTGCTTTGACAAGAGAGAATACAGATAGGATAACCCGTTGGTTATTAACTCAATCCACGAAAGATTATGTGAGCGACACCTGTGACTCAATATGATGGAGACATAGCACATGCAACACGAACGGGAAGGTGCTTGAGCTTACTCCTCTTGCCTTTCTATGAGGTGGACTGTGTTGTTGTGACTTTTGCCAGATAAGCCAGAGCACATGTCGATTTCTTCTACTTCTTGCTCATAACATAATTCTTCTCGATTCTTCGTGACTGTACAAGTACGGAAACCATGAGGCATGAGCTGACGGGAACATTATCGAACCGACGAACCCGTCATAATTCACCCTGGAACCTCGATCTGCATCATGTCCAACTTTCTTCACCGGGTCCCTCTATTCATCGGTGTAAAATGGGGAGCCCGACCGCTACAACAAAAGGCTATTTTGGAGTTCGCGTGATCATAAAACAATACATACGACAACAGAAAGAACTGGATAACAATTTCACAAATTTGCTAGCACGCATTCCAACTCTTTACACAACATAGCACGGGAACTTTAGTCCACGATACTGGTGGATTACTCGTTAGCAAATATTCCAAACTGTCTACAGTCTACCCTACTGATGGAACTAGGCAGTTTGATCAAGTGAAACCTTTTACATAAGTTCATAGGAGCTCTAGTAGCTCCATGACGCACTTTGCAAACTGCGCATGGCCCTTTATGAGGGCCAGAATGGGGCTTCTTGATTTGATACAGGCACAAGGAGAGGCTTGTAAAACATGTTCTCAGTCTGAATCTTCAAGCTTTTTTATGGCATCCTCTATGGCAGGTACAGCATTGCGAAATGCTTCCCACTGCTCGACTGTCATACTTATTCCTGCATTATGAGACAACAGTAAGTGAACACTATACCGTGGCATGAAACAACTAAAACCATCACAAAATAAAACCAAGAAGAAATCACAGAAATCCAATTCCTGTCAAGATGATATAATACATAACTACCAAGATCTAAATTTGTTTATAACATATAATGTAGCAATGTGACAAATGGGGATTGTATTTAGTCATTTTATTAAAAAATGTTAAAAACTTAAAACCTACAAAATTTTGAGCAGCACATAGCAGAGTGTCAGAGTTGTTGGCTTGTTGCCCCTGATATGTTAATATGTTAGGAATGTGAGGATAACTCATGTGAAACAATAACCAGAACCTGACATCAACATAGGGAGGGCAACTGAATTATAATTGCCTGCTCTTATTTACTGAATGCTACAAGGAAAAGATTGAAAAATAGTTTTCAATTAGGAAAAAAGTATCAAAACTAAAAGAATGGCATACCATTTCCAGCAACAGATAATAAAGGAAGCAACACAAGTTGTAATTATAACAAAAGAGAGAATTATCAATCTGTTTGTGACCCAAATGTAGAGTTAAATACAGTGTTTAACTGACAATTGGTATACGAGGAAATATTATAGTGCATCTTTATATCATGGGAAGATACTTATGCAGATCAGTAGCTGGAATAACTTTTCAGATTTATCATTTAATCAGCCCAAAATTAAGGCGGGTACGAAACATCATTGATTCAGTGGAAGTAAACTGAACTTAATGTTGCATTAATATGGTCACATTGAACTTTAGACGCCAGGGGGGAATAAGAACTTCCCTAACAACTTTATAACTGTGCCAAAAACTTTTGAGGATAGAGGACTGACAGCCTATAAAAAGGTCGATATCAATAAATCATAATAGAGACCATAACAAAATTTAGATGTTGCTGCTGCACAGCTGCAGCAGGACAGGCACCCTAACCACAATTATGCAGTGACAGATTGAAAACCCAATTGTGGTACTGACTAATAGATATGTTTATGGAAATATGGATGACCGATAGCCGCAGGATTGACAAATAGGTATGTTGGTTTTGACAAAAAATAATTCCATTAACAAATCAGATGAGAAATTTTGCAGAAAAAATGGTAGCTAAGTGGTTACATAAATTGGAAGGACGCTAATCATATCAATGCTGTATATCACAATTCATGCATTGCCTATTATTGCCGCTTTGCTTTTGCAGCAATCTTCATTTGCCATTACTTTGGCACAGACAATGACTAAGGTTTTCTAAATAATAAACGAGCAAGAATAAAACCAGACACGTTATGAACCTCTCGCAAATATGATCAAAAGAAAAAACGGATAACAGTGAAAACGACCAGACATGGTTTTCGCTATCCAGTTCTGAGACAAATTGGTCCTGTGGGATTCAATTTCAGGAAATTTGAGGCATTCCTTTACTGTAAGAGTAACGGGCTAAAGGTGGGGCATGATCTAGCTGACATTGCAGAATGCGGTAAGCTTGCTAACGCTAGGTATGGTGGCATTAAAATGCAGAAATACACCAAAGTTGTGCTATGTTCAGTACTCATGTTCACCATAGCATGAATATATTGAGGTTCATTTGAGCCGAGCGCATCACATTTATCATTCAAGCAGTAATCAAAGGCTGCAGTTCGAGGTAGATTTGAGTCACCTTTGCTGGTGGGCAGCTCTTTGCCGTCCTTCAGGTAGAACTCTCTTATGGACACCAGCGTCCTGCCCTTAAACTCCGACAGCGTGACCCTCCTCTTGGCCGACAGCTGCACGCGGAAACCCACATCACGCCACAAAACCCTAGCAGCCGGATCGATCGAACAAAGGGCGAAGGAGAAGAGCCCGAGCGTTCGAGGCACGGGAGGAACAACTCACGCGGCAGAGGATCAGGTCCCCCTGGTCGTCGTATTCCCTCTTCCGTGCACCTCCCTCCTCTTCCTCTTCATCCTCCTCCTCCTCCGCTTCCTCTTCCTCCTCATCCCCCTTCGCCTCCTCGCCGGCGCCGCCCTGCTGCTGCTGCTCTTCCTCCACCTCCTGGGAGGAGAGGGAGGTGAGGTACCCCTCCACGACGCCGCGTACGAAGAGCTTGCGGTCAGGGGCGGAGAGGTCGATGCCGAGGCGGTCGGCGGCGGCGGAGCGGACCTTGTACTCCGTGACGGACTCCATGTCGGAGGCCCGTAGGATCTCCAGCACCGTCTCCTCCACCTTCTTCTTCGTGGCCTCGTCCATGCCGACGCCGCCTCACTGATGCCAACGCTTCGGCGCCCTTCGCCGCAGTTGAGTCCTGCAGCAGTCCAACCCCGTCTCTCACCCTGCGGCGCCTACGGGCTACGAGAGAAACCGTTCGTTGGTTGGAGGACGACGAGCGGATTCGTGGGCCAAGGGCTGAGGTTTTTGGGCCAGACGGTTCCACGTCTTGGGCCGGAGGCCATCCATTTCGTTGGGCTTTCCGATCGTTTGGGGGCTTTAGGGCTGAGATAGCATTTTATCTCCACTCAGTTTTTCTCTGAAATAAATAGGTTAGCATTTTGATTCCTTGCAGCTGTCACACACAGGGAAATGTTGCTATCTTCATAAATTGTGTGGTTCCACCGGTATCAATGTCGAAGTGAGGATCATCATTTGTCAAGTTGGCAACCTTAATAACTTACGGGCTAAGTTTGGTGGATTCTGCTACATGTCCATGTGATGGAGAGGTGTTCTGTCTAGTAGGTAAGGCACCGTGGCATCAACTACGTTGTCTGCCGAGTCTCGACTGACATTAAAATAGCGCGATGCGATCACTCCCATTGGGGCATGTGGCCAAGTCGCTGACACAAAATCTGGCAATTTGGCACCTCCGGCCTCGGATGGAAACCTAATTAGACTTGAGATTGAGAAGACTCAGAGTAAAGCGAGCCTCGATGGATATGTAATCGTGCCCATGCTCATCTGGAGCCTAGCAAACGTGGCTTACACTTTGTCATACGACTAATCAAAGTATATGTCAAAATTTGTGGGTAGATGTAGTGCCTGATTTCCTGTTACGCTCTGTACAGGAAGATTGTAACCCTTTGAGTGATTAACAAAAGAAGTGATTGGTCGTAAAAAAAAAGGTATATGTCAAAATCCACCAATTACCAGTCTCGCACGTCACCGAGCCTTGAAAACGCAGAACGTGCCAAGCACATGACACGCTTTCCGTACAGAAAATAGAAGCTGTCGCTGCCATGGGAGAGGCGTGGAACAATGAGTCGATGACGAGCTCCGCTCCGCACATTAGCTTAGAGAAATTGGAAGTTCCCCAACCAGGAAAAATTCGTCCAGAGCAGAAGATCACATGGCCGGCGGTGTCACCTGTGAGGATCCACGCCCACCGTGTCTCGACCCAAGCGTCCCTCCCACGCGCCGAGCGCCTCGATCGAACACGACGCGCAGGGCGTCCCAAGGTCAATCAGCCATTTTCAGCCGAGCACCGAACGAAGCAACCCAGACGGGGGAAGAGAAACGGTGAGGAAGGCGCCCGCTGCCGCGCCCGCCGCGCTTCCCCCACAACACGGAATCCACCCGTGGCCGTGAGACCTTCCCCCACGAAAAAACGATTCGCTTCCGTCGGCCAACCCAAACCCAAAAAAGTCTCCTCCTCCTTCCTTCCCCCTGTTCGGTTCCCCTTGGCGGCAGGCGGAAGGCGGCAGCGCGCGAGCCCGCCCGCCCGCGTGAGAGGCGAGTCTTTCCATATTCCAATCCACCGCAGCAACAAAAGCGGCGCGTCCGATAGGTGGGGGGGTTGGCAGGTACTCCGTACTCGGTAGCGCGCGCGCCTGTCTCGCACGGGGCCGGTTGGAATTTTGGAATCATCTGGCCGGAAGAGAAGGGGGGTTTGCGTCGCGCGGCCACGGCGGCGGGGGGAGGCGGAGGCGGAGGCGGAGATGCACAGGAGCAAGGGGAAGCTCTCCGGCGTCCTGCACAAGGGCTTCAAGCCCGACAAGTGGTCAGTCCAGATCGATTTCCCGTTTGCTTGGCGGAGGGTGTGGGGATTTTAACGCCTGTTTGCTTTGATTCCTTGGTATCCCAGCAAGACGTCGCTGCGGATGGCGGTGGCGCGGATCAAGCTGCTGCGGAACCGCAAGGAGGTGCAGGTGCGCCAGATGCGCCGCGAGGTCGCGCAGCTGCTCGAGGCCAACCAGGACATGACCGCGCGCATCAGGGTATGTGTTGTTCATTCCTCCCCGTCGCCTGGCCCTCTCCCTGCTGCTTCATCCCACCATTTGCCGCCATTTTCCCCCGCCCATTGGTCCGAGTTGACTCGATGCGCATCCATGGTAGCACAGTTGACCTGATGATGGTAGAGTTTGTTAATCGGGTCGCGTGGACTTGACTTCTGGTGCTCAGGCTGTGGCCTCAAATTGAGCTAGGTGTTTATGTGTGCAAATGGACGAATTGACTGCGATTTGGGATGATAATCCAACCATTCTAGATAAACCATGGTTCGTAACTGTTGGGCATGTTAGAAAACTAGCGCGCGGAAGCAACGATTGATCTATCAAGACGATGTATGCGAGATCATAGACGACACCGGAGACACGATATTTGTTGACGAGGTTCAGCCGCAAAGCCTACGTCCCCGGGGCATGACTACGGGCGCTCCTCCCCAAACCGCAACACTGTTCGCTCCGGAGTCCCGGCAATGTGCCGCCTCCCCCCTGCGAGCCTGTCGCTATGTCGTCATGGTTACAACAGCGGTTCTTCTCTCATATTTATGAGGAGCCCGGATTACAAGAGTCCGACACAAACTCTACATCCTACCGCTAATACAACTCCATGTCCAACGCGTAACCAACTAGTACACAATATTCGACACAACTCCAACAGGGCAGCAGGCAGCTTCATGGTGAGCTGCAACGGATGTAAACATTTGGGAATTATTTGATGACGTTGAACATTGGTTCTTCTTCGGCACCCATGTGCTTTCCTTTGACACACTGGAGCTTATCCTTGAAGCCTAATTTTAGTTCCTGTGCTGTTCTCCCACTGCACTCACTGCAGGAGAATGCTTACTTGTGCTTCTAAACTTTCCAGTACTGTTTTGCTCCATTGGAACGCTGATGTTACACAAGAGGTCTTAAGCCATAGAAAATGACTAGCTTGTTCTCATTCGAATGAAATTTATACTTATAACAGTTGTAATGTGTCTTAATAGTACTATGTCAGCATGAGGCTCATTATTCCTTACTGACTCTGTTTGTTTGTCCTGCAGGTTGAACATGTCATAAGGGAAGAGAAGTTCATGCAAGCATATGACTTGATTGAAGTGTACTGTGAACTTATAGTGGCACGTCTGTCCATTATCGACTCACATAAGTAAGCTAATTTTTCCCATCTTGTAGGCAACCTTTATTTGATAGTTCATGTTTTTAGTTGGCTCGGAAATTGTTCTTTATCACAGAGGTAACAGAACATATTATTTTAGTTGGCAATGTAACTTTCTGTTATTCTGGAATGATTTCCTTATGACAGTTTTACTGCATCATAAGAGTTATCCTTTCCTTATCAGCACATCATAATTTAGGATTTTTTTCCCTGCAAATTTGAATAACTTTTTTTTTGTTTACCTGAAATATAGGGTTTGCCCCATTGATCTGAAGGAGGCAATAACCAGTGTTATATTTGCATCGATGAGGTGTTCAGATGTCACAGAACTCGCAGATGTCCGGAAGCATTTCACAAGCAAGTATGGAAAAGAGTTTGCTGCAGCGGCCCTTGAAGTACGCCCTGATAGTGGTGTGAATCGTCTGGTAATTGTTGCTTCCTTAAGAAGTTTCGAATTTTATGATAGAGTTCCCTTATTTCCTCTAGCACAATGCTGCTTTTAGTCTAGTCGGTTTATAAGTTATGTTTGTTACAGGTAATTGAGAAACTATCAGCAGGAGCACCTGATATACAAACCAAAATCAAAACCTTGAGCTCGATTGCGGAGGAGCACAATATCAAATGGGAGCCAAAAGCATTTGAGGAGAAATTGCAGAAGTCAAATGAAGATCATCTGGTAAATAATCGATTTAGAGTATTTTTCACATTTCCTGTCCTGATTGGATATAACGGCCCTAATCTGTTTGATCATTTTGTTTGACAGTGTGGATCTGCTACATATTCTGGAGGAAAAATTTCAACTATGGGGTCATCTACTTCTAGCATGTCAACACCACAGTCCACCTATTCTGGTGTTCCTGCGGCGACTAGCAATTCTAATGCTTTCTCGCAAGGAAACATTCAGAATAGTTCCAATGCTTCAGTGAGCTTCCAACATGGTGCATCTGATTACTATTCAGCACAAATTCCTGGTCCTAACAGTATGTCACATGCAAATACTGGAGCTCCACCTTACACTCAATATGGCACAACAGTCCCAGGTACAGAGAGATCGTGCTGTTGCATATCTGTCAGCTTTTTTTTTCTTGTTCATATTCCCATTAACTAAATCGAAAATTTCTTTTCAGACACAGTCCCAAGGAATGAAGAGATCAATCAGCATAGGGAAAGAAAACCTTCCTTGAGTGGTGCCAATTGGAATGTGGAATTCAAGGATGCAACATCTGCTGCACAGGCAGCAGCAGAGTCTGCAGAGATGGCAAGTATTGCTGCTAGAGCTGCGGCTCAACTTGCTAGCCGTGGAAACTATTCTGGAGGTCAAAGTACTGAAGCTTATGAGACAGCTGAGTACAATCGTGAAAGCATGCCAAGGAAGCAACCAGCTAATCATTTAGTGAAGGATGAGAAGAGGAGTTTCCACGACCAGAGTTCAGGTATAAATGATCCAAGGGCGATGCCAGGTAATGCAAGAAAAAGTTCTGGAGGAGCGGAAACAGATCGTGTTGGAAGTCAGGATGAACCAACAGCTCACGCCCCAGCTCAACAATTCCACTCTTACAGTCCTGAAAGACGTGCATATGAAATGCCAACCGAACCACCTCGTTCGCATTCACCTGAACCTCCACATTTCAGTGATTTATACGAGAGAGAAAGCAGCATTGGAAGATCTGAAGTTCATCCATTTGATTTTCCTGAGGAAAAGTTTCAAGATACTGGACTTGGTGGGCACAACGTCAAGGATGCAGAAATCAGGAAACCTAGCTCTGATCAAGAGAACACAAATGACTACTGTGGCAATTTCAGTTCTTCCCAAGATACATTTACTCATGGTAGCAGTACTGTATGGGACAAGCAGAATGACAAAACTCAAGACAATTCTTCATCTGTTGTCTTTGATCAAGAGAGCACAAATGACTACCATGGCAATTTCAGTTCTTCCCAAGATACATTTGCTCATGGGAGCAGTACTGTTTGGGACAAGCAGAATTCCAGAACTCAAGACAATTCTTCATCAGTTGTCTTTGATCAATATGATTCTGATGTTGAAGAAGAGAATGTGTTTGATACTTTCTCCTCAAAGCATACTGAACAACTACCTGGTGTCCAAGATCACATGGGATTCACAACTGCCGATTGGAGCCAACAGCATATAAGTGAATCTCCTAACCATAGAACTTCAATGATATTTTCCAGAACAGAAACACAACAGTCTGACAGTGTAGGAGGAAACAGAAGGGATGTTCCTTCGCCTCGTCCTTATGATAACTTGCCTCCCACATTTGATTCAGATGGTCATAGTTCTGACGAGGAAATAGCCACAACCACACGTAGAGAGTCTTTGAGGTCCCATTCTAGAGGATCTGCTTCTGGCCTGAACAAAGAAGCTAACAGACTTTCTGGAAAGCTTATCCCTGATGTTAAAGAAAGTATTGAAGATTATCAGTCTAGCTCCAGAAAGAAATACGTGCCGTCGCCTGGTCCTAGTCTATCATACAAGGAGCAACAGAGTGGTGAAACTAGTGGTTCACCCATATCTGATTATTTTGGGACACAGGCAGAGAGGCACTTGGACCATGTACAAAGCAGAGATTCTGATCTTTCGGATGAAGAAATTGAGCCAGATAAATTTGAAAGTGCATCCTCAGCAGTAGCAAATGAGAATCGTCCGTCGTCTTTTGCCATTCAGACTTCAGCAACTTCTAATGATAAGGGAGGTGATCTTGGCCTTAACTTTGGAAGGTTAACTCCTGGACTAAGAAACAAACCCAGGCAACCTCCGACGTACACAAAAAATTCCAGGGAGAATATGCTGCCAAGGCAGTCCTTGCCTAAGGCTTCTGCGAGCACTGAAGAGTCAGTTGACCCAGAAGAGGATACTACATTTGAACAGAACAGAAGTAGCCCCAGAAGCTCACTCTCAACAAGGACTTCTTCAGCTGGAACTTACAATAGTGAACATCATGACAGGAATCAAATCGTTGGAACACGCAGAGAAGCAAGATCAACCATGGCAAGGAATTTCTTTGATTCAGATGATACTGGGAAGTTCTCTGAACAATCTGATAATCCAAGTCCTCTAACAACTAAGAGTTCTGAACGTGCAAATTCGAATCAAGAGCTTTATCATGAAAAACCAGGCATTGGAGCACGCCGGGAAATGAGGTCGAGAATGGCTAGAAACTACTTCGATTCAGATGACAGTGAAGAAGAACTAGAGCGGCAGCAGACTCCTCAGCCAAAGCTATCCGGAGTGCAGATACAATCACGCAGGACACGGGAGGTAACATCTGACACAAAGAGAGATGGTCATATCCGAACTGGAGCACGGTATGCTGATGAAACTGAGAGCTTGCCAAAGGAGACAAAAGCCCCTCAATTGAACAACTCACCTACTGAACAAAGGAGGGTTGCACCTGTATACCCCAGGGCTGCAGTACAACGCTCTTCACCTAAAGATGAGCATGTTGAATCTCCCATGGCGGCCAGAGGGAAGTCGCAGGAAACTGAGATGAGTAGAAGCTCTGTTCCAGGAAATGTGGAAAGCACAGAAGCCTCGGAAGGAACTCCAAAAGAAAGCACCCCCAAAACGCCCCCTGCACATGTCCATCCCAAGCTTCCAGACTACGATTCTTTTGCTGCACATTTTATGTCGCTTCGAACAAACCGCCGCTAGGTTTACAGTTTATACGCCGCTAGGTTTACAGTTTATACTGCCTGAAGTTTTACATGAATTAAGTCATATATACGATAAACACATGATACATATTATTGAGTTGAGATCTGTACAGGATAACAACACACATTTCTGGATTCCATCATGCGATGCTAGGTTTGAGCCTACAATTCTTTTGTTCTATCGTGGCCTCCTATATTTCAGTAGATTTATATAATGTAAAAAGTCATTATTTCCTGTTATTGTTTGTTAAACATCATGCTGCCAGATGTATAGAACTTCTGGGTTTTTTCCTTTCATTGTAATTGGATCTGAATCATATTTGGTACTCAACTACTCATGCTATGCATGAATTTTGGTTTTGAAAGACCCTATGCATGAATTTGGACGAAATTGTTTCATGCTTTCTACTGTTGTCGATTCATGTAAAGCAATTTGTGCCATTGGTGAACTGCATGTAAAGCCACTGCAAGAGATTGAACATCCAATGGCTTACTAATGCAACTGGTGAATGGTAACGGTTGCTATTGCTATTCGGCAACACTGGATGCGTAGGCTGGCAAGAGTAGATGACTTCTTAGAGATCAGGGATTCCATAATGCTGGAGAAGTGTTCAGTTGATAGTACAGGCCGAAACTTTTCACACTTTTCTTTCACTTCTAAGCCTCGCCTAGGATGAACAAGTTGAAAAGAAAAATCCACGGATGTGTTCTACTTCCGACTCCTGTTCACTATAGACAGCAAATGACAATCATGCTGGAGGCCCATGAGAACAAAGCAACTCGGCCCATCCGGTCCACAGAAACAGCAACACGAACCTAGGGTTTATGAGCACCGCGTCACTATAAGATAGACGCTCTAAAGGTCGCCGCGCCGCAGCCACCCTACCAGCACCGGAGTCCCGGAGAAACACGGATCGGCGGCGCATCCCTCCAAAGCTTCCGGTGAGGAGAAATCTTCCCTTATTATCTAGGCGGACTTTTTTTTTTGAGGCCAAATCTAGGCGGACTTTTTTTTTGAGGCCAAATCTAGGCGGACTTTTTTTTTAAGGCCAAATCTAGGCGGACTTTTTGAATCTGCATAAGTTCGATCTATAGTGCTCGATTTGATCCCCCCACCCCACCCCAAATTACATTTGCTATTCGCTGCAGTGCTGGAAATTGTTCAGTGAGCTGGTTGATCGTAGTTAGAAATTGCCAGTGCATTCCGTTTTCAGGTCACTAGACTGCTTATTACTTTATTGTTATCATATTTGTATTTGTTGAACTCCACGAAACTCAATCCAGTAGAAGTAGAATTGAACAGCAGCCATCTTGTAAACAATATGTTCTATGTTCTGTGTTGCCATCTTTAGTCTGGTAATAAGTAATAACTTTCAGCTATAGTAAAATTGCTTTCAACTTTGCGATTCCAATGTTTATCGGTTAGTATTTAGTTGATTGGTTATATTTGGCTGGTTGGATTTGTGCTTTAGGTAAGCATAAATGGCGACGGTTCCTGATTCTCTGATCTGGGATATCGTGAGGAAGAACAACTCCTTCCTGATCAAGCAGTTTGGCAATGGCAATGCCAAGGTTCAGTTCACCAAGGAGCCTAACAACCTCTATAATGTCCACTCCTACAAGTACTCTGGTTAGCATTGTTCCCAGCATGTTTGGATGAATTATGGATGCCATTGTTATCACTGTTCAATTGTGGGATTGGTTTCTTTTCAGGCCTTGCCAACAAGAAGACTGTGACAGTGCAACCAGCCACTGGAAAGGAGATGGCAGTGGTCCTCTCGACGACCAAGACAAAGAAGCAGAACAAGCCTGCCAGCCTCCACCACAAGTCTGTCATGCGCAAGGAATTCCGCAAGATGGCCAAGGCTGTCAAGAACCAGGTATAGAACAATTACACTATCTATATTATTTGTTCTCATTTGATGTTCTGTTCTGGTTAAAGATGAATTTTAAATAATTGTCAGCAAGAATTTACAAAGTTGTTAATGCCATATCATGTAACAAGATCCATTCACATGTCTGGCCATCAATCAAATACACTAGTTATACATTTATAGCTGTTTATAACAATAGGGTTCTAATACCAATCTTGACAAAAGTAATAAGTACTTGCCAGCTCATAAAACTGCTTGTGAGAATAATTTCTGAGAACCCTGCTTGCCCTTATGGTTATCATAAACAATTGTTGTGATGAGACTAAACATGTAAGAAAAATCATTCAAAAGGTTGGATCTTCAATGAGATACATTTGTTTGGTTTAGCTTATGAGCATTTTTCCACATTCTTCAGTGAGAAGTAATTTGTTTGAAGCATATGCATAGACCCTTAAATGACATTCCTCTGAAACATGCTGCTGCCTGCTTTTATTACCCCTTACAACCCTTTTTGAATGAGAAATGATTTCTGACCTGACCTGTGAGTTCTTGTCTGACCAAATTAGCATCATCAGATGTAATTGTTTTAGTTCCTGTTTGTACAGGTTGGTGACAACTACTACAGGCCTGATCTTACCAAGCCAGCTCTTGCAAGGCTGAGCGCAGTGTATCGCAGCCTCCAGGTTGCCAAGTCTGGTATCAAGAAGAAGAACAGGCAGGCAAACTAAGTCTGGTGTTTATGTTTCCAGGTTTCTAGATTTGGAGTATGATGGATGTCTGTACCGAAGACTGCCACATATTTTCATAGTAGGTTCCACCTTTGTATCCATGACATAATTAAGCCTATATTGTTTAGTAACAGTTGCCTATTGCTATTGGTGTTTGTGCTGTTGACATCAGAGGTTCTGCCGGAAACACTTTTGTTTGGCTGTGATTCAAGTTTGACATGTATTCATGTGACATACAACTGCAAATGAACAAGTTCTACCAGTACTGTTGAATCAGTTGACTTGGAAAATTCAAAGTCTGCTACCTGAATTTGTATCTTGATTATCCGGTGGATATTCCTCTGGTCATGTGATACGTTTTGAAGCACAAGAGTTACTCGACGACTTCCTTTTTTCCAGCTGCAACTTTCGCATTCTACTAGAATGCTTTTGCAGCTTGGGTTTTTTTTTTCTTTCGCCAATGCATTTTTTTTCAAATTTTAGGGAGCCTCTGTTGCCCTGCTGGAGCCTATATCTATATATGAATGTGAAAAATAGTAAGGAAAACAGTATGGAACTGTTTAGTCCGTGAGCTAGCCTTACGTGTTCAAGAATTCGCGAAATCTGGTATCGCTGCTGAAAAATCGATGGCTTGGAAGCGAGTCCTTGCAGCATCTTGGAAGGAACATGGAGCGAAACTCACTCCTACCAGACGTGCGGGACACTAACATCTCCGCTGCCGCACCGGTATAAAACCGAACTGCAGCACACGATTCAACGGGAAACCGGTGCTCCGGCACATGTCGGTCGGCGAGAAGACGGCCGAGGCAACGGCCAACGGCGGCGGCGCCGCCGTCGGCCAGCCTAAGGCACCGTCCCGCGGGAGCGCCCGGTTCGAGCGCCTCCTGTCCGGGCTCGGCGCCGGTCCGCTCGTGGACGTGGAGCCCGACAAGGTCAAGGAAGAGATCCGGCGATGGGCCAAGAAGGTGGCGGCGCTGGTGCGCCAGGTCAGCTTCGGCGCCTGGCCGGAGAAGAGCGACGGCTCGTCGGAGCACCACCACGACGCAAGCGATGATACGTCCGCAAGCTGAGCAGCTAAGCTGAAGATAACTTACGCAGGCAGTACGCTGCTCCTCTGACATCTTACAGCCAGGACGCTGCAGGCCATATGCAAAAAATGTTGATCACCGTCATTCTTTCATTCATGGATGTGAATAATAATAAACAGCAGCTGGCATATCTCTCGTGTAAATTGATGATTGTCAGACAATGGCTTCCCACACACCACCAACTCGTTTGTGCTTTCTCCGCTACAATGCTATATTCTTCACAATCACCCACACATATTTCATAGTGAAAGATGTCCAAGTTTAATTCAATTCAACAGAGCAGTAATAAAATTGAAAGGAACAAAACACTAACGCCTAAGGTCATTCTGCTCTACACATTTACCAGCAAGTTAGGTAATGATAAGCCGATATCTACACTTGACAGTTAGCAGAATCAAGATGCTACATCCCTACAATTTGTACAAGTTTATGCTCTACAAATCGCTATACCTAACCTACAAAACTAGCATTGCCTTCTAAACTGCACCTCATGTTTCTCAATCCAGTTTTGCGTCCAATTTTGAAATGCTCCTCAAAAGTTGTTTGGAGCAGACGTTTTGTGCCTGAGCCACATATCGCACACGATTTGCTTTCACCCACGCAGGCTCCTAATCGAAAAAAAGTAAACCAAGAAACCACACATGGGTGCTTTAGTTATAAAGAAATATGTACTGCACAGAGGAAGATAGATACAGAAAATCATGAACTGCACAGACGAAGCAGATAAATACAGAAAATCACCTCCGGCACAAAGTGTGAGAAACCAAACTTGATTAAGAGGAGAGCATGCTCCATTATAAGGATTGCTGCAAGTCCTGGTTCAATCCTCCAGTTTCCCTCCTCATCGTACAGACAAACAAGAAGCAAGCAGTTGGTGCATATCGCCATTACAACCAAGAACTGAAAACAAACTCAAGAGTGAACATCAAGTCATGCATGTAAATCTGCTAGGAGTCAAATAAAAAGTTCAGCTAGCAAACCTGGAATATGTTCAACCACGCTCCAATTGTAGCTGCAGCACGGGGGACAGGTCTTTTCAACATGACTAATAACTTCAATGCGTCTGCTCGGATTTCAGTAACATTGTTCTGTAGTGAAAATAGTTCAACAACATTAATACATTTACATCAAAGCAAGAAACAGTAATTTTGTGAAACAAAACAACATACCAGAGCTGCAAAGCAGAAAATCAACGGAAATGCACATGCAAACATCATGATCATTCCAAACTGTAGAGTTAGCTCCAGAAAGTCTGTAATGGTTTTAATACTGTAAGCACCAATAGCGACATTTTTTTCTTTTCTTTCAGACTGCAAATACTATGAATGAAACTGAGCGGAGGTGGTATACATGAAGCACACCCAAAGTAGCTAGCAGAGAACCAAAGAAGACAGATACTTACCATCAAATAAACCATCTTCAAGTTCTGCTCCAATGCTTGCAGTATAAGAGGGTTTTAGATACTCTTTCTCCACTCTTGTTGATAACCGGACTGACTTTCCTGATGGTGATTCTTTCTCATGCTTTTTCTTGCTACAAGATGGGAGACAATTCTTGTCTTACTCTACTGATCTGGGAATAAGGATAAGACAAAAGGGTTCGTGCGAAACTTACTGAACAGCTATGTACTTTTTATAGCTGTACTTGAGGTAAGGAATGGAATTCTCTATAAGATTTTCTAATACCTGAAAGAAAAAAAAACATATCATCAATGTGGTACAATCATATTCAACAGACACAATTATGTTGTAGACATACCTGGGACACGATGAGACGCTGAATGAGGACTTGCCTGAGGGCCAGGATATCACGGTACAAAGAAGCATGATAAAATAACCCAATATATGACTGCATAAAGTAAAGGCCAAAGACCTGCATTTCGAGTAAGAAAAAAAGAAAGTGAGAGGCCACACTAAAAGAAAAGTCATCTTTCAAACTTCATGGTGTTTACCTTATAAACTAAGCTAGCAGAACTAGATTCTTCTCCTTGGTTGTTTTCATACTTTATCAAATTGACAGATACCTTGCCACCAATTCTGGTGTAATACTGAATTGCAACAAGATATACCGCAGTCAGCAAATACCTGTATGATATAACATTGATCAGAATAATATAATGCAGATTTTAATGATAAGCAGAAATGGTAAAATAATGAGAGAAACTGATATAAAGCACTAGGGAACGAAAGCTAGGCAGGTAGCTAACGAGTCAGTTGCACAGTTTTGGGGTAACCCTACCGAAGATGGATAATAGGAAATACTGACCTCATCGCCTCAGTTTCAGTAATCTCGTATAGATGAGCATAGGCTAACTCAAATGGGAGCTGAAGACAAATGATAGCCAACACAATGATAGCATTGTTCCTTATTCTAAGGAGGACACCAAACCATTCATTCCTTTGCAACTTTCTTTTCTCAGCAGATACATCACAAAATTTCTTTTCCTCAATAGTAAGAGAATCACCCAAGGAGCCGAGTTCATTGCCCAGATTTTTGTATTCGGATAATGAACAATTAATACCCCATCTGTTGGAAGCCATCTTAAAGCGGTCAGGAAACAGTTGTGAGCAAATTAGCTTGATATTCACACATCAAATTTGAATCACGTGTCTAACCTTGCAAGAAGTGCTGAATTCTTCCGTTTCCAAAATTGCAAAAAAAAGACGGCCCAAGAAATAACGAAGATAAAGAAAGCAGGAAGAACCAACCACTGCAATGACCTAAATGCAAAGTGCAGAGAAGCATGAGGTAAGAACAGATAGAAAACAATATTCATTTTATATTTTCCAAAGAAAACTAGTAAATAAAATACTAAAATGCATACCCAAAATCTATGAGTTGAGTTGCCAATCCAAAAACAGCTGGGAAGAAAAGCCATCGGGTATACATTCCTAGGAACGCAAAGTATGTTGCAATCTGCAGTTCAAAACAGACTTTTTATGAGTAATGGGTGGAAAATTATTACCTTCCTTCATACATAATGGTAAATAAATTAAATATGTTAGGTGTAAGCTGCTGAACCAGTTCTACCTTCGTTCCAAAGTAGGAGTAAATCTCATCAATAGGTTGCCATGTGAAGTCAAGCCAATTAAGTGCCCAATTTCTCAGGAGTTGCTTCCTTTTAATTTCATCTGCAACAGAAGTTTCAGTTGGCTGGGATTGGAGTTTTTACCAGTGACATATAGTGAGTACAAGTAGAATTTATATTAAGTACCATGCAAAGGGAATACTAGCTTTACAACTCCTTCAGATTCCAGCCTTGTCAATAGTGACTCATTTTGCTTCCAATTGAACTCCTTGTCATCAAATTTAAGAGTTATTTCAGAGTTTGTCTTGTTCACCTGCATTAATCAATTCCAACTTGCTATCACATAACTATTCCAAATAGCAAAGAGCCAAACAATTAAGTTACTTTGTTACAAACTTCATTTCTTGCCCATAATGTCAGTCGAAAGAAAGGGGGAATGAAAGTGCATTGGCGTCACAAAATGATGAAACAAAGTGCATGAGAAGGAGCACAACTTCATGTGCACATACTTGGTCATTGGTAGTTTTCCAATGCAGACCACAGAAACAAACATGATCAATAGAACAATAGGCCATAAATCAGTAGGCATATCTACAATTTATTGCAATCTGGAACTGCAGCACCTGCACATGAGGACAAATGTGCACTTACAATGCCATATATCAAGTAACGGAAGCAGCAATATCGCTCTCTCCAGCTGAACAGGGACCCATCTGGTTGCCTGACAAATGCTGCAACCTGGTCCCATTCGAACTGAAGCTCCATTCCTGAAACTCAAATTAACAGCAACATGAACACATCACCCACCCCCAACGACATTTCAATGTTAAAATGCTTCTAGGTGGAGTCAAGTTACCGATGTAGGTTAGCTTCTTCATCTGCATCTCAGCAGCCGCTCTCCCCAGGGTCCCCATTGGCGCAGCCAGCTAAATTCAAACAGCAGGCCCAGAAGCTTTAGAATTGGAACAGCAAGCAGCACGCATGCAAAATTTCCAGAGCGAGGAAGGCAGCTCATACGGCTCAAGCTCTTCCGAACCGCCTCCTCGTCTGAAAGCTAAACTCAATGCACGGTCCCACAAATCAAATTCAGAAAAACAGCAAGCAGCACCGGGTCAGCCACCGACCTTGATGAACTCGGCGGGGACGCCGCGGACGCGCTCGACGAGCAGCCCGGCGGCCTCGAGCTCCCGCACCAGCAGCGCCACGCAGTCCTCGGCGGCCCCCGCGGCGGCGGCGGCGGCGCGGGAGAGCTTGGGCACCACGATGCCCACCTCGAACCCCGTGGCCTCCTCCACGGCCTCTTCCCCTCGCCCCGCCCCCATCCCTGACCCCACCCCGGATCAGATTCGGCCGCGGGCGAGGCGCGCGACGGCGGCGGACGCGAGGAGGCGGATCCGCATGGACGGAAAGTGGAGAATGCCAGGAGGGGGAGCGGAGGGAAGAGTATAAACAAAAGGAAAGCTGTCTTTGGGAATGGCGGAGGCGGAGGAGAGAGAAAAGCGAGGCGAGGACGGGGAGGGCGGGGGGTAACGGATTACAAGGCCCGGTGTTCGCGTCCATTCGATTTGATTTCAAGATTAAAATCAAATTTAATCGGCCGATTAGTTGGTATCGTAACTGGTAACTGCCTGTTTGTGAGCGGGCAAGCGCTTGCGGCCGGCCGGCGTGATTAAGCGGCGATCGGCAGTCCCAACTCATCGTGTCTATGGGTAGTGTCCATGCTGTCATGTTAGCGAGACATCACCTTAGACACTACATTCTCCAATCCATAATTTTTTAGGATGGATCATTAATAAATTCATCATATTTTCTCTCTACCAATCATACTTGTTCTTTTTCTATCATGAAAACACTATCCTCTCCCAATGCAAACTTTGGTAGTGTCCTATGCATAGGTTCTCGTGTCGACACTAGGTCTTGCATGAGACCCAGTTTCCTCCTCTTTCCACTCTCTCTTATTTAATACAGTGCAACACAAGCAAAAAGTCTTATGTGACAGCCTAATTAATGCTATGGAAACCATCCTACACTGAGGGTTGGGACTGCTCTTAGGGTAGTCCCAACCCTTGATATCCATAGGTAGTGTCCATGATGCCATGTTAGCAAGACACTAATTTAGACATTGTGTTCTCCAACCCATGATTACCTATTTGGTGCTATGAAAATCATACTAGTTGGAGGGTTGGAACTGACCTTACGGGTGGGATTTGAAACGCGTGTGGAATGGAAATCGTGCGTGCGAGTAGAGGCGGACGGCACGATGTGAGCAACGGGGGGAGGCCGTGATTTGAAAGCCGTGGGGTACGCCGTACGCGTGGGGTGTATGGATCCATGTTGCGCACTGAAACGTGGGCCCGCGTACGGATCGTCGAAGCGTCTGTGGCCTGTGGCCTGTGGGCGGAACGCGAATCGGCGCGGGCGGATCGAAGCGTTTCATCCTTTCCGCGAGCGGAAGGGGAAGGTTTTCGACTTTCGTCGGCACGGGGGGACGGGGTGAGCCTTCCCGTAATCCCGTGCACCTGGCGGTGGGGCTTGGGCGCTTTCGGTTGGCTCGGCGGCTTCGGCCTGTCCGCTTCCTTGCTAGTATGTGGGGGCGTCCGTTTCATTTGGCGGCAGCAAGCGAGGGGGCGCGTGGCCGCGCCTCCCGCGCGACGCGTTGGTCTCGCTCTTCTCGCCGTCAGAGCTGGTTCGCGCGCGGGCACAGATTGCGGCCGGCGGCATCCGGCTGCCGCCCCCCAACGCTTTCGACCTGAGCTGTCTCTGTTTCGAGGCCCTTTTCTCGTCCACCAGTGGTTCGCCTGTGCGGCAAACTTTCGTACTGTTGTTGAGCCATCCTCACCTCTTCACTGGGTTACACACTCAGCGCGTGAATTGTTCTTATCCTTTTCATAGGGCGTGAACACAAATGCACGTAAAGTGACTTGCGCTTATCTTGTAACAGGGGAATAGGCGATCGCCCACTCCGGCTTCTGGACTCCTTTCTGGCTACGCTGACGCTTCAGTGCGTCTCCGTAGAACATATGAACCTGACCGATTGGTTACTCGTGGCTGCAACTTCATTTGTAGCACCACTCGAACGGTTTCTGTTTCTTCTTGTCCTGACCATGCAGCGCGGCGCCATCGCCGTACCGTGAGCCCGCGCTCCTGGACCACGTCGCGGAGCGTCTCGGCCCGCAGCGCCGCGACGTAGAGGCCCAGCGCGTCGAGGTGCCACCCGCTCCGCCCCGCGCCGTCGGCGTCCGCGTCCCCGAACGGGCCGTGCACGAGCCCCCGGCTGGTCTCGAACGTCAGCGACCGCACCACCGGCGGGTCCCCGCCGTGCGCCGCGCGGTAGCTGCCGCTCACGGCCGTCGCGAACTCGTACGGGAAGTCCGGCCAGCTCGATCTGCGGGTCAAATAAATCAGCAAGATGACACGCGCGCGCCGTGGTGTATAGGCAGCTAAGATGGGAGACCGACGAGCAGCTAGCTAGCTCGGGCATGTGTGGGTTGGCCGTGTACCTTGGCGGAGAGGCTGCGGCCAGTGCCGCCGCCGTGCTTCTCGCCGAGGACAGGGTGGCCGTTCCTGTCCACGTACCCGGCCCGCATCGACTCCATGAAGCGGCCGTACGTGACGGTGATGCTGCGGACGCCCCGGTGCGGGCCGTCGTCCCACGGGCTCCCGCTGCGGCCTCCCCACGGCCCGACCCTGATCACCTTGCTCGACGCCACCATCGTCTCTGCTGAGCCGCCGGTTGCTGCATATATTGCCCCAAATATCAATCCGTATCCACGAGAAAGAAAGAAAGAACGAAACCATTCTGAATGAACGACGACAGATGCCCATTACCATGCTGATTGATAGCTTGTCACCTGAAACCGGAGGATGTGAAACAGCAGGCTAGGATTCGTCGGAGTTAAATGTGCATAGGTACAGGCAAAATGTAGCGCACTTGTGGTAGCACTTAAATACCACAAATCCAAAACTGAAATGTAGATTAATGTGGTCAGGGAATTGGATGCCCTTCGTATCAGGTCCAGCATAAAATGCTTATCAGCGTACTTGTTTATTTATTTTCCACATGAGGCGACCTGAAAGGGCTGAAACTTGACGTCTCCTGACGATGAAGATAAAGGTCACATCTAAAGAAGATTGTGAAGGTGCGTGGTACACGGAAAACTGGCGAGCTAGTCTTGGACCGGCGAATACGATACCATCAAGTGAGTGGCTGTGGACTCGTGGCGTATTAGGTCGGGGGGAATCATATGATTGGCGTATTATGTACCTGTACTTTTATCAGTTGTCCAAATCATTTCACGTCTGAACGTAGGATGGATGAACTCATTCGCGAACAATCTGAACTTTCAGTAAATTCCTCGTCCGCGTGTCCAGTGCGCAGTGTGGCAGAATGATGCTCTGATGGATAATCTTGGGTTCTTAACTACCCCATCGTTTATGTATTCCATATTATTAAAACCAATATTTGGAGAATCTTTACTATCTACTACTGCGGTAGTGCCTAATTAAACTTGTAATGTGGAGAATGACAACGACTCACAGGGAAACGGACCAGCTGCCTAATCCTGATCCGTTGGCATGCAATCCCAGCGCATGCCAGCTGTCCTACTAGTAGTAGTTATTTAAAGAAGTTATGTATAAAATTTATCTGAACATTTTTCTTCGAATTATTTGAATAAAGTTCTCCCAAAAGATATATATGAAGAAATTCTAATAAAAGTTCTTCTGAAAAAGTTAGGAAAATATAAAATTTGAAAAGAAGAAATAAAAAACTCAGAAGAGGGACCGTTGCGCACCAATAATTTTTTTATGTGAATACAATACACACGAGCCGTAGACCTCGAATAAACAAAGTCAAAGTCACCACGGGGATAAGAAGTCCTGCAATATGCCAATTCACATCCATGCCACACGGCTCACAAAACCAATGTAGTAATATTGTGATCTAAGGCCTCCTTTGGGAGGGCTCCAGCTCCAGCTCCTGCTGCTGCTCCGGCTGGAGCCCTACCAAACGGTATCATCAGAAACAGCTCCGCGAGCGAAGCAGCCAAGGAGCTGGAGTCAGTTTTGTACTAGCGGAGCGGAGCCAAAAAATAGTGGCTCTCTCTGGCTCCTCCGTGTTCCCGCGCGCTGATTTGGGCAACAATGTCCCCGGACACCAAAAACGTTAGATAAAGTGCGGCGGTGGGAGGCAACAGCGCCCGTCCGGAAAGGGGAGCAGTGCGGCGAAGAGACTAGCAGCAGTGCACCAGCGTCAGGCAGCAGCATGGCGGAGCTCGGCTTTGCAGCGTAGGACGTGGGAAAAGAGAAACTATTCAGGAGCAGATGGGACGGCACAGAGAAAAGATTAGTAGAGGAAAGGATAATGACCAAAATGAAAGGAAAAAAAATAAAAATACAGAGAAACTATTCAGGAGCACTGTTTGAATCCACATTTTTTTAAGGAAAATGCAGGAGCTCTGCTTTATATTTAAGAAGGAGAAGCAAACAAGTTTTTAGATGATTGATATTACATAGAAAAATAATCTCTCTTCTCTCACCCTCCAAACATTAAAGATTACTGTGGCTATCATGAAACTAGTGGTAACTCCGGGCCTCCACAGGCCAATTTCCTCACCCTAATCTCTGCCTTGATCTGAATCCACATATTTTCTGGGTGGTTATGAACAGCACCAGGTACGGACACCGCACACATGTTCACAGATGAGATGAGAGAGATCAAGGGCCGCTGTTTCAGCCAAAGCATGCGCCCCCACTTCCGTGTCAACAACAGAACAAAGATCAAGGACCACTTTACCAATTGATGGTGGGTATATTGGACAATTGATCATATCTTTCATTCATAAAAATACAAGAGAAGCCGTTTTACCAAACACTTTTTCAAAATGGTTTCAGCTCCATCAGAGAAGCTGCTTCACAAGTGGAGCCACAACCGGAGCTGTTTTTGATGGAGCTGGAGCCCTGCCAAAGGGGGCCTAAGTTGTCGTAGTTTGCAGGGACCTAACCTAACAGGAAGCCAAAAACACAAAGTGTTCCGACCTTCTTCCTCTGTCCTTTTACTCCTTGGGAATGGATTCGCTCTTCCTCGGTGCCAAACCAGCCATGTGATGGCCTATATCATTTTGCTTCAGCACTGGTAGTAATGATGCCAACCGCGGCTTCAAGTAAACCTGTTCTTCAGTGACAGTTAAGTGTGACCTGACATTTCTTGTTCCCTAGTGCACCCGCCTCATATTGCAGGACTGCTTGACAGACTGACGGTTGAACTGCTCCCACACGATCAGTGCCCCCGGTGATCAACATCCCATCTGCGCTGTCAAGTGGCCAAACCCTCCACTTTGCCAGGACACTCCACCACATATCCACTGTTAGTTGGGTCCCCTTTGGCCTGTGCTGCGGTGTGAGATTGTCGGAGTGGTTCGGGTCACTCATTAGTCTCGCTTGATTAGTGACATACTGACACTCCTCATGGTGCAGACAATTGCTTATCTTTGTTTGGCTGTTCGAAAAGAAAACCCAAAGCTGTACGCAGTCTCGATCCACTCCGTATCCGAAGGGATGCAACCAAAGCGTAAGGAAAACGATTGCTAATTCAGTAGGGCAAATCTACCGTCCCCATCCAGTTCTCTGGGTGTTAAATGTTGATATGCAGATTTGGCGTTACGAAATTCAAATGTTCGATTCAGCCAAATTCATCTCGGGAGCATCGACACGCCGGGTGCTTTCTGAAAGGCAGGCTGGCATCCGGCCAAGGAACAAGTACACGGTGTGTGACAGCCACAGTCCATGAGAACCATCGCGGCTCTCCAAAGCTTCGCCGATCTGTCGTCTTCGTGCACGGCGCCGGAGTTGATGATGATGATCGGAAGGAAAACGATGGAATCCAAGGACGCCGTGAGACGCAAGGGCCCACTCGTTGTCATTGGGGAACGCTTTGGCGGGGCGGCATCTGGTGCACTCGGCTGCCTTTTTCCATTGGCTCCCATGGATTTTCAAACCCAAGCTCACATCATACGTCTGAACAACTTTGGCAGAAGCAGAATCACCGTTGGAATTTGGAACAAAGCAAAGGTTATCCAACATCCAAGTTTCTTGCCCAAGTTCTCGGTTTACTCCTTCACGGTTTCACGTACGGTTTTCACGCCAATGTTCGCATCATATCTGAACTTGTTCGTCAGCCTGCAGGCTCTGACTGCTGTGCTGTGGCCTGTGCCGGTGTCAAATGCAATAGTAGTAAACACGCAGTGCTCTGCACCTGCACAAATATCATGTCATCGATGAGCACTGAACATGCAACTAGGCCAAGCATGCCCGCAGGGGCCTACCAGCCGTTGATCGTGAGCTGTCTCCGGGAGGCAAGGCATGCCATTTGCCAGGCCAGGCCAGCTAGACTATGAACGTGGTGGTTCCGGGCTCCAGCCTCATGGCTCTTCAGCTATATAAATAACACGCGCCATTCATCTCTCTAACACACACCAGTACAACACCTCTTCAGCTCTATCTCTCTCTCTCAGCTTCTTTGCTTTCTACCGTGCACGGAACAAAGCCCGCAAGGTTTACCGTAGCGAAATGGCATCCAAGGCCTTCCGCGCCGTCGTCGTCGCCGCCGTCGCCGTGTCCTCCCTCGCGGGGGTCGCGATGGCCGCCGACGAGCCCGCGCCGAGCCCCACGTCCGGCGCCGCCGCCGTCTCCTCCTCACTCGTCGCCGCCCTCCTCTGCCCCGCCGTGGCGCTCCTCTTCGGCAGCCTGCGCCACTGAGTGGGAGGCCATAGCGTGTGCCGGAGGTAAAAGGACTGAATCCATCGCAGGCCGAGACGTTGCTGTTCCTGTATGATCAACTGCCTTATGTGTCCTTTTCACCTCCCATTCCTACAATGTATTTAGGATCTCTTCTTGTGTAAGTTTGCCGTGCTTTCTACCTACAGACCATCTGTTTGTAACGATTCGGAGATTCCATATCAGCGATTGTTTGATTTGAGGGATTCGCGCTCCGTCCAATGTTTACAGACTGTGTGTACAATACATCAGGGAGCCTTTAATTTACAAGCTCGTTCTTGCATCAGGATTCAGACGTGAGCACCTTCTATCAGGCACTAAGATTGACCAGCTTCGCAGCCCACGCACTGAGCAGCATGGTCAGTCAGGCTACATATGAATGCCGAATTGAATCCCAACGCCCCAACGCGTGGCAAGTACCCGACGATGTCGCCTGCGGCTTGGGCCTCCTGAGCTCATCGAGCTGCCATGGGTGCGTGCGAGCGCGTGGCCTACGCCGCCGGCGCCGTGGCCGCTCCTAGGTCGCGACAGGCCGCGCGGTAGAGCTAAGCTACAGCTCATCGTGGGAAACCCCGAGCCCGCTGGACATGGCGCGCCGCCGCAGGTACCCCGTGGCGAGGTTGGCGTGCATCGCGGCGCCGTAGGGGAGCGCGTCGTCGTCGATGAGGAACCGCGGCGAGTGCGCGGCGTGCACGGCCCCGATCTCCTCGTTCCCGATCCCGACGAAGTAGAAGTGGGAGGAGGGCACGGCCTCGGCGAAGCACGCGAAGTCCTCGCTCCCCATGCACGGCTCCATCGCGCCGCGGACGTTCCCGACGCCCACCGTCTCGGCCGCGACGGCCTCGAAGTGCGCGTGCAGCGAGGCGGTGTTCACGGTCGGGGGGAGCAGCGGGCTGCCCCCCGCGCCGAAGTCCACGGACGCCGCGCACCGGTGCACAGCGGCCTGCGCCACGATCACCTCCTCGATCCGCCGCTTCAGCCGCATGAACCCCTCGCCGGAGAAGCACCGGAACGTGCCGCCGATGGTCACGGAGTCCGGGATCACGTTGAACGCGCCGCCGCCGCGGAACCTGGTCACGGTCACCACCTGCGAGTCCAGCGGGTCGGCCTCGCGCGAGACGAGGCTCTGCAGGCTGAGGACGACGCTGGAGGCGGCCACGACGGGGTCCACGGAGTCATGGGGGAGGGCGGCGTGGCCGCCCGACCCAGTGATCACCGCCTCGAAGAACCCGCACCCGGCCAGGAGAGGGCCAGCCCTGGAGCCCACCACGCCGGTGGGGAGCATCACGGTGACGTGGAACCCGAAGATGGCCTCGACGTTGTCCACGGCGCCGGCCTCCACCATCTTCTTGGCGCCAATGCCCACCTCCTCTCCCGGCTGGAAAAGAAGGACCACCGTACCCTGCCAAAAAAAAAGCTCTGAAATTGCAGCAACAACATTACCAGGGGGTGTTTGGTTCCGGCGACTAAAATTGTAGTCCCCTCACATCAAATGAAAGAATGCTAATTAGAAGTATTAAATATAGATTAATTATAAAATGCATTACATAAGCCAGGACTAATTTACGATACGAATCTATTAAGCCTAATTAATCCATGATTAGACAATATAATGCTACAGTAATAATTTGATAATTATGTACTAATTATAGGTTAATTAGACTCGTTAGGTTCATCTCGCCGAGTAGATATGACTTATACAATTAGTTTTAGAATTAATTTACGTTTAATGCTACTAATTGTCACTTATTTAAGGGACTAAATTTTAGTCCATTGGATCCAAACACAGCAACTTCAGCCCGAAGAACACGAGCGCTTCATCGTCAGTACCAATTTGCAGATGATCTCATAAGTTTACATGTTATTAGCAAATTGGTAGATTGAGCAGAACGCAAGAAAAAAATTCTGGCAAATATCGAAAGGAAAACTCTCAACGACAACGACAACAAACCAAATGAAAGGAGCTGCAGATCTTTTGATTTTGAAAAGGCGAAAGGAACTTAAACTCTGCCCTCAAGGCCTCAACTATATAAAAAAAACACGCGCTCTGTCACTAACATTTCTTCCCCGCTTCCATTATTACATGTTGCGAAGCCTGGTTTTCATCAGAAAATGACTCTTCAGTCAAGAGCTAGTGGAAGTTGAACACTGCTCCATCAGAAGAGACAGGTCTATCAGATCAGGGACAATTAGACGTGCACCGTGTGAAAACATTATGGCCTTCTTTAGTTTCTAAATTTCACTATGCAAAAAGAAGATTCCCAACACATCAAAATATCGGCCCATGTATGGAATATTAATGTAGATGAAATTAAAAACTAATTGCACAGTTTTATTGTACTTTGTGAGACGAACATTTTAAGCCCAATTAATCAATGCTTGGACAATTATTCATAAATACAAACAAAATGCTACCGTGTCGACAAACTTCCAAGGCATGCCAAAGTTGGGAACTAAACAAGGCCTATGTGTTCAAGGAAAAACAATGATATGTATATCCGGACAACCAATTGCCGCGAACAGATCGACATCTCCGAAAGAGTTTGAAATCGCAAGGAAACAAAAGCTTTCCTATGGTTTCATCGTCCATTGACAGACTGACAGACGTGCATATTTTCGTTGACAAACGTTGGACTGCGTGGGACGTCTGGCGTGTCTCATGGGAAATCTTTAATTTCTTGTTTACAGGAGAAGATATTCTATCTTATGTGCAAGTTTTAACATATATACTCCCTCCTTTTTAAAAATCAATGGCCACTCTAACTTTGTTCTAAGTGCATATCTCACTTTCCTAAAAAAATATTAACATCTACCTTGATAAATAAATTATAAATATACTATCAAGACATATTTTATGGTGGACTGAATAAAACTAAATTTATGTTGTAGGTGTTGATATGTTTTTCTATAAGTTGTTTATAGTTAGAGAAATCTGACAAGTGGCTAATAAATCGCAATCAAGGGATTGAATCGAACTATTCGACATGTGTGTGTGCTCACTCCAATAGCTCCCTATCTTACTTTCTTTACCCCCTAATAACTCTACCATTATAAAACAAAAAAGGCTGTGTCCAAACAATTACTAGCACCCGTAGTCTAACCAGTGAGGAGGCAAAGCAAATCCAAACGCTAAATCACCCCATTTTTAAAAAATATAAGTAGAATGATAAAAGAGGACACGGCATAGAAAAATGTCGACGGCAAATTAAAGGGGGAGCGTACAGATCTCAAGCATCAAGCAGGAAAATGACTTTGCAACCAACGAATGCTCGCGCGCGTCAACTATTTTCTGAATGAAAACCTGCATAAATAATTGCGCGGAATATGCAACCGCACAACGTGACAATTAAAAAAATATTCAAATCAGGCGACTGCCCATCAGGCTGCTACAAGGTGATGCCCACAGACACAGGTTACTCGACGACAACCGGGAGAGAAACAAATATTATAAGATGCCGTTGGAAGGATGCGCAGACGATAGAGTGCGACAGTGCAACGGAGGAAGGAGACGAATGAAGCTCAAGTTGCGACCAAACCTGCAGCTCGTGGCGGCGCTCATGGAGGATCCTGGCGGCGCCAAGCAGCATTGCGGTGTGCGCGTCGTGGCCGCAGGCGTGCATCTTCCTCTCCTCCTTGCTCTTGTGCTCCCATTCCACTTCCTCCTGATCCACAGAAATTGAAAAGAGGTTCAGGGGCCATGGAAACAACTAAAGTTTGCGTAGGGATTGCAACTTTTGAGCAGAGAGAATTGTCGAGTCAACTTGCTGAGGTTAAAACTCGGGTCCGGATACGACCTGCTTCCTGTTTGGACAAACTTTACCGGTTGCCCAGTTGTACTTCTCTTCCCCCAAAGTGTATATTCAAAGATTCAAGATGTTAGCCTATTTGATTGACTTCACACTTTACACGGCGAAAGACACACCTCGACACATGACTTTTGTATAGTTCGATTCCTCAACTCTAGCCACTACTCTTTCCTTTTTCTTGCCGCAGCTCAAGTGGCACTGCATCTAGGCGCCTGGATTGTCGTCCAATTTGCGGCGGAAAGTTAATTTACGGGACGAGACATTAGTTTTTTTTTTGTTCATCTTTGTTTCACCCGGCAGGGTTCCTAAATCGAACTCCAGAAAGAACGCTAGCTTCAACAACCTCGGAAACAACGCACCTGAAGCGGGAGCGCGTCCATGTCGGCGCGCAGCGCGACGAACGGCGGCGCCCCGGTACCGACGGTCGCGACGACGCCCGTGCCGGCGACGGGGTGCCTGTACGCGACGCCCATGGCGTCGAGCTCCCTCCGGACCAGCGCGCTCGTCTCGTGCTCCTGGAACGCCAGCTCCGGCCGCTCGTGGATGGCCCGCCTTACGCCGGCCATCCACGCCGCGAACTCCGGCCGCTGCGCCCGCCGCAGCACGTCGCTGCCGCTGCCGCCGCCGCCCGCCGCGGCGCCGAGCCACGCGACGACGACGACGACGAGAGCGAGCAGCGCGCGCGGCGGCACCCTCGGCGCGGGCGTGGCCATCGGCACGAGACGGGACGGAACGGGACAGAGACAAAAAGGCCGCGTTGCACGGGGGCCGTGGTCTTGTGGCGCAGGCGGCACCCCGCGCGCCTGTGGCGGGTTATATACGCGCGACGTCGTCGGGCGGTGGCGCGCGCGACGTGTGCGCTGTATGGCCCTGTTTGGGAAGCGCTGCCTCGCTGCTCCGTTGCTTAGGCTTTGTCCCCGGAGCCGTAGGATCGCCGGCGCACGTGGCCAACGTGCCTGGCCGAGCCGAGCGCGGCGGCCGGGTTATTAGCGTTAGCGCGCCGCGCTGGATTTCAGAGCACGTGCTGCGGGGAGGAATGGAAGAAGTGGGTTGCGGCCTGACGAGGGCAGCTTAGCTTTTGTCACGGGTCAGGACTCACGGAGTCGTGCCGTGCGCCGGCGCGCTAGCTAGGGCCTGTGGCCGTCGGGGTGGGATAACCAATCGATGGCCCGGGGGGTGCTGTTCCAACCGGATGTTATTTCGCGGATGGATCGGAGTTCTGGCGGCGATTGGTGTGCGTCAGGTCAAAGGGAAACGCCGCCTATTTACCAGGCACTCGGTTGAAAAGTTCGGGTCGAACTTGGCAGCAGGTCGCGTGGGATTATAGCCTGATAGTAGGCAGCGTCGCGTCGTTCAGTTTTGCCATGTGATTTAATGGCAAAAGTAGCGTGATCATCTTGACGTTTTCCTGTGCTATTAGCAGTTCGATCGTAGCCGAGTTGGTAGTCGCTGAATGTGTCAAAAGCAGCTCGCGAAAAATGCGGTGACCACGTTTAATTTAATTAAACTGAACCAGGCGGAGTATATACTTCTTCATCACTCTCACGTAGACTTCACCAAGGTTTCAACATGGGCTCGTAGTCGTAGCTGCCTGCCATGTTTTTTGGCGTATCAAATCACTTCTCGCGGTATTCTACTGTAACAATACTATGACGAGTTTCATACACTAAACAGATCGCGTAAAAAAAAATTAGCCACTCATGGAATGTGTGACAATATGCTCCGATCCAACGGAATGACCTGTGCTCAACGGCCGCGCACTAGGTCACAAAAGTACCGCGCTAACTTCCAAGTACAGTATCAAGCTAACAACCACCGCTCAAAATAGTCGAATTGTACAGATCGAGGACGTGCAGACCTGGTTCAATCGGCATCAACAACGCATGGCAAACAGAAACAGTGTGCATAGCTCTGGCCTTCCGGGTCGTACAGAAGTGGTAAAGACCACACAATCACCTCAGCTGCTGAGCTGCCCCCAACGGCACCGCTAGCACACGAGGGGCACGGGCACCAGGCCAGTCAGCCACCACCCACGGCCAGGACCAGGTGCATTTATCTCGCATCGCGTCTCCTGCCCATGCCCTACTTGGTCTGCGGACTGCAGCAAAGGGGTCACCGCGCACAGGACGTCCATTCCCCCTCCGTTTTCCACGTGAGCGTGTACGCGAGTGCAACGCAAACAGCGCGCCAGGGCACGCCAGGACAGGACCGTGATCTCCCCCTTGGATTTGCTTGCACACTGTGACATCATGTCGGCATCAATAAATCCGGGGCCATTATTGGCAGCCACTGTCGGTTCTGTCAGAGGGACGTGCCCTGGACCTGGAGGCTGGACGCATCAGGCGGCGCAGCAAATACGTGGCGTCGGGCTGCGACTGCGGCCAGCTCCCAAATTTAGAAGCAAACTTTGATATTTTAGTGTGCGTACGCCACTGTAGTATTTAGTTTGTATGTGTAAAAAATTATCCAAAAATTTAATAATTAGGCTCAAAATGTTCGTCTCGCAGAGTACAACAAAACTGTGTAATTAGTTTTTGATTTTATCTACATTTAGTATTCCATGCATGCTATGACATTTTGATGTGATGAGAATCTTCTTTTTACATAGTGAACTTTGGGGGTAGAATTTGGGATCTAAGGCCTTGTTTAGATCCCAAATTCAACCCCAAATTCTACTATGCAAAAAGAAAATTCTTCGTCACATCAAAATATCATAACATGTATGGAGTACTAAATGTAGATGAAATCAAAAACTAATTACACATTTTTGTTGTGCTCTGTGAGACGAATATTTTGAGCCTAATTAATTAATTTTTGGATAAATTTTCACAAATACAAACGAAATGCTACAGTGACGTAATGATTACGAAGTGAGATCAAACTTTCAAATTCGACCTCCCAAATTCAACGTGTAAACAAGACCTGCGTGTCTGCGCCTGCGTGCAACATGACACGCGACTACTTGAGGAGGTGGAGCGCAGTCATTACTTGAGTCAGGTGCCGCGGTCTCCTTTTCCTTGTCGGCATCTCGTGGATCAATTTGATGAGATAGAGCGCCAGCAAGAGGACGAGCAACTTGCTCTGTGTGAAAATGCAACGGCCGTGAACATAAAACTTCAAATATAGTAGAGCTCGCTTTTTTGTGGTGTTCGGATTCGGACATGCTGAGATTCAGTCTGTTTCGGTCACTCTCTGAATCACTCTCCATGTTTTACGTAGTCTTCAATAGGCCGCTGCAAACATAGACAATAATGAGACTATGAGAGGCATGTAGTATTTCATGATTCCGAGAGCCTGTTTTGTAGCGTGAAATATGTTTGTTTCAAATGTGAGTGCACGGACCTTTTGGAAACCTTCATCGCCTAAACTTCATATCTTTTGAGAGTCAAATCAGTGAGCCATATATACACAGGAATTCGAACTGGCACAAAGAAATGCATACTGTCGGTGTCCGGATTGGCTACCCGACACTAACTAGAACGAACGCGCTGCGGCCACTCTCCCGATGGTCGGCACGAAGGATAACACAATGACACCGGTTTATCCTGGTTCCGACCGCGGGGCCGTACGTCCAGCAAAGGGGGTGCTCGCACTGTATTACTCTGCACCGGGGTGCTTGTAGTAGGGGTTTACAAGCGTGATGGGAGAGGAGGCGGAGACCTCCAAGTCCCGTGTGTGATCGGTGGATGTGTTGAGAACTCTAGTCGTCTCTCTGTGTGTACTCGTTTGTTCGCCTGTCTCCCGCCGGCCCTTGGCCGGGCGTCTACCTCCCCTTTTATAGTTCAAGGAGGGGCAGAGTTACATGCATTGTACAGTAATATCTACAGCTTCAGGTACTAGTGAGTATGGCGCCGGACGTGGAGGCCGTCCTGCGGATCTTTTAGCCCGGCGCAAATCGCTGAACCTCTACCAACTTTCGTAGACGGTGGCATGACGGCTCCTGTGGAAGGTACGTGTCGCTGTGCTTGTCCAGAAGTATCTTCGAGGGGTTACGCCGATCAATGTCCGAGCTCGGTTGTCGCCCGCACACCTGTTCGAGGGTTCTCTTGTGTCCTTTGAGGGCCTTGTCACGGAATTCGTACCGGGGTTGGTGACACAGGAGCGCCCGGGCCTTCAGCACTGGTCGGATATGGGCCTTGCACGCCGACATGGCGAGAGGAGTTGGTGGTACAGGGTCACGCGGTCACGCACAGCGCCAGGGATGGCGGAGCAGTGACCGGAGTTGGCAGATGGAACCCGGCCTTGTAGTCCGTGCGACTGCACCGACCAGCGCATGCGCCCGGTCTTCGCCCGTACGCCCATTCGAGGGCTTCCCCATGCTCGTTCGAGGGCTTCGTGATGGGGAATGGACAAGGATGGTCAGAACCGTGCGACGAGGTGACGCTCGCCTGTCCGCACAGGGTGCCGCAATGCTTGCACAGTGACCGACGTCAGTCGCACAGTGGTCGGAGTTGGCCGTATAGTGCCCCGAGTCGTGCCAGTCGGCATGAGAGGCGATTTTTCTTTTGACTTGGGCGCCCCGTAGGGACGCCGGGCATTCAATGCTTCTATCAGGCGAGGTGGACGGTCACTCGGACGCCTTTTGTTGGGACGGATGGCCTCAAGCGAGGCGGAGTCGGGGTGTCCGCTCGAGGGAGGTCGATACCCTCGAGCGAAGCGGAGTTTGTACAGTGTTTCGGTCGAGGGGGCCGAGACCCTCGAGCGAGGCGGAGATGAAGCCCGCGCGTCGGGCCTTCGATGGGAGGAGCTCGAGCGGCTGCTGGGCCGTCATGTGGTGTGGGCCTTGGGCGTGTTCTGGTCTTGTTTTGGCCCATGGGGATTTGGTTGTGATTCATTTGTGTTTTTCCGGGGTGATTATCCTTTAGGTTAGGGGACCTCAAGACCGTCCCCCACACATACTGCCTAGTACCTAGTACCTAGAAACAGAGGAAGGCCGCGGAATATAACTTCTTAATCTTATCACATGTAATACATACTACCTAGTACCAAATTATACAAATCATTGTGCCTAACATCTACCAATTTTCGTAATGGCTGCCTGTTCGTCTGGCGGGTGGCGGGTGGCTGGTGCTAGTTTGTGCTAAGAGAAAAATAGTGCTGGTTGGCTGGTGACTAGTGGCTGGTACTGGTTTTGTGTAGAGAGAAAATACTGCTGGCTGGCTGCTTATGCGTCTATCGCCATAATTTCCATTTTAGACATCCAACAATCAGGCTTTGCCAACTTCAACTGGGTACAATATACATGAAACACATTTTTGAAGGATTGGTCCAGTACAAATCAGACTACAAGTGGCTCAAATGAGGCATAGTGTGTCCATAAGGCCTCGATTCATTGTCACCGTGTATCTAGAAAATAGTTTTCTATTAATTGCATTTGCTACAAACCCATGGATGGGATATATATGTGGTTTTTAGAAAAGAAGAGAAAATATCTGTTAGGAGAGTAGCAACAGGTGAGCAGTGAATGCGTTCATTTATTTATTCCTCATGAATCAATTCGTTATTTTGCATCGACTCTTCTCTCTCCTGCTTACGAGTTGGCTTCTCTAGGGGTCATGAACCAGTGTTCATACATGCCACGTTTGATGATGCCCCAGCCACTGGGCCTAAGTGGAAGTAGGTATGTGTCCCTGCCAACGATTGTAGTGGACAACATTACATTACACATGTGCAATATGTTCATTTTATTGCTCTATTATAAGATCTCGTAGCAGAAACAACTATTATGGTAGTCCGATGGTAGTGGCATCCTCTGCCATTTCACACAATGAAATGTAGCCGTTTCAACTGCCCCACTGTAATAGCAGGTCCCTCTATGCTATCGGGCGCCACCACCACATGATATGCATGCATGTTAGGGTTTTAGGGTTTATGTTTATCTCCTTCAGTGCTTGTACAAACTACAAAGAACCGAAACTATTATTCAATAAATAGATCTTGGGTAGCATTCAGAAGGTTTCGTTTTGATAGCCTCGATGGGAAGGTTTTAAGAAAAGGAAGTCCACTCAAATCTCATTAGACGAAAACAAAATCTAACTGAGTTACCATGAAATTCAGCATGATGCGAATTGTGAGGCAAAACAGAGAAATTTTCCATTAGATAATATATGCCAAATAAATTTGTAATTTTCCTTGGAAGTGGTAGAGGGAAAATCAAAGAAATTGGAAGCTCACTGCGGAGCACACACGACCAATGAATTGGAAATCAAGTAACGAAATTTTGGACTGATATGAAGTGATTATGAAATAGAAGAACTTATATGTCTTTGATGAGCCAGAGATCAATGGCAGGAGCTATGGGAACGTTTGGCGCTATAGCTAGCCTAGCCTAGCCTAGCCTCGCTTTGCCAGACAAGGTTATCCCACAAAAAACATGGTGAAAAAGTCACATCGAACACTCTAGCGCACTATAACACTTTTCGTTTGTTTGTGGTAATTGTTGTCCTACCATGGTCTAACTAGGCTCAAAAGATTCGTCTCGTCGTGTACATCAAAACTATGCAATTAGTTTTTTTATTTAACTACGTTTAGTGTTCCATACATGCGTCATTTATTATATTTAATGTTTCGATTTGATGTCGATGCGATGGAAAGTTTGGAATTTGGTGGGAATTAAACACACCGGCTCAGGCCTTGTTTAGTTCCCAAAATTGGGAGCCAAACTTTGGTCTTTTGGGGTGCGTGCGTCACTGTAGCATTTCGTTCGTACGTGTGAAAAATTGTCCAAAAATTGATTAATTAGGCTTAAAATGTTCGTCTCGTAGAGTACAACAAAATTGTGCAATTAGTTTTTGATTTTATCTGCATTTAGTACTCTATACATGCTATGACATTTTGATGTGACGTGAATCTTTTTTTTGCATAGCGAACTTTGAGGTAGAATTTGGGTCACTCGGGTTGACGAGCAAAATCTGGAAAGCGCAAGCCCCAAGGTAATTCTTGGCGGGGAATCTAATCCCAACTTCATGTGATCTCCTTGCCAGGCCTTGCGAGTTGCGACACAGTAGCTAACGAAACATCCAAATGGACCTATATGTATGAGAAATGAAGTGTCCTACCCACTCAAATTCACTTCTCTTCTTTTGAAGAATTGTGAGCGATGGAGAGAGTTCCTTATTATGGCCGTGAGGAACAATATTATGGGATTACCTGCAGCATGTGTTGATCTACTTCAGTTTCGCTTCTTGCTACCCTCTTCATCACATTCTCTCAAAGTGGAGGAGTAGGTTTTTATGTGCGATATGATGAGAAGTGCCACATCTGTTCTCTCAGCTCTTTTCTACTTTTCGCATTTACTAGCGAGCATTGTAGGCTTTACTAGCTCGCATCCGCATGAGGTCTTAGACACAAAATTGGATGTATTATATTTTTTGTGAAACACCTGACACTCTTTAGAGCACTAAAAAAACTTGGATCCTAAACAAATTATATGCTTTTAAAAGAAAATTAAACAAAACTTTTGTATTTACACAAGCCTGGTTTTTTCTACATGAACAAGGCGTAGGTTAAAATTTATTTTTTAAAACAAGTTTTACACCGAGGTGAGATATGTGCTTTCTTGTGTAGTCTTCTTGTCTTATTTACCTTCCTGCCGATGTCCCTTAATCATGCACGTTGATGTATTGTTCAGTCTGCTTAAAAGAAAAGAAAGGAAACACTACCAGAGATCTTGGCATCCGTCCCTCTCATATGCCTCGGTGCATTTAAGATCCGGTGCTAATGCAACATTAACGCCGGATGTAAAATTGGGGTGCCCCCGGGTGCTAAAACACCTTTAGCACCGGTTGGTGCCCCCTTTAGCACCGCTTGGTAAATACGACTCGGTGCTAAAGAGGGTGTCGCATGCTACTTCAAAAGGAGCGTATCTTCTATCCTATCAGATGCGCTGCGTAGATGAGATGGTTAGTGGGTACGTGCGAGCCAAGAGGTCCTGAGTTTGAATCCCCGCGGCAACGCACATATTTTTTTTACGAAGGTGCACCTTTAGCACCGGTTATTTAACCCGGTGCTAAAGCCCGTTCCAACCGATGCGGATGTGGCTTCCTCTGGTAGTGAAAGAGAGGTTGAATTATGGCATCCGTGTTTCAATCTCCTAGTAGACACGGGTTCAATGGAAACAAATACTTTAGGATAAAGAACATGTGCTATTTGTAAGATTTTCCTTGAAACAAAGCTTTAAGTGTAATTCCATTGAAATATATAATTTGCGGCATATGGTTTAGCGGCTTAAGAGCAACTTTTGTCCCATGCAACACAAATCCACGTCCTAGACAATAAGTGTCGAATTACCGCACCAAGCCTCTGTCCCAAATAATCATAGCAAAGCTAGTTAGGAGCATCATGGATCCACGTGGTCATTATCAAGTAAAAATATATTTTAGTACAAAGCTTTCCAACTATTAACCCGAGCCAGATAAACTCAAAGTCGACACGATAAAAATATGGCAACTTGTTGCCGTAGACTTTTTAGAGCAAGAGTCTATCTAAAATATACTCTCTAAATCTTCATTTGGAGAGTCATTTAAGTAAAAATATTTTTATATTTTCAACGGTTTTTCTATATCTTATGCGCAGTCTAGAGAGTCAGCTCGCTCTTCATCTTTGACTAGCGAGAAATTTGGAATAAATGATATCTATATTTGCATATTCAATTGAAGAGGCTGTTGAATTGTGTTTTTTACCGAAATCTATATTTCTGTATGTTAGAAAAGATGTAAAGAGCCTCTTAGAGATGGTCAGCATCGCAACAATAGCTTCCTCCACACACACACATGGTTAGATATCTTTCGGGGGCCTCACAGGGGCCTTTGCCTTGTAATTCTCCTTTATTAATAGAAATGGTGCACAGTCTGTGCACGTTCGTTCAAAAAAAATGGTTAGATATCTTTCAAATTCAAACTATAGCTTCCTCCGTTGATTTAAACAGATGGCAAGCTTCACTGTAGCTCTGTTTCGAGAGTCTAAAACCGTCTTCCTAGATAAAAAAACGCAATCTGCAGGCCGCAGCTGCCACCGCGTCCGACGACGTCTGTCCACGACCAAACGCCGTGCCGGGCCCGCGCTGCCGCAACCGGCAACCACCGTCACCCCGTCAGCCGCTTGCTTTAAGCCCGCGACAACCACTAACCTCCCGGGCCCACCAGGCAGTCTCTAGAACAAACAGCGCCAATGTGCTAATCCCTCTCGTATCCGTCTCCCCCCAATCCTGACCCGATCAAATCAAACAAAGTAGAAGCCACCCCCAAATTTCCCCACGCCCAGCCACGCGGATCGAGCACTCCGTCAAATTCGCCTCCGCCGTCCGCTCGATCCGACGCCGCCGAGTCGCTCCTGTTGGGTCGTGTCGCCGGAGTGATTCGGCCGCGGGATTCGGAGGGCCGCGGGTCGAGGAAGGAGATCGAGGCGAGCCGCGAGCAGCAGCCATGAGCGAGGTGTTCGAGGGCTACGAGCGGCAGTACTGCGAGGCCGCGGCCTCCCTCTCCCGCAAGTGCACCGCCGCCTCCGCCCTCGATGGAGGTAAGCAAGCTCCCCCTGTTTAATCTGATTCCCCATTCGTGACTCCGTTGGGGGAGCCCCCGTTTTTGTTGATTGTTTTGGTCTGATTCGGTGAGATCTCCGCAGAGAAGAAGAAACAGAAGCTGTCCGAGATTCAGTCCAGCGTGGAGGAAGCTGAATCGCTGGTAAATATATGCTGCAACGCATTCTGTTGTGGGATCCCCTTAGCTATTTGTCTTGATGCCTTGAGTTCTGCTGTGGGGGGAGCAATTGAATTGGGGGATGGGGTTACAAAAGTAGATAGAAACATAAAAGTAGGGGTTGCCTAGATGGGCTGTAAGACATTTTTATGTGCCTTTTGTCTTGGTTTGGTAAGCTGGGGAAGACATTAATTTAAGTTTTTGTTTCGTGCTTTTGCAGATTCGGAAGATGGACCTGGAGGCAAGGAGCTTGCAGCCGAGCGTGAAGGCTGGTTTGCTTGCGAAGCTGAGGGAGTATAAATCTGACCTCAACAATGTTAAGAGCGAGCTGAAGAGGATATCAGCTCCCAACGCCAGGCAGGCTACCCGGGAGGAGCTCCTTGAGGCTGGCATGGCTGACACACTTGCGGTGAGCTCCCGGACTCCTATCAGTAGCTTAATACTAGTACATTTAGGAGTTGCAGAGTGTTAGATTCATTTATGTTTCAGTGTATAATATCACATCAGGGCGTTTATTATGATGGCATCAGAGCAAAGCCGTTACAGATCCGCTGCCTGTGGGCTAGTAACAACCGATAATTATCCGTGTTAAATGTGGATTTAGCATTTGATATTAGATGTCTTGGCTGATGCTGAAACAATCATTGAGAATTGTTCTTCTTTCACCCTATGCATTGTTATCCCTATATACATGATTGATGGTGACATATTGGACTTTAGTTCGATTAGAAACGAGTCTGTACAATGTTAATATGTTTATACAGTCTATTTCAGTTAGTATTTGCTTGCAACATCATGCACTATTATAGCAATGAGACATGTGAACTAGGAATATAAATGGCTTAAAGATTATGGCTTACAGATTACGGCTTATTTTTCTTGTGAAATGGTAATTCAATTAATGGTTCCGTTCAGAAAAACAGTCACACATGTTGATAATCAAGCTGACTTGCAACATTATATTTTGGGTTTTTCTTTCTTTATTACGGGCGTCGATGTTTTAGCAATACTATGGCTTCTGTGGTAGTATAGCATGTCTGTATATGTTCTCACTCATGCGTATCTGACAATCAAGATTTAAACATTGGCTTTCCTTATCTGTAGTTGGAACATGCTTAGCTGGCATGATCACTAACTTTTGTTCTATAGGAAATATTGTGGTATATGTGGGACTTAGAAGGATATATCAGATAGTTTAAATTTTTCTGTCCTGATATGTATATTTATATTTGATTCCTAATGCCAAATTAACAATATACCATACCTTCTACAACACCACTGATTGACATCCAGATGGCTGAACACCTTTAACTCCATGTACCCCTTTGCTAACTGTGCTTCAAATTTTGGTAGCAAAGGATTATATATTGCTCCCTATCTTAATCATCTTCTTTGTATTGGTATTGGATGAATTAAATGGTGGAAGCCATGATAGGAATCAATAAATCCTTGGTCACATCCCATATCTGTAATATTCTGTTGATCATTAACACAGCTGTTACAGTTCTAAAAAAAGTTTCTATGGATGACTTTTCTGATCTAGAACATACTACTGTAGTCTGACAAAAGGTAAACCACAATCATATATGCATGCTATTGTCCCATTGCAAGTTACATGCCAATATCTATTTACAAATGATGTTCCTCAAGTAATACGGTAGTATAAGTTCATTTTTTTTTGCAATGCTGTTTAACATCTACGAAAGTGTTTTGATTATCTACATTACCTACTCATCGATGCTTTGCTACTATACAATAGGAATGCTTGCATTTTATCTTAGTGCTCTTACAGTTTGTTTTTTTGTACTTATGCCATACTTGGGGGATTGATGCATGGCTCAGGTGTCTACTGATCAGAGGGGAAGATTGATGATGACAACTGAAAGACTGAATCAGTCCACTGACAGAATTAAAGAGAGCCGAAGAACTATGTTGGAGACGGAAGAACTTGGTGTGTCGATTCTTCAGGACCTTCATCAACAACGACAGTCGCTACTACATGCTCACACCACTGTATGTGTACTGTCTCAACAGTTCTACTTATTCTTGTTGTTGTTTTCTGACTTTACAGGTTGAACAGATGCATTAATTAATTCATAGTAACAAAACAGTTTGGTTCATTGAACTGCTTTACACTGTCTTGGCTTCACTCATACCAATTCAGTTTGGATTTCGCTTGTGCAGGATCTGTTAAGAAAATTAAATGTTAGTTATTGAGTGGTTTTTGTATCTGTAGTGCACTAGCGAAATTTTAGTGATCTGTGTTGCTGCTGCTGAGTATGTGTTTCTTTTTTCCTTTCCTTACGTTTGGCTGTTTGCCAGTTTTATGTGTTGTTGATGGACCCTTTTTCCTCCTTATAATATAATGGCACATGGTTCTCTGATGTGTTTGAGAGAAAAAAAAGTTCCAGTCCATCAAATATTCTATTAGGTGAACTAGCTCTGAATATGTCCCCGAAACAATTTACAAATCATTTTTTTGACTAGTAGAATTATTTTATGTCTACGACCTGAGTAGTTCTATGTCATTTCACTTCATGTGGATACATAATCTTGTTTGCTTCATGAATAGGATTAGAGATTAGATTGTACTTCAAGAATTTAGACCGTGTCTAGTGCTTCTGTGCACATGTTAAAGATTAGATTGTACTTCAGGAATGTAGACCGTGGAGTTATATTTTCTGGAACCCATGTGTAGGTTTGTTAGTCCATCAGGTGAGGGTGAGGATGCATTTGTTGATTCCTTCCGAATCATGTAATGACCTTATACTTTTATATGGATGGCTACGGAATTTTCCTACTATATTTTCTGAGGGCAAAGTTCCTTAGTCTCAAAGGTTCAATGACTGTGTATGCTCGACTTATTCTTTTGTAGATTAGAGTAGAAGATTTTATTGCTGTGCTCTCTTCAGTGTAAAGAGGAATTATGACATCCCTCGTAAGCTTTTAGTATAAGATGCTTGCAACACTTGTCGACCCCTTTCCCAGTTGAAATTGAATTTTAGAGCTATATTCCTCAGCACTAATGGGTTGAGTATACATCATCTAAAGTTGCAGTACAAAAATGTGTTAACTAAGAATACTTTCTCATTGCTGGTACAACTTTCCTATTTTGTGTCGTTTAATGACACTGTTGTCCTCCTGCTCATAGTTGCACGGCGTTGATGATAACATTGGCAAGAGCAAGAAGATACTGGCAGCAATGTCAAAGAGGATGGACAGGAACAAGTGGATCATTGGGGGGATCATCACGGCTCTCGTTCTAGCCATCCTTCTCATACTCTACTTCAAGATCGCTCATTAAGCCTGCTTCCAGGTAGGATTTGCCCACATATCTCTGTTCAGTAATTGTGTGATACGAGTTGTCTGAATTCTGTGTATTGAGTAACACGCTGTATCTCCAAGCATCATTTGTTACCCCAAACCTCGGAAACTTAAGTGGCTCAAGCTATGTACAGTGTCAGTCACTTCAATTATGTAAACTGTCCAAAGAGTAACAAAAAATACTTGTGAGTCTCTGCATGGCGCTCGTTGTTCTGTCGCGTGTACTCCCTCCGTCCCTCCCTCCGTCCCTAAATGTTTGTCGTTTTCGCTTCCCGAGAAACATCTTTGATTGAATATATAAAAATATATATTAATATTTATGGTACATAATAAATATCATTAGGTAGATATTTGAATCTAGTTTTTTAATAAAGTTATTTGGAGATTAAAATGTTGCACGTATTTTCTACAAATCGAATCTAAATTGTGGCACGGAAACCAACGGCGACTTCCATTTAGGACGGAGGGAGTAAGTAACTGTGCGCATCCGTCCATCTGAATTCTGAACTGCTGTCGCTGTCTACCCTTCCAATTATTGTGATTGGGAAGCTCTGTGGCTAGTCTGTTATCGGTGTCGCGTTGGGGTCTGGGGCAGATGCTTCCTGAATGATTGGGTGGTAGACGAATACTAGGTGGGGCTTCGCGCTAACGTGCCGGTGTGCATGCGCAGAAGGTGCAGGTCTACCAGTGCTGCAGTAGCTGCAGTTGCATAGCTAAGCTGGCAAGTGGGATGCGCCCCGTTTATAGATACGGGAAAAAGGAAATGGGCATTGTGCTATGCCCCTGTATCAGGATTTGATGGTGATACATGATGAATTGTTGATGGACAATAATGGTATCAGCCGGATGCCTAAGTATGGTGACCGGGCTAGGGATGGGGATGGGAACGGACAGTACTGAAGATGACATCACAGGCTTCACGGGGAACAAGAAGTACGCTTGGGGAGAGACAATGTTCACTGTTCTTGTGGTACTGTATCTTGCACAAAGCAGAAGCACTTGGCAATTGCAAGGCACTGTTCACCACCACCATCGGCAAAATGGCAGATGGCACCATTCCCTTGTCGATATTGTGACACCAAATGTTTGAGGACGCTGAAACAGGAAAAATAGTCGCAGGGGACTAGCCTTTTGTTCTGTGCCTTCGGCCGTGTAAACCAGCGAACAGTAGCTCACCTATCTTTGATTATTAGGCTCGCACAACGGCCGTTTAATCGAGCTAAACACATCAAACAAAAATGGATGTGGTGTTCAAATGGCAGATTATACGAGCAATGGGAGGATGTTAGACTGGGCCTGATACAACACTGGCCCCTGCCCCTGTGTGACTGCACGGCTGGTATTACCCACTTGCGTCGCATTGATCCGTCGGATCGCCTTCGCGAATGAAGTACGCAGAATCTAATCCGTAACGACCGTGATGCGACTATGCGACGCAGGTGCTACGGCACAAGTTTCGCGACACCGGCCGCTCGGCTCGACAGAGAGCCAGAGAGGACAGAGGAGGAAACGCGAGTTGAACATGAACGCAGCCGTCGCGTCACCGACGGTTCCTCCTGAGCGAGTCGGCTGCCGTGACGTCGCGCGGTGGCCGAGGCCAAACTCAGGCGGCCAACCGGAAAATCCAGCGTAGGCGTAGGCGCGTAGCAACTAGCAGTGCATAGTCCAAAGGTCCGTAGTCAAACGGTAGTATCGTTTAGTGGGAAGCTACCCGGAGTCTAAATTCTAATGCTCGTATCTTTTTCTAAGATTTTCTCAAAATTTTACCGTCGTTATGCGTTAAGTGGTAAGCGACGTTCTCGTCGACAACAAGGCGTCAATGATGACTTCGAGAATCTCCAGATCTGTTAGGTGCTCAGTTCTTCGGAGGTGCTCATAGAGGTATAATTTACGTACGTGTATTCATAGGGATGAGTGTACGTATGTGTTGTGAGCGTCTGGGTTGTACTGTGTAATTCTTTAAAAAAAAGTCAGCGGCCAAAAATTTGTTGATGATATCTCCGTCATGCGGACGAGACGACAAATTAAACTGTTCTTTGATTGCTGCTTTCATCCACTCTTGATAATCCCGCCGTGACACGGCCGGCCGTTCGGGACGCCGAGACGCCGAGGCTGGATTGGAATCGGAGGCAGGCAAGCAGGGCCGTTGCATATACTCTGGTGAATCCGCTGACGATGTATTCCTGCTGGATCGCGTCGCGTGCATGCGATCCGAACGGTGCTTTGTCAAACAGCAGGAAAGTACGTGCCGCATGCAGGTAATGATACTGCGCTGCGCTGCCTTGCTGCGGGCGTGCTGTAGCCGCCACCAGTACGTCCCTGAATTTTTGTGTCAACCGTACCCCTGCTGCATACCCCAGCAGCCGGCCAGATCCCGGATCAATCATGACGGCCTTGTTTCGACGTTGAATTTGGAAGGTCGAAATTGAGAGTTTGATGCCACTTCATAATCAATGCGTCACTGTAGCATTTCGTTTGTATTTGTAAAAAATTATCCAAAAATTAATTAATTAGGCTCAAAATGTTCGTCTCACAGAGCACAACAAAACTGTGTAATTAGTTTTTAATTTCATCTATATTTAGTACTCCATGCATGTTATGATATTTTGATGTGATGGAGAATCTTCTTTTTGCATAGTAAATTTGGGAGTTGCTTTTGGGATCTAAACAAGGCCGACGACAACAATTGGTTGTGTTTAGTTCCCGAAAAGGGAATGTGAAGTTTGGTAAAAATGTCACATCGGACACTGTAGCGTATTGTAGCACTTTTCGTTTGTTTGTGGTAATCGTTGTCCTACCATGACCTAACTAGGCTCAAAAGATTCGTCTCGTCGTGTACATCAAAACCATGTACTTAGTTTTTTTTATTTACCCACGCTTAGTATTTCATGCATGAAGAGAGAGATTTGATGTGATTTGATGGGATAGGTGAATAGTAAAGTTTGGAGAGAGAATTTTTGGCTTTTCAAAGGAATAAGGCCATTCGCCGAGTTGCTCCTAGTTCTACTCACGTACTATTGTATATTGAACTTGAACAGTTGAAAACTTGAAAGCCCTGCACTGCATAACGCTCTTTTTCGTGTACGTGCGTCGTCGTGATCGATTAAACCATATATATTCTCTTTTGAAGGAGTTCTTCATGCATGATATAATTCCGCGCCGTTTTCCCGGATGCATCTCGTCAAACGGCCTACAGTCCAATAATCATAACCAGTATGCTACATTTTATTCCCTTCCCACTGCCACTGGGATCGTGGTCAACACCTCTCGCTCGTCACCCGCCGGCTCGGATCGTCGTTTTCGTCTCAATGACGCGGGCACGGGTAACCGCCGCCTACGCCGATCCCGATCGACAAGTCTTCTCCGCTCCCCGCGCGGCCAGGCCAGCCCACCGCGCGCGGCGCCGACGAGAGGGACTCCCGAGAATTCGACCGCCATCGCGACCGCCTATGCCGACGAGATGGAGATCTATCTGCTGCGTCGCGAGCTTCCCTTCGCGTTGCATTGCATCCGTGTCCTGTACGTGCTCTAGGCCTAGCAAAGGGTCTTGGTTCGAATTTATTTGAATTGCTGGTTCACGTGACTAAAAACTTTAGTCCCGTCACATCGAATCTAAGATTGCTAATTAAAAGTATTAAATATAGATTAATTTAAAAACACATTACATAAGCGAGGACTAATTTACGATACGGATATATTGAGCCTAATTAGTCCATGATTAGACAATAAAATTCTACAGTGATCATATGATAATTATATACTAATTATAAATTAATTAGGCTTGTTAGGTTCGTCTCGCGGAGTAGACATGACTTATACAATTAGTTTTATAATTAGTTTATATTTAATGCTCTTAATTATCACTTATTTGAACTGGAACTTAAACACAGCCTAGCAAAATGTTACTACTCTGATACGGATTCTTCAGAAATGGCCAGTCAAAGTCACACCACCGCTCGTACTGTAGTACATATGCAGGAAAAAAAGGAAGGGCGTTGCCAGGGTACGGTGCGCTTTTTCTCCGCCTAGAGGATGTGGTGGTAGTGGCCCAGATCTTGGAATTATTTGGACAAGCCTCTGGATTAATAACTAAAAGAGCAAGGTGTGCTGTCTATCCTATACACTGTGATCACTTGAATCTGGTAGAAATTATGGAAGGGTTTCAATGTGCCATTGAGAGCTTCCCATGCAAGTATCTTCGTTTGCCCCTTCATTTCAGGCAGCTTCGGCGTGTAGATGTCCAGCCACTGATTGACAAGATGGCAAACCGCCTGCCAACATGGTAAGGTAAATTCATCAACCGAGCTAGAAGATTGCAACTGCTAAATTCGGTCTTATCATCCATACCCGCATATCATTTAGCATTGTTTATTCCAAAGAAATGGCTAGTCAAGAAATTGGACAAGATCAGGAGGGGATTTCTGTGGAAAGGCTCGGCCGACATTAGAGGAGGGCACAGTCTGGTCAGATGGGAAAATGTCAAGCGGCCAAAAAAGCTGGGAGGTCTGGGTGTCCTAGATTTAGAACTTTTCGGTAGAGCTTTGAGATTACGGTGGCTTTGGTTTCAATGGGTCGAACCTGACCGTCCTTGGGTTGGAAGCGAAGTCCCTTGCAATGACCTAGACAGGCAGCTGTTTCGAGTCTGTACTAGGGTGTCATTGGGGAACGGTGTTCGGGCACGGTTCTGGGAATCAACTTGGCTTGATGGGAAGGCACCCCGGGATGTGGCGCCTAACCTTTACAGGTTGGCTTGGCGCAAGAACAACTCCGTGAGAGAAGATCTACAAAATCAGAATTGGACGAGGGGATTGTGGAGAATGACGTCGACTCAGGAAATAGCAGAATTTGTAATTCTTTGGGGCATGCTACATGAGGTACAACTTGTGGATCAGGAGGATCAAATCCATTGGAGGTGGACAGCAGACGGAGTATATTCAGCGAAATCGGCTTATAATTTTCAATTCCATGGATCCTACTGTACTTTCAAATGGCAAGACATTTGGCAAGCGAAGGCTGAAGGAAAGCATAGATTTTTTGGGTGGCTCTTAATACAAAGCAAAATTTTGACGGCCGACAAACTGATGGCACGGCATTGGCCATGTGATCCAATCTGCCCCCTGTGTGACCAAATGCCGGAGACAGCGGAACATCTATGCCTCCACTGTGTGTACGCTCAGGAAGTTTGGCTGCTTGTTGCAAGTTCTGTGGATGGACAGCTCCAGGTGCCTCAGCGTAACATCACAATTGATGATTGGTGGAGCAGTTCGTTGGAGGGACTTTGCAAGGAGGATAGAAGACGGCGGGCGGCGGTCATGCTCTACACCGCATGGAATCTGTGGAAGGAGCGAAACCGAAGAATTTTTGATGGCGTCACCTCCCTACCGCCGAGAATTGTAGCACTCATCAAAGAAGAATTCCAGCTTCGGAAAGTTGCATGGGGGGTGATATGTTAACTTTGTAATCATGTGTTTTGTGTATCCCCTTTTATGTAATAAGACATTTGTAAACATCCGCATTCTTTCCCTTCTCGTATAAATCGGTAGTGCTCCTGACTTAATTTTCAAAAAAAAAGTACACAGAGTAGGTCCAGTAAAAAAAGGGAAGGATCGAAGAAAAGCTACTAGCTCTTTCCTGTCCATGCATGTAACGTACGCCCTCCACCTCGGCCATCCGAATCCGATGGCGATGTGTCCCTGTAGCTGTAGTTTTACCGCGCGCGCGCGCACCGCCAATGACTGACCGGGCTAGAGCGCCGTGCGTGCGTCTGCGTGCAGGCGACCAGTGGTACTACTAGAGTACCAGCTGCCAGTCCTAGTATAGTGGTAGGACTGTAGGAGACTAGTATAGGAGAGCTGGAGGGAGTTGTGCGTGCGTGCGTGCGTGCATGTGGGGAGCAACGCGCTGCAGGGGGGGCGCACGCGCCTTTTGGAGCCGGAGGGCCGGCCCGGTGTTCTTCTCAAGGCGCACGCCTCGCCTCGGCCGCGACACGAATTCAGGGGCGCGCAGGCGGAGGGATGGAGACCGCGCGCGACCGGAGGAGGCCAGGAGGGGCAGCAACGACGCCACGGGAACGGGCAGGCTGCCGAGGCCGTGCCGTGCCGTGCCGTCGTTGGCAGAGGCAGTGCGAGCTGTGAGAGAGACAGCGCTGCCACACATGCATGGGGGTCAGCCCCAACCCCAAAGGGAATGTCTTTTGGCATCGGGCAGCCCAAGCAGGGTAAAGGCGCCCCGGCCTACCTGCATGTGGTGCCCGGTCCTCTCCGGCCGATGCCATTCCGAATTTCCGATCCCCGTCTCCTCGTCCTCCTCCCTATTCCAATACCCGGCTGGCTGCCTCTAGGGTAGGGCTAGCTACCCCAAAAGCGCCCTGCAAAAGTGCATGCATGACGCAAGCTGCACTGTACACCGTCTGCCCCGGCCCGCCCGTCTATCGATCTCCTTCTCTCTCTAGCGGCTCGCTCTGTGCCTCTAGTCTTTCCCTGTCTCTCTCATGGCAGGGATCGGGCATCACGCACATACCGAAGACTCCGATTCTTTGACACGAACGAGCCAGGAAAGGAGAGAAGACCGAGCTATAATGAGAGGTAGGAAAAGGACGTGCCCAAACTCCCATACGTGCCCGGCCGGCCGGCCTTGGGCTCTTAATCATATGTGCCATGATTCCACTCCGCAACCAATTAACGCCACCATGCGCCCATGAGCCAGCCCATCGCGCGCCCGGGGCGTGCATATCTCTCGCCGTCTAGGGTTTTCCCCCCTGCCTGATGCTTGCCACTATAGCTTTCGAAATGCATCGCGATTTGACAGCAGCAAGGAGCGCCTGATGAGATGACGACGATCGATGCATGCACGCGAGGAGGCTCGCTGGGAGGAAAAGTTGCCGTCAGCAAAAGGCCCTTTTCCGTGTTAAGTTACTAACATAATCCCGCGCTTTTGATCTCATCAGCTGCAAAAGGCCTGGCCCAGCATCGATACATGATAGAGATACTCGAGGATAAAACGACGAGATATGAATTTAGATGCAGAGATATAGCTAGATAGATAGGTTTAGCATCTCTCTCGCTCGCTCGTCTTTGCTGATGGATCACAAAGCTCTCGAGCCTAGGCGCGCCTACCTAGCTTTGCGTATCTCTCCCCCGGGGGCGGCTCCCTTTTCTTGCCTTCTTGGAAAAGATATTTCGTTGGGCGAGGAAAAGTGGTTAATCATGCACAAAAGTAGAACCAGAAAATATATAGTATATGCAACGCGCTGGCTAGCAAGATTTCCAGCCTCATGATGTGTCCAATGATCGAATCGATCACCTGTTGTTTTCGGTAGAAGCACACGGAGTCGGACGGCATTGTGACGACTTGCATATGCAACAATCAGTCAACAATATACTCCGTAGTTACTATCACCGTTTTTTTTTACCTGATATTTTCACCTTTCCACGGTATTTGGAGATCATCTACTTTGACACGTCTGGCGATGCACACCTTCCATATAAAAAATATGTGCTGTTCTGAATATATAGTTGGTCAAATTTGACAAATTTTAACGGAGTAAGATTCTAAGAAGTGAGGACCAGGCAGATGCCAGGTTAGCGGCGGTGTGTGAGGACCGGCACGAAGTAATTTGCTCACGCATGCCTTAGGTTAGATTGCTTCGTTAGCGCGTTTAGCTGGCGAAAGGCGTCTCCTCCTTACGGTTGAGTGGTGGTTCTATTATGTATTTGTTGTTGTTTTCTTTGTGTGCTTTCTTCTCTATCAATACATTGATCGGCAGTTAATCTGTCAGCTTCCGTTAAAAAAATGTAAGTGAAAAAAGAACGGATGGACCAGTAGGGGCTTGCCCCTCCTGTTCCTTCAAAAAAAAGAACGGATGACAATGTTCTAGAATACGTTTGGATCTGCAAATATAATTAGTTCTTGTCAGAAACTGTTTCTACAATTTCGGGATTTGTCATCATCATCACCATCCTCTCTCACTGCAGTTACATTATCGATACTTAACAAATGCAAAGGATCAAACTTTGCACATAATTAATGACAAAGTATACAGCTACGGTCTAAAAACTAATTACTGATAGATCACCAATAAGTACGTCATAATCTACTTAATAACAAGACCTTGTCGACGAAACGAACAGTAGGATGAAACAGCAACATGCATGCATGTATAACCCAATCAGGCACAGTCATACAAAGAACAGTTACCAGCTACAACAGTTTGCTGCTAGTATTACTCGATCCATTTGGATTTACATACCCAGCTGGAGAAATGTTACTGCTCCTCCTTGCAAATCCAAGAAAGCCAGGGTTGCTGCCGCTGCTGTTGTAATAGTTGTAGTGCTGTGACCTGCTTGCCGCGCTGCTGGTGCTCGTGCTGCTGGTGCTCGTGCTGCTGGCGTTGGTGGTGCCTAGGGTTTCCAGCGCCTGGACCTGGGACTTGAGGAACTTGAGGTAGCTGGCCGCCTCGTCCAGCATCGACGCCGTGTCCATCTTGCTGCCGCCAGGCACCAGCTTCTGCAGCACCCGCAGGCGCTCGCTCACGCGCTCCCGCCGCAGCCGCGCCGCCACCGTCTGCGGGTCGCTCGAGATGCGCACGTTCTTGCGCCGGGGCTTCTCCGCGGCCGCCGTCGCGACGATCTCGGGGCCGAGGTTGACGGGCCGCATGGCGGCCGCGCGGTAGATCATCTCCTTCACCTGCGCCATCGCCTCCATGTCCGGCTCGTACCCGGCGGCGCTGCCCTGGCCGAAGCTGATGCTCGTCGCCGCGCGCCGCTTCGCGCCGCCGGGGCGCGGGAACGGCGCCGGCGGCGGGGCGGTCGTTGCGACGGCGGTGGTCGGGTACTCGTCAGTCGTCACCTTCCGCTTGGTGGCGTGGAGCGGCGGCGGCTGCTGGGATGACGACGCCGCGTGGGCAAACGGCCGCGTCGCCGTGGTGGGCGACATGATGGACGTCGGCGACACCACCTCGGCGTCGTGGCCGCCGCTGTAGTTGTTGGACTCCCCGGAGGAGATGTTGCCGCCGGTGGTGCCGCTGTAGCTGGAGAGCATGGCGCCGTTCGACACGGCCCCGCCGCCGTCGGCGCCCTCGCCGAGCTCCCTGGTGAACGCGAGCGCCGCGTCGAGGAGGCCGGCGTCGAACACGTCCCCCGTCCCCGCGCCAAAGAACGCGAGCGGGTCGCTGTCCATTACTGCGCCGCCATCGAAGGCGCCGCAATTGGAGCTCACGTGGCACGCTCCGCCGGTATCGCCACCGCCGGCGGCGGCAAGGGCCTCGTCGTACTGGAGCTGTCCAAAGCAGGCGCCGAGGAAGGCTTCGTCCATGTCAAACCGACCGCATCCAACCTGGCGCGAGAAGTAGTCGTCGACGTGGTGGCCGGCGGCGCCGGCCCAGCCGAAGGTCGCGTCCATCGCCGCCGCCGATTCAAGGGAGCTGAGATGAAACGACTGGCGCAGGGATTCTGGGACGACGCTATAACTGTGCACTGCACGAAAGAAGATGCTTCAAGCGTTAGACGAATCCATGACCATATCGGGTTTCTACGATCCATCTACGTCGAAGAGGGAATCCATATCGGGTTGTGGGATGAACATCAAGAAACAGTCACACGGTCATGGCATTGATGGGCGGACAAGGACGGGGGGAGGAGATGTCCCGAACCCCATAATTACACTGTCTGTTATTCTTTTGCGCACCCAGCCATGAGATATACTTGTAGCTCAAGAACAGCATGTAACACTAGTACTACTTACAAAGACGTACAAGATCTACCAGCTCATGTATATGACAAATAATCTTATTTCTTCCTCTTTTTACAGAACGGTGCCAGTTAGATTCGTCAGGCGCGGGAGAGGTAACTAATTAAACCGATGCTGATGTGGATATATTCGGATGCATGAAATCACGTATGCTAATCATGGAGTGGTAATCAATAAGGGTACAGGATCTGTTGTGTTCATACCTTCTCTTTCAATCACGACTGTTGATCGATGATTGATGGCAAATAAACGGTGGGGGACAACAGAGACGCGCAGCTTCGCTTCGCCGACGGGGCGCGCACCGCCACGCGGTTTCCTCGCCCTTGGGAAAAAAGCGCCGTCAACGACAGCGCCCGCGATGAGCTTCCGACGGCCGGCCGGTCGATAAGCTCCGATGAACCACCGGCGATGCGACGAGAGAAGAGAGAGCTACCAGTATCTATCTGTGTCCAACACCTGTGACTTAGTATCTCTCCACCACCACGAGTGCGAGAGGCCAGTAGGTTATAGTACCTGCAGCGGCAGTGTATGAGGTAGTGGATGGAGCCGAGACGGAGTGATTGACCAATCAATCGATCAGCAATCAGAGCTGCGGCCGGTTCCGGCGGCCTGACTCCGCGGAAGAGCTCTCGCCGTTTGAGTTAGCTTAGGCGAGCAACGAGCAGGCAGGGGGGAGGAGAGGGAGAGCTGAGAGCTGAAGGGAGACAGCAGCCAGCACACAGATCATATGTGTGGGATATGGTCCTCCTGTTGATGGCTGCATACGGGCTTCTTTTATAGATGGGTAGCTATGCCTATTTCGTATTTCCTCCTCGCCTCGCCTACTTATTAACTGTCTCTCTCTTTTCTCCGGGGAAAAAGAAAACTTTTGTGCCTATCCAGTGTATACATGTATACGCCACCGTTTACGTGATACAGCTAGATGTCCGGTGTTAGATTCTGCTAAGCGTAAATTTGCTATGTTCAATGTTGGATTATTGGCTGATCCACGCTGATGGACACCGTTCGTTTGTCTCTGTTTGCCGGTGGCAAAATTGACTTCGACACATACACTCTCTCCCCTAGCGGAAAATAAATATGTTAATTGCTTCCTTTAATTCACCGTCAAAATGACACAAATGAGCATCAGAACATTGAACGTTGCCCGCCAGGTAAATGTCATGTTTGCTTTTACCCATGTGTTAAGAGAATAAAGTTAACTTTTGCTCTCTACAACAGAACCAGCAGGGCATGCATCAGTCATCTCATCAATATAAACCAGGTTGGCAATAGTATTATATTCTGCAGACAATACTGGCAGTATAGTGTATCAGTGTATGCCGTCGAAGTATCCAGTAGAATACAATAGTACAAGATTTTCACGTAAAAAGGTTTCAACAGCTTTCCTCGCTCTGGCTTCGATCTGGGGCTCTGCAAGCTTTGTTCGCCTTTGGCACCGCAGCAGGCTGAGGAATCAGAAGCGAGAAAAAGATTGACGGCTGCCACGCCCTCTCCTGCCCGCTTCAGGGTGCAGTAACTTTCTGGACGCTCTCGCCTTTTTTGCCCATTTTTGAGAGGAGCAAGGGGCAGGGGGCAGCAGCTATCCTGTGCTCACCTCACATGTTTGTATTTGGTTGGTGCAGTGCAGCGCTCTCCTCGTGATGCATCACATGGAAGTTTGTAGCTTTATTCCTGGACGTGCACGCATGATTCCTTCGCCCAACGCGTATGACCATGCATAGCGTTGTGATGATATATTCACTGCACGCGGTAGAAGGTAGCCGCAAGGCAACAAAGTTTTACTGAAATAGTGAACTGACCAACATGCATGCAGTCGGTGAAACCTTTCTTCAGAGCACTCAGAGTGCAGAGCAAGAGGACAAGGAAGCTACAGCAGGTTCGTGGTGATGATGAAGTGGATTGGAATTGAATTGGGGTAAGCGAACAAAATAAACTATGATAGCAATAGCAATGAGATCAAGGAGAGCAAAAAAAGAAACATAGCATAAAGTTTACAAAAACAGAGACAAATTTTAATGAAATTATTGGTGTGCATATTGATCTATTTTTCTTTAATTCAACGAGATATGAGACCACGCCAAATCTGTATATGATAGGGTGATGGAGATCAGGACCACATTGATGATGATAGGAAACCAATTTTACAAGGCTAGCTAGACTTTATTAATTAGAGAGATTGTTTACATGTATTTTCCCACCAAATGGAGACATTTGCTACTAGTTTGGATCATAACCACTAATGGGATTTTTTTTCGGAAACCACTAGTGAGCTAGTAGCTATGTGAGACAAGATGCTGGTATATAGTGCCCTCGGCCCACAGTATAGCATAGAGGGACAAACTAGTGGTAGCCTGGTTTATAGATTTTGTGCACATGGTGCTTAGGCTCTAATATCATGGCGAGCTTACTCTAATGTATATACAATAATCATTAAAGGAAAAGTACACTCGGGCAAGTAAAAGAAGTGCTGACAGGATCTGCATCTTGTTTTTTAGGGAGTTGTCTGAAATGATAAGATGGGGAGAACATGTAGAAATATATATAACTCGGGGGAATGTCCTAAGAAAGTAACATTGTCTAAGGACAAGTAACTCAACTTGCTCCAACAATATAGTATTTGTAGTGGAGCTCTAATGTACGTACTGTCTCATTTGATTGGGGGCACATGACTAGCTTTTTGTCTTCATATGGTTAACACCATCCGTTCGCTTTAATTAGTTTGCTATTCTCCTGGATTTGGATATTATTTTTCGAGGTAACTTATAATTGTGATTAGACACTGAAGAGCACTATAATTACGTCTTCGGCACTCATGTGCAAAGGTTTCAAAATAATATGCGTCTATAATCATCCAAGACATAAAAGCATTTCTATTCAGTGATTGACCTTTCATTGTATCTGATCTGATGCTTATATTGTTTCCGCCAATCCATCAAACTTTGCTGCATGTTCATTTAATCATCAATATGCAATCAGGTTCTTAATAATAGTATATATAGAAAAAAAACACCAGCCAGTTTACACAATATTTATATACAACCTCCCAGTGAGCAGTACCCTCACATGGACTGCTCCAAAATCTGAACATACCGCTAGCTCCTAACAATTCTGACGAGCAAATGCGCGCGTTGTCGTTTACCAGGATTACAGGAGTTTTAAAGAGAAGGGAAAGGTCATTTTCCAAAGTCCAATGAATTCAGTGGCGAGCAGTGAGAGTTGGTTAAATATATATGTTCAATGTTCTCTCCCTGAATAAAGTCGACGTGAGCAAATCGCACTTGCGGTAACTAACTAAAATGTAGGTCCAACTACCTGTCGTGTTCTCTGTATTTTTGTTTTCTGCAAGTTGCATTGCCATTGCACCTCCGTCTGCGTCATTGCATACTCTCCCACGGCTCTGCTCTTCAGGAGGATGGATAGGAAGAAGCTGCGAGCGAGCCCTCTCTCATCAGATCAGATGAGCTGCTGCCCCGCTAGAAAACAAGGCACCTATTCCGCTCGCTCGGCGCAGCTGAAAAGTAATCGCGCGCCCGGCGGGCTAACGGCCAAGGCGCAGGCACGTAGGCGCGTGCTCGAGCTACCTGGTTTCGAGAGATTTCGTCAGCGGCATCGGTTGCACAAATCCACAGTTTCGAGGAGAGAGGGGGCATACGTGAGGACGTTGAACCGCACGGCACACCGGCCGGGATGACGACGGCGACGGCCGGGCCGGGGGCAGCTGGTAAAAGTAGCTACGCGATTACGTGCTCACGCCGTACGTCGGGCAGTGACATTTTGTTTAGCTGCCGCTGGTGCCTGAGTGTTTCGGTTGAAGAGAACTTCTAATGATTTATATATATATATATATATAAGCATCTAAAAAACATGATGAATGTTACTGTGTTAATTATATATATGCATGTATAGTAGATTTTATTAGTGAATGGGCATGTGAATTTACATCACTAGACTAGCGAGCATAGCTGAAAGCAATTTCATTCTTTTAGATAATGGAAAGAAAATACATATTTTCCTTGCAAAAGAAAAGAAAGAAAGCAACTTCATATTTATATTCCTTTGATTAATTCCCTGATCGTACAAACGACAGTGCAATAAGTTGCCGAAAACAACCATCCATGTCGGCAACAGGATCTGGATTTATGACGTGTTGACATTGTATATACGTGTGTCGGTCTAGGAACTGATGATGGTCAAAACCGTATGTTGCTAATAAGTTTCTAGAAAAAATTGACTTATTTTCTTTTTTCTTCTGAACAAACAAATTTTGACTTCGATATGATCGAGCTCAAGAAAAAAGTACAACGTCAGGAGGAATGGTCATATTGATGGGTTTCTGGAAAACTTTGACAGCTGCTACGCAACGTAAAGGAATCTATATATGATGGCATTATATAATTGGCTCCCAAAAAGTTTGTTTCAGGATAGCATCATTGTTCAGGAGTATGTACAAAAAAATAGTTGCTAAATAGACTAAAAGCTGAAATATGATTTTCCGCGCCGGCCTGTACATCTCAATGTAAACACATCATCATATTTCTTTTATATATTTTACTATCTTACCTGTTTAGATCATACAGCCCTAATTTTTACCATATTGGCTATAGGAAATGAATAGGGTAAGTTTTGAGTTTGGGGACCATCAACTCATAAGCATAACCATGGATCTATCGGATAGCTTAAAGGAATATTCAGATGAACCCGTTTGTTCCGTACTCTCTCTCTATATATATATAGTAACTCAAAGTGGCTATAGAATAGTTATTCTTTGGCCGGCCATAGACTATATATATATATATATCATTCGTCTAATGAAGAATGCAACTCTAGTATTTTTCGGACAGATTAGTGTGGTTGGCAAAAAAGCATTATACCCCATCAATTTAGATATGGAGGTTACAAATAATTACTATTTTTTATAAATAAGACAGTTAGTTACCGCTAGAATTGTACTCTTTTATGGGATTTTTTTAATCTTAAAATTACGTTCTTCATAGGCCAGAGGGAGTACTCAATTATCTCCGAGCTAAATTTTCTGTGTCATGCATGGGATTGACCCACTTTGTGGGACACGAGCTATATGCATCATGATCTATCACATGGGGGCTTGTGGTTCGTACTTGACAGTACTAGATTTCTCTGTCTTGTGATGATGTTTTAAGGCATCTTACAATATAATGATTGGAGCCGAGCAAGATCTTCGTTAGTTATGCCCTGATTTGTTCTCCATTTTCCTGTTTTGTACGTATGTATAGGGTGGTTGGACATCAGTTCATGTGGATCAGGGTATGAGGACCGAGGTGTGATGTATATACGTACTTGGATCTCGAGCTGTGTGTCAGAACTATATTTGGTCGAATCGGATCATTTGGAGCCTAATATAACAACCTGAAATCTTGTCTGATTATATCAGCCTAAAAAATGTCTAATAAACAAGGATTATGGATTTTATTCATAAACCCACTTGTACATGTTCCCACATATAACCCATTTCATGCGACTTAAATGTTACTATTATTTCAAATGTTGCAGGGGTGGAAATTGCCTACATAATTTTTGTGTGTTATTCCTGGATGATCTAAATTAGTTTGTCGTGCTAATGATTCATTATATATCGGAATTGATATCTACTGGTGTGATGTTAAGCTGCATTTACTTATGCACATCCATTGCCACAATATTTTTCCAATTTATTTGTCAGTGTGTGTTCGTATTGACTCCCTTTTTTTCATGTTGACTAGGATCGTGCCCGTGCGTTGCTACGGACAATAAAATATTTATATTACGATACACATCGGAATAAACATGACAATGATAATGTAAAAACAAATATAAATATAAAATAAGTATATTATTGAGATCGTAGTTGTTACACCAATAAAAGGAAAAGAGCCTACAACTCTGACCCAAGGTTATGAAAGTAAGTTCACCATTATGTGTAAGGTTATCAAAAATTCCACTAAAGACAGGCCAAGTCAGAGTGCCCTTTAAAACTGAAAATATATGATTGCTAACTTTGATTTCCAGCCTTTTTTCATTTCTTAAAAAAAGAATTAGTGACCAGAAAAGGAGCAGAGGAAAGAAAATCACAAGTAGTCCATGGAGCTTGATCGATGGTTTGCCGATTTGGCTGTCAACATTCTCTCGTGTTGGAGGCACAATAGCTTCTGAATTCTTCCGGATAACCACTAACAGTCATCACACCTTACGATATTTGGATGTTTGGATGAAACGGGAACTTAAACCTTCCACATAGAATGGTTCTTAGTTGAATGTGCCCCTTTGCCTGCCAACATAAAATAAAATCAAGAAATGATGTGTCGAAAAATCATTCAAGTGAGCAGATATTTCAATTGTTCATGAAAATTTCAAGTAATATGATAATATGTTGACATACTCAATACGCGTGAACTGAAACGAATTGTCAACATTGTGACTCGAGGATTATTTTCTTTAACATATTTCCAATATGCATCTTTTTTAGCATTAAAAAATGTGTGTGCTCATGCTGGACCTCTTTTACCTGTATAATCGACGACCTTCCCTTTAAAATGTGTGTGCTCATGCTGGGATTTGTTACCTACACATTTACACTCAAAATTCCAAAATTGAGCTTGGCCTGGAAACAGAAAAATAGGCACCAAAAAGTGTGCATGACTTTGAAACAATAAGCACATTTCCTAGCATGCTCCCTCTCCTCATCACTTGATTCCTTGAAGAACCTGTAGAAATGTGGACCCACACAAGAACATCATTATAGGGAAGATTTTTCCTATTATTCTATTTATAACGGTAAGTACGGGGAAGATGTATAATTATGGCATGATGTGTTGCTAAATTAGGCTGACGAAACTGATGACTTACTTGGCAAATCCCTTGAGAGCCACTTTGTCGCGGTTGAAGTAGGCAAAGAGGGAGTGGTAAGCATAGGAGGCATTGTACTCCACACTGCAGGATAAGAGCAGCAGACATAGTCAAATCGATGCCATATTTAGTTGAATTGAATCCAAATCAAATTTGCATAAACGGCTGGAATGGCTGGCAGGTAACACTAAAAATAGCCAAACATTATCAAGCCTTACCTACCAATCGCACCCATTCACTGAAACAAGGTGTCAATTTGCACAAATTAGCAGACAGTACAGAACATACCAGCAGAAATTACCAGAGCAACAGATAAGTGAAATATGTTCCCTGCAATCATATCTCTGTTGTAGAATTCAAGAAGGTTGGTTGACAGTTCATCAAATTTATCTGTGTAAAGAAATTTGAAGCACAGATTTTTAAGTTGTTCCTTCCGGTTCAAGATGCCTTGTTTGATCTTGGGCAAAGAATCCAATGTCCTCATGTTGTGTAGCCTGTCAGCAAGTTTTATGAGCACAACTCTTGCATCTTCCATTGCAAGGAAGACTGTACATAATCTGTCAGCTTCATCCATGGTTTCAGGGGGGAAAACTCATGTTAGTACCTACAAATATGTGAATCTAAATAGATGTACAAGCAGTTAAGCATATAGTGCTATAAGAATATTTGCAATTTGGGAATGAAAAGTGCTTTTTACAACAAAAGAAAAAGAAGAAGAAAGAAAAATAATGCAATTTTGGTACTTTTTTTTCCTTTGCCTGCATAGGTACTTTTATTGATAACATATGACTATCCAAATCTGACATGAACATATTACTTTGGCCATTGAATTAAGTACAGATAGTTTTGGGGAAAAAATCTCATGTTACTAACTATAAATACGCTAATCTAAATGAATGTACAAGCAGCCAAGCATATAGTTAGTGCATATTTCCTAAATGAACAAATAGAATGGTCAGACCATCCAGAGGAAAGAATTAAAAAGAAAATTACAATATTGAATCTAACTCCATACAAACGGACGGGGTACCTTTTGCCCTTAGCCTCAGCAGGCTTATCATGCTGATTTTGTGGTGTGACACTATTTCCAACCTCAGATTCACCAGTGCCATCAGGCTGGGCAGTCAATAAATTGGACAGACCAAGAACCTGTCCAGTAGTGGCAAACCAATACCGCAGTACCTTCTGCAGAATCACACCAGGTTCAAGGTATTTGAGTGCATTGCAAAGTAGAAACTTCAAAAGAAGAACGCCAGATAGCAACTCTGCATAGTTTCGGGTTGCTTGCCAAAGTATTGTGCCCTGAGTTGGAGGAACAAAGTACATGAGATGCCAAAGACTGACTAATTCCTCTTGACGCAATGAAAAGCTAGCATATAAAACTTACATGATATCTAATTGGAACACAGTAGGTGCCAAATGAAAAGCAATTTCGACAGAGACAAGAACGACCATTGCAACATAGATAATGCTGAGGAAAAGAAGAGGCAGAATCTTGAAATAATAATACTTGCAGAATGGTTCCCCAATATTGATTTGGCCTCCAGTGATGTGAACATACCACTGGTTATGTTGTGAAACAGCATACTTACTGGAATGTTGAATCAACCAGGAACAGCGTGGCAGGCGCCTCCATCCGCGGTAGCGCTGCCGCGCTGGCCGCCTCCGCCTCGCCCGCGGCCGCGGCCGGCCGTAGCGGGGGAGGAGAAGGCGGCGGCGACAGAGGCTGGGGAGACGAAGGACAGGAGTTCGGGGATGGGGCGGCGTCTTCCGGCGCCGGCGCTGCGGAGAAGACGACGCCGACGACGGGATCCAATTCGCCGCCGAAGCCCGCCTGCAGCTGCTCCCGCCGGGGCCCCTTGCGGGTGCGGCGTGCGGGTGCGAGCTGCCGAGGGCGGGCGAGGCGGCGGCTCCGGCGGAAGGCTCCGGACGCAGGGAGGAGGCGGTGAGGTGCGGAAGGATTGGACGGCTCCGGGCGCGGGGAGGTGCAGGTGCGGGAGGAGGCGGGGTGGTGCAGAAGGAGATGGGGCGGGGCGGGGCGGGGCACAGGAGGCGGCGGAGATGGACGGCTGGGGAGGGTGCGGGACGCGGGGACGGATGGCTGGAGGGTGCGGGAGTCGGGGACGGACAGCGGGAACGTGCCCTTCGTGAATCGGATGCTCTAGATCGGCCGGAGGGGCGACCATCTTATTGACGGACCACTCACTTTTGGTTTTTTTAGGAGTAGAGATTCAGAGATGAATATCTATTTGTCGTTTTATGCCTGTTCTGTAAATTTATTTGATATGATGTTGTATTGTAGTACAATGTTGTGGGAGATGTTGACCTAGTCTTTTGTAGTTTGGCGGATAAAGGTTGCGTCTGGAAATTATGATACTGATCGTGATGGGTAGAAATTTAATTGTGCTTTATCTTATTAGCCAACCATTGCTATATAGGATCATGATTCTGTTTCCCTGTTACATGATGTTGCATTGTTGCATACTTGCATAAATGCTATGATTTACTACATATTTGATTATTGCCGGCCCTTTCTAAGAAGGCTAGCCTATTTCCACATGTATATATGATGTTGATTACAATTGTTAGTCATGATTACCCTTAATGATATAGGCTCCACAAACAGATACAGAATGCTAGGTTATCGAAAGTCTGAGAGAATCAAATTGTAGTCGGACCGTTATTCTTCACCTATAATTGCCACATAAACAATTGTCTGGATTTGTATAATATACATTTAAATTTGCTCTAAAAGAGTTGTGCCGAGTACAGAAATCAGAAGATACTAGCAATTCATGAACAAGAAAATAAAAATGGTAAAGAAAATTAATATAATGCGGGCGAAATCATGGATTTTCTCCGCTCGTTTCTTTGATGATGATGATGAAGATAAATAGCAGCAAACCACAAATTGTGCTTGAGCCACGCATTTCCAAAGAGGGAGTTGATTCAGTAGACGACAACATGTTCGCATCCGTGAGTCAGACCTCCACAGTCACAACCCGCGACTGCGGCCCGGCTGTACGTGGAGAGATCCGTCCGATCCCCTCGTTTTAATTCGCCGCCGGTGAGCACTGCGAATGCGGACAACGCCCGGCCCTGTGCTCGTATCCTCCCCACCACGCGCGGCAACACAACTCTCACGTGATCCACTCGCTGGATGATCAGTTAATCATCCCGTTCTAATCGGGGCACTGCACGGTCGATCAAAGAGTTTACAGCGCAACAGTGAGGGATCCGCGGGGCACGCGCGCGCGCGGATACGGATCGATCCAATTCCAATCCGCCGTGGCGATCGAGCTCCACCGGCCGGTGCATGCGACCGGCGGCGGCGGAGCGAGGCTGCTGCCAGCCTGGCAGCTCTCAGACGACGGCGACCGGCGCCGCCGGCGTACGTATACGTACGTACGCGGCACGCCGTGCTACAGCTCCATCCGCCCAACCGACCCCGCCCGCGACAGTTACGTTGAGGTAGTATATGCACTGCACCCGGCTGGGCTCTGAGCCCTGGCATCTCGACACACGTCGCGAGATCTGTGTTGATGTGGGCGGGATCGGAACAGTGACAGCACCAGATCGGCATCGAGGGCGGCCGCGTGCAGTGAACAATGGGGACGTGCGGGCGCCATTAGCTCACCTAAGTCAAGCTGGTACCGGAGTTAGTGTTAGATTAATGGAGGCAAGTACACGAATAATGCCGTAATCTGGCTCCCTAATTCCTCCCCTCCACATCTCTGGCGTCAAGTACATACAAACAAATTAAATCGCCTAACAATCGTTCGCCCATTGGGGAGGGGAGTGGTTGTTAGGTGAGATCGATCGGCAGCGTGCGAGGCATGCAGAGAGCAAATAAGCCAAGCTCGGAAGCTCCTGCGGTTCGTGTCAAAGCAAGGTTGTTACGGGAGCCTGTCACTTGCTGCAACATGGTTTTGTTTGGGGGTGGAAAGGTTGGGGAAGCAATATCTTCTCGATGACCGGCCGGTATGAAGATCACGGATATATTTATATCGCGCGTCAGGAATTAATAATCGGGTTTGTTAATTGGAAGTCGCAGTTTCATATAATGGTTCAAGACTGCCGAGACCACTTGACTCCCAGCAGGTTGGCCATATATATGTATGTATGACAGCCGAATCGATCATTGGTGCATTTCTGTATCTATCCGAGGATGCAACATGGGAGGGTGAAGCTATTATAATCTTGCTCTTCGTACTCCCCATAGACCTAGTTTGCTACTACTTGCGTGAATAGATTATGTGCCAAGAGATTTGTTTCTCCGAAAAGGTTTGGCCTAACTAAAGTACAATCATCGTGCCAGTTTCTCCAACAAACGTACTGAGACGATCACGATTTGAAAAATGGAGGTGTTTTATGGTGGTTCAATGCACCAAGCGTGCAGGTCTCCGCCATTTATGCTCGCTGATCCTGCGATCGCAACCCGTAGTTACTCGTGGTTATAGTAGCCCTGGCTGTAGCGCACCGATCTATTCGATCGAGCAGGTGTCCTGCTCGTGTCACCATGCCGGGGTTACGCCGCTGCCTCGGAGGAGGCCATCCACAGCCGCTCTCACCGTCATGTCACGCATGGTCCCGGCCGCGCCGGACCTGCTTGCACTCTCTCACTGTGTCACTAGAAACAAGCTGGCTCACGGCTAGCTCTAGCTGCTAGTAACTGATGGGCATCAATAACGACCATCCTGTCGAACAAAATCTTATCAGGATCGCGGGCGATCCATCCATCCATCCGACGGCTATTACCACCGGATTGATCCGGGGAGTGGCAACAGTAATTCACCGAGGTGCATTGATAGATAGCAAGCCCGTTCCGTGTGAGACGAGATGACGGTGCGTGGACCACACGGGGATTGGAACAGGAGGCGTCGCGAGCCAAGTACACGCTAGCTCCGCCGCGACACATGCCGCCATACCACTCGGCGTCGGCGCGCACGAACGCGCCGGTTGAGCACGCATGGATCACACTCATCTGACGACGGGCAGCACAGAACCCGCTGGGTTCTCGGCAGGATCCCCGGGCAGGGGCAGGCAGATCTTATCTCATCCGGCCCGACACATCTCCCTGCTCCTGTAGCAAGCAAGCCGGCAGGCAGGCGGGGCGAAGCGTACAGATCGGGAGGGATCGATCGACCGGGGCAAGGCAGGGGCGCACGGCACTGCACGGGCACCCTGCCCCAGTGCGCCCCCCATTTACTCGGTATGGACGCACGCCCCCGCTGCCCGGCCCCCGGGCCGGCGCGTGCCGGTGCCGTGTCCGCGCGCGGGCGGGCCGCGGGAGATGGGCGCGCGCGCACGCCGGCCGATCGCGGTCGCCGCGCGTCACGTCCCTTTCGCCCCCGCGCCCGGACCACCACCGGGGCGGGCTGGCTGGACGCCCGGCCGCGCGCGCTGCGGCTGCAGCTGCGGGTCATACCCCCACAATTATGCCTGCCCCCCGATCCGTCAGTTCAGCGAACGCGGCTGCTGCGCCCCGCGCCCTCCTAGGCTCCAAAACCGGGCCCTGTGCATGCACGCAGCGCTGTCCCGGCTCATCGCTGGCCGGCCTCGCCGCCCGCGTCGCCGCCGTCGCTCTCGCAGCGCATGCACCAGTCGCCGGCCGTCGCCGTCGCCGTCGAGGGAGCGGGAACCCCGGCGCCGGCAGGGGGCTATGCCGAGGCCGGGTGCATCCGGGGGAGAGGGGGGCCCGGCCTGGCTTCTTCTTTTGTCCCGATAGCGATCGATCGGCGCACCGACATTGGGGCGTGTCCGTGGCCCGGATGCGCGAAACTGATGCACCAACCTCCCTCCCACTGAGCGCAGCGAGCCATCGGTTTCTCGCCATTGATGCTGGCCGGGGTGCACACGTACAGTACAGTGCCAAGCCTCGGAGTGTAGCTGGGTGCCTGGGTTAGCCAGCTTGGGTTTCTGCCATGTATTGCGGCCACCCATGCCACTGACACCTGCCTGACTTCGATCGATCACTTCTTTTTTTCAGCATCTTATTTTATTTCGTAGGTTGGAGGAAATTAAACTAGGAATGGACTGTATGTACGTGATGCGTCCAGTTCGGGTTGCCACTGGCTATCGGGATAGCTTGATGGCGCCACATGCTTGCTTGCACGAGTCAGAGCCGCAGCCCAGCCTACCTAAGCCCCTGTTTAGTTTGTAAAAAGCAACCCCAAAGTTCACTATGCAAAAAGAAGATTCCCATCACATCAAAATATCATAACATGTATAGAGTACTAAATGTAGATGAAATCAAAAACTAATTGCACAGTTTTGTTGTACTCTGCGAGACGAACATTTTGAGCCTAATTAATCAATTTTTGGATAATTTTTCACATATACAAACGAAATGTTATAGTGGCGCAATAATTACGAAGTGACCCCAAACCCCCAAATCCCCACCCCCTATTCTCCATCTAAACAAGGCCAAGTTGGCTGCTGTCCTGGTCGTCCTAGGCTCCTAGCTAGTTGCTCTACTCGACAACTGTTGTTGAGAGGGCTACCGTTCAGTAACCTGCTTCAATTCCTTTCCGAGTGATACAGATGCAGCCGCGTTGATTTTGCGTGAATGTCAACGGCAGATGTTGTTTACGGATTGCAGTGATATCCATACTATTAACACATCGATCACCGACCACTGTTGCATGTAACGGAGGTCTGAAGATACAAAAGGGAGACGTGGTCAACGAGCTCTGTTGCACTGAATATTGCCTTGCATGCCCCTGTGTACGGCGCAACGCAACGTAGCCATCAGCATCAAGGGGGTAGGGGATAGGAGGCTGAAGCATCCGCTCTTCATTCATCCGTGCCATGTGCTGCTGCGGACTTGCTCGTGTGGGAGCAACGAGACGCGTGGTGCCGACCTTGCAATAAACGCCCCCCGCCGTGGACTGTTTTCAATTTCCTCCGCGAACAGGATCACTGCATCTGAAGGACAGGTTCAACACAGCCCGGGAACAGGGACTAGCGCCGCAGCCTGCTGAAGCCAGCGCAACAGCCTTTGATCGCAACATCCATCTGACGGATTCAACGTTATATATATATATATATATATATATATATATATATATATATATATATATATATATATATATAATATCCCTTTGCGGCTTGGTGCTGCCGCCGCTTGCTGTACGTTGGAGAGTACTTCGTCCAAAGACGACATGAACAGCTGAACCGATCGATGGACAACTAACTCACAACTTGATCATCAGTTTGTGCGCTGCTGCATCTCGATCTTGAGTACAGTTACAGTCGTTACGCAGCATATATCCAGAACGGGCATTCAGAAACGCCTTTGCCAGTTCACTTTCGACGTGCACCGAAACGTACGTGTTAACTTGGCGAGTTGGTTTGGTCCCGCCCCGATGAGAATGGGATGGTTCGACCGCTAGCTCTGACTAGAAGCGGCAGGAGTATATCCCGTCAATAATAGTCCTGTACCACACGATTAAACGGCCTACAGTTCCGGAGGTGGTCCAGGTGGCGACCTTCCTTGCCAACTGATAAGGGCATTCTCCAATGGTTGAGCTAGAACACCAACTCTAAGCACTCTAAGAGACAACTCCTTCAATGATCTAGCTCTTAGCATCTAGCTCATAACATGAATGACCCCACACATCATCCTCACATAATCTCGAAATACATGTATGAGACTGTCTCTTAAACAAGAGCTGGCTCTTAGCTTTTTGCACTGTTCACAGATTAAAAAATTTATTAGCTAGTCTAATAGACAGGCATTGGAGAAGACCTAACGGCATCAAAGACCCGCAAGGCCACCTCTATATGCTATAGTTTTTTTTGTGAAAACCTATAGGCTATAGCTAGAGTAGCTTAGCTAGCCGGCGAGACCACCTCGCCACCTACGTTACGTGCACAACAGAGATGCCCCGCGCCCCGGCCGTGTGCGCGTTGAATGTGATCACCAATCTATATCACCCCTCACATGCGCCCCACACGACCGAATCGAACCGAATCCAAATCGCTAGCGCTAGCTGACTAGCTCCATCGCCACCGCCCACCGGCGGCCGCCGCTGTCACCGACGTCCCCTGGGCCGGCGCTTTCGCCGTGCGTGCCAGCACTGCGCGCGCGCGCGGCAGCGTTTTCCGGGCGGGTACAGGTGTTGCCGATCGACCCACCTCTGTCTCTCTCGATCTGCCTCGCTCGCGCGCGCGACAACCCAGCGGACAAGTGACCGCGCTTGGCGCCGGTGCGCGGCGTCGTCCTCATCATATCGATGGGGTCACACACTCACGCGCGCGTACGCGCACGGTTTAATTGGCGCCGAGTACGTGCTTCCTGGTGCACACACACGCGGCGTGTCTCCGTCTCCCCCGGTGCGGGTGCGGCCATGCACGCGCGAATCGGTGAGGGGCTGAAGGCGGCTACTGTGTGTTGTTGGCTTGCTGCCAAGGTACACGACGGGAGTCGCGACTGCTGCGACACGAGAGATCTGCCATGGGACAAAAGCCTCTCGGAAGCTCACACGGAAAGAGTTTGAGACCGGCCCAGACTGCTTGGACTTTGGCATTCCTACGCGCGCTTCGTACACGATGGGCCTTTGGCGCATCAGGTGCTCCAGGCCCAAAGATTATAGATTTCCTCACTTCCACTGCTCAAATTGATCAGATTATTCTGGCTTTTGGCTCAAAAACTAAATGGCTGAAATAATTCACATGAAAAAGCATACGAGATGTTCAGAACCGTTGGTAGGTGCTATGTAATTCACAATAAGGATATTATTAGTACAGAATATTACCCCTCGAACATTTACTGCTTGTGCGTGTGGGTTGGGGAATGTTGGCGGGACGGAATTTCCTTTCCAACTACGCCTAGTTACCATTACATACAGATCGATACTATACCCGTTCTCGAATACTATACAACGGATGTAGTACTAGTTAGTGGACTTCAAGTATAAACGTGTGTAGGTGTACGTTTAATCTTCTTAGACCAGTTATTACTTTTGTATGCTGCAGTAAGTTTGCTACGGAGTAATTCAAAGAGCTAAAGCCTCCATAAAAGCTTTTCTTCAAGATACCCTTTCCCCCTTTGGGTTGGGGCCATATAAGCTATGCATATTTGCCTCTTTGAAAGTTGTACATAAGGAGCAAAAGTTCATATATTTGGAACAAATCACGAAAAATTGCCGAACAAAAAAGGTATACCTAGTCTCACTGAAGTAATACAACTGAAACTATATAAATGTCGAACAAGAAGTTTACATAACTATAAAAAATGTCTGCACACCTAAAACAAAAGTTTATACAATGTTAGCAAAATTACATGAGCTCGTGGAACAAAACTATGTACGAACAAAATGAACAGACACTGGATATGGGCATGTATTGGTTATTTAATTTGGTGGCCTGCTAGCTATGGGCCACATGTTGATGGGCTCATGGGCCGTTAACCAATAAGGGACAAATGAAATGGGGCGTGAGAGGGGAGAGCGAGGGATTCATGCCGACTTGGTTGACCGAAAAAATATTGTACGTGGATCCATAATTTTATGGGTTAGTTGGATTCATACCATTATAACTTTCATATTTTTGAAATATGACATCGGTGTGTCACTGTCAGATGTGGTCACCTCAGTCACTGATAGTGGCATTTTTAAAAAATTTAAGAATTATAATGGCACGTTTGAAATTTTCCCTAATTTCATTGAGGTAAACTTGGTAAAAATATCCTTGGGAATCTTCGAAGAATCTCTCGAATGTTCTGAAAGGGGAAATTACAACAATCGCCTTATATGTCACATGGATTCTATGTTCTGCCCGTGAGTGACTTTATTGCAAATGACAACTCCGCATTCCAACTTATAAAAAAGAAAAAAAGTCTAGATCATCCCCTCACCTATGGGGGTTGGACTATACAACCCCAAACCTACGAAATGGTCTATACCACCCCGAACTTTCTAAAACCAGTCAAATTACTCCCTAAAGAAATTTTGAAAAATCATAGTAAATCACAGAAAAATCATAAAATGGAAAATCCAATTGTGTTGGAATTCAAATGAGTATATATACACAGTGAACATATAATATGATATGCTTTAGTATTTTTTTGTTGTAGCTTTAGATCTATGTTTTTCTTCATAACTGTAAAAAAATGTACTGAAGCATATCATATTATATGTTCACTGTGTATATATACTCATTTGCAGTCCAACACAATTGAATTGTCCATTTTATGATTTTTTTGTGATTTACTATGATTTAAAAATGGCTTTATGGGGTAATTTGATCGGTTTTGGAAAGTTCAGGGGTGATATAAACTGTTTCATGGGTTAGGGGGTTATGTAGTCCAACCCTCATAGGTGATGGGGTGATATAGACTTTTCCCTATTAAAAAACCCACTCAAGAGTCCATACACGTACACACGTGGTTAGCCGATCCGCCCAGTTTCATCAATGTGGAACCATAGATGTAGACTTTGTGAAAGTTATACAATTCTAAGAGTTCAATCCTATGGTAAATATGGTAAATAAGTTTCGCTATTTGTCCAAAAAGAATCACATCAACATGGTAAATAAGTTTATTCAAAGTACTAGAATAAACTTGACTCAACTACCTTAGTACGTTGTCGTACTATATCGACCAAAACAAATGGAACCATCTGAGTTCGCATAAACTGTGGTCATTTTGCAATACAACAGCTTATGTGAGGTGGGAGGAAAATCCAATGACATATGGGATGATTTTTCCGATTCTATTTTTGTGAAAGAGACTATACTTCAAAAAAAAGGTCTGAGTTGGATATTATGATCAATAATACCTAACCCAACTATTGTATAATAAGAGGGGAGAGGGGATATCCTTGTTTGACATTAGGAACTTGACGGGATTCACCAAAAGTATTAGAAAATATATAAACAATTTATTGTAGCCTGGTTCTCGTGTAAAGCATCATTCTATCCTAAAGGACATCTTTCATCTCTTATACATATTGATAGCCGAGTTCATATAAATATCTGGATTATTAGTTTATCGAGGCACTCACATGAAAATTTTGATTCTATTATTTTCATTATCACTTTTTGCATGTGTCGGTGCCGGAATTGGTCGGTCAATCCCCGGCGCCTAGACAGAATGCGCTGTGTCCCGTCCCTTGACGGTTGATGCAAGAGCTTAGTACAATGAGGCGGTGTTTATCCTGGTTCCGACCGTGGGGGTCGTACGTCCAGCAGAGTGCGCTCAAGGGCGCTGTACTATCTTGCACCGGAGTGCTTGCAGAAGGGGGGCTACAAGCAAGGCGGGAGAGGAGATTTCTCCAAGTCCCTGAGAGCGAGTGTTGGGATGCGGTCGAATGTCTGTCCCCTGTGTCGTGATCTCTCCCCCATTCTCGGTCCGCTCCCTTCCCCCTTTTATAGATCAAGGAGAGAAGGGAGGGCGGAGTTTACAAGTGCGAGTGTGACGTGTGCTACAGGGGTGCGCCCTGGAGAGTATGGCGCCGGGCCTGCCATCGTCCTTGACCCTGGCGGAGGACTTATGTCGAGTGCTGTCTTCTGCGGGCGTCGTGGCTGTCCCTGTGCTCGTTCTGGAGCGGTTTCGAGGGGTGCTGCCGTCGTAGTCCATGTCCAGCTGCCCTTCGCTGATTGACCTCGAGGGCGGGGCAGGTGGAGGAAGGACGAGAGTCGGTAGCACAGGGCCCGGCGTGGTCGTCGTCGTCGGCCACAGTGCGCGGCGTGCTTCGTTCGTCAGGGGATGGCCGAGAGTTGGCGGACTCGACCTGTCGCTTGCCATCACCTGACCGGGAGTTGGTGGAACAGGGGCGCGGATTGACCCCTGAGAGTCCGCACAGTGCTCTGCACCGCCGCGTGCGCTTTCACAGTGGTGGTGAGGGCGGATGGCGACCGGAGCAGGTGGAGCAGTGGGCACTGTTGATGTCCGGCGCGGTATGGGGGGAAGATTGCCTTTTGACTTCGGCGCTTGGCTGATGGGGCGGGCATTAACTGCCTTCGTCGGGTGGCGCGCCGGAGTGCATCGGGCGGAGGCTGCCTTGCCCGCTCGAGGGGGCTCGCGACCCTCGAGCGAGGGGGAGTTTGTTTTGCCCGTTCGAGGGGGTTCGCTACCCTCGAGCGAGGCGGAGTTTGTTTTGCCCGCTCGAGGGGGTTCGCTACCCTCGAGCGAGGCGGAGTTTGTTTTGCCCGCTCGAGGGGGTTCGCTACCCTCGAGCGAGGCGGAGTTTGGGTGATGACACGGCCTTTCGTGGTTAGTGCGTTTGTTTTCGTCTTTTGAGGGTGATTACCCCGATGGTTAGGGGACCCCTTGGGTTTGTCCCCGACAGTAGCCCCCGAGCCTCTGGCAGACTGAGGTTCAGTCGGGCAGAGGCTGATGGTTTCGCAGGGTCGTTCCCGGGCCTCCTGTGGGGATTTATCCCTTTCTGATTATGCACGTTCTTCCGTGGGGGCGCGCGAGCGCACCCGCGGGTGTAGCCCCCGAGCCCTTAGAGGAGTGGATTCACTCGTGTAAGGGCTTTATTTTGTGTCGGTCGCCCTACTTCCCACGCGGTGGGGATGAGACCGAGCTATGCCGAATTCGAGGGGCGGACCCTGCACGGTTTCGAAGCGTTTTGCGCCTAGTGGGATATGTTGCAGGGAGCCCCCGAGCTCCTGGCCCGTGAGGAGGCGATCAGAGGGGCTACCTGTCTTTGATTTTCGACCCTCGCTACCCCTTTCGCGGGGGAGAGGGGTGAGGTCATCCACGCAACCCTCGAATTGGGCAACGTACGCGGATACCTCAGTGAGCTGTTAGCGGGTAGTTCAAGTGGACGTCCGTGCCCCGTTCGCTAGGGGTCGGCTCGTGGTCCGGAGACACGTCCATGTAGCGCTTGCAAAGGTTTGCTAGGTGGGGCTCGGTCCCTTTCGTAGGGACCGAGGGCGCGAAAGCTCTCCCTCGTTGGGATCCCCCCGACTAGCTGCCTTTGTCTGGCCTTGAACACGACAGGAGCGTCCCCAAACTTCGCGTTCGGGGTAAAGTCCGTTCGACACGCCCGAATCGTCCCTGACTCTGTTGATCTGGAGCGCCTGTCGAACCGTTTCGAGGGCCAGGCTTCGTACTCCTGATCAGTAGGGCCTTGCGTAAGATGCGGGCTGCTCCCGAGCAACGGGCTCGAGGCTTGGCCGAGCGCGATTGGCGGTCTTCGCTTTATTCGATCTGGGGCACCCTTTGAACCTTTTCGAGGATCGGGCTTCGAATCCCTGATTAGTTGCGTCCGTGCCTCGGGAAGGAGGAGCGTTGCAGCTTTACCTGGGGGGAACCCAATGGTTGGGTCGTTTCGGCTCCGCGGGCCCGCGCACAACCGCTGGCGGGCGTGGGCGTGCTTGACGCGTCGCGGAGTGGGCGAGATGGGCGTAGTGGGCGCGCCTTTTTAGGCGGACTCGGCGCACGCGCGGGAGAGGTGAGGCGACGGGTAGTTAATGCATCGCAGGCGCGCTGTTTCTGCTTACCGTGCCGTAATAAATGCCGCCGCTCACACGCGCCGGTTGTTTGGCGATCCTCATCGTGCGCCTGGCCCGGGTGTCAGTGACCCCGCATGCCGCCGCGCTTAGCGCGCGGGTTCGGTGGCAGCACGCGCGGGCTGGCGTGGCGCGGCCGGGGAGAGCCCGTTCCCTATAAAAGGGGAGCAGTGGAAGGGGATTTTTTACCTTTGCCATTTCTCGCTCTAGCTTTCGCCCGTGCCTAGTGCTCGCCTCCAGCCTGCGCGTCGTGCTCCGCTCGCATCTCGCCACCTTCGCCCCGCACCTAAGCTCCTCTTCTCGCCATGGTTGTCCTTGAGGGTGCCACGGAGTGGACTCCATCGACCGCCACCGAGCACCTCCTGGAGGGCTTTGTGAATGGCGGGCAACTGTCGCCCCGGGGCGATTCAGCGCGGCCTGCGTGGATCGTTCCGGCGCTGGCGGCCAGGGCGCCGAATCCGCCGGCGGGCTACGTGGTAAGCTTTATTCGCTTCCACGAGCGGGGCTTCAACGCGCCCGCGAGCCAGTTCATGCGGGGGCTCTGCCATTACTACGGCGTGGAGCTCCACAACTTCTCCCCCAACGCAATCTCGCAAGCGGCGGCGTTCATCGGCGTCTGCGAGGCTGTCCTGGGGGTCGAGGCGCACTGGGACCTATGGGTCCACCTCTTCCGCGCCGAGCTCAGCACGTCCGGCGCGGGGCGGGGGGTGCGCCGTTCTTCGTGCGCGGGTGGCCTCACGCTTGCGCCGGTGGAGTCCAGGAAGCGCATCTATCCGGGCTGCAAGATGACAACCAACAACAGCGGGTGGGCCAAAGGGTGGTTCTACCTTCGCAACGACGGCCTGGGGCTGCCGGAGTACACCGGCAAGGTCCTGACGGAGAAGGCCGACTCCTGGAGCTACGGCGTCTCCGGCGATGCCCAGCGGCAGAGGCTCCGCCCGGTCGTCGACGTCCTCCGCTCCCTGGAGGGGTCAGGATTGACCGTGGCGCACGTGCTTGCGCATTGCCACCGCCGCCGTGTGGTCCCTCTCATGGAGAGGCCGCTCCCTCTGTTCAGGATGACGGAGCGAGCGGACCCGGCGGCGCTAGCGGCGTCGCGCATGCTGGCGGAGCCGCTCCTCGAGGAGTACGTCGTCACGCGGGTGCGGACGGCGGTCCACCCTGATACCATGCCGAGCGACCTTCGGTCGTTCCGGCTACGCCCCGACGAGGGCCACATCCTTTCGGTGAGTCCTCCTTTCTCCTCTTTGTCGTCTTTTTTGGAACTTCTTTTTGATTTCGTCGCGATTTCAGGGGGTGGACTGCGGCCTCTACCGCTCTGTAGCGCCAACTCCGGAGGTGCGGGCTGCGAATCGCGCCCGCAGCGACCGCGAGAGGGAGGCGAAGGAGGCGAAAAGGGCCAGCAGTCGCAGGAGGCAGGCCCGGCGGGACGCGCATGAAGCGGCGCTTCGCCGGTGGAGGAGGGACGGTGGGGAGACGCCGTCGACCCCCGAGGACTCTCCGAGCGGGGAAGAGGGTGAGGAGGAAAGCGAGGAGGAGATTGCCGGCGGCGGGGGGGGGGGGGGGGCCGCCGTCGAGGCAATAGAGGTGGCCGCACTGCTGCCGGATGTGGCCATGGCGGCCCCCAGCAACGTCGCGCCAGCGGCGATGCGGGCGACGGCCGCGCTGGCTCAGCGCGCGGCGTCGCGCCCAGGCGTTGAGGGCTCGGGGGGTTCGCAGCCCCCGAGCGACCCGAGGGGGTCCTCGAGTTCGAGGAGGGCCCCTTCTTCGAGCGGCTCGAAGCGGAAGCTGCGAGGCTGCATCCGGTGAGCTCTTCCTCGAATTTCTTTAGATTTCGTTTTTCCATACGGTTTCTCTTTTGACCTATGTTTCCCCTTTCTTGGTCTAGCGCTCGGGACGTCACCAAGGCCCCCCCTAATCTTGCGCCTAAGAAGGCGCTGAAGGTTGGGGGGTTAGATTCCCCTCACGCCGGGGAGGCGCGTTCGCGCGGGGCTCCGCGTCCCGCAGCGGCGCTCGAGGCGACGCCGGCGGAGCCGGCGCCGGGGGCGCGAGGCTCCGGACCGGCGAGGGGGGAGAGGACGCCGCCAACGACGGAGCCGGAGCAAGGTGCCCCGGTTGTCGAGGCGGGGCCGAGGCATGGCACCCTGGCGGCGGAGGCAGGCGATCGTGGGAGCCATGCCACCGCTTCGGTTCCTGCCGGTCGAGGGCAGGAGGCGGTCGCCCCGCCAACTCCAGGCGGTAGCCGGCGTGCTTCCCTCACCGGGGCCTCTGCTGCCGAGGTGTCGGCGGCGCGGTTCCTGTCTCAGGGGCCGCCGCAGATGCCCGCGGTCCGAGGGACGCCCGAGTGGGATGCTGCCGAGGCGGCGCAGCTCCAGGATCGGCGCGTGCCGAGCGAGTGGCCGAAGGGGCCCGGCGTCCCCGCTCAGGTCTGGCGAAGCGCGGCCGAGGAAAACGAGATGTGGGCCCAGGCCGAGCGGATCGGGACGGATCTGGAGCGGGCCATCTCGGCCGCCCCTGACCTCCACTCCAGGCAAGCGCTGGAGGTTTTCGAGGTATTCTCGCTTTCATCCTTAGTATTTCGAGATGTTTTTGGTTTCATGGCCTAATCTTGGTGATTTTTCGGGTAAGCCCTTCGGCAAGAGGCGGCGGACAAGACCGCATGCATTGCGGGCTTGCACACCGACCTCCGCCGGCTTCGTCAGGCGAACGCCGACTTGGGTACGGACGTGACCCGACTCACCGTCCGAGCCAGGGAGGCGGAGGCGGCGGCCCGAGCGCACGAGGAGGCCAAGGCGCGCGCGGAGAAGGAGCGCGACGCCGCGACGGAGCGGGAGGCCCGGACCTCGTCCGCGGCGTTAGAGCGGCTTGAGCTCGAGCGCCGGGCCCGTGAGGCCGCGCAGTCCCAGCTCGCGGAGGCGTCGGCTCGGGCGGTGCAGAAGGCCTGGGAGGCCGAGCAGCTGAGCTGCGCGCTCCGCGAGAAGGAGGCCGCGCTGGCGACCGCGGACGGCCTGCTCAACGAGGCGAGGGCCCTGGTGGACGGTAAGACTTCATGTTTCCTTCGGCTTTTCCTTGTGTCGAAAACTGCTCTCTGATATGCCCGAGCGTTTTGTCAGGGTTGCGGAAGGCCGAGGCCCAGAAGGCGGACGAGGTGACGGCCCTCCAGGCTGCCTATTCCGCGGCCCAGGGGGAGCTCGAGGCGTTGAAGGCTGCGGCCGCCACGGCGTGCCGAGACGTCCAGTGCGTCGACGTGCAGTCGGGGTCGTCGCTGTCCAGCCGCCTGAGCTCCCTGAAGGGCTGCGTGGCGGAGCGTCTCGAAAACGCGCTTCACCTCGGGGTGAAGAAGGCACTTGGGGTGGTGTCGACGCACTACGACATCGACCTCGCGGCGGTGGGGCGCGGGTACTTCATCGACGCCGACCTGGATGACGACGCCGCCCTCACCGCCCTCGAGGAGGCTGATGACGGTGCCGAGAGCGCCGCGACGGCCTTGACCCTCAAGTTCCGGTACGACCTTTTCCCCGAGGAGGAGGAAGATGCGCCCGCCGACGCCGAGCCAGGGACCGCGACCGCTGCTGAAGTCGAGGCCGACCCGGAGGCCGACGCCGTGGCGGCCCTCGAGAACGACATTGCTTCGGTGAGCGGCGAGGAGAGTGGTCTCGGGGCGCTCTCGTCTGTCCCCTCGACCCTTGCTGCCGAGTCCATCGAGCCCTCGCAGGGGGATGGAGCCTGAAAAATTCGGGCTTCAAATGTATCTTGTATATATACATATGAAAACTAAATTTGAAAGCCGATTGCTTGTTTCGCACTTGTTTGGTTGTTCTGATGTGCTACTCTTAGCTTTTCGAAAGACTGTTGCCGGGTACTTCGGATTCGTGAGTAATTAAAGCGTGGGGTGGTGAGGGAGGCGCTGTAGCCTTTCGCGGGCATAAGCTGTCTCACGACTCGACCGGCTCCAGCTTTGACTAGCTCACGCCCTGCATCTCTCTAAGCGTCTCGAGTTTTTGCACAACTTTCGAAAAAACCGGGACGATTAGGGGGGTTAACCCCCCTGCAGCCCCCGAGGGGGGCTTGGCTTTATTGAAAATAAAACCAAGGTCCCCTTAGTTATGTTGTTAGCAACAATGTTTCCGACTTTTATTTCGGAAACTTCTCGTTATTGTTAACTAAGAACATGAAGTATCTACGAGAAAAAACGATAAGGGATTTAGAGATAGGAATAACGTAGCTGTTCGCCGTTTCGGGTGCTATCGAAGGCTTCGCCCCTTTCGCTCGCCCGCTCGTAGGCGCCGGGCTCGGGGTCCTTGGCGATGATGAACGGCCTTTCTCGTGGCGGTGCGGACGTTTCGCGCCGGTCCGGTCCAGGGGGCGTCTGTACCTGGGCCACAGGATGACCACCAACACAATGATTGGGCAAAGGGGAGGTTTCGTTTGTTTGGTGTGCCGCGCTTTCCCTTTAACTGGAGATTGGTTTTGGCGGGTGGACACTAGTAACTTTGGCGCCGAGTGGCGAGGGGGATACCATAGCCCTTCGCGGGCGTAGGTGGTCCCACGACTCTGCCGCCTCTTGGCCGCAGTAGACTTGTGCCCTGCGTTCACCTTTCTTGATTTAAGAAGGAAAAGCTTGGCACCCTGTTTTCACTCCGATGTGCTGCTCTTGGCTTTAGAGATATTTTGGCCGGGTATTTCGAATTCGCGAGCAACTAATGCGTGGAGTGGAGAGGGAGATGCCGTATTCCTTCGCGGGCGTAGGCGGTCCCACGACTCAACCGGCTCCAGCCTTAATTGGCTTGCGCCCCGTATTTTTCTCAGGTGCCTCGAGTTACAGTGCAATGGAAGCGAAAACAGGATGATTGGGGGGTGGGGGTAAATCCCCTGGTAGCCCCCGAGGGGTGTTTGGGCTTTATTTAGAAATAGAGCCAAGTCCCCCCGACCATGTTTTTTAGTAACAATGTTTTCAAGTTTTTCGCGGACTTTTCATTATTGTTAACTAAGAACATGAAGTATTTGTAAGAAATACTGAGAGTTTTAAGGGTAGAAGCGACGTAGCTGTTGAATGTTCCAGGCGTTGGCGAGGAGCTCGCCTTTCTCGTTCGCCAGCTTGTAGGTGCCCGGCTTGAGGACCTTGGCGATGATGAACGGCCCTTCCCACGGAGGAGTAAGCTTGTGGCGCCCTCGATTGTCCTGTCGCAGCCTTAGCGCCAGGTCCCCCTCGTGGAGGTCCCGACGCCGAACCTTCCGAGCTTGGTGTCGCCGGAGCGATTGTTGGTAGCGCGCAGAGTGAAGTAGCGCTATGTCGCGAGCCTCGTCCGCCTGGTCCAGTGAATCCTCGCAGTTCCTCTGGTTTCGTTCCTCTTGGTAGGCCTTGAGCCTCGGGGACCCGTATTCCAAGTCAGTCGGGAGGATGGCTTCGGCGCCATAGACGAGGAAGAACGGGCTGAAGCCTGTGGCCCTGCTTGGAGTTGTCCTGAGACTCCAGATCACCGATGGTAGCTCCCCAACCCATCTCCGGCCGAACTTGTTCAGCTTGTTGAAGATCCTTGGCTTGAGGCCCTGTAGTATCATGCCATTGGCACGTTCTACCTGGCCGTTTGTTTGCGGGTGCGCGACGGCCGACCAATCAATGCGAATGTGATGGTTGTCGCAAAACTCTAAGAATTTCTTGCCGGTGAATTGGGTGCCATTGTCGGTGATGATCGAGTTAGGTACCCCGAACCGGTGGATGATGTCGGTGAAGAACAAAACGGCCTGCTCAGACCTGATGCTGGTGATGGCCCGGACCTCGATCCACTTTGAGAACTTGTCGACGGCTACCAACAAGTGGGTGAAGCCCCCGGGCGCTGGGCGGAAGGGCCCCACGAGATCCAACCCCCAGATCGCGAAAGGCCATGTTACAGGGATGGTCTGCAGGGCGTGCGCCGGGAGATGCGTCTTTCGTGCGTAGAACTGGCACCCTTCGCAGGTGCGCACGACCTCATTTGCGTCGGACACGGCGGTGGGCCAGTAAAAGCCTTGCCGGAATGCGTTACCCACGAGGGTGCGCGGCGCTGCGTGGTGTCCGCACGCCCCGGCGTGGATGTCGCGGATCAACTGCCTTCCCTCGGGGATGGGGATGCATCGCTGCAAGATCCCCGAAGCGCTGCGTTTGTACAGCTGGCCGCCGATCGAGACGAAGGTCTTGGCCCTCCTGGCGATACGGCGTCCCTCGGTTCGGTCCGAGGGTAGCTCTCCGCGATCAATCCACGCGAGGTACGGAGCACGCCAGTCTTGTGGTCGCGTGTCTTCATCGATTTCCATGGCCTCGGCTGAAGAGATGTCGGTGTCGAGGGCTTCGAGCCCCTCTTTCGAGGGGTCCTCTTCCATGGGCTCGGTTCCCGCAGCCCCCGAGGGTTTCCAGTGGGCTTTGGCCTTAGATTCGAAGCTGACGGAGGGGCGGTCGAGGTCGCGGGCGAAGACGTTCGGAGGAATGGTGATTCGCTCTGACGCGATCTTGGCCAGCTGATCTGCTTCCTCGTTGTACTTGCGAACGATATGGTTCAGCTCGAGGCCATAGAATTTGTCCTCGAGGCGACGAACCTCATTGCAATATGCCTCCATCTTTTCGTCGCGGCAGCTTGCGTTCTTCATCACTTGGTCGATGACCAACTGAGAATCTACCCGGACATCGAGGCGCTTGACGCCGAGGTCGATGGCGATGCGGAGCCCAGTGAGAAGGGCTTCGTATTCCGCCATGTTGTTTGACGCCGGAAAGTGCAAGCGAACCACGTACCGGACATGTTCTCCGAGGGGCGAGACGAAGAGGAGTCCCGCGCCTGCTCCGGTTTTCATCACCGACCCGTCGAAGTACATGGTCCAGCATTCGGCTTGAATCTGCGGCGGCGGAAGTTGGACGTCGGTCCACTCGGCTACGAAGTCAGCCAAGGTTTGCGACTTGATCGCCCTTCGTGGTGCATAGGAGAGAGTTTCCCCCACGAGCTCCATAGACCACTTTGCTATTCTGCCCGTGACGTCCGGGTTGCGGACTATCTCCCCCAAGGGGAAGGATGAGACCACGGTGACCGGGTGAGCCTCAAAATAGTGCCGCAGCTTTCGACGCGCGAGCACTACGGCATAAATTAGCTTCTGGATCTGCGGGTATCGCGTCTTGGTTTCGGTCAGCACTTCGCTGACATAGTATACCGGCCTCTGGACCGGCAGGGCGTGGCCCTCCTCCATCCTTTCCACCACAATGACGGAGCTGACCACTTGCGTTGTCGCAGCCACATAGAGGTAGAGTGGCTCGCCGTTCTGCGGCGGCGTGAGTATAGGCGCGCGTGCGAGCGATGTTTTTAGCCCGTCGAGGGCTTTTTGGGCTTCAGGGGTCCATGAAAAGCGTTCGTGCTTTTATAGGAGTCGGTACAAAGGCAGGCCCTTTTCACCCAGTCGGGAGATGAAGCGGCTGAGGGCTGCTAGGCAGCCCAGTACCCTTTGTACCCCCTTTAGGTCCCGAATCGGCCCCATTCGCTCTAGGGCCGAGACTTTTTCGGGGTTGGGCTCGATGCCACGCTGGGAGACGATGAAACCCAATAGCATGCCTCTCGGCACCCCGAATACGCATTTTTCCGGATTCAACTTTACCCCGTTCGCCCGGAGGCAACCGAACGCGATTTGCAAATCGTTGACCAGATCGTTCGCCTCTCTGGTTTTCACAACGATATCGTCAACATATGCCTCAACGGTCCGCCCGATGTGGCTTCCGAAAACGTGTTGCATACATCGCTGGTATGTAGCTCCAGCGTTTCGGAGGCCGAACGGCATAGTGACGTAGCAAAACATGCCAAACGGGGTGATGAAAGAAGTCGCGAGCTGGTCGGACTCTTTCATCTTGATTTGATGATAACCGGAATAAGCGTCAAGAAAGCATAGCAATTCACACCCAGCGGTGGAGTCTACTATTTGATCTATTCTAGGCAGAGGAAATGGGACCTTAGGGCATGCTTTATTTAAACCGGTATAATCTACACACATGCGCCATTTTCCGTTTTTCTTCTTAACTAGAACAGGATTAGCAAGCCAGGTTGGATGAAATACCTCTTTGATGAATCCGGCTTGTAGGAGTTTGTGCACCTCGTCCCCGATGGCGCGGCGCCTTTCCTCGTCGAACCGCCGCAGTCGCTGTACCACCGGCTTGGAGTGGGGCTTGATGTCGAGGCTGTGCTCGGCGACCTCCCTTGGGATACCCGGCATGTCCGAGGGTCTCCATGTGAAAATGTCGGCGTTGGCGCGAAGAAAGTCGACGAGCACTGCTTCCTATTTGGGGTCGAGGGTGGCGCTGACCCTCAACGCCTTGCTCTCGGGGGCAGCGGGGTCGAGGGGCACTGCTTTGGTGTGTTCCGCAGCCTCGAAGGTGCCCGTGTGCCTTTTGGTGGAGTCGATGGCCTCGTTCGCCATCTTCTCCAAATCCACCACCAGGGTCTCACTGTAGGCGAGCGCTCCCGCGCCCTCGACGCACTCGACGTCGCACATATAGGCGTGCTCGTACGACGATCCCACGGTGATGACGCCCTTTGGCCCTGGCATCTTCATCTTGAGGTAGGCGTAGTTGGGGACCGCCATGAACTTGGCGTAGCATGGTCGCCCGAAAATGGCGTGGTATGCTCCTGGGAATCCTACTACCTCAAAAGTGAGGGTCTCCCTCCGAAAGTTGTCAGGGGTGCCGAAGCAGACGGGCAAGTCGATCTGCCCGAGGGGCTGGACCCGCTTTCCCGGCGCGATGCCGTGGAAAGGTGCCTTGCTCGGCCTCAGCTGGTTTACGCCAATACCCATGAGCTCCAAGGTGTGGACGTAGAGGATGTTGAGGCTGCTGCCTCCGTCCATTAGTACCTTGGAGAACCGCGTGTTGCCGATGACGGGGTCGACGACGAGCGGATACCGCCCCGGGTTCGGGACGTAATCTGGGTGATCCTCGCGGCTGAAAGAGATGGTCTCTTCCGACCAGGCGAGGTAAGCTGGCGTTGCGGGGTGAACGGAGAAGACCTCTCGACGTTCACGCTTCTGTTCCTGGGGCGTTGCGTTCGCCGCGGGCCCCCCTATGATGAAGAATACATTCTCCACATGAGGGAACTCGTCGTTGCCGCCATCGCCCGTATCCTTCTTCGGGCCATCCTCCTTCGCGGAGGTGCGCCTGAAGTAACCCTTGATCATCCCACACTGTTCGAGGGTGTGGGTGACAGGGCCCTTGTGGTACGGGCACGACTTCTTTAGCATCTCGTCGAACAGGCCTCCCCCCTGAGGGGGGCCCCGAGGGCCTTTGCGGCCTCGCTCGACCACGAGGGCGTCGTCAGAGTCTTCGCCCTGCCGCTGCTGCTGCGCGGCCTGCCGGGGCCCCTTGCCTTTATTGCCCCGTTTCTGCTTTTTGGTCCTGGCCTTGGGTTTGCTGCCCTCCGCGGGCGGCTCCTCCGCGCGCTTCCCCTTGGCCTTGCCGTCGAAGATCGCCCCGACAGCCTCCTCACCAGAGGCAAAGTTGGTGGCGATGTCGAACAGGGCGTTGACACTGGTGGGATGGTTTCGCCCCAGCTCGCGCACCAGCTCTCGACAGGTCGTGCCTTCGAGGAAGGCGTGGATGATTTCGGAGTCACCCACGCTCGGGAGCTCGGTGCAGCGCTTGGAGAAACGGCGGATGAAGTCCCTCAGCGGCTCGCCGGCCGCCTGCCGGCACCCGCGCAGGTCCCAGGAGTTTCCGGGGCGCACGTATGTGCCCTGAAAGTTACCCACGAACATCTTGACCAGGTCGTCCCAGTCGTGGATTTGGTTCGCGGGTAGGTGTTCGAGCCACGTCCGCGCCGAGTCCGCGAGATGAAGCGGAAGGTTGCGGATGATCATGGCATCGTCGGTGGCCCCGCCCAACTGGCAGGCTAGGCGGTAGTCGTTGAGCCACGTTTCGGGTTTCGTCTCACCCGAATACTTGGCGATGGTGGTTGGCTGGCGAAAACGCGGCGGGATGGCGGCCGAACGGATCTTCCGGCTGAACACCGGGGTTCCCGGGGGTTCCGGCGTCGGGCTTCTGTCCTCCTCGCTGTCATAGCGGCCTCCCCGTCGGGGGTGCCTGCTACGGGGAGGCGCCGCGTCCTGCCTCTTCCTGTTCAGGATGTTGCGCGCGTCGCCATCGTTGATGGCGCCCCGCGTGTCCACAAGTCGGTCCTTCGCGGACCTCCTTGTTTCGCCATCGCCGGCCACGAGCGCCCTTCCGTCGTTCGTTGGACGGTGAGGCGTCCACGCGCCCCTGGGCGGGGTGTGGACGGATTGCTCCCTATCCCACTTGCCGCCTCCAGCTCTTGAGCTGTTTTGGTGGCGCATGCGGGAGGCGGAACTTTTCGCTTGTTGCACGGCCGCTTCTTCGACAAGGGCCTGCACTTGGCGCCGCATGCTGCGTGCTTCTGGTGTCGATGGTTCGGGCATGGCCCGAATCAGGGTTGCCGCGGCGACGAGCTTCTGGCTTGCTCGTGGCGGCATGGCAGGACCGGCGTCGTCGCCGTCACCTAAGATGCGCGCTTGAGCAATACGCCCAGCAGCTCGTGCGCGTTCGCCGCGTTTGGGCTGCTGTGCCTCCAGGGCTGCGCGCAGCTCCTGTACCTGGCGGCGCTCCTGTTGGAGCTTGGTTTCCAGCTCTTGCACCTGCGCAAGCTGTGCCTGCGCGAGTGCGGCATCGCTCGCTGCCTCGGCGGGCGCTGGTGCTGGTTCGGCGTGTCCGGCTTCGTCGTGCGTCTCTTCGTCCTCTCCCACGGACTCTACTTCGCCGTCGAGGACGAAGCATTCCCGCGAGGGGTCGTATTCCCCGTCGCTGGAGTCGTCGGAGCAGGTGAGGCAGAAGTCCGCGACGGCCTGGAAGGCGATGAGGCTTTCGCGGTTGCGCAACTCGGTGTAATCCAGGTCCGGGTGTTCCTGGCCGCGCACGTCTTCTTCGTCCGCTGACTCGGAGTGGAGCCCACCGGGCGAAGAAGTGCCGAGGTCGCGGATTGGGGCCTGCCGATGTCTTGGCGAGTTTCCACTCGTGCCCAGAATGGCGCTGATCGCCGTGGAGTGGCTTGCGGCCGCGTTGCTCATCCCGAACGGGAGGCGCGCTAGCCTGGCCACGTTTTCCCGGTGCGTTCCCTCCGCGGGAACTGCCGGTGGGAGTCCGCCCCCCTGCAATGTGGCCGCGGGCTGAAGCAGCAGGTGAGCGTCCCAATCGGGGAGGACGACGCGCGGAGCGACGCGCTGCTCCGTATTAACCTGAAGCTCGCGAAGTCTCCGCCGTCGCCTGAGTTGGACCGGCGTCGGCGATGTCGGGGTGTCGGGCGTCACGCTGGGTGGCCTGGAAGCGAGCCGCATGAGGAGGCCCTCACCGGTCGCTTCGAACTCCAGGCTCCCAAACGTGATCCGGTATCCGCGCGGAAGCGGACCGGGGGATCCCGTGGCGGATCGAGGTGGCATGGTCTCGTCGCGACTTGCCGTCAAGGGAACTTGTCGGGTGTGATCGATCACAGCGCGCCCCCCTACCTGGCGCGCCACTGTCGGTGCCGGAATTGGTCGGTCAATCCCCGGCGCCTAGACAGAATGCGCTGTGTCCCGTCCCTTGACGGTTGATGCAAGAGCTTAGTACAATGAGGCGGTGTTTATCCTGGTTCCGACCGTGGGGGTCGTACGTCCAGCAGAGTGCGCTCAAGGGCGCTGTACTATCTTGCATCGGAGTGCTTGCAGAAGGGGGGCTACAAGCAAGGCGGGAGAGGAGATTTCTCCAAGTCCCTGAGAGCGAGTGTTGGGATGCGGTCGAATGTCTGTCCCCTGTGTCGTGATCTCTCCCCCATTCTCGGTCCGCTCCCTTCCCCCTTTTATAGATCAAGGAGAGAAGGGAGGGCGGAGTTTACAAGTGCGAGTGTGACGTGTGCTACAGGGGTGCGCCCTGGAGAGTATGGCGCCGGGCCTGCCATCGTCCTTGACCCTGGCGGAGGACTTATGTCGAGTGCTGTCTTCTGCGGGCGTCGTGGCTGTCCCTGTGCTCGTTCTGGAGCGGTTTCGAGGGGTGCTGCCGTCGTAGTCCATGTCCAGCTGCCCTTCGCTGATTGACCTCGAGGGCGGGGCAGGTGGAGGAAGGACGAGAGTCGGTAGCACAGGGCCCGGCGTGGTCGTCGTCGTCGGCCACAGTGCGCGGCGTGCTTCGTTCGTCAGGGGATGGCCGAGAGTTGGCGGACTCGACCTGTCGCTTGCCATCACCTGACCGGGAGTTGGTGGAACAGGGGCGCGGATTGACCCCTGAGAGTCCGCACAGTGCTCTGCACCGCCGCGTGCGCTTTCACAGTGGTGGTGAGGGCGGATGGCGACCGGAGCAGGTGGAGCAGTGGGCACTGTTGATGTCCGGCGCGGTATGGGGGGAAGATTGCCTTTTGACTTCGGCGCTTGGCTGATGGGGCGGGCATTAACTGCCTTCGTCGGGTGGCGCGCCGGAGTGCATCGGGCGGAGGCTGCCTTGCCCGCTCGAGGGGGCTCGCGACCCTCGAGCGAGGGGGAGTTTGTTTTGCCCGTTCGAGGGGGTTCGCTACCCTCGAGCGAGGCGGAGTTTGTTTTGCCCGCTCGAGGGGGTTCGCTACCCTCGAGCGAGGCGGAGTTTGTTTTGCCCGCTCGAGGGGGTTCGCTACCATCGAGCGAGGCGGAGTTTGGGTGATGACACGGCCTTTCGTGGTTAGTGCGTTTGTTTTCGTCTTTTGAGGGTGATTACCCCGATGGTTAGGGGACCCCTTGGGTTTGTCCCCGACAGCATGTAAGATCACACAAAATTTGAAAAAGGGACAAAGTTGTTTAGTAAAACCAAACCACCATATATAAATTAGGACCCCTTACATCAACATGATGTGTGTGAAGGATTTGTATGTCGTCACCACTTTGTAAACCAATATATTTTTTATTATGGAATCACATATGCTTGTAAAAAACAGAACATAATGTTTCAAATTGAAAAGACATGATGCTATTATTTGTTTTTCCCAAAGTCACACCCTGTGCCTAGGTGGAGGTGCTAGCAAAGTGGAGTTTTTTTTGTTAGTAAACTTTATTTGGCAATATTGGGCATAGGACGCTGAAAGTGATGTTAATTTGCTGGTGGATACTGTTGGCCATGTTATATGCTGGTGGACACTCTCATTTTGTGCTAACTTATTGAAAGAGACTGACACTCTCATTTTGTGCTAACTTATTGAAAGAGACCGGAACAATAAAAAATATTTTAGCTGAATAGGAGAGAGGAATTTTATAAAATGACCTTGCAAGTGAAGGAATTTACTATTAAATTGGGTACATTTATCTAATTTTTATTGGGGGGTTTATATGAAAAACATTCCAAGAAACAATAACTACATTGCAAATTTGCAAGCCACATGTTGCCTTGGGGTCTTTTTGCAAAAGCATAAAGAGTTTCATGGCTGATGAGTTCAGGGTGCTGGCCATAGTTTCTAGCGGACAAGTTTTGGTGGCGGGATAAAGATGATGAGCAACACAAGAGCTTCGTATCGATGTCGTGGTGCTTCCGATGATGATGGATTTTGCCGGCGGGCTCAACATACAGTCAATCCTAGCAATGACAATGGTAACAGATTGGGCCACTCCTTGATTGCGTCCATGGTAGGTGATACTAGAGGGAGCGGGAGCAGGAGGGTCGATGGACTATGCCCTGGAGGTCAATGGGTGAATACAGGGAGCAAAGAGGCGCAACAGATAATAGTTATGGTGGACGGAGGAAGAAAGAGCCAACCAGTGGAACCAAGGGTAAAAAGGACATTTTCTCATATTTTTCTCACCGGCTGTAAAATTTCATTTTAATCAAGACGGTGTCTTCATGCAAATTTTCACAAAGATAGAGTGTATGCCACCATATAACGTGGTCAATGGTGTTTTTCAGCAACCCAACATCACTTTAAATGTCCTGTAGCAAAAGTTCCATTTATTTTGACTTACATTTAACAAAATTTATACTTTTAATTAAGTTAAGTGATTCTAGAGTTACAACACTTTACTTGCTCAACGTTTAACATGATCATACTTCATTTGCACAAAGTTTCACAAACTACATTTTTCACTTACATATTTTTACCGTCATTGGGTTGACACCTGACATTCATACTCTTTTGATCACATTGTGATTTTTTCTTTAGTAGATCATGAAGAGTCAGACTCCGAACGTCCTCTGATCACATCAATATCATGTAGCTTGAACGTGTGTTTTTTGAAACTTATTACATTATATTAACTTTAAAAATTCTTAGAATTTGTCATCTATTCACTGTTATCATTTGTCAGTAAGACACATATAAGATTTAAGAAAAAAGGTAAAATTTATAACTAGAGCTTCTCAAACATTTGAACATAAATGCCCAACCACAAGATCTAATAATACAAACCGAAAGAACCACAACATATTTTTCTCCCCTTGACCTTCTCGACTCCATGCTCAGATCTAGCTACACTCCTTCCTCCTATCTCTTTGGAGCTCGCTGGTGAGGGTAGGGAGAGGGCCACCCCCTTCTAGCTAGCGTACACTGAGAAAGTAGTTTACTTCTTCTAGTAGCTTGTTGATGTTGAGTTGTCCCGTATGGACACCCTCTTTCGGGGTTGTGACTCCATCATTATCATTGTCGTCGTCATTTTTGTCGTATTAGGCTTGTTGTCACTGTCGTGTCCCACTCCAGATTTGTTGTCTCTGATTGGCGGTTCGCCATCATTTGTTGTCGTATCCATTAGTTTCCGTCTGTATTCGATAGATTTACATCCTTTAGAATCCCCTGGTGCATTCATCTACATCACTCCATTAGCGCAAGAGATGCAAAGTCATGCCGGAGAGGCAGACACTTCAACCTTTGCTACAAGAGAAACCCTTCGTTGATGCGGAACCACTTACTGGCATCGGACAAAACACTGATCTGATGCAATTTGGTGAAGTGTATTCATCATACTTGAGATGTTTTCACGCTTACTCTCTCCGTCCCTTTATACCTGTCGTCCGGGAAGTGTGTTTTTGAGGGAAACACAGAATTGCAGGGAGTATGTTTATACATGTTCTATCAGCTGGATATGTAGGCGCGCTTGTTCTGTTTACATCTTTTTTCAAGGTATCGATGTATTGCGCTTAATGTTAGAGCATCTTCGAGAGACTAGCCAAATCGTTTTCTAACGTTAAATTTAGCTATTGTTGGAGTAAAAAACGATTTCAACATACTCTGTAAATGACCTCCAAATTTAGTGGCTTTCTATCCCACCTCATTCGCTAGCTGTTTTTAGCTAGCCTACCTCATATCACTCTAAGAGATTAGCTAAAAAGACTAGTCAAATTTACTGATTTACCTACTCTCAAAAATAGATTTGACTAACAAATAACAAAGTAATCCAATAGATTATGTAAAGATGGCTAGTGAGAGCAATTCCAAGAGATTAGCTAAAAAGAATAGTCAAATTTACTGATTTAGCTACTCTCAAAAATAGATTTGACTAACAAATAACAGAGTAATCCAACAGATTATGTAAAGATGGCTAGTAAGGTAAGCTAGCTAAAAATAGCCAGCAAACGAGGTGGGATGAAGAATCACTAAATTTGGAGGGTCATTTTCAGAGTCTGTTGAAAACATTTTTTCTCTAACAATAGCTAAATTTAACTTTAGAAAACGATCTGCCTTGTCTCTTGGAGATGCTCTGAGTTAGGCTAGCTAAAAATAGCTAGCGAATGAGGTGGTATGGAGAGTCAATAAATATTTAGAGGGTCATTTACAAAGTCTATTGAAAATATTTTTTCTCTAACAACAGCTAAATTTAAATTTAGAAAATAATTTGACTAGTCTCTTGAAGATGCTCTCACTAGCCATCTTTACATAATCCGTTGAATTACTGTGTTATTTGTTAGTTAAATATATTTTTAAGAGTAGCTAAATCAATAAATTTGACTAGTCTTCTTACCTGTATTTCTATATATATCCAGTCTTATAAAAAAGACCCCGGCCACAAAAATACATTAAGTAATAAAATTAGGGGAAAATAGAAGGGAAAAAAAAAGAAAAAGCTATGTAAGATTAGGGTTCCTGCGTCGGCTAGTTTGGACGACGCAGACCACAGAGGCGAGACGACGAGCACGGGGGATGGGCGCGCCGAAGCAGAAGTGGACGGCGGATGAGGAGGATGCGCTCCGCCGCGGCGTGCTCAAGCACGGAGCCGGCAAGTGGCGGACCATCCAGAAGGACCCGGAGTTCAGCCCGGTCCTCTCGTCCCGCTCCAACATCGACCTCAAGGTACCTTCCCCTGCATCTCTGCCACAGCGCCCCCTCTACCCCGCCGCGATGGAGCAAGCCGCCTGCGTCCTCTAGATCTTAGGCCCCGAATCCTTTGCTTCTTACTCGTGCCTATTGCGCTTTTCGTGATGGTTCGTACCGTCGTCTAGTTTGTGAGCGTTTGGTGCTTTTCCCCTGCATCTCTGCCGCTCTGTTAGCTGTATGGTGGTTTTAGGATACTTGCTAGTTCCCCTGCGCGGTTTCGTCTGTAGTAGATTTGGAGCATCGAATATGAGATTTTGGGTTTTGGGAACTGATAATGTAAGCGAAGGGTGAAATGGTCGCACTGGATTCTATGATGCGCTATTTTGCCAAAGGACATGATGTTGTGGAGGTTGTGGACGAGCAGTGTCTGATTCAATATGTCAGAGTGCATGTTTGGGTTGTATGACACAATTTGAGTTATCTTTGTATTTGTGAACAGCTGATAATCTTACCGAATTCATTAATGTTAGTGGTCACAGGATGAAACAGATTTTCAGAAAGAAGCAAATCATGAGACAGATTATCCGTGATCGCCTCTTGCCCATGGATGCTGCTCTCATGCCATTGCTTATTAGGAATCTACTTTAATGAACGGGAACCATTGTCTTGTTTTAACATTGTTTTGATTTGTTTGTGTTCCTGGTCATATGATGATCAGGTTCATTCTGTTTGATGGCAAATGCAAGCATATGAGCGTAGGGGCACTCTATCCAGTGTGTTGAATAGTTATTGCACCTGGGAGGATTCTGTGTGATAATTTTGTTGGATATCCTGGTAATGGTACCATATTGTACAGGGGAAAATATTGCCCTCAATAAATGGCTTAGAGTTTCCACCTTTGCAATTAAGGGCTTTGATATTTTAGTTGGAATCTGGATATATGTTCTTCCTCTCCTATGTGACCTTTACAGTATCATCTACCCCCGCCATTGAAAAACCTATGATGTTGCACACATGTTAACAAATATAAGAAACACACCAATCTATCCTAACCAATTGCGCAGGTGCGTCCAGCTGAATAGGCACTGATTGGCCATTGGCCATCGCACATCTCTTCACCTTGATCCTCCTCCAGTCCTCCCCACGTTCCTCCTTGTGCAGTACTGCCTGGTAGTGCAAGAGTACGTCAATTTTAGCGATAACATCAAACTGTTGCCAGATAATTTTTTGTCTCCTCGAACAAATGGAAGAGCCACCTCATCAACATCAACTGGCCCATGTTCCTTGGGTGAACACATGTTTGAAGCACAGAATCACTAGGAATCACTACACTCCATACACATTTGGTATCTGTCAACAGAAAAACATATGAATGGTTACCTCCTCTTCAGTATAGAATTCACATGTCTTGCTTCCATTGACTCGTCTTCTCAAGAAATCTAGTAAGAATAGCAATCCTGAACCAACTACATGAAGAAGTTTTACCTGAACATCTGAAACATCACCATTTTCTGCAACAAGAATTCCATCTAAAAACTTCGTCAATCTCTTAAGATGGAGAAATATTCCCTTTTGATGTTTGAAAAAAGAATATGCTCTTAGTAATAGAGTATCATTCTTAGTTGTTCTTATGTGAACATTTTCTAGGTAGTTTGGCAGAACGATTCATTTCTTTTCCAATTTGTATGATGACAATGCACATGGGATAACCTAAAATATACAATAGTGAAAAAGTTGAGTGCTACACTAAATGGTGCTACCTTTCATGGATCTTGGTTAGAAAATGTTCTTCATCCATTAACTGTAGAAATTCTGCCATGTGCAGGTTACATGATCGTTATTCTGATTATTGACTTAATGACTTATATCATTATTCTCCAGATCCCATACCAGTTGCATTTTTGGCTGAAGAATGTCATGTATGCTGGTCCGGTTATTTTCCCCCTCAAACAGTATTATTAGTGGTGCTGCAAATTCTTACACAAATTAAATCCAGTATTTATTTTCTTATAGCAACATCTCTACATTATATTGGACTTGGAAAGATATTTTTGCACACCCCTTGTTTTTTGTCCTTCCCTAAGTCTTTCCCTAAGTCCATAATGGGAACAAAGGCACAGCAGCATGTCTGCATGTCTTGCTCAAATGATTAAAACTATTACTTCAGTTTGCGAAGATACTTGTAAAAACTGAAATCACATGATAAAGGTATTTTGGCAACTTTTTTTAGTCAATCAGCCAGCATGATTTTTCATGTACATTGAAGCAAGTTACAGAAATACTATATGTTTCTTGTGGTTTCCCTTGGAGGAAATATGTATAACCATTGTTTTTTGAGTAAATTCCCTCAATGCCACTAAAGTTTATAGAGATCCCCCCATTGCCATTGAAATTTTACTCTTTCCTTCACTGCCACCGTTTTAAATTTCACTTTCCTTAGTTTCCGTTCCGTTAGATTTCCCATCCTAATGTGACACTGACAGTGTGACCCTAGTAGAACCTTATCTTCTCAAGACTGTCACGTATACCCAGCCCTGCTTCCGCCCAAATGGATTCTCCGTCCTTAGCAAGAGACAGAGAGAGAGAGAGAGAAGAGGGCGTGCAGATGCAGGTTGCTTGCAACTTTGCAATGGAGGAGCTCACGCCGAAGCAGCTGACGCCACACGCACCCGAAGAAGAGTGCCGCGTCTTGCTTGGCCCGCCCCTGCTACTGCCCTGGCCCCTGGCTTGGATCGTGCTCTGCAGCCGGAGCTATTCGAAGTAGAGCATCTTCAATCCAGCTACGCAAGCACGGCATGCACGTTCGGGAGCAGCTCGGTGGGGTAGATGCGAAGGAAAATGGAATTGGTGCAATCACGTGATGGTTCTCCATATAGATTACATCGGTGTTGTTGTAAATTAATTAGGAGAGATAATCATGTATTCCTTTATCGAAAAAGACATTAGCAGAAAAACTACTCGAGGGCGTCTACATTGCGCCGAGCCAATCTGGACGATCGCTGCCTCCCGCAGCTTACACGCTTCCGTTGCCAATCAACATACATATATGTCCAACAAGATGAACTTAGATAAGAGGATGTTGGAGTCAACACCACCTCTGTGCAGGTCGAGGCCGGCTTCATTGGCGAGCCGTGATCGGAGCGATTCATCGCACCTCGCTCACGTGAAAGCACGCACTCTCTCGTGCTGTTGTTTGTGCAATCCCCCTGCGGCGGTGCACGGCCTGAACAACACCTGGTGGCGCCTGGCACCTGCGCTGTCGTACAGCACATCAGTCCGCACCCACGTCCCGGCCCGGCGCTTCAAAAACTTAACAGAAGTACTAACGGAATGGCATGGAGGAGATTAGAAATTTAAAACAATGCCACACAAGGGAAACTGATTTTTTCAATGGCACATAAGAGCTATAATTTTTTATGGCAATGAGGGAATTATCTCTTGTTTTTTCCATCTACAATCCAATGGAACCTATGTGCGGAAAGTAAGACAGTTTGTTGTAGCAGTGTTATCATTTGATGAACATCAGAAAAGTGTGTCAGTTCAGTTCAGTTGTACTGTGGAGCTTGCAACATGGTTGTAGGGTTTTATTTTGGTTCTCTATGTGATATTCCGTTTTGTATTTTCAGGACAAATGGAGGAATCTAAGTTTCAGTGCAAGTGGACTGGGTTCAAGGGATAAAATAAGGGTTCCAAGGACAACTGCATCGACAGCTGCCTCATCTAACTCACAGGCCCTGCTTCTCCCAGTGGCACATAAAGTTGCTGAAGCTTCACCACCTGCAGATGCTGAAAAAAAGCCACAGGACGTGAAAACGCCACCGAAGTTGGTCTCTTTTTTTTTCATACTGAAGTCTAGTTAATCAGCAAGCCTAAGTTATTCTGTACTGTAGATAAAATTTTTGATTAAAAATGCCTTGATTCAGGGGTGATTGCATGATCACATGTTGTTTATACTTCTGAATGAAATCAGGGATGGCTCTATTCATCCCATGCCAGTTCTTGGTCTTTAGGAGGAATACAACTATATAAGTTTTTGAATGATATGTCACTTGAACTTCCATTAGATCGAAGAATATCTGGGTTGAAGCAAGCACTTATGCATTGGAAATGCAAACAGAAGAGTGGACATGGTTTAGCAGGAATATTTGTAGATAAAACCAACCAATATATAGAAGAAAACTTAAAACTTAAATAAGACTGTCAAGATCTAAGCCTACCCTACGGTAGGAGAGTTGATGGATTTAGCAAGAATCCCCATTCCATTTGCTTGAAGTTACAGTTCTGATTATCTGTGGAATCTGATTACAGTGTCCAATTTGTCTGCTAGGTATGGTGCCATGATCCTGGAAGCTCTTTCGGAATTGAATGAGCCAAATGGTGCAGAGATTAGTGCAATCTTCGGCTTCATAGAGGTGGGAGTATCTGCACTAATTATTCTCATTTGGTTTCATTGTTTTGCAGCAGTTGTTTGTCTGAGAGTTCGTTCAAGTTTTGGTTGCTCCTAATTATGTACTCCCTCCGTTCCAAATTGTAGGTCGTTTTGGTTTTTGTAGCCTGACATACATAACGTATATCTAGGTGCATAGAAAAAACTATGTATCTAAAAAGTCAAAACAGCCTATAGTTTGGGAGGAAGGGAGTACTTCTTATGAGTCTGATATACAATTGACATGATATGATAAGATCACAACTCACAAGAATTTCTGTTGCGTGTTTTGTCCGTAGGAAAAAAGATTTAACTAGTTTTGAAGCTTCTTCTGTTCTGAGAATTTTGTTGGTTATAATAGCTAACTTGGATGGTGCAGAACATTGACTTCTATTTTCCCGCACATGGATCATAAACATTTAATAAGAAGTTTGTGATCACCTGATCTCCAGTTCATGTGAAATGCGTGCTCAATTCTGATGATACATTTAATGGATGCCATGCAGATGCCTTTTTTTTTTGAGCTCCAAGGAAGCTTTTGATAGGAAAAAGTTTATATCACCCCCTCACCTATGAGGGTTGGACTAACACCCTAACCTATGAAACGGTCTATATGGCGGGGTGATATAGACCATTCTGTATGTACTATACGGCGGAGGTGTTTGATGTTTTTGATAGGGTTTCATTATGATGCATGCCAATCACTTTTCCATACCTGATGTGCATGCATATTTTGTTTTCATGCTGTATTTAGATCTTGCTTAGTATATTTCTAAAACGATGATAAATTGCTTATGCTATCATTGGTACCATATGCAGCAAAGACATGAAGTGCAACCAAACTTTAGAAGATTGCTTAGTTCAAAGTTACGGCGACTTGCAGAATCAAAAAAAATTGAAAAGGTGAATCTTCCTTTCTTAACTTAGACTACAGTTTCCCCCATCATTTTCTTTTCATCTGAGTGTGGTTTCTGTTCCTCTTTACATTCGGTTTGGATGACACAATTCCTACCCAATTCATGTTATAATTTATCCCATGGATTGGGCTGAAATCCTACATGTTCTGAACACATGCAAATGAACCCTTGGTGCCCCATTGGCCTCCTGTTTAGTTGACAAAAAGGGCCGCATGTCAGCTGGGGAGAATATTTGAGAAAAATAAGGGGGATAGGAAATATCATTGACAAATCTTCACAGCAGAGATTTTTATTTGAAGAAATTGCATTATAAGATTTGTCAAATCGACAGTTTTTTTGGGAATGCCAAATCAAGAACTCATGTTTTTTAGATTGCTTGTGAAAATTGGCACTCGATCTCAATTTACAATGACTATGTCTGGAAACCGTCATCGAACTCAAGTTCTGGTTGCCCCATCTGATATTTTTTATATTCCCTTCAAAAGGAGTTTCCTCAAATTCAGAATCCATACCTGGGAGTGTACCTTTATATAGATTTACTTTGGAATTTGGATCCAAAATGTATTTCCTTGTACTGTATACGGATTATGGAGCACATGCAATATTCTGGAATCCATAATATAATCTCTAGGGCTTCTAAAGCTTGTATGCAACTAGTGCTAATCTAATTACATCCTCTTATCGAAATACAGGTTGATAATAAGTACTATAGGCTCACAGATTCCTTTGCAACAAGAACTCCAGCTCCAATAAAAGCTTCAGCTCCAAAGCAGAAGGATCCATCCAAGCCATCGAAAGTGCCAAAGAACCTAGGATTGTTTGCCACTTCCAGCCCTGCACTAGAGGCAGCCATGGCGGCAGCAGGCAAAGTAGCTGATGCGGAGGCAAAAGCACATGATGCTCATGATCAGATGATGGAGGCAGAAAGGATCCTCAAGTTGGCCGAGAAAACAGAGTCTCTCCTCATAATTGCAGCAGAGATCTATGATCGATGTACTTCATCTTCTTCGTTGTCCATTATATGTCGCCTTTTACTCTGCCATTTTTTCATTTCTGTCATCTAACTTCGTTTTGATGGTTCAGGCTCAAGGGGGGAGATAACCACATTAATTCCGAAAAAGGAGTTCTGAAATCTACCGGAGACCTCTGTTCTCTTGTACATGGATGGGTTGGCCTGGATCGTTATGTTTCCATATTGCTCCTGTTGTATAATCGAACAGTTTGTGCTGTACTGGGATATCGGGCTAACTAAATAACACCAGTGCACGGCATGACATTAACGCTTTTCATGATAATATATGTAGTCGAATCTTACCTTCTGTGTCACTACACAGCGTGATCGTGATTTCCGATGGCATTTATTTTTTGGCTGACATGACCAGATAACAGGAATGAAGAAGTGGATTACACTGATGAATCTCGAGAGTAGTGATGAATTAGGGTAGGAAGGCAAAGTTTCCCTTGTTTACCGTAAAATATAATCTTTCCGCTTATCACTTGTATATTTCGCTTCGACAATTCTGTGTGCTGTTTGACCCTTGTTCTTCACGAGTGTGGACAATGCTCTTTTCACTGATGCTTAGCGTGTAACCAGTGTCATGGTTGATGTCCTTTGCCAAAAGAAAGCAGATTCGCCCATACCTGTCTCGTGCTCTGCAATTTGCTTTTGATATGTTGGCTTCAAGTGTCTACTTAAGAGCATGTTCTGTACTGGCGCGTAACTGACGACTATAACCGGATCTGGATAATTTTTCCAAAAAAGATCTAGGCCAAGTCCTGATTTGCTATGGGAAAAGTTGTGTTTAAACATCGCAAACTGTGTTTTTTACCGATCGATCAGTTACCAGGTAAAATGTTACAACAATTTTTGAAGCCTAGAAATATGTAAATCTTCATTGTCATGTGGTCCTTGGCTTTGGTGAAGCTGAAGGCTCTACCCGAGGGGGAGAAATATATACTGCTAAATATTAACGCATCTTTTTGGCTGGGGCTTTGCTAATTGCTACGCTGACGAGAGACGGAGGGAGGAGGCCACAAGGCCACAATACAAGAGATCTGCCCGCTGCCCCTCCTCGCGTTCCCCTTCCCCGCAACGTCGTCTCTTCTCCCCCCAAATCCCCCCAAACCCTACCGCCGATCCGGGCCCAGATCGCCATGGCCGCCCCCAACAGCAACGACGCCGCCAACGCCAGCGCCAGCGGCACCGCCCCCGCCGGCGAGGAGGACACCTCCATCGAGGCGCTGGCGCGGCGCGTGCAGGAGCACATGACCCTCGCCAACAATCCCGCCGCCCGCCGCCACAAGTTCTGGGAGACTCAGCCCGTCGGCCAGTTCCGCGACGCCGCCGACACGTCGCTCCCGGATGGCCCCATCGAGCCGCCCACGCCGCTCTCCGAGGTGCGCGCTGACCCCTACCCGCTCCCCGCCGCCTTCGAGTGGCTCACCTGCGATCTCGACGACGACGCGCTCCTCGCCGACCTCTACTCGCTGCTCGCCCACAACTACGTCGAGGACGACGAGAACATGTTCCGCTTCAACTACTCCCCGGCCTTCCTCCGCTGGGCGCTCAAGCCGCCGTCCTTCTTCCGCGCCTGGCACATCGGCGTCCGCGCCAAGGAGTCGAAGAAGCTCGTCGCCTTCATCTCGGGCGTCCCCGCGCGCATCCGCGCTCGCGATGACGTCGTCCGCATGGCCGAGATCAACTTCCTCTGTGTCCACAAGAAGCTCCGATCCAAGCGCCTCGCGCCCGTGCTCATCCGCGAGGTCACTCGTCGCGTCCACCAGGAGAACATCTGGCAGGCTGCATACACTGCGGGCGTGGTCCTCCCAACCCCCATCACCACCTGCCGCTACTGGCATCGATCCCTCAACCCCAAGAAGCTCATTGATGTTGGGTTTTCTCGCCTTGGTCCGCGCATGACCATGAGCCGCACTGTCCGGCTCTACAAGTTGCCTGATGCGCCGCTCACCCCTGGGTTCCGCAGGATGGAGCTCCGGGATGTTGCTGCAGTCACAAGGCTGCTGAGAGCCTACCTTGCGAAGTTTGTTGTGGCACCGGATTTTGATGAGCTGGATGTGGAGCACTGGCTGCTGCCCCAGGAGGATGTAGTGGACAGCTACCTTGTGGAGAGCCCTGAGACTCATGAGGTCACGGATTTCTGCAGCTTTTACACGCTGCCATCATCTGTGCTGAACAATGCTACCTATGCCACACTCAAGGCTGCGTACTCGTATTACAATGTTTCCACCAAAACTCCGTTGCAGCAGCTGATGAACGATGCGCTGATTGTTGCCAAGCAGAAGAACTATGATGTGTTCAATGCTCTTGATGTCATGGAGAACGAATCATTCCTCAAGGAGCTCAAGTTTGGTCCTGGAGATGGGCAGCTCCACTATTACCTCTACAACTACCGGATTCGCAATGGCATCAAGCCCTCGGAGCTTGGCCTTGTGCTGCTATAGGCAATCTAATCAGGACAGTCCTCAGTTTACTCCCGTACTTCCGCAGCAGGTACTCCTTGTGTTGCTGGTTTAGTATATGTGTTTTGTGATCACTATACCCTGGTGATGATTTATGGTTCCCTTCATGCTGTAGGTTGTTCACTGTGCAATCCAGTGGTTTCTCATTTTGTTTATTCCGGTAGTGATTCTCCTTTATATGATTGCCATGGCCATTGATGGGGGAGTCCAAGATGATTTGTAAACGAGGAGTCTGGAATTAGAAATCCTTTTCTTCATTTAAGATTATTGTTTCCCATTAGTGACATTTTGTGTGCGTGGTCCAAAACATGTATGCTGCTGGCACTGAGTTTACCAAGAAATTTTGATAGAACTTGTTATCAAGTCATGTGTGTGCTGTTGTGTTATGGTTGGTCTGCACATGTTTGACTGTATGGATGTCTTGATGCTAGAACATTTGCCGCTGCTCTTTCAACTCTGCCCAAATTTTGATATTGTTTTCAGTTTCTTGATGTTGTATGATTCAATAATTTGCTTTGCCCACTTTTGGTTGACACGTTTCTAATGGTAATACTCCTCCATGCCTTATTGCTTGCAGCACTGAGGCACTTTACCAACTTATTCTATTGTTGCATTCTCCTTTCTACATTGATGTTCTAGCTTTCTCAATTTGGAGTATGCATCATTGTCTTGTGCTGGGCATCAATGCATTTGGATAATATTAGTTGGTTACAAATAGCTTACCTCGTACTTGCAACCATGGCTACCTATACATAGTTCCAAACTTTAAATGGAAATAGTTGTTTGAAGTTGCAAACATTCTCTTGTGAAATTGTGGTTCTGGTTTGTAGTCACTGGCGCTAATGACACATAATAATTCAGAACAAACCTAGTGCTTTATTTGCTGCATACTTCTAGGTATAGTTTGTGATTGGCCTTTGATGCACTACTGTGTCAAGCTGGCCATATAATTATAAATGCAGACAGGTATATGGAGTACGCATACGCAAGTGACCATCCAAATCTGCAAATTTGGGCGATGAAAAACTTTTGCTTAGTCTGATACATCTGTGCAAAAAATTATGTGCTAGACACTTGATTTACCCCGTGTTTAACCAAACTTTATGGTGATTCTGCAAGCAAAGCGTGAAATGCAGTATGTCTTGTTCTTTTCATCGTGATCCAATTTGTGCACTAGAACATCTGTTGAAGCAGGACCGATCTTGCAGCAGACGTTCAAAAGGTCAGTATCAAGGACGCAGCTCTTGCAAGGTGGTGGTGGTGATTATATATGGTTTTGAGGATTGTCAGCTTGGTTGTTGTTCCTAGAATTCCTCGTTTGATCCGCCTAGTTGTGGCTGTCTTATAATTATCAGTTTTGTTGATGGAAATTCTTCATTGACGGTTTTAATCAAGGCATTTTGTCTAGCCCGTTAGTCGTTTGACCCACGTAGCTATGGCTGTCTTACACCACTATTTAGTGTGGAAATTCCCCATTGTAATTAAGGCATTTTCGTTACCAAGCGTCACAGATGATGACGATTGAGCTGGTACGCCCCCCCCCCCCCCCCCCCCCCCCCTCCCTAAGTGTGGTTAGTTTTTACTGATCTGTCAATGCGAAGTAACTTGCTGCATGCGCATAACCCGACACAACCGCTCAGAGCCACTCGATTCGTAAAAATCATCATATGATCAAATTCGTGAAATCTGAATTGGCCTGGGCTGAAATCCTTCCAGATCGGGAAAGCCCAAAAAATTAACCCCAACAGCAGAAACTGTTTACGGGGTATGCCAATTGCGAAAGAACGTGGAAGAGAATACACGACCCGCAAAACTTGCCGTCCCGTCCCGCAGACGCGACGCGAACGCGACCCACCACCGGCCACCGCCACCCAACAGCGGCCGCGGCAGCCGCTGCAAGACAGGAAGGGGCTCCAACCCCACCGCAAAGCTACGTGCCGCGGCACCTGCAAGCACGGGCGCGCGTCCGAGAAAAGCGTCGCCCTGCCACGATACGGCCACCTCCCCCCTCGTGGTCTCCTCCACTTGCTCCAGCTCCTCCAAAAAGTCCAGTAAAATAGAAAGGAGGCAACCCCAAATCCCTCCCCCCAGACCCAAGGCGCGCGGAGGCGTTGGCTCGGATCGTCGCCGGCGGAGGCGAGATGTGGGAGTCGGTGGCGCTGACGCTGGCGGGCACCGCCGGCAACAACATCGGCAAGGTCCTCCAGAAGAAGGGCACCCTCATCCTCCCTCCCCTCTCCCTCAAGCTCAAGGTATTCCCCGCTTGCCCTTCCTTCGCGAGATTCCTTCCGCTCCGGATCCCGCCGCCGAGCCCCTTACGAGTCGTGGCGCTCCTGTCCGTGCGCGCAGGTGGTGAAGGCCTACGCGTTTAACCAGCTCTGGATCAGCGGGTTCCTCATGGACATGTGCGGCGCCGCGCTCATGCTCACCGCGCTCTCTCAGGCCCCGGTGCGTACGTCTATCGCTGTTCCTGTGCGTCCTATGTGAGGTTCTCGAGCGATTCGATTACTTATGCTGCCTTGCTGACGGCATTGCAGGTCTCCGTTGTGCAGCCTATTGCCGGCTGCGGGCTCGCGATACTCTGCGTCTTCTCCCACTTTTACCTCAAGGAGGTCATGAATGGCCTCGATTGGGTTGCCATCACGCTAGCTGGTCTCGGCACCATAGGTGAGAGATATTAACAACTTGGAGCCTATGCAATTTGAACTAGTACAAATGGAATTCAAACAGACATTTAGATTGTGTGTTTTCATTGACCGGTGTACAGGGCCGTACCGCAATATTTGGGGGCTCTGTGCATCATCGAAATTACACCCTCATGTAGACGTATTTTGCTGAATACGATTATATGTTTAGCGCTCAAAACAGAAGTGCTCCTGAATGTTGTTAATATTTATAAACAAAGACAAACATTGAGAATTTCACCAAATATAAAAATGTATAATCCTTCCCCAGACCCCGCACATTTGTGCGGGTAAGGTTTGGACGCTATTACAACCCTTCCCCAGACCCCGCACGGTGCGGGAAGCCTACGGCACTGGGTACGCCCTTTATAAAAATGTATAATCCTTGCTTTGTCAAGCACTAAATATATGTCAAAATATAAAGATATTGTGAAAATATTACCAGTTCAAAATATTTGCCTACTATACTTCGTACTAGTGTATTGTATTTAATATTTGCACGAGAATTCAATAGACGTACGTGTACCACTTCTCAACAGAAGCTGCTAATGAATAACCAAAAGCTAATGTCCTGCACCTTATACCTCAAACACACAGATTAGCTATAAGCTGGGGGCCCTTGCAGGGTGGGGGCCCTGTGCGGTCGCCCACCCTGCCCCTGCTAATATACGGCCCTGCCGGTGTACATGATGGAATTTGAATTAGTTCAATGGTTCAACATGATTTCATTGACCGGTGTTCATGATGGAATTCAAACAGACCATTATAGATGATTTCATTGGCTGGTGTACATGCATTTGGTTGATTGTGTGTTATCTTACTTCAGGAGTTGGTGTTGGAGGCGAGGAACAGAAAGTTGATCAGATACCTCTTCTCAATATACCCTGGCTAGTGCTCTCCGTTGTCATCTTGTTTGTAGGTACCATACTCTGTGCTGCATAAGTTCTAGTATTCCATGAAATCCATTGAAATATGCTTTCTACAAAAAGAAGTGTATTCCATGCTATTCAATTAGCTAGGTTTGTTCTGCTTCAGTTTTCTTTTGTACTAACAAGATTTGACAGTTACATGTGCATGCCTAAATTGTGTTATGCCAATACCTGTAACTATTTTTTTTAAAAAAAGACTTCGTGTAACCTTCGCAAATAACTCACCACAGTCAACTTCCATCGCAGGTACTGCTCAACACTTGGCTTCATATGTATAAAAAGCAAAGGCGCGAGCAAGAGTTGGTGAGTATTTTAAACTCTTAGCGCCTGTTTGCATATTGCAAGTTGTAACACAGCATATCCCATGCAGACTGGACCTGAAGTGATTGAGGAGATCATATATGGCTTAGAATCAGGCATTTTGTTTGGGTAATTTACTACTGCCAGTTTCCTTTTATCATTCTACATTATTACAGCCTTTTGTCATTGAGATGTAACTAATATGAGGAGTTCCCAGTCATCACTTGTTAGTACCGTTTATCATTGAGATCATGTGACTAACCATATTATTACATATACAGGATTTCTTCAGTGATATCTAAGATGGGATTTGTGATGTCCGAGATGGGTTTTCCAAAGATTGTTGTGCCTGCTGCCATTTCTTGTAGTGTTTGCTGCAGTGCTGTGGGATTTGTGTATCAGGTATATCTAGTTTTCTGGAGATGTGCCTACCTGGTTTGTGTCGTTCAATGTTATCTTCACAGATGTATGCTGTGCATCTATTGTGTTTCTAGAAGACATGCAGCTGTTATTTTTTCTCTTGTACCAATTTTCAAATGCTGTGCCCACACCTTGAAAAGCAGGGTGCTGTGAAGCAGAACCAAAGCCCCGTGGGTTGTAATTATGATGTGGAGCTGCAAAGTGGTTGGGGAGACGAGAATTGTAAAAATTATATAATGCTTACAAATATGAACATAAGCTTTGACTATATTAAGTCTGGGGGTATAGTGGTGTTATCATTCATTGAAAATTGCATAATTGTTAGTTTTTTAGTGAGACTGAGTGACTATTTTTTTTTCTCTGGCAAAAATATGTACTGCTTTTATGTATAAATTGAAATTCCAGGGATACTTACCCTGTAATTGAAATTTCAAGGACATGGGTTGTTTGCGAATTTAAGTTGATTGGCTCACTGCAGACGTTCTGCACTTGTTTGCTGGACCTATTTTGTGAAACATTTGTATCTTTTAAGATCAGACGCAAGGACTAGTCCAATAGTTTTCTTATGATGTTCTGATTTCATATGTATTCTCCTCTAATGGTTATTTTGTTCGTGCAGACTCGAGGCCTCAAGCATGGGAGGGCAATTGTTGTATCTACATGTACATCAGTGGCATCTATAGTGTCTGGTGTGGTAGCTGGAATGATTGCACTTGATGAACATCTGCCTAAAGCTCCCACGGCTCGATTTTTTCTCTTACTTGGATGGTAATAGTTTTATGCCATTATATTCTCCTTTACTGTATGATCTTGCACTGCCTGATTTGGTTCTATTCTCCCTGGCTTTAATACTCCGCTAGTGCATTTCATGATTGAGTTAAGGATGGCATTTTCGTCTAATGGCGATACTAAAGGGCAGAAGTAGGCTACTAGGCCTGCTTTGGGATGATTGCAGATAGTTACACAAAGTTGTGAGGGGGGCTACCTTGGAGATGATTGTGTTGTGTGTGTGTGTGTGTTGGGGGGTGGGGGGGGGGGTGGGGGGGGGGGGGCGTTACAGCTGTCCTTGTTACATATATGTTCATTTATATGATGATATTGGTAGCCCATTTAGATTGGCGATAGCCGAAGTAACTAATATCTTATGATGAATGTCATAGCAAGATATTAAAACAGTGATACCAGTATAGGACTGAAGGCATACCTCTGTTGTTGGAGTATTCTCGTAGAACATATATGTTCTCTCTTTCTGCTTTCTGTTTCAGTTTAAATGAAACAGTTTATGAGAACGGCCTGCTGCTGGAGAATCTAACAGATCAGCTCTATCCTGCAGGTTCTTCATTATCACAGGAGTTATCCTTCTTGTTAGTTCAACCCGATTGATTGCACGTCTACCTAGGCCTGTGCAAAAGTTTTTGAAGAGCAACACGGAGCGTACCCACAGCATCAGGAGACCCGGTTCAGCACGAGGGAAGGACCCCATCCCAACCACAACAATCCATACATCATCACTGCATCTGCTTACTTCTCCAACAAAGGAGAAGGCCTAGCAAAATGTTGCTGTTGGAGCAAATCCGTCTCAGCATCTCACGTGCATGTCATTGTTTGATTGAATGGTTACGTGAATGTAGAAGTTTAGAGTAGCATATTAAAGTTTGGGTTGGTTACTAATACCGCCCTTTATAGGTCTAACAGAAGTTTGAACAAAAATTGCTGTGAAATTTTATCACGTCTCATTTTGTCGTTTGTTTGGTTGCTCGGGCAATTCATGACTGTTTCTACCCAGTACTACCTATTCTCCTATAAGATTACTGGTTGGAAAATAGCATACAATGTATCACTGACATGTGGCACTATCTCTGTCAAATCAGCTATGCCAGGGTTTGTCAATTTTGGTAGAAAGATAAAAGATGAAGCAGTAATCCCGCCATTTTTTAATAGTTCCCGGTTCCGGTGTCCTGTCCGGCTGCTCCCCTTTCCCCCATAATTCAAATTTAAGTTATGTTTGCTTGAAATTGGGGCTACGAATTAGAGTTATCGTGATATGGGAGACGATCTTTCCTCTTTGAGGGTGCTTTTTTTGTTTGTGAAATCTTTTGAGGTTGAAGTGGGATGATTAGCTATTACCCCACTCGATCGGCCACTACCACCAGGTTAGCCAAATACCAGTGGCAGCAAGCCGGTTCCTGAATGGTGCCTTGAACCAGAGGCAACCCAGGCTGTCGTCCATGTTTGCATAAAAGCAAAATCTGAACGAGCATTCGATGCCTTGTCTAACCGTTTCAGCGCAAAACTTTCACGGTTCATGTGAGTGTTGGTCGATTTGGACAAGTTCTCATTACATAGGTTCCCTATTCCACTCCCTTCATTCTTCCTCATTTGAGTTCTCAGGCTTGAGTTATTCACCTAGAAAAAAGAAAGGAAAACATAATATGTTCGCTTGCCTTACATATCCACTGTGTTGTAGTGTAACCACCTATCTTTTGCCTATGCAAAAAGATATTTTCCTGGTCCTAAACCATCAATTAAAAAAAGAACCAAGTGGAGTAGCACAAATTGAATGGTTGTTCTAGCGTCTCCATTTTCCATGCCGCCAAACAAAGTGGCCAATGGCGAGTTGGTCCAAATCAGAATGTATTACAAGTGTGTTAGGAATTTCGGATCAACCTGAAGAAGATGCTTTATAGAAAAATGGTGACTAGCTTGTAGATGCTTCCTTCTTGTTTCCCTTGTGACATACTCCCTCCGTCCCAGAAAACATGCAATTCTCGCTTCCCGAGAAGTCAACCGATTCTAACTTTAACTAAATTTATATAAAAGATTACTAAGGCTTATAATACAAAATTAGTATCAACAGATTCGTGATGGAATATATTTTTATAATAAATTTTGTTTGGAATATAAATATTAATATTAATTACTATAAATTTGGTCAAATTTTAGTCAAGTTGACCAGCACGATTCCCATAGTTGCATGTTTTTTGGGAGAGGTAGTAAGCTAAAAGCATTATCCTAAAAACCTGCCCAGGCCTATCACAATTAAATATGGGCATTGCTTGTGTTGGGTTAGGACGTTAGGTATATGTTAGATAATAGATATGATTCTGTTTGTCCAAGCATTTTTGTTTATCTAATTCAGTTGGATCAACAAATGAACGCCTGCTACGTGGTAATGGACTAGTGTCAGTGCCCGTCATACGTACCCATCGCCTTGGCTAGCATCTAGAACGTTTACGTTTCGGCCGTACAGGGCTAGAAGGGTAAATATTCTGGACTTCGCAGCTTATATTATTGGTCTCCCTACTCGCACCGGCGCCCGGCATGCCGCACGGTGCCACGTAGGCGTGTATGCGGTGCGGCGTGCCATTTCTCGCCTACAGCGGCGGCCGGCAAATGGAGGACACACGGTAAAGCCATCCCGGGGACGGCAAATGAAGAGGGAGAGAGAGGCTTCGTAAAGGCGTGGGCCCCGCTTTGGCCATTGCTCGCCGCCTCGCTCCGCCCGCTCGCTCGCCGTTGTGCCTCCGCCTCGCCGGCCTCCGCCTCCGGTGCTTGAGCTGGCTTCGCTTCGCCGCCGCCGACTCTTCTCCCCTGCCTCCACCACCGGTGCTCGAGCTGGTGCCGCGCCTTGAACTCCGCCGCCGTCCAAGTCGCCGCTGACGTCCACGCGCTCGCTGCCACGGTGTCCGCCGCCGCCGTGCCCCTCGCAGCACCGGCCGCTTCCACCTCCGCCCGCTCCGCCTCCGCCGCTTCTACCGCTCCACCTCCGCTTTGCCGCTGCTCCACCTCTGCTTCCGCCGCTCCGCCTCCGCTCGACGGGGAAGGAGGCGGGGAAGGGGGCGGCGGGAGGAAGAGGAGTGGTCGCCGCCAGCCACGCTCGCCTTGCTCGATCCGGCCACCGCCCGCCACGCAAGCCGCTGCTTGATCCGGCTCTCGGCGTCGTGCAGCGCCGCGGGGAGGCGGTGCTCCGGGGCGAGGCTTTTGTCGGCGGAGAGCACGATGGCGGGCAGCTCGGCGGCGAGGCGGAGGCAGGCAGCTCGACGGCGACGATGGCGTGGAATCTCGGCGGCTCAACGGAGGCACGATGGAGAGCACGATGACGCGAGCGAGCTCGAGCGGCGGGGAAGGGGGCGGCCGCGCGGGCGCTGCTTCGAGTGGCGGGGAAGGGGCGGCGGGGAGGAAGAGGAGTGGAATGGCGGGGGAGGGTTAGCGGCGGAGAGCGAGAGAGAGAGCGCGAGCAGGGTAAAGAGGGAGAGGAGAGAGGGGTGGTTAAAAAATATATACTGGTGGGTCCCGCGTGGTGGTAGTTGATATAAAGAGTGAGATATAGTGTGAATGAGTGCAGAAAAAAATGATAAAGAGTGGAGAATCTCGATGATTAAGATAAAATATTCTCTTTTATAAAGTAGAGTAGAGTTTCACTGGTACGGAGCAGCCTTAAGTGTAGCAGGGCGAGCGCCAAACCTTCTTTGCATACAAGTGTAATGATGTGACTGTAGCACAGGGTTTCACTTGATCAGGATGCAGATTATTCATGGGAATTGCTGTTCCCTGTCGGACACGTTATGTTTCCAGCTAGCATTGCTTTGTTATTTTTATGCTATCTTAGGCCAAGATACCAAATTTCACCCCCAAAGTTCACTATGCAAAAAGAGGATTCCCATCACATCAAAATATCGGCACATGTATGGAGTACTAAATGTAGATAAAATAAAAAACTAATTGTACAGTTTTGTTGTACTCTGTGTGACGAACATTTTGAGCCTAATTAATCAATTTTTGGATAATTTTTCAAACATACAAACGAAATGCTACAGTGACGCATGCACCACAAAAGACCAAAGTTTGCTCCTAAATTTGAAAACTAAACAAGGGCTTAGTTGTTTGCACAGTCATGCTACCTTCTTCTTAAGAGTGCGGTGGCAACATTACAGCGATCGATTTTTTCTCAGTGGACAAAGCACTTGGTGACTTGGTGTTGACTAACATTTTCACAGGCAAAGGTATCACCGCCTTTTGATATTGCTTCCAAGTGAATATTCTTGGTCGAGTAAACAGCTAATTATAAGCTTGTTACATTTAAAAAACAATGGACCGAGTGCTATAAGATCATACAAAAAATACGATATACCTAGTTTGCTTTCTTTTATGAAAAATAGTAGCAAAAAGGTAAATTGCCCTATCATGATGCTTTGACCAGGTCGGTGTACGGGGAACAACGCTTCCCGTTGAAAGAAGCTCGTATTTTTTTTTCTCCAAAAGAAAGACTTGTTCAAATATGAGAATCATTGTCATGTTGGGTAGTTCTGCAACAAGGGAAAATGATAGTCGAAGTTCGACTAATCAAATCCAGTGATAATTATCAGTTAATCGAGGAAACACCCAACTCCATTGAAAATCAAAGAAAATAATTCTATAACAGAAAAAAGAAAAATGATGAAAGCAAGGGACTAGAACCCAGAGGAACAGAATCCAAAAGATAGCCTTTAGGCAATTAGGCTGTGTTAAAAAAAAGGGAAGATGAAAGCTATGCATGCTTTATGGTGAAGCGATAAAGGTTGCTAAGAAAATCTACATGTGATTTAACTTCATGGTTAAGCTAAACTTGCCTTATGTCTTCTTTATTAGTGAACACTAATAAATATTGAATTTGCTTAACCGGACTTGTATTACTAGTCATCTTCCGCCTGGTAGGGCGCCAAACCTTCTTTGCATGCAAGCGTAGTGATGTGACTATATGCAAGTATTTCACTCAGGCCGCGTTTAGACGCAGAAAGGGGAGCCCCGATTCGGGCCTGGCCGGTCTGACGTGCGTCAGGCCGGCCACTGTAGCGTTTCGTTTGCATGTGCGAAAAATTGTCCAAAAATTGATTAATTAGGCTCAAAATGTTCGTCTCGCAGAGTACAACAAAACTGTGTAATTAGTTTTTGATTTCATCAACATTTAGTACTCCATACATGTTATGACATTTTGATGTGACGGGGAATCTTCTTTTTGCATAGTAAATTTGGGAGGTGAATTTGGGATCTAAACAAGCCCTCAGGCCTTGTTTAGATCCCAAAAGCAACTCCCAAATTTACTATGCAAAAAGAAGATTCTCCGTCACATCAAAATATCATAACATGCATGAAGTACTAAATTTAGATGAAATCAAAAACTAATTACACAGTTTTGTTGTGCTATGTGAGACGAACATTTTGAGCCTAATCAATCAATTTTTGGATAATTTTTCACAAATACAAACGAAATGCTACAGTGACGCAATGATTACGAAGTGACATCAAACTCTCAAATTCGATCATCCAAATTCAACATCTAAACAAGGCCTCAGTGTGCAGATTCATTCTATTCAATATTCATCGCAATCGAATTACATGTTTCCTATCGGACACGTTATCTTTAATTTCCAGCTAGCATTGTTTTATACCATCCTTATTATGCTATCTTGGTTGTTCACGCAGTCATGTGTTGTCTCCTAAGCGGTGGCAGCACGAAAAGCTCACATTTTTTGCTAGTGGACAAATCACCTGGTGTTGACTGGATTTTTCGAAGGCCGATTGATATCGTTTCAAGTTAAAAACCTTAAGCTTTACATTTACTTATTGGAATAGCATATAAAAATATCTAGTAGACGCCGAAGGATCGATGTCCCTAATTTGCTTTGCTTATGGAAAGTACAAAAAGAAAGGTGCAACATGGTATCACCAGGGGCTAGTGTAGAATGTAGTAGGGAACTAGGGATGGTAGTGCTTCCTATTGAAAACAAAAACTTACAATTTCATTTTCCCACAAATGCTTTTCATAAACACGCCTGGCCAAAGTTCGACTAATCAATAAGGTATTTCAAACAAACAAAAATCGACTAATCAAGTTCGGTGACAAGCATTGCCTATTCTGTTAATAGAGCAAACGCTCAGGTCCATCAAAAATCTCTTCACTTAATGAAATTTGTAGCTGTCATGATAAATTGCATATCATACTTCTCTAAAATATAGCACTAACATATACATAAGAAAGAGAAAAAATAGTTTTCTTAAAAAAGAAAGAGAAAAAATAGTGAAAAAGAGGGACCGGAACATAAAGCCACTAAATCCAAAATACAATTTTCTGGTTGGTACCGGTTAAAAAAAAATTATGGAGGCTTAAGCATCTCCAAGAGACTAGCTAAATGATTTTCTAAAGTTAAATTTAGCTATTGTTAGAGAAAAAACGTTTCCAACAGACTCTGTAAATGACTCTCCAAATTTAGTGGCTCTCTGTCCCTGTGACGAACCGGATTCTCACCGACGAGAACCCGACTCCCTGTACCCTTGAGATAGTCCCAGGAATAGCAGCTATCTCGTACAGAACTCATCTCAGTCGAATATCACATCCATACAACGATAAAGGATTCATTACATGACTCATATAAAGACAAAGCGTCTGGTACAAGCCCTCTGGGCTAAAACGACAATAAGAAACATCTACGCAGCGGTAGCTAGAACAACAGGGACCACTCCTCCACAGGCATCCTTGAGCGCAGCGCACACCCTTCAGTCGTACCACCCGTCCTGGTTGAACTCGCGGTCGGGGTCTTCACCTGAGAACCCAAAGTCTGTCCCCAAGGAAATGGGACAGGTCCACGTCACCAACCATAATATGATGCAAGCTTTAAAGGTGGCCTATTCTAAGGATATAGAAATAATCAAGGTTTAAGCCAGGGTTTTCTTATGCAAGCAGCAGCAATAACCCAAATTCATCTCAGCACCAACTCCTGCTCACACACACATCCATCCGCTCCCCAAAACCAACCATCAGCCTCACATATTCCCATCGGGCTCGTCCTGCCACGGCAGGTTCCCGCAAATCATTATCCACCAACACCTTTCACTCACTAGTCGACTCGGTGAGCTCCCTCCCCACCTCGTCTCAACAGCCTCAGCTGGACCAATCTCTCATAACCCGAATCAAGGATGAGGTAAGAAAGCAGATTCCCATGCTAGCCGGGGCTTCTCAGAAATGGGTCGTCCGTAACCGTGGACACGGCTATACGTATAGTTTACACTCTGCAGAGGTGGCACTCCAGGAATCCATCCGGGCTGCAAGGCTAGTCCGCAACCAACCTGAGACACAGCCCACAGCAAAGACCCTAAACAGTAGCGGCGCCAATCCTGTCTCCCTGGGCTCGGGAAACATCCGATCTAACATCTGCCCCAGGGTCGTGAAACCTTCCCACCGGGGCCAGTCGGGGGCCGTGGTAAATCAGGGAGATTACGCCGCAACGAATCCCCCCCTACACATATCAAACTCGATTCTCCTACAGTCTCGGCGCCGCACTAGAGTAGGCTTGCTGGAACCCTCCCCATACTGGGTAGATGGTGAGCACGGTAATTCCCAAGTCCGAAGTGGGGGCACGACTCGGTCCTTAATTGTTCGGTAAAGCGAGTATCTGCGTCACAAGCGATCCGCCGCAACGGTCCGCAATCGGCACCCATAACAGGTATTGCCGCCCAAAATCCTCAGGTACTCACCGAGTACCAACCCCAAGTAACCAGTAACCATGTACCCGCAACAGGTACCCCATAGGGACTGCCCGAGTGCAGCCCCTCAGCACCTCGATCAACGATCGAGTTGTTATTTACTCGCTTACACCGCCTAGCTGCACTACTCCTCCCAAACCACCCACAACTCACGCCAAGAGGATCAATCACAACCATCCCAACACATGCATAGCATAGCATTTTTATAAAGTGAGTAGTAGGTAGCAAGGTAACAGGATATTAACAAAGGCAGTGCAGGTTTATCATGCGAGTAAAGTAAAGCGCTAGCATACTAGTTTGCATGTCTAATAGGTATTTTAGAGATGGTCGGGCGTGAACCTGGGCAAAGGTCTTCGTCCTCGTCGAAGCAGTTGTTGTAGTAGTCCGGCTCCTCCTGACTCTCCGGAGCTCCTAGGGGCGCGGAAAGAAAATAAGACGCGGCTACTAGCAAAGAAACACTAAGACAGCGACGAAAGAAGACCCAAATAACACCAAACTCTACACTATCGTGTAGATCATGATTTTAGAAAAATATAGAAACTGGTTTCATATTTTTCTGAGCTACGGTTGATTTATTATTAATTTTTGAAGTTTAAATCATTTTCTGAAAATATTAAATAATTTCCGAAAAAGAAAACAGACAAATAATTAGCCTGCTGACGTCAGCATGACGTCATGCTGACGTCAGCAGTGGGGTCCGCCTAGGATGACGTCAGCAGTGGCCCTGCTGACGTCAGCGTTGACCGGTCGACGGTCAACGGGGTCAACGGTCAACGGTCAGCGGGTCAACTCTGGTCAGTGGGCCCCATGTGTCAGTGACTCACAGAGTATGACAGGTGGGTCCCATATGTCAGCGCTGTTAAAAGAAAAAGAAAAAGAATAAACGATGGCTGGGCTGGAATTGGGCCGAAAGCGAATGGGCCGGAAGAGTTCAAGGGGGTTGAACAGACTTAACTTGCGAGATTCGGCCCACGAAGGTCTGGCTGCTGGATCTGGCTTGGTGGACTGAGTCCATGGTGCACCGTGAGATGGGTCCACGAGAGCCGGGTGCACGGGATCGATCTGTGGCTGGCCGGGATCTTCTGTGCGCGGCTGTGTGGCAACTTGGTGTGGTCTTGCGTGTGGCACGGCCACGGCGCGACGCGACGCGCGCGCGGCGCGCACTGGAACGCGCCGGCGGCGACGGTCGGCGGCGGACCTCGCCGGAAAAGGCTCGGCTGGGCTCAAGATCGGCCGGAACAGCTTGGCTAGGGTTAGGCGGTCACGGACGGGGTGAACAAGGCTCGGATTGGGTTCGGATTGGGCTTACCGACGCGAACGGCGGCGACATGGACATGAACGCCGGCGAGCACGACGGCGGCTCGGGTAACGCACGCGACGGTGCACGGTATGGGTTCGGCTGTGCGCTCGTGGCCTCCAGCGACTGCTGGGGCACGGCTAGGTGCACACGCGCGGGCACGTGGTCGCCCACGGCCGCGCGTGGCCTCGGCGTTCGCGCGCGCGGCGAGCAAGGCTCGGCCGCGGCGGGCCTCGGCTGCAAGGTTCGGTCGACGGCGGTCTGCGCACGGTTAGCGGCTCGGGATCCTGCACAAGAAACGCGGCTCGAAGGCCGGTGCACAGAGGAGGGCTGGCTCGCGCGGCGGCGGAACTTGCCGGAGACAGAGAAGAAAGGGGGGGGCGAACGCGGTGGCTCACCTAGGGGTCTCGTCGTCGTACGCTGCAGCTCGGGGAAGGCTCGGTGCAGTCCGGCGATCCTCGTGCGCTCCCTCCTGTGCCTGGTCCGGCTCCCCTTCGACAGCTCCACGAGCGGCGGCGATGGCTTCGGCGGCGGCGCTGCGGGGACGGAGCCTCGGCTTCTCTTCTCTCCTTCTTCTCCTCCTCGAACCCTCCCCTGGTTCTCCTCCTCCCTCTTCCCCACTCGATTTGGATCTAGGAAACCCCGATGGGGCGGCGCGGCTTGGGGAAGAAGACGACCGGCGGCGGGTTTTATAGGGGATAGGCGCTAGGGTTTCGCTGGGCACGGACGGCGAGATGGAGAGCTCGAGCAGCTGCGGACACGCGGCGCAATCGCGTCGGGCCGCACGGTGCGTGGGTGGTTGGGTCACGGGCGGCGCTCCGCGGGAGAGAGAGAGGGCGGCGAGAGGAGGACGATGACGCGGGGGAGGAGACGACTGACAGGCGGGGCCCGGCGATCAGCGAGAGAAAGGGGGCGACGCGGAGTCGACGCGGCGGGGAAAGAAGATGGGCCGCGCTGGGCCGAAAGGCCGAGCAGGCCGGCTGGGTTGCTGGCTCGGGAAAAAGAGTTGAAGGTGGTAAGATGGACTTGAGCTCAGGATTCGGCCCACGAACAGTTAGAAGAATTTGGAAATTAGTTTAGTCAATTAGAGTTTGAATTCAAATCTAGAATTTGAATTCAAACCAACCAAAAATCCAAATAAATCCAAATAAATTCCAAATCACACTAATTCATCCTTAGCACTTCAAATTGATTTTAAATTGAATTTAAATTGCCTAGGAATTTAGGGAGCAAATAGAAGACACTCTTATATGTTGGTTGCATGCACACAATTTCACCAAAAATTTTTAAATTCGAATTTTTGGCACTCAACAAATCCTATAGGAAAATTTTAGGGTTGTTACAGTCTCCCCCCCTCACAAGAATCTCGTCCTCGAGATTTGTGATTACCTATGGTTTAAACAAGTGGGGGTATTTCTCCTTCAGCACTGACTCCTTTTCCCAAGTGGCTTCCCTTTCTGAGTGATTGCTCCACTGTACTTTGCAAAATGGAATAGCTGTGCTTCTGGTCTCTTTGACTGCTCTGTCTAGTATCCTCTCTGGGTACTCCAGGTACTCCAAGGTGTCTTGTAGGTCTAATGCCTCTGTCTTGATCTCATGTTCTGGTACTCTCAGACACTTTCTCAGCTGAGATACATGGAACACTGGGTGTACTCCCGCTAGTTCCTCTGGTAGGTCTAGCTTGTAGGCTAGTTTTCCTACTCTCTCCAGTATCTGGTATGGTCCAACAAAACGGGGTGCTAGTTTTCCTTTCACTTTGAATCTCTTATGCCCTCTGAGGGGTGACACTTTTAGATAGACGAAGTCTCCTACTTCGAACTCCAGATCTCGTCTCCTTTTATCTGCATAGCTCTTTTGTCGGCTCTGAGCTGCCTTCAGGTGCTCTCTGATCTTGGCCACATTTTCTTCTGCCTCTACAATCATATCAGGTCCAAAGAATGTTCGTTCTCCCACCTCTGACCACATTAGAGGTGTTCTGCATTTTCTGCCATAGAGTGCCTCAAAGGGTGACATCTGTAGGCTGGCCTGGTAACTGTTGTTATAGGAGAATTCTGCATAGGATAGACTCTTCTCCCAGTCTGTGCTGTATGCTAGAACACATGCCCTCAACAAATCTTCAAGAACTTGGTTCACTCTTTCAGTCTGCCCATCTGTCTGAGGGTGGTAGGCTGTGCTATACTCCAAGGTTGTCCCGATGGCTTGATGTAGGCTTTGCCAGAATTGAGCTGTGAATTGGGGTCCTCTGTCTGACACAATACTTTTTGGTGCCCCATGCAATTTGAGAATGTTGTCTATGTACAGCTCTGCTAGTTTGCTTACTGAGTGTGTGCTTTTGACTGGTATAAAGTGAGCTACTTTTGTCAATCGATCAACTATGACCCAAATGGCATCATTCCCTTTCTGAGTGCGGGGTAGGCCAACTACGAAGTCCATGCTGATATCTTCCCACTTCCACATTGGAATTTCCAGTGGTTTCAGCAGTCCTGCTGGTCTTTGATGTTCTGCTTTGATTCTTCGACAAGAGTCGCACTTGGCTACATACTCTGCTATGTCCTCTCTCATTTTCCTCCACCAGAATTTATCCTTCAGTTCCTGATACATCTTAGTGCATCCTGGGTGTATCGAGTACTTGGACTCGTGAGCTTCTGAGAGAATTGTTCTCCTGATTTCCTCGTCCTGTGGTACACAGATACGGTCTTTCAGCCATACTGTCCCTGCTTCATCTATCCGGAAGTCAGGTGCTACTCCTCGTTGGATATCCTCTTTTACTTCTTGGATTTCTGGACACTTTCCTTGTGCTTCTTTGATACGGTCTCCTAGGTTGTACTCCACCCTCATTTCTTGGGGTTTTCCTTCTTCTACTAGCTCGAGTTTCAGCATGTACAACTCTTTCGCTAGTTCTGGCTGACTTTCTTCTATCATCGAGTTGTTGCAATAACTCTTTCGACTTAGGGCATCTGCCACGACATTAGCTTTGCCAGGATGGTAGTGTATCTCCAAATCGTAATCTTTGATCAATTCTAACCATCTTCTTTGCCTCATGTTCAGTTCAGATTGGGTGAAGAAATACTTCAAACTTTTGTGATCTGTGTAGATATCGCACTTGTTGCCAATCAGATAGTGCCTCCAGATCTTCAATGCATGTACCACTGCTGCCAGTTCCAAGTCGTGCGTGGGGTAGTTTTCCTCATGCTTCCTCAGTTGCCTCGATGCATAGGCAACAACCTTGCCCTCTTGCATCAGAACACATCCCAAACCTTGTCTTGAAGCATCGCAATAGACTACGAAATCTTTGCGAATATCTGGCAGGGTCAATACTGGAGTTGTAGTGAGTTTGTGCTTGAGTTCTTCGAAACTTCTTTCACATGTGTCCGTCCACTCGAATGGGACATTGTCCTTGAGTAGTTCGGTCATTGGCTTGGCAATCTTGGAAAAGTTCTCAATGAATCTTCTATAGTATCCTGCCAATCCCAGAAAGCTTCGGATTTCTGTAACACTCTTCGGCTGCTTCCATTCTGCTACTGCCTCAATCTTTTCTGGGTCGACTGCTACGCCCTCAGCTGTCAACACGTGACCCAAAAAGGCTACTTTCTCCAACCAAAATTCACACTTGCTGAACTTTCCGTAGAGTTGATGTTGCCTCAGCCTCTCTAGTACAATCCTCAGATGCTTCTCATGTTCTTCGGCTGTTTCTGAGTAAACTAGTATGTCATCAATGAACACCACTACAAACTTGTCTAGTTCCTCCATGAATACCTTGTTCATCATGTTCATGAAGTATGCAGGTGCGTTGGTCAATCCAAAGGACACAACGGTGAACTCGTACTGTCCGTACCGAGTTACAAAAGCTGTCTTGGGAATGTCACCTTCTCTAATCTTCATTTGGTGGTATCCCGATCTCAGATCAATCTTACTGAAGTATTTGGCTTTCTTCAACTGATCTAGCAAGTCATCAATTCGAGGTAATGGGTACTTGTTCTTGATCGTTACTGCGTTCAAGGATCGATAGTCTACGCACATGCGCATTGACCCATCTTTCTTCTTCACAAACAACACTGGCGATCCCCAGGGGGATGCACTTGGTCGAATCACACCACTTTCAAGCATCTCTTTCAGCTGCTTCTTGAGTTCCTCTAGCTCTTCCACTGACATTCTGTACGGTCTCTTGGCAATAGGCCCTGTGCCTGGTTGCAGTTCGATTATGAACTCTACGTCTCGGTCTGGTGGTAGTCCTGGTAGTTCCTCGGGAAACACGTCCGTGTACTCACATACTACAGGTACTTCTTCGATCGTCTGTTTCTCAATGGAGTATACCAACTGTCTCAGAATACATGTTCTGGATCTCTTCCCTGTTCTTCTTTGTGGCTCTGCTGTTACTTTGACTCCGCTAGGGTGTGTCAACTCAACTGTTCTGGGTGAGCAACTGATTATTCCTTTGTGCTCTGTAAGCCAATCCATTCCTAGTATCACGTCAATTCCATCCGATTTCAGGACTGTCAAGTTTCCTTCGAACTCCTGGCCTCCTATCATCAGTCTAACTGCGGGGCACTCTAAAGTGCACCTAAGCTCTCCTAAGGGAGAAGTAGTGACTATGGGTCTAGCTTTAGGTATTGTCGGGGGTGATTGCTCTCTTACAAACTTTGTCGAGATATAGGATCCAGTTGCTCCAGAGTCAAACAATATCAAAGCTGGAATGCCATTTACTAAAAACTCACCGAGCACAACGTCGGGAGCGTCCTCGGCTTCTTCCTCTGTCAAGTGGTTGAGGCGTCCTCTCTGCGCTGTTGCTGGCTGCCTGTCCTGTCCTCCAGGTGCCGGTGCCTTGGCTGGGGTTTGTTTGCTCTTCTTCTCCGGACAGTCAAAGGACTTGTGACCGGGCTTCCCACAAGCAAAACAGACCACTGTGGTCCCTCCACCAATTCTGGGTGTGTTGTTCGGCTTCCAGTTGGGGTTTCCCTGACCTGAGTAGCTGTTGTTTCTGTTACCAAAGCTGTTGTAGTTGTTACCTCTGCTGCCAAAACTGTTGCTGTTACTGCCTCGGTTACCCTGGTAACTGTTTCTGTTGAACACTGAGCTTCCTTGGTTGTTGCTCTGCTGAAAGCTTCTCCTGATCATGTTGCTCTGGCCACTCCTCGGTCTCTGACTTAGCCGGTGGTTGTGCAACTGTTCAGCCTTTCTTTTCTTCTCTCGCCAGGTATCTTCAAGACCCACTCTTTCCTTCTCAACTGCGATAGCCCTGTCAATCAACTCTCTGAGTGACCTGTGTGAACTCGCTGCGAGTGCTGTCCTCAGACCTCTGTGTAAACCACGCTGGAACCAAAACTGTTTCTTCTTCTCAGTGTTGACGTCTTCAGGAGCGTACCTTGACATCTTAGCAAAGTGTCGAGCGTACTCAGCTACAGACAAACTTCCTTGGGTCATTGTCCTGAATTCCATTGCTTTATGCACCATGACTTGTTCTGGTATGTGGTACTCCTTGAAAGCTTCACAAAACTCTAGCCAGGTGATCTGAGCTGGGTTTGCGTGAGAGTCACAGTAGCTCTCCCACCACGCTTTTGCTGCTCCTTCAAGTTGGTGTGCCGCAAGGGCCACACATTCCTCTTCAGTGTAGTCTATCAGGTCCAGCTTCGTCTCGATGGTACGCAACCAGTCGTGTGCGTCGAGTGGTTCGTCCGAGTAGTCGAATGTGGGTGCTTTCAGCCTGATGAACCTTTCGATCTTCCTTTGTAGGTCTTCCTCACGGTGTCCCTGACGGTTCTGGTTCTGATTTCCCTGCATCTGTTGCATAGCTTGCATCATCTGTGTACTGGCTTGTGCCATCTGTTGCATCAGCTGTGTTTGAGTAGTCATCACTTCTGCCAAGTTAGGCGGTGGCGGTGGTTGCTGGTTGTTCTGCTGGTTCTGCTGAGGTTCCACTGCTGGTTCTTCCATTTCCACTTCCTGTTCTTCTCCTGGTGTGTTGTTCTCGGGCTGGAGCACGCCTGCTGCGCGTCCACGACCTCTGCCTCTAACTGCAACTGCTGCTCTTCCACGACCTCGACCTCTGACACGTCCTCTGCCTCTAACTACCATTGCTGCCTCTTCTTGCTCAGCTTCCTCAAAACGTGCAAGCAGTCGGTTGGATCTCCGGATCGACATCTTACTGTATTTTTCATAGGGCAGATTTAGTGGCGGTCGGTAAGGGTTAGGTTAGCGTAACTAGAGTAGGAGCTGCACACATGAAATAGACTCAACACTAAAGTACACTCAAGATGAACAACGATAAAACTGCAAGAACAGCCAAAAAGATCGATCAATCATTACAGCATTACACCCTAGACATGTGTACTATCCCGAGGTCAGCTCCTGGAACCTTGAGGATAGTACATCTAAGCGAATGCTACATCGTGGCTGAGCCGAAAGGTGGTCATGATCTACTAAGTCTAAACATCTACTCATGAAGGTAGATACTAGTCTCATCATCTGCTGACATCTGCTGATACTGCCTACTGCATCTGTCTCATACTGCTGAAAGTGCTTGTGAGGCGCGCTGCCAACCTCACAGCCTCAGTCTCCGTCTGCTACTTGATCACTGCCTGTTGTCTTGGTGGGTGTCCGTGAGGCGCGCTGCCAACCTCACTATGTCCGTCTCAGATTTTGTCAACTGCTTCTCTAAGTGTGTCAGTTCTTGTCTCAGTCTTGTCATCTCGGGAGTAAAGGTTCGAGCCTCAGGTAGTGGTATCGGCTCAACTCGGCTTGGTGAGACTCTGTAGTTCTCTGTTCTGGGTTCAACTCTGCGTTCTTCTGGTAGTCCTTGGTTCACTGTGATCATTTCTGCCACTCTTTTCCTGTCTGATCTTACCCAACTACTAAGGGTCCTTCGAGCTTCATCCTTTGCCATAATCTGTTGAAGACTCAGGTACTTCATCAACTGATAGTTTCGTCCACTCTTCTCCTTGTAGCTATCCACCTCTTCTTGAAGTTCTGAGTTGAGGTTGTCCAACCAGTATACCTCTTCCTTCAGACCTTCTATCTCTTCTTCCTTGGCTGCTAGTTCCTTGTCTTTTTCTGTGAGCTGATCTTCCAGGCGGACATCTCGAGCATGGTGAGTTGCTCGGATCAGTCCTGCCAACTGCCTGTTGTTTCGAGCTTCGTAGTTCAAGTTTCTGACTTCCCTTGTTTTAGCTCGGAGTTGCTCCTCAAGTAAGGCGATCCTGTTGTCCTTCTCCATCAGCTGGAGGTCTTGCTTCCATACCTTCTCTTTCAGCTTGGCAACTTTCTCTTCTAAGCCAATGTTCAAGTACTCCTGCTCAATCATGCACTGAACTGAGGTCCGCAGAGTCACGTTCCGCTCTCGGTCTGCTGCGTGAGCCTGTAAGCTGACTGCATCTCTGTCTGTCGGATCTTCTAGAGCTCGCGGTAGGTACCGGAAACGAGTGTGGCTGAGCTGACTCTGGTACACAAGTGTGGCAAGTCGGAGTATCCTCATAGCTATAGTCTGCACTGCCCGACTGAAAGTGATCTCGCTGGTAGCTGCTCGTAGCATCAGTGACCTTGGTCGTCCAGGGATGTTGGGTACTACCATCTGCAACCGGGTGTGTACTCCCTCTCCAGGTCCGTAGGTCCATCCCTCGTAGAAGACGTTGTCCACATCTATTCCCACTGTACGCAGCACCTCCCTCAGTAGCACTGCCAAACCTCCACAGTCTGCTCCTGTGGTCCTGATCTCTCGTCGTTCATCTGCTGATCTTCCTTCCATCTGCCAGACAGTTAGTGGGTTGTTAGTAAGTTAGCAAGTTAGTAAGGTAAGGTAAGGGTAAAGGTTTTTGCAAATAGATGAGATGTACTTATTTAGTTTTCAAATAGTCCAAGGGGTTTCATATAAAATAGAGGACTCAGTTAGAGCTTTTGTCCTAAGTTTCCGTTCTGTGGGTTACGCGCTACGGTCAAGTATGGCTCTGATACCAACTGTGACGAACCGGATTCTCACCGACGAGAACCCGACTCCCTGTACCCTTGAGATAGTCCCAGGAATAGCAGCTATCTCGTACAGAACTCATCTCAGTCGAATATCACATCCATACAACGATAAAGGATTCATTACATGACTCATATAAAGACAAAGCGTCTGGTACAAGCCCTCTGGGCTAAAACGACAATAAGAAACATCTACGCAGCGGTAGCTAGAACAACAGGGACCACTCCTCCACAGGCATCCTTGAGCGCAGCGCACACCCTTCAGTCGTACCACCCGTCCTGGTTGAACTCGCGGTCGGGGTCTTCACCTGAGAACCCAAAGTCTGTCCCCAAGGAAATGGGACAGGTCCACGTCACCAACCATAATATGATGCAAGCTTTAAAGGTGGCCTATTCTAAGGATATAGAAATAATCAAGGTTTAAGCCAGGGTTTTCTTATGCAAGCAGCAGCAATAACCCAAATTCATCTCAGCACCAACTCCTGCTCACACACACATCCATCCGCTCCCCAAAACCAACCATCAGCCTCACATATTCCCATCGGGCTCGTCCTGCCACGGCAGGTTCCCGCAAATCATTATCCACCAACACCTTTCACTCACTAGTCGACTCGGTGAGCTCCCTCCCCACCTCGTCTCAACAGCCTCAGCTGGACCAATCTCTCATAACCCGAATCAAGGATGAGGTAAGAAAGCAGATTCCCATGCTAGCCGGGGCTTCTCAGAAATGGGTCGTCCGTAACCGTGGACACGGCTATACGTATAGTTTACACTCTGCAGAGGTGGCACTCCAGGAATCCATCCGGGCTGCAAGGCTAGTCCGCAACCAACCTGAGACACAGCCCACAGCAAAGACCCTAAACAGTAGCGGCGCCAATCCTGTCTCCCTGGGCTCGGGAAACATCCGATCTAACATCTGCCCCAGGGTCGTGAAACCTTCCCACCGGGGCCAGTCGGGGGCCGTGGTAAATCAGGGAGATTACGCCGCAACGAATCCCCCCCTACACATATCAAACTCGATTCTCCTACAGTCTCGGCGCCGCACTAGAGTAGGCTTGCTGGAACCCTCCCCATACTGGGTAGATGGTGAGCACGGTAATTCCCAAGTCCGAAGTGGGGGCACGACTCGGTCCTTAATTGTTCGGTAAAGCGAGTATCTGCGTCACAAGCGATCCGCCGCAACGGTCCGCAATCGGCACCCATAACAGGTATTGCCGCCCAAACTCCTCAGGTACTCACCGAGTACCAACCCCAAGTAACCAGTAACCATGTACCCGCAACAGGTACCCCATAGGGACTGCCCGAGTGCAGCCCCTCAGCACCTCGATCAACGATCGAGTTGTTATTTACTCGCTTACACCGCCTAGCTGCACTACTCCTCCCAAACCACCCACAACTCACGCCAAGAGGATCAATCACAACCATCCCAACACATGCATAGCATAGCATTTTTATAAAGTGAGTAGTAGGTAGCAAGGTAACAGGATATTAACAAAGGCAGTGCAGGTTTATCATGCGAGTAAAGTAAAGCGCTAGCATACTAGTTTGCATGTCTAATAGGTATTTCAGAGATGGTCGGGCGTGAACCTGGGCAAAGGTCTTCGTCCTCGTCGAAGCAGTTGTTGTAGTAGTCCGGCTCCTCCTGACTCTCCGGAGCTCCTAGGGGCGCGGAAAGAAAATAAGACGCGGCTACTAGCAAAGAAACACTAAGACAGCGACGAAAGAAGACCCAAATAACACCAAACTCTACACTATCGCGTAGATCATGATTTTAGAAAAATATAGAAACTGGTTTCATATTTTTCTGAGCTACGGTTGATTTATTATTAATTTTTGAAGTTTAAATCATTTTCTGAAAATATTAAATAATTTCCGAAAAAGAAAACAGACAAATAATTAGCCTGCTGACGTCAGCATGACGTCATGCTGACGTCAGCAGTGGGGTCCGCCTAGGATGACGTCAGCAGTGGGCCCTGCTGACGTCAGCGTTGACCGGTCAACGGTCAACGGGGTCAACGGTCAACGGTCAGCGGGTCAACTCTGGTCAGTGGGCCCCATGTGTCAGTGACTCACAGAGTATGACAGGTGGGTCCCATATGTCAGCGCTGTTAAAAGAAAAAGAAAAAGAATAAACGATGGCTGGGCTGGAATTGGGCCGAAAGCGAATGGGCCGGAAGAGTTCAAGGGGGTTGAACAGACTTAACTTGCGAGATTCGGCCCACGAAGGGCTGGCTGCTGGATCTGGCTTGGTGGACTGAGTCCATGGTGCACCGTGAGATGGGTCCACGAGAGCCGGGTGCACGGGATCGATCTGTGGCTGGCCGGGATCTTCTGTGCGCGGCTGTGTGGCAACTTGGTGTGGTCTTGCGTGTGGCACGGCCACGGCGCGACGCGACGCGCGCGCGGCGCGCACTGGAACGCGCCGGCGGCGACGGTCGGCGGCGGACCTCGCCGGAAAAGGCTCGGCTGGGCTCAAGATCGGCCGGAACAGCTTGGCTAGGGTTAGGCGGTCACGGACGGGGTGAACAAGGCTCGGATTGGGTTCGGATTGGGCTTACCGACGCGAACGGCGGCGACATGGACATGAACGCCGGCGAGCACGACGGCGGCTCGGGTAACGCACGCGACGGTGCACGGTATGGGTTCGGCTGTGCGCTCGTGGCCTCCAGCGACTGCTGGGGCACGGCTAGGTGCACACGCGCGGGCACGTGGTCGCCCACGGCCGCGCGTGGCCTCGGCGTTCGCGCGCGCGGCGAGCAAGGCTCGGCCGCGGCGGGCCTCGGCTGCAAGGTTCGGTCGACGGCGGTCTGCGCACGGTTAGCGGCTCGGGATCCTGCACAAGAAACGCGGCTCGAAGGCCGGTGCACAGAGGAGGGCTGGCTCGCGCGGCGGCGGAACTTGCCGGAGACAGAGAAGAAAGGGGGGGCGAACGCGGTGGCTCACCTAGGGGTCTCGTCGTCGTACGCTGCAGCTCGGGGAAGGCTCGGTGCAGTCCGGCGATCCTCGTGCGCTCCCTCCTGTGCCTGGTCCGGCTCCCCTTCGACAGCTCCACGAGCGGCGGCGATGGCTTCGGCGGCGGCGCTGCGGGGACGGAGCCTCGGCTTCTCTTCTCTCCTTCTTCTCCTCCTCGGACCCTCCCCTGGTTCTCCTCCTCCCTCTTCCCCACTCGATTTGGATCTAGGAAACCCCGATGGGGCGGCGCGGCTTGGGGAAGAAGACGACCGGCGGCGGGTTTTATAGGGGATAGGCGCTAGGGTTTCGCTGGGCACGGACGGCGAGATGGAGAGCTCGAGCAGCTGCGGACACGCGGCGCAATCGCGTCGGGCCGCACGGTGCGTGGGTGGTTGGGTCACGGGCGGCGCTCCGCGGGAGAGAGAGAGGGCGGCGAGAGGAGGACGATGACGCGGGGGAGGAGACGACTGACAGGCGGGGCCCGGCGATCAGCGAGAGAAAGGGGGCGACGCGGAGTCGACGCGGCGGGGAAAGAAGATGGGCCGCGCTGGGCCGAAAGGCCGAGCAGGCCGGCTGGGTTGCTGGCTCGGGAAAAAGAGTTGAAGGTGGTAAGATGGACTTGAGCTCAGGATTCGGCCCACGAACAGTTAGAAGAATTTGGAAATTAGTTTAGTCAATTAGAGTTTGAATTCAAATCTAGAATTTGAATTCAAACCAACCAAAAATCCAAATAAATCCAAATAAATTCCAAATCACACTAATTCATCCTTAGCACTTCAAATTGATTTTAAATTGAATTTAAATTGCCTAGGAATTTAGGGAGCAAATAGAAGACACTCTTATATGTTGGTTGCATGCACACAATTTCACCAAAAATTTTTAAATTCGAATTTTTGGCACTCAACAAATCCTATAGGAAAATTTTAGGGTTGTTACAGTCCCACCTCATTCGCTAGCCATTTTTAGCTAGCCTATCTCACTAGCCATCTTTACAAAATCTGTTGGATTACCCCATTGAATTAGATGACTTTCTATTTTTACAAAGGGCTATAATTTCCATATTTAGCTAACACAATACAAAGTCTCTTGGAGATGCTCAGGTTGTCATGCCTTGTGTATTCTTCGCTAGCGAACACTTGTAAGGTATTTGCTTGACCAAACTTTGATGGCAGATTGGTATGCAATATTGTAGATAAATTCATGAAAAAAATATAAATACAATTAATAGCGAATCTAAAACTCTTACACTTAAATTAGTCAAATATAAAAATCTGCCGTCCAGATCTCAATCATTGGCCAAGTGCTAGGTATTCATGGATCGAGCTAGCAATCCACAGCACGTTTCTACGAAGTATAAATCCAGAGGAAAAAAAAATCTCACTCCAGGGTTTTCAGAATTTCAGTAGCTGCTACCTCATGAGCCGGTCAACATAATATAGTAGTACGGTACTCCATTGCGTGCACCGAGCAATAACCCTCGAGGAACAGTACACCATGGTCGATAGGGACAGCGAAAGCGACGAAACGGAGGGACCAAAACGCAAAACAGCCAAACCCGCGACGCGGATAGAATCGAACGGCCGCACTGCTACAGTGTCCTGGTTTTTTTTCGCCCTTTCCCTTCCCCTCCCTCTTGCTTTGCTTGGTTGCTTTGCTTCGTCTACTTCTCAACTCCCCCCAAAAAACGCGAGGAGGATTGGACTCGCTCCACCCAGCAAGCGTGTGTACGCACGCACGCCCGCCCCCGCACGGCCATGGCAGCCGTCGGCCGTCGCCGCCGCCGCCTCCTCATCCCCGCCCCTATCCACAAACCCTAGGTAGCACGAGAGCCCATCGCTGCCAGATCCCCGAGTCCCCCACCACAGCCGCGCTGATCTGAGCTCCCGGGGCTAGATTTCCGCGGCGAAAGAGCGCGTTTTTTCAGCAGTTTCGCTTTTTTTTTTCATTTCGAGCGGTTTTGGGAAGAAGAGGGCTGGAGTAATGGAGCCCAGGGTTGGGAACAAGTTCCGGCTCGGCCGGAAGATCGGCAGCGGCTCCTTCGGAGAGATCTACCTCGGTGAGTAGTCGCGGCTCTTGCTCGAAAGAGTTTTTTTTTTGCTCCGTGCTCTCTTTGCGCTAACGAGTGATGAGATGGTTTTGTGTCTGTCGCTTGTGGATGCAGGCACCAATATCCAGACGAACGAGGAGGTCGCGATTAAGCTGGTCCGTGCTCTCTCGCTGCTGTATTGACTGCTCGGATCTCTGTTACGCTCCAGTTCTGCTGTGATGCTTCATGCTGAGTAGTACAGCTCTTTGCAGTGCACCTTATCTTGTGGCCACCGTTGGGTCTTGTGGCATGTTTAGTTCTGATTGCGATCAGCTGAGTTAAACCGTGTTAGTGTAGCCGTCTATGCCCATTTTGAGCTCTCTGATTTGGCTTTGGATTCTGGGTCTGCTAGCATTAGCTGCTCTGCTAGAGTAGTTAGTTTGTTGGTTCTTGTGGCTTGGGTGGACTTGTGGTTCACTTGGTAGGACTTGAGAAATGTATGCTTCTTTGAGCACTCTGCAAACCTTGGGAAATGCCAATTGAGATGAGATGCACGTGTCAGAGTGTTGCCTGATGGTATAAACGAGAATTGAGAGTTGGTCCCATCAATTTTCTACTTTGGAGTATGAAGTCCAGGAATAGATTGTATTCCTGAGATATGCAATGTAGAGTTGCTTGCCTTAGATTAGTTCTTTCATGAATTATTTACTGCATAAATGCTAGGTTACTAAGCTTGATTGCTTAAGAACTTTATTTTTTATTGCTTTTGTTTATATTTGCAGGAAAATGTGAAGACAAAGCATCCTCAGTTGCTCTATGAATCAAAGATTTATAGGATTTTGCAAGGAGGAAGTATGGAAGCTTTTGACTTTTTATGTTTTCTTTGTGATGTAAAAATATGTGTTAGGGCAGGTGTGGATTTACACTCTTTGTTCTGACAGCTGGAATCCCAAACGTCCGATGGTTTGGTGTAGAAGGAGACTACAATGTCTTGGTTATGGATTTGCTTGGGCCAAGCCTTGAAGATCTATTTAATTTCTGCAGCAGGAAATTATCTCTGAAGACTGTACTTATGCTCGCTGATCAGATGGTATGTATGGTGCCATCATTGAATGCTACTTCTCAAAGTTTAAGAACATTTTTTCCATATCATGATGAATCAACTCTCGATGTGTGTCCGTGATTCACCTTTGTCATGGCATATGACCACATAGTGTGACTGTTTATCTTGTTTGCATACATTATTCCTTTTTTCCCCACGTATAGCAGATGTGTAATCTGCTCTCCGCACTTGTAGATAAACCGAGTGGAATTTGTCCACTCAAAGTCTTTTCTACATCGAGACATCAAGCCAGATAATTTCCTCATGGGTCTTGGGAGGCGAGCTAATCAGGTGGGTGGCAATGCCATCTTCAGTGCGTGCTTCAATTGCTATTTTAATTATCGTTGAGTTTATTAGCCACTTCTGTTTTCTTCTATATTTTCATTCAGGTCTACATTATAGACTTTGGCCTTGCTAAAAAATACAGGGATACCTCAACTCATCAGCACATCCCATACAGGTATTAAGCATTCCAAAGATATCTATGCTTTATGTTCTTATAAGCACGTTTAATGTTCTTCTAATCAGCTCAAGTTACTTCCCAAGCATGTTTAACGTTCTTCTAATTCGCTCAAACTTCCCGTTTTTCTCTTCTATCATTTGTTGGGCCTAAGCCAGAAATTTTAAGCTTGACTCTTTGGTAGCATAAGTTCTATCTGGCTAGTACTATAACGCTTGATGAAAATGTAGTTACAAATGTCACATCCCAGTCCTCACATCACATGAGTGTGAAGGGAAGAAAAATAGATTTAAGAACAGATGCCAGTCATGCAAATCTGATAGTTATATCTTAAATACATCTTTTGTTGTTTCTTTACCTTTTTCTTCAGCTACTTACCCATGCAATCTTAACTAGCTAGTAAATGCTGCAGGGAGAACAAGAACTTGACAGGAACAGCAAGATATGCTAGTGTAAACACACATCTTGGCATTGGTGAGAATTATAGTGTATCAGTTCAAGTTCTTTTTTTCTTGGTATACCTTACACTGTTCTTTAATTCTTGCACCGATGCATTCTATATTGTCTGGTTAAATTTTGCTCTTGTTTGAATGACCAGAACAAAGCCGAAGGGATGACTTGGAATCTCTTGGATATGTACTTATGTACTTCCTGAGGGGCAGGTGAGTTTGATTGGTCATCTGCTCCTTCTATGTGTCCCTCATTTTAGTTTTAACATTTATTTGTTTTTCAGCCTTCCTTGGCAAGGTCTTAAAGCAGGAACAAAGAAGCAAAAGTACGAGAAAATCAGCGAGAAGAAAGTTGCAACATCAATTGAGGTATGTTTGGTACATCTTTAGCTGGTATTGGAACTCCTCCCTGGGGAATGTCCTTATGCTGTTGATCTATTTCAGGCTCTATGCCGTGCGTATCCTACTGAGTTTGCATCATATTTCCATTATTGCCGCTCACTGCGGTTTGATGACAAACCTGACTATTCATGCCTTAAGCGACTGTTCCGTGACCTTTTTATTCGTGAAGGTCAGTTCCTTTGCCTTGCTTTCAATTTTGAGGAAATATTGATACCCTTTCTGAGCAAAAAATGTAATGTGTGACCATGTTCATTATTAAACTCTGTTCGGCAGGTTTTCAGTTTGACTATGTGTTTGACTGGACAATACTGAAGTACCAGCAATCTCAAATTGCCACTGCTCCACCCCGTGCGGTGGTTAGCCTCTCCAACTCTCCCTCTATGACTTACCCACCAAACATGCTTGTTTTATGTAACCATCCGTAGGGGATATTCTGATGCCTTGCCTTTGGTACAGGGCCATGGCGCGGGACCTTCTGGATTGGCACCTGCATTACAGAATGACAGGCAATCAGGTAATTTAGTGCACTCCTTAATTTGCTGTGTTTGTATTTTAGCATTTGATTGAGTAATGCTCATTTCTTTATCTTTCAGGCCATGAGGAAGCAAGGACTAGTGGTTGGTCATCAATGGATCGACGTCGTACCCCACCCCCTATCACAAGTGTGGGGACATTATCTAAGCAGAAAGCGCCTGTGGGGAATGATAGTACTGTTTTTAATGGTGCTGTGGTAAGTTGTCATCATATTGTCTGTTGTTTATTTTGGGACATTAAAAAGTGTGCAAGATGAGGCAACTTTCATCTCTAGACCTGGAGTTGTAAAGTTCTTCCGTCTTTTGCTTTTTAGTTTGTCTAACATTTTCTTTGAGAAAATCGATAATAAACATATGAAAATCATATGGTAAGATTTATCAGGGACAATATTTTCATGATATTATACTAGGTTTTATAAACATTGTAATAGAAAGTAGTGGTCAAACTGCACGATGATGCTCTTTTTGTGACTGGAAGGCATTGTTAAGTATGCTTGAAAATCGGAGTTAGTGCAGAAGCCGCTACAAAAGCTTAGTAGTGGTAGATGGGGTATTTAGGATGGGAATTTGGTGGCAGCATTCATATACACATGACCTAGTTACCATTACAAGATCCTGGTCAGTTCTGGCAGTTCTCTGAATGTTGTCAGAAATTTTGGATAAATTATCTTTAACAAGAATGTGAAGATTAGGGTATCTCTGATTTACCCGTTTTCCTATCTGTAGTATAGCTCTGGTTTCTGAAATTTTGCATCCATGAGGGAATTATAACTTGCTATTTCCGATTTCACTCAGCCCTGTATATCACACTGCGCTGAGTACTCAACTGCTTTCTTGGCCAATGAGTGATGGTTTAGATGAATCCTCATTGTTGTTTTTTGACTTGGTAAAAGCAGCAGTACCTCATTGATTTTGCATTTGATTCTTCACATAGTATTTCTTTGATTTGACATTAAACATAATTTAGTCTTCATTCCGAAAAGCAGAAAAGATGCTCTCAATCTGGACTTACTTTGGTCTCTGGTTCTTTTTAGATATCGGCATCTGGAGTAAATTTTCTGGGAAGGTCAAGTGGTTCTTCAAGGAGACCTGTTGTTTCAAGTAGCCGCGATGTGGTGGCCACTGATAGTTCTGAGCCTTCACGAACACGTACAACTGATGCAAGCCCTGGGGCGTTCCGCAGAGCCTCAGGTCCTCAGAGAAGCTCACCTGTCCATTCTGCAGAACAAAAGCGCTCATCTTCAGGCCGGCATCCATCGAATGTGAAGAACTATGATTCTGCCCTCAAGGGCATTGAAGGTCTTAATTTTGATGGCGACGAGAGGGTTCAGTACTAGAGCCGCAAGAAATTCTACATCCACTCTGTAAAAATGATAATCAGGCGGTTAGCATTGCATTTCCTGTTGAGTTTTGGATCGAATGTGAGTTTTGGGTCACGTGAAGTGTGGTCTTCTGGGCAAGGTAAATAAATGGTCTGTCTGAGGCGCGTGAAACCTAGCTCATAATGTTATGTAAATGTCTTATAGTTGGTATGTCAGGCGCCTCTTTGAGTTCATCAGTCTGTTTTATTGTTCTATTCCTTCGGATGTTCCATTTCGACTTGGCGAGTTTTGGGACAAGCAAAGCTCCGCTGGTAGAACTTGTACCTGGAAAACTGGAATTCGAGCATGTAGAATTATAAGTCAGTTAATTGAACAAATTTGTCTGAACATATTCCTGACCAGATCTGGGAAGCACAATTCGTCCATTTCTTGAAGGCTCGTTTGAGAAAATATTGTATCACCTGCCTGAATCAAAAGCAGGAGCCATCCCGTTTTACTGCTGGTGCCTAAGTCTGTAGCTCTATCGATTTACTACAATCTTTAGTAGTAGGGATTCAGATCCGAGTTCGTGGGATTTAGTCCATAATCTAGATAAATAAATAATTGGAAGTCAAAGGAATTTTGGAAGTGTTCCAAGGTGGCAAGTATAGCATCACCCAGGCAGTCGTCCTTGTAAAGCTGGCAATGTCACAAGACAGGTGCTGAACTTCGTAAGTCTGTACTGTCGGTCGCCAGCTTACGATTCAGCACACTCATACACTATACACAACTTGGAAAAGGGATCTGTGAGTTGATTTCACCGATCGCTAGGGATGGGTGGACGCAAACTGCGCCCATAAAGCCAAGGATAACCACAACATGTTGCGTTTAAATACAGAGTTTGAAGGAAAACACATCGTTCTGTTCCTTCATCAGTTCAAACTTTGAGCGATGTAAAATAATGGAACTCGTCTAGTTCATCGAATGAAGGCAATTATTTCAGATTGTTGAATTAAATTTTATGATAACAACACATAACTACAGTAATATAATATTCATTTCATTGTACAGACTGGATTGTTGTAACCACGGCAAACAAAGTACTATTGTAACCACGTGTGCATTTGCCAATACTGTCACTGTTGAAGAACATACAATTTCTTATACTCTTCACCAGATGTCCAGATGAAGTAACAATTGAGCGCACAACTAGCATGGATGGCAACTAAAAAGATAGATTTAAGATGATTCTTGACAGTCAATGCCCATAGTCCAGTAGCACTAATTGCTAGGCAAAGAACACACTTCAGGAACAATGTCATCTTGGCAAGCAATACTATGACTCCGGTGCTTTTCCGTAGCCCAGCTCTGACATCTCCCAACTTGTCCGTGGGGCGACCTCTTGGTGTGACCTAGTGTAGTGCTGAGCGTAGCCAAGAGAATTACGGAAACACTGATGTAAGTCAATAAGGCAAACTAGTGGAGTACAAGCTTAGTGTGCAAACTGTACAATAAGTAGATAAGGTCACTTCACCTCCATTTTCTTCAGCAATTCATGGGCGGTCGGTGCTGAAACAATTATATTTCTGCAATCTTGTTTAATAAAACCCTCTGTTGCCCCTTTATCAAATAGCATGAGCAATGGGTCATAGTAACCATCAACATTTAGCAATCCAACCTGCAGCATGTCAAGTAAAGTTACTTGTTCAGTGCACTTAAATTACTCGTTCACAGCCATATATACTAATACTCACTGGTTTGTCATGAATTCCAAGTTGTGACCATGTTATCATCTCTAACAACTCTTCCATTGTTCCATACCCGCCTGATGTCCAGAAAGTCATCATTGTCATGTGAGCATGTCAAATTAAATTGATGTCCCTGTCAGTATGTTCTAGAGAACAAAAATGTAAATTGTGTACCAGGAAGAGCAATGAAAGCATCAGCTTGTCGTGCCATCTCGGCTTTCCTTTCATGCATGTCAGAGACAACCTTTACTTCTCCAACGCTAGCACCGGATATCTATTTGACAAAAAAAAAATTGTTACATATGGTTATACAGAGTAGTGAAAGTAGGCCATGGTTTTCAGATCTCTCCTATCTCCATTCTTCAGATATACTGTCCAGGACCCCATGGTTATACAGAGTAGTGAAAGTAGGTAGCACTTCCACGGCAGGGCATGTATAAAAATACTGTCCAGGACCCCAGGTTGACTTTGGAGCAAGTACTACCTAGAAAGAGTACCATGTTTGTTTGCATAGTTGCCTTTGCAATGTTCCAAACTCCAGTGTTCCGTTTGTGTGAATTACATATAGACAATCATTCTAAACCTATCATTTACTGCCTAACGGACAATTTTATGCCTGTCAACTTGCGATGTCCTATTGGCAAGTTACACATTCTATAATTACACCCACCGACTTGCAAACATTAAAATTCCAAGTTGTACCGCCCTAAAGTCTAAACTGATAGGCCGCAGCAGCAATTCACCTTCCCTAAATGCTAGTTCAAATTCCTTAGTGATCACCTATTAACCTATTGCTAACCCTGGAAACAAAGGTGAATCAATCTGAGCCAACAAACCTTAGCAATCAATGTCCGAGAGCTCTACTCACGTAGCCCTACATACAGACTCTCGTGAAAATCTTGTAAAACCAGCATCCAAGGCCAAAATTTAAATGAACTATTTGTCAGTGCCTAAAAACCACACGCGAACCAAATTATATATTTTTTAACAGGTAATTGATTTGCAGCTAGTTGAGGATCATTATCTCTTATGAACCAGTTAGCCATTAGAGCAGAATTTTGCTGGAATTAACATAGCAACAGTTATTTCTACGCATACATAAAGAAGAACAGCTAAAAAGGACAGTTAACTTTTAATACACACCTCAAGCGGCATGAGTGCTCTTGGGATCACCCTGCAGACGGATCAAACAGAACAGCCACGCGTCAGATAGATTACAGATTCGAACATGAAGTATGCCAGTGTTGAACAACTGAACAGAGGCAGAATTCTGCAGGTGCGCTCAGCAGGTAAGTAGGTACCCGAGGACACCGCAGCCGCCATCCAGAACCGTCTGCGCGATCAGGCCCATGAGCCCGACGCTGCCGCCGCCGTAGACCAAATCGATCCGCCTCGCCACCTGCAAAGAGAGAGCCGGCGGAATCCCGCCACGGCGAGCGTGAGCGAGGAAGGAAGCGGGCAAGCAACCGAACCAAAGATCGGGAACCCGCAGCGGCCTTGCCATTGCCCTTCGCATTTATTTACCAGCTCTTTCCCGAGGTCGAGCGCGGCGTCCCCGAAGACCGCGCGGTTGCCGGGGTTGCTGCCGCAGAAGACGCAGATCCTGCCGAACCTGCTCGGCGGCGCCGCGTCCGCCGCGCTGGTGTCGCCCATGGCGTCGGAGCGCGGAGCGGGCGGTGGCGGCGGGACGGGGAAGAAGTGTATGGCTTCGCCTTGTGTGCGTGTGCTATCCCTTGAGGTGGGGGGGGGGGGGGGGAGGGGAGCTTCAAATGAAGGCGGCATCCATCGAGGCTTCTCTCGCGTCACGCGATCGCGCTGTTTAATCGCGTAATTAATTGGCCGGGTCAACTCAAACTGGCCCCAGATTGCACCACGCGGAGCCCGCATGTCAGGGTGCGGATCTTGCTGTTTGGTCCCTGCCATCTGCACCCACTCAAAATTGAGTCCTTGGCCTTCACAAATTCAAGTTTGGTCTCTTTGTTTTTTTGACTCACCACAACTTGAGGCTTTAACAGGTTCTTTCATCTATGAATGCGTTGTTGTGCTCCAAGCCTACAGTCTAATAGCATGCTAAACGTGAAAAGTATTCAATGGGAATCTTGAACGCTCTCTCTCTCTCTCTGTATAGAATCGGCACCACGGCAAGGCTTTTCTCGGATAAATTACGTGGGGTCTCTTTCTTTCGTGGAAGATTTACGTGTGGTCTCTTTCTTTCGTGGAAGCATATATCCCGGTAGCTTGACGGCTGCACTCAGATCAGATCCTGAAAACGTAGTCATCCCAAGATGTCGCTAGGTGACTGAGACCAGTCATACCCCGTAGTAAACTTGCCAGTTGGCACTGTACATTCTCAAATCTCAACTCCCTTGCCTGCTGCTGATCTAGGCCTTGTTTAGATTTCAAATTTGAGAGGTCAAATTTGGAAGTATGGTGTCACTTCGTAATCATTGCGTCACTGTAGCATTTTATTTGTATTTGTGAAAAATTATCCGAACATTGATTAATTAGGCTCAAAATGTTTGTCTCGCAAAGTACAACAAAACTGTACAATTAGTTTTTTATTTCATCTACATTTAGTACTCCATACATGTTATGATATTTTGATGTGATGTGAATCTTTTTTTGCATAGTAAAATTTAAAGGTAAAATTTGGGATCTAAACGAGACCCTAGTGTAAGTTCATTATTAACCAGAAAGAAAGTTTGCGAGCTCCCCATCAGTCACATCAGTTTGTTGTTGACCTTGACCATGGCAACAGCTCCAACTAGTACTATGACATCACGGCTTCGTCAGCAGCGGTCACGAGTGGGAACGCGAGACTCGGACCAGCAGGCAGTTCACCTATCCGATCGAGCTCTTCACCAAACCTGCTGCAGCTGCCTCGAAGCTTGGCTGACCACAACTATTCCTGCCAGACTCTCTCCCGACACCACCGCTTAATCAAGCGCTTTAGGCAGTGGACAGTATGTATAGGAGTAGTAAACATTCCCAGAAATTTGTGCTGCACAAAATCTATTATAGGAATAGTAAACATTCCCAGAATACGTACCACTCTGATAGATGTTGGCCCGACAGTTCCGGGGCGCGATCGACACCGTGCCCGGCGGTCGGCGGCTGACGCAGGCGCCACCGGAACCGGCGAAACTTCGGCGAACCTGCCGTGCCGGCGCCGGAGACGACACGTCCTGACGCGGACAGCGGCTTGTTTTTTTCTTTCTCTGGACGAAACGTCGTTGCCTTTTTTCTGATTTCTTTCCGGTGCCGATAGCGGCCGGAAGAGGACAAGAGGCGGCACGCGTCGGTCAGATTAGCATACTGGGAATGACCCGGAGCTGCAAGGGAGGGAGGCCATCAGCGATTTGTTTAGTCCCTAGGGCTCATCATGGTTGGAGATGTTGCGAGCACATGGAGCACACACACAGCTTCCGAGCCGAATACTCTCTAGGATCTAAGTCCAGATGGTAGATGCCCTCTGTCTCCAAGCACCACGTACAGGCGCCATTACTGTATTGGACATGGGAGATTCTGAAGGATTCTGCGGTGGATCTAGAGACATGTGTCGCCGCCTGCCGACACCAGGTATTGCCGGAGATTGACTGATCGCAGGGCATTTTGGCAAAGCGATGGTAGCTGCTGTTTGGAAGGATAACGTCGCTGGTGCCGGCGCCAGGGAAGGATGACAACAAATTTGGGGTGGGTGTGGGTCAAAGAATATCAGATTGGCAGCGCTTTGCATTTCTCAATTCTTGTTCTCTTCCAACAGCTTGATTGCGTCCACCCTACAAAATCTCCTCCCCAGATTTCTTACCGTATTCTATGACATCAAGCAGACTGGAATTGGATCCTACTCTGACATGCATCATGCTCTCTGAAGATTTGTCCTGCTATCAAATGGATGGTGTTAAACAAGTCCACCATTCACCGGACGATTATACAACCTGTTCGGCTGGCTGGTGCTCGTTTGTGCTAAGAGAAAAATACCGCTAGCTGGCTTGGGCTGATCTGTGCAGAGAGAAAAATACTGCCGGCCAGCTCCTGAAAAGCCAGCCGAACAGGTCGATAGTCACTTACAAATTTTGTGGACAAAAAAGCAATTTGACAAGTCTCAAATGTAAATGTTATTTACAAAAGAAAAACTTTTGAAATCTGCAAGGCAAGAAACACATGTTTTTTGAAACAGCAAACAAGAAAGAAGCTTGCATCACTTATCCCATCTAAAATTGTCAATTCATTGCTGCTGATCCAACACAAAAGTACATAACCAGTTATCACCATCCTGCATGACTCCAAAACAGTGGTTTAGAACCCCAAAGTAGCAGGTAGAAGCAGTTCAGCCTTTGTACATCAGAAATGCGGATGATGAGCAACGAGGCATTGAAATCAGAGCGTACATACAAGTCAACATCAATATGCCTAAAGTATAGCATTATGGAAATAAATAGGATTAAGTTCTAAAACAAGGCAACAGGCTGGCCATCATTCTCCTTGTCCATACTTCTTCTAGTGCTTCGACCTTTCAGAGTCAAACTGTTCAGCCTCTTTGAAGTAACTGAAACTTCCGAGCCAGCGGTGCTTTGAACATCTACAGAAGATAAAGCTGTCCTGCTGTTACAGTGCAAATCAGAAGACCGTTGCCTTTGAAGCGGCGGCTTGTGGGTGCCAGAACCATTCAACCTTGCTTTGGCCGATTTAGTCCAGTTCATGTAGTTTGGTCCACTTCCATGACCACAATCAGATCTTCTCTCTGATGTTTGGAAATTGGTGCCAGACACCGGGGTGACTGAAGAAGTCGATGGAGAGCTTGCATCACAAAGGAAGTCTGAAGAAGCAGAGATTGTGGAAGGAGGTCTAGCTGCCACCCTGGTTGTCATATTGTTTCTTCTGATTTTGACTGAGCTTACATCTGAAAGTTTTGAGCTGACTGCATTCATCTCCTCAATGCTCTCCGAACACCGAGAAATGGTGGAGTGCTCAGAAAGGGTTTGGTCCATAAGGCGGCTCTCCCATGGTTTGGTCGCCGTCCACCCTTCCAAATAGCTCCAATTGTGATTGCTTTTGTTAGTTCCATGATTTTTGAGAGACACAGCTGGCGAGCTAGGCCTTCCACTGTGGCTTGAACTCCGCTGCGAAAACGAATATTAGTTTAAATATATGAAGAAAAACAACAAATCTGTTCCATACTTCCACATCCAGAGCCGCAAGATATTATACCTGGTGAGAAAGAGCATAAGCAATTGCCCTTTCTCTCTTTACTGCACCCTCATGCCTCATGTGCATCTTTGATCTTAGGTCATCCACAGTGCCTTGACTATTACACCATCCAGCCTGCTGTGAAGCATGCCATCCAAACGTCCAGACATTATCATCACATATTATCTTTTGCCGCATCATACTAAGATTTAAATGTTTGAAGCTAAACAATTGTGCTACTCTGCATTGAACTCCGGCACTTGGCATAAACAAAGTTGCAGGGGTGCATTATTGGTGGCATCATCTACCTAGTAATGACACTACCAAAAGTTTAATCCAAACATGCATCATACTATGTGGCATCAATAGCAAAGAATATATCAAATCGTCATTACTAAATGTGAGCTCAATGTCAAAGTCATTCCTACATCATGGAGATAGTGATTTTAATGTTGCCAGCAAAAGCAACCGACCGTGACCAAGTGACAAATCCTAAATTTTACTAAATAATCAAGAGCATATATGGGATTTGCACACCTGGGCAAGAATATGACGCAAAATGCAGGTGTACAGCAAAACAGCTCGATAGCCAATACCATGAACTAAGCACAAGGGCACAAGGCAACCATGCTGCACTCACAAAATTCGCCCACGAAACAAACTTGCAAGACCCCTTAGGGTCAGCTTTAAAAGCAAGTTTTGAAGTAGTTGAAGTTCATACCTCTGCTTCCTTGACGGGATCCGCGCGGCCGGTTCGGTCGTCGAGGATGTCCTGCGAGTCGCGGCCGTCCGCCGAGATCCTGGCGCGGCGGTCCCGGGCGCGCTCCTGCACCCGGACGAGCGCATTCATGCACTTGAGCGTGACGGCGAGCTGCTTCCGCACGCGGCGGCCGCGCACCAGCGCCTGCAGCCGCACGATCCCACGCAGCGCCCTCAACGCCCTCCGCGCCTGCGCCGCGCGAGCACCGACAAGAGACAGTGAGGAGACGGGAAAAAAAGGCAGCATTTTTCTCTTATTACCAAGAAAAAATCACGCGACGCGAGCGGCGGCGGGTTTGGCCTACCAGGAAGGCGCGGAAGGCGGACTGGATGCGGACGGCGGCCCACTCCCGCCTGATGACGCGGAAGTCCCTGGGCGGCGCGCGCACGACGGCGGCGACGACGGAGCTGCTGAGCGCGTCGGCGGCGGAGGACGCCTCGGACGGCGCCTCCGACGGCGGCGCGCTGCTCCCCCGCTGCGAGGACGAGCTCCGCCACAGCCGGCTCCACTTCCTCGGCCCCTTCCCCGCGCCGCCGGGCCTCTCCCTCTCCGCCGCTGGCCGGAGCCCCACCAGCGTCCGGATCCACTTGCCCGACGCCCCCATCGACGCCGAAACCCCCCAAACTTTTCCCCTCCCTCTCTCTTGTCTCTCTCTCGCTACTCCCACGACGAGGCCGAGGCGAAAGAGAAACGGCCAAATGGACGAGGACTCGAGGAGACGTGGGAAACGTGAGCCGTGGCGGCGTGCCTTGGCCGTTGTGCGGCTGCGGCTACGAGTCCCGGGGGAGGGAGGGCCGTTTGGGGCACGCGCGTTTCAAATTTTGAAACCGGGGACGTGGGCACGGACGGAGCCGGAGAAAGCCGCGGCCGAGCGGGCGCCGAGGCCCCACCCTGTCAGGCTTTCTTCTCCGCGTAGGACGCTGGCGTGTGGCCCCGACGAGCGGTGGGCTGTCACGACTCACGTCACTAGGCAGGCCGCAGGCCGAGCCAGTCGAGAGCAGAGCACAGGAGAGCAAACGGCGCAGGCGCGCAGTGAAAAGGCGAAATTTGCGGCTCACGCGCCGACCTTTTTCCCGTTCGTGTCGGGGCCTTCGAGAAAGACGGGGCATTATTTTTCTCGTGGGACGGGCCGGTGCTGCACTGCCTGGGCCGGGTTTGAGTTCCGGCGGCGCCGGGGCGTCCGCGCCGTCGTGTCGTGGCTCGGGAGGATCCATGGGTTCACGCGATCCGGCGCGGGTGCGCTTGCTTCCGTCCGCGCCATAATCCTCCACCAGATTACCGTGGAGGAGAGCACGGCGGCGGCGCGTCGGAACGGCGGTGATTTGACTCTGATCACGCGAAACCAGTGGACAGGGCAGTGCAACAGGGAGGCGCCGTGACTCGTGTTGCGGGGACGGAGAGCGGATCGGACCGTTCCGCGACTCTCTCTCTCTCTCTCTAGGCGACCGTGCGTCCGTGCCGGTGTCGCGGATCCGGATTCCGGACCATGCGCCCAACGCACGAGCGGGGAGGGGTTCGGCTGGTTGGGACACGAGCGCACGAGTCCAGTAGACTCGTAGTATATAGTAGTACATAATCAGAGGAAAATAGGCAAATTGGAGGAATTTATTTACTCCTGTACTAAGCTGGAGTGCTATCATGTAGCATTTTTACATAGTATCTACATGGGTAAATAAAACATAAAAGTATTGGTCTCAATTCTCTCTCTCCCAGTTTCACGATTTTCATGTTTCTTCTGGTCTCGAGCTCCAATACAACGTACCGTGTTTATGTCATCCATTCCAACTAAAAAATAACTAACTAATTTATAGTCGTAAATTAGTTGGTTATATTTTAGTTGGAGTGTTTGAATCCTCTAGCTCAAAATGGCCATGTTATCGCTCATTGTTGCAAATATTTATTACGATTTTTTTTGTTAATCAAAATGGTGGGGGTATTTCGGTCTTCCAACATGTTTCGGTTGAGTTTAACGGCCCTCAACAAGCTAAAAAAAATAGTTGGCTCCAATTAATTCAGAGGCAATTGCCTGCTCTTTTAGTCAGGGTGTTAAGATTTGTAGCAGGTAAACCTTAGCTAGGGATCCGAACAAGATCTTAAGAAGGCCGCCCTGAATCCAGCTGCCATAATTCATTGCCACCCCATAGAACGCATGCAATAGCCCGTTTAAAGGAGATATTTTTAGGCTATTCTCAACCCAATGACTAGAGTAGTGTCCATAGCATTAAATAGGGTGTCATATAGGATGCAAAATGAGGTGTCAACTGAGTTAATGAAGAAAAAGAAGCAAACTAGGTCTTGCATGAGACATGGTTTCTACACGGCATCCAAGACAAGGTCAGAGAAGAGGAGAGTGACATTTAATCTGAGTACAGAACATCAGCGTTTGTTTGGGAGGGTAATGTCTAATACCGGTTTCTTAGGGACTCCTCCCAACCCATGATGTCCATAGGTAGTGTCCATGATGCCATGTTAGCAAGACACTACTTTAGACATTGTGTTCTCTAACCCATGATTTCTTAGTGTGGGTCCTCAATAAATTCATCATTTCTCATCTCCACCAATCGCATTTGTTTTTTATCTATAATGAAGACATTATTATCTCCCAACCCAAACTTGGTAGTGTCCTGTTGTCACACCCCAAATTTTTTTGAATTTTGGGATGTGATTTATCAGCATAATTAATACAATAATTTTCTCAATTTTCTAAAATTTACCAACCTTTAAATAATTAATAGGGAATTTAGTATAGAAAATTTTTGTTTTTTGAGTTAAATTAAAACAACATAGGTTTAATATTGAGTGCTTTGCATTCATGCCGGTTGCATTTAGTGGTTTTATGTGTGTAAAGTTTTCAAAAACACGTTTAGAAGCCTAATGGAAATTTTCAGAGTTTTCTAGCATTTATTCCTATTTTCCTTAGAGAAAATACCAATTTTTGGAGTAGGATAAAATCCTTTTCGTGAGGTTCAAATATATTATTTGAGTTCCTAATGTCTAACTCTATCTCTGGAATTTTTTCTAGGATTTTTAGAATTTTCAAAATATTTTTCCTGGTTTTAATATATTCTGGACTTATCTGAAATTATTTTATAACCAGAAAAATAATTATTCCAAAAATTAAAATCACCCTAAATCTTAGTAAACCAGCCTTGGCCCAAAGTTGACCCAATTTTAGGCCAAACCCATCCCATCACTTTATTCGGCCAAATTTCAAAGCCCATTCGCATTGGAATGGTGCAAACCACATTTAGTCCCATATTGCTAATGAACCTGGAATTGAGAGGTTTTCTCCCTATATATATATGAACCACCTCTCCTCTGGAAAAGGCACACCAATGACTCCTTTACAGGGAGGCCCCTTTGTTTGGGATTTCCTAAGGTAGTCTTCTTCCACTATATCTTTCACTACTCCCCATTCTTCGTCTCGTCGTCACGCTGAGCCTTCCGTCGTTTTTGGCCTCAAGATTTTCAGTAAGACCCTCAGTAAATCTTGAAATTTTCTACCATATTCGTTTAGTCTATACTCTTTCGTAGAAAAGCCCCGGCTAGTTTTAAGCATCGGAAATCTCGTTTAGTCCATAGTTTCCACGTTTTAGATTCGTTTTAATCCGTTTTCGTTGCGATAGACTCATATCAACATGAATTACGATTAGAAGTATTATTTAACTTGTTGTAGGATCGAAACCCTCTAATATAAGCTATCAGAGGAAGGTGAAGGATAGCAATAAGTCGCGACGGAGATTTTCACCCTAAAAAAACATATTCTGAAAGGTGTACTAAGTCTTGTGTCGTTTCTAGACAGTAGCTCCTAAAATCGTGAATTTTTCCAGAAGATAGATTATCAAATTATGAAGCTAACCCAATTGGAATCACGTTAATCGGATGTCTAGAACTCGAGATATAAAATAAACAAGCAGGCTATGTCAGATGGTGACGAGAATTGATCAAGCCCTATCCTTTAGTGCATTCTTTTAAAGCCTTGTCTTTTGATTGGTGTATTGTTCTTAGTTATTATTGTTTGTTTGCTTGTTTAGCTACTTGTGTGGTCGACTAGAAGGAACATGTTTCGAGTGTTATCGAGGAGAAGAGCTTGAAGATCAAGAGCTGAAGACTATGAGTGATTATACTGGATTTAAGGCAAGTTATAGCACGGACAATCCTTGCTACCTAAACACACTATTTACATACATTTACTTTCATACACGCACGTGTCTAAATTTAATGTATCATTAAGGTTGTACCTAGTTTTGTTTATCCTATCCTTATACACCTTGGGTTTTTGCATATGGGTAGAATCTTTGCTAAGCGCAGCTACTGTCACCATTATTTAATTGTTAATTATGACATAATGGTTCACTTCAGTATTAATGATAAAACTTGCTTTTTAGCAACATGGTTTAGGGAACTAGAGCATGTGTTGTGTGCTTTGCTCTAGTGTCTCTCCGTAAAGTCCGGTTCTTAAAGCGGCAACCCAGGAGCCTGTCGCCACCGCTAGAACTATTATGGCTCTGGTCTTGGTCAAGTAACTTGTACGTCTCTAGCTTGCCAGTGGTTACCGGTGGGTCCGACGGCGTTAGGGGAAGTAAGGCGCGATGTGTTTCTTGATTCCACCGAGGACAGTAGCCCCGTCGGCTAGGTCTCGTTAGACCCAACCCAGTCCCGTGTTGGGAGCACCTGTGGTACGGGAGCTCCGCACGTTGCGCTCTTTATTTTTGTTGTTGGCATGAGTTGCCCGCGCTTGGACACCATTGACCTCCTCACGTTGCGCCCTAAGGGTCAGTTAATCTCGGTGCCTAGAGTCTCACCACCTTATTGTACCTTAGCGGCCACTGTCTTGTTAGGGTGTCTTGTGAAAAGCCTCGTAGCGTCCCTATGCAATCACACCTCAGAAGTGTTGATGTGTGTGGTTGGGTGCAAAGTTCTTTTGAACTTTTACGCGACTGGTGGGTAAAGGGCGAAACCTCTGTAGAGTGTAAATCTATCATGATAGCCTTGCTCAGGGTCACGAGCGGCCTGGATCCTTTTGATTAGAAGATGATGTTTATTTATTCTTAATGACACTTATACTTTATTAATTGGGTTGCAACTGGGTTCCTTTCACTTGTAGTAACTTGGACAATGTTAAAACGAACCAACTAAAAATGCTAACACAGTTCAGCCGTGTCTAGCCTTACTTTGAGCCTTCATACACCCGTGCTATACTTGCTAAGTAAATATTTTACTTACACTTGCTATTATTCAACAGAATCCCGGACGGGTAACAGATGGAGTAAATGAGTCTGCTGCTACTGAGTTTCTTAAGGATCTTCTATACTTCTGAGCTGTGGTCAACCAGTCGGTGTCCCTGTGGACTTGTGGCTCTACCCGTCGAGAGAGTTAGACTTCCGCTGTGTTTTATTTAGGTAAACTCCGATGTAAACCATTTTATTCGAGTATATGTATTCTGATTTCCATATTTATAAGTTGTATGTGTTCTGTGGACATCCTGGGCACACATATGGCAGCATTCGGGTTTCTGTGTAAATTCAAGTGTGACACCTGTGCATAGGTTCTCGTGTAGAAACTAGGTCTTGCACATGGTTTTAAATAGTGGACTAAGGCATTTAGCGGTAGGACTGTCATTATGGCGTTTAGCGGGCTATAGCCAGCATTTAGCGGGCTATAGCCAGCATTTAGCGGGCTATAGCCGGCTTTAGCGGGCTAAATACCATAGCGGCTGCCCTTTCCAGCAGCTATAGCCGACTATTTAGAACCTTGGTCTTGCATGAGACCCAGTGTCTTGCTCTTTCCCCCCTCTCTCCTATTCAATGTAGTGCCACATAAGTTAATAGTCCTATGTGTCACCCTATTTAATGCTATGGAAACCGTCCTAGTTGGAGGGTTGGGACTGCCCTTAGGCCATTCCCAACCCAATAACTATGATAGTGTCCATAGTATTAAATATGGTGCCACATAGGATGAAAGATGAGGTGTCCAGTGAGTTAATGAAAAAAGAGAAGGAAACCAGGTCTTGTATGAGACATGGTTTCTACACAACATCCAAGATAAGATGAGAAGAGAGTGATATTTAATTTAAGTATAGAACATCAATGTTTGCTTTAGGAGGGTAGCGTCTACTAACAGTTTTTTAATGATGTAGAGACTATGGACACTACTAGTAGTGTCTTGGGTTGGGACTGCCCTAAGGCTCTCCGCACTCGTGTTCCTTTATTTACTTTCTCTAAAAGGAATATTCTATCCCGGTCATCAAGATTCTTCCTCCATCCCAATTTCTCCCGCACCCATCTCTCCTTATACTCTCTCTATCCCAACTACCACATATTTTGTTTCACCATCTCCAACTACCATCTTATTTTAACTAACACATTCCTTCATAACATAATTATTTGAAATGATGATTCTTAAATCATTGAATCTGAAATAATTAGTAATACAAATTTTAATTAAGTAATAATTTTTAGTAATACTATTTAATTAAAAAACTCCACGTTCTAAACTAGGTAGTTATGTTAGATTATGAGAATGAAACTCTTTGCTCATCCATGAAACTCTCCCCTAATTTTTTAGATTCATTGAAATTGTTCTTAGTTTTCCGATACCATGACATTTATTTTGCATCATTGCAATTTGTCCTCCGCTAAGCTTATGCAAGAACACACAAAGGTTGATCGCTGATAGCCTGCTAGACTTCGTATTACTAATGTTGCTGGTACAGTTGATCGCTGCTTTTTATTTCTGGCTGGCCGAATCTGAAATAAAGCTACAGATGACCAATTCAAGTAACCATTTTAGCATTGAATGGTCCAGAATGTTAACAAGCTACTTTTTTTTGTGTGTGTGGGTCGATGAGATTGAGAATATAAATGAAAACTGGGCGACAGAGAGAGGTCAGTGGATAGTTGCTTCTTTAAATTGCTTATATGTTCATAGGATGTCCAGATTGGTCACATAAATTTAGAGCTATTTTACGGTGCTCCATACCAGGCTATACTACTGTTTGAAAATGACTAGTATAAAAACATCTGATGGCTAAGATTAAGTGTATAATAGTAAAGATTTCATCTGTGGTATAGGTAGTATATGTAAGCAGTATACGCAATATAAAGATATTATGGATAAAAACATAAATGACATCACTATTATATATTTTTTGATACTAACATAAAGTTATAATATTATTAAAGCGAAATAATTACTAAATTATTCTTAAATATTAACAGTTAGATTTTCTTTATACTACTATGCTGCTAAGTCTTAGCACCGTAAAAAAGCTTCAAATTTAATAAGACAACTTTATTTTTCCATATTCTTCAAGCATGTATTGTCTAAAGGGGAAAACGAAGGCAAACCATTTCAGTTCTTGCATTGCTGACCTCGATCATTTGCAACACCAACAAAAAGTGACTTGATCTGTTATATATCTTGGAAAAAAGGCTCTTAAATTTGCTGGAAACACTGGATACTAAAGCAGAGACCAATACTCTAACTGATAATGAGATAAATATGAAGCATTATCTAAAAGAGAGCATTGTCACCCTCTTGAGGGAAGAGGAAAGTAAATGGTATGAAAGGGTTAAAGTGAATACTCTCCTTCAAGGTGATGACAACACTCGTTTCTTTCATTTGATGGCAAATGGAAAACACCGAAAACAACACATCTTCATATTAGAACAAGATGATGGGGTTATAGTTGCTGATTCTGAATTAAAGAAATATATCACTAATTATTATAAAGATCTCTTTAGTCAACGAGAAGAGACCGCTATTACTTTGGTGGAATCTCAGATAGATGATATTACCCAGGTGACAACTGAGGAAAATGATATCCTTACTTCGCCTTTCACAGAGATAGAGGTGAGAGAGGCGATCTTCCAAATGGAACATAATAAAGCACCTAGACCAGATGGTTTCCCAGCTGAATTCTACCGGGTGTTTTGGGAGATTATAAAGAATGATCTTATGGCCCTTTTCACATAATTTTATGAAGAAAGGCTTCAACTATATAGTCTTAACTTTGAAGTAATTTCTTTAATTCCAAAGGTTCAAGATGCCAAACAAATTCAACAATATAGACCCATTTGTGTCCTAAATGTCATCTTCAAGATTTTTACAAAAGTTGGCACGAATAGACTAAACAAAGTAGCGGAAACGGTGGTAAGCCCATCACAAACTGCTTTTATGCCTGACAGGAATATCATGGAAGGAGTGGTTATATTACACGAAACCATCCATGAATTACACTCCCAAAAGAGAGACAGAGTCATTCTCAAAATAGATTTCGAGAAGGCTTACGACAAAGTTAAATGGTCTTTCCTTCAACAAACGCTTCGCATGAAGGGTTTCTCACCAAAATGGTGTAGATGGATTGAAGGAATGGTCACGAGTGGAAGTGTTGGTGTCAAGGTTAATGATGACATAGGACGCTTCTTCCAAACAAAAAGGGGCTTGTGCCAAGGCGATCCTATGTCTCTAATTCTTTTAGTATTGTTGTAGACATGTTGGCATTACTCATTAAACATGCCAAAGAGGATGGCCAGATCAGGGGAATTTTACCGCATCTCTTAGATGATGGTCTATCTATATTGCAATATGCGGATGACACCATCATCTTTATTGATCATGACTTGGATCAAGCCAGAAACATGAAACTTCTACTCACTGTTTTTGAGCAACTCTCCGGATTGAAAATAAATTTCCATAAAAGTGAAATTTTCTGTTACGGAAGAGCAAAAGAGTTTGAAAATGATTACATCGAACTCTTCGGTTGTGATGCGGGTAAATATCGCTTTAGATACCTGGGAATTCCCATGCACCATAGACAACTCTTAAACGCAGATTGGAAAAAAAATAGAGGATCGTTTCGAAAAGAAACTATCTTGCTAGAAGGCTAAGCACTTATCCTCTGGGGGCAGATTAATTCTCCTAAATTCAGTGTTTAGCAGCCTACCTATGTTTATGATGCCTTTCTTTGAAATACCAAAAGGAGTTCTTAAAAAACTTGATTATTATAGATCAAGATTTTACTGGCAAGACAGCTCTAATAAAAAGAAATACCGTCTTGCCCGCTGGGAAATATTGTGTCGACCCAAGGATCAAGGGGGACTCGGGATCCTTAACCTCGCACTATAAAATAAGTGTTTATTAAGTAAATGAATTTTTAATTTACTTAATACTGATGGCACTTGGCAAACAATGCTTAAAAAAATACTTAAGCTCCAAGACTCTTTCACAGGGTCAAGCCAAACCTTATGGCTCTCATTTTTTTGAGAGGACTCATGAAAATTAAGGAAGAGGTCTTGAGTTGTGGGTCCTTTAAGATTAAAAATGGAGGAAATACGAGGTTTTGGGAAGATACTTGGATAGGTCAACAACCGCTAAAGGAGCAGTATCCATCTCTATATAATGTTGTTCGTCAACCACATAGCACAGTGGCTAATGTCATGCAAACCACGCCTCTTAATATTTCTTTTAGGAGGTCGTTAGTGGGTGATAAACTAAGAGACTGGCTGCACCTATAGCTAGATTAACTATTATCAACTTGAGAACGGGTACAGACCAGTTCTGCTGGAATCTAACAAGGAGTGGAATTTTTACAATACGCTCTATGTATCTGCACTTGTTAGATCAACATCCCCCCTTTCGACATAGTTTGATTTGGAAACTAAAAATTCCTCTCAAAGTAAAGATCTTCATGTGGTACCTTTTAAAAGGGGTGATTCTCACAAAGGATAATCTAGCTAGGAGGAATTGGAAATGAAGTCAAAAATGTTGTTTCTGTAATTCTAATGAGACGATTAGACATCTTTTTTTTTGATTGCCACCATGCCAGGATAATATGGCAAATTGTCAATCTAGCTACGATCTAGCTACTGGCTTACCCCCTCCAATTTCTATTTTCCATATGTTAGGGAATTGATTATTGCCTTTTAATAAAAATGAAAGGCACTTGATTTGGTGGGTTGTGCTGCCTTATGTTGGGCTATCTGGCGATGCAGGAATGATATTATCTTTGACAACGTCAGATACACTTCATTTTTGCAGGCTATTTTTAGGGGCGCGTACTGGCTACGCTTTTGGACGCGGTGTGAAGATAGGACAAAGGAGGTCTTCAAGACTACTAGTATTTCTTTGGTGATTGTCGGATATACATCCCCGGGTACCCTCAAGACAGAAGACCGAGTCCTAGTAGAACTACTCGGAGAACTTCTATTCCAAGTAGAACTACTCGTGTATTCCTACTAGGACTCCCATATTGTAACCGACTAGGATATTTGCCATGTAACCTTGCCCCTGGGATATATAAAGGATGGCAAGGGTCCCTAGCTCGGTAGGCCTAAAGGCAGAAGCCTACAGGCGAGACCATACAACTCAATTCACATACAATACAATCAAGCATACATGACGTAGGGTATTACGCTACTCACGGCCCGAACCTGTCTAAATCTTTGTGTTGTTCGTGCACTGTCGTTCCTAGAACTCGGCGAGACCCACTAATCTACTCCCTGGGATACCCCCAGATAGACGTGCTCGACATAAATCATCGACACTTGGCGCCCACCGTGGGGCTACTCGCCGCAAGTTCGCCATTAGGTGCAATGGGATCAAGCTTCAACACCTGCGGCATCGAGGAGGGTGCGACCATCGTCTTCGGCGCCTGGATCTTCATCGCCTTAGGCAACGACAAGTCTGCAAGCCACCTTACGGATCGCCCGGGCCCATACTTGATGACGGCGACTCCACCGGAGCCGCTCCGCGATCTCGTCAAGAACCAACTCTAGACGACCTCTTCAACTTCGACACCCTCGACTACTCGGCTCGACCTGAAACCACTCGGAGATTTGTCTTTCAAGCTCAGGAACTAGTCAGGGGCATGCCCCGACTAGTCAGCTTCACCAACGACTACTTCATCACGCGCAATGACTACTTCAACTACTCGAGTACAACTACATCGATGATCGGCAACGCCAATTCACCGTTGACTGCTTCGACTACTCGAGTACGGCTGCATTGACTCGTCGCGCGACTACTTAGACCACTCATCTCGACTAGAGAACTAGTCGGGATCGGCTACTGCGCCATCGACAACTAGTCCCTAACTAGTCGGCTTCATCGACAAGAACTTCATCGCGTCGAGATCGGCTGCATCGACTCGCCATGCGACTACTTCGACTAGTTAAAACTAGTCGAGAGCGGCCGCATCGACTCGCGCACGACGACTACTTCAACTGCTCAACTAGTCGAGAACAGCTACCGCGCCATCAGCAACTAGTCGGATCCGACTCCGACTAATCGACTTCAACAACGACTGCCACGTCGACAAGTCGTCCGCGAATCAAGCTAAGTCTTATTTAATAATTATTTTCTTCATAATAATTTTATCAGCTTGTTTAAACACATGCTACACCATCGCCGACTACTCTAAAAGAGTACACCCCTCAACAACAATAATTCTCGAGGGCTACACCCTCACATGACCTCTCGCCGACGGGTTACAAACCCTCGCGCGACCCCTCCTACATGAGAAAAGTCCTAACCGACTACTTTATTATTTCTCTGCACTCTTAACGACCAGAAGCCGCTCGGTAGCATGCACCTTAATTCGTCAAACAACTCGGCGTCTCGGCGGACACCCAAAAAGGTAGTATGGCAAACAATTCCTAGTCTGACACGGGCATGCAGCATCTACGAGTCCTATCAGAGCATCAGGATCGGAGCAAGTTCTGGCTGGCTACTGATCCGCAAGAAATCATCGAACTCAAGTTGGTTACGGAGTCCGAAGCTACTCGATCTCGTCGAAGGCACTTGCAATCAAAACACAGGAAGCTGCGTGGTCAAAGAATCAAGACCTGTGAAAGCTGTTGCTCCCGCCTATTCCGCAGTCTGGATATACGTATGCCAGGCCTATAGCCTACTAGAGTTGATCCAAGCAATGCATGAAAAAAGGACTCGGGCACGTAGTCCGGGAGAAAATTATTAATCCTTGCATGCATTAGGAAACAATTCGGTGAAGCAATCTGATAGCAAATTACTACTTGTACACGAAGATGCACCAGGAGATCTCAAGATCCTTTGCTTGCCGCACACAATAAGATGTACGTGAGTACGACTACATCGACGTCCGGCTGCATCGACTCACCGTACGACTACTTCGACTACTCGTCTCGACTACTTCGACTACGGCTAGTTAAAACTAGTCGAGATCGGCTGCATCGACTCGTCGTACGACTACTTCAATTACGACTAGTTAAAACTAGTCGAGATCGGCAATGCCAACTCATCGTCGACTACTTCAACTACTCGAGTACAACTACATCAACGCTCGGCAACGCCAACTCGCCGTTGGTTACTTCGACTACTCGGGTGGCAAATCAGGGTTGGAACCTTAATATTAGAATTGGATACGTTTCTCCGCTTTTGTCTTTTTCCCCTTTGATAAACAGCAATGATAGTTGATTCTGTAATAATTGAAGATTGTGTACATTTCGTAGAGGCCAGAATAAAAATTCCATTATCTAAAAAAAAGTATCTTGGAAAAAAATAAACTACCGAAAGAGAACATTTAACTCATCTCCAGGATCATCCATTCCTCCTAGTGCTGACTAAGTACTAAGCACCACACAAAGCGACGGCACGAGAAAAATAGAAAATGCTAATTGGAAGAAGGCCAAAGGCAGGATGGTGCTTGGGAAAAAAGGATAACTTCCAGGTGAGGATTGCATTGGAACAAGATAGGATTGCAATAGAAACCAAAAGGCTTGAGTTCCAACACAACAAGTTTTGGAAAAATGAGAGAATTATGGGCATGTGTCACACCCGGTTTTAGGAATAAAACCAGGTGCATCTCATATGTACGTCAGGATCAAATTTACACACATATGGTAGACGTCACAAGTGAATATCCATAACCATGCATACGAAAGAGTATTAAAGTATATTTATTACAATCTCAGAGTTGACACAAATGTCATAGCGGAAGACTTAAATAAACGTTTAACTAAACGAAACGAAATAACTCCATCTCTACAGGCAGTTGACTAAAGGACTTGCCTAGAATTCCTCAAAATCAGTAGTATAATCCTCAAAATTCTCCCAATCTGAGCAACAGTCCGAGTGTGGTCGATGCAATATAAATAAACAAGCGTGAGCACATGTCGTACTTAGTAAAGTATGGAAATAAATTGTCGACGATTTATGTCGAGCACGTCTGCCTGGGGGTACCCTAGAGATTAGATTTGTGGGGATCGCCGGACCTGAAACTTGATGGTTAACGCGAAGACATAACACACAAGGATTTAGACAGGTTGGGGCCGCCAGAGTAGCGTAATACCCTACGTCCTGTATGTGGTTTTGTATATTGTATTCTTCTCGTTGGGTGGTTTTAGGCCTTTGCCGTTAGGCTTGATCTACCGAGCTAGGGACCCCTGCCCTCCTTTATATATCCCAGGGGGCAAGGTTACATGGCAAGTATCCTAGTCGGTTACAATATGGGAGTCCTAGTAGGAATACATGAGTAGTTCTACTTGGAATAGGAGTTCTCCGAGTAGTTCTACTAGGACTCGGTCTTCTATCTTGAGGGTAACCGGGGATGTATATCCGACAAGCCCCCGAGCATCTTGCACCTTTGCTTCAAGTCTTGAATCTGCTTTAACATCGGAGCTAAGTCAAAGACGCTCAAGCCTTCTCTGTAGAGTAGTTTACATTGGAGTGCATCTTTAGATGCACCCAAGGGATGTAGCCCCCGAGCCTCCGACTACTTTTTAAGTAATCGGAGGTTCAAAAGCAGTCTTCTATCTTCATCTCGAGTAATTTAATGGTGTGTACCGAGTAGGTGCACCCATTGGGTGTAGCCCCCGAGCTTCGAGAAGTTCTGTTAAAACTAGTTGAAGATCTTGAATGGATCAACAATAGGCACAAAAAATGTGTACCCCTTGAGTGTAGCCCCCGAGCCTTGAAGCGAATGGTTTACATTCGGTCCAAGGGTCAAGAACATAGTCTTCGAGTTGTTGTAATATGCAAGCACCGACTAGTTTAAAGTACTCGGCTGGCATTGTAAGGCCGCGCCGTTTGAGTACCGACTAGCTCCAGTATTTGTCTTCATGTCTTGGCTTTTACTGTGTAGCCCCCGAGCTTCAAGCGACTAGTTGAAGTACTCAGCATGTGAGCACCGACTAGTAAAAGTACTCAAGTGGCTTCGTGGTCATGTTATGAATATTCAACTGGTAACCCTGCAATTTAAATATATAGAATGAGTAGTATCCGATCAAGAAATATTCACGAAGGATAATAATAGCATTTGTAATGCATGTTTTAAACTTGTTGCTCGTTGCTCTTGTTAGACTTGTAACCACTCGAGTAGTAGCCCTGTTACGTTTAAACACTTGGTCCCGCTTAACCAGTCCTTTTAAGGTGCATAGGTGTTGCGAATTACCAAATTTTCATGGATTAAGGTGCATACTACCGAGCGGCATTGGTCGTTAAGAGTGCAGAGAAATAATAAAGTAGTCGGTTAGAACTTTTCTCCTGTAGGAGAGGTTGCGCGAGGGATTGTAACCCGTCGGTGAGAGGTTATGCGAGGGTGTAGCCCTCGAGAATTATTGTTTGTTAAGGGATGTACTCTGTTAGAGTACTCGGCTCATGGCCAAGCATGTTTTTAAACCAGCTGATTAAATTATTATAATGAAAATAATTATTAAATAAGACTTAGCTTGATTTGCGGACGATCGTCGATGAAACCGTGGCGGTTGGCGATGGAGCCGCGACGGTTGTCGTTGAAGTCGACTAGTCGAGATCAGTCTCGACTAGTTGTTGAAGACGCGACAGCCGATCTCGACTAGTTTTTAACTAGTTGAGACGAGTATTCGAGGTAATCGACGACGAGTTGACATTTGTCGAGCGTCAATATAGTTGCACTCGAGTAGTCGAAGTAATCAACGACGAGTTGGCGTTGCCGAGCGTTGATGTAGTTATACTCGAGTAGTTGAAGTAGTCGACGACGAGTTGGCGTTGCCGATCTCGACTAGTTTTAACTAGTCGTAATCGAAGTAGTCGTACGACGAGTCGATGCAGCCGATCTTGACTAGTTTTAACTAGTCGTAGTCGAAGTAGTCGAGACGAGTGGTCGAAGTAGTCGTACAGCGAGTCGATGCAGTCGAGATGAGTAGTCGAAGTAGTCGTACGCCGAGTTGATGCAGTCGTCGCCGACGAAGCCGACTAGTCAGGATTAATCCCTGGCTAGTCCTTGATCTTGCGGGAATTGTTGCCGACTGGTTTCGATTTGAGCCGAGTAGTCGAGGTTGTCATCACCGGAAACTATATGCTGATGCAGTGCCCCTCGCGTGGACTTCTTGTGTGCACATAGCTGTATTTGCATAAATTGCTTTTCACCAAGTGCATGCAAGTCTTCACCGAGTTGTTCCCAGATGCGGACGGGCTACTGCCTAGGCCTTGTTCTCCATCGTGGCTATCGCACGGAACACCATGCCGCTCTCAAATTGGATGCCAAAAAAAACAGAGTCATAATTGGATTTGCCTTCTAAGAACGTAAGCGACACCACCTGGAGCCAGCCAAGTTCCTCGTATCGGGTTTGGAGTCCGACTAGGAATTTTCTCGCTCGACAAACTCGACGAGTCTGAAACCATCTTCTACTCCGCCTTGGATCCGTCGTGCAAACACGTCGAGTTATCGCTGATGGGAACCGAGTAGATTGATCTTGTTGTTGATTGGTCCATCAAGCTCGTCCAATGATCCTGCGATCTGTCCCACGATGGGCGCCAAGTGTCGATAATTTGTGTCGAGCACGTCTGCCTGGGGGTACCCAGAGAGTAGATTTGTGGGGATCGCCGGACCTAAAACTTGATGGTTAACGCGAAGACATAACACACAAGGATTTAGACAGGTTCGGGCCGCCAGAGTAGCGTAATACCCTACGTCCTGTATGGGGTTTTGTATATTGTATTCTTCTCGTTGGGTGGTTTTAGGCCTTTGCCGTTAGGCTTGATCTACCGAGCTAGGGACCCCTGCCCTCCTTTATATATCCCAGGGGGCAAGGTTACCTGGCAAGTATCCTAGTCGGTTACAATATGGGAGTCCTAGTAGGAATACATGAGTAGTTCCACTTGGAATAGGAGTTCTCCGAGTAGTTCTACTAGGACTCGGTCTTCTATCTTGAGGGTATCTATGGATGTATATCCAACATAAATGACATGCTAGGCTTTATAAAGTGGAAGGATGAAAGGATAGCTGCATTAAGCACTTTTAGTTGGTCAAATTTTATTAAGCATCTATTTACTAGCAGATATAAGTATATACCAACCACAATTAAATTAATGATATAAACCCATCAAATTTAGGTAACCACAATTTAGATCATATTCAGATAGATTAATCATGTGAGGGTTCAGGCCGCTAATGACCGTGAGCATGGCTGTTATAACAGTTTTACACTCTGCAGAGGTTGTTCACATTCACCATAAGCCGTGATTCCCATTGCCCGAAAGCATGTACCCTTTCCACACCACGTGGACCGAATACTGGATTTCACTATGAGACCTTTACAGAGATACTGTGATAGTTCGCTAAGACTTCTGGTTCAGGAGCAAAGCACAACCCTCCCTAGTGAGTCGCGTATCTTAGCAAAGCCTACCGCTCAAGAGGACCGGGCTATACCTCGTCAACCGCCTGCCGCACCTCTTGCCCCTTTCGGGTAAAACTATCCCAAACTATAATACTTAATTAGTCAGTCAAAGCCAGAGCCACATAGCACTTATGGTTGCACTGTTTTCCTGGGTGGTGGCTCCATGTTCCAATTAAAAGATGTGATCTTGTCATTATTTAATTAAAAGATAATAGTGGAACATAGAGTAGGGGTTTCATTAGACCAATCCCAGTTGAGCAACTAAGCATCATCTACCAGTCAAATTAATTTATTGACCCAGCTGCAAGGTATGGTAAAACAGACTAGGCAATCCTTAATGGGACCCAGCAATATTAATACAAGCGATAAATAAACGATGTAATTAATATGCATGTCATTTAGGTACAAACGGACATGATCAAGGAATACTTGCCTTCTTCCCAACATTTAGGTACAAACGGGCATGATCAAGAAATACTTGCCTTCTTCCCAACCCTGCTGCTGCTCAAACTCTTCCACAGCTGTTTCTTCAAACACTTCCTCAAACGACGCGTTTTCTATATGCATCACACGAACACATACATAAAAACAATACAATAAATAAGAAACAGTACACCAAACAATTCTAACAGAAGAAAACAACAGCACAAAACTAATCTACGCGTTACCACGAACGCGTGAGCGCGAGAATCACTAAAATCGGAGTTAAAACGCTTTTATGGCTTTTCTAAGGTTCAGGGACTTGCTGGTAAAGTTTTAAAACTTCCAGGGGCTTAACTGCGAAAATCCGAGGGCTAAAACATAATTTTGTATAAAACTACGAGTGTTTTCATGTAAAAAGGTAAAACTTGGACCTCGAGCGCAATTTTAAAACCTGCAGGGGCTAAACCGAAAGAAAAAGGACCTAAATTGAATTATTTTTTAACTGGCTAGGACTGCGGGTTGATTTTGAAAACTTGGAGGGCTTTTTTGCAAATTGGCCTAGTTGACCGGTATCGCTCAGATTGACTTGGGGCTCAGGAGGATCTCGGCCGATGGATCACCATCTAACGGTCGAGATTGGATCGGGCAGGGCTCGCCGGCGGGGGAAAGAAAAGAGCGGCGGCGCCGCTGGCGCCCACGGCGGCGCATCGCCGGCGTAACGCGAACTCGCGCTAGAGTCCACGATTCGCGACGGGAATAGGTCGAGGAGGGAGAGGGGAAGATGGCGAGCTCACCTGACAGGTTCTCGGCGGCCGGGGATGCTTCGACGGCGGCCGGGGATGCTTCGACGGCGGCCGGCGATGAAGTTTGGCGGCGGCGGCGCTGCAAGAAGAACGACGGCCGATTACGCTTGGCACAGCGCGAAAAACAAGGCACGAGCAGCACGGATCAGGTTATATGGAAAAGACATCGTCACATATTGATATTTGTTCAACACTTGATTTTTTTTACCTACTTATTATGTTTATCTCACGGTTGATTTTAAAATGAATGGTCCGGACAGGCCCCGTGGCCGCATGCATGTTTGGACAACTAAACTGCTTCGTAGATGAATGAAGCTGTAGGGATAACTAAATTACGATTTATGAACCAAGTTGTACAAGCAATTGAATTATATCTGTTGGAATATAGCTGTTGAGATATCTCCCCTACAATTTAAACAGTTCAAATCAGAGCCGTTGCAAAAAAGAAAAAAAAAGAAAAAAAACCAAACTCCTCTAGAATACTTAAACATATACTCCTGTAATAAAGGAAATGTGCTAAATTTTAGCCTTATTCCACAAATAGGACTACTAATGTGTAGTACTAAACTTTAGCCAAAATACATAAGGGTGGAAAGTATTAGTTAGAGAAAAAAATGCTAATAGATATTAAACTTTAGCACTAGCATTTTAGCTAATCCAAATATGCCCAAAGTTAGGAAGGCCATGTGCGCTGAAAATGCTCGATTTTTCGGGTGATGAGGCGTGAAAGGTGAAAGTGAACACAGGGCACAGCCGCAAGCGTTCCGGCGTCGCGTGAAGTAGGAAAAAGTAAAAGTAAAAGGCCCCCGATCTCATGTTTTCCTGGTGTTGGTGGTTGAAAATTTTTTAGACACATTTGACCAATAATTAAGAGTATTAAATAAGTTTAGTTTATAAAATTATCTTAACAACCCTTAAACTATCTCTCTAACGAGGCATCTGACCGCACAAGTAGAGAATGATTACGGTAGCATCTAAGTAAATTATAGGTTAATTAGACTCATTATATTTGTCGCGTAAAGTTATATTCATATTTAAAAAAGTTTTACAAATACACTTTATTTAATACTAAGATTTATTTGATTTTTTTTAAAAATCAAAGAAACACGGCCTTGTTGTTGATATTTAACGAGAAGGAAGATTCGTCCGCATATTACAGGTCCGTGCCGTGACCGCGCCCTGCTCAAACCCAACACGCGCAAGAAAAGAGAAACCCGCAAAGCCGCCCAGGCCCCCGCGCAGCGCAGGTCGTCGCCGCGGTCAAATTCGTCGGCGGTCGCGGCGGCGGAGGCCGGAGGGGTGGCCGGGCCGCGGGGCGCGCCGGGTCTGGTGGGATCCCTTCGGACTCCCGCAGATTCCCGCGCGGGGGGTGTTTTGATTTGGATGAGAGGAGCCCGGCGGCGGGATGGGCTCCTCCTCGCAGGGCTCGGCAGCCGTGGCGGCGGCCCGGGTCGACCTCTGCGCGCTCGACCTCATCCCCGTCTTCGCCAAGGAGATGATCGCCGGCGGCGTCGCCGGAGCCTTCTCCAAGACCGCCATCGCGCCGCTCGAGCGCCTCAAGATATTGCTGCAGGTTCGTGCGGCCCTCTCGCTCGTACCGTGGATAGACCCGCGTATTACTAGTACGTCGGATCGTTGTCTCGTTGCGTGAGCGCATCGATGAGTAATACTTTTCGCGGGATTAGCTTTTCGTTTCCGCGTGATGTAGGGATCTTCTCTCGCCATGCTTGCTCGGGGCAAAAAATGCTGCTATGCAGTTAAAATTAGCTGTGGATGACAGTATGTAGTAGCCGAGTGCCAGCAGCTTTAGACAGGATTTTTGTTTCAAGATTCCTAGTTATACTCCTAAAGGGTTATTTCGTCCAATCCTGTCACATCGCAGTCTTTATTGTTGAGAATCTTAGTCTGAAACTATGGTGACTGCAACTCCCTTCGTGTAGATAGATAGATTTGTCCTGTGTAACCACTCAATGCTGATAGTTCAATAGTTTTAGGATGCTGGGGCTTAAATATGTCTTCTGTATCAATGAAATTAGCGCCACCAGGAGATAATTAAGATCCTACTAGATTAATTTTGTGGTAGATGGCTTCCATTTTCTTGGATGTAGACATGCCCTGATCTATTAGAAACATAATTTGGTCCATTGAGCATGGTTGGAGGTAACGTCATTTAGCACGCTGTGCTAGCCTATAGAATGGAGGCAAATTCACAGCATCCCAAAATCTCACCCGCAACCTTGCCTATTCAAATCCTGTATGTAATACTATTTATTCCATCCTACCTTTTCTTTTGCTGCATTCAGGGTATTGATTGTATTCAGTGAATTGTTCTCGTCTTGGCCTTGTAGATGCTACATGCTACAAAAGATAATTGCCTGATTAGTTTTGCACACCCATTCTGAGCCTGATGTTATTTTGAGATTAATGCATGTTATTCTGATTCAAATTTATTATGCTTTTGTAGACTAGAACAAATGAGTTTGGATCTCTTGGAGTTCTCAAATCATTGAAGAAACTGAAACAACATGACGGAGTCAAGGGCTTTTACAAGTAAGCAATTCGAACCAATTTTTGGGTTGAATCATTGAGGTATGGTAGAATGTTGTTTGCCTTTGCTAACCTTGTATTGATGAAACCTTCAGGGGAAATGGTGCCAGTGTGCTGAGAATTATTCCTTATGCCGCACTACATTACATGGCATATGAGCGGTACCGGTGCTGGATCTTGAATAACTGTCCCTCACTGGGGACAGGGCCTTTAGTAGATCTTTTAGCTGGCTCAGCATCAGGTGGAACTGCTGTGTTGTGTACTTATCCCTTGGATTTGGCACGGACTAAGCTTGCTTTCCAGGTTTTCCCTTCACCAGTTATTATGTCTTCTTAATGGCAGCTCCTTTATTAACATGATCTTGTCATTCTGGATTGATGTCTAAGTCTTTACTTGAACATATACTTCATTTTGGGCAAGGATAGTGTTAAGATAGTTGCTTCACATAACGGTCATAGATAAATTGCTCGATCAACAAAGTTTTGTTCTCTGGCGATTACATTTCATCATCATTAATTTTATATGAGCATCTAAATTAGTCAACTGTAACTGACACTGTCAGATTATTTGTGATATGTGTCTTCATATGATTTTCTCTTCTTTTTTTAAGAAACATTTCTGCTATTTTTTTTCTGTTAGAGATATGTCAATGTCCATAGTAAGCCCTATATGTCAAATGAGATGAGATAGTTGTCTTTACACCCTTACTGCACAAAAATGCTAACTAGACTCTAAACTACCTGCCAAGGACCGTGCTAGGCCTAGGACCATATCTGTTCATGTAACTTGTGGTAACTATAGTTCTTTTGGTTAAACTGGTGGGTAGCTGAAATTTTCTTTCTGGTACCCACATCCTATTAGATCATCTTCTACATCAAAATGCTTCCAAACTCAGGACTGAATAATGTATGTTTATCTTTGATCATAGGTCAATAGCTCAGACCAACTCATCACAGCTTTGAAAAGGGCAAGTCCTCAGCCAACATATGGGGGAATAATGGATGTTTTTAGAGGTGTTTACTCAGAAGGTGGAGTGCGAGCTCTTTATCGAGGTGTAGGTATGGTTCTCTCCGTATATCATTTTATCATTACTGCCTATTCAAGTACTAAGCAGTGTAGATTTGGGCATGGCCATATTTTGATTATGTCTGGATTCTGTTTATCGTTGGGGCTGATATCTGAAATATTCTCCATCAGGTCCAACACTCATGGGAATACTTCCTTATGCTGGTCTTAAATTCTACATATACGAAGGACTGAAAGCACAAGTACCAGAAGATTACAAAAGTTCGGTAACATTGAAGCTTTCGTGTGGTGCTGCTGCTGGTTTATTTGGACAGACTCTGACTTATCCATTAGATGTTGTCAGGAGACAGATGCAGGTGTCATATTTGGACAGTATCTATTTATGATTATCATTGTAAGAAGACACTGTTTTTCTTAGTACTCATTTTTAGCATTCTGACTATTTTGTATTTGCTTCCCTTTTCTAGGTTCAAAGTCAGCAACAACATGAACAATTTGGTGGCCCAAGAATAACGGGCACATTCCAGGGTCTTATGGTCATTAAACAAACACAAGGATGGAGACAATTATTTGCTGGCTTGAGCCTCAACTACATCAAGGTATTTATGAAGATAATACTTGGCATTTAGGTTCAACTCATTAAACTTGCATTCTTAGTTGCTTACCCTTCTATGTTCTATCCCAAGTGTAGCCCTACCCAAGTGGCATGATTACATTTTTTTTGCGGGACTATTTAGTTTCCAAGCACACTGAACAAAACCTATTGCAACTGTGCCACTATAACAGTGTCTGAAAGTCTTGCATTCTTGGTTAGAGGAACTTGTGTTATGTTCCTCTATTGCGAAGAACCGCTGCACATTTTTCCTGTCTGCCTGAATTTATAAGACATTGCTTTTTATATCTGTGATGGAAAACAAAGATAGACTAGCGACTTCTTTTTCGGTGGAAAGCTTACCGATCTGTACCTTTTCTTTTTTGTGCTTGATGTTCCCTTCAGAACCCTAGGTCAGGAATCTTCTATAACCTTATTTGGAGCGTGGACACCTTTTATTAGTACCCCTGGTTCCCATTGGTAGTCTGTGAGTTTGCTTATATGTCTGTGTTGAGTGTAGCAAATCCATCGTGTTAAAATTGAAATAACTAGATTCGCCCTACTGAAGATGATTGAGTGCTTTATCTTGGTGTTTTCTGTTTACTATCTATGCATCTGGCCAACTGTTTTACCTGTTGAATAGTGCTTGTACTTATATTCAGTTGGTTACTATGATTGTCATGTTATTACGTGTAATGTTAAAACATGGGTCATTTTGTAGGTGGTGCCCTCAGTTGCTATTGGTTTCACTGCATATGACACCATGAAGCATTTGCTGAGGATACCCCCGAGAGAGAAGATAAGTTCTAGCCACGGTTGATCTCTTCTCCAGGTGGACAGCTAGCAGAACAGGGACTACTTTGGAGGTTTGGAAATGCTGTATGAAGCTGCAACCCAATGAAGTAGCCTCGTCCACAACTCTGTTACCTAGTACTAATAGTGTCACGTAACAGCTACCTGACATATTCTTTCATTCTAATTTTCCACATTCATTACTTTTCAAGTTCGAAGTGTATATTTCATCCACCCTGTGGAATGGTGCTACCGAGTTAACATCTGGTACATGATTACAGAAGCTTAGGTTTAACCATTACATGTAATCTTCTGCTTGAGTTCCCTGTAATGGCAAACAATTACTACAAATGCAGCAGAGATGTTCCATTTTCGTTTGCGTGTGTTGTTTCGTATGTTGACCCCTCACCTATTTGAGTTACATTTCAAGCGTGATGAACTTGCTTCTAATCTTCTAAGCCATTTTTCTAGACCCCGTACATGCCTGTCAACGTTTACCTGTCGGTAGTGGGAACTGGCGTATGAGTGCTCTTATTGCTAGCAACAGGCGTAACAGCTAAGAAACGTTGCCGTGTTTTGTGTTTGAGAGGCAGAAGGCAACAGCTGTGTGCACTTTCCTATATAGACTGTGTTTAGTTCCCAAAATTCCACTATACAAAAATATAAAAAGTCACATCACATCAAATCTCTCTCTTTATGTATGGAATATTAAATGTAGATAAATAAAAAAATTGCATAGTTTTAATGTACACGACGAGACAAATCTTTTGAGCCTAGTTAGGTCATGGTAGGACAACAATTACCACAAACAAATGAAAGTGCTACAGTGCACTACAGTGACCGATGCGACTTTTCGACCATCCTTTTTAAGGGATCTAAGGCCTTGTTTAGATCCCAATTCAACCCCCAAATTTCACTATACAAGAAGAAGATTCCCGTCACATCAAAATGTCGGCACATGCATGGAGTACTAAATGTAGATGAAATCAAAAACTAATTACACAGTTTTGTTGTACTTTGCGAGACGAACATTTTGAGCCTAATTAATCAATGTTTGGATATTTTTTTACAAATACAAACGAAATGCTACAGTCCCCTGATGATTGAAAACTCCCAAATTGGGAGCTCCCAGATTGGGATCTAAACATGCCTTATTTAGATGCAAATTAGGGGGTGGGGAATTGGGAGAAAGATGTTACTTCGCCATAAATGTGCCAGTGTAGCATTTTATTTGTATTTGTGAAAAATTGTTAAAAAAATTGATTAATTAGGTTCAAAATGTTCGTCTCGCCGAGTACACAAAATTGTGCAATTAATTTTTGATTTCATTTACGTTTAGTACTCCATACATGTGTCAATATTTTGATGTGATGAGAATATTCTTTTTGAATAGTGAACTTTGGGGTTGCGTTTTGGAACTCGTTAACGAGGCCCGTGCGCCACACAGATGGATGTGGCCTGCGTGACACGTGCAAGCGGAGAGATGGAGGGGAGAAGGGTGACATGGCAAGCTCGGTCACTGCTCCGGTGATTATAACTCTACGACATCATCAAAACCGGTTCTGATTTAGAGCAAAGGTAAAAAGTGATCGAGAATCCTTTGGCTTTGGGAAGTAATTTGTGGACGGTAATTTCATCATCAGAACCTTCAGAAATCCAACCAATGAACTGCGGCTTTTCAGTTGCAGCTGGGACGGACGTTGGACCCAGGCGCTACACGGAGTCAGGACCGAGTGGCCCCTCCATGTCTTTGGCCTGGTGTCTGTCCGGGATTCGATGGATTACAAGCGCAACATAAACTTCCATCGCTCCAAGGAGAACTACCAAATCCTCACGGCAGAGGTATGCTGTATGGCCTAGAGGCCAGTAACAAGTCTGCTCTATGGCACTGAGTCCATCAACTACAGATTTGAATATTCATCAAACGGCCAATATATATGGCAAAGCTCCAGAGTGAAAGACATTTGGTTTATCATGCATTGTGTGTTCAGTGTCCTGAATTACACTTCAATCTGCGACTGTTATCAACCAACTGAATTAACTCAGATAGCAAATTGTGTGATTTATTGGTAAAGATAACACTATCCACTAGTCTACCCGTGCGTCCACATTGTCAATTGATTTTCATTGTCTCTAGATTATGATAATTTTTTATTGCATTTAGTTGTTATGGTCAAGTTGATCTCATAATAATAACAAACTAATGATGTCTGTTTATTAAATCATTTTCAGGTTAGACCTTATATTTCTAATTGTAAGTGTAAATAGCCATAGGCGAAATATTGCTGCTTGATCACATGTATTGAAGTATCAGTGGACGGCAGCATGCAATTTACCTTCCTGTGATTTCCTAGGTAGGGGGACTCCACTATTTAATAAGTTGATTTCTTCTTAAATGATAGTTGGATTGAGTCAATTTCTGGAAACAAAGTTGTCTTGGATATAAGGATATTACTGGCTTCTATACCTTTTTCTCTGCATGAACCAAAGTGAGGTGTTTAAAACATTACAGAAAGACTATTCAGTCATTCGTTATTTTAACGTTGGCTGCCTTTTGTATTTTTTTAACAAATTAGTAGTGCGTTACCGGCTGTGCTCGTTAATTCATTACAACAAACCTCTGTACCACATCAGTACCATTCTACGGGTTGCTTGTTTACTGAAAATTTGGACTGCCATATTAAACCAGATAATCCTTGCAGGATCCCTATTTGGTGCTTACAGGTCCTAGCCGCGCGATTGCATTGATTGACCCTCCAGAATATGAGGTTGAGCTCAGTGTCATTGGCAACAACCCATCAGAGGAAAAAAAATTTAAGTGCTGCAGTATTTAGATACAACAATAATAGCTACGGTGAAAGTTTGGCTGGCCTGGTTCGGACTCGCATAGAGTCAACTAAGCGTAGCACAATAGAGCTAAAATATTCTCATTTGAAATTGCCACTGGAGGCGACCATTGAAATACATCACTCAGAAGGATCACGTGACTTTCATAGTTTATTTTTTGCCCATGTGGAATATATGGGTGAAGAAAAAATAGTGCTACTTAATTCTAGTGATCATGATGTAACTGTTGAGTCTGATGGCAGCATTCCACTTTCACGATGTGTTGTTCTAGTTGAAGACAATGCAAAGCTGATACTGGGTGTGAAGGCTCGGCAAGGTGAAACTAGCCAGGATGCTGTTGTTTGGCATGCTGATTTTCCTGCTAAATTCCACAGTAGAAGCGACAGAGAGTTTGACGTTGGGTTTTGTAAGATGGCAGTTGATGTTTATTGGTCAGTGCTTTGCTAGGTAATGGACTAATGGTGCGTCGATGTTGTAGTCATTATGTTCAGTCTGTTGTGCGGCATGCTGAATTTCCTGCTAAATTCCACAGTGAAAGCGATGGAGAGTTTGATGTTGGGTTTTGTAAGATGGCAGTTTCTGCTTATTAATCAGTGCTTTGCTAGGTACATGTGCCTTGATGTTGCAGTCATTGGTTCGTTTGATATTTGCTTATGCAGATCTGTGTTCATGTAATCATGTTGAATTGGTATCTCCTGACCGATTAGAATATATTTAGAAAGAAAAAATTGCGATTCTTCCGTTTCCAATCATGAGTGTTGAAATATTACTATATGGCAATGTTGATTTTTCCCATAAACAGTTAGATCTCCTTGTTCCAAATTATAGTTCACTTATGGAATAATCCTTTACAAAGGAGATAGGTTGTTCTACGTCAAACTTATCTAATTTTAACAAAGTTATAGAAAAAACAGTATCTGTTGTAAAACAGGACTCCTAGTCCTAGTCCAGTTATGTCGTGGGCTCCTACCAAACTCTACCCTTACTTTAGAGTGGGCTCTTACCAAACTCTACCCTTACTTCGGAGTATATATACGGAGGAGCACCCCAATTGTAAGATATTGATTCGAGGAATAAAAGAAGTTTCATCTATATTGTGTCTTGTCTATTTTATACTTATGTTCTTGTACTTATCGTGAGAGAGAAGATCCGACTTATCGTGAGAGGGAGAAGATCCGACCGTTGATGATATGTTATAATAACATCTACAACATCAAATTAATTTAATTGAATGCATCACAAAAATGTCCTGAGCATTTGTTTAAAGAACCTGTTATATTTTTTAAAAAAAATTATACAAATTTAGCAAAGCTAAATTGAACTAAATGGAGTATTATGAATTTACATCTTGTTTGTAGAGGGAAGTGCAATTTTCCTGGCACCTGTTCTTACGTTTCGTTCGTTTGGTAATTGATCAAAGGGTGTCAGTATTTTATACAGTAAGGACCAAAGGAAACGAGCACTGCAACAATATAACTCAATCATAAACATAGGGTACATGCATAAACACAGTCACATCCCAAGTTTGCATGCATAAAGGTTACCAACATAGACTACATATCAGGTGCTTGAAACATGGACTGGAACATGCATATCAGGCGCCTCTAAGCAGTGTCGACCAAACGACTTTGACTTGCAGCTTGCAGAGACCACAGGCAATCTCATCTTTCTCTGCACCTATCAGAAATGGAGTGAACTCAAGCCGGCGATGGGTGGCATTGGTATTCTGGTCACTGCTACTAGCCCAGATATTGAACTCCAACATCTTATCCCATGAGACTGAAACCACACGGCGCAGCAGTTGGATAATGCTTCTAGTAAAGTTGGACATTTCCAAGGTCTTCGACTCGGTCCGCTGGGACTACCTGTTCTCCTTGCTATCCCACATGGGGTTCCCGGTCAGATGGCGAGATTGGATTGCCGCCCTACTTAGCTCTTCGTCCTCACAAATCCTCCTCAATGGGGTCCCGGGACGACCGATTATGCACGGCAGGGGCCTGCGGCAAGGGGACCCCCTATCTCCCCTACTTTTCATCCTGGCTATTGACGCCTTACAGCGCCTGCTCAGCCTTGCTACGGAGACGGCCATCCTAAGCAGAGTAGGTCGGAACAGGATGCGCCTGCGCATCTCTATGTACGCGGACGATGCAGTCATTTTTCTTAGACCAAAAAAGGATGAGGTACAGGCCTTTGCGCAGCTACTACAGCTTTTCGGTAGTGTAACCGGCCTCGCTGTCAATCCACATAAATCTTCGGTTATCCCTCTCCGCTGCCATCAACTGGACATTGATGATATACTCGAGAGCTTCCCAGCCATGCGGGCATCCTTTCCAACCAAATACCTTGGCCTTCCGCTCACGGTTGCCCGGCTTAGGAAGGTGGACTTCCAACCGCTGGCCGACAAGGCCAGCCTTTCTGGGTGGCGCGGCCGGAACCTCACCCTGTCTGGACGACTAACACTAGTCAAGTTAGTGCTCTCATCTCAACCGGTTTATCTCCTCACTGCGCTCAACGCTCCGGCACAAATCCTCGAGGACATTGACAGATGCAGGAAACGTTTCTTGTGGGCCGGGGATGAGAATCTCACAGGGGGAAAGTGCAAGGTTAATTGGCCCACAGTGGGGAGGCCAAAGAACCTAGGGGGGCTCGGAATCCTAAATCTCCAATTCTTCACACGCGCCCTGAGATTGCGATGGCTATGGCAGGAATGGAGGGAGCAAGACAAACTGTGGGCAGGGCTCGGTACTCCTTGTAGTGAAATGTACAAACTCCTGTTTGCGGCCTGTACTACCGTGGAGATTAATGACAGTGCGACGGCATCCTTCTGGAGCTCGGCCTGGGTGCAAGGCCGGAGGCCCCGTGACCTCGCCCCTGACCTCTTCGAGATATCTAAGAAGAAACGTCGCAATGTCCAGGAGGCCCTCCAGAACAACCAGTGGATCCGTGACTTCAATTTCCGTTCCGGGCTAACAGCGAGACATCTCCACCAATTCATCGACCTGTGGGTGACTGCTTCTACCATACGATTGCAGGAAGGAGCAGACAAATGCACATGGAAGTTCAACGCATCCGGAGAGTACACAGCTTCCTCGGCCTATGCAGCACAATTCGCTGGCGCCATAGCTAAAGACTTCACACTACTCATTTGGAAACCTTGGGCGCCACCTAAATGCAAATTATTTGCTTGGCTAGTCGTGAAGAATAGAGTTTGGACCGCAGATAGGTTGGCTCGACGTGGGTGGCCACACAACAACACCTGCCCGTCTCCTTGTCAATTGCCGCTACACTCGCCGGGTCTGGAAGCTCATCGTGGAGTGCCTTGCATGCCCGCAACTTACCCCGTCTCTCTGGCCAAACTCCGATTCGGTCTTAGGATGGTGGCAGACCATGGCGGCTTCCCACGGAGTACCCAAGAAGGCCATCAAATCCTTACTACTGCTGGTGGTGTGGGAAATCTGGAAAGAGCGGAACGAAAGAATTTTTCGGCGGAGAGAACTGCCTGCGGCCAGCCTTTTCCAAAAAGCTTGGTCCCTGGCAGGTGCTTCGGCCCTGGGGTCCTGAGCAGCTGGGGCTTAGCCCCCCCCCCTCCCCCCCCCCCTTGTAGAGTTTTGTATAGTCTCTCTGTTCTTTGTTTGCTGTTTGCCCTGTAGTTGGTCTCCCAGGGCCTCCTACTTGTAAACTCATTTTTTAATAGAAACAAAGCACATCGTGCTGGGTTCGTTCAAAAAAAAAACATATGACTCGAAACATCAGTTGTGCAAGCAGTTATTTTTCCATGGAAAGACCCAGGCCCCGACAAAATCTTTATCTCAATAGTGCCCTCCAATGCTTTCTTCACATAAGCAAATAGCAGCTCCACCTCGCTACGCCAGCTATCAACAGTTTCCCTTTGAATCACAGATCTAATTTTACTTCCAACCACATCAATCAACGCTTTGTTGAACTGCTTGTCGTCACACTCTCTGTCTTCTCTGATCTTCAGATCTATCTCGAAAAAGGCATTGCCAAGAAAAACAACTCCTCTACTAGGGCCAGTCAGAATCAGCGATTCACCCTACAAGTTTACAAAGAATGTCAGCAATATCTTCCTCAGTACCAAAGCAAGTCTCAACAAATGATGACTTTGCTAGAAGAACACATGTCTCATGTGTCAGAAATAACATATAGCAACATAGAAAAACAACTCTACTTGGGCCCCAGTCAAAATCAGAAGTTTACAGAGAATTTCAGCAATATATTCCTACATAATACAACAAGTCACAGCAAATGATGACTTTAATGGAAGAACATAGATCTCATGTGTGACAAAAATACAACTCTGTTTGGGCCAATCAGAACCCGAGATTGACCCTACAAGTTTACAGAGAATATCATCAGTATATTCCTCAGTACTAGAATAAGTCCGATAAACAATGACTTCGCTGGAAGGTCTCATGCGTCAGAAATAACAAATTAAAAATATAACATATAAGCTGACTTTGTTAAACTACAAACAGGTAATAATGATATATAAATAATGGCATAGCAGTATCAGTAACATTGTCATCCATGCAAAAGCATAAAGATGCAGCAATGTTTTAAATAGCCGGCTATAGCGGAGGCTATAGACGGATTTAGCGCTGGGAAGCTCCGGGGCTAGGATAATCAACATTTAGCGCTAAACTCTACTTTCCGCTAATAGCTGCTATTAGCCGGCTAAAGTAGCTAAATGACCCTTCATTTAGCGCCAATGCACCATACACTCAGGCCAAAATCAGCATGGGCCGGCCCAGTATCGGTGCACATCAGCCCAAAACGAAGGGATATAAGTTGTTGCAGCCAGCCAGTCCAAAACAATAGTTTGAGTGTGCTAAAATGTCCAAAACAATAGTTTATATGTCCATAATCCACTGAATTCTGAATGTTTTACATGTATTTTGTCAGAACCGCTATATGGGGCTATATGAGGATATATCTGGCTATAGCGTTTTTAGCATCTTTAAAACCCAGCCGCTAAAGAACATAGCCGGCTATTTTAAACATTGAGATGCAGTCATGCATATACAAAATGGAAACATTGTATATAAAAGAAACTACATCATTGAAAATTATAACATATTTTAACAGTATGATTCCAATAGGTAGGACTAATGAATTATTCACACATGCAAAAAGGCAGGCAGATGTGACATTTGAATCTATTTACTCTTCCACATACCGGGAAAGTGATGTGTTGGCAGTTGTCTCTGTTGCGGCGGAAGATGTAGTTACATTTCATATCTAGACTGTCTCTGATTATCACAGTCCCATACACACTGATTGGGTAACCAACATCTGAGGACATTATCTTGACACAGAGCATGTTTAATGACTCGGTCAACTCATGGCCGTCTCTGATAAGTGAATCGGTATAACGCATCGGACCATATTGCGCTGGAAAAAGGGAAACAACGTTAGTTCATATCTAAGAAATAATAATATGCTAGTGAAAGTGCATCTAGGCACTTATATGTTTTGGTGATTTTGGATGACAACATGATTAGTCATTTAACTTGTTTGTCTAAGTGTATGAGCAGGAAATAACAAGAAAGCAAACAAGTGGTATTCATCCCATGCAAGCAATACAAATGACAAGTGTGTGATAGTGACAAATGAGACATAGACTTAAGTAAATTGGTTGGTCTCATAGATAAGATACTTGTCAACGATTTTGGGATAAATCATTTGAAGAATTAGGATTTCTTTGGGCTTGTTCCATAGCAACGGTTACATTCAAAGTGAGACATGTTTCTATTGATTAGTATATGGTCTCAAGTACATTGATGCTTATGGACAAGATTATCTACCAAAGAAGATATTCAAGCAATTCAAGACATGGATTTCAATGTGGTATTCATGATGATGCAATGCAAAGCGAAGCTTAAATTGACAAGAGAGGACGGAAGGGATCAAGCTAGATGGGAGTGACGTTCCTAACAAAGTGAAGGGCAAGTTGGTCTTGTAGCCGAGGGACTTTGTTGGTGGAAAGGTCTAGCATCATAGTTTGGGTTCTATGCGTCGATCAAGTCATATCAAGTGAAGCAATGCGAAGCATCTAATCTTTTATTGATCATATGATGGAATGGCTTATGAATTGTTCATGCAATGAAAATTCTAAGTCATGAAGCTCAACATTGGATTAGCTCAAACAAGACATGAAATGTTGAAGCCCTCAAGTTGAAGAATGATCAAGTATGGCATCATTGAAGATCTACAAGCTCAAGTGGTAGTTTATATTTATTGTTTTAATCTTGAGTTTAGGAATGCCGTACTATCAAGAGGGATGCAACATTAGTTGTCTTGGCATATACCAAAAAGTGCTCATTAGTTCAACCCAAATAAAATAATCTTTGGAGAGAAGTCCTTTAAGGACTTAGGGTGCTTTGCCCACCCAAACCGGTCTGACCGGTTTGGGAAAGCGGTCTGACCGCTTTTGGGCTTTGGGGGGCTCAGCCCACCCAAACCGGTCTGACCGGTTTGGGAAACCGGTCTGACCGGTTTGGGAAACCGGTCTGACCGGTTTGGGGCTCTGACAGGTATAACGGCTAGTATAGTTTGTAAACCGGTCTGACCGGTTTGGGAATCCGGTCTGACCGGTTTCCAACGGCTATAACGGCTAGTTTTGGTTGTGTGGGGTATTTATACCCCATACCCCTCTCCTTTGAGGGGTGCTGGTTGCATATCCTTTGTGGGTCGTCCAAAGCTATTCCAAGCACCAGCAAGCTCTCCCCAAACCTCTCTTTGTGAGAGTTGATTGAATTTATTCATATCATTGGATTTGGGTTGAGGGATGTATGGGTTGTGAGCAATAGATAGCAATTGATAGTTCATATCAGCTATAGTGAGCATATCCTTAGTGTTGAGCACTTCCGGTGAAGCCAAGCATCAAGTGAAGCATTTGTTACTCTTGGAGGTGATCCTCCTAGACGGCTAGGCGTCGCCGGTGAGCTACCTTGGTTGTGGTAAGCCACGGATTGTTTGTAAGGGCTGGTCTTGCCTCCTACGTGGAAAAGGACCAAAAGCTAGTGATACCGAGGAAAGTGGCTTGGAGTGGATAAGCCCGCCTTTCGTAGGCCCTCAACGGAGACTAGGACTCATCGTGTCTTTGTGACAGCCTTAGTGGCAGCGGTGAAGTCCGAACTTCGGGAAAACATATCTTTGTCTCTTGTTTACCTTCACAAGTTCATTTCTAGCATATACATTCGCTTCCGCTTCGATCTACTTGGGTGTGCTCTAATTGTGTGAAGGGACTTAGTGAACCTGCTTGATATCATCTATAAGAGCTCATCATCAAGTTTGGTTTGTGCTAGAACTCGTAGAGGGGGTTAATTTCACATAGTCGGTTTTCTCTGTTGAAAACCGGTCTGACCGCTTTGTCAAAGCGGTCTGACCGCTTTCCTCTGAAAAAACGGTCTGACCGGTTTTGAGAACCGGTCTGACCGGTTTAGCCACTAATTGTGTGAAAAAGTTTGTAATTTGCAGATTCACCTATTCACCCCCCCCTCTAGGTGACATCAAGGTCCTTTCAGCTAGAAGCACGAATCAACAAAAGATAGATGGGACAGCATGTTGCTTCCGACACTAAAAGAACATATTCAAATTGGGGGTGAGATCTTTCAAAAAATTTGTGGGTGAGGGACACAGTAGTCCAATGATGAAAGTCAGTTGATGTGCATCTCATCAAGCAATTTAAAGTATGGCTTAAATGGCCACATAATAACAAATGATAAAAGGAAGAAGCCTGAACATTGGCAAGGATTTCTTTTAGGAGTTAATGCTACTACTTTGTTGACAACATAGAAACATAATACCATATTAGCTACTGCAGGAGAATTTGTTCCAAGCAGAGAAGCAGCAAACGAAGTTGAAATTTGTTTTTAATGGATGCGGTCACTAACACTTATGAGTTTCATTTTCCGAGGTTACAGCAGGTACACAAAATTATCAGTCCTATTGGTCCAAGTTCCAGCCTAGAGCACCTTCGGTTCAGCATGTTGCCAAGATACCTACAAGGCTACCCCAGTCCCCAGATCCCACCGGAAGAGAATCATCACCCCACCAAGTCAGTGGCTATCACCCCAGACTGTCCAGTTTACCACGAAATCACAACAGATACAGCTAATAGACGATTGGACATAGGCGTGGATTTAATTGGGAGTTTAGTCAAGGATTATACTCTCTTCATCGATGTCGACCTTGGTGAAGTCGAGGAACCAAACTCGGGTGTAGTAGCTGGCTCCCAACTTGGGGTCGTACTCGTAAAGCTTACTGCCCATATCCTCATTGAACTCCCTCCTCGCCAATTCCTCTGGCGTGACGCGGTGCCGCGGCGGCTTCCGGCTCTGCTGCCGACGCTTCTCCTTCGCTGCCGCCGCCTCCTCCTGATCCTCGTCGACGTACATGGGAAGCCCGTCGCAGTCGTCGTCCGCCATTACTTCAGAGCGTGCGACCGTCGTCGGCCTCCAAACCCTAAATCCAATCCGTGAGACAAATGGTAGGAAGGGTAAATAGGGTGCTATCGCAACATGCACGAATCTCCCGTCAAGACAGGGGCGACCAGCGACGAGGAGAAGGATGAAGCACCGACCTGATCTGTGCGGGAAACCCTCTTTGTCTTCCTCCCCCTCTCGCTTCGACCTACGAAGTAGCCAACAAAACAGACAGACACGAGCGATTCCGGGGAATAGGATGACGTGGCCCGTTGGGAGAACATGGTACGATGAATGCCATCGGGCTGTATTTGGGTTAATAGACCTGCAACTGCCTCTTGAGCATCATGAGTCAAAAAATTGGAGTGCTTCCCAATTTTTCATCATCCTACCATGAGAAGAACTGCGTGTATCACAAATTCGCAATTCACAACATGCCTCAAGATAACCTGAGCAAACCATTGGAAGGCACGGATGCTTCAGGCATGCATACCCTGCTTTCTGATCAGGAAGTTCTGGTTGGCCTTCTGTTCAACCTGCTTTCCTATATTTTCCAATCTGCAACATGTTCATCATATAATAACAGAAGAATGCACGAGCAGCAGCAGGTATTTGTACCATACCACTTTCCTGTTGTTAACATAAGAGCATAACCACGTATATATGCTTTCAGATTACAGCGTCACGCGGCATGCCTAAAAATAATAATAGATTCATTTTCAGATGGACAAATGAATGGAACATGTCGATGCTTCAAGCAGCTCCGGAGAACGTGCATGATTCACATGATGATAAATGTATCACTGGATACCTTAGAATATGATAACAGCATCAGTGGACACCTGTAACTTTACATTCAACATTCAGTTTCCGGTGACAAACCTGTGAGATGTATTAATGGATGAAACAGCTCCAGCAGAAATGCAGAATGGGTATGGTAAATTACAGAATGATTTAAGAATCGGTAGATACCTAAAATTATGATAAAAGCATCACTGGTACCTGACCTTAACTTTAGATTTTAACATTCAATTGCAGATGGATAAATCCTGGAAATGTGTTAAGTGTTCATTCTGCTCCGAGAGAACATGCATGAGCTTCAGTAAAGACACAAGATGCTCCTAAGTGTGACTCCGGTGAGGAATAGAAAAGTCACTTTTCCTTCATGCAGGCCTGAAGCATTCTTGAGAAAATTCAATCAGGCTATGGGCAGACATTGTGTTGGCCATGTTGCGGAAACCAAATCTAAGAACAATAAACATTTAAATTAAGGCCCCGTTTGGTTCCATTAATCCCTATCAATCGAATGTAAGAATGCTAATTAAGAGTATTCAATATAGGAAGCATTACATAATTGAGAACTAATTCACTAGACGAATCTATTAAGTCTAATGATTACACTTAATATATTCGTCTCACGAATTAGCTCATTTATATAATTAGTTTTATAATTAACCTACGTATATGATTTAGACATCGTTTTGGACAATGACACGGTCTCCAAAACATAACTTTGACTTCTTATTTTTATAAAAATATTTATTGAAAAATAATATATGTATACTTTTATAAAAATATTTTTAAGACAAATTTATTCATATGATTTTCACATTTCCAAACTCAACAACTTAAAAGTTATTCGTGATTTATATTTTCAATGTTTGACTAAAATCTTATCCAAAACGACATCTAAATACTATACGGAGGGAGTATATTTAATATTTCTAATTAGCATCCATATATGTGATACGGACTAAACTTATATTCGATATGGATGTGACATGGACTAAGCTTTAGTCCCTGGAACCAAATACCTGACTCAGGACCACCATAGGCCCTCTTACGAATCAACATTTCCATTTTGATCTCTTGCACCACCTGCACTGTATTCATCCTATGGTCTTCAAAAATCTGCCGGTTTCTTTCCTTCCAGATGTTCGAGGCGGTGTACATCATAGTTGCTGCTTTGGTTCTTCTCGTCTGCTTGGGCAGATTCTTGAGCTCCCTATTCCACCAATCCAGCACTTCCTAGTCCTGAGCTGGCAACCAGATAATTCATTGGGCTGAGTCCCCAATGCGTTTCCAAATCTCTCTAGCAAAAGGGCAGTGCAGTATGAGGTGTGCTGTCTCTTGTTCTTGATCACACAAAGAACCTGTGTTTTCCCTCTGCTTCCGCTTTCTAAATACCATCGCCATGGAACCGATGTGCCGATCCCTCAAAGTGGATATCATAAGCAAATTTAGTAGTGTATTCACCATGTGCAGTCCATTTCCATCTTAACTGATACCGTTCATCAGTGAGATGCACTTGTTGGACCAGATCCCACAACTGTACAAAGCTTACCATTTCTTGGACTGTTGAGCTCCCAGAAACCCCTTGTTCAGCTTTGATGTGCCACTGTGCCAGTTCATCTCTGACCAATCTGTTTTTCCTCCAGGCTGCCTTTTTTAAAAAAAAAGAACAGGAGGGGCTAACCCTCTAGGACCAGGACAAAAACAGTTCAAGAGCAAACCAAACAAAAAAAAGAACATGAAGAAAACAAAAGGAAAACCGAAAAGACAAACTACAAGAAGAGATCTAGCCATTAACAACTCTGGGAAAAGGTCCATAGGTGCTCTTCCATTTAACCATGAAGATTGCCAAAAACTTGCTATGCTTCCATCACCCAAAGTGACAGTCGTGCTGAAACGAAATAGTTGTCTGTCAACAGCTGTTACTGGTGGTTCAGTCCCTACCCAGGGTCTATCTTGATCAGTCCAAACAAACCAAAGCCAACGCAACCGCAGTGCACGACCGAACAGATCCAGGTCAAGAATGGCGAGTCCACCAAACTTCTTCGGCCTCATCATTTGTCCCCAATTCACCAGGCAATGGCCTCCATTAGCTTCAGCTGCTCCTTTCCACAAGAAGCTCCGTCTGATCTTGTCAATACACTTTATTGCCCATTTTTGCAATCTGAACACCGTCAGGTAATAAGTGGGTATGTTGCTTAGAACTGAATTGACAAGCTTCGGCCTTTCCAACCTGGCAACTTTGCTGCCGCTTTATCAATGACGGGCTGAATGTCAACTCTCCTCGCCTGCCTAAAATGCAAAGGCAGTCCAAGAATTTCCTTCACCACACTTACTTCCTCCTTAACAGGGTTTAGAAAAAATGCTGCATCGTCGGCAAACATATTGATCCTCAGCTTTGCACTTCTATGAGCAATCTGTGTCAACTGCCCTTGCTCTGTTGCCCTTTTCAGCATTAGTTGCAGAGGTTCCATTCCATTGCTAGTATAACCCCCCCCCCCCCGACCCCCCCACCCACCCCCCCCCCCCCCCCCCCCCCCCGCGCCCGCGCGCGCCTAGCATTACTGAGGAGGTTGCTGTAGCCAGTAAAACTGTTCCATTACCTCAAGCAAGTAGTCCCACCTCGCTGAATCAAATGCTTTGGCAATATCAAGTTTCAAGAACAAAGCAGGTTTTTTTGCTCTGTGCAACTCTCTCACTACATTCTACGTGTAGAGAAAATTATCGTGTATACTCCTACTCCTCTCTTTTTTATGAATGCACCCTGTGATCTTGACACAATTTGGTTTCAAATTCCTGGCTAGCCTCGCCGCCAACAGTTTGGAGATAAGTTTTGCAATGCTATGTGACAAACTTATTGACCTATAGTCTTCTATAGATTTGCATCAGGGTTTTTTGGGAGCAGAATCACATGTGTTGTGTTTAGCAAATTGAAGTGCTGGTCATGCTGACTAAAGAAAAAGTTGCATGCTGCAGTGATGTCATTCTTGATTATTCCCCAGCTTGTTTGTAGAAGAGCTCTTTTACGTGCCTCATACTACCACTTAGTGTGCCTTCTCATTTGCTAACTCACTCATGCACAACTGTCTGTAACTCTGCTTCTGTGAATTCCTCTTCTAAAAGCTCTAGATTGTGCCTTTCCATTTGAAGTTCCTCCCAATACAGGGTCACTGCCCTTTTTAGTGGTTGACCAGTGACCAAAATGTGAGCTGAAGTGTTCAAATGTGCAATTTGCTTTCTCTGCCTGGGTATACACCGTGCATTGAATGAATTTTTTTTCTTCCTCTACCATTTGTGTGCAAGTAGAAAAGCTTGGTGTTTGCTTCAGCGGCTCTGATAGATGTTAATCTTGACTGCTGTTGAGCACGTAACTTTTCAATTGCAGTGAGTCCAAGGAATCTGGCCTTGAGATGGCGCTTCAGCTGTATTTCCCTCGAGCACACAATAAGAGTTTGGTATTGCTAATATTTGATCTTGTCCATTGCTTCAATGCTTTGGCTGTCCTCTGCAACTTGATATGTAGCCTAATGCTAGGATTGAACACGGAGACAGGTTTCTTCCAGGCTTCCTCAACAATTTCATTGTAGCCTTCTAGTTTTGGCCAGAAAGACTCAAAACGAAAACCTCTATATAAAGACATTGTAACTGACTCGAGAAGAAGCAATGGCGAGTGATCTGACACCAGGGAAGATAAGGCCTGAAGCTGTGAGTTAGGTAACATTTCCCACTCCGATGTACAGAATGCCCTATCAATTTTGGTTTGTGTTGTATCATTTGTCCAGGTGTACTTCTTTCCCCTTAGATTCAGTTCTTTTAGCTCCAGGTCATTGATAGTGCTTCTGAAGGCTCCTATCAGTCTCCTATTCAGGTTACCATTGCTTTTGTCACTGGCTTGTAGAATCAGGTTGAAATCACCTATGAGCAGCCATTTATCCCCCACTAGACCCCACAAATCTCTCATCTCCTGCATGAACTCCAGCTTTTCTTGATCACCTTCTGGTCCATATACCACTAATGACCAACATATCAAGGCATCCTGCCTGGATTCCACTTGTACTGTGATTGAATGTGTTCTTTATATTTCCTGCTTGATGGTGTAGAGTGTAGTAGTCCTCATCTACAGCAACCAGTGCTCCACCCCTTGTGCCTTGTGCCGGCAAGTAGGCAAAACTATTCTCAACAATAGCTCCCAGTGTTTAACTGACCGCCAACGCATCAATTGCTGCTAGCTTTGTTTCTTGCAAGGATGCAATTGTACATCTGGTATCACTAGCCAAGTCCTTCACCACTTTCCTGCGAGCTGAGTTGTTCAGCCCCGGCACATTCCAGTTCAAAATTTGGCACCTCTGCTCACTCATTTAGAACCACAACAAACTCACCCATATCAACGCCTTTCCACATCCCACAAGCTTCCACACATGGATACACAGTTACACATGCGCGCACGCGCACACCATCCATTAGGCTTCAACATGGATGGCAACAACACTGAAGAAATCACTGCTCCCCTCATCCTGCAGGCTAAAAAGGTATCTGAAACCATCCACTGCTGCATCTTTCAGTGGCTGCACAAACTGTTCACTGAAGCTCTCTTCAGTTTTTTTTTAGAAAGAGGGATAAACCCGGTCTCAACAGTCAGACCTGACTGTCTACAACCAACTAGACACCCCATAGGAAGGACAGTACACAGATCACACACGCCCAGAACAAAGTAAACTCTCGACGCGCATACAAAGATGAAAAGAAAGAAAGAACCCTGCCACCTACGAGCAAGATATAACTCTAATTCTCAATTCTCATCAGAACATTCCAGCCACTCTTGTTGAGAAACTGTGACGCCATCACCTCCAACCGACGATATCCTTCCTTCAAAATGCGTCCATTCTCTTCTTTAGACAGGATGGACCAACTCCTTAACCATGAGGCTCTACTAAACATCACCTGCAAAATGGATTTCGATTTTGATCTGTTGAATACAACATCGTTCCTACTAAGCCAAAGCGACCAGCAGAAAGCAGCAACTCCGATTATCACTAGCTTCCTTTGCTTGCGCGAGAAACTTCTAAGCCATGGACCAAAAAGATGCGAAGTACTTTCAGGTTTTGTAATGCCAAAAGTAAAACTGATTGCTCTCCACATTAATCTAGCCAATGGACACTCAAAAAAGAGGTGCTGCACAGTCTCCTGCTCTTTACAAAAACAGCAACGAGTACACCCCTTCCATTGTCTCTTAGCTAGGTTATCCTTAGTCAAGATTATACCTCTTCTAAGGTACCAAAGGAAAATTTTTATCTTTAAAGGAATTTGAGCCTTCCACGTTTGGCATTCAAAAGATGTTCCTGTCCTCATTAGCACATCCTCATACATGGCTTTCACCGAAAAAACTTTGCTACAGTTCCAAATAAAGGAATCACTTTGCTCATTAAGATGCACCGTTAGAATACTCCCCACCAATTGCATCCACTTATCCCAGCTTTCCCCCACCAGAGCTCTCCTAAAGGAAATGTTCGATGGAGTAGTACTTAGTACTTGGGCCACCGTCATATTCTTTTTCCTTACTATGTTATAGAGGGAAGAGTACTTCTTCATCAATGGTTTGTTTCCAATCCAGAGGTCCTCCCAGAATCTAGTTCTGGTTCCATCCTGGACTTTAAACCTACCCCTTTCCATTACTAGACTTTTGACTTCCATTAAACTAGACCAAAAGTGTGAATCCCCTTTCTTCTTCCCCACTTGAGAGAGAGTTTTGTCTCTAAGATACTTTTTCTTTAGAATTTCCTGCCATAGACCATCATCATTTGCTAGTTTTAAAATCCATTTACTCAACAAACATTTATTTTGAACATCTAAGTCCACAATACCCAATCCCCCAAGACTTTTAGGTTTGTGGAGAATACTCCATTTAGCAAGTCTATACTTCTTTTTTGCTCATCACATTGCCAGAAAAATCTAGATCTATAATAGTCTAATTTCTCCAAAACACCTTTAGGTATTCGGAAGAAAGACATCATAAACATCGGTAAACTTGAAAGCACTGAATTGATTAGGACAAGTTGCCCCCCTGACGAAAGCAATTTACCCTTCCAACTGCTGAGTTTTTTTTGAAACCTTTCCTCAACCCCCCTCCAATCCTTATTTAGAAGCTTGCGGTGACTCATCAGAATCCCCAAATACCTAAAAGGTAGAGTACCTTCCTTACACCCAAACAATTCCACGTATTCCAACGCCTTTTCCTTTGTTTCCCCAAAAGCAAACAACTCACTCTTATGGAAGTTGATCTTGAGACCTGATAACCTTTCAAAAGCACAAAGTACCATTTTCAAGTTCTTGGCCTTTTCTAAATCATCTTCCAAAAAGATAATTGTATCATCTGCATATTGTAAAATGGAGAGGCCATCCTCCACTAAGTGAGGAACTAGACCGTTGAAATAATTCAAATTCTTTGCTCTTTCAATCAGAACAGCCAACATGTCTGCAATCAGATTAAACAAAATGGGTGACAAGGGATCCCCTTGTCTCAACCCCTTCCTAGTCTGGAAGTAGTGCCCCAACTCATCATTCACCTTTATACACACGCTTCCACCCGTGACAATTTTTTCTATCCATTGGCTCCATTTGGACGAGAAACCTTTCATCCTAAGAACTTGCTGCAAGAAGACCCAATTGACCTTGTCATATGCCTTCTCAAAATCCAATTTAAGAATAAGGCCCTTTTGCCGCTTCCTATGTATTTCGTGCAATGTTTCATGCATAACAACTACCCCCTCAAGGATATACCTCCCAGGTAAGAAAGCAGTTTGGGAAGGTTTAATGACCTTGGACGCAATAGATGACAGTCTGTTAGCCAGCACCTTAGTAAAGATCTTGAAACTAACATTAAGCATGCATATGGGTCTATACTGTTGTATTCTCTTGACCTCTTGTTCTTTCGGAAGCAAGGATATAATTCCAAAGTTGAGGCTATAAAGTGGAAGGTTTCCATTATGGAAGTCTCGAAACATGGCCATTAGGTCATTCCTTATGAGACTCCAAAAGACTTGATAAAACTCCGCCGGGAACCCATCTGGTCCCGGGGCTTTGTTGTGCTTCATTTGGAAAATAGCCTCCCAAACTTCCTTTTCTGAGAATTCTGCCTCCAATATGTCATTCTCCATTTGATTAATTTGGGGAATATCCCCCACCATGGTTTCATTTAGTGAGAAGTTACTTCCCTTTGATTTCCCAAAGACACCCTTATAATATTCTGTGATGTACTTGTTCAGCTGCTCTTCCCCCTCTACAACTCCATCCTCTTGTTCAAGTCGGGAGATTCTAGTTTTCCTCCTTTTTCCATTGGCTACCATATGGAAATATCTTGTGTTATTGTCCCCTTTTAAAATATTAGTGGTTTTTGCCCTTTGGAACCACCTTATTTCCTCTTCTCTCAGAATCTGTGTGAGCCAGTCGTTTATACTTTGCTTAAGATCCCACTCTTGCTGACTTAGCAGCTGGGTCTCCGCTTTCTTATCCAGTTCTTCCATTTTCCTCATCAATTCCTGTTTTTCTTTTTTATAAGCACCCGACATATTTTTCGCCCACCCTCTTAAAAATTCCTGATTTTATTTTGCCATCTTTGTATAGGAGTCACACCTTTATTTTCCTTATTCCACACTTCTATAATCGTTTCGATAAAACCCTCCTTAATAAGCCAACCAAGCTCAAATTTAAACGGTGGCTGTCCCTCTCTCTTGGGCTTTTCCCCCGCGTTCAATAAGAGAGGGGTATGATCAGAGATCGCCCTGCTCAACGCTTCTACAGTCGCCATTGGGAAATTTTGTTCCCACTCAGTACTGACCAACACCCTGTCCAATTTTTCATAAGTAGGTACCTTGCGAGAATTTGCCCAGGTAAACTTACGACCTGACATCTCAATCTCCCGCAGGTCCAAACTGTCAATCACTGCATTGAATAGAAAAGGCCACCTCTCGTCAAATCTATCATTGCTCTTCTCCCTGCTGTTTCGAATGATATTAAAGCCCCCCCCCCCCCCAATACATAAGGGAAGCTTCTCATTTCTACAGGATTGTACCAACTCGGTAAGGAATGACTCCTTAAACTCGGGTTGGGCAGCCCCATACACAGCCACTAGGACCCACTTAAAATCACTTTTCCTGTCCCTCAGTATAAATTTCACAAAGAATTCCCCGTCATCGATACTACCTATGTCTATCATATCTATGTTCACCCCTAACAAGATGCCTCCCGATCTCCCATGCGGTGCAATCCAGTGCCATACAAAATTTCTCCCTCCACTAAAATTATTTAGTGATTCTTTAGAGAAATCCTTCTTGCACGTTTCCAAGAGAGCAATAAAATCTAAGTTTTGCTCTCTGGAAGTCTCTCTTAAAAATCTTGTTTTAGCCAAGTCACTAAGACCTCTGCTATTCCAGAAAATCCCTCTCATTTGTAACCATTTTTTGATAATTTCACCCTCCTAATCTTGCAAGTCTTTTTCAAACACGACTTAGCGTGAGACTTGCCTTTACGGCTAAAACCATCAAGTTCGCTATTTAAAGGGAAACTTGATTCATTAAACATCTCTTCCATCATATCGCCACACAAGCTCTTCAGAGCATCAATTTCCAACCTATCACTATCCTCCTCTTCAATGTCACTGCTAATCCATTCCTCCTCTAACCCCCCAAGTTTTGCTTCATCCCTCTCTAATTCTCGGTCCATCAAAAGGTGAAAATTAACATCTCTTTCTCGGCTAGTTACTCCTAAATTAAGTCCTATTTGTTGTAAGCACATAACAACGTTATCTTTATTAATAGCAAGTAAAGAAGTAGTGTGGGGATTACCTCCACTGAACTCCAAATTTTTCTTAGCGACCCTCTCCTCCGCTTTGGCCAAAATGTGCTCATCCTTGGAATGTTGAAGCCTTGGACTTGCGCGAACCTGCAGCTTTCTAGCTTCCTGGACTGCAGCCGCCTCCCTCAGCTTGCTTGCTACCTCACCCTCATTGTCCTTCAACCCTCCATCCGCAAAAACCTCCTGCTGCCCCTCCTCTTCCTCCTCCATAACCTTGTCCACTAGTTCATCGAGAACATTGTCTGTTGCTGTGCTTAAAATTTCTTCTGCCTTCTTCCTTAGAAAAGCCTCAAATTCCACCTCTGACATAGTCTGAACTTGTTCCTTCCAAGAAACAATTCCAGCCCCATTCTCAATGTTGTTCTCCTCTTTTTTCTGTTTTTTTTGTCACCCTTTCTTGCCCTTCTTCAATTTCCTGCCGCTCCTCTCCCTCCATACCCTCTCCTCCCAACTCACTGCCGCCGCCATTCCATTCAACAGTAGTCTCCTCTCCATTCTCATCGAACCCCCTCCTCTCTACTTCAAAAACAAGCTCAAAATAATGATCACCAATCACCACATCCATCTGTTCCGGAATCAAGCTAGGGTTTAGGACAGCCACCAAAACTCTCCCAAAATTATTTTTCCTAGTGGTTTCCATGTCTACAACTTGGGTCGATCCGAGCATAGATCCGACCGCCCAAAGTTCAAGAAATTCACGCAGCTCCTTCCGCAGCTCAAAGACCCTAATCCACACCTTGGGTAGCAGGAAACCAGTCTCCTTTTCATGCCACATTTCAAATTTAATTCTTGCACCCGCCGGTACATTAGCCCCCTTGATGTCAGCACCCCCAAAGGCCACTGCCCGCTGCAAATCCACCTTAGACGGAAATTTAGCTAGGAATGTGTTGTCCTCATGATCTTGGAGCTCCCACATCCACTTTCCTGGGATTAATCTCTCCAATTATTTCTGCACTTCCTCTCTAGAAAGTTGGCCCCCTTCTACGGAGATCACCGCAGTTCTAGACTCCTTCTTCGGCCTAGGAAGAGGTGGTCGAGGAATATGGTAAAAACACAGACCATGGACTGCATTACCCACTGCGTGAGCCACTGGCCTCGGCATTTTTAGAAGTGGGCATCTGTAATTCACATGGTCCTGCTTATCACAAATTACGCAATAGATCTCCACCAAGCAACTAGCAGCGATATGCCCTTTCTTGCCACAGCGAGAGCACTTTGTTCCTGTCTTAACTTCCTCCGCACCACCATCTCCCCCATCGCCGGCCTCCCCCATGACCACATCTCCCCCTTCCAGACCTTGCTGCTGTGATCTCACCAGCTCCTCCGTTTTCTGATCGTTGGAGGTAAATTTGTCCCTGCGCTCTTCATGCTGAGCCTCCCTTGTTGCTGCTCGACCCTCCTGCAAGCGGTCGCTCCCACCGAAAAAACGGCCACGACCACCTAGACTCCATCGTCCACCCCTGTAGCCACGGCCGCGAAATGGACCACGACCACGTACTCCAAGATCAGCTGTGCCTCTGCCCTCAAATCCACGATGGTAGCCAGACCCAACCTCCAGCTCCCTGCTCCTTTGCTGCTCCCTGCGGCCCCGGAGCCCATCATCCACCTGACCCGGCCATGCTCTCCTATCCTGATGAAAACCTCCTTCAAGTCGATCTCCCCCAGCCCGGAAACGTCGCCCATCCCGCTGCCAAGCCGCCATGGCCCCAGAACGCGCCTCCTCTTGCGCAACACCTTGCAGAACCGGTAAAGCACTCTCGCAAGGGCGGCGATGTGGAAGACCGAACGGTTTGCCTCCCCTCCGAAACAGGTGCCCTAGGCCTTCTGGAAAATGAAAAGACGCTTTATGGGCCTTTGTCCGGCCCAACTGTGAATGTAGCCCGAGACGCTGGAGAGTCACCGGTACCCGAATTTTGAAATCCGAATCTGAATCTTGCTGTCTCTTCCCTTTCCTCTCCGTCGCTGGTACCCCTATGGGCGTCGGCGGCGAGCTCTGCTTGCACAGCATCTCCACCAACTTGGTCAGAGTGTCACTGCCCCCAGATCGGCAATCCATAGCCCAGCAATCCCCTAGTGATTTTAACTGGACCTGTCTCGCCGGTGGCAATGGTCCCCTCCAAGGTTTGCTTGCTATCTGTCGCCGCCGCAACGGTTTAGGATGTCCGATCGACGGCTTCCCGGACCCGGCCACTCTCACCGGCATGGACTCAGCCATCCTCTCCGGCCCCACTACTCTTCCTTCAGCTGACAAACCAGAATTACCCACCACGCCGGAAGGGAGTACCTCCTCCGCAGGGGGCTCCTCCTCATCGGAGCTCACATCGTCAGCGAGAGCCCAGAAACGTGAGCCATTCCCCGCTTGTTTGAATTTTAGAGAGATGCTCGCCGAAGAACCGACGCTTGAGCACACCTGGCTATCCATCGACTCCGTCACGGCCTCACCGCTGGTCGTCGCCGTAGCACCTCCGTTCCTGTCAGAATCTGCATAAACAGCCGTACTTACCGTCGCCTCTTCCTCACCCCTCGCTGTCTTCGTAGCCCACGGCCGCAGGGCTAGCGTCAGCCGCCGCCGTCTCGTCCCACCGGCCGGCTCCCCCTCGTCTCCCTCGCTCTCACTCATCCCATCTCTTTCCTATCCCTGTAGCATTTGCATCATCAGGTTGCTGCTCTTCCTCCAGAGTCCAGAGTACCACACTTCTTCATCAGAAAAACTGCTGCCTGCTGCTCCATGGTGAGATTGGTCTTTGGCTTGTTGGCAAGCTTCAAGCTTTTCCTGTTAGAGTCAATGAGGCTTCCATGCGTAGTGCTACTCACAGTTGCTCACAGTTGGCACCTTAGGTACATGTTTTGTGTAAGCCTTCTTGCCCTACATCTTCTCTGCTTCTATAGGCCTTTCTCGTGCTGCCTCATTGCACTTTTCACTCTGGCTACCCTCTGCATCCTTTGATGGCGAATGGCGATGTACCTTTTTTTATCACCCTGGTTCCCTTCTTTCTCTGACGATCCATGACGGCACCGTTCAATTAGAAAACTCAATGCTCCTGGCTTGGATAGATCATCCGAGCTAGCAGGCCTTCTTTTAAGCCCAACCTATCCCGTAGCAACATGTTCCTCATCTATGGACCTTGGTGCCATATTTCCAGGCCTCTCATGCTCCTTCTCAGCCCACACCTCCCCATTTCCTAGACCCACTGGCTCCCTTGCTTGCTCCACTGATACCGACGCGCAACTGCGCCAGGCGGGTCAGCTACAGTATCCTGTTGCACGGCCGCTGCGGGGAAAAAATTCAGTGCAGGAGTGCTGCACAGCGCAGCCTGTGCAGCCTGCCCCCGATGGAAGCCACCTGTCCATCCAGCGGATCAAACGGTATACTAAGGCCAGTCTCGGTGGAAGTTTTATGAACAATAAATTGACTGTCATGTAAGCATTTTTGATGATGTGTCACCGTATTAATTAAGAGAGATGAAAAGAGTTTCATGGTGATGAAACTCCATGTATACAGTTATCTAGACAGCTTGTGTCTTGCATGTTGATCTAGAAAACAACAATTGATGAAACTATGCATTGAGGTGTTTCATCCTAATAAACACTTTTAAATGATGTGTCACTCTAGATAATTATGTCCTTCCATTGAGACTGGGCGTGATGGAGCGGCTCGTACCCTTGGCTCCGCCTAGAAATCATATAAACACGCGGCTCGGTCCTTCCGACCGCGGGGAGTCGCTGTCTATTTTAATAGTCATGTCACACGAAGACGGCTAAACATATAGATTGTACAATAGATTATCTATTTATCCATCTGCAAGCTATTTAATTCATCTATAGACACATAAATCATGATAATCAAATATAAATTTGATCTTTGTAGTCATAGGTGCTTGTGTTAGGTGCTTGTGTGAGAGAATACATGATAATTTCAAATAAATCTCACGAGTCACTTAGAAAAACATAAATACAATAAATATTTATATTAATAAGCACTAGAAATATATGATATGACGTAATAAATCAAATTTGAGGGCGCGCGACACGGCGGCGGGAACGGCGTGGCGGAGGACGAGGGGGAGGAGTACGGGCGGCAGCGGCTCCTCAGGGACGACCATGAGGTCGCCGGCGGCACCCAACGCCATGGGGAGGCCGGCCAGCAGCTAGAGCGAGGGCGGCGTCGCGCATCCCGACCGGCCAGAAGCCAGCGCGAGGGGCTCCCCGCGGGCGGAACGCGGCGAGCGAGCCCAGGCGCGGCGCGATGGGCGGTGGTGGGCGGCCATCGCGTCTCCTTGCGCCTCCGAGGGCGCGCGGCGGACCTGCGGCGGCGGTGGCGATGGGATGTGGAGCGCGGCGGGAGAAGGATGCGGGCGGTTGGACAAGGCGGGCCCCGCGCTACCGTGGCGCAGTAGCGTCCGGCCGCTGCCCCACCAGATGTGGCGGACGCGCTTGCCTCGCGTTGTGTGCCGCACGGGATAGCTGCAGCGTTTTTTACGCCAAAGGTGTACTGCCGCACAGGGTGGCGCACCCCAGTGCGAGTAGCCAAATGTTGGTTAACATTATCTACATTTCAACTAGCACATTAACGGTAGATAATGTTGGTTAACATTATCTACATTAGCCTAGGAAAACTCGGAGGTGACAGGTGAAGATGATTATATGCCCATGGTTCGACTGTAGGTGAAAATAAGGCCCTGTTAATAATCCCTCAACGGTAGAAAGCAGCTAATCAAGGTAAACTTGGCTATAGACATTCACTAGTTTGATTGTTGAGGCTAGATTTATCCTAAATCTAAAATTCTAAACTTCTTCAAAGACTAAAATAAAATACCTCTCCATATCGATATGAATTAAGTAGGCAGGATGCAATTAACGAAGGCATTATGTTCAAATATTTTCAACCACCATCAACTAGCTGGCCATTCCCAACCCAATTCATTGACTAGAGTAGTGTTCATAGCATTAAATAAGGTGTCATATAGGATAAAAGATGAAGTCTCAAGTGAGTTAATAAAGAAAGATAAGGAAACCAGATCTTGTATTAGACATGGTTTCTTCCCAATATCTAAGTTAAGATAAGAGAGGAGTAGCATTTAATTGGTATACATAATAGTAGTGTTTGCTTTGGAAGGGTAGTCTCTAGTAGTAGTTTCTTGCTGATGTAGAGACTAAATAAACTATTAGTATTTTGGGTTGCGACTGCCCTAATAGCTAATACAAACCTTTACCAATTATCCAAAGAGGGTCTAATTCAGATAAATCAAACCGATAAAAAATGTAATTTAGGATGCATATTATCTATATACTATAAAGATTCAAAACTTTCGAGAGTCGACGGATCCATGAATCATTGAAACGTTACCCCCACTTGTTAGGCTCTTTTTTTGTCAAACCATGTTTGAAGAAACAGTCCGTGAAAAAAATGTATACTTGCGTGGAATAGACGAGTTCGTAACCAATACGGTCTCTTGGTCGAAAAAAGGTCTCCGACCAACCATCTCTTATACAATTTTATTTTCGGTAATGCTCCAAAGAAGACGTCCGGACGCGCGGCTCCCATCGGACGCTACACGGGCCCGCACTCGGCTGCCGTCTCCCCATTCCGCATCCCGCATCATAAAAAACCGTCGCTGTTGGATCTCCACTCGCGCGCCGTCATCGCCGATTCCTCCTCGCTCCCGCGCCGCCGCCGCTCCATGTGTCGTCGCCCCGCCTCTCCACGCGCCGCCGCCGCCGCCGCTCCGCGTGCCGTCGTCCTGCCCCTTCGCGCGCAGTCACCATCCCGTTCCTCCGCGGAGAAGCCGGCGCCGCCACGCCCGCCGGAGGAGGAAGGGGGAGGGTCGTGGGGCTCCATGGCCACCACACCCAGCTTCTCCTGCTGCCGCCGGCCCGGGCGGCCATGGATGCGACGGATTGCATCACCGGTGAGCACGCGGAGCTCCGCCGCCGCATCATGGATGACGCGTGCGCGAGGTAGGGAAGGGGGTGGCGCACCAGACATCCTCCGCGGGCGCCACCGCCGGCGGCAGCCATCTCATCCACGCCGGCGCCACCGCCTGCGGCAGCCATCTCATTCGCGCCGGCGCCACCTGCTCGACATCCTTCTCCTCCTCCAATTCTCATTTTTTGGCTAGGGTTTTGCTCTATGTTTCAAGAGCATATTTCGTGTGTTTCGGATGTTCTAGATGAATGTTGCAACTGTTTGATGAGAATTTTGCAAAACTAGATCTAGAATGTTCTAGGGTTTCGCTCCTTGTTGCAACAGCATGTTTCACGTGTTTTAGATGTTCTAGAAGAATGTTGCAACTGTTTGATGTGAATGTTGCAAAAATAGATATTGCATATGTTTCGCATGCATGTTGTAGGTGTTTCATTCGGATGTTGCATTTTCATTTGGAATTTTTTGTCTGCTGCCATGCGTGGTTTAGTGTTGTGAGCACGCCGTTTTAATGTTGCAAACGTTGACTATTCATGTTGCGGATACTATTGTTTGATGTTGCATACGCTATTTTTGGATGTTGCAAAAAATTTTACACGTTGCATGCAACATCATGCTATGTTGCGGCGGGATTTTTTGTGCATGCTACAGTACCGTCGGTTATGAATACTTGGTTGTGTTTGCGCCACGTCACGCACTTTTTCCCCTCTATTCTACTTGCGTTTGTATGTAAATGCTTGGTTGTTATTGGTCCACGTCATCCGTCCAATATTTGCGCCCGCATCGGACGTATGGGCGCTAGCGCTACCATTTTATTTTCTATTAAACGTGTATGTCCCACGTACGTTCTCGCTAGTACGATGAAATAAAACTTGTAATATAGAAATCTGCCGTGCACTATTTCTAAACAAGTATTTATATGCTATCATAAAGTAATTGCTATTGTTATAGTATTTTAAGTGCTAACAAAAAACATTATAGTTGTTTAAAATAACTGTAATTACGGCGTTCCTAACTGCACTCTCACAAAAGCTCGTAGTCATAGATTGAACTTCAACAAGTAACCGGCGCCTGAGAAAAAAGTGTGACGTTCCCTCCAAAAGAAAATTTTCTGTGAACTTCATTGCAGTTGTTTTCCGTTTACACAGCTATACCAGAAATTGAATGTAACACCCTAAAATTCATCACAATTAAATTGTAGCAATTTCTGAATTTTTCTAGGATTTATTAAGGCCTAAATAAATTTTCTATGATTTATTTGGAATTTCTAGTCTTTTATCAATTTAAATATCATATTAAATAATTTTAGTCAAAATAAGTTGTTGATGCATTCATGCTGTTGCATTTGTCTTTTGCTTGCTGTTCAATTAAGTTGGAATTTAAATTCTATTTAAATTCGAATTTAATTTGAGTTTGAGGTTTAGAATAGTTGTTTCCTGTCGAGTTCGTTTTTGCCCCTCCAACTCTTGGCCCAGTTCATCTCCGCCCCTCATTCTTTTCTCCCGCGTCGGCCCGACTCCTTCGCGCGGCCCGTTCTCCCGCGCCGGCCCGCTTCCTCCTCCTCCCGCTCGGCTCACTGCCAGGCGGGCCCCGCCTGTCGGAGCCGTCGTCCTCGAGCCAGACTCGAGTCCGACCGAGCTTGGAGCTCGGGTCCGACCTCGGCCGGGCGCGCACGCCGAGGGGCCAGCCCCTCTTATTCGCGCACCGTGGCTCCACCGTCTCCCCGCCCTTTTCGCGCGCGCCAACCGCCCCAGCTCTAGAGCCCTAGCTGCTCGCGTCGCCGCTGCACCGAGCTCCTCCTTGTGCCGCCGTCGATCTCCGGCCGTGGGCATCTTCTCCGCGATTTTACTCCCTTGGGAGCATAAACCGAAGGTAGCAAGACCTCCCGTGCGGTTCCAAGCGAGTTTTCCCCATGTTTTTCGCCCCGCGTGTGCTCACCGGACTTTGGCAGCACCGCCGGCCGCCATTCGCCGTCGCCGGCCGCCGTCGTCGCTCTTCCGTCGTCAAGAACCCCCAGGGTGAGATCGCCGTTCTCCTCTCTCTCTCCTCGGCCAACTCCCGTCGTGTTTGGTCGCCTTTAGCCCGATTTCCGCGCCGCTCCGGCGAAGCGCCGCCGCGCTCGCGTCGCGCCGCCGCCGTCGACCTCGTCGCCGGCGTTCCCCTACGCCCGATCGATCCCGGACCGTTGGATCGAGATCCAACGGCCGAGCAGCGCCCGAGCTTCGAGTCAATCAGCCGCGTACCGGTCAACATAGGCCATTTTACAAAAAGGCCCTCTAAGTTTTGGAAATCAACCCGCAGTCCTAGCCAGTTCAAAAATAATTCCAAATAGGTCCTTTTTCTTTCGGTTTATCCCCTGCAAGTTTTAAAATTGCGCCCGAGGTCCAAGTTTTACCTTTTTACATGAAAACCCTCATAGTTTTATACAAAATTATGTTTTAACCCTCGGATTTTTGTAGTTAAGCCCCTGGAACTTTTAAAACTTTGCCAGCAAGTCCCTGAACCTTAGAAAAGCCATATCTTTTGCGTTTTAACTCCGATTTCAGTGATTCTCGCGCTCACGCGTTCGTTGTGACGCGTAGATGTTTTGTGTTGTTGTTTTCTTCTGTTGGAATTGTTTGTGTTCTGTTTCTTATTTATTGTATTGTTTTCTTGTATGTGTTCGTGTGCTGCGTATAGGAAATGCACCGTTCGAGGAAGTGTTCGAAGAACCAGCTGTTGAAGAGTTTGAGCAGCAGCAGGGTTGGGAAGAAGGCAAGTATTCCTTGATCATGCCCGTTTATACCTAAATGACATGCATTTTAATTACACCGTTGTCGGTGCTGGGATCGGTCGGCCAATCCCCAGCGCCAAACAGAATGCGCTGTGTCCCGTCCCTTGACGGTTGATGCAAGAGCTAGCACGATGAGACAAGCGTTTATCCTGGTTCCGACCGTGAGGTCGTACGTCCAGCAGGGTGCGCTCGGGGCGCTGTACTATCTTGCACCAGAGTGCTTGCAGAGGGGGGCTACAAGCAAGGCGGGAGAGGAGGAGGAGTCTCCAAGTCCCTGAAAGTGAGTGTGATTGAGGCGAGTGCCAATATCGTGCGTGACGGTGTGTGTGATTGTTTTTCCTCTCCCTTCCTCTCTCGCCCCCTCCCTCCTTTTATAGGCTAAGGAGAGAAGGGGGGAGGGGCTTACAAGTACAGATATAGTGTGTGCTACAGAGATGTGTACTGGAGAGCGTGGCGCTGGGCGTGCGGCCGTCCTTGACTCAGGCGGGGGATTTATGGAGAGCTCCGGCTTCCGCGGGTGTCATGGCCGTCCCTGTGCTTTTCCTGGAGCGATTTCAAGGGGTGGCGCTGCCGTAATCTGCACCCAACTGCGCGCCGCTGGTTGACTTCAAGGGCGGGGCAGGTGACGAAGGACGAGAGTTGGCAGCACAGGGGCCGGCATGGCGCCTGCTGTCGACCACAGTGCGCGGCGTGCCCGGTTTGCCGGGGAATGGCCGAGAGTTGGTGGAGTTGACCCGGAGTTCGTCATCACCGGACTACGCCTGACCGGAGTCCGCACTCGGTCGCTGCTCGTATATTCGTTCGAGGGTCCTTCGCGCCCATTCGAGGGCTGCGCCCGGGGGGGAAAGGACGGGAGCGGGTGGAATAGTGGTGCGGATTGACGCCTGCAAGTCCGCACAGGGCCTCGTGCAGCGCCGCATGCGTCCTCACAGTGGTGGTGAGGACGCATAGTGACCGGAGCAGTTGAAACAGCGAGCTCTGCGGTGTCAGCGGCGCGGCATGGGGAGAGATTACCTTTTTGACTTCGGCGCCCGCCTGATGGGGCGGGCATTAAATGCCGTTGTCGGGCGGGGCGCTAGAGTGTGCCGCGTTATGTAGAGGGGTAGCCTCGAGCGAGGCGGAGACGGCCCGCCCGCTCGAGGGGGTGCGCGGCCCTCGAGCGAGGCGGGTTTTGCGTTGCGCCTGCTCGAGGGTGCGCGGCCCTCGAGCAAGGCGGAGACGGGGGTAGCGACTCGGGTCCCCTCGATAGGTGAGCTCGGACGTTCGTTCTTGGGCCGCGATAGGCCGTGACGGGCCGAGCTGCCTTGGCGGCCCCTCTTGGCTGTCGGTGATTCGGCCTTTCGTGGCATATCGCTTTTTGAGGGTGATTTCCCCCAATGATTAGGGGACCCCCGGGGTTTGTCCCCGACAACCGTTTATTTATCGCTTCCATTAATATTGCTGGGTCTCATTAAGGATTTCCTAGTCTGTTTTACCATACCTTGCAGCTGGGTCATTGAATTAATTGGACTGGTAGATGATGCTTAGTTGCTCAACTGGGATTGGTCTAATGAAACCCCTACTCTATGTTCCATTATTATATTTTAATTAAATAATGACAAGATCACATCTTTTAATTGGAACATGGAGCAACCACCCAGGAAAACAGTGCAACCATAAGTGTTATGTGGCTCTGGCTTTGACTGACTAATTAGGTATTCTGGTTTGGGATAGTTATACCTGAGAGGGGCAAGAGGTGCGGCGGTTGACGAGGTATAGCCCGGTCCTCTTGAGCGGTAGGCTTTGCTAAGATACGCGACTCACTAGGGAGGGTTATGCTTTGCTCCTGAACCGGAAGCCTTAGCGAACTATCACTTATTAGAGTATCATTGTAAAGGTCTCATAGTGAAACCCAGTATTCGGTCCACGTGGTGTGGGAAGGGTACATGCTTTCAGGCAATGGGAATCACAGCTTATGGTGAATGTGTACAACCTCTGCAGAGTGTAAAACTGTTATAGCAGTCGTGCTCACGGTCATGAGCGACCTGGACCCTCACATGATTAATCTATCAGAATATGATCTAAATTGTGGTTACCTGAATCTGATGGGTTTATGTTATCATTTAATTGTGGTTGGTATATACTTGTATCTGCTAGTAAATAGATGCTTAATAAAACTTGACCAACTAAAAGTGCTTAATGCAGCTATCCTTTCAGCCTTCCACTTTATAAAGCCTAGCATGTCATTTATTTCCATACTTTGCTGAGTACGGCTTGTGCTCATGCTTGTTTATTTATATTGCATCGACCACACTCAGACTGCTGCTCAGATTGGGAGAATTTTGACGACTTTACTACTGATTTTGAGGAATTCTAAGCGAGTCCGCCAGTCAACTGCCTGTGGAGATGGATTTATTTCATTTCGTTTAGTTAAACGTTTATTTAAGTCTTCCGCTATGACATTTGTGTCAACTCTGAGATTGTAATAAATATACTATAATACTCCTTCGTATGCATGGTTATGGATATTCACTTGTGACGTCTACCATATGTGTGTAAACTTGATCCTGGAGCACATATGAGATGCACCTGGTTTTATTTCTAAAACCGGGTGTGACAGAAGTGGTATCAGAGCTGTGTTGACTATAGGACGAAAACCTAGATAGCAATGGTCATTCTTTAAGGATTAAATTGCTTAATCAGTTTTGCTATAATTATCCTTGCTCTCATTTTACTATATTCTTGCTCTTGATAATTTATCTCCTCCTTGCATTTATTTTATTTCTATTCTATTTTATTGTTATCTTACCTTGTCTTGATATCTATAGATTTGTTCTAACCCCCTCTGTCTTTCTAACCCATAGATGGTTTTGACTAGACAAGGTGCTCGTAGAATGGCTAGAACTCCTTCCCCTCTTCCATCCCCATCAGTGCACGAAGAAGAAGATGCTGAAGAGGTGGAGCCGGAAGTGAATCAGGAGGAGCACGCTTCAGTAGCGTCAGCAGCGGGAAGTGTTGGACCCCCTCCGCCACCAGCTAGGTGGACTGCGTCGGTTCACTACCACACTAGAGACCATGCTCACTTTCTGATGCTACTTCGGACGATGTTTGCTCGTCTTCACTATCATGTGGAGATAGAGTACTGCGGAAGGAGAAGAATCCATCCGGAGTACCCAGAGGAGTGGGATGTGTCAGTGCACATCCGTCAGGCTGACTACGAGAATGGAGGAACCAAGGAGATTGGAGTGCACCTTGCCATCGCCACTAGAGCAACTTTTGAAGTTGGAATTGAGGATGCAGCTAGACAGGCGCTCTCCGCGCTTTGCTTCGAGGAGGCTGGAGTGGTGGATTATACCTCTTGGGCATATCTTCCTAAGAGACAGCCAGGCACTCTAGAGGGTGTGGTGCCACAAGTTCCCGGAGTGCTGAGTTCCACGCTTATCAGTCAAGTGGCATTCACTGCGATGCTGAACTCGCACCTGGATCGCACTGCAAGAGAACTAAAGAGGGTGCGTGAAGAACTCGCTGTTGAACGAAGGAAGAACAAGAGGCTTAGAGCTGAACTCAGGGGAGAAGCACCCCCACCGTTAGATGAAATTGATGAAGATCAAGCAGCTCACTCTCCACCCCACCTTTAAATCCGTTAGGATCAACTAGTTGCACCACCTATGCCCAATAGGTTAAGTTGTCTGCCTATTTATTAGCTTGGTACGTTTAGAATCGTTGAGACTCGTACGTAGCGTGTGGCGAGTCTTGTTCTAAGTGTGTTAGATATGCTTGTTTTTGTGCCAAGTGTGTGATTTGGTTCTTTGTGATGACTGCGCTTAATTTGTGCAGTGATGACCACAATTAAGTATTACTAAATCAATAAACTTAGTTAGTTTGGGTTTTATCTCGGTCCCTGTTTTCATTAGTTACTTACCTCATTATCTATTTTATTTTATCTCTCATATAAATCTTATCATGCTCCAATCGGTTCTCGTCGCTACTCGATATCTTGGTACTGTTTGATTTAATTCTGAAGCTACAGAACTCCGATTGACATGAAACTAGTTGGGTTGGATTAAGGACTTGATAAGCTAAAATCTGGGAACTTTTCGTGATTTTTGGACATTCTGACAGGAAGATACAGGTGTTTCATTGGAGTGTTCAGAATCTGTCTCGAGTCCTGACGTGGCTGTCTTAATTATTTAATATCTCGAGTTACAGAAGCCCGATTGAGTTGATTCAAGTTGGGTTAGTTTCAGAAATTGGTCTGGAAGTGGAGAGGATCGACCAGCTGTGATTCACCAAGGACGTGCCAACCCCAATTCCAATCCCCCGCCGAATCAAGCACCACCTGCTGCAATGGATCAGATTCTTGCCAACCAGACTCAGATCCTCCAGAACTTGGCTACTGCTATGGCAGGCATTCAAGCTCAGCTGAACAACAACAACAACAACAATCAGCCAAGGGACAAGCATCGGGAGCTCATGAGCCACAAGCCCCCTACCTACTCCCATTCTTCAGATCCTCTTGACGCTGATGATTGGTTGAAGACCGTTGAGAAGAAGCTGGACATGGCTTAGTGTAATGATAGGGAGAAGGTCTTGTACGCTTCAGGCCGCTTGGAGGGATCAGCTTCGGATTGGTGGGATGCTTACCATGCTGCTCATGCCACCCCTAATGATATCACCTGGTAGGAATTCAAGGACAGCTTCAGGAGTCATCATATCCCTGCCGGTGTCATGAAGCTAAAGAAGAAGGAGTTCCTCTCTCTCAAGCAAGGGGGAATGTCCGTCAGCGAGTACAGGGACAAGTTCATCCAGTTGTCTCGCTATGCCCCAGATGAGGTGAAGGAAGATGAGCAGAAGCAGGAGCTGTTCTTGGAAGGATTGATCTCACCGCTCCAGTATCAGCTCATGGCTCACACCTTCCCAACATTCTAGAAGTTGGTGGACAAGGCTATTGGCTTGGAACACAAGCGTCGTGAGTTGGGGGAACAGAAGAGGAAATTCCTGGCCTCAGGACAGTCAAGCAGTAATACTCGCCCTCGTTTCCAGCAGGCTCAGCAGGGCGTGCCCGTTCGCTTTGGTGGGCAAGGGGGTAACTTTGGGCAGAACCAGGGTCAGCGCTCAGCACCTCCACCCCAGCGCCCAGGCTTTCAGCAGAACCGCCAAACCACACCAACTCAGACTCCAGTGAAGACCCCTGCACCAGGCAGTGCTACTACCCCTCGTGCTTGCTACATATGTGGAGATCCGAGTCACTTTGCCAACAATTGCCCTAAGACGAATGCTCAGACTCCGCAGCGCCAGAGTAGTAGTGCACCTAGGCAGAATCCTCCACAGCAGCACAACCGGAATGGGAACCAGACACCCCAGAGCAACAGAGGTCAGTAGAACTAGATACTTGGTAGGGTGAACCACGTTGCCCCAGAGACCGCGCAGGAGGCTCAGGACGTGGTGCTTGGTATGTTCCTTGTCATCTCAGCCCCTACATCAGTTTTATTTGATTCTGGAGCATCCCATTCTTTCATTACTGCTCAGTATGTAGCTAGCCATAATATACCCATGCACCCCATGAAGCGTGATATGATAGTCAGCTCCCCTGGAGGAATCTTGAAAGCCACTTTGTCACACCCGGCCCAGTTTGTATGGCCCAGTAGTGGCCCTTGAGTGCGGGATGCACAAGTTTAGTGCCACATTGCTAGTTGAGCAAGGGTGGAGGCAACTTATAAGCCTTTGTCTTCCAGCCATAGCACCTTCGGGTTAACCCTTTTACACGAAGCGAGGACGAAAGTGTAAGCAGGGTGCTATGTGTACGCGTGTGCGCCCCTCGGAAGGGCTGTGCGGGGCGGCTTTGGAGGGCGGGGTGCTACAAATGGTATCAGAGCCGACCCTCGCGGTTGCGCGTACGGGTCAGTGTGCGGGCATAGGGCGCATGGCGCGTATGGCCCGGGTAGGGCATACGGCATGGACTATGGCGCCGGCACTAGACGTACGGTCGTGCGCTAAGGGGGAACGGTCCTGGACATTTGCCCGTGTGGGTGAACATTTGCCCGTGTGGGTGAGTTGCACCGACGAGGACGTCGGGTTCTTTGAGGGGGGGTGTATGTCACACCCGGCCCAGTTTGTATGGCCCAGTAGTGGCCCTTGAGTGCGGGATGCACATGTTTAGTGCCACATTGCTAGTTGAGCAAGGGTGGAGGCAACTTATAAGCCTTTGTCTTCCAGCCATAGCACCTTCGGGTTAACCCTTTTACACGAAGCGAGGACGAAAGTGTAAGCAGGGTGCTATGTGTACGCGTGCGCGCCCCTCGGAAGGGCTGTGCGGGGCGGCTTTGGAGGGCGGGGTGTTACACACTTTTATATGCCCTCGTGTTAATTTGAAAATAGTAGGGGTAGATTTTCCTGCTGATCTGATAGTCCTGAAATCTGAGGGGATTGATGTCATACTTGGAATGGGATGGTTGGCTGCATTTGATGGGATAATTCAGTGTGCCAAGAGGTCAGTATTGTTAACCAGCCCTCAAGGAGAAAAGGTTGGATTTGTAGCTACAGTACCCGCAGCGGCAGATGGTACGGTTAATCAGCTGAAGGGAGCACCGCTTGAGGACATCAGAGTGGTTTGTGATTTCTCAGATGTCTTCCCAGATGATTTGCCAGGTATGCCACCCGACCGAGACATTGAGTTTCTTATTGAGCTTTTACCTGGTACTGCTCCTATTTCTAAAAGACCATATAGAATGGATGTTAATGAACTAGAAGAACTTAAGAAACAACTTAAAGAATTATTGGATAAGGGTTATATTCGTCCTAGTTCTTCACCTTGGGGAGCTCCTGTTATTTTTGTTGGTAAGAAGGATGGCACTCAGAGATTGTGTGTGGATTATCATTCTCTAAATGAGGTAACAATCAAGAACAAGTATCCTTTGCCCAGAATTGAGGATTTATTTGATCAGTTGCGAGGAGCTAAGGTTTTCTCCAAGATTCATTTGCGATCTGGCTACCATCAGTTGAGAATCATGCGCTCAGATATTCCTAAAACAGCATTTACCACCATGTATGGATTATATGAATATACAGTGATGTCTTTTGGATTGACAAATGCACATGTCTACTTTATGTATCTGATGAATAAGGTGTTTATGGAGTTTTTGGATAAATTTGTGGTGGTATTCATCGATGATATTCTAATTTACTCCAAGAATGAGGAGGAACATGAGGAACATCTGAGGTTAGTGTTACAGACTCTCAGGGAGAATCAGTTGTATGCCAAGTTTAGTAAATGTGAATTCTGGTTGAGTCAAGTATCCTTTCTTGGTCATGTTGTTACTGGTGGAGGTATTGCAGTGGATCCTAGCAAAATCAAGGATGTGTTGGATTGGGAACCTCCGACTTCTGTGTCTGAGATCAGAAGCTTCTTGGGATTGGCTGGATATTACAGGAGATTCATCGAAGGCTTTTCT